>CP136057.1:54479468-56879468 GCA_032464435.1 Aegilops umbellulata
TTTCTACCACAGACACACCGATTGGACGCGGTTTGCCTGCTCGCTGTTGTGCTCCGATCCGTACTCCCGCACCATTGAATTTCATCCAGCGGCTCTGACACATTTCGTCCCGGGCATCAATCCTCAGTTGGAGTACTTATGTACTACAAGTAGTACCGGCCGGTGTGGCCATCTACGCCTCGTAACGCCCCGACGCCCAGCTGTGGCACCCTCGCCACGGCCACGCCACCACCGGCCGGTTCATCTCGAACGAGTGAGTCGCGAAACACGCCACCACCATGAGAATGACATGTGGGCCAGCCGCATTTAAGGTCCGCATGTCGTTGACTCATAGGCCGGGCACTAAGCCACTGAAGTTCGGTCCCGTGGGCCCCGAGAGGGAAATGTAACTCCTGCGGCAGGCCTTGTGGTGCTCCCGCAGTACGAGCTCGTGCCAAAACTGGAATTTTGTTTCTTACTACTACTACCAACTAGTACTAGTAAGGTACACGTGCATTGCACGCATGAGATTCTGGTGGTTTGTGCATTATGCTTCTACATGTGGAGCTTTCTGGATTCTAACATGTGGCAAAATCTGGTGGAATGTAAGGTTAGGCAAGTTTGATTAACTTAGGCGAGTGTTTGGTTCAAGCTACACCTTAGGCAAGCCACACTAAGGCCCCACATGACATGCACACAAAAAATGT
Source organism: Aegilops umbellulata (assembly GCA_032464435.1). Taxonomy (NCBI): domain Eukaryota; kingdom Viridiplantae; phylum Streptophyta; class Magnoliopsida; order Poales; family Poaceae; genus Aegilops; species Aegilops umbellulata. The sequence goes on from CP136057.1 coordinate 54,480,155, forward strand.
GGCAAGATTCCCTTAGGCTTGCCAACTTGTGGCTCTCATTTTGAAGAACTAATAACTTTGCCTAAGCTTAGTTGTGCCAAAGTTAGTCATGAATTAAGTTCAACCATGGAGTCTTCTAGATTATACATGTGGCAGAATCTGGTGGATGATATCCAACGGCCAGTAGTGCTCGGATTTGCCATCTTTGTACCGTTGGATTGGCTTCATCCAACGACCAACTTTCAAAGTTTTTCACACACTATATAGGGGGTATAGATATAGATGTGCCGGTCCGTTGCAATGGATCCAAAGTATATCTATACCCCTATATAGTGTGCGAATAACTTTGAAAGATGGTCGTTGGATGAAGCCAATCCGACGGCGCAGAGATGGCAAATCCGAGCACTACTGGCCATTGGATATCATCTACATTCCACCAGATTTTGCCACATGTACAATCTAGAAGACTCCATGGTTTAACTTAAGCATAATGCACAAACCTCAAAACACAAGCACTTCTCCTTTGTTCTAGAATCTTCCGTATCATAATTGCCCAATTTTTTTACATGAATTGCCATTAGTTGTTTTTACTTTATGCTTTACAACGCACAATTCCATGAATCTTAAAATAGATTAGCTTTTTTATGAAAACTAAATGATTTTGAATGAGATGAACTATAAGTATTAAACAAACATCTACATCATGCATATATGACTCAAAGCTTACATGCTATAATGTTGTATTTATTCATAACTTGGTTGCCAAATCTCATGCGTGCAATGCACGTGTACCTTACCAGTATCTATTTAGTGGAGTGCACTCTAAACACATTATCTATTTATTTTTCTCTAACCTTCCGTAGCCATGCAACCAAGCCACATAAGCTTCATGGGTGCCCCCCACATCATATTATTCATACTACGTTGATTGAAAAAAAGGTAAATCACCCAAAAGAAGATCTTCCCATTTTTTGTTCCTACGATGTTGTGCCATGCACGTACCTACTAGTTGTATAGTGGTAGTACTAGTAATATAGTATTAGGAGTACAAAATTGGTACTAGTAGGAGTAGTACTAGTATGGAATGCTCCTCTCTATCAACGAGCCCTGTCTGACACCAAATTTCTTGGCTTCCGTGCTACAGCTAGATCTTCCCCTCGTTTCTGTTTTCCAACCAGGCGGCGGGTGGGGTGTCGGTTTGCTCAACGGCGGTCCCACATGAAAGTGAAAATGCTAGGCAACACGCCTTCCATAAGCTATGTGTCGTGCCGTGTTGTACTCCCGATTCCCGGCGTGTGGGGGTGCGACGCGAACGCGGCTGGCCTTTTCCTTTTACCAGCAATGTGCTCGTGCATTGCGACGGATCCAAAGTAGTAGAATAGTAGTATTTGTTCACAAACTTGAAATAAATCACTATTGTTTTGATATACTCCTAATATATTACTCCCTCCGTACCTAAATATTTGTCTTTTTTGAGATTTCAAATGGACTATCACATACGGATTATATAGACATATTCTAGTGTTTCTAGCAAGATGCCCGCGCGTTGCACGAAGTTGATGGAAAAGGTAAGCACAACTTATAAATTGACGGATGGAGTACTAGTTACAGTGATGCATACAATTATGCAAAGGGATTGCACATGTCGGTATTGATTGGAACGAGAATGCAACAACACAATAAGAATTAAGTCGACGATGATGCGATCGCAGTGGTGGTTACAGAAGGCAAGAAGAAAGATGGATCCACGAACATACGAACTCCTACTCCTCAACTTAGTGTGTCGGGCCACCGACCGGTGGCTAAGGAGCGGCGGCTTTTGTGGCGAGGTCGAGGTGCTTCTCAGCAAAGGCATCCAAGGCTTCCAGCCGGTTGAGCAAGGCCAACCTTGTAGCGTCCTCACTGGCATTGTAGATACCTACGTACACGATTTGCTCGTACACGTGGATGTGTAGGTCGACGAATTCTTGCAGGGCGAGGCGCCTCGCGGCGAGCACGACTTCCAGGTGGACATTCTTCGTGGCGTCGACGGGCAGTCGCAGGGCCACCGGTGCTTGAAAGAGGTTCCGGCCATGGAGGCCGATTAGGGTGGCATTCAATGAGGAGCCCGGGCGCGCGGGCTGGAGGAGTACGGCGATGTCATCCGCGAGCTTCTTGATGACGGTGAACTTGTTGCTGGTGTCAACGATCATCTGGTCCAACTGAGAGTCGTAGTTGGCGTCGACGGCGGCCATCCACCAGCCGGTCTCCAACACCGTCTGGAGACGATCCTCGGCACCATGCCACAGGCCGGTCGTGGACCATCTGGCGCAGCCGCTGGCCGCTCACGCGCATCGCCGCCATGGGTCTGGAGTGAGCTCTTTTGCGCTTAGTGTAGGTGCTTAGGCAAATGCTTAGGTGCGTACGATGTGGTAGATGCATTGGAATGGAGGGGCGCCTTTATATGAGGGTAATGAGGGCAAACTGCGTTGCATTCACATCGTGCAGCCTCTTTTCCCGGACCTCCTCCCATTACTTCCCTCATGCATTAATTGAAGGAGGATCCATTGGCCACAACATATCGGGAACTGCTACTCCCTCCCTCGTCTGCATTGAAGTCGTATCGGGAACTGCACCGCCCGCTGTCAAATCGAATACTCCCTCCGTCTAGGTGAGTATTAAGTCATCTTACGAAAACCAAATAGTAAACACATAGGCGTGGTGCATTAACTCTCACGTTGTTTCTTATTTTTTGACATAAATAGAGGAATCAACCAATAAGAGATGTGGGGCTTGTATGCTTTTAATGACTTGAGACTATCAAACATGACATGAAGTGGTCAGTTTGTTGCACAAGAACAAATACAACCCACGTCAGCACACACGCATCTTATATAGCATCACATCCAATGGCTACAAAAGATGAATGAGACCAAATTATATCTCATCTAGATGAGTTCTAGCAAAACTGTATTAATAATATTTAGTACTCCTGCGCCATGTATCATATATTAGTATCATGTAGTACTTTATTTATTGCCATGTATGACACATAGTAGTACTCAACTCTCTCTCTCTTTCTTCATTTAATTCTATGACACCTCATAAAAATTGCTAGGGCTAGTACCATTACAACTAGCCTTAGCAAATACTACTAAACATTAAGTTCTCTCATTTTCCTCTCCACCTTGGTCACCTAGACGGAGAGAGTATATTGCGCGGGCTTTTCCTGCATGGTAGGCGGGGCAGTTCCGCCTAGTAGCTTCGACAGAGACGCGAGAAGACGAGGGAGTAGGCTGCTGCAAACGTAGGGTTGTGTGATTTGACAACGAGTTACTGCTGGACAGGTGGGGCCCCGTGATTTGACTTGCCATTATCATTTTAACTGCGGCGCTATGACCGGCGTGAGCCTCCCAGATTCCTGACCACCTCCATACAGGTGCCTCGCCCAATGCTCCACCATGTAGTAGAGGCTGGCTCTTGCATGAGAGCCCACTTCTCCACTTTTTCCTTGCCTCTCTTTCCTCCACATATGCAAAAATGCCATGTAAAGCGCACTATTGTACTTACTTTTACTTGCTCCTACAGGTGCTTAAGCTTGCAACATAGGCATAAAGTCTGATGTGGCAAGTTAATCAAGAAGAGAGAGACTAGTTTGGTGACCCAAGGAAGAAACGGTGCTAAGCGCGTGTACCTAGGTGAAAAGACAACTTTGAGTCTATAGCTAATTAAATGAAGCAAACTTAGCAACACAATTTCATTGGAAGAGGTCACTCCTTGGCAAATGCAATAAATACACGCGCTTAGCACCGTTTCTTCCTTGAGTACGAAGAAAGAGATAGTGAGGAGTAAAAAAAATACACTTATAGCCAACCTTGTTGTAGTATGAGTGACTAAGTGATGACTATGTATGACATGCCAACATCAGATAGCCTAACGCACCGTGTTAAATCCCCAAGGGCGCGACCGCGCGAGCGACGCGACTTTCAGGGGTTGGATGCGACATATGCCAAAGGATGGCTTATCATGGTGGGGGCGAGTAGAACGTCGCCGGTGCCTGGAAGCGGGATGAGGCGTAGACATGCACGCCGGTGAATCTTACCCAGCTTCGGGGCTCTCCGAGGAGATAATACCCCTACTGCTGCTCTGCGGGGTCTCCGCATGATCTCTATGGTGATTTGTGTACAAAGTTGCTCCTCGAGCTATGTTCTGGAGGTAGGAGAGGGCAAGGCTAGCTCTCTCCCTTCTATGCTTCTGATCTAGTGGTAAAAGGATCGAACCCTTTGCATGGGTGCTCCGGGGGGTTTATATAGGCCTACCCCCCGGGGGTACAATGGTAATCTGACTTGGCGTGGGTCCCAGCCGTCTGTCTCTTAGGCCGCCGTCTTCTCCGCCGACTCCTGGGGCCCGCCTCTCGTGGGCACTGCCGACTGACCTGGCCACTGTAGCCGCGCCTCTGATGACGTTGGCTTGGTCGTGGGGGTGTGGCAACAGTGCCGCCGCCTGGCGGGCGATCACTGTCGCCACTCCCCGTCTTATCTGGTTAATGGCGTGTGGGGCCCGTGGGAGGAACGGGCCGACTCTCGGAGGCCGACTCCCACGGGGTCCGTCTTCGGGTGCTCTCGCCGTCTTTGTCCCCCCCGCTAACTAGTGGGGCCCGCCGTCTGCAGGCCGTACATGCGGGCCGACGTGGGAACAGTGTTCCGCTGCCAGGGCGGACGTCAGGGCCAGCATGGCAACAGTGTCGCGCCGGGCGGAGATCTCCTCCGGTACGACGTACTGTAGCCATGCCTACCCTTGGTAATCAACGTAGGGGAGGGCCGTACTCCGGTCATCCCCGGTCTCGTCCTTCTTCTCGAAGGTAGAGAGTGGTGAAGTCGCGGGCCGACTCCCCATAGTCGGCCTCCCTGGAGTCGCCGATTGGGAGTCGCAGCCGTCTCTGGGATTCGGCCGTGAGTGGGTATCGGTGATGCTGCGGCCGACTCCCAGAGTCGGTAGATCGTCTTGGGATTCTTTTGAGGGGCGAAGCCTGCCCCGATGTCTTGAAAGGTTCTGGGTCCCGGGTTAGCCTACCCGTGGCCCATTACTCCGACAGTAGTCCCCGAAGCTGGTGAGGCGCCGAGGGAGACCTGTCGAGGAGCCTCAACAGTTTCTTCCTCCGAGTGGATCATGGGGGAGGCGATCTTATCAAGGCCGCCTCCGACAAGCCGACTATGGGAAGCCGGACTCGTCGAAGGTCATCTTGCTCTTCAAAGAGTTTGGAAGTCGTGGCGGGATTCAGGCGGCCTGCCTGATAAGCCACATGGCCGCCGCTCGTCGCGGACCCGCCGAGGGACGCCACGTGGCCGAGCCAGTCTGCCAGCCTACGCGCGTGACGGGACAGGCCCATGGGTGGGGCCCGCCATTACCGCACCTCGGCCCTCGAACGGATCCATTGCGGCCGCGCGGGCGGTTGAGCTTCTCAGCGCAGTAAATGCGCGTGGTAACTTCCGTGGTAAATCGTGGGCGTCGTGGGGGTGTGGGCGCAGTTAATCCCACGACGCCCCCTCGGTTCTTCAGCCCGCAGGCCTATAAGTAGGCGGAGGGAGCGGGGCGGCGAAGCACGCGCGCCCGCTCCCCTCTGCTTCCTTTGCTTCTTTCTTCCTCCTTCTTTCTCCCACTGCTGCCGCGCCGGACTGCGCCCTGCTTGCAGCGATGAGCTCTACCTCCGCCGCCGCGCCCGCCGCCGTGCGCTCCGGCGTATGGGATGGTTCCGAGATCGACGACGACATGATTGACTTCCTCCGCAAGACGCGCCGCCTCCCCGGCGCGCACCTCGTGCAGGCCCGCGCTCCGCCACCGACGGAGGTGACGCCGGCGCCGAAGGAGGGCGAGCGGCTCGTGTTCCGCTCCCACCTCATGCGCGGCCTGGGGCTGCCTGCGAGCGGGTTCTTCCGTTTGTTCCTGGACTTTCATGGCCTCCAGCCGCACCACCTCACTCCAAACACGGTGGTGCTGCTGGCGGCCTTCACTGCGTTGTGCGAGGGCTTCCTCGGCGTTCTCCCCACCATCGAGCTGTGGGGAGAGTTCTTCCAATCCAAGCTCGGCACGCACGTCGCCGGCATGCCAGCCCAGTGCAGCGCCTTCATCGCGATGCGGAGGACGACGCCCGACAACCCGTTCCCCGCCATCCAGCTGATCAAATCAGTGAAGATGTGGCAGCGCTCTTACCTCTATGTGAAGAACGTCGCCCCAGACGACGACTGTAAGCCGGCGCGCCAGCTGGGAGGCAGCCCAGCTGGTCCTACCGCGCCAAGACGCTGACTCCGGCTAGAGCCGCCGCCGTAACGCGACTTCGAGTGCTGACGCAGTCGGCCAGCTTGACTGGGGCTGACTTGCTGGCCGCCTTCGTGGCGCGCCGAGTCCTCCCGCTCCAAGGCCGGCCTCATCTGATCTGTCAGATGAGCGGCCACCGGGACTCCAGTCGGACGTGCGCCAAGGACATGCCTCATCCGGAGGTAGCCGACACGGTGAACTACATCGCGAACTGCGGCCTCTCGGAGGATTGGCAGTTTGGCTTGGAGCCGTACTCGCGCGCCAACCCCCCCGCCGGTGGTAAGTGATTCTTCTTCTTCTTCTTCTTCAGCCGAATCCGACTCCTGATCTCTATTATTCTTATCTCTTGAACCAGAACCCTCTCCTCCAGCCCGCGGCCGGCGCCGCGGGGCCACCTCGCCAGTTCGCCCCCGATCGAGCGGAGAGCGACATCGACGACCCCGACCTGGGGGCGGCGGCGATGGAGGCCGACGTAGAAGGGGGCAGCGAAGGAGAGGAAGGCGGCCTCAGGCCCTCGGCCACCTTAGCCGACTGGCCCGCCGGCGAAGATGGAGGAGTCGCCCCGCGCCATCAACCGAGGCAAGACGGCGCGAGGAAGCGTCGGGCCGGGCTGAGTTCCCTCGGAGGCCGGGAAAAGAAGTTTAAGGGGGCGGTCGCCGCGACCAAATGGGAAGAGGCGGTCGCGAGGGCCCATCGCTTCCGTAAGGAAGTGAAGAAGCCGCCCCTATCCTCTGGGTATGTGTTTCTGCTTCTTTGTCTTGTTTTATCTCGTGGTGGATTTTGTCTGGGTCCTTACGTGTCTTCCCTGTTCCAGCGCTCCTCTCACCCTTGGGAGAGTCGCCGCCGCCTCCATCAGGGGGTCGGTGGAGTCGTCCGCCACGACTCGGCGTATCGACCCCACTACCGACCTCCGGGAAGCGACGGAGCGGAACGCGCAGGAGAAGCGCAACGAGGACGAAGCCGCCCGCCGGGAGAAAGCGGAGGCCGAGAAGGCGGCCACCTCCACCCAGGAGGGACTGGAGGGAGCAAAAGCCGCCGCCGCGGCCAAAGAGCGGGCCGAAGAAGCCGCGCGCCGCCAGTCGGCGCTGCTCGTTGTCCCATTGCGCTCGGCGCCGCCTCCGGACCACATGGAGCAGTCTGGGGAGGCCGGCGGGGAGTACCCCATCATGGAGAAGGAGGGCGGTGAGATCCCCGGGCCGGACACGGTGGTGCCGCCACCACCGCCCCCGCCACCATCGGGAAGTGCGAGGGATGAACAGCCGGCGGACCCGCCGGTGCCGCCGACCACGGACGAATCCATGGCGAACTTGCTTCTCCAAGTCGCCTCGCTGATGCGCCGCCGTCTGGAGAAGGCGACTTCAGCGCCGCGCCCTCTGGAGACCGGAGCAGCCAGCTCGGCCGCGCCAGACGTCGAGGTGATGAGCGCCGCGCCCGTCGGGTGGGTGCGAGGAGGCGGCACCGGCCCGCTGAACCAGGCGCTCCTGGACGTTCAGGCGAAGCTGCGAGCCGAGAGCGACGCCCTCCAGAACTGCACCAAGGCGCATCTGGCATCGCGTGCGGCCGTCCGGGTATGTTTCTTCTGTCTTTGTTTTTCTTGCTCTTCTCTGTGGGGGCGCGCCAGCGCACCCATTGGGTGTAGTCCCCGAGTTCCGAGTCGGCTGCTGAGCAGGTGGGTTGGAACTCTATTGGCGAGTTCCAGATGCTTATTCTTTTTGAAATGCTTATCATAGGACTACCACAACCTCCGAGTCACCGTCTTCAACCGTAATGTTGAAGAGCTGGGCAAGCGGACCGCCGACTTGTCGGAGAGCCGGAGTGAGTTTCCTTCTTCGAGGGGGCGCGCTGGCGCACCCGTGGTCTGTAGTCCCCGAGATTCAGGCCGACTGCTGTGCAGTCGGGCCGGATCTTCTTGGCGACCTTTTCTGATGACTTGTGTCCTTTTTCTTCTTTCTTCAGAGGCCAACGCCGTTCTTCAGCAGCAGCTGGGCGAAGCCAACACCGCCTTGCGCGCCAAGGAGGTGGAGTGCGGCAAGCTTTTCACGGAGCGCGACCTGCTGGCCGCGCAGCTGGCAGAGCAGAAGGAGCTGCTCAAGAAGGTGCAGGAGGAGGCGAAGGAGAGGGAGACTGGACTCCAAGCCAAGTTCGAAGCCGAACGCTCCTCCTGGACCGACAAGGAGGCGATGCTGACCTCCGGCATCCATGAGATTGAAGATATCGTTGATGGTAAGTTTTCTTTACTCGCTTCCTTTGGGCAGCCGACTGTGGGTCGGGCTGACTCTTGCCCTTTCTGACTTGCTTCTTTTTTCGTCTTCGTAGATTTCTTCCCAGGCCATGCGCAAACCGCCGTTCAAGCCATCGAGGCCGATCGCGAGGCGCGGAGGGCGGCCGGCGAGGAGGTTGCTGCCAACGCCCCCCGGACTCTTGATGAACAACTTTTGAGCATCGAGGCTCGCCTGCGGCCGGCTCACCGGATGCTGCACCGGCTTCAACGTGCCGGCGCCCAAACGATTGCTGCCTTGTGGCCGGAGATGCCGATTCTGCGCACTCCCAGCCGGACTGCCGACTGCCTGGAGGTCGCAGCGGGCCGCCTGGAGGCCTGGAAAGGCTCCTCGGCACGCGCCGGAGCGCGTTGTGCCTTGGAGTTCGTCAAGGTGTGGTATCCGGACCTGATCCTGGACCAGCTGGCCACGCTCTGGGCTGAGGCCCAGCCGGAGCTGGCAGCCATGAAGGATGACTTTGTCAAGCGCGCCGCGGCACTCGCCGAGTACGTCGACCCTAATGTCTTTGTTCCTGAGCTAGCTGACAACGGCGAAGAGGCGCCGCCGGAGTGGTTCGGGATGAACCCGAACTATGGCGAGGACTCGGCGGAGGTGATCGGCTCCAGCGTCGAGGAGGGAGGTGATGTGGAGGTCGGAGACGAGATGGAGGCGCCAGAAGCCGGAGCCGGCGATCATCCTCAGCTCGACCGTGCCTCCAACAACGAGCCGCGCCCAACTGCGCCGACTGCTGCTGGAGGTGATCAAGCCGAGTCTGCCCAGCCGGCCGCCCCAACGTCCGACACCGCCATCTCCTCCGAGCCCCCGAACCCGTCTGCGGCTTCATAGGCTGCTGCCTTGCTTTATTTATCTGCTTAGTAGTTGCTCGAAGAACTTTGTTAATTCGCACAATTCCACCCGTTGGGTGTATTTTGAACTTCTGTTCAAAGATTCGGCCGATGGCCTCTGTGATGTAAATATTTGTCTGGGTTCTATCATTTCTTGCTTAACGCTCTTTTGGCTTTTTCCTTTTGCCGCCTTCCCTTAGATGTCGTCTTTGCCAGTCGGACAGCCACTCTGCGGACTGCCGCTGGATCAAATACTTGGCTACTTTGGGAAGACAAGTACTTAGCCGTTCTAGAGTTTCATTTGGCAAGTCGGATAGAAAACAGTGAGCCGACTACTCGGAGTCGGATTTGCGAGGAACTGCTGGAAAGCCGGCTCGAGCTATGTTTGTGCTTTGAGTCCTTAGCCATTTTTCATGTGGGCACCCATTCTTCCCTACTCCTGCCCGCCAGGCAGTCGCTCTGTGAGCTGCGGCTTCTAACAGGAGACGGCTTAAGCACCACACACTACTTGTCCGACTACAGGAAGCGTTTTCATAGCACGAGACGACGAGTCCCCGGGTCGACTAGTCGAGCCCGGTGCCAAGCGGCATAACAAAGAGTAGCATACTCGGAAGCATAATACTTATTACACAGGTAACAAAAGGGGCAGTCCCCGAGTTCGTCTCGGGGGCCCCAGAGTCTTGGTACTTTAAATACAAAAGGGTAGCATGGTACATACTGCATCAGCTGTAAAATCTTCGAAGAAGATTCGCGTTCCATGGTCGCTCCGTCTCTTTGCCGGAGTCGTCCCTCTTCCGTGCTCTGGGCTTCTGAGCTTCGATCAGGTAGTAGGAGTCGTTGCCTAGCACCTTGCTGATGATGAAGGGGCCTTCCCAAGGTGCCGACAACTTGTGCTGGCCGGCTGTTCGCTGGATCAGCCGGAGCACAAGGTCGCCCTCTTGGAAGGATCTCAGCCTGACCTTCCTGTTGTAGTAGCGACGTAGGCTCTGCTGGTAGATGCTGGATCGGCTGAGTGCCAACAGCCGGCCCTCTTCCAGCAGATCGACGCCATCTTGTCGTGCTTCTTCTGCTTCCTCCGCAGTGTACATCGTGACTCGCGGGGAGTCGAACTCTATATCCGTTGGGATGACGGCTTCAGCACCGTAGACGAGGAAGAAGGGTGTGAAGCCGGTCGACTTGTTTGGAGTCGTGCGCAGACTCCAGAGGACGGCTGGCAACTCGTCAAGCCAACAGCCGGCCGAACTCTCCAGTGGTTCGACCAACCGAGGCTTGATGCCGGACAGGATGAGGCCATTCGCCCGCTCCACCTGCCCGTTTGACTGCGGATGGGCAACGGACGCTGAGTCCAGTCGGATGCCCTGCATTGCGCAGAAACGGGCCAAGGCGCCTTTGGCAAAGTTGGTGCCGTTGTCGGTGATGATGCTGTGCGGTATGCCATACCGAATTGTGATGTCTGAGATGAAAGTCACGGCAGTCAGACCATTCAACTTCTTGATGGGCTTCACTTCTATCCACTTGGTGAACTTGTCCACCGCGACAAGCAGATGAGTTAGGCCGCCTCGTGCCATCTTGAAGGGTCCCACCATATCCAGGCCCCAAACTGCAAAGGGCCAGGCGATGGGGATAGTCTTGAGTGCTGAAGCCGGCTGATGCGGCTTGGATCGGAACTTCTGGCACCCTTTGCATTTCTGGACCAACTCTTTGGCTTCTTCGAGGGCAGTCGGCCAGAAGAAACCGTGTCGGAAAGCTTTGGCGACGAGCGCTCTTGAGGCCGCATGGTGGCCGCACTCGCCTTGATGGATGTCTCTGAGAATTGCTTGGCCTTGCTCTGGCTCGACGCAGCGCTGGTAGACGCCAGTGACGCTGCGTCTGACCAGCTCTCTGTTGATTATGGTGTATGCTGCCGCTCGGCGTTGTATTTGCCGAGCCAAGGTTTCATCAGTTGGTAGCTCCTTGTTCACCAAGAATTTGAGGATGGGATGGGCCCATGAGGGTGCTGTTATCTCTTCAACCGCCAGAACTGCAACTTGGACGAGGGCGGCTGGGCTGGGAGGTGGCGGGCTGGAGTCTGCGGCCGCTTGCTGGATCAGTGAAGTCCCCGGGCCGACTGGTGCAGTCCCCGGGCCGAGTTCTGGGGTCTTTTCTCTGGTTGCCGCAGTCCCCGGGCCGAGTTCTGAAGTCCCCGGGCCGGCTTTGACTGCGGCGCTCTTCGAGTCATCTGCGAGGGTTTTTGCGCCGTCTGCTTGGGCTTTGGAGTCGATTCCGACTTCTTCTGGAGGAGCCGGCACAAAAATGGAGTCTGACTCTGGTGACGGCTTGATGGATGGCTTGAGGAGGCGCTGAAGAGCGACGCCAGATGGTATTGCTTGGCGAGTGGAGCCGATTCGTGCCAAAGTATCTACTAGGTTGTTGTCGTTTCTTGGCACATGGAGGAACTCACACCCCTCGAAATATCCGCTGAGTTGCTACACGAGGAAGCGGTAGCTTTCCATGTTTGCATCCTTGGCGTCCCAGTCGCCAGATGATTGCTGGACCACCAAGTCGGAGTCGCCATAACATAGGATCCGGTGAATGCCAAGTTCTTTGGCGAGCCGGAGCCCGTGAATGAGCGCCTCATATTCAGCGACGTTGTTGGAGGCGGCGAAATGGATCTGCAGCGCGTACTGGAGCTTGTCGCCTTTAGGGGAGGTGAGGACAACGCCGGCTCCCAAGCCGGTGCGCATCTTGGAGCCATCAAAATGCATCCGCCAATGAGTGGAGTTGGGCGCTGGCGGCAGGTACTGGGTCTCGGCCCAGTCGATGAGGAAGTCGGCCAGTGCTTGCGGCTTGATGGAGGTGCGGGGTTGATAGTAGATCGTGTAAGGCGCCAACTCTATGGCCCATTTGGCCACTCGGCCAGACGCATCTCGGCTTCCAATGATCTCGGCCAATGGGGCTGTGCAGACCATGGTGATTGGATGTTCTTGGAAGTAAGGCTTCAGCTTCTTGGCGGCGAAGTGCACGCCGTAGCACATTTTCTGGTAGTGGGGGTAGTTCTGCTTGGAGGTCGACAGTACTTCACTCAGGTAATATACCGGTCTCTGGACTGGCAGCGCCTTGCCTTCCTCCTTGCGCTCGACTACAATGACAGTGCTGACTACTCGGCTGGTGGCGGCGATGTATAGGAGCATGGGCTCTTTGGGAGTCGGAGCCGCCAACACAGGGGGAGTAACCAACATCTTCTTCAGCTGCAGAAAGGCCTCATCTGCCTTGTGGTTCCACTCGAAAAAATTGGTCTTCTTCATGAGTTGGTACAACGGGAGAGCTTTCTCGCCCAGCCGACTGATGGAACGGCTGATGGATGCCAGGCAGCCAGTGAACTTCTGCACATCCAACAGTCGGCTGGGTACCTCCATCCTCTCAATGGCCTTGATCTTCACAGGGTTGCACTCTATGCCGCGTTCAGAGACCAGGAAGCCGAGTAGCTGGCTGGCTGGTACTCCGAAAACGCACTTCTCGGGGTTAAGCTTGATCCGGAATCGGCGCAGGTTCTCAAAGGTCTCCTTGAGGTCTTCCAGCAGAGTTCCGCGCTTTTCCGTCTTCACCACCACATCATCCACGTAAACATGGGCATTCCGGCCGAGTTGCTTGAGGAGGCACTTCTGCATGCAATGCTGAAAGGTGGCGCCGGAGTTCCTCAAGTCGAACGTCATGGTCAGGTAGCAGAAGGCTCCAAACGGCGTGTTGAAGGCGGTCTTTAATCTATCTGTCGGGTTTAGCTTGATCTGGTGATATCCTGAATAGGCATCTAAGAAGCTCAACAGCTCGCATCCGGCTGTGGAGTCTATCACCTGATCGATTTTCGGCAAGGCAAACGGGTCTTTGGGGCAGGCTTTGTTGAGGCTTGTGTAGTCAATACACATTCGCCACTGCTTGTTCTTCTTTAGTACTAAAACTGGGTTCGCTAGCCACTCTGGGAAAAATACTTCCATGATAAAGCCGGCTGCAAGGAGCCGTGCTATCTCTTCACCAACAACTCTTCTGTTCTCTTCTGACACGCGACGCAAGGGCTGCCTGACGGGCTTCGCCTCGGACCGGACATGTAACTTGTGCTCGGCGAATTCCGTCGGTACACCTGGCATGTCTTTGGGGGACCATGCGAAGATGTCCCGATTCTCACGGAGGAAATCGACGAGCTCGCCTTCCTATTTGCTGTCAAGGTTTGCACCTATGACAGCGTAACTCTCCGGGTGCTCTGGGTCCAAGGGTATCTTCTTCGTTTCCTTCGCTGGCTTGAACGAGCCCTCAGCTTCCGACTCCTTGGGGTTGGGTGACATCTCAGGCTGCTTGCCGGCCATCGCCACAACCCGATCAAGAAGCCGCTTCTCCGCTGCAATAACCAGGGACTCGACCAGCCGACTGTTCTCGGCCGCGCAAGCGGACGACTTCCTGTAGCCGCTGGCCACAGTCAGAATTCCCTTGGAACTCGACATCTTCATCTTGAGGTAGGCGTAGTGGGGGACCGCCATGAACTTGGCCAAAGCAGGTCGGCCAAGCAGCGCATGGTACGGGCTTTTCAGGTCCACCACTTCAAACCAGACTGGCTCTCAGCGGAAATGATCCTTATCTCCGAAGAGGACATCTATCAGAATTTGCCGATTGGGGAGCAGGAAATGCCAGGGACAATCCCATGGAATACGGTCCGGCTGTTCTAGAGCTGTCTTTGCCTGATTCCCAGCTTCTCCATTGTATCCTTATACAAGATGTTGATACTGCTACCTCCATCTATCAGAATTCGCGAGAAGCGAGCTGCCCGCCTATCAGTGGCAAAGGTGGCCTCCAGGACCAGGGCATCACCTCTGGGTGATCAGCTCTGCTCCAACTGATAGGCTTCTCGGACCAGTGCATGAACTCTGGAGTGTCTGATGCTACTGCATTGACTTCTTGCTGCTGCTGCCGCCTGCTGCGTCTGTCATCTGCCATACTGGTGAACACCGCGTAGGCTCCATGCTCTTCTGGGTACTCATCTTGTACTGCGCCGACTGGCCTGGCAGCCGGCTGCCGGGGCGGAGGCGGAGGCGGCTGCCCAGCCGGTGGAGGAGGCGCCAGGCCGTCTCCTTTGGCAATCCGGGTGAGCCAGTGGCACTTTCTGGTGGTGTGGTTCGACGGCTTCGCGCCGCTGTGGAACTTGCAGGGACCATTTAGAGTCTGCTCGTAGGAGAAAGCCGGCAACCAGTTGGACTTGCCGCCCTTCTGCCGCTTGGGTGGTGGCTGTTCCTCCGGCTGTTGATCTTCGACTGTTGCGACCTGCCGGCTACTAGAAGCCGACTGCGGGGCCTTGCGCTTGTGATTGTTCTGCTGTTGCGGCCGACTGGCGTCTCCAGCCGGAGTTCTGGGAGCCTGAGGGGCCATTTTGCTGGTCGCGCTGACTTGGATCTCCGTCTTCATAGAAGAGTCGGTTGTGGCGTACTTGTCTGCTATGATCAACAGTTCATCCAGGGTCTCAGGCTTGTCGCAGAGGAGCTTATGCTTGAGGAGGATGCCTTCTATGCACCCGGCGGTGAAGTACTCGATGGCCTGCACCTCGTGCACGCCCTCGCAGGAGTTTCGGAGCTCGGCCCAACACATGAGGTAGTCGCGAGTAGATTCGTTGGGGCCTTGCACGCACAAGGAGAGCTGGCGAGGCTTGGGAGGTCGCTTGTATGTGCTCGTAAAGTTGCGGATGAAAGCCTCGGTGAAGTCGGACCAGCCGTTGATGCTGCGGGGTTTCAGGCTGTTCAGCCATGTTCGGGCTGTGCCCTGGAGCATGAGCGGAACATACTTCACGGCAACACGTTTGTTGCCGTTTGCTATGCTGACGGCTGTGGAGTAGTCAACCAGCCAGTCCTCCGGCTTCACGGAGCCGGTGTACTTGGGAGTGTCTCTAGGGAGAGTGAACCCTTTGGGAAAGGGCTCATCTCGGATGCGGGGGCCGAAACACGGCGGTCCCAGCTCGTCTTCTTCTTCCAGCGCCAGGGATCGGTGGAGTCGGTCGATCCGGTGGCGGGCATCATTCTCTCCGAATCCCTCTCGGCGGCCGAGACGGCCTCCGAGAGTCGGATGCTCGACAGGCGGCGGGGAGACTCGCCTTTCTCTGCGGGGTGGA
Source organism: Aegilops umbellulata (assembly GCA_032464435.1). Lineage (NCBI taxonomy): Eukaryota > Viridiplantae > Streptophyta > Magnoliopsida > Poales > Poaceae > Aegilops > Aegilops umbellulata. The sequence continues at coordinate 54,495,655 of CP136057.1, forward strand.
GGAGGCACATAGTCGTCCCGCCGCTCTACTGCTCTCGGGCGGCCGTCTTGATCGCGCTCGATGGTGAGGTGAGTCCGACTGCGGCTCGCAGCCGGCTCCTTGTCTTTTCTTCCGTGAACGCCGCCAGTCGGCGTCCGAGACGTCGCGCCTTGGTCTCGGCGGGGTGGCAGGTCGTCGTTCTGCTGCTGCGGCCCCTCGGTTCGGCAGCCGGCCGCATTCTGCGCGCCAGCCGCGTGGAAGAGTTGCTGGACTCGCTCCGTCATCAGTCGGCGCTCTTCGCCTTCGAGTCCGTCCAACTCGCCTGCTGCCGCCTGGGCAGCTCGAATGTTCTCGGCGGGCGTGGCGTATACGGGGCGATTGGCCCCGAACATGCTGGCGATGTCCGCGCCGCGTTGCCGGACCGCGCATAGGTGGCTCGGCCCCGTTGGAGCCGGCGAGCCGCCCACAGCGCGATCCATCTCACGCTGGTAGGCCTCTGACAAGCGTCTCATGCTTGCCAGCTTCTTTGCGCCTTCGATGAGCTGGAGGCGGCGTGCCTCCAGCGTCTCGGCGTCAGCGTCCTCTAGAATGGGCGCATCCAGGTCTTGCAGCGCCGCATCAAGCGGGTCGCGAGCTCCTCCGTCAGAGCGCTCGCCGTGGCCGATGACGAGCACTTCTGTGATGGTGCTCCCGCTGCCCTCCGCGCGAGGGAGCGGCACGTCGTAGACCACCACGTTGGTGGGGAAGGCGTCGAGCGACGCGATGTCGGAGTCGACCAGCATCGGGTCGGTGGAGCCTACGGACTCCAGGTCAGCAGCAGGCTCGCCAGCAACGTGGAGCTCGTCGAGGAGGCCGGCGAGAAGGCTCTCGGGGCCGCCGGTGCCTGCGTCGGATGCAGGCTCGTCGGAGAGGCTAACCTCGCCGACAAGATCGGCGAGGCAGCTGGCCGCGCAGGCGGTCTCAGCGTCGTGCAGCGCGTCGGCAAAAACTCCCTCTGGCGTGCCGGGCTGGCTGCGCTTGCCAGGGAGGAAAAGGGTTCCCGTCCAGAACAGATCTCCGGACGGCGGTGCACCTCGCCCCATGGTGGGCGCCAAATGTCGGGGGTTGGATGTGACATATGCCAAAGGATGGCTTATCATGGTGGGGGCGAGTAGAACGTCGCCGGTGCCTGGAAGCGGGATGAGGCGTAGACATGCACGCTGGCGAATCTTACCCAGCTTCGGGGCTCTCCGAGGAGATAATACCCCTACTGCTGCTCTGCAGGGTCTCCGCATGATCTCTATGGTGATATGTGTACAAAGTTGCTCCTCGAGCTGTGTTCTGGAGGTAGGAGAGGGCAAGGCTAGCTCTCTCCCTTCTATGCTTCTAATCTAGTGGTAAAAGGATCGAACCCTTTGCATGGGTGCTCCGGGAGGTTTATATAGGCCTACCCCCCGGGGGTACAATGGTAATCTGACTTGGCACAGGTCCCAGCCGTCTCTCTCTTAGGCCGCCGTCTTCTCCGCCGACTCCTGGGGCCCGCCTCTGGTGGGCCCCGCCGACTGACCTTGCCACTGTAGTCGCGCCTCTGATGACGTTGGCTTGGTCGTGGGGGCGTGGCAACAGTGCCGCCGCCTGGCGGGCGATCACTGTCGCCACTCCCCGTCTTATCTGGTTAATGGCGTGTGGGGCCCGTGGGAGGAACGGGCCGACTCTCGGAGGCCGACTCCCACGGGGTCCGTCTTCGGGTGCTCTCGCCGTCTTCGTCCCCCTTCCCCCGCTGACTAGCGGGGCCCGCCGTCTCCAGGCCATACATGCGGGCCGACGTGGGAACAGTCTTCCGCTGCCAGGGCGGACGTCAGGGCCAACATGGCAACAGTGTCGCGCCGGCCGGAGATCTCCTCCGGTACGACGTACTGTAGCCATGCCTACCCTTGGTAATCAACGTAGGGGAGGGCCGTAGTCCGGTCATCCCCGGTCTCGTCCTTCTTCTCGAAGGCAGAGAGTGGTGAAGTCGCGGGCCGACTCCCCATAGTCGGCCTCCCTGGAGTCGCCGATTGGGAGTCGCAGCCGTCTCTGGGATTCGGCCGTGAGTGGGTATCGGTGATGCTGCGGCCGACTCCCAGAGTCGGCAGATCGTCTTGGGATTCTTTTGAGGGGCGAAGCCTGCCCCGATGTCTTGAAAGGTTCTGGGTCCCGGGTTAGCCTACCCGTGGCCCATTACTCCGACAGCGACAGTCATGTTAGGCGTGGCCATGATACGGGCTGCTGGCAGCCCTTGGATCTGAGATCAAACGGTCGCATGCTAAGTTGCTGAAAATTTGCAGAATAACCCTCCAGGATAGGATATTCACCCATAGGTCTAGAATCACGCCATGCAACCATTTGATCTCAGATCCAAGGGCTCTCGGAAGCCCGTATCATGGGAGAATGGAAAGCCACTACCCTATCGTTCGCACGCTGGCAGTTCGCTCCTACTCGTCCCCGCACGTCCTTCAATACTACGGCGGTTTGCTGCTAGTCGTCCCGTCCATTCACATTATGGAAGTTCCACTAATCCTAACCCTCCTCCCAAATCCATGGCGTCCCAAATCTCCACGATCGGCGGTGAGTACAAGGCTAGAACCATCACCAGCGATGAGTTCGACGTCATCTACACCCGTTCTTCCGCGACGGTGAAAGGATGCCTTTCTCGCTTCAGACGCATGTTTGAAAACTCAGATGATGAGTGGGTCGCTGGGCTAGATGTTGAGTACACCACAGTCCTGGGACGAGAGAAGGATCTAAAGGATGAAGAGAGGAAGAAGCCCGCCGTGATCCAGGTTTGCGTGCATGACTTATGCTTGGTCTACCACATATGCCATGCCGACGTTGAGTGCCAGGATTTTAAGGACTTCCTCGGGACCAACATAGTCAAATTCATTATTATAGACTTTGGTATCGACAAAGAAGTCCTGCGTCGGATAGGCCTCATTGTATGGAACACCTTCGACCTCCAGAAGAATCGGCTGGTGTCCTCTCTTCAGCCTTCAAGGCTGACCCTGGCAGGAGCCATGGTTCATCCTTCATACGCTAAACTGGAGAAAACTCCATACACGTTTCATCATCATGCATGGCAGCGGAATGTACTAGATATAGACCACATCCACTACGCTGCAATGGATGGCTACCTTTGCTTCAATATCTACAAGGGTTGGATGAAGAGAAACAGCAAAGTGTGCGGTTCAAGCAAAGAAGTATCGGACAAGAGGAAGAGGGACAAGGACGAAGTCGAGGACGTGGACGAGGACTTCGAGTAAGGTGGCAGTGTTGTTGCTCATGGTGGTTCTAATGCAGTGTCTACCGGAATAGTTGCAAAGTTTAATTTCAGGCGTGCTTAATTTAATTTGAGGGGTGTGTTGTGCTGGGCCCCCAGCAGAACTATGTTATGTTTCTTCTTGTTACTTTAACTCTTCAGTACGTACATACTAGTATTTCTTACATTTCATATTTTAGTTGGTATAGTACTACCACTCGTTTCTTCACATTATATACATACAATATATATGGCCAACATCATGTAGCCAACACTTTAGTTGTCAAAGAATTTCAGGGTGCTTAGTTTTGTCAAAGAATTCCAGGGTGCTTAGTTTTATTTGAGGGGTGGGTTGTGCACTTGTGCTAGACACCATTATTGTGACAAGCCTTTTTAATAGTACTATATGCATAATTTGGCGACGAGCGCTCTCTATATGTACCACCTTTTTTTAATTTCAAGTTTTGCTCCATGGCGCAATCCATCGATACTACTACTGTACAAAAGCGGAGTATATACATTTTTTACAAGGCTAGAGGGTGGGGCAGTCTAGCTCGGCCGGTTTCACGAGAGGCGAGGGCCTTTGTGATTTGACGGCTCATTACTGTCGTCAAATCGAATAGTACTGCACCGCCCGCTGCACGCCCGGCGCCTCCATTAAACCCCTCCGTTAAACCCGCATGCAAACCGAGAATCCTACTCCGGCCACACGTCCATTCATGAGCGGGCCGGAATTAAACGCAACACCGGCCGAGCTCCTCCCGCCCGCCCTCAGTTTAAATGAGGCCAGACGCCGGCCAAGCTCCTACCGTCCGCCCTCTATTTACACGAGGCCAGACAGACAACGGGCAAGAATTGCACCCCTCCGCCGCTCCCCCATCTCCTCCTTCACCATTTTCTCCACTCCTCCGATGGCTTCCGATGAGCCGTTCTCCGGCATATTACCCGGTGGGTGGCCCGCCGAGCCCTCCGGATACGGGCGAGGCTGCTTGGTGCTTCACCAACCTTGCTTGGCCCGATGGAGCCATTTGCCGCCCCAAGCAGGCGCGTGGTTCAGCAACTCGCCGATCCAGTTCAGCTCGATGAGGAGTGGCGAGTTGCTCCACGCCGGCACGGCGGCGAGCACGCTGGTACGGGCGCCGTTGCTGCCGCGTTGTACCGCGACACCAGTGTCTGCGGTGGTCGCGCCTCCCATGTCTGTGGGCGCGCCTCCTGTGCCTGCGGCAGCGCCATGCAGGCAGAGACAGAAGCTGGGTGCGTGGAGAGCGACGAGTCGGTGGCCAGCTTCTCCGTGTCCGCCTCCATCATCGAGGAGAAGTAGAACACGGGAGGCCGCCGCCACTTGGGACCCATGAAGGCCACCGCCGAGGCGACGACCGTGGATTCAGGTGGTTTCTTTGCTGCTTCGTCTCTTCCGAGGACATTCGTCGACCCCGCAAGTGTCTGACGGACATGAGGAAGACAAAGGGATCCGCGGGCGGCCATTTAGAACTAAAATAAGTCTAGATACATCCATTTCCGGATGGAGTATTAATTATACAAGAGAGCTGGATTTGGCACCTCTTAGTTCATGTAAATGTAATGAAATCCATGATGTTTATATGAAGATCTGGCTTTTTTATACGAAATCCTTTATGCTTATATGAAACCAGTCCGTGTTTGCACGAATTTCATCTGGTTGGTTAGAGTTGTAAAAATGTATTCCACTGGCGTTTGATGTCGTCCTCCGCTTAAGGAAGCGGGAGGAAATTTGTCGGCTGCCGTTGGAGATGCTCTTTATGCTGGAAATAATAGAGTGACATCCAATCCATTTGAGTTAATTGCATGTATGATTGCCCCTCTATAAAAAGTTAATCGCATGCACAGTGTACACGTGACTTGGAGGGTGGCTACAGCTTCGTACAGAAAGTTAAAAAGAAACAAGTCCATCCTTAATCTTGTATTCTAAGTACTCTATGGGTTCCACTATCATTACAGTGGCGAAAGAAGTATATATCAAATCAGTAGAGTAATATATAATATAAAAATATAAAGTTAAAAGACAGAATACAAACTCATGTCATCGCGTTGCGAGCATCCGGCGCTAACCAGCCCAGCACATTTTTGTTGTAGACCATGCTGGAGATATATCTCCATGTCTACTCTTATATATACTCCATTCGTTCCTAAATATTTCTCTTTTTTAGATTTCAAATGGACTACCACATACGGATGTGTATGTAGACATATTTTAGAGTGTAGATTCACTCATTTTGCTCCGTATGTCTTTTCAGGAAGGGGTCAGATTTGTCCTTGATTTATTTATGAGGTATCCAGATGGCACTGCACCGCCAAGAAAATAGGGTAACATCAAAATTATGGACTACTTTTTTGAGTATGTTGGTAAGGTCTGGTCATAGTCACTTGTTGAAATCTCTAAAAAGACAAATACTCCCTCCATCCGGAAATACTTGTCATCAAAATGGATAAAAGGATATGTATCTAGACGTATTTTAGTTTTAGATACATATCTTTTTATCCATTTTGATGACAAGTATTTTCGGACGGAGGGAGTAGAAAACAGAGTTGGTGATGATGGTGTGCATGCCATCCTGCAATATAGGCCGTCGGATTTATATCTAACGGATAGGAAATAAACTATGGCAATTTTGCAAAAATATACCCACACGTATCTCCACGTTCGCAAATAAGGCCTTCCCTCGTTCAACCTTTTCTCTCACAAGATAAACTACTCATACAAATGCATCTTGATGTTCCGTGCAACGAACGGGCAGCTAGAAAATTTCTTTTAAAATAGTTGCTACGATAATTGGGTTGAAGTGATATATTTTATGTCTGTCCCGAATGATTTCAGATTCACTAGTAGTAACAAAGAAAAGGTTGCCTTGTTAATTAACAAAAAACAGGGTGAAAACTATCACATGAGGCCGGTAAAAACAAGGCACACTAGGTTCAGCGTCATCGTCACTACAGCTATGCGTGCGCGAGAAGTCTACATATCGAGGGGGCTACCAAGCGAGGCACCGAGACACAATGTTTGAGAGAGAAACCAATTGATAGATTATGATCAGATCGAGTTGTCACCCTTCTGCTGTCATTGTTGGGGGGGGGGAGAAAGACGTATCGAGAGTGTGCACGGTAGGCACAGAGGCACAACTAGCAAGTGTGTGTGTGTGTGTGTGTTTGAAAGAGGAGTAGATAGATTATTATCAAGATCGATCTGCCACCCTACTCCTTCGGTGCCGGGTAGTGTGTGTGTGTGTGTGTTTGAGAGAGAAGCCAGTCGATAGATTAGTATCAAGATCGAGGTGTTACCCTACTCCTTCGGTGTTGGGAAGTGTGTGTGTGTGGGGGGGGGCAGTGACACTCAAATATCTCTACTCTTATAAAAAACAGAGTTGGTGATGATGGTGTTCCTGCCATCCTGCAATATAGGCCATCCGATTTATATCTGTCGGACAGGAAGGAAACTATGGCAATTTTTCAAAAAGATACCCACACCCCTCTCCGCATTTGCAAATAAGGCATCCCCTCGTTCATCCTTTTCTCCCACAAGATAAACTTCTCATACAAATGCATCTTGATGTTCCATGCAACGCATGGGCATCTTGCTAGCAGGGAGAAGGAGTTTGTGTGACACATATCTAGCTATATTAAGGGATAGGTAGATAGCATATGTGTGAGAGACATTAGTGGTCGTGGGTGGGCGGAATTAAAGGGGTGGGCGTGTTAGACATAGAAAGCGTGTGTGTTTCTGTGTGAGAGACTTGTAGGACGGGGTAGAAAGACGAATTTAACCCTGACGGGGGGAGAGAAATACACGAAGTGCACGTGTGTGATTCCGATGCCCACAGGGAAATGAGATATGTATGCATGTGAGAGAGATTGCACAATTCATTCACGTATCACTATCTAGCGATCGTGGACGTGCATTGCTTGAACATAAGTCAATATCTACTTCATATCGTGGCCAAAGGTACAATATCGATTCAACGCTATAAAGATTGGACACTCACATATCACATTTTTTCTATTTAAATAAGCCTTTTCAGTTGTGCATGCCAAAGTTACAACCAATGTAGCTATCATGTACATGCACCATTGTTACTCTTGCATTCAGATTCATTAGTCTTGGATGCTTTAAGTTTCTATTTTGAAGTAATATATGTAATATTCATATATGAATTCAACGGGTACGCAATTTATGAAATGGAGGCTATGTAATCATATGAGGTAACACTTTTAAGTAGCTGACTACAATATCCATTTCTTTTTGGGCGCCTCTACACTAACACGTCAATGCATTATGTTTAAAGTAAATAACCAATGGCACTAAATTATCTATTTACACAAGAAATACATAGGCTGAGCGTTTGACCCCTTTTTTGTGAACGCGCCACTACACCCATACGATTGGCCGCGCCCGTGTGAACGTCCAAGTTATCGGCGCATCATCCAGAGTTATTGTCTTTTTCTCTGAGGTGGACTTCACACCAGTTATTAACTGCTGACGCGTGCCCCGTGTGCACAGTCTAGCATGACCTTCCTGCTAGCACGGTCCAAAATTAGTTGAAACTGGATACGAACGATCCCGCGGGCGGCAAAATCTCCCGCCTCCTTCTAAAATTTCCGCCACCTTAGTCTTTAGCATACAAAATCCCCCTTTTGTCCTTGGTGCACGGAGACCAACCGTTACAATACCGCCCTCATCTACATGATAGGTCAGGGCTGCTTTGGTAACTTCTGGCTCCCCCACTACACGGCACCCCCATTTCCTCTCCCCCTCCCGCAAAAATGACTAACTCCACAGCACCAGAGCATCTTACATCACGCCGTCCGTACTTCATCGCCCTTTCTCCCATCCCCTCTCGAAACCCTAGACTGCTCATCCACCGGCGTACCATAGCCCATTCACTGCCAGCGGCGTCCACCTCCCCGGATCTGCTTCTGCGGCCGCATCTACCACTCCCACCTCCCCTAGAAACAAGTAGACTGCTCATCCACCACTGTACCACAACCCATTCAGTGCCGGCCTTGTCCACGGCGCCGAATCTGCTTCGCCAGTACTCTCGTCAACCGCCGCGCATCTGCAGCGGCTCATTCATACTCCCCACTGGAGACGCGTCGTCCACACCCCCCGGAGCCGCCCCACCGACGCCCCCGCGGCGGCCTCTGATCCTCTTCGCCGACACCTTCCTCAACCCTACCGGAGCCGCTTCACCGACACCTTCCTCAACCCTACCGGAGTAGCTTCGCCTATACCATTCTCAACCCTACCGGGGCTGCTTTGCCAACTCACAAGTCCACGGCCTCAGATCCGCTTCCTCACACCCTCATACAACCTACCAGAGCAGCTTCTGACGCCCCATCCACGGCCGTAGATCCGCATCGTCGACACCACCCTTAACCCAACCACCGGAGCAGCTTCTGACGCCCCGTCCACGGCCGCAGATCCGCATCGTCGACACCATCCTTAACCCAACCACCAGAGCAGCTTCTGACGCCCCGTCCACGGTCGCATATCCGCGTCGTCAACACCATCCTGAACCCAACCACCGGAGTAGCTTCACCTACTCCCTCGTCCACGGCCACAGGTCCGCTTTGCCCACACCGTAGTCCACCCTACCGGAGCCGCTCCACAAATACCCTACTCGACGGTTCTAGATCTCCTTACCAGACCCCCGACAGCCAGCGCAGCGTCATCACCCCCGATGTTTCTAACCTGATTCCCACCGTATGAAGAGATGCCAAGCACCCGCCACGGCCTAGGTACTTGTCACCTTTAAACCCGTCCATCATCACCTGCCCGATGTACTTCAAATATACTAACCGGTCGCTGTTACCTGTTATGCAGCTGGCAAAAACTAGAAGGACGATGTTTCTTCTGGATCTAACAGCTTGGCCAACCAAGATCCTGGACTGAGGCATTGCTATGATTTTGTAAGTGCGTCTCTCTCTTGTATTGTTCTGTGCCTGCCAGCGTGCTTTGCTAGGATTTTCGACCAGTAATCCCTTTGTGCAGACAATGATTTCTACTACTAGCTGCTAAATTAGACATGTAGATGTCATACATGATACTACCTCGTACCTCCGTTCCTAAATATATGTCTTTCTAGAGATTCCACTATAGGCTACATACGGAGCAAAATGAGTGAATCTACACTCGAAAATGCATCTATATACATCTGTATGTGGTCCATACTGGAATCTCTACAAAGACATATATTCAGGAACAGGGGCAGTACATTACACAAAATCATAGGTGGCATGTAGGAATTCCAGTGCACTACATTAGGCTCCCTTAGAGCGCCTGCTGGTCCAGCATACAAAGTCATGGCTAGTTTATGGTACGCACACAATCGTTAATTGGTGGTTTAAATACGTGCAAGGGATATGCAATGTAGTATCATGTAGAGATGTCTGAAATTAGCCGTGTCAACTTGCAGATAGGGTTACACAATGAAGAAGTATAAGATGTATGTGGCAATTTCATTGAACATCGCAAAAAAGGAGAGGCAGCGGTAAGCCTATACAGTGTGCTATGGTACGTCACTCCTCCATTGCAATCATCGTGACATGTTATTTGTATGCCAGTTCTATTAGCCAAGTTTCTTAGGGACAGTTATTACGAGTTATCCTAAGAAAATAAATACCTGTGAATATAAGCTCCATGTAATAAGCCAACCAGTTCTTTTCATTGCGTTTTTAGCTTATCTTTGGTATGATCAGTGGAAAGTCTAGATTGCATTATATTTTTTTCATTTTGCTGCCCATATGGAAATTAATTTGACTTGCAAACATCACAAATTGAACCCAGTGCAGTAATTAATATGATAGGAAAATAGACCATCACTATCTGCTCAAAATGCAAATACAAAGATACCATCTACTTGGCACAATCTACTTTGGTCAATGTTTTCCATAGAGATCCCATTGCCTAATTTAAACGAAGAACGCATGACCCACATTTAAATGAAGAACAATTATTTATTGAAATTCGATGATCCAAGTGGCTGGTTATTATCGTATAGCAGCACAACCTGAAAGCATCATATAGCAGCAGCTCATAGCAACTCATCATACAACAGCAACAGTCTACAATTCATCATATACCAGTAGCAGCTCATAGCAATTCATCATATAGCAGCAGCAGGAGCAGCTCATAGCAATTCATCATATAGTAGCAGCAGGAGAAGCTCATAGCAATTCATCATATAGCAGCAGCAAAAGCAGCTTGTAGCAACTCATCATATAGCAGCAGCAGGAGCAGCTTGTAGCAACTCATCATATAACAGCAGCAACTCATAGCAATTCATCATGTAGCAGCAGCAACTCATAGCAACTCATCATACAGCAGTAGCAGCTCATAGCAATTCATCATACAGCAGCAGTAGGAGCAACTCATAGCAATGCATCATATAGCAGCAGCAGAAGCAGCTCATAGCAATTCATCGTATAGTGGATCAGAATGAAAAATTGGCAAAAAATCAGAGGAGATCCTCACCTTGTTGGATGAGCTCATCCTTCAACAGCACCTCAAGGCCATGGCCTGGGAGGAGGGAAGGGGGAATAAGGTGCCTTCTGCCGCAGTGTGGCATCAGTCGTAGTTGTGCAGCGCCCGCCGGAGTAGTGCGTTGGACGAACCACAGTGGAGCAGCTACTGGAGACCATGAGAATGAGGGGCGGCGCCAGAGGGAGGAGAAGCCAGGGAGATTTGCCCCTACCTGCCGGCCATGTAGCCTAGCTGGACATAGCATCGTCGAGGAGCAGGCCAGATGGGACCAGTGGCGACGGCTCGCTGGAGGAACCCTAGTGCTGTAGGCAGGGGATCGAGGTAGAGGGAAAGGGGAGAGGAGATGCAAGCGGGTAGGGCAATGAATTCTTGCGTGTTTGTTTTTACTTGAGGGTCAGGTGTGAAACGGGCGTCAGCACTTGCATTTTGAGTGTAATATAGGCAGACAACAGAGTCATTTCACTATTCCCCTTCCCTTCAATTTTTAGTGAGGTTCTACCCGAAACACCCCCCTCCGAAGCGAAATTAGTTAAGCCGAAAGTGCTAGTTATCGACTAGAGGGGGTGAATAGGCGATTTTTATGGAAGTCTTCAAAACATGAAAGTTTCAAAGACAAACTATAGAAATGAACCTATTGTAATGCAGCGGAAGATAAACTACACTAAGCAAGCCATAGTCAAGTGTGCAATAACGTGAGTGTACGAAGACTGATAGCAGCTAGGTAGTAAGGATCAGGATGGAACATAGTATGAAGCCAAACAGCAATAGCAATCAAGCAATGAAGTCAAACAGATACAAGGAACAGGCAATGAATTCATGAAGAAAAGCTCTAAGTAAAGGGAGGGAGAGGATAGAACCAGTCAGTTGTTGAAGACACATGATTTGTTGGACCAGTTCCAGTTGCTGTGACAACTGTACGTCTGGTTAGGGAGGCTGAGATTCAACTCAGAAGACCTTGTCTTCACCTTATTCCCCTTGAGCTAAGGACACACAGTCCTCGCCCAATCACTCTGCTAAGTCTTCAAGGTAGACTTCCAAACCTTCACAGACTTCGTTCACCGGCGATTTGCTCAGAACGCGGCGCCTAACCAGCTGGAGGATACACAGTCCTCAAGTGTAATAAGTCTTCAGGTCACACAGACAGAAAGACTTCAGTGATGCCTAACACTCTTTGGCTCTAGGTGTTTTGGGCTTTGTCCTTGCAAGGATTTATCTCTCTCAAAGGCTTCGAGGTGGGTTGCTATCAAACGACAAAAGCCATGTACTAACTCTGAGCAGCCACCAATTTATGGTGTAGGGGGTGGGCTATTTATAGCCACTAGGCAACCTGACCTGATATGTCCGAAATGACCCTGGGTCACTAAGGAACTGACACGTGTTCCAACAGTCAGATTTCAAACACACACGGCAACTTTACTTGGGCTACAAGCAAGGCTGGCTCATCCAGCTCTGGATAAGATTTGCTCTCATTGTCTTCGCTCAAAGACATAGGATTTGGGTTGAGCATCACTTCAGTCACTCTGACTGTGTTCACTTGGACCCCACTTAACAGTATGGTGGTTCCTATGACTCAACAAAGAAGAAAAGGAAACAACAAAACAACTAAGTCTTCGCGCTCCATAGTCTTCACTGAATGTCTTCTCCTGTCATAGTCTTCAATATGAATATCTTCACATACCACCATTGTCGTCAATGTCTTCATACATTTTTAGGGGTCATCTCCGGTAGGTAAACCGAATCAATGAGGGACACTACCTGTGTTATCCTGTAATTCTCACAAACACATTAGTCCCTCAACCAAATTTGTCGTCAATACTCCAAAACCAACTAGGGGTGGCACTAGATGAACTTACAATCTCCCCCTTTTTGGTGATTCATGACAAACTGGTTGAAGTTTTCAACGGGGATAAAGTATGTGAAATTGTAAAGGATAGGGTATTGTCTTCATAAGTTACAAAGGCTCCCCCTGAAGATGTGCATATAGGTAATTTGCTTCTGGAATGCAAATGCACATGGCAGGTTGTACTTGTGGAGATCCCCTTCAACTTATGACGACAATTCATCATGCATGATATGATATAATGAAGATAATGACATGCATAATGGAAAATGGATGTCTGCAAGATGGCCTAAGTGCGGAAGTTATCATCGCATATGCGGAATTTATCATCGCATCACAGAATAGCAAATAAGTAGCAGACGACCATCAAGTTTAAGTGTTACAACTCAAAGAACCAAATGTATCAAAAACGAGAGTTGTAAACACTAAGCAAAATATAAAGCAACCGCCCATATGAACCCGCTTGAAGACTATCAAACTCATATGCTTCTCCCCCTTTTGTCAGTAAGGACCAAAAAGGTTTGAAGACATAGAGCATCTACTCGTTCCCATGAGGAGTAGGTGAAGCAGCAGGGTTGTCGTTGTTGTTTGGCGGTGCAGACGAACTTGGTGCAATGTCAATGCGTGCAGAAGTAGGGGGCGGTGAAGTAGCATCGTCTTCATCATCGATCAATTTGGCATTCGCAGTTGCAGCAGAGGAAGAATAGTTAGAGTCTTCAAGGGATGAAGTTTGACGTAGGACAACATTCCGTGGAGGAGTGGAGTCAAACTTGAATTTTTCAGTGAAGCCATCGTCTTGAAGATCTGCTTCAGCACTGAGCAGTGTCAAACTCTTCCATGATCGCCGACAGGTCTAGTGAGTGACAAAAGCATTCTTGGTGGCAAGATTATGAATGCGATTGACGTCCACCAAGAGGCTTTGCATTTGGCGCTTCAGCCAGTCGTGATGCTTATCTTGTTTCTGATGAAGGGCAACCAGAAGCTCTCGGTCATTGAGAACGCGGGAGCACTTCTTAGGCCTTTGGGCAATTGTGCTCTCAATAGCTTCAGTTTGCGCACGGTGAGGCAAGCGAGTAATCCCAGCCAATGGATAGACTCGAGCAACAGCTTGAATTCCTTCAATGTTTTGCGTGAAGCTTTGATGGTCAGCATTCTGAAGACAAAGGGGCTCCTTTGTAGGCTCTGGGTATATGGCTTCAACAGAAAAATCAACTTGTGGCAAAAAGATGATATGATTGCGTGCAGAGGGTTGATAGTTGAAGGCAGAGTGGAGCTTGATCAGACGCATGATCCAGGGAGCATAGAACTTCAGACCAAATATGTCAGACCCAGATGCAGCAAGTTGTCGGATAAAGAAATCTTGTGCATTGAAGCTTTTGCCATGAAGAATATGAAAGACCAAAGTCTTCATTGCGCCTTCCAGCTTTGCATTAGGAGAATGTCCTTTGATGGGCCAGAGAGTTTGCCTTATGATGTGATATATAGTATGTGGCAGATACTCAAGGTCTTCAACAAAGAATTCCTTAGGATATTCAGCATCTGGAGGCAAAGGCTTCATCATGCTGAGCATCTGACTCATATCAAGCTTGTGGAAGATGCTCTCCATAGCATCATTGTGAAGCTGACAACCAGGTTCATAAAGTTCACCTGGAGTGGGCAGGCCAGTAAGCTCAATGACATCAAAGGCCTTGGCTTCATGATGAACATTGCCTGTCATCCACTCAGGGACCCAAGTCTTCGGATCCCTGTTGTAGCCACGAATATGCAGAGTGGCATAGAATTGGAGCAGTAATTCTTCATTCCAGTGCTCCTTGTCTGTGATGAATTGCAGCAAGCCAGACTCTCTGAAGCAGTCCAGAGCTTCTTCCAAACAGGGTAGACTAGTTATAGCTTCAGTATCTAGACACATATGTGGGAAAATGCGACCTTGATTGTATAGAATGCATGAGTAATAACTGCGCTGCTGATAGCTCCAGAACTGATCAAAAGATATTCTTGGCTTGGAGTAGGGGTTCTTGGCGCTATTGAAGAAGGTGTTGTGTGCCTTGAAGCCATTGATATTAAAAGATCCGGGTGCTGATGCAGTACCTGGAAACCTAGGAAACCTCTGCATTGGCTTCTGAACCCAAGGCCCGTGCTCAACGTGGTAATCAAACTGAGGACCAGCAGCAGGCGGAGGAGTCAGAACAGGCCATTTGACAGTGATAAGCTGGCCATAGTTGAATGCTTGCTCGATAGTGTGTGGCCTTGGTGGCGGAATAGGAGCAGTGGCATCAACAGTGGCATCAGGCTGCACAACAGAGGCTTCAGGTGCAGTTGCATCGTTGGCTTCTGGCACATTTGTTTGTGCAGGCTCCACATTTGCTTCAGCCATGACTACGCCATTGGCTTCATTGTTGTTGGTGGTGGCAGCCTCAAGATTCTCAACCTCCACTTGATGAGCTGGAGGGTCGGGCGCAGACATATTCCCTTCAGGAACAACTTCTTGAGTAATGGAGGGAGTAGAGAGACGTTCTTCGTCTTGTTTGTCATCGGCTGATGCAGTCTGAATGTGTTCAGCAGCTTTAGCTTCAGACTCGGCATCTGGAAACACATGACGTGCAACAGATTGGTGAGGCACTTCTCCTTCTGGAACGCTCGGAAGAGGGACCCGAGGCCTTGGTCCTTTGTGAAGCCTGCGTAACGCTGGCGACGCCTTTGGAGACGGAGTTGGCTGGACCTCAAAGTCATCATCGTCTTCTTGTACAGATGGGGTAGCTTGCTGTTGGGGAGTACTTGGGGAGTCTTGTTGTTGTGGGTGATCATCCCATGAAGCATCCTGAGCAATTGGTGTCAGAGGACGACCAATGCTGATGAGTTCGCTGTTCGTGAGAACAGGCGATGATACCAGGTTGTGTTCGATCTGAGGAAGAACGTCATCATCTTCAACATTGTCATGGTGACCAATGTCTTCAGCAGCGCTGGGGTCAACTGCTGGAATGTCTTCAGCTTCACGAGCCTCTGTGGAAGCAGGCTCATGAAGAATCATCCGTCGTTCTTGGTGTTAAGACGCAGGGCGAACCATTGAGATAGGTTCAACAACTAAGGGCTCTGAGGGAGCAGCCCTATCCTTCTTAGTTTTGCGCTTCTTCTTGGAGGGAGCTGCATTAGAAGCATCAGGATTTTTCCTTTTTCTGGCTTCAGCCTCGGCAGTCCTTGTCTTCTTCAGCTCTGAAGCGGTTGACCTGACCTTAGGCTTCGAGCCAATCATGCTGCTTGGGAAGACAATGCGCGGTTCTTCCCGCCTTGAAGGTGCAGATTGGTCAGTCGATGGCTTCTTCTTCTTTGCAGCCATTCTTGGGTCGATGCCAGGACGACCAAGAGCCTTGCGCTTCTCAGCCTCATTGTAGCCTTGCACACACTTGTCAGCCAGGCTCTTCATGCGCTCACGAGAACCTTTAGCTTCTTCGCGCTTCTTGAGAAAGGCTTCTTTGAGCTCGTGCAGCATGATCTTGAAGTTTCTGACATCTTGCACACTGAGCTTTGCCACATGCTTCTTGAACTGAGCTTTCTCATAGTTGATCTTGTGCTTCAGTTCAACAATACGCTGAGCAAGTGCTAGCTCAGAGGCAATGGCGCCATTCAAGGAGACACTGAGACCAATGGGAAGTTGCAGATCTTCAAAGCTGAGATTTGGGGTGTCAAACCATTCATCAATGAAGTTATTGATGATTGCCACATCAAAGAGAGGCAAATCATTGAAGATCTCTGCTTCTTCCTTGCTCTTGATCAGTTGCTCAAGAGCGTCATCTGCAAGATCTTCATCGCTGGACAGATCATTGTGCTCTTCTCGCAGAATGGCAGCAGGAGTCAATGTCTGATCAGTATTCTTGACGATTTTCTTTTTCTTCTCAGTCTTCTTGGAGATATGTGATAGATCTTCAGACTGCACACTGTCTTCAGGAGGTGCAGTGGCCAGTGGCTTCGCACGTGAAGCTTTTGGAGGAGCAGCTGATCTTGAAGCTTTAGACTTCTTATACTTCTGGGGTTTTGGAGCAGGGGCTCCATCTGTGTCAGCATCATCATCAGAGTGATCCACTTTGGCACCTTGAACAGAGATGTGGGTGATGAGGCCATCAAGGTTGTAGAAGGGTCCGATGATATTCGGTTCTGCATCGCGTGTGCCATCAACACGGGGAGCAGGAGGACCAGGATTGAAGTCTAACCCCAAAGAATCTTTGTTCTTCTTTGCTGAGGCTTTTGCAAACTGATAGCTGCACTTGAAGAGATTGTCTTCGCAACACCACAGTAAAGATGATGGATCGGCATCAGCTGGTTGTGGCCCACGGACCATACAGGGATAGAAGCCTTGCTCAATGGCTTCAGCTCTGGACCTGGGTAGAAGATTTTGTACAAAATATCTCCCCATGGTCGTTTGATGGCATTTTTCCCTGCATATTCCTAGGTCATGAACTGGTACTTATACCACTGTTCTGCCCAATATCTTCGAATCCATTGGATTCGGGTCTTGCGCTGATTATAATCCTCTTCTGGATCTGTCGTGTAAAGCTTTGAGAGGTCATCAGGCAGATCTCTTGACGTTCCCCCATGACGCTGTCTGCCACCCTTCCTTACAAATTTTTCTGCAGCCATGAACTTCAAAATGAATGGCTTCAACACGTTCAAAGGCTTCAGAGGCTTTCGCTTGCTGGACAGACAGGAACTGGCTTCGGGGGAGTTAATATGATGCTGTAAGAATTCTGCAAACGAACGCAGACTATGAGAACCAACGGATTCTCCCACGGACATGTACCTGTGACAGCATTAGAGATGCGAGGGAAGGGGAAGAGGTCATATGCATTCTCAGAAGATATTGAAGATAAATCAGTTTGAAGACATTGACCTCATGATGCGAAGACATTCACTTATATGTTGAGAGTTGGTTCCAGATTTGTACGAATCCGCGAATAAGTACAAGTGAGGAATCTAACTAGATATGAAGCTTAAGTGAATATACTAGGCAGTATGAGATGCAGACATGATAGATCTAACATTGTATAGGCAGAAACCTATTTTGGTAAACTGGATGAACCTTTGAGGATCAAAAAGACGGTAAAAATAGAGTTGTATTTACAACACGAAGAACTGCTAGATGGGAAGAGTAGGAGACCGAGCAGTTCAATCCACCGTGCCCTAACTTGGCGAAGGAGGACACCTACGGCGGCGGCGGAGAGGACGATGTCTGCGGCCCGGCGTGAGGACGGCGTCGGTGAAGTCGCGGCAGCTAAGCGCTTCGTCGCCGGCGTCGTCGAGAGCTAGCGGTGGCGCTAGGGTATTGACGAGGTGGAGAGGTGGAAGAAGGTTTTCTTTAGCGCAGGGGACATGTATTTATAAGGAAGTGTGCGACACAGCGCAATTACGCAGGTGCCCCTGGCGGTTCACATCTGAGGGGCACGTGGCAAGCATGCAACATACTCAGAGTTGTCCCATGTTCCCACGCCCGCCAGGTTTGTCGGATGGTCATTCCGGCTTCTCCGGATTTCAGGCAATAAGAATAGAGCATTTAAAAGAGAATTAATGTTTGTCTCTGTATCTTCTGCTGACAAGGACGCAGAGAAGACATTCGACAGTTTCAATAGAATGGATATGATTTGGACAGATAGAATTTGAGATAGATAGCATAGAGAGATTAGGGTCTGATCACATTCACTTAGTTCTAAAGATTCAACTAGAAAGCCATAGCTATAAGTGAATGCTGTAGAGGACAGAACACTAATATACATATATATCAGAAGACAATCAAATCAACATGTGAAGATATTCATAAAGACAAGTTGAAATTGAAGACAAACCAAATGTGAAGACATAACAAATGTAACGCCATGAGTGAAACACTTCAAACAGAAAAGTTTGGTGGTGGCGTTACCCACCGTATAGGAAGTATTAGAGACACGGTGCACAATTATCGTGTTGCTCCGAAGTCAAATTCCACGTTAATGTATTCACACTCAGAATGTAAGTCTTCATTGATTGAAGATATACTTTACTTTGTGTGTTGCACATCTAAGTCATCAACATGCATAAGTGTTAGGATGTGTGCCTGATCACAGGACATTTGTGGATTCCAAGATATTTAGCTCACACCGTAACTTGCAAAACCTTTTCTCATCCAAGGGCTTTGTGAAGATATCTGCCAGTTGCTCTTCAGGTTTGACGTGAATGATATCAATATCTTTCTTCATGACATGATCTCTGAGAAAGTGATGACGAATTTCAATGTGCTTTGTCTTCGAGTGCTGGACTGGGTTGTTGGCAATCTTGATGGCGCTTTCGTTGTCGCAGAAGAGAGGTACTTGTTTCAGATTGATGCCATAGTCCTTGAGAGTTTGCTTCATCCATAGAAGCTGAGCGCAGCAAGATCCAGCAGCAATGTATTCAGATTCAACAGTTGAGAGTGATACACAGTTCTGCTTCTTTGAAGACCAACAGACAAGTGATCGTCCCAGAAAGTGACATGTGCCTGATGTAGACTTGCGATCCACCTTGTCACCAGCGTAATCAGCATCCGAGAATCCAACCAGATCAAACTCTGAGCCCTTTGGATACCATAATCCTAGTGTTGGGGTGTAAGACAAATATCGAAGAATTCGCTTCACAGCTAAGTGATGCGATTCCTTTGGTGCCGCTTAGAATCGAGCACACATGCAAACACTAAGCATAATATCTGGCCTAGATGCACATAGGTAAAGTAAAGAACCAATCATGGAGCGGTATACCTTTTGATCGAACTCTTTACCATTGTCGTCGGGACCCAGATGGTGTTTGGCTGGCATTGGCGTCGTGTAAACTTTGCAATCTTGCATTCCAAACTTCTTCAGACAATCTTTGAGGTATTTCTCTTGAGATATGAAGATGCCATTCCTTTGCTGGCGAATTTGAAGACCAAGGAAGAACTTCAGCTCACCCATCATGGACATCTGATATTGCTCTTGCATCATATATCCAAACTCATCACTATACTTCTGGTTGGTGCAGCCGAAGATAATGTCATCCACATATATTTGGCACACAAACAGTTCACCATCATATGTCTTCGTGAAGAGTGTGGGATCGAGTGATCCAGGTTTGAAGCCTTTGCTCTTCAGGAAGTCTTTGATCGTATCATACCAGGCGCGAGGTGCTTGTTTGAGGCCATGCAATGCTTTGTTTAGCTTGTACACCATATCAGGATGGTTTGGATCTTCAAAGCCAGGTGGTTGAGCGAAGTATACTTCTTCTTTAATCTTGCCGTCGAGAAATGCACTCTTCACATCCATTTGATATAGCAAGATGTTGTGATGGTTTGCATAGGCTAGCAGTATCCTAATAGCTTCAAGCCTAGCACATGAGCAAATGTTTCATCGAAGTCAATCCCTTCAACTTGAGTATATCCTTGTGCGACGAGACGTGCTTTGTTTCTGACGACTTGACCTTGCTCATCTTGCTTGTTTCGATATATCCATTTTGTACCAATTATGTTATGCTTTCGAGGGTCAGGACGCTTGACAAGTTCCCAAACATTGTTCAGCTTGAACTGTTGAAGCTCTTCTTGCATAGCTCGAATCCATTCAGGTTCCATAAAAGCTTCAGCAACTTTCTTGGGTTCTGATATTGACACGAAAGAAAAGTGCCCACAGAAATTTGCTAACTGTGTTCCTCTTGAGCGAGTAAGTGGACCAGTGCATTGATACTATCAATTATCTTCTCAATTTGTACTTCATTTGCAACACGAGGATGAACTGGCCGAAGATTTTGCTCTTGCTGATCATTGTCATCATTGGGAGGATTGTCTTCAGGCTGAGCATTGTCTTCAGGTTGGTTAGGTGCAGAAATGATAAGTTCTTCTTCAGGCTGTGCTTCGGAAGGCATGATTTCACCAGTTCCCATTAGCTTGATAGATTCAGTGGGTGAAGTTTCGTCTAGTGTACTTGGCAGGAGCTCTCTTTGTGAACCATTGGTTTCATCAAACCGTACGTCCACAGTTTCGACGATTTTGTAGAGATAGAGGTTTAAGACTCTATAAGAGTGCGAGTCCTTTCCGTAACCGAGCATGAAGCCTTCGTGAGATTTAGGTGCAAATTTTGACTTGTGATGGGGATCCTTGATCCAGTATTTAGCTCCAAATACTCTGAAGTAACTGACATTTGGCTTCTTGCCAGTAAGGAGCTCATAGGATGTTTTATTCAGAAGCTTATGGATGTAAACACGGTTGATGACATGACATGCTGTATCAATAGCTTCATGCCAGAACTTTCCTGGTGTCTTGTATTCGTTGAGCATCGTTCGAGCCATCTCAATGAGGGTTCTGTTCTTGCACTCTACGATGCCAGTTTGCTGAGGTGTGTAGGGAGCAGAGAATTCATGAGTGATTCCCATTATATCCAGATAAAGATCAAGTCTGGTGTTCTTGAATTCAGTGTCGTTGTCGCTTCTGATATGCTTGATCTTGACGCCATAATTGTTCATGGCTCGGTTGGTGAAGCGTCTGAAGACATCTTGCACTTCAGTCTTGAAGAGAATTATGTGCACCCACGTATATCTTGAATAATCATCAACAATGACAAAGCCATAGAGACAAGCAGTTGTTGTGAGGGTAGAGTAGTGAGTAGGGCCAAATAAGTCCTTCTGTAGCACCTCGAAGGGTTGAGATGTCGCCATGATTGTCTTCGAGGGATGCTTAGCCCTAGTCATATTTCCAGCTTCGCAGGCACCGCACAAATGATCCTTTTTAAACTTGATGTCCTCGATGCCTATGACATGCTTCTTCTTGGCGAGAGTATGTAAGTTCCTCATGCCAGCATGCCCCAGCCTTCGATGCCATAGCCAGCACTCTGAAGCTTTTGTGAGGATACATACGGCAAGCTGTGGTCCTGCTGAGAAATCTACCATGTACAAATCATCTTTCCGATACCCTTCAAAGACTAGAGATTTGTCAGATTCCATTAGTACAAGGCAGCGATATTTTCCAAATACCACAATCATGTTCAAGTCACAAAGCATTGAGACAGACATTAAGTTGAAGCCAAGGGATTCAACAAGCATCACTTTATCCATGTGCTGATCCCTTGAGATTGCAAGTCTACCTAGACCCAATATCTTGCTTTTACCAGTGTCAGCAAATGTGATGTGGCTCTTATCAGATGGACGCAAAGTTGAGTCCATGAGAAGACTTCGATCACCAGTCATATGATTAGTGCATCCACTGTCCATAATCCATTCTGAAGCACGAGGTGTCATACCCTACAGTACAGTTACGGGGATAGGCTTCACCAAGAGCATTGTGAAGCATAAACATTTGACAGGCAAGAGGATTATTGCAGCTCGGATCAAGATTAGGACTGATAGGATGAGTGGCAAACGATTCAGGAACAAAATATATAGTAAGACCATTTGGGCATTTGATCTTGCGCCCTACAAGATGTTTTAGATCCCCAGCAATAGCATCAGACGCCTTTCATTTTCGGCTGGAGACCTTTCCCTGCAAGAGAAAGTTAATTCTTCTTAACCACCAACATCTTCAGGGGTGGCTTAGAAGCAATGAATCTAAGTGCAGCATCTGAGAATCTAGGCTTTGGAGCCCTAGCAAATAGCCTTGCAGGAGATGAATGATACTCATATGAATAAGCAAAAAAATTCTTAGTTCTATGAACATAGCGGTTTGAAGACACACGCTCATATTCATAAGTCTGAGTATGGTTTCCCTACAAAACATTGGCGTTAGGGTGACTCCGGTGAGTCCTCTGTCTGTATGAAACCTTTGGACCATATGAAGCCTTAGATCTGGGGTTTGTCTCCTTTCCAGGTGGTGTCATGATGACATTCACTGGAAGATTCTCAAGACAGCTTTTGGGAACCCAGATCTTCTTCGTAGGTGAACCATTCCTGCAGTTAGTACCATTCTGATTCTTGAACAGTTTATAGTTTGCATCAAAGGATTCATCAATGATAACAGGGTTAGCACAGGTAAAGCCAGAGAAGGTAGATGGATCCACTGAAGGTCCCTTTGCAGCAACCCATGTGGTTTTGGGATACTGCTCAAGCTTCCAGTAGGAACCATCAACATTCATTTTCCTCTCGAACCCAGCACCCTCTTTCCTAGGGTTTCGGTTCAGAATCTGCTTTTTGAGGACATCGCAAAGTGTCTGATGCCCTTTCAGAATTTTATACATCCCTGTTTCAAGCAATGTCTTCAACCTAGCATTTTCATCAGCAATAGTAGTGGTATCCTCCGCAGAGGGGTTAGTTACCACATTAGTAGTTGGAGACAATGCAACAGTAGTAGCAGTGGAACATTTGGCAACAGAGGTAGCGTTGTCACGCTCAAGACATTTTAGACATGGTGGTTCAAATCCATCCTGAGCAGAACTGATCTATTGAGCGCGAAGTGACTCATTCTCCTTTTGAAGATCTTCATGAGCCGCTTTCAATTTCTCAAGCTCCTGCTTCCTTTGCAGATAATCATAGGAGAGCTTTTCATGAGTGGTTGAGAGCGTTTCATGACGACTTTCAAGTTCTTGGTACTTAGCATGAAGATTTTTTATGTCTTCAACTAAGGACTGTGAACGGGTCATTTCAGCGTCCAACAGGTCATCGCGTTTGTCTAACAGTTTTTGAGTATATTCCATAGCCTTTTGTTGTTCAGTTGCAATTTTAGCAAGTGTTTTGTAGCTGGGTTTGGATTCACAATCAGAGTCATCTTCACTAGATGTTTGAAAGTAAGCATCGCGTGATTTTACCTTGGCACCACGTGCCATGAAGCAGTAGGTGGGAGCAGGGTCGTCCTTGTCATCGGCTTCAGCGTTGGTGTGGAAGTCATTGTCTTTAGTGTTGAAGATGGACTTGGCAACATAGGCTGTGGCTAGAGCCAGACTTGCGACTCCAGGGTCGGACTCCTCGGACTCCTCCTCCTCCTCCTCAGAAGCAGACTCCTACTCTGAATCCATCTCCTTGCCAACAAAAGCACGAGCCTTGCCAGATGAGCTCTTCTTATGAGATGAAGACTTGGATGAAGACTTGGAAGAAGACTTTGAAGATTTCTTCTTCTTGTTGTTGTTATCTGAATCATATTCCTTGCTCTTCTTCTTCTCATTGTCCCACAGTGGACACTCAGAGATATAGTGGCCAGGTTTCTTGCACTTGAAACATGTTCTCTTCTTGTAGTCATGAGTGGGAGCTTCATCATTTCTTGAGCTGGATCGTGAAGACTTTCTGTAGCCCTTCTTCTTAGTGAACTTCTGGAACTTCTTCACAAGCATAGCAAGGTCCTTTCCAATGTCTTCAGGATCATCAGAACTGCAGTCAGATTCTTCTTCAGATGAGGAAACAACTTTTGACTTCTAAGCGCGAGTTCAGCCATAGTTGGGACCATAGATATCTCTTTTCTTAGAAAGCTGGAACTCATATGTGTTGAGCCTCTCAAGTATATCAGACGGATCGAGTGTCTTGAAGTCCGGACGTTCTTGTATCATGAGGGCAAGGGTGTCGAAGGAGCTGTCAAGTGATCTCAATAGTGTCTTGACGATTTCATGCTTGGTAATCTCAGTGGCGCCGAGAGCACGAAGCTCATTTGTGATGTCAGTGAGGCGGTCAAATGTGAGCTGGACATTTTCATTGTCGTTTCTCTTGAAGCGATTGAAGAGGTTGCGAAGAACACTGATCCTTTGATCTCTCTGGGTTGAGACACCTTCATTGACCTTGGATAGCCAGTCCCAGACTAGCTTCGACGTTTCCAGAGCACTCACGCGGCCATACTGTCCTTTGGTCAGATGACCACAGATGATGTTCTTGGCAGTAGAGTCCAGTTGAATGAACTTCTTGACATCAGCAGGAGTGACACCTTCACCAGTCTTGGGAACGCCATTCTTGACGACATACCAGAGGTCGACATCAATGGCTTCAAGATGCATGCGCATCTTATTCTTCTAGTAGGGATATTCAGTTCCATTGAACACGGGGCAAGCAGCGGAGACTTTGATTATCCCTGCAATCGACATAGCTAAAACTCCAGGTGGTTAAACCAGATCACACAGAACAAGGGAGTACCTTGCTCTGATACCAATTGAAAGTGCTAGTTATCGACTAGAGGGGGGGTGAATAGGCGATTTTTATGGAAGTCTTAAAAACATGAAAGTTTCGAAGACAAACTATAGAAATGAACCTATTGTAATGCAGCGGAAGATAAACTACACTAAGCAAGCCATAGTCAAGTGTGCAATAACGTGAGTGTACGAAGACTGATAGCAGCTAGGTAGTAAGGATCAGGATGGAAGACAGTATGAAGCCAAATAGCAATAGCAGTCAAGCAATGAAGTCAAACGGATACAACGAACAGGCAATGACTTCATGAAGACAAGCTCTAAGTAAAGGGAGGGCGAGGATAGAACCAGTCACTTGTTGAAGACACAGGATTTGTTGGACTAGTTCCAGTTGCTGTGACAACTGTACGTCTGGTTAGGGAGGCTGAGATTCAACTCAGAAGACCTCGTCTTCACCTTATTCCCCTTGAGCTAAGGACACACAGTCCTCGCCCAATCACTCTGCTAAGTCTTCAAGGTAGACTTCCAAACCTTCACAGACTTCGTTCACCGGCGATCCACAATGACTCTTGGATGCTCAGAACGCGACGCCTAACCGGCTGGAGGATACATAGTCCTCAAGTGTAATAATTCTTCAGGTCACACAGACAGAAAGACTTAAGTGATGCCTAACACTCTTTGGCTCTGGGTGTTTTGGGCTTTGTCCTCGCAAGGATTTATCTCTCTCAAAGGCTTCGAGGTGGGTTGCTCTCAAACAACAAAAGCCGTGTACTAACTCTGAGCAGCCACCAATTTATGGTGTAGGGGGTGGGCTATTTATAGCCACTAGGCAACCTGACCTGATATGTCCGAAATGACCCTGGGTCACTAAGGAACTGACACGTGCTCCAACGGTCAGATTTCAAACACACATGGCAACTTTACTTGGGCTACAAGCAAGGCTGACTCATCCAGCTCTGGATAAGATTTGCTCTCATTGTCTTCGCTCGAAGACATAGGATTTGGGTTGAGCATCACTTCAGTCACTCTGACTGTGTTCAGTTGGACCACACTTAACAGTACGGTGGTTCCTATGACTCAACAAAGAAGAAAAGGAAACAACAAAACAACTAAGTCTTCGCGCTCCATAGTCTTCACAGAATGTCTTCTCCTGTCATAGTCTTCAATATGAATATCTTCACATACCACCATTGTCGTCAATGTCTTCATACATTTTTAGGGGTCATCTCCGGTAGGTAAACCGAATCAATGAGGGACACTACCTGTGTTATCCTGCAATTCTCACAAACACATTAGTCCCTCAACCAAATTTGTCGTCAATACTCCAAAACCAACTAGGGGTGGCACTAGATGCACTTACATAAGCCCAAGCCCATAACTGAAAAATGACTTGTTTACATCTTTTATGGCTTATTTTGACAATATGCCCTGAAAAGGCGGAATCGAACTGGCCCTTAACCTGCAATTCAACTGTGCATGCAATGATGAATCACTCCTTCCTGCTATCTGTACATTTAGGCATCATCATACATGGAATAACCTAATACATGTGCATTCCATTGTAGAATCTGGAATATGCAATGTTTATGTTAGTTCATACGTTGCACGTGATGTTTAAATGCCCCTTAAATCTGGTCAGTCAAGTGATGGTCTTTATGCCTCCTTATTTGCTTCTTTTCTTGATATGCAAGATTTGCTCACACGTCTGTTCAATTGCTTGTTTGCATCAGCCAACCATACTAGGACTGTTTGCTTTGATTACTTGCTATTCTTGACCTAACACTCTAACAGAGCTTGTCAATGATTTAAACACCAAGGGCCGCTGTAGTGGGGCCTTGTCTAACTCATAGGTGACATAAAGGTTTGGCTGTACACTACAGTAGGCTCTCCAAGAGTACCTGGAGATCCAGTTCGAAGGTATGCCTAGTTTTGACATAGTGCAGACATAGTAAATGCTCATTTCATTGTGTGCAAGTGTAAGAGATGCGACATGTTTCATTATGTGGTGTTGTTTTTTTATAATCTCATCCTTTTGTGTTCACAGACTAGAAAGTATGCATATTTATCTTCCAAGGAGACGAGTAACTAGTTTGTGTCACCTTGCAGAGGGGGTGCGATGAAGATAAGATTGAGGATTTCCAAGTACAAGATGTTAGGAAGGAGCCTTCCAAGAGAAGTAGGAGCTGCGCTGAGCCTCTTCAACCTGCTAAGGTAAGTCACTGTATGCAACTCAACAGTTCAATTCCTTGTTTGTTTCAGGCATAGTTAATTTTCTCTTTTCAATTGCTTTATTTGTCCTCAGTTAATGAGATGCCCAAATAATCATGCCTGATGTTCGGTACTTGTATCACTATTAGTTGACATAATTAAAGGCCTTACCATTTAATTACTCTGCCGAAGTGTGCCTGAAACTTTAAACTCTATTAACCAACTATTATTGCATGAGGCTCACAATCTAGTCTATACTACGCTAATGATTGCATAGTTTTGCCTACTGTAGCATGTTTGTATGAAACCCTCTGATGTTCATTATGCTCCCTAAGACTTTAATTGCGGCACAGAATGGCCAAGTGCTTGCTTACTTATACGCAATGTGCTGTCTAAATTTGTAACTTGTCTGTGCTTTAGATTGGGCCCCAACATCATGCTCCTCTTGTGAGCAAAGAGGGATTTCTGTATGCAGGCTGCACAGACTATCTTTTTTATAATTTTGAAAATATCACCTGCTTATGCTTCATGATGTGTAACATTTTTTTTGAAAGTGACGTGTAACATTATTGTTAGTCCTGTTTTGCCATGTAGTACAAAATAGTGTCTTGTTCGCTTCACTGTTGTAACTATATTTTTGCCCTAGTCATGTGTACTTATAGAAACATTTCAGGATGAAGTGACATCAACACAAAGATCTGCGAGCAGTGTGGCATGGCCGTTACCGAATGATTATGGATTGGAATTGGAATGTGCTGATGTTCCCGAGCATGA
Organism: Aegilops umbellulata; assembly: GCA_032464435.1. Classification (NCBI taxonomy): domain Eukaryota; kingdom Viridiplantae; phylum Streptophyta; class Magnoliopsida; order Poales; family Poaceae; genus Aegilops; species Aegilops umbellulata. The sequence continues at coordinate 54,523,296 of CP136057.1, forward strand.
ACTAGAGGTGGCAAGACAACGTGTACATAATTGTCAACGTATAATCAACAAGTTGAGACTAGACATGCAGGTATTAGATGCAGGAGTCAAAAAATGAAACAAGACACTGAGGTAACCATGAAGGAATTGGAGATTTTGCAGACTGAAATTTGTGCTATCTAAATCCGGCCAATCCTATTTTCGAGATTATAGTTCAAATGGAGTTAAGTTGATGCGCGCCCATGATGTATGAGCTGTATTTGCCCAGTGTATGTAATTTGTTGTTTGGGTATGCTTTATTATCACCTGTGTCGAACCATAATGCCCAGTGGGTATAATCGGCTGTAATTTCTTTATTGTATAGTGTAGGATTATTCTACCTTTCTATGCCTTGATCTCTTTGTTGTAATAGTGTAGGCTTTTTAGAGGTGATAGTATTGAGTAGGATAATTCTTTGAATATGCTATATCGTTCAAACGGGGGCCAACTCGTCCGACCATGGCCCTTCACGGGCCGTCGGATCCATGGGCCTTCTACGTCTCGTAGGATCCATGGGCCTTCTACATCTCGTAGGATCCATGGGCCTTCTACGTCTCGTAGGATCCATGGGCCTTCTATGACTCATAGGATCCATGGGCCTTCTACATCTCGTAGGATCCATGGGCCGCCGCCTCATTTATGGGTCTTGTATGGGCCTTTGATGGGCCGTAGACGGGCCTTTAATGGAAATCGTACGTTTTATGGCCTGACCATAACGGGCCATTAATAGGTCGTATTTGGTGATGCTATGAAAATGGCCCAACAGACTAATGATCCACAAACGGGCCGACTGTAACGACGGGCTGAATTTGGCCCACAAGCAGAAAATGACAGTAACGGGCCGTAAGTAACCGAATGCTGCAAATGAGCCCAACAATAAATGGGCCCTCAGAAGGCCGAAAGTTAAGTTGGGCTGGAAACGGCCCAACGGAATAACGGGCCATTAATGGGTATAAAGTGATACACTGTTCATTACGGGCCAATTTCACCACGGGCCGTTAATGGGTGTAAAGTAATACACTGTTCATTACAGGCCAGTTTCAGCACGGGCGGCTAATGGACCAAGAGTTACAAAGGGCCTCATATGGGCCGAAAGACCTCATGGGCTATACATGGGCCAGAAGTGAAAATGGGCTGGAATCATATTGGACGGCCCAGATGACGCTACTGGGCCTAATTCGGATAGGGTGTAACGGGCCTTGGGTTAGCGGGCTGTAAATGGGCTATATGCGAACATGCCGTTAACAGGCTTTCCATGGGCCGGCCCACCAGCTTTTGACCAAGTCAAACGGGCCGGCCTTTTCATAGGAACGGGCCACTGTTGGGCCGTGCCACGTATCGACGTATCATAGGCGCCTTCTGTCCAGTGAGTGGATGACATATGTCCCAACGATGAGCCGACACGTGTTTCCTCTAGCCAATGATGATTTTACACGTGGAAAATCCCCATTTGTCGAGGCTGTTAACGGGTTATCGGATCCAAAACCCGACCCAATAGCTTAACAACGTTCCGTTATGGTGGATACCATGTGTCGGTCACCCTTGACGAAAGCACCTCTGTGACGCGCGATTTATCGTCATGGAAGTGGACACTTCCGTGATGATAATTTTGGTAATGTCATGGAACACTTCTACGACATCACAGGTATGACTATCTTGATTCTGTCATAAATTTGTCATGGATGTACATGCATGACAAAAAAGCGACCTACTGTGACAAACACGTATCATCACGGAAGTGTATTTTTTTGTAGTGTTAGTACATGTGTGAATACATAGACAAACTGAGTGTCACTATTATGCCTCTACTTGACTAGATCGTTAATCAAAGATGGTTAAGTTTCCTAACCATAGACAAAGAGTTGTCATTTGATAAACGGGATCACATCATTAGAGAATGATGTGATTGACTTGACCCATCCGTTAGCTTAGCACTATGATCGTTTAGTTTTATTGCTATTGCTTTCTCCATAACCTATACATATTCCTACGACTATGAGATTATGCAACTCCCGAATACCGGAGGAACACTTAGTGTGCTATCAAACGTCACAACGTAACCGAGTGACTATAAAGATGCTCTACAGGTGTCTCCGATGGTGTTTGTTGAGTTGGCATAGATCAAGATTAGGATTTATCACTCCGTGTATCAGAGAGGTATCTCTGGGCCCTCTCGGTAATGCACATCAGTATAAGCCTTGCAAGCAATGTGACTAATGAGTTAGTTATCGGATGTTGCATTATAGAATGAGTAAAGAGACTTGCTGGTAACAAGATTGAACTAGGTATTGAGATAGCGACGATCGAATCTCGGGCAAGTAATATACCGATGACAAAGGGAACGACGTATGTTGTTATGCGGTTTCATGGATAAAGATCTTCGTAGAATATGTAGGAACCAATATGAGCATCCAGGTTCCACTATTGGTTATTGACCGGCGATGAGTCTCGGTCATGTCTACATAGTTCTCGAACCCGTAGGGTCCGCACGCTTAACGTTCGGTGACGATCGGTATTATGAGTTTATGTGTTTTGATGTACCGAAGGTTGTTCGGAGTCCCAGATATGATCACAGATGTGACAAGGAGTCTTGAAATGGTCGAGACGTAAAGATCGATATATTCGATGGCTATATTCGGACATCGGAAGAGTTCCGGGTGATCTTGGATAAAACCGGAGTGCCGGAGGGTTACCGGAACCCCCCCTCCCCGGGAAGTTATTGGGCCCTTAGGGGGCTTTAGGGGAGAGAGAGGGCTGCAGCTAGGAGGTGGCGCGCCGCCTCCCAAGGGAGTCCGAATTGGACTAGGGGAGGGGGCGCGACCCCTCTTTCCCTCTCCCTCCCCCTCTCCTTCCTTCCCCCTCCTAGAAGGACTAGGAAAGGAGGAATCCTACTCCTACTAGGAGGAGGATTCCTCCTCCCTTGGCGCGCCCCCTAGGGCCGGCCGGCCTCCTCATCCCCTCCTTTATATATGGGGGAGGGGCACCCCATAGACACACAAGTTGATTGTTTAGCCGTGTGCGGTGCCCCCCTCCACAGATTTCCACCTCGGTCATATCATTGTAGAGCTTAGGCGAAGCCCTGCATCCGTAACTTCATCATCACCGTGATCACGCCGTCATGCTGACGAAGCTCTCCCTCGACACTCAGCTGGATCTAGAGTTCTTGGTACGTCATCGAGCTAAACGTGTGTAGATCGCGGAGGTAGTGTACCTTCAGTGCTAGGATCGGTCGGATCGTGAATACGTACGACTACATCAACTGCGTTGTCATAACGCTTCCGCTTACAGTCTACGAGGGTACATGGACAACACTCTCCCGTCTCGTTGCTATGCATCACCTAGATGGATCTTGCGTGTGCTTAGGAATTTTTTTGAAATTACTGCGTTCCCCAACAGTGCCATCCGAGCCAGGTCTATGCGTAGATGTTATATGCAAGAGTAGAACACAAAGAGTTGTGGGCGATAATAGTCATACTGCTTACCAACATGTCATACTTTGATTCGGGGGTATTGTTGGATGAAGCGCCCCCGACCGACATTACGCGTACGCTTACGCGAGACTGGTTCAACCGACGTGCTTCGCACACATGTAGCTGGCAGGTGTCAGTTTCTTCAGCTTTAGTTGAATCGAGTGTGACGTCTAACTTGTTTTTGCAGGCATGTTGTGATGTGATATGGTCAAGACATGATGCTAAATTTTATTTTATGAGATGATCATGTTTTGTAACGCGGTTGTCGGGGGGATGAACCCCAGGTAGGAAACGGAACATGGATCCTTTTCAAAAACAACGGGGCCAGCATCGCCCCTCGATCCGGCTCGCCCTTGGCCGGGTCGCCCAACCCGGCCAGGCCTTGCGACCCGACCAGGCTCTGCAACCCGGCCCGACTCCTCGACACGGCCCCAACAACCAAGCACAAGACTTCTCAAACAAGCCAGCACCGCCCTTGGCGTGTTCTCCAAACCCGGCCAAGTGTCAGCGGCCGTCCCATCCCAGCCGTACGATGGCACAAGACTCCACCAACTGATGACCAAAGCCACAATACCCAGCCCATGCCTCTGGTCAGCCGGACGAGGCAACAGTGCCCCTCACCTACCCGCTGACCAGGACTGGTGTGGCAACAGTGCACCCAATGTCATCCATGACGCCAGTAAGCGGCGACCTGACGGAGCGCCACTGTAGCCGACTCGACTCGGCCTCGCCCTGACGATCGACAAGACGGCACATGGTGCCCCCTAGGCGCATGGGGCCCGCGCCCGGCGAACCAGGCGAGCCCTGGCACCCGACGGGTCCCAGTTTCCTGGACATTGACAAACCGGCCCTACGGCCTTGTAACATTACCCTTGTACCCCTGGGGTTGACCTATAAAACCCCCCAGGAGCCCTCATGCATACGGGCAGCTACTTCACTCGCACAGGCGATCACACACACACACACACACACAAACACACTTAGCCCGCAGCACCCGAGGAGAGGGAACAACCTAATACTTGGCCTGACCTCCTTCTTCCTCCATACAGCTCTAGGAGCAACTCTATACTGTTGCATATAAACCACACTCGGCAGGACAAGGGGTGTTATCTCTCCGAAGAGCCCCCAACCTGGGTATGTCTTGCGTCCCGCGCTCGCTCATGCCAACCTCACCTTTGGAGCCCACCAGTGCCCTCGAGCCTCCTCCTCTCTTTAGCCATCCCATGGCATCTGCCGTGCGCCCACCATGATAGTTGGCGCCCACCGTGGGTCAGCTCGAGGTCCTGGCCAGGAGCAGGCTTCTGACGGGGATCTTCTCCGACTCCGACGAGCCCGTCAAGCTGGCGGACGACGTCATCGACGCGCTCGCCGCTTCCTTCGCCACGCTGCGCATCTCCGACGCGCCTACGGACGACGAGTACCCCCGTGAGGTACTTAGCTTTTCCGACTCCCCGCTCTCCATCAACGACGGCCTCCTGCCGGAGCGATGGACCTCTACGTGGAGGTCTTCGTCACCGACATCGACGCCTCCTCCTCGTCGAGCGCGGCAAGGAAGGCCGCCGAGGCTAAGGCCGCGACGGTTAGGGCCGACTCACCCAACCCGCTGCACGCCATGATGCAGAGCCTCCGCGTCCCCATCGGCACCGACGTCGACGCCTCCAACATCGCCGATGCCCGGACTCGCCTCAACGAGGAACGCCAGCGCCTGTTGGACCTCACCGAGACGCTCGCCGCCACGCAACGTTGCCTCGACTCCACCCAGCTGAAGTGCGACGCCGCCTACGGCTTCACGCCTACCGCCCCCGAGCCAAGCTGGGTCGCCGACATGCGAGCCCGGGGTGGCACGATCGGGCACGCTTTCGGCGCCCTTGATACGTCTCCGACGTATCTATAATTTTTGATTGCTCCATGCTATATTATCTACTGTTTTGGACTATATTGGGCTTTATTTTCCACTTTTATATTATTTTTGGGACTAACCTATTAACCGGAGGCCCAGCCCAGAATTGCCGATTTTTGCCTATTTCAGTGTTTCGAAGAAACGGAATATCAAACGGAGTCCAAACGGAATGAAACCTTCGGGAACGTAATTTTCTCAACAAATAAGATCCAGGAGACTTGGACCCTCCATCAAGAAAGGAGGGAGGCGGTTACGAGGGTGGAGGGCGCGCCCCCTGCCTCGTGGGCCCTACTTTGCTCCACCGATATACTCCTTCCTCCTATATATACCTACGTACCCCCAAACGATCAGATACGGAGCCAAAAACCTAATTCCACCACCACAACCTTCTGTACCCACGAGATCCCATCTTGGAGCCTGTTTCGGAGCTCCGCCGGAGAGGGCATCCAACACGGAGGGCTTCTACATCATCATAGCCCCTAGTTTACCTCAGACCTTTGGGTCCATAGTTAGTAGCTAGATGGCTTCTTCTCTCTTGTTGGATCTCAATACAATGTTCTCCCCCTCTTCATGGAGATCTATTCGATGTAATCTTCTTTTTGCGGTGTGTTTGTTGAGACCGATGAATTGTGGGTTTATGATCAAGTCTATCTATGAACAATATTTGAATCTTCTCTGAATTCTTTTATGTATGATTGGTTATCTTTGCAAGTCTCTTCGAATTATTAGTTTGGTTTGGCCTACTAGATTGGTTCTTCTTGCAATGGGAGAAGTGCTTAGCTTTGGGTTCAATCTTGCGGTGTCCTTTCCCAGTGATAGTAGGGGCAGCAAGGCACGTATAGTATTGTTGCCATCGAGGATAACAAGATGGGGTTTTTATCATATTGCATGAAACTATCCCTCTACGTCATGTCATCTTGCTTAAGGCGTTACTCTGTTTTTAACTTAATACTCTAGATGCATGCTGGATAGCGGTCGATGAGTGGAGTAATAGTAGTAGATGCAGGCAGGAGTCGGTCTACTTGTCTCAGACGTGATGCCTATATACATGATCATACCTAGATATTCTCATAACTATGCTCAATTCTGTCAATTGCTCAACAGTAATTTGTTCACCCACCGTAAAATACTTATGCTCTTGAGAGAAGCCACTAGTGAAATCTATGGCCACGGGGTCTATTATCATCATATCAATCTCCAATCACTTTATTATTGCTTTGCTTTTTTACTTTACCTTTTATTTTACTTTGCATCTCTATATCAAAAATACCAAAAATATTATCTATCATCTCTATCAGATCTCACTCTGGTAAGTGGCCGTGAAGGGATTGACAACCCCTAATCGCGTTGGTTGCGTTGAGCTATTTGTTTTGTGTAGGTACGAGGGACTCGCGCGTAGCCTCCTACTGGATTGATACTTTGGTTCTCAAAAACTGAGGGAAATACTTACTCTACTCTGCTGCATCACCATTTCCTCTTCAAGGAAATCCAACGCAGTGCTCTAGAGGTAGCAGCCCTCCCTCCCGTCTATGAGACTCCCGTGAAGAACATGTGTGCTGCCCAGGCGGCCGCGGTCGGCCTGGATCAGCTCGCGGGCGAGGAGCTGCAGGATCGTCTCAAGAGGGTGAACGACCTCCTCGTCGCGGCCAACGCACAACAGGACCGCCTCAACCAGCTCGCCAGGCCGGCCGGATCCGGCTCCGTCCGAGTCGCCGGACCTGGTGACAACCAGCATAGGACGTCTTCTCCACCCGGTGAGGCGCACTCCGGCCGCACCCGGACCCGGCACAACCCCGCCCCGACGGCTGCTGGCGGCTTGGCGGACGAGCCGGATTCGGAGGCCCGGCCCCGCCTCGACCCCCTGTTTCAACCCGACCGGCGTCCGGCTGCAGGCGATGCGGTCACTGACTGGCTGGGCCCGCGAGCCATCGACGACACCGATGCTTCCCACCACCTCGACCGACTCGCCCTCCCCCAGGAGCTGGAGGAGACCGGCCCCATCGGACCAGCGTGCTTTGGGCCACGCAGATGTCTACTACACTACCTTCTTCTTGTAGACGTTGTTGGGCCTCCAAGTGCAGAGGTTTGTAGGACAGTAGCAAATTTCCCTCAAGTAGATGACCTAAGGTTTATCAATCCGTGGGAGGCTTAGGATGAAGATGGTCTCTCTCAAGCAACCCTGCAACCAAATAGCAAAGAGTCTCTTGTGTCCCCAACACACCCAATACAATGGTAAATTGTATAGGTGCACTAGTTCGGCGAAGAGATGGTGATACAAGTGGTATATGCATGGTAGATATAGGTTTGTGTGAACTAAAAATATAAAAACAGCAAGGTAGCAAGCGGTAAAAGTGAGCGTAAATGGTATTGCAATGATAGGAAACAAGGCCTAGGGTTCATACTTTCACTAGTGCAAGTCCTCTCAACAATAATAACATAGTTGGATCACATAACTATCCCTCAACATGCAACAAAGAGTCACTCCAAAGTCGCTAATAGCGGAGAACAAACGAAGAGATTATGGTAGGGTACGAAACCACCTCAAAGTTATTCATTCCAATCAATCCATTGGGCTATTCCTATAAGTGTCACAAATAGCCCCAGAGTTCGTACTAGAATAACACCTTAAGATACAAATCAACCAAAACCCTAATGTCACCTAGATACTCCAATGTCACCTCAAGTATCCGTGGGTATGATTATACGATATGCATCACACAATCTCAATTCATCTACTCAAACCAACACATAGAACCTCAAACAGTGCCCAAAGTTTCTACCGGAGAATCACGACGAAAACGTGTGACAACCCCTATGCATAGGTTCATGGGCGGAACCCGCAAGTTGGTCACCAAAACATACATCAAGTGGCACGTGATATCCCATTGTCACCACAGATACACACGGCAAGACATACATCAAGTGTTCTCAAATCTTTAAAGACTCAATCCGATAAGATAACTTCAAAGGGAAAACTCAACCCATTACAAGAGAGAAGAGGGGGAGAAGAAACATAAGATCCAACTATAATAGCAAAGCTCGCGATACATCAAGATCGTGCCAAATCAAGAACACGAGAGAGAGAGAGATCAAACACATAGCTACTGGTACATACCCTTAGCCCCGAGGGGGAACTACTCCCTCCTCGTCATGGAGAGCGCCGGGATGATGAAGATGGCCACCGGTGAGGGTTCCCCCCTCCGGCAGGGTGCCAGAACAGGGCCCCGATTGACTTTTGGTGGCTACAGAGGCTTGCGGCGGCGGAACTCCCGATCTAATCTCTGTTCTGGAAGTTTTAGGGTGCGTGGATATATATGGGAGCCGGAAGTACGTCGGAGGAGCCACGGGGGCCCCACGAGGCAGGGGGCGCGCCCTAGGGGGTGGGCGTGCCCCCACCCTCGTGGGCAGCCCGTATCTCCCCTGACGTGCACTCCAAGTTCCCTGGGTTGCTTTCCTTCCAAAAATAACTTCTCTAGTTGATTTCATTCCGTTTTGACTCCGTCTGATATTCCTTTTCCTCGAAACACTGAAATAGGCATAAAACAGCAAATCTGGTCTGGGCCTCCGGTTAATAGGTTAGTCCCAAAAATAATATAAAAGTGGATAATAAAGCCCAATATTGCCTAAAACAGTAGATAATATAGCATGGAGCAATCAAAAATTATAGATGCGTTGGAGACGTATCACACGCATCCGGGGCGAGCCCTTCACCAAAGGGTTCACCCTCCCCCGCGACACCCCCAAGTACAGCGGCACTATGAAGCTGGAGGACTGGCTTACCGACTACACCACCGCCATCGGCATTGCCGGCGGTAACCACCGCCTCACCGTACGCTACGCGCCTCTCATGCTCCAGGGGTCGGCCCACACCTGGTTGAACAGTCTGCCGGCTGGCTGCATCAACGCGTGGGTCGACTTCGAGCAGGCCTTCATGCACAACTTCACCGACACCCACAAGCGACCCGGCTGCCCCAGTCAGCTCGCCATGTGCGTGCGGGGGCCGGCGGAAACCGGCCGCGAGTACCTCACACGCCGGACCAAGCTCCGGAACAGCTGCGAGGGCGTCCACGAAGTCCAAGCGATCCAGTACTTCATCAACGGGTGCAGAGACGGCACCCTCCTCAAGCACAAGCTCTTGCGCTCCGAGCCGGCCACCATGGCCGCGCTCATGGTGACGGCGGACAAGTACGCCAATGCCGACTCCGCCATGAAGATCCAGGTGGCACTGGATGAAGCCAGCAAGGCCAAGCCGATGCCGCCTCCGAAGTCGGCCGGCGAGGGAAGCCAGCAGCAGCACAACCAACAGAACAACAAGCGCAAAGCCGATCAACCGACTCAGCGCTACGACAACCTGCTCGTTGCGGCCGCCGAGCAGGCACCCGCGACTGACCCGGCCGCCAAGCACCGGAACACCGGCAAAATGACATGGTAGCTCGCCATGAGTTTCGAGGAGATGCTCTATGCTCCCTGCAAGCACCACAACGGCGCGAGGCCATCCACGCACACGCTCCGACAGTGCGCCATCACCAAGCGCATTGCGAGGGGCGACATCCCACCGCCTCCGGCTCTGGCTCTGGGAGCAGGGTAGCCGCCTCCGCCACCACCTCACGCTGACGGCGTGATGCGCGACGACCCCTACCCGGCCCCGAACGCGACCTACGTCGTCTTAACCAGCCTCGGCGATGACAAGCGCAGCGAGTGCCTCCTTCGGCAGGAGGTGAACACAGTCATCCTGGCTAGGACGGAATACATGCATTGGTCGGAGCGCCCAGTCACCTGGACCCGGGAGGACCATCCGGCCGTCATGCCGAACCTGGGTGGTTACGCTCTCGTTCTCGACCCCACTATCGCCGCGCCCCGGCACACGTGCAAATTCTCCCGGGTTCTCGTCGACGGCGGCAGCAGCATGAACATCCTCTACCGCGACACCATGACCAAGCTCAGCCTCGAGGCCAAGGATCTGGAGCCGAACTAGACAATCTTCCACGGCATCGTCCCCGGCCTCACCTGCTCCCCGATCGGCTGGGCCCGGCTCAACGTCCTATTCGGTGATAGCAGTCACTTCCGACGCGAGCCAATCTGGTTCGAGGTGGTGGACCTATCCAGTGCATACCACACGCTGCTGGGCCAACCCACGCTCGCCAAATTCATGGCGGTCCCCCACTACGCCTACCTGAAGATGAAGCTGTCGGGTCCAAAGGGCCTCATCACCGTCACCGGTGACTACCACAGGTCCCTGAACTGCGCCCGAGATGGCGCCAAGCTAGCCGAGTCGCTGGCCATAGCCGAGGAGCGGCATCAACTCGACCGGATCGTCACCCTGGCCTAGGAGGCGTCGGCCACACAGATCCCGACTGAGGAGCCAGCCGACGAGGCCGCATTCAAGCCCTCCAAGGAGACCAAGAAGGTGAAGCTGAACCCGGAAGATCCTAGCTGCAGCAAGTACGTTGTTGTGGGCACCCGCCTCGACAGCAAATAGGAAGGCGAGCTCGTCGACTTCCTCCGTGAGAATCGGGATATTTTTGCATGGACCCCCAAGGACATGCCGGGTATCCTGAGGAAGTACGCCGTGCACAAAATCCACGTCCGCAAGGACGCCAAGCCTGTCCGTCAACCCCTACGATGTTTTTCCGAAGAGAAGAGAAGAACCAACGGTGAAGAGGTCGCCAAGCTCTTGGCGGCCGGCTTCATCATGGAAGTGTTTCATCCCGAGTGGCTGGCCAACCCAGTCCTCGTCCTGAAGAAGAACAAGACCTGGCGCATGTGTATCGCCTACACCAGCCTAAACAAGGCGTGCCCTAAAGACCCGTTTGCCCTCCCGCGGATCGACCAAGTCATCGAATCCACCGTCGGGTGCGAGCTCCTATCATAAGATCAAGCTGGACCCAGCCGACGCCCTGAAGACATCCTTCATCACGCCCTTCGGGGCGTATTGCTACATCACCATGTCGTTCGTCTTGAAGAACGCCGACGCCACTTTCCAGCGCTACATGCAGAAATGCTTGCTGTCACGACTCGGCCGCAACATCCACGTCTACGTGGATGACATCGTGGTGAAGACCAAGCAGCATCTCACGCTCCTTGACGATTTTAAGGAAATCTTCGCCAACCTGCGCGAGTACAAGGTCAAGCTTAACCCGGAGAAATGCGTTTTCAGCGTCCCGCCCAGAAATCTTTTGGCTTCCTCGTCTCGGAGCGTGGCATGGAGGCAAACCCGGAGAAGATCAAGGCCATCGAGTGCATGCGCAAGCCGGCTCGGCTGTGCGGTGTCCAGAAGTTCACCGACTGCTTGGCCTTGGTCAGCCGGTTTCTTAGCCAGCTGGACGAGAGGGCCTTGCCCCTGTATCAGCTGATGAAGAAGACGACGTTGTTCGAGTGGAACGACCAGGCGGACGAAGCTTTCAGGGATCTCAAGCGCATGCTCTCCACCGCACCAGTCCTGGCCACACCGGCCGAGAAGGAGCCGTTGTTGCTCTATATCGCCGCGACCTCGCGGTCGGTCAGCACGGTGATGGTGGTCGAGCGACCAGAGAAGGACAAGGTCCAAGTCGTCTAGCGTCCCGTCTGCTACCTGAGCGAGGTGCTCTCCGCCTCGAAGCAGAACTACCCGCACTACCAGAAAATGTATTATGGCGTGTACTTCACCGCCAAGAAGTTGAAGCAGTACTTCCAAGAGAATGTCATCACCGTGGTCAGCATGGCCCCCTCGGCAAGATCATCGGGTGCCAGGATTCCTCTGGCCGGGCCACCAAGTGGGCACTCGAGTTAGCCGGCCACACCATCCTCTATGAGCCCCGCATCATGATCAAATCCCAGGTCTTGGCCGACTTCCTCGTCGACTGGACTGAGACTTAGTACCTGCCGCCGCCACCGAACTCGACGCACTGGCGCATGCACTTCGACGGCTAGAAGATGTGACTCGGCCTAGGGGCCGGCATCGTGTTGTCCTCCCCCAAGGGTGACCGGCTCAAGTACGCGCTGCAGATCCACTTCGCCGCCTCCAACAACGTCGCCGAGTACGAAGCCCTTGTGCACGGCCTCCGGCGTGCCGAGGAACTTGGCATCCGGCGCATCATATGCTACGGAGACTCGGACCTGGTGGTACAGTAGAGCTCCGGCGAGTGGGACGCCCACGACTCCAACATGGCGAGTTACCGCTTCCTCATCCAGAAGCTATCCGGATTCTTCGCGGGCTGCGAGTTCCTCCACGTCCCGCGCGCAGAGAATGAAGCGGCCGACACGCTCGCCAAGATCGCCTCCTCGCGGCAGTTCATTCTGTCCGGCGTCTCCCTTGAGAATCTACACAAGCCGTCCATCAAGCCGTCTCCGGACTCCGAGTTCATCCACGTCCCAGACGACCCGGCCGCGCCTCAACCTGTCCGGGGGACTGCTCCAACCGACCCGACCGCGCCTCAACCCGGCCCGGAGACTGCTCCAACCGATCCGACTGCGCCTCAACCCGTCCCGGGGATTGCTCCAACCGACCCGACCGCGCCTCAACCCGGCCCGGGGACTGCTCCAACCGACCCGGCCGCACCTTAACCAGGCCCGGGGACTACTCCAGCCAGCCCGACCACACACTAACCCGGCCCTGGGGCTGCTGAACCCGGCTCGGGGGCTACCACCCCAGAACTCGTCGTGATGGCTGTCCTCGCCGGGGTCGCGGCACCATCCTGGGCCCTGCCCATCTCGGAGTTCCTGGAAAACGGGGTCCTTCCCATGGACGAAACCGAAGCCCGGCAAGTGCAGCGCCGAGCGTCTGCCTACAACATCATCAACAACGAGCTCGCCAAGTGCAGCTCCACCGGCGTGTTCCAACATTGCGTCGAGCAGGACAAGGGCATTAAGATCCTCCTCGACATACACCAGGGCGAGTGCGGGCACCACGCCGCCTCGCGGTCCTTGGTGGACAAGGATTTCCGCCATGGTTTCTACTGGCCGATGGCCCTCGAAGACGCAGAGTCACTCGTCCTTAGGTGTGAGGGATGCCAATGCTTTAGCAAGCGCAGCCACCAGCCGACGTCAGCACTTCGAACTATCCCGATCGCCTAGCCCTTCGCGGTCTAGGGACTTGACATGGTGGGACCCTTCAAGACCGCTCGAGGCGGCATGATGCATCTGTTGGTGGCGGTGGACAAGTTCACCAAGTGGATCGAGGCAAGCCCGATCAAGAAGCTGGACGGTCCAACGACCGTCCGATTTATCAAGGACATCGCGGTATGCTACGGCATGCCAAACAACATCATCATGGACAATGACACCAACTTTGCCAAGGGCGCGCTCGTGCAATACTGCTCTGTCTCCGGCATCCGCCTCGACCTGGCTTCCGTTGCACATCCATAGTCCAATGGCCAGGTCGAGCGGGCCAACGGCCTCATCCTATCCGGCATCAAGCCGCGACTCATCGAGCCGCTCATCCGTTCACCCGGCAGTTGTCTTGGCGAGTTGTCGGCCGTCCTCTGGAGTCTTCGCACCATGCCAAACAGGTCGACCGGGTTCACCCTGTTCTTCCTCGTCTATGGAGCAGAAGCCGTCATCCCGACCGACGTCGAGTTCGACTCGATGCGCGTCACGATGTACACGGAAGCCGAAGCAAAAGAAGCCCGCGAAGATGGCGTCGACCTACTCGAAGAAGCACGTCTCCTAGTGCTCAGTCGCTCAGCCATCTACCAGCAAGGTCTGAGGCATTACCACAGCAAGAAGATCAAGCCACTCGCTTTCCGAGAGGGAGACCTTGCCCTCCGACTCATCCAAGAGCAGACTGGCCAACACAAGCTGTCCTCCCCATGGAAGGGCCCCTTCATCTTCAGCAAGGCCTTATGCAACCGCAACGCGTACTACCTCATCGACGCCCACAAGACAAACAAGCGCAAGAGGGACACTTCCGGCGAAGAAACAACCCAGCCATGGAATGCAGAGCTCCTCCGCCCGTTTTACAGTTAGCCGAGTGAACGTATGTATCACTGCCTTTTTGTAACCGTCTGAAACTATGGGGTCCCCGAATGACGCTCGGGGGCTGCCCCTTTTGCGACCAAGCTATTGTGTCTCCTACATCTGTGCACTACTTTACTCTTAAGCCAAACCCGGCCACCGGGTCGACTTGCTCAACCCGAGGGCTTGGGGGCTGGCCGGCTTGGCTACCCGTCATTTTCCCCTTAGCGATTCTCAAACATGTTGGATCGCCACAAGCTTCTCGCTTCGCCCTAAGTCGCAGATCCGGCTTCGGCTGTCGGCTGGCAAGCACACGAGTCCAAAGCACCAGCGCGCCACGAGCACTAAGTCAAGAACCACCGGGTCGACCAACCCGGCCCTGCCACTATAAGTTGTCGCACGACCGGCTGCTCGCCAACCCCGCCCCGCCGGATCACCACCAGCCGGCCTAGTGGGTGTTTCGCTCATGCTCAACGTTTTGGAAGACTAAGTATTGAACGCTCCTCCCAAAGGTCGAACCCCTTGTCACGGACCAGAGCCTTGGCCGTCGGACTCCCGGGGGGAAAACCCAAAGGAGGAGAGTTGCAAGAAAACGACTCCAAAAACAAGAAGCAAAAGCGCAAACATCCACAAAGTTTTTGCATATCGCCGGATCGCTCAACCTGGCATCACCACTTTAAGTTGCCGCACGACCGGCTGCCCGCCAACCTGGCCCCGCCGGATTGCCGCCAGCCGGCCCAGTGGATGTTTTGCCCGCGCTCAACGTTTCAAAAGCACAAGTACTGCACGCTCCTCTCAAAGTCGAACCCCTTGTCACGAACCAGAGCCTTGGCCGTCAGACTCGCGGGGGTGAAACCCAAAGGGGGACGATTGCAAGAAAACAGCTCCAAAAACGAGAAGCAAAGGCGCAAACATTCACGCAGCTCATACATCATAAATTTAAACAGGCCCAAGGCCAGAGTTCATTACACCCAGCCAAACCTCCAGTGGGTGGGTGGACCTACTACCTAACAGAAAATTTTCATAAAGTTAAAAAATCAGGCATCGCCTCCGCCAGAGCGCGCAGCCCCCGGGTCCGCAGAAGTGCCGGTATCGTCCTCCCCGGTGTCCGCGTCGGGGTAGACTTCCATCTCCTCGGAGCTGCCCTCCGGGTCGTCCAAAAGAAGGCCGTAGTCATCGGCAGGCACGACTCCACCATCCTCCGCCCGCTCCGGCTGGAACTCGTCATGGAAGGTGAACCCAGCAATGTAGCTGGCTCGGGTGGCGATCCGTCCGGCTTCCGCCTGCAGCTGGCTCTCCGAGCCGGATCGCTGGTACATCAGGGGATCCAGTGCTAGGTCCGGATGCCATGACACCGCGAACCGGAGCGCCATCTCGGCACCGGCACGAGCGGCGGAAACCCGCCACTCGTGAAGGCGGTCCGGGCCCGCCTCCAACCACCGCGCTAGCCGCGTGAAGCTGGTCGGCGCGATGGCACCCGGACAGAGGGCCGCCGACCTCGCCGCGTCGGCCTCAGAGAGCTGCCCCATCTTCTCGCTCAGTACTTGCAGACGGGCCTCGACAGCAGCAACAATCTCCGGGAAGGTCCAGGCCACCCGCGGGTCCATTCCGGAGCCGATGCCCCCTTACGGGTCGCGCTGAAAGCGGACCGCCTCCTACGCCAGCTGGCGCTTCTCCGGGAAGGCCCCTGCCAAGAAGAAAAGCAAGTCAGAAGAACATTACTAAGGAAGAAGAGCCGGAGTCCCAACCCGGCAATGATAAAACCAAAATAAAGCACTTACTAGAGAAGGACTCTTCCAGGTGCTGCGCTTCGAGCAACGTATCGCGCCGGTCTCGGGCAATAGTGTGGTCACGCTCCTCCAGTGCCTTCTCCAAGTCGGCGACCTTGGCAAGGTCCGCCTTCAGCTCGGCGTCCTTGTCCTCGGCCGCCTTCACGGCCTCCTCACGGAGCCGGGTCTCCTCCGCCGTGGCCACCAGCGCCTTCAAGCACTCCACCTCGGTCTGGAGCTTCCCCTTGTCGTCGGCCAGCTTGCCGCGTTGCTGGTCTGCCTTGGCAAGGGCTTGTTGTGCCTCCACGACCTTGGCAGCCTCTGCCTTAAGGCGCTCCACCTCGGCCTCGAGGCGGCTCTTGTCGCCCGCCAGCTTCTCCCACCGCCGGCTAGCTTTGTCGAGCACCTGCCAGACTCCCGTCGCCTCCGCCTTTGCCTTCTCCGCCTCGGCCCTGAGCTGGCCGACGTCTGCGACAAGCCGATCATAGTGAAAACCAGCCCGAATCAGCCGGGTCCTCCAAGACAGCACCTCGGCTGCAGAAGAAAAACTCAGCAACAAAGTACTATTTTAAGATTCGACCCAACTGCTGCGCAGTTGGCCCGAATCTCGGGGGTACACCCAGTGGGTGCACTAGCGCTCCCCCCCCACCCCACTAGAAAAGAGCATGAAAAGGAAGTAACTGTCGTGACGCAGAGCTCCTCCTCCTTGGCGGTGAGCCTCTCCTTGAGACGCCGATGCGTCTCAAGGAGTCGGTTGAAGACGTTGACCCGGTAGGAGTCGAGTTGCTACAGAAGGAAACTATAAGCGCAAGAAAGCAAGATAAGATTAGACCCAACTGCTATAGAGTTGGCCCGAATCTCGAGGGCTACACCCAGTGGGTGCGCTGACGCGCCCCCACAAAGGAGAAAACGATGAAAAGAAAAGCAGAACACAAACAAAAAACTTACGAAGACGGCGCGCTCCAGCTCCTGCGTCGCCTCGACCTCGGCCTGGGCGAACGCCTGGATCCGGTCCGTCCGCCCCCGCAGTCGTCGGGTCACGGTGGCCATCGCCGCCTCCTCCTGGGTCGGAGGACCGAAGGGGACCTCGCTGGTCCCATTCCGCGACGGCCGCAGATCGGCGACCCAGCGCCCTCCGAACCTGAGCACCAGGGCGTGCTCTCCACCGGCCGCCTCCCCTGAAGTCGGCGCCTTCTCTGGCGCCCTCTCCGGCACCGACGCCGGCTCGATGGGTAGAGCGGCTTGAGGCTCCACCACCAGTGGTGACTCATCCGCCGGCGTCCGGGACGCCCCCTCCGGCGCCACCCGCGTCGCCTCCTCCAAGACGGCGTCGCCGCCGCCTCTATCGTCCCCCTCCCGCTCGACCATGTCGGTCCGCGGCGGGGTGCCATCCTCGACAACAATGACCTCCCGGTCGAGGTCCATCGCGTCCGCACGGCCGCCTTGGTTGTGCTCCCTGTCCGACACCGGCACGAAGACCGTCGTCGCCGCCATCGTTCCCGCCGGCATCTCCAGTCACACCGGACCCTCGCCGGCTTGCGCCCACGCCGTCGCGGCGCTGACCCAGACCTGGGTCGACGCCACTTCCAGCTCCGCCTGGGCCCGGTTCCGGTCCCACCAGGCCAGGCCCTCGGCATCGGCCGGGTCCAGACCAAGGTCTGGGTCCACCGGCGCCTCCTCCTTGTCCCAGTCAACGGTGCCGGATCGGCTCCTCCGGAACACGGCGCCCTCGGCGAACGCGGCATCCGCCGCTGCCAGCGCCAGTGAGATCGGTGACCTGAAGCACAAGACAAAAAACAATCACGCCGAGTCGGGTGGAGCCGCCCAGCAACTCGGCTCGAGCAAAAAGGGTCACTTGCCCCGGCACCACCGGAACGGCGGGCCTTTCCACCCTCTCTTGTGGAGCGTCGCGCCTCCTCTTGGTGGGCGGCTTCGCACCCCCAGCCGGGTCCGACGCGCGCTTCAGGGTCGGGGCCCGCGGCGGGACGTTGTCCTTCCCATGCGGGCGCCGCGCCATCGCCGCCCCCCCAGATGACCTGGCTCCAGTCGCGCCGCCGCCTCCGCCACCCAGCGCCGCTACATCAACGGCTCACGTCAGCATCCCCAAAGCTATCCCGCGACCGGCGACTCGAGAAGTATAAACAAGACTCACCTGCTCGGTGCCCCGCGCCCGTGTCGGCGACCGCCGCCTCCCCTCCGCCATGGGCCTCGGGCTCCTCCGAGGCAACCCGCACCACCTGCGCCCGCACCCCATCGTAAGGATGCCGGATGGCATTCAGAAGCACCTTGCACGTCGCGTTGGGACGAACAAGAAGATAAGCGGTGGCGAAGTAAAGGGACCAGGGACTCACCAACAGTGCCGGGTTCGAATGGCTGTACGGGGCCTTCCCGAACTCCAAGTTCACCCCCAAGTTGGCCTGGGAGATATCATTGACCCGGCGCGCAACTTGGTCCGCCGCCAACCGCGTGTTCGCCATGGGGCTGGGATCTTGGAGGTCAGTCATCTGACCGATGAGATGGCTGCGCTGCTGTAGCGGCAGCACCCGCCGGATGATGAAGGTGGTGATGAGGTCGGTGCCGGTGAGCCTCTCCCGCTCCTTCATCACCGACACCCGCTCGCACAGGTTGAGCACCTCCTGCAATGAGCGCTTGGGGTAGTACCGCCAGTTCTACTTCCCCCACAGCAGCGAGTTGATGAGCGGCGGAAGGTTGATGCGGTCCTCGTTGAGGTTGCGGATGTAGAAGAAGGAGTTCTTCCATTTCTTGGCAGAATCCTCCAGCGGCATCCTCGGGCAGTCGGCGCCCGACCACTTGGTGATGATGGACGCCCCACACTCGGACATCTCCTCGGCCCTCGGCCCTTGCTGCTTCAGGGAGAAGAAGCGCACCCAGAGGTCGATCGAAGGTTCGACCCCCAGGTACCCCTCGCATAGGGTGATGAAGCCGGACAACTGCACGATCGCGCCGGCGCCAAGATGGTGGGGATGGAGCCCGAAGAACTCCAGAAAATTACGGAAGAAGCCGCTCGCGGGCAGCCCAAACCCACGCTTGAAGTGCGGCAGGAAGACCACCCGCTCTGAGCCCTCGGGCCGCGGCTCCCGCTCGCCCTGCGGGAGGCGCGCCTCGACCTCCTCCGCCCTCGACAGGCGCCTGGTGTCGCGAAGGTAGGCGATGTCGTCGAGGGTGACGGTGGAACCCATCCACGATCCTGACGGTAGCGCCATCGACCCGAGCGTGGGAGAAGAGGGAGGAGAAAAGGAAAAGATGGCGAGAAAGCTCTGCTCAAGACAACGGGCGTCGCAACTAGCGGCGGTTGTCGGAAGCAGAAGGAGGATGAAGAGGCAGGGGAGCGCGAGCGTGAATGATCTCCGCCGCCCCCTTCGCCCCCAATTTATAGGCCACGATTTGAAACATGGGGAAGTGGGATCGTTTACGCTCGCCCCTCCCACTTCCCCGCAATAAGTGCGCACGTACGCACGCAGTAACTGCCTCGAGAATGGCAACCGACCCGCGGACACCGCAATAAATCCGTTCGCATGGGCCGAGGGTGCGCGGCGGCGGGCCCCAGGCCGTCGCCCCGTCCCGTCACGCACGTGGCCTGTCAGGCCCCTCCGGCTCTCGGGCGCCACGTGGCGGCTGCGCGAGGCCTGAAAGATTGCCAAAGATTCGTCGAACTCCTCGGTTTCCCGCCACGAGCGGGATGCCGCGATCCGGCTTCCGGAAGCCGGCACAGAGTGGGTGTTGCCAGACCTGGCGGTCACCAAATCCGCCGCTGCAACGGGGGAAACTGCGAACGCCCTCCCATCTGAAGACGGTGGACCTTCACAGCTTCGGGTACTACTGTCGGGGGAATGAACCCCAGGCAGGCCACGGAACCCGGATCCTTTTCAAAAACAACGGGGCCAACATCGCCCCTCGATCCGGCTCTCCCTTGGCCGGGTTGCCCAACCCGGCCAGGCCCTGCGACCCGGCCAGGCTTTGCAACCCGGCCAGACTCCTTGACACGGCCCTAACAACCAAGCTCAAGACTTCTCCAACAAGCTAGCACCGCCCTTGGCGTGTTCTCCAAACCCGACCAAGGGTCAGCGGCCATCCCATCCCTGCCGTACGATGGGACGAGACTCCACCAACTGATGACCAAAGCCATAGTATCTCGCCCATGCCTCTGGTCAGCCGGACGAGGCAACAGTGCCCCCCACCTACCCGTTGACCAGGGCTGGCGTGGAAACAATGCACCCGACGTCATCCATGACGCCAGTAAGCGGCAACATGACAGAGCGCCACTGTAGCCGACTCGACTCGGCCTCGCCCCGACGATCGACAAGACGGCACACGGTGCACCCTAGGAGCATGGGGCCCGCGCCCGACGAGCCCTGGCACCCGGCGGGTCCCAGCACCGGGTTCCTGGACACTGACAACCCGGCCCTACGGCCTTGTAACATTACCCTTGAACCCCTGGGTGGTTGACCTATAAAACCCCCCAGGAACCCTCATGCATACGGGCAGCTCCTTCACTCGCACAGGCGATCACACACACACACACACACACACACACACACACACACACACACACACACACACTTAGCCAGCAGCACCCGAGGAGAGGGAAGAGCCTAAGCCTTGGCATGACCTCCTTCTTCCTCCAAACAGCTCTAGGAGCAACTCTGTACTGTTGCATATAAACCACACTTGGCAGGACTAGGGTTGTTATCTCTCCGGAAAGCCCCGAACCTGGGTATGTCTTGTGAACCGCGCTCGCTCATGCCGACCTCGCCTCTGGAGCCCACCAGTGCCCTTGAGCCTCCTCCTCTCTTTATCCATCCCATGGCATCTGTCGTGTGCCCACCATGACAACGGTTATCAGCAACTGGCAGGAGCCATATGGTTGTCGCTTTATTGTATGAAATGCAATCGCCATGTAATTGCTTTACTTCATCACTAAGTAGTAGCGATAGTCGTGGAGGCAATAGTTGGCGCGACAATAACGATGCTTCGATGGAGATCAAGGTGTCAAGCCGGTGACAATGGTGATCATGATGGTGCTTTGGAGATGGAGATCAAAGGCACAAGATGATAATGGCCATATCATATCACTTATATTGATTGCATGTGATGTTTACCCTTTATGCATCTTATTTTTCTTAGTTTGGCGGTAGCATTATAAGATGACCTCTCACTAAATTTCAAGGTATAAGTGTTCTCCCTGAGTATGCACCGTTGCTACAGTTCGTCGTGCTGAGACACCACGTGATGATCGGGTGTGATAAGCTCTACGTTCACATACAACGGGTGCAAGCCAGTTTTGCACATGCAGAATACTTGGGTTAAAGTTGACGAGCCTAGCATATGCAGATATGGCCTCGGAACACTGAGACTGAAAGGTCGAGCATGAATCATATAGTAGATATGATCAACGTAGTGATGTTCACCATTGAAAACTAATCCATCTCACGTGATAATCGGACATGGTTTAGTTGATATGGATCACGTGATCACTTAGATGATTAGAGGGAGGCCCGTGTTGTTGATTCGTTGAATTTTAATGTGTTCCTAGAGAAAGCTAAGTTGAAAGATGATGGTAGCAACTACATGGACTGGGTCTGTAACTTGAGGATTATCCTCATTGCTGCATAGAAGAATTACATCCTGGAAGCACCGCTAGGTGACAAACCCGCTGCAGGAGCAACGCCAGATGTTGTGAACACCTGGCAGAGCAAAGCTGATGACTACTCGATAGTTCAGTGTGCCATGCTTTACGGCTTAGAACCGGGACTTCAACGATGTTTTGAACGTCATGGAGCATATGAGATGTTCCAGGAGTTGAAGTTAATATTTCAAGAAAATGCCCGGATTGAGAGATATGAAGTCTCCAATAAGTTCTACAGCGGCAAAATGGAGGAGAATAGTTCTGTCACTGAACATATACTCAGAATGTCTGGGTACCACAACCACTTGACTCAACTGGGAGTTAATCTTCCTGATGATAGTGTCATTGACAGAGTTCTTCAATCACTGCCACCAAGCTACAAGAGCTTTGTGATGAACTATAATATGCAAGGGATGGATAAGACAATTCTCGAGCTCTTCGCAATGCTAAAGGCTGCGGAGGTAGAAATCAAGGAGCATCAAGTGTTGATGGTCAACAAGACCACCAGTTTCAAGAAAAAGGGTAAAGGGAATAAGGGGAACTTCAAGAAGAATGGCAAGCAAGTTGTTGCTCAAGTGAAGAAGCCCAAGTATGTACCTAAGCCTGAGACTGAGTGCTTCTACTGCAAAGGGACTGGTCACTGGAAGCGGAACTGCCCAAGTATTTGGTGGAGAAGAAGGATGGCAAAGTGAAAGGTATATTTGATATACATGTTATTGATGTGTACCTTACTAATGCTCGTAGTAGCGCCTGGGTATTTGATACTAGTTCTGTTGCTAATATTTGCAACTCGAAATAGGGGCTGCAGATTAAGCGAAGATTGGCTAAGGACGAGGTGACGATGCACGTGGGAAATGGTTCCAAAGTCGATGCGATCGCCGTCGGCATGCTACCTCTACATCTACCTTCGGGATTAGTATTAGACCTAAATAATTGTTATTTGGTGCCAGCGTTGAGCATGAACATTTTATCTGGATCTTGTTTGATGCGAGACGGTTATTCATTTAAATAAGATAATAATGGTTGTTCTATTTATATGAGTAATATCTTTTATGGTCATGCACCCTTGATGAGTGGTCTATTTTTACTAAATCTTGATAGTAGTGATACACATGTTCATAGTATTGAAGGCAAACGATATAAGTTTAATAATGATAGTTGATAACCCACAAGTATAGGGGATCGCAACAGCTTTCCAGGGTAGAGTATTCAACCCAAATTTATTGATTCGACACAAGGGGAGCCAAAGAATATTCTCAAGTATTGGCAGCTGAGTTGTCAATTCAACCACACCTGGAAACTTAATATCTGCAGCAAAGTGTTTAGTAGAAAAGTAATATGATAGTGGTGGCAACGGTAACAAAAGAGTAAAGAAAGCAAAGTAATATTTTTGGTGTTCTCTACTGATTGTAACAGCAGCAACGGAAAAGTAAATAAGCGTAAACCAGTATATGGAAAGCTCGTAGGCATCGGATCAGTAATTGATAATTATGCCAGATGCGGTTCATCATGTAACAGTCATAACATACGGTGACACGGAACTAGCTCCAATTCATCAATGTAATATAGGCATGTATTCCGAATATAGTCATACGTGCTTATGGAAAAGAACTTGCATGACATCTTTTGTCCTACCCTCCCGTGGCAGCGGGGTCCTATTGGAAACTAAGGGATATTAAGGCCTCCTTTTAATAGAGAACCGGAACAAAGCATTAGCACATAGTGAATACATGAACTCCTCAAACTATGGTCATCACCGGGAGTAATCCCGATTATTGTCACTTCGGGGTTGTCGGATCATAACACATAGTAGGTGACTATAGACTTGCAAGATAGGATCAAGAACTCACATATATTCATGAAAACATAATAGGTTCAGATCTGAAATCATGGCACTCGGGCCCTAGTGACAAGCATTAAGCATAGCAAAGTCATAGCAACATCAATCTTAGAACATAATGGATACTAGGGATCAAACCCTATCAAAACTAACTCGATTACATGATAAATCTCATCCAACCCATCACCGTCCAGCAAGCCTATGATGGAATTACTCACGAACGGCGGTGAGCATCATGAAATTGGTGGTGGTGGATGGTTGATGATGACGACGGCGACGAATCCCCCTCTCCGGAGCCCCGAACGGACTCCAGATCAGCCCTCCCGAGAGGTTTTAGGGCTTGGCGGTGGCTCCGTATCGTAAAACGCGATGATTTCTTCTCTTCTATTTTTTTCTCCCCGAAAGCCAATATATAGAGTTGGAGTTGGCGTCGGAAGGTGTCCAGGGGGCCCACAAGGTAGGGCCGCGCCCTAAGGGGGGCGCCCCCCACCCTCGTGGACAGGGTGTGGGCCCCCTGGTCTTCATCTTTGGCGAGGATTTTTTATTATTTATTGTAAGGTATTCCGTGGAGTTTCAGATCATTCCGAGATATTTTGTTTTCTGCACATAGAACAACATCATGGCAATTCTGCTGAAAACAGCGTCAGTCCGGGTTAGTCCCATTCAAATCATACAAGTTAGAGTCCAAAACAAGGGCAAAAGTGTTTGGAAAAGTAGATACGACGGAGACGTATCACTCCCCCAAGCTTAAACCCTTGCTTGTCCTCAAGCAATTCAGTTGACAAACTGAAAGAAATAAAGACAAACTTTTACAAACTTTGTTTGCTCTTGGTGTTGCAAGTATATCAAGTCAGCATTCAAGTTTTCAGCATATATTTTAACTAACCACATTTGTGATAATTCTTAGGTCTCACAATTACTCATATCAGTAGCATAATCAACTAGCGAGCCATAATAATAAATCTCGGATGACAGCACTTTCTCAAAATAATCATAATATGATATAACAAGATGGTATCTCGCTAGCCCTTTCTGAGACCGCAAAACATAAATGCAGAGCACCTTTGAAGATCAAGGATTGACTAGACATTGTAATTCATGGTAAAAGAGATCCAATCATGGTCATACCCAATATAAATTAATAGTGATGAATGCAAATGACAGTTGCGCTCTCCAGCTAGTGCTCTTTAATAAGAGGGTGATGACTCAACATAAAAGTAAATGGATAGGCCCTTCGTAGAGGGAAGCAGGGATTTGTAGAGGTGCCAAAGCTCTGTTTTGAAATAGAGATAAATGATATTTTGAGCGGTATACTTTCATTGTCAACATAGCAACTAGGAGATGGCGATATCTTCCATGTTACACACATTATAAGCGGATCCCAAATAGAATGGTAAAGTTTATACTCCCCCTCCACCAACAAGCATCAATCTATGGCTTGCTTGAAACAAAGAGTGCCTCCAACATACATCAGGTCCCAGGGGGAGTTTTGTTTGCAATTAATTTTGATTTAGTTTGCATAAAGCATGGGACTGGGTATCCCGGTGACCAGCCATTTTCTCGTGAGTGAGGAGCGGAGTCCACTCCTCTTGAGAATAACCCGCCTAACATGGAAGATAAGGGCAGCCTTGGTTGATACATGAGCTACTCGAGCATACAAAACAGAATGTTCATTTGAAGGTTTAGAGTTTGGCAGATACAAATTTACTTGGAACGGCAGGTAGATACCACATATAGGAAGGTATAGTGGACTCATCTGGAATAACTTTGGGGTTTAAGGGATTGGATGCACAAGAAGTATTCCTGCTTAGTACAGGTGAGGGAGTCCTGGATTAGGGGGTGTTCGGATAGCCGAACTATATCTTCAGCCGGACTCCAGGACTATGAAGATACAAGATTGAAGACTTCGTCCCGTGTCCGGAAGGTTCTTTCCTTGGCGTGGAAGGCAAGCTAGGCGTGCGGATATTCAAGATCTCCTACCAATGTAACCGACTCTGTGTAACCCTAACCCTGTCCGGTGCCTATATAAACCGGAGAGTTGTAGTCCATAGGACGAACACATCATAACCATCATCATACCCATAGGCTAGCTTCTAGGGTTTAGCCTCCTTGATCTCGTGGTAGAACTACTCTTGTACTACCCATATCATCATTATTAATCTAGCAGGAGTAGGGTTTTACCTCCATCGAGAGGGCCCGAACCTGGGTAAAATAAAGTGTCCCTTGTCTCCTGTTACCATCCGACCTTGACACACAGATCGGGACCCCCTACCCGAGATCCGCCGGTTTTGACACCGACATTGGTGCTTTCATTGAGAGTTCCTCTGTGTTGTCGCCATTAGGCCCGATGGCTCCTTTGATCATCAACAGCGATGAGGTCCACGGTGAGACTTTTCTCCCCGGACAGATCTTCATCTTCGACGGTTTCGCTCTGCGGGCCACCTCGCTTGGCCATCTGGAGCAGATCGAAAGCCACGCCCCTGGCCATCAAGCCAGGTGGGGAAGCTTAAACTACACGGCAGATACCCTCGGAGACCAGATCTTCGATGGATTCGAGCCACAGCCAAGCGCGCCACACTATCTCGAGGGGCATGATATAGCTCTGCCTCCGAACAGTGTCCTGGAGGCCGCATACGCTCCGGCCCCGATCCTCGATCCGGAGCCCGCTGCGTTCTTTGAGGATGAACGGTTGGACGTCACCTCGAGGGCTTCGATCTTAAAAGCCATTGAGCCAAACACAAGCCCCGCACTCCGCATGGCACATGACTCCAAGGAGCCGGACTCTTCTCCGAACTCCGAACCTCCCGCACCCCTACCAATCGAATCAGATTGGGCGCCGGTAATGGAGTTCACCGCCGCGGACATCTTTCAGTATTCACCTTTCAGAGATATTCTGAAATCTCTCAAGTCTCTCTCTTTTTCAGGAGAGCCCAGGCCGAACTGTGGCCTGCGAGGTTGGGATTCGGACGACAAAGAAATTCAAAGCCCACCCACCACCCACTTAATAGCCACTGTCGACGATTTAACCGACATGCTTGACTTCGGCTCCGAAGACTTCGACAGTATGGACGACGAAGATGGAGACGAACGGGCACCAGCGCCCATAGGGCACTGGACCTCCACCCCACTTAATGACGTATTCATGGTGGATACACCTGAAAAAACTCACAATGAGGAAGAAGGGGGCGAAAAGAAGGGTAAACCCTCCGAAAAGCACTCAAAGCGGCGACGTAAACGCCGAGCGAAGCCCCGCCTCGATCAAGACCCAGCCATAGAGCAGGACGAGCCGGCAGATGACGAACGCATCCCAGAACAGCAGTCCGAACAGGGTAACACGGGCAGAGAGGACGAACAGTCCTCCCCCGGTCATAACAGAACTCCGGACGATACCACGCCGGATAAAATCATGAAGCAGAAGAATCTCCAAGAAAGGCTCGTCGCCACAGCACGAAGCCTGAAGAAGCAGAAGCAAAAGCTAAAGATGGCGGAAGATGCACTCAAAACAAGATGGAGCAAAGTAATCAAGACCGCAGACAAATACGGCGGCAGCCGCCGCACCAAAAGCTATCCGAAGAGAAAGCTACTGCCCGAATTCGACCAGGAGGCCCTAGAGCCCCCAAACTCGAAAAACAAAAAGGCTACACGGTCGAATAAACGACCTCTCGGCCACTACAATACGGCAAACGGCGCCGCACTCAATGCGGCATGCGACACAATCAAAGACTCGCATCATGGCCCAGCCAGGTCCATTTACGGGCCAAGAAAGCAAGCTCTCGCAAGCAATGCAAAAAATCCACCATCAGAATCCGGCAAACCCAAATATAGGGGTGCCGCACACCCTCTATGTTTCACCGATGAGGTCCTGGAATATGAATTCCCAGAGGGATTTAAACCCGTTAACATAGAGGCGTACGATGGAACAACAGACCCGGGAGTCTGGATCGAGGATTATATCCTCCACATACATATGGCTAGAGGAGATGATCTCCACGCCATAAAATATTTACCCCTTAAGCTTAAAGGGCCAGCCCGGCACTAGCTTAAAAGCCTTCCCGAAAACACAATTGGAAGTTGGGAAGAGCTCGAGGATGCTTTCTGAGCAAATTTTCAAGGGACCTATGTCCGTCCCCCGGACGCAGACGACCTCAGTCACATAACTCAGCAATCCGGAGAATCAGCTCGGCAGTTCTGGAACAGATTCCTCACTAAAAAGAATCAAATAGTGGATTGTCCGGACGCCGAAGCCCTAGCGGCTTTCAGGCACAATGTCCGAGACGAATGGCTCGCCAGACACCTCGGCCAGGAAAAGCCAAGAACAATGGCTGCACTCACAAGCCTCATGACCCGCTTTTGCGCAGGAGATGACAGCTGGTTGGCACGATGCAGCCCCAGCGACCCAAGTACATCAAAAATCAGGGATGGAAACGAGAAACCACGGCGATACAAGGACCTTCGCCGAATCAAAAGAAAAAGTCCGAAGAGCACGACAGTCAATGCCGGATTCAAAGGCTCACGGCAAAATCAGACAAAATCACCCCCTCAGGATAATAGGGAAGATCTGTCCAGTCTAAAGAGAATCATGGACAGGATATGTCAGATACACAGTACTCCTGGAAAGCCTGCTAATCATACCCACAAAGACTGTTGGGTTTTCAAACAATCCGGAAGGCTTAACGCCGAACACAAGGGGCTCGACACACCAAGTGAGGAAGAGGACGAACCCCAAAAGTAGAACACCAGGAAGCAAAAGAACTTCCCGCAAGAAGTCAAAACAGTGAACTCACTTCACATAACAAGGCATGAGGCACCCATAAAGGTCCGCACATTCAAGCCTATCCCTCAGGAGTCTGGCCACTGGTCACTAAAGCCAATCATTTTTTATCAGCTAGATTATTCTCGCAATATCAAACACGCAGGCCGGACAGCCCTGATGCTTAATCCAATAATAGATGGATTCCAGTTTACCAACGTCCTTATGGACGGTGGCAGTGGATTAAATCTGATATATCAGGATACAATTCACCGCATGGGCATAAACCCAGCACGAATCCGTCACAGTAAAACCTCCTTTCAAGGAGTAGCACCAGGCCCGGACACCCACTGTATGGGTTTTCTCCGGCTTGTGGTCATATTTGGCTCTGCTAATAACTTTCGTCGCGAAAAGCTTATCTTCCACATAGTCCCGTTTTCAAGTCGCTATCAAACACTAATGGGACGCGGAGCTTTCGCTCGCTTTAACGCAATACTGCATTATGCATCCCTCATGCTAAAGATGCCCGGTCCTCGAGGCATCATCTCTTTAAAGGGAGCATACTAAACTACATCTCCTCCAAACGGAGGATTGTGCGGCCGCTTAAACGGCCGCCCAACAAAATGGCCTCGCCAGCCAAAAGACTTTTTCGATGTAAGTCACAAAAGGCCGCGGACCCGGACTCAATGAGTTCGGCACAAGCCCATTTTCGTTATAGGCTTGGTACGCCTCACCAGGGGATGTACGCAGAGACAATAAAACTCGACCGTATCTATTTCTCACTTCACATTTTATTTATTATTCTTTTTGATCCGCATGACCCATTTTTCAATTTAGTTCTTCCCTTTTACAGATGAACGTCGTACGGCGCCCGTCCAGGACACGACACAGCGGAGACACAGGCGCAGACGTGCAGTAGGGACCCGCCCCAAAGGATTCTTCTTAGATTAAGACCCTGCGTAAACCTTTTTTACTGTCTCTTGCTGCTATACATCCCCTGGTTTACCTCACTATAACCATGGAGGAGACTGGCGTTTTGGCATGTGGCCACGCCAGAATTCTTGCTCGTACCTGGACACAAGGGGCTTTTTTCTTTTTCAAAGGTGTCGTTTCACACGCACCCACAAAGACTGAACACCTTAGGGAGTGTTCGGCGTCGCGATTTTTGGCACTATATGCATCAGCTCCGAGTCATGATTTTGGTCACATGTTGGGTTGCCCGGCTCCTGAGTTCGGCCACCTTACGTTCCGTTCTGTCGGCTAAGGTTGCACCAGGAGAACTACTGCGATTGTGCCCCGGTTCGGCCGGGTGAGCACCTCAGTAGAGAAAGCCGAAAACCGACTATCATGATGTAGCGCGAGACTGGTCGCCACTCGATGACTTATAGGAATTTATCGAATTCCTCCGTTTTGACGAAGGGCCTCTTCCCGGTCAGGCACATATGCGTCCCGAATTCGGGTAAAACGCAGTCGCCATTAAAGGGCTACATAAAGAGTCCCACTGTCAAGCTCCTATGGCTAAGTGAAAGTGTTAAAGCATTATAGTCCGGTTGCCTAGCCCGCGGCGCTATCACCTCCTTTGTAGGACCAAGACGTTGGGTTAAGTGTGAAAATGCATTCTCCGCGCGCACCCCCGCACTATGTGCGTGGGGGCTGAAGCCAACGACTGCAATCTTTCAGAATTTATATATTAAAACGGCCGCACAGGAGGTGTTATTAATACTTGAAGGCACAAGTCTAAATTACGCCATTACAATTTATAAAAATATTGATCTACGATTACATATGCTGTCATAAAACAGCATCTTTCGAACACTGCGTCTCTATTATACGAGCGCCCGCGAGGACTTCCTCAAAATAGTGCTCGGAAGGAATTCGGCTTTTATCCGAATCACGGGACGCAACAACGATGGGCTCCATATCTGCCCAGTATGTCTTGACACAGGAGCCAGCCGCGCGCCCTCTGTGCAAGCGGACCTCTTTAGAGCTTCAATCTGAGGCACCACGTCAAGAAATTGCTGCACCAAACTGAAATAGCTTCTCGGCTTCGATCTCCCCGGACACAGGCGGTCCATGGCATACTTCATGGCGAGTCCGGACAACCTATTCAGCTCGGCCCATTGGGCCAGGCGATCATCCACTGATAGTGGACGCTCTGGATTAGTGAACTGCGACCAGAAGAGCTTTTCCACTTCATGATCTTTCTTATCTTGAAAGTACCTGGTCGCATCAGCGGCGCTAGCCGACAAATCCAGATAGGTGTCCTCCACGCTCCACGCTCGGTCCAACGGGGCGAACTTCGGATCACAGAATTTTCTCCGCAGCAGGAAGGGCTTTCCATCCGCAATTAGTCCGGCTTGACGCAGCTCTTCCCTTGACGCTCTCATACCAGAGCGGGCGTCCTTGGCGTCGGCGACGGCCTTCTCTAAATCCGCCTGCCGGGCTCGACCTTCCTCTTCAAGAAGTTTGCAACGGTCAGTAGCACTTTTCAACTTCACGGCTATATCAGCCATCTCCTCCTTGCTTCGGCAATGGGAAGCCTGTTCGGCTTTTAGCTCTTCACGGGCTCTTCCTGCAGCCGCATCGCTTTTTCTGGCTTGTTCCTTTGCTTTGGCGAGTTCGGCCCTAAGTCCTTCTACGGCCGCCGCACCATCTGCATCAAGCATACACAAGGTAAGATATTGACATAAAGCTCCTCTTACTAACAATCGCCAAATAAACTCAATACCTTGAGCATCATCAAGCCGCTTGTTAACAAGCACGATGTCGGCTTCTGCCTCATCGAGTTGTCGTTTCATTTCGGCAAAATCTCGAGTCCGGTTCGACTCCGGACAACCTGCCACCTACATACAAAGGTGCCACTTAAAGGACCTGGGATTAAGATCCTCTGCGCGCCGCTAATCTTTGCGGCACACAGAGTCTCAGGGGCTACTATCTATACAGGGCGCATGTTATTATGCGCAATTAACACTAATGTTCGTTATTCAAAACGTACCTCAAGGCCCGCCAGTAAACTCTTGACGGCCTCGTTCAGTCCGCTTTCCGCGGATGAAATCTTTTAAATCACGGTGTGCATCAACGCACGATGCTCCTCTGAAACAGAGACTCGGCCCAGCAGAACCTTCAGCTCCTCCGACCGAACACCATATGGTGCCGGACTCGTCCCATGGCCTTCTTCGGAGGCCGGACACGGAGAACCCCGGGGGGCCGCATGATCACCTTCTGCCTCTGGCAGATTCGGAGAAATCCTCTGCGACGACACTTCGGCGTCGCCCGCCTTGCTAGGCGATGAAGGAGGAGGCGTTCCGCTCTCCATCATCTCCGGAAGAAGATCCCCCGATGACGAGCTCTGCCGAGAAGGGTCGAGGTCCGAACTACAAGGTAAGGTTTTGGTTAAAACTTCTCAGATATAAATTAAGGATTTCTCTTAAAAGAATGACTCTCTTTCTACTTACGGCTCGTTGGAGGGCTGCTCCTTTTGAGGATTTAGTTCGGCCGAGGGGCTCCCCGGCGTCGGGTCCTCTGACGCGGATTCTTTCCCCCGCTTTGGAGCTACGGCTCCCGGGTCGTCAGAGGCGGCCCTTTTCTTCCACTTTGGAGAGGAGTTGTCGATTCCCCCTTTGGGATGGCCCCTTTCAAAGAGGCCGCGGTTTCCTTGTCCGCCCCTTCATTTTCCTCCAGAGGCGCCACCTCCAACATCCTGACTAGCACAGGATCTAGCCTGGTCTCGGGAAGGGGAGTCGGACACCGGACCAGCTTCGCCTTCGCTATCCACTCCTGCGTAAAAAGGAGAAGTACTGTTAAAAAATAAGTCAATTGTACGGATAGAAGGTCCGGGCGCAAGGTCACCTACTTCTGTATCCGGGCGGTTGCGGCTTAAACCAGCATCCTCGGTCAAATCCGGACTCACTCCTTGTGGTCCGAAGAACAGTCTATGCATCTCCGTAGGCGTCACGCCCATGAAATTTCGGAGAACTCGCGGCCCCTCTGGGTTGAACTCCCACAAGCGGAGCGGGCGACGTTGGCCGGGCAGTGTCCAGCGAATCAGCATAACTTGTGTCACCTTGACCAGGTTGAGGTCTCCTTTTAGGAGATCCTTTATGCGGCCCTACAACAGAGGAACGTCTTTGGGCAAGCCCCGATCTAACCCTGTGTTGATCCATGATGTTAAACATGGTGGGGGGCCCGAGCGAAAGGCGGGAGGCGCTACCCAAGTGGTGCCCCGAGGAGAGGTGATGTAGAACCACTCCTATTGCCATAAGCCGAGCTCCTCTTGAAAAGTGCCCTCGGGCCATGGAGCATCGGTATTCCTTTTTATAACAGCACCTCCGCACTCTACGTGACGCCCCTCGGTTATCTTCGGTTCTACCTTGAAGGTCTTGAGCCATAATCCGAAGTGAGGAGTGATATGGAGAAACGCTTCACACACAACAATCAAGGAGGAGATATGGAGGATGGACTCTGGAGCTAGGTCATGGAATTCCAGCCCATAATAAAACATCAGCCCCCTTACGAAAGGATCCGTTGGGAAGCCTAATCCCCGAAGGAAGTGGGAGATGAATACTACGCTCTCACCAGGCTGAGGGCTTGGGATCGCTTGTCCTTGAGCAGGCAACCTGTGCGGGATCTCGCTGGTCAGGAACCTAGCCTCCCTCAACCTTGATACGTCCTCCTCCGTAACGGAGGAGGGCATCCATTGTCCTTGAAGGCCGGAGCCGGACATTGTCGATGGTCCGGTGCGCCTAGAATCTAAAAGCCTGGGGTGTTGGAACTCGAGGCTATGGGCGAGCTTGTTTTGAGAACACAAGAGGGGAGCAAGGTCTCAGTCTCTTTATAAGAGGCAGAATATCAAGAGCCCTCCCCGTAACCGTCTTGGACTAGCCTTTAATCAAGGCAGTACATGCTTAACGGGCACGGTTGGGTTACCCACGTCCGTATTAATGAGAATCCCGTTAAAGGGGGTACACGATCTCTGCTTCAACAAGACGTGCCAAGGAAACCGCCTCGTTGAACGTGCTGCGGTGGAACAACAAAAAATAATCCATACAGAAGGCTTGGTCGCAGTGTTATGACGCACTGCGGAATACGTCAGCGGATTTGATTTGTGTTTGTATTATTCTCTACATGGCAATACGTGGAAACTTGTTTTACAGAGCCGGACACTATTTTTTGGTGTTTATTATCTTCTTGAAGAATTTGGAGGAGGAACCCGCCTTGCAATGCCGAAGACAATTTGCGCACCGAACTCGTCGTCATTGAAGCCTGGTTCAGGGGCTACTGAGGGAGTTCTGGATTAGGGGGTGTTCGGATAGCCGAACTATATCTTCAGCCGGACTCCAGGACTATGAAGATACAAGATTGAAGACTTCGTCCTGTGTCCGGAAGGTTCTTTCCTTGGCGTGGAAGGCAAGCTAGGCGTTCGGATATTCAAGATCTCCTACCAATGTAACCGACTCTGTGTAACCCTAACCCTATCCGGTGCCTATATAAACCGGAGGGTTGTAGTCCGTAGGACGAACACATCATAACCATCATCATACCCATAGGCTAGCTTCTAGGGTTTAGCCTCCTTGATCTCGTGGTAGATCTACTCTTGTACTACCCATATCATCAATATTAATCTAGCAGGAGTAGGGTTTTACCTCCATCGAGAGGGCCCGAACCTGGGTAAAATAAAGTGTCCCTTGTCTCCTGTTACCATCCGACCTTGACACACAGATCGGGACCCCCTACCCGAGATCCGCCGGTTTTGACACTGACAACAGGTGAAGGCTAGCAAAAGACTGGGAAGCGACCAA
The DNA here is from genome assembly GCA_032464435.1 of Aegilops umbellulata. Classification (NCBI taxonomy): domain Eukaryota; kingdom Viridiplantae; phylum Streptophyta; class Magnoliopsida; order Poales; family Poaceae; genus Aegilops; species Aegilops umbellulata. Next base: position 54,557,419 of record CP136057.1, read on the forward strand.
CTAGAGAGCGACAACAGCCATGTACATGCATTAAAATTAATAAACATTGGATGCAAGCATGAGTAGGATATAATCCACCATGAACATAAATATCGTGAAGGCTATGTTGATTTTGTTTCATCTACATGCATGAACATGTGCCAAATCAAGTCACTTAAGTCATTCAAAGGAGGATACCACCCCACTATACAACATCATAATCATCTCAATGGCATGTTGGCACGCAAGGTAAACCATTATAACTCATAGCTAATCAAGCATGGCACAAGCAACTATGATCTCTAAATGTCATTGCAAACATGTTTATTCATAATAAGCTGAATCAAGAACGACGAACTCATCATATTTACAAAAACAAAAGAGGTCGAGTTCATACCAGCTTTTCTCATCTCAGTCGGTCCATCATATATCATCATAATTGCCTTTCACTTGCATGACCGAACGATGTGAATAATAATAAGAGTGCATGTGCATTGGACTAAGCTGGAATCTGCGAGCATTCAATAAATAGGAAAAGACAAGGCAATCTGGGCTCTTGGTTAAATCAACAATAATGCATATAAAAGCCACTTCAACAATCTAATCATGGTCTTCTCCTACTAACCCCCAAAGAAAAGAAATAAAAACTATTTACACGCGAAAGCTCCCAACAAGCAAAAGAAGAACGGGAAATATTTTTGGGTTTTCTTTTTAATTACTACTACTACAGCAGGAAAGTAAACTACTACTAATTTTTTTTGTTTTATTAAGGTTTAACAAACACACAAAAAGAAAGCAGGAAAAAGAAAATAAACTAGCATGGATATTACAGTGAGAGAGTATGAGCACCAACATCTAGCAATGAGTGTGTGTGAACAAAAATGTAATGTCGGTGAGAAATACGTACTCCCCCAAGCTTAGGCTTTTGGCCTAAGTTGGTCTATTGCCAGGGATAGCCTGGGGGATACCCGTAAGTGTAGCTGGGGTCGTACTGCGACAAAGAATAGTTGGGGTTGTGCTGTGATGCAGCGGTTATCGTATCCTGAGCTGCATCGTGGAGTCAGGCTGCCTCCGCTCTCCTCTCGTACTCATCTGCCTCCTCTCTAGTAATAGTATATCTTCCATTTGTCTGGTAATCAAAGAAGGCAGGAGCAGGGAGAGTAATACGGACAACATGCCGTTTGTTAAAAATTAACCGATACTGGAGAGGTGACTCAGTCCTCTCAACAAAGTGGTGGGAAACCATAGAATTAAAATATAAATAAGCAGGAGGCAACTCCATGTCTCCTTCACGAACGTCTATCTCAAGAAATTTAGCTAAGCGGGTTGCATAAATTCCTCCAAATAAATCTCCATTGTATCTATTATGATGCAACCTACGAGCTACAATGGCTCCCATATGATAAGATTGGTCTCCTAACACAGCACTCCTGAGAATGCTAAGGTCAGGGACACACATGTGACATGCTTCATCCTTTGCATTTATGCATCTACCTATGAAGAGAGCAAAATAATGTATAGTGGGAAAGTGAATGCTCCCTACAGTAGCTTGCGTTATATCTCTAGATTCCCCTACAGTTATACTAGCAAGAAAGTTTCTAAATTCAGATTTAGGGGGATCCCTGACACTACCCCATTGTGGAAGTTTGCAAGCAAGAGTGAAATCCTTAAGTCCATGGTATAAGATTTATCATAAAGATCAAACATGACTGAAGGAGAATTACGCGAAGATGAATACTCAAACCTCCTCACAAAAGAACTTGTGAGATCATGACATTGGGGGCATTTGTCATCTTCAAAATCCTCAAGACCGGCATTACGCAAATATGCGTTAAATTCTTCTTTAATTCCTGCACGATCCATAAAATTTTCCGACGGCCATTCGCAAGGCCATACCGGAGCGTCTCTTGGCGGTTCCTCATCAGCATCATGCATAGCAAGCCTAGGTCCTTGCTTCTTAGAAGAACCACCTTGGAACATCTTTCTAAGCATCTTGCTTTTCTCTGAAAAATTTCTGAAATAATCTGAAATTTTTAGTAACTTCAAATAAAAGTGAACCAACTTCAATAAAACCGATAGCAACAACTCCTACAAGTGCCTAGAGCCTATATCAAGCATTAAAACTACTTGGAACCATATAAATTTGACATGCAAGCTCAAGAACATGGTCACCTATGCAGCACAAACTTGCAATGATTAAAGCACTAGAACAAAAACTAATTGGACCAATCGAGGAGTCACATACCAAGGAACAATCTCCCCAAGCAGTTTTGCGAGAGGTGCTTTGAGCAAGGAGATCAAAAATCACAGCAAAGAGGGCTGGAACTCGTGCTTGAGTTGGTTTTTCGTATTTGTGTGAGGAAGAAGAAGAGGATGGGTGCTGGAATAAGTGGAGGAGGGCCACCGTGGGCCCATGAGGTAGGGGCACACCCAGGGGGTAGGGCGCGCCCTCCACCCTCGTGGCCAGGTAGCAACTCCCCCCGCGGTGATTTTTGCACCATAAATCCTCAAATATTCCCGAAAAAATCATATTAAATTGGCATGTCATTCTGAGGACTTTTATTTTCGGGATATTTTTATATTGCACGGATAAGTCAGGAAACAGACAGAAAAATACTATTTTTACTTTATTTCTACTAAATTACAAAAAATATAAAGAGGGTACAGAAGGTTGTGCTTCTAGTTTCATCCATCTCCTGCTCATCAAAAGGAATCCACTAACAAGGTTGATCAAGTCTTGTTAACAAACTCATTTCGACTAACATGGAACCGGAGAAATCACGAATAGCACTATGTTACCTCAACGAGGATATGCACATCCCCAATAATAAGAATATCATATTTCTTCTTGACAGTAGGAAGAGGAAATTAAAAACCTCCAAATATAATCGATGGAATTTTTTCAATAGAGTTGATACTATGAACTTGAGGTTGTTTCCTCGGGAAGTGTACCATATGCTCATTACCATTAACATGTAAAGTGACATTGCCTTAGTTGCAATCAATAACAGCCCCTGCAGTGTTAAGAAAAGGTCTTCCAAGAATAATAGACATACTATCGTCCTCGGGAATATCAAGAATAACAAAGTCTGTTAAAATAGTAACATTTGCAACTACAACAGGCACATCCTCACAAATACCGACAGGTATAGCAGTTGATTTATCAGCCATTTGCAAAGATATTTCAGTAGGTGTCAACTTATTCAAGTCAAGTCTATGATATAAAGAGAGAGGCATAACACTAACACCGGCTCCAAGATCACATAAAGCACTTTTAACATAATTTCTTTTAATGGAGCATGGTATAGTAGGTACTCCTGGATCTCCAAGTTTCTTTGGTATTCCACCCTTAAAAGTATAATTAGCAAGCATGGTGGAAATTTCAGCTTCCTGAAGGAAATATGCCCTAGAGGCAATAATAAAGTTATTATTTATTTCCTTATATCATGATAAATGTTTATTATTCATGCTAGAATTGTATTAACTGGAAACATAATACATGTGTGAATACATAGACAAACAGAGTGTCACTAGTATGCCTCTACTTGACTAGCTCATTAATCAAAGATGGTTATGTTTCCTAGCCATGAACAAAGAGTTGTTATTTGATTAACGAGATCACATCATTAGTTGAATGATCTGATTGACATGACCCATTCCATTAGCATAGCACCCGATCGTTTAGTATGTTGCTATTGCTTTTATCCATGACTTATACATGTTCCTTTAACTATGAGAATATGCAACTCCCATTTACCGTAGGGACACTTTGTGTGCTACCAAATGTCACAACGTAACTGGGTGATTATAAAGGTGCTCTACAAGTGTCTCCGAAGGTACATGTTGAGTTGGCATATTTCGAGATTAGGATTTGTCACTCCGATTGTCGGAGAGGTATCTCAGGGCCTTCTCGGTAATGCACATCACATAAAGCCTTGCAAGCATTGCAACCAATGAGTTAGTTGCGAGATGATGTATTACAGAACGGGAAAAGAGACTTGCCGGTAACGAGATTGAACTAGGTATTGGATACCGACGATCGAATCTCGGGCAAGTAACATACCGATGACAAAGGGAACAACGTATGTTGTTATGCGGTCTGACCGATAAAGATCTTCGTAGAATATGTAGGAGCCAATATGGGCATCCAGGTCCCGCTATTGGTTATTGACCGGAGACGTGTCTCGGTCATGTCTACATTGTTCTCGAACCGTAGGGTCCGCACGCTTAACGTTACGACGACAGTTATTATGAGTTTATGCATTTTGATGTACCGAAGGAGTTCGGAGTCCCGGATGTGATCACGGACGTGACGAGGAGTCTCGAAATGGTCGAGACATAAAGAATTATATATTGGAAGCCTATGTTTGGACATCGGATGCATTCCAGGTGAAATCAGGATTTTACCGGAATACCGGGAGGGTTACCGGAACCCCCCGGGAGCATAATGGGCCAACATGGGCCTTGGAGGAGAGGTGAGAGGGCTGCCCTCATGGGCTGTGCGCCCCCCCCTTCCCCTAGTCCTATTAGGACTAGGAGAGGTGGGCGCCCCCCCTCTCTCTCTCTCTCTCAATTGGAGAATCCTAGTCCAACTAGGATTGGGGGGGGGGAATCCTACTCCCAGAGGGAGTAGGACTCTCCTGGCGCACCAAGGTTGGCCGGCCAGCCCCTCCCCCTGGGCTCCTTTATATACGGGGGCAGGGGGCACCCCATAGACACACAAGTTGATCTACGGATCGTTCCTTAGCCGTGTGCGGTGCCCCCTTCCACCAAATTCCACCTCGATCATATCGTTGCAGTGCTTAGGCGAAGCCCTGCGCCGGTAACACATCAAGATCGTCACCACGCCGTCGTGCTGACGGAACTCTTCCTCGACGCTTTGCTGGATCGAAGCCCGGGGATCGTCATCGAGCTGAACGTGTGCCAAGAACTCGGAGGTGCCGGAGTAACGGTGCTGTGATCGGTTGGATCGCGAGGAGAACGTACGACTACTTCCTCTACGTTGTGTCAACGCTTCCGCTTCGGTCTACGAGGGTACGTAGACAACACTCTCCCCTCTCGTTGCTATGCATCACCATGATCTTGCGTGTGCGTAGGAAAATTTTTGAAATTACTACGTTCCCCAACAGTGGCATCCGAGCCTAGGTTTTATGGTTTGATGTTATTTGCACGAGTAGAACACAAGTGAGTTGTGGACGATACAAGTCATACTGCCTACCAGCATGTCATACTTTGGTTCAGCGGTATTGTTGGACGAGACGATCCGGACCAACCTTACGCGTACGCTTACGCGAGACCGGTTCCCTCGACGTGCTTTGCACATAGATGGCTTGCGGAAGACTGTCTCTCCAACTTTAGTTGAACCGAGTGTGGCTACGCCCGGTCCTTGAGAAGGTTAAAACGGAGTCTATTTGACAAACTATCGTTGTGGTTTTGATGCGTAGGTAAGATGAGTTCTTGCTTAAAGCCCGTAGCAGCCACGTAAAACTTGCAACAACAAAGTAGAGGACGTCTAACTTGTTTTTGCAGGGCATGTTGTGATGTGATATGGTCAAGACGTGATGCTAAATTTTATTGTATGAGATGATCATGTTTTGTAACCGAGTTATCGGCAACTGGCAGGAGCCATATGGTTGTCGCTTTATTGTATGCAATGCAATCGCGATGTAATGCTTTACTTTATTACTAAGCGGTAGTGATAGTCGTGGAAGCATAAGATTGGCGAGACGACAACGATGCTACGATGGAGATCAAGGTGTCGCGCCGGTGACGATGGTGATCATGACGGTGCTTCGAAGATGGAGATCACAAGCACGAGATGATGATGGCCATATCATATCACTTATATTGATTGCATGTGATGTTTATCCTTTTATGCATCTTATCTTGCTTTGGTTGACGGTAGCATTATAAGATGATCTCTCACTAAATTATCAAGAAGTGTTCTCCCTGAGTATGCACCGTTGCGAAAGTTCTTCGTGCTGAGACACCACGTGATGATCGGGTGTGATAGGCTCTACGTTCAAATACAACGGGTGCAAAACAGTTGCACACGCGGAATACTCAGGTTTAACTTGACGAGCCTAGCATATACAGATATGGCCTCGGAACACGGAGACCGAAAGGTCGAGCGTGAATCATATAGTAGATATGATCAACATAGTGATGTTCACCATTGAAACTACTCCATCTCACGTGATGATCGGACATGGTTTAGTTGATTTGGATCACGTGATCACTTAGAGGATTAGAGGGATGTCTATCTAAGTGGGAGTTCTTAAGTAATATGATTAATTGAACTTTAATTTATCATGAACTTAGTCCTGGTAGTATTAGCATATCTATGTTGTAGATCAATAGCTCGCGTTGTTACTTCCCTGTGTTTATTTTGATATGTTCCTAGAGAAAATTGTGTTGAAAAAATGTTAGTAGCAATGATGCGGATTGGATCCGTGATCTGAGGTTTATCCTCATTGCTGCACAGAAGAATTATGTCCTTGATGCACCGCCAGGTGACGGACCTATTGCAGGAGCAGATGCAGACATTATGAACGTTTTGCTAGCTCAATATGATGACTACTTAATAGTTTAGTGCACCATGCTTAACGGCTTAAGAATCGGGACTTCAAAGATGTTTTGAACGTCATGGACCATACAAGATGTTCCAGGAGTTGAAGTTAATATTTCAAGCAAATACCCGAGTTGAGAGATATGAAGTCTCCAACAAGTTCTATAGCTAAAAGATGGAGGAGAATCGCTCAACTAGTGAGCATGTGCTCAGATTGTCTGGGTACTTCAATCGCTTGAATCAAGTGGGAGTTAATCTTCCAAGATAAGATAGTGATTGACAGAATTCTCTAGTCACCATCACCAAGTTAGTAGAACTTCGTGATGAACTATAATATGCAAGGGATAACGGAAAATATTCCCAAGCTCTTCGCGATGCTAAAATCGGCGAAGGTAGAAATCAAAGAAAAACAGCAAGTGTTGATGGTTGACAAGATCACTAGTTTCAAGAAAAGGGCAAAAAGGAAAGAAGGGGAACTTCAAGAAGAACGGCAAGCAAGTTGCTTCTCAAGTGAAAAATCCCAAGTATGGTCCTAAGCCTGAGACTAAGTGCTTCTACTGCAAAGGGACTGGTCACTGGAAGCGGAACTACCCCAAGTGATTGGCGGATAAGAAGGATGGCAAAGTGAACATAAGTATATTTGATATACATGTTATTGATGTGTACTTTACTAGTGTTCATAGCAACCCCTCAGTATTTGGTACTAGTTCAGTTGCTAAAATTTAGTAACTCAAAACGGGAGTTGCAGAATGAACAAAGACTAGTTAAAGGGCAAGGTGACGATGTGTGTTGGAAGTGGTTCCAAGATTGATATGATCATCATCACACACTCCCTATACTTTCGGGATTAGTGTTGAAACTAAATAAGTGTTATTTGGTGTTTGCGTTGAGCATGAATATGATTTGATCATGTTAATTGCAATACAGTTATTCATTTAAGTAAGAGAATAAATTGTTGTTCTGTTACATGAATAAAACCTTCTATGGTTATACACACCAACGAAATGGTTTGTTGGATCTCGATCATAGTGATACACATATTCACAATATTGAAGCCAAAAGATGCAAAGTTAATAATGATAGTGCAACTTATTTGTGGCACTGCAGTTTAGGTCATATTGGTGTAAAGCGCATGAAGAAACTCCATGCTGATGGGATTTTGGAATCACTTGATTATGAATCACTTGATGCTTGCGAACCATGCCTCTTAGGCAAGATGACTAAAACGCCGTTCTCCAGAACAATGAAGCAAGCAACAGAATTGTTGGAAATCATACATACTGATGTATGTGGTCCGATGAATATTAAGGCTCGCGACAAAATATCATTATTTTCTGACTTTCACAGATGATTTGAGCAGATATGGGTATATCTACTTGGTGAAACATAAGTCTGAAACATTTGAAAAGTTCAAAGAATTTCAGAGTGAAGTGGAAAATCACCGTGACAAGAAAATAAAGTTTCTACGATCTGATCGCAGAGACGAATATTTGAGTTACGAGTTTGGTCTTCAATTAAAACAATGTGGAATAGTTTCACAAACTCATGCCACCTGGAACACCACAGCATAATGGTGTGTCCGAACGTCATAACCGTACTTTATTGGATATAGTACAATCTATGATGTTTCTTACCGATTTACCAATATCGTTTTGGGATCATGCATTAGAGACAGCTGCATTCACGTTAAAAGGGGCACCATCTAAATCCGTTGAGACGACACCGTATGAACTATGGTTTAGCAATAAACCTAAGCTGTCGTTTCTTAAAGTTTGGGGCTGCGATGCTTATGTGAAAAAGCTTCAACCTAATAAGCTCGAACCCAAATCGGAGAAATGTGTCTTCATAGGATATCCAAAGGAAACTGTTGGATACACCTTCTATCACAGATCCGAAGGCAAGACTTTTGTTGCTAACTTCGGAAACTTTCTAGAGAAAGAGTTTCTTTCGAAAGAAGTGAGTGGGAGGAAAGTAGAAAACTTGATAAGGTAATTGTACCTTCTCCCTTATTGGAAAGTAGTTCCTCACAGAAATCTGTTCTTGAGACTACTACACCAATTAGTAAGGAAGCTAATGATGATGATCATGTAGCTTCAAGATCAAGTTACTACCGAATCTCGTAAGTAAACCAGAGTGAGATCCGCACCAGAGTGGTACGGTAATCCTGTTCTGGAAGTCATGTTACTAGACCATGACGAACTTGCGAACTATGAGGAAGCGATGATGAGCCCAGATTCCGCAAAATGGTTAGAGGCCATGAAATCTGAGATATGATCCATGTATGAGAACAAAGTTTGGACTTTGGTTGCCTTGCCCGATGATCGGCAAGCAATTAAGAATAAATGGATCTTCAAGAGGAAGACGGACACTGATAGTAGTGTTACTATCTATAAACCTAGAATTGTCGAAAAAGGTTTTTCGACAAGTTCAAAGTATTGACTACGATGAGAGTTTCTCACTCGTATCTATGCTTAAGTCTGTCCGAATCATGTTAGCAATTGCCGCATTTTATGAAATCTGGCAAATGGATAAACAAAACTGCATTCCTTAATGGAGAGTTGTATATGATGCAACTAGAAGGTTTTGTCGATCCTGAAGGTGTTAACAAAATATGCAAGCTCCAGCGATCCATCTATGGACTGGTGCAAGCATCTCGGAGTTGGAATATACGCTTTGATAAGTTGATCAAAGCATATAGTTTTATACAGACTTACGGTGAAGCCTGTATTTACAAGAAAGTGAGTGGGAGCACTACAGCATTTCTGATAAATATATGTAAATGGCATATTAGTGATCGGAAATAATGTAGAATTATTCTGTGAAGCATAAAGGAGTATTTGAAAGGAGTTTTTCGAAGAAGGACCTCGGTGAAGCTGCTTACATATTGAGCATCAAGATCTATAGAGATAGATCAAGACGCTTGATAAGTTTTTCAATAAGTACATACCTTGAAAAAGATTTTGAAGTAGTTCAAAATGGAACAGTCAAAGAAAGAGTTCTTGCCTGTATTACAAGGTGTGAAATTGAGTAAGACTCAAAACCCGACCACGGCAGAAGATAGAAAGAGAATGAAAGTCATTCCCTATGCCTCAGCCATAGGTTCTATAAAGTATGTCATGCTGTGTACCAGATCTATTGCATACCCTACCACTGAGTTTGGCAAGGGAGTACAATAGTGATCTAGGAGTAGATCACTGGACAAGCGGTCAAAATTATCCTTAGTGGAATAAGGATATGTTTCTCGATTATGGAGGTGACAAAAAGGTTCATCGTAAAAAGTTACGTCGATGCAAGTTTTGACACTAATCTAGATGACTCTAAGTCTCAATCAAGATACATATTGAAAGTGGGAGCAATTAGCTAAAGTAGCCCCGTGCAGAGCATTGTAGACATAGAAAATTGCAAAATACATAACGGATCTGAATGTGGCAGACCCGTTGACTAAATTTCTCTCACAAGCAAAACATGATCACACCGTAGTACTCTTTGGGTGTTAATCACATAGCGATGTGAACTAGATTACTGAATCTAGTAAACCCTTAGGGTGTTGGTCACATATCGATGTGAACTATGGGTGTTAATCACATGATGATGTGAACTATTGATGTTAATCACATGGTGATGTGATCTAGATTATTGACTCTAGTGCAAGTGGGAGACTGAAGGAAATATGCCCTAGAGGCAATAATAAAGTTATTATTTATTTCCTTATATCATGATAAATGTTTATTATTCATGCTAGAATTGTATTAACTGGAAACATAATACATGTGTGAATACATAGACAAACAGAGTGTCACTAGTATGCCTCTACTTGACTAGCTCATTAATCAAAGATGGTTATGTTTCCTAGCCATGAACAAAGAGTTGTTATTTGATTAACGAGATCACATCATTAGTTGAATGATCTGATTGACATGGCCCATTCCATTAGCATAGCACCCGATCGTTTAGTATGTTGCTATTGCTTTTATCCATGACTTATACATGTTCCTTTAACTATGAGAATATGCAACTCCCATTTACCGTAGGGACACTTTGTGTGCTACCAAACGTCACAACGTAACTGGGTGATTATAAAGGTGCTCTACAAGTGTCTCCGAAGGTACATGTTGAGTTGGCATATTTCGAGATTAGGATTTGTCACTCCGATTGTCGGAGAGGTATCTCAGGGCCTTCTCGGTAATGCACATCACATAAAGCCTTGCAAGCATTGCAACCAATGAGTTAGTTGCGAGATGATGTATTACAGAACGGGAAAAGAGACTTGCCGGTAACGAGATTGAACTAGGTATTGGATACCGACGATCGAATCTCGGGCAAGTAACATACCGATGACAAAGGGAACAACGTATGTTGTTATGCGGTCTGACCGATAAAGATCTTCGTAGAATATGTAGGAGCCAATATGGGCATCCAGGTCCCGCTATTGGTTATTGACCGGAGACGTGTCTCGGTCATGTCTACATTGTTCTCGAACCGTAGGGTCCGCACGCTTAACGTTACGATGACAGTTATTATGAGTTTATGCATTTTGATGTACCGAAGGAGTTCGGAGTCCCGGATGTGATCACGGACTTGACGAGGAGTCTCGAAATGGTCGAGACATAAAGAATTATATATTGGAAGCCTATGTTTGGACATCGGATGCATTCCAGGTGAAATCAGGATTTTACCGGAATACCGGGAGGGTTACCGGAACCCCCCGGGAGCATAATGGGCCAACATGGGCCTTGGAGGAGAGGTGAGAGGGCTGCCCTCATGGGCTGTGCGCCTCCCCCCTTCCCCTAGTCCTATTAGGACTAGGAGAGGTGGGCGCCCCCCCTCTCTCTCTCTCTCTCCCTTGGAGAATCCTAGTACGACTACTTCCTCTACGTTGTGTCAACGCTTCCGCTTCGGTCTACGAGGGTACGTAGACAACACTCTCCCCTCTCGTTGCTATGCATCACCATGATCTTGCGTGTGCGTAGGAAAATTTTTGAGATTACTACGTTCCCCAACACTTCCAGTATCTTTCTTTTATTTGTAATAATATCTTTCATGTATTTAGCATAAGGATTCATTTTGAGCATATCAGTCAATCGCATACGCAAAAAGATAGGTCTAATCATTTCAGCAAAGCGCTCAAAATCCTCATCATCCTTTTTCTTGGATGGTTTCGGAGGAAAAGGCATGGGTTTCTGAACCCAAGGTTCTCTTTCTTTATCATGTTTCCTAGCAACAAAGTCTCTCTTATCATAACATTGATTCTTTGATTGTGGGTTATCAAGATCAACAGCAGGTTCAATTTCTACATCATTATCATTACTAGATTGAGCATCATTATGAACATCATCATTAACATTTTCGTTAGGTTCATGTTCATTACCAGATTGTGTTTCAGCATCAGACATAGAGATATCACTTGGATTATCAGGTGGTTCAGCAATAGGTTCACTAGAAGTTTGCACAGTTCTATCATTTTTCTTTTTCTTCTTTTTAGAAGAACTAGGTGCGTCAACATTATTTCTCTGAGAATCTTGCTCAATTCTCTTAGGGTGGCATTCAGGATACAAAGGTTCCCGAGTCATTCTACCAGTTCTAGTAGCCACTCTAACAGCATAATCATTTTTCTTACTATTCATTTCATGGAGCAGTTCTTTTTGAGCTTTAAGTACTTGTTCTACTTGAGTGGTAAGCATAGAAGCATGTTTGCTAACAAGTTTAAGTTCACCTCTAATATTAGCCATATAATCACCCAAGTGTTTAATCATATCAGAATCATATTTCAATTGTCTACCAAAGTAAGCATTAAAATTTTCTTGTTTGACAATAAAGTTATCAAACTCTTCTAAGCATTGTCTAGCAGACTTGTAGTGAGGAATATCACCTTCATCAAATCTATAAAGAGAATTTACCTTTACTACCTGTGTCGGGTTATCAAGATCAGGAGGTTCTTCAATAGGTAATGGATCAAGATCATATGTTTCTTCAACAGGCGGTAAATTAAGGCCATGTATTTCTTCAATAGGAGGTAAATTCTTAACATCTTCAGCTTTAATACCTTTTTCTTTCATAGATTTCTTTGCCTCTTGCATATCCTTGGGACTGAGAAATAGAACACCTCTCTTCTTAGGAGTAGGTTTAGGAATAGGATCATTAATTGGAGCGGGAGTTGGCTCAGGAGCTGGCTCAGGAGGTGCCCAATTATTTTCATTTTTCAACATATTATTCAATAGAATTTCAGCTTCATCCGGTGTTCTTTCCCTGAAAAGAGAACCAGCACAACTATCCAGGTAATCTCTGGAAGCATCGGTTAGTCCATTATAAAAGATATCAAGTATTTCATGTTTCTTAAGAGGATGATGAGGCAAACCATTAAGTAACTTGAGAAGCCTCACCAAAGCTTGTGGGAGACTCTATTCTTTAATTTGCACAAAGTTATATATTTCCTTTAAAGCAGCTTGTTTCTTATGAGCAGGGAAATATTTAGCAGAGAAGTAATAATTCATATCCTGGGGACTACTCACACAACCAGGATCAAGAGAATTAAACCATATCTTAGCATCACCCTTTAATGAGAACGGAAATATTTTAAGGATATAGAAGTAGCGAGTTCTCTCATCATTAGTGAACAGGGTGGCTATATCATTTAATTTAGTAAGATGTGCCACAACAGTTTCAGATTCATAACCATGGAAAGGATCAGATTCAACCAAAGTAATTATATCAGGATCAACAGAGAATTCATAATCCTTATTAGGAACACATATAGGTGAAGTAGCAAAAGCAGGGTCAGGCCTCATTTTATCTTTAAGAGATTCTTTGTTCCATTTATCTAATAGCCTTTTAAGTTCATGACGATCTCTGCAAGCTAGAATAGCGTCATAAGATTCCATATCAAAAACATAACCCTCAGGAATAATAGGCCTATCTTCATCATCACTTTCATCATTATAATCAGATTCAATAATTTCTTTCTCTCTAGCCCTAGCAATTTGTTCATCAAGAAATTCACTAAGGGGCACAGTAGTATCAGGCATAGAAGTAGTTTCATCATAAGTATCATGCATAGTAGAAGTGGCATCATCAATAACATGCGAAATATCGGAACGAATAGCAGAAGCAGGTTTAGGTGGCGCAAGCTTACTCATAACAGAAGGTGAATCAAGTGCAGATCTAGATGGCAGTTCCTTACCTCCCCTCGTAGTTGAGGGATAAATTGTTGTCTTAGCGTCTTTCAAGTTCTTCATAGTGTCCAGTAGATATAAATCTCAAGTGACTCAAAGAATAGAGCTATGCTCCCCGTCAACGGCGCCAGAAATTAGTCTTGATAACCCACAAGTATAGGGGATCGCAATAGCTTTCGAGGGTAGAGTATTCAACCCAAATTTATTGATTCGACACAAGGGGAGCCAAAGAATATTCTCAAGTATTAGCGGCTGAGTTGTCAATTCAACCACACCTGGAAACTTAATATCTGCAGCAAAGTGTTTAGTAGCAAAGTAATATGATAGTGGTGGCAACGGTAACAAAAGAGTAAAGAAAGCAAAGTAATATTTTTGGTGTTTTGTAGTGATTGTAACAGCAGCAACGGAAAAGTAAATAAGCGTAAACTAGTATATGGAAAGCTCGTAGGCATCAGATCAGTAATGGATAATTATGCCGGATGCGGTTCATCATGTAACAATCATAACATAGGATGACACAGAACTAGCTCCAATTCATCAATGTAATGTATGCATGTATTCCGAATATAGTCATCCGTGCTTATGAAAAAGAACTTGCATGACATCTTTTGTCCTACCCTCCCGTGGCAGCGGGGTCCTATTGGAAACTAAGGGATATTAAGGCCTCCTTTTAATAGAGAACCGGAACAAAGCATTAGCACATAGTGAATACATGAACTCCTCAAACTATGGTCATCACCGGGAGTGGTCCCGATTATTGTCACTTCGGGGTTGTCGGATCATAGCACATAGTAGGTGTCTATAGACTTGCAAGATAGGATCAAGAACTCACATATATTCATGAAAACATAATAGGTTCAAATCTGAAATCATGGCACTCGGGCCCTAGTGACAAGCATTAAGCATAGCAAAGTCATAGCAACATCAATCTTAGAACATAATGGATACTAGGGATCAAACCCTAACAAAACTAACTCGATTACATGATAAATCTCATCCAACCCATCACCGTCCAGCAAGCCTATGATGGAATTACTCACGAACGGCGGTGAGCATCATGAAATTGGTGGTGGTGGATGGTTGATGATGACGACGGCGACGAATCCCCCTCTCCGGAGCCCCGAACGGACTCCAGATCAGCCCTCCCGAGAGGTTTTAGGGCTTGGTGGCGGCTCCGTATCGTAAAACGCGATGATTTCTTCTCTTCTATTTTTTTCTCCCCGAAAGCCAATATATAGAGTTGGAGTTGGCGTCGGAAGGTGTCCAGGGGGCCCACGAGGTAGGGGCACGCCCTAGGGGGGCGCGCCCCCCACCCTTGTGGACAAGGTGTGGGCCCCCTGGTCTTCATCTTTGGCGAGGTTTTTTATTATTTATTGTAAGGTATTCCGTGGAGTTTTAGGTCATTCCGAGATATTTTGTTTTCTGCACATAAAACAACATCATGGTAATTCTGCTAAAAACAGCATCAGTCCAGGTTAGTTCCATTCAAATCATACAAGTTAGAGTCCAAAACAAGGGCAAAAGTTTTTGGAAAAAGTAGATACGACGGAGACGTATCAATAGTGCAACTTATCTGTGGCACTACCGTTTAGTTCATATTGGTGTGAAGCGCATGAAGAAACTCCATGCTAATGGACTTTTGGAATCACTTGATTATGAAACACTTGATGCTTGTGAACCATGCCTCATGGGCAAGATGACTAAGTCTCCGTTCTCCGGAACAATGGAGCGAGCAACAGACTTGTTGGAAATAATACATATTGATGTATGTGGTCCGATGAGTGTTGATGCTCGCAGCGAGTATCGTTATTTTCTTAACTTCACAGATGATTTGAGCAGATATGGGTATATCTACTTGATGAAACATAAGTCTGAAACATTTGAAAAATTCAAAGAATTTTAGAGTAAAGTGGAAAATCGTCGTAGCAAGAAAATAAAGTTTCTACGATCTGATCGTGGAGGAGAATATTTGAGTTATGAGTTTGGTCTTCATTTGAAACAATGCGAAATAGTTTCGCAACTCACGCCACTTGGAACACCACAGCGTAATGGTGTGTCGGAACGTCGTAATCACACTTTACTAGATATGGTGTGATCTATGACGTCTCTAACTGATTTACCGCTATCGTTTTGGGGTTATGCTTTCGAGACGGCTGCATTCACGTTAAATAGGGCACCATCTAAATCCGTTGAGACGACACCATATGAACTGTGGTTTGGCAAGAAACCCAAGTTGTTGTTTCTTAAAGTTTGGGGCTGCGATGCTTATGTGAAAAATCTTCGACCTGATAAGCTCGAACCCAAATAGGAGAAATGTGTCTTCATAGGATACCCAAAAGAAACTGTTGGGTACACCTTGTATCACAGATCCGAAGGCAAGATATTCGTTGCTAAGAATGGATCCTTTCTAGAGAAGGAGTTTCTCTCGAAAGAAGTGAGTGGGAGGAAAGTAGAACTTAATGAGGTAATTGTACCTCCTTCTGAGATGGAAAGTAGTACATCACGGAAGTCAATTCCAATGATTCCTACACCTACTAGTGAGGAAGCTAATGATGATGATCATGAAACTTCTGATCAAGTTACTACCGAACCTCGTAGGTCAACTAGAGTAAGATCCACACCAGAGTGGTACGGTAATCCTATTCTGGAGGTCATGTTACTCGACCATGGCGAACCTACGAACTATGAGGAAGCAATGATGAGCCCAGATTTCGCAAAAGGCCTTGAGGCCATGAAATCTGAGATGGGATTCATGTATGAGAACAAAGTGTGGACTTTGGTTGACTTGCCCGATGATCAGCAAGCCATAGAGAATAAATGGATCTTCAAGAAGAAGACTGACGCTGATGGTAATATTACTATCTACAAAGCTCGACTTGTTGACTACGATGAGACTTTCTCACCCATAGCGATGCTTAAGTCCGTCTGAATCATGTTAGCAATTGTCGCATTTTATGATTATGAAATTTGGAAAATGGATATCAAAATTGCATTCCTTAATGGATATCTTAAATAAGAGTTGTATATGATGCAACTAGAAGGTTTTGTCGATCCAAAAGGTGCTAACAAAGTGTGTAAGCTCCAACGATCCATTTATGGACTGGTGCAATCATCTCAGAGTTGGAATATACGCTTTGATAGTGTGATCAAAGCATATGGTTTTATATAGACTTTTGGAGAATCCTGTATTTACAAGAAAGTGAGTGGGAGCTCTGTAGCATTTCTGATATTATATGTGGATGACATATTGCTACTCGGAAATGATACTAAATTTTTGAATAGCATAAAAGGATACTTGAATAAGATTTTTTCAATGAAATACCTCGTGAAGCTGCTTATATATTGGGCATCGAGATCTATAGAGATAGATCAAGACGCTTAATAGGACTTTCACAAAGCAAATACCTTGATAAAGTTTTGAAGAAGTTCAAAATGGATCAGGCAAAGAAAGGGTTCTTGCCTGTGTTACAAGGTGTGAAGTTGAGTCAGACTCAATGCCTGACCACTGCAGAAGATAGAGAGAAAATGGAAGTCATTCCCTATGCTTCAGCCATAGGTTCTATCATGTATGCAATGTGGTGTACCAGACCTAATGTGTGCCTTGCTATTAGTTTAGCAGGGAGGTACCAAAGTAATCCAGGAGTGGATCACTGGAGCGGTCAAGAACATCCTGAAATACCTGAAAAGGACTAAGGATATGTTTCTCGTTTATGGAGGTGACAAAGAGCTCATCGTAAATGGTTACGTCGATGCAAGCTTTGACACTGATCCGGATGACTCTAAGTCGCAAACCGGATACGTATTTTTATTGAATGGTGGAGCTGTCAGTTGGTGCAGTTCCAAGCAGAGCATCATGGTGGGGTCTACGTGTGAAGCGGAATACATAGCTGCTTCGGAAGCAGCAAATGAAGGAGTCTGATGAAGGAGTTCATATCCGATCCAGGTGTCATACCTAGTGCATCGGGTCCAATGAAAATCTTTTGTGACAATACTGGTGCAATTGCCTTGGCAAAGAAATCCAGATTTCACAAGAGAACCAAGCACATCAAGAGACGCTGCAATTCCATCCGCGACCAAGTCAAGGAGGGAGACATAGAGATTTGCAAGATACATACGGATCTGAATATTGCAGACCCGTTGACTAAGCCTCTCTCACGAGCAAAACATGATCAGCACCAAGACTCCATGGGTGTTAGAATCATCACAATGTAATCTAGATTATTGACTCTAGTGCAAGTGGGAGACTCAAAGAAATATGCCCTAGAGGCAATAATAAAGTTGTTATTTATATTTCCTTATATCATGATAAATGTTTATTATTCATGCTAGAATTGTATTAACCGGAAACTTAGTACATGTGTGTGAATACGTAGACAAACTGAGAATCACTAGTATGCCTCTACTTGACTAGCTCGTTAATCAAAGATGGTTAAGTTTCCTAAGCATAGACAAAGAGTTGTCATTTGATAAACGGGATCACATCATTAGAGAATGATGTGATTGACTTGACCCATCCGTTAGCTTAGCACTATGATCGTTTAGTTTATTGCTATTGCTTTCTCCATAACCTATACATGTTCCTATGACTATGAGATTATGCAACTCCCGAATACCGGAGGAACACTTAGTGTGCTATCAAACGTCACAACGTAACTGGGTGACTACAAAGATGCTATACAGGTGTCTCTGATGGTGTTCGTTGAGTTGGCATAGATCGAGATTAGGATTTGTCACTTCGTGTATTAGAGAGGTATCTCTGGGCCCTCTCGGTAATGCACATCACTATAAGCCTTGCAAGCAATGTGACTAATGAGTTAGTTACGGGATGTTGCATTACGGAACAAGTAAAGAGACTTGCCGGTAACAAGATTGAACTAGGTATTGAGATACCGACGATCGAATCTCGGGCAAGTAACATACCGATGACAAAGGGAACGACGTATGTTGTTATGTGGTTTGATCGATAAACATCTTCGTAGAATATGTAGGAACCAATATGAGCATCTAGGTTCCACTATTGGTTATTGACCGGAGATGAGTCTCGGTCATGTCTACATAGTTCTCGAACCTGTAGGGTCCTCATACTTAACGTTCGGTGACGATCGGTATTATGAGTTTATGTGTTTTGATGTACCGAAGATTATTCGGAGTCCCGGATATGATCACGGACATGACGAGGAGTCTTGAAATGGTCAAGACGTAAAGATCGATATATTGGATGACTATATTCGGACACCCGAAGAGTTTCGGGTGATCTCGGATAAAACCAGAGTGCCGGATAAACCCCCCCCCCCCCCCCGGGAAGTTATTGGGCCCTTAGTGGGCTTTAGGGAAGAGAGAGGGCTGCAGCCAGGAGGTGGCGTGCCCCCTCCCAAGGGAGTCCGAATTGGACTGGGGGAGGGGGCGCAACCCCTCTTTCACTCTCCTTCCTTCCCCCTCCTAGTAGGACTAGGAAAGGAGGAATCCTACTCCTACTGGGAGGAGGATTCATCCTCCCTTGGCGCGCCCCTAGGGCCGGTCGGCCTCCTCCTCCCCTCCTTTATATACAGGGGAGGGGGCACCCCATAGACACACAAGTTGATTGTTTAGTCGTGTGCGGTGCCCCCTCCACAGATTTTCACCTCGGTCATATCGTTGTAGAGCTTAAGCGAAGCCCTGCGTCGGTAACTTCATCATCACCGTCATCACGCCGTCGTGCTGACGAAGCTCTCCCTCGACACTCAGCTGGATCTAGAGTTCGTGGGACGCCACCGAGCTGAACGTGTGCAGATCGCGGAGGTGTCGTACCTTGAGTGCTAGGATCGGTCGGATCGTGAAGACGTACGACTACATCAACTGTGTTGTCATAACGCTTCCGCTTATGGTCTACGAGGGTACGTGGACAACACTCTACCCTCTCATTGCTATGCATCACCTAGATGGATCTTGCGTGTGCGTAGGATTTTTTTTGAAATTACTGCGCTCCCCAACACTTCTTGGCCATCTTGACCTTGAGACATGCAGCTGGTTTGAGAACAACACAAATCTCGAGAGTTGGAGTGTACGAGAACTTTAACATTGGAGTTGGCCAACCTTTGGAAGTGAAGTGCATACATACATATAACGTTCGGGTTAATAGGATTGATAGACTACTCATATGAATTCCTTGTTTTTTGGCAGCCCATCCGCAAGGAATCTCAAAGTGATCCAAGGTGTGCATGAGTGAGGATAAAGTGTGTAGGAAAGACTAGTGTTGGTTGATACATCTCCAATGTATCTATATTTTTTTATTGTTCCATGCTATTATAGTATCAATCTTGGACGTTTTATATGTTATTATATGCAATTATATATCATTTTTTGGGACTAACCTATTAACTTAGTGCCTAGTGCCAGTTCCTGTTTTTTTGCATGTTTTTGGCTTTTCAGAAAATCAATACCAAAAATAGTCCAAACGGAGAAAAAACTTTGGATTAATTTTTTCTGGACCAGAAGAGACCCTAGAAGGTTCGGGAGAAGGTCGGAAGATCCACGAGGGAGCGACAAGCTCAAGGGGTGCACCCCCCAGGCTTGTGGGCCCCTCATGGCACCTCCAACCCCAATTCCATCTCTATAAATACTCAAATATTCCCCTGACACCATAGAGCCATCCAAAATACTTTTTCCGCCGCCGCAAGTTCTAGAACCACGAGATCCCATCTGGAGGCCTTCTCCGATACTCTGCCGGAGGAGGGATCAATCATGGAGGGGCTCTACATCAACCTTTCTGCCCTTCCGATGATGCGTGAGTAGTTTACCATAGCTCCATGGGTCCATAGTTAATAGCTAGATGACTTCTTCTCTCTCTTTTATCTTTAATACAATGTTCTTCTTTGATTTTCTTGGATCTATTTGCCATAATGACTTTTTGCGGGGTGTTTGTTGGGATCCAATGAATTGTGAATCTATGATCGGATATATCCTTAAATTTGTTTGAGTTTTCCCTGAACTCTTTTATGCATGATTACTATAGCTTCATATTTCTCTTCGATCTATTGATTTGGTTTGGCCAACTAGATTGATTTTTCTTGCAATAGGAGAGGTGCTTTGTAATGGGTTCGATCTTACAATGCTCAATCCCAGTGACAGAAGGGGACATAACACGTACTGTATCAGTGCTATTAAGGATAAAAAGATGGGGTTTATTCATACGTGAGTTTACTTTGTCTAAATCATGTCATCTTTCTTAAGGCGTTACTCCATTATTTATGAACTTAATACTCTAGATGCATGCTAGATAGCGGTCGATTTGTGGAGTAATAGTAGTAGATGCATAATCGTTTCGGTCTACTTGTTTCGGACGTGATGCCTATATATGACCATTGCCTTGGATAGCATCATAATTATTTGCTTTTCTATCAATTGCCCAACAGTAATTTGTTTACCCATTGTATGCTATTTTCAAGAGAGTAGCCTCTAGTGAAAACTATGGCCCCGGGTCTACTTTTATCATATATTTAAACCAAAAATACCTTGCTACGTTTTTTACTTTATTTTATTTTATTTTGTATTCTTGTTTGATCTATCTATCTATCACCATACAATTTAATCTTGCTCGTAACCGACAAGGGATTGACAACCCCTTGTTCGTGTTGGGTTGCAAGGATTTGTTGTCTGTGTGTAGGTGCTGCTAAGGAGGTGTTACTTGGTTCTCCTACTGGATTGATAACCTTGGTTCTTAACTGAGGGAAATACTTATCCCTACTGTACTTATTGGTTTTATTCACCATCAACACTTGATGTTACTTTTTGATCTCCACCTCTGCAGATTTCAGCATTGAATACAACTCGGGAATGGTCTTTTCCATCCCCTGCATATTGTAGTTCATCACGAGGCTCTTGTAGCTAGGTGGGAGCGACTGAAGGATTCTGTCAATGACCGCCTCATCCGGGAGATTAACTTCCAGCTGAGTCAAGCGGTTGTGCAACCCAGACATCTTGAGTATGTGTTCACTGACAGAGCTATTTTCCTCCATCTTACAGCTAAAGAACTTGTCGGAGACATCATATCTCTCGACCCGGGCATGAGCTTGGAAAATCAATTTCAGCTCCTCGAACATCTCATATGCTCCGTGTTGCTCAAAACGCTTTTGGAGCCCCGGTTCTAAGCTGTAAAGCATGCCGCACTGAACGAGGGAGTAATCATCAGCACGAGACTGATGGGCGTTCATAACATCCTGGTTTGCTGGGAATGGTGCATCACCTAGCGGTGCTTCTAGGACATAATCTTTCTTGGCAGCTATGAGGATGATCCTCAGGTTCCGGACCTAGTCCGCATAGTTGCTGCCATCATCTTTCAGCTTGGTTTTCTCTAGAAACGCGTTGAAGTTGAGGGTGACATTAGCGTGGGCCATTTGATCTACAAGACATATTGTAAAGATTTAGACTAAGTTCATGATAATTAAGTTCATCTAATCAAATTAATGAATGAACTCCCACTCAGATTTGACATCCCTCTAGTCATCTAAGTGATACATGATCCGAGTCAACTAGGCCGTGTCCGATCATCACGTGAGACGGACTAGTCATCATCGGTGAACATCTCCATGTTGATCGTATCTTCTATACGACTCATGTTCGACCTTTCGGTCCTCCGTGTTCCGAGGCCATGTCTGTACATGCTAGGCTCGTCAATCCAACCTAAGTGTATTGCGTGTGTAAATCTGGCTTACACCCGTTGTATGCGAACGTAAGGACCTATCACACCCGATCATCACGTGGTGCTTCGGAACGACGAACCTTAGCAACGGTGCACAGTTAGGGAGAACACATTTTTCATATTTTAATGAGGGATCATCTTATTTATGCTACCGTCGTTCTAAGCAAATAAGATGTAAAACATGATAAACATCACATGCAATCAAATAGTGACATGATATGGCCAACATCATTTCGCTCCTTTGATCTCCATCTTCGGGGCGCCATGTTCATCGTCGTCACCGGCATGACACCATGATCTCCATCATCGTCTCTTCGTGAAGTTGTCACATCAACTATTACTTCTACTACTATGGCTAACGCTTTAGCAATAAAGTAAAGTAATTACATGACGATTTAAGTTGACACGCAGGTCATAAATAAATAAAGACAACTCCTATGGCTCCTGCCGGTTGTCATACTCATCGACATGCAAGTCGTGATTCCTATTACAATAACAAGATCATCTCATACATCACATACATGATTCATCACAACTTCTGGCCATATCACATCACAAAGCACTTGCTGCAAAAACAAGTTAGACGTCCTCTAATTGTTGTTGCAAGTTTTTACGTGGCTGTTATAGGTTGCTAGCAAGAACGTTTCTTACCTACGTTAAAACCACAACGTGAATTGTCAATCTCTATTTACCCTTCATAAGGACCCTGTTCATCGAATCCGATCCAACTAAAGTGGGAGAGATAGACACCCGCCAGCCACCTTATGCAACTAGTGCATGTCAGTCGGTGGAACCGGTCTCACGTAAGCGTACGTGTAAGGTTGGTCCAGGCCGCTTCATCCCACAATACCGCTGAACCAAGATAGGACTAGTAACGGCAAGAAGAATTGACAATTCGACGCCCACAACTACTTTGTGTTCTACTCGTGCATAGAAACTACACATAAACCTGGCTCATGATGCCACTGTTGGGGATCGTAGCAGAAATTAAAATTTTCCTACGCATCACCAAGATCTATCCATGGAGTATTCTAGCAACGAGGGGATAGGAGAGTATCTACATACCACTTGTAGATCGCAACGGAAGCGTTCAAGGAGAACGTGGATGATGGAGTCGTTCTCGTCGTGATCCAAATCACCGATGACCAGCGCCAAAAGGAAGGCACCTCCGCGTTCAACACACGTACGGGACGATCGACGTCTCCTCCTTGATCCAGCAAGGGGGAAGGAGAGGTTAATGAAGATCCAGCAGCAGGACGGCATGGTGGTGGATGCAGCAGAGTTCCAGCAGGGCTTCGCCAAGCTTCTGTGGAGAGAGGGAGAGGTGTAACGGGGAGAGGGAGGCGCCAATGCAGCAGGGGTCCGGCTGCCCTCCCTCTCCCCCCTTTATATAGGCCCCCTAGGGGGGGCGCAGCCCTGGAGATGGATCTCCAGGGGGGCGGCGGCCAAGGGTGGGGGGCTTGCCCCCCAAGCAAGGGGGGCGCCCCCACTAGGGTTTCCCCCCAACCCTAGGCGCATGGGCCAAAGGGAAGGGGGTGCGCCAAGCCCTCCAGGTGCTGGTTCCCTGCCCCTTGTGGCCCATGAGGCCCTCCAAGAGGGCTGGCCCCTCAAGGTGGACCCCCGGTGCCTCTCCAGTGGCCCCGGTACAATACCGATATGCCCCCGAGACTTTCCGGTGTCCTTACAACACCTTCCCATATATAAATCTTTACCTCCGAACCATTCTGGAACCTCTCGTGACGTCCGGGATCTCATCCGGGACTCCGAACAACCTTCGGTTTGCTGCATACTAATATCTTTAACAACCCTAGCGTCACCGAACCTTAAGTGTGTAGACCCTACGGGTTCGGGAGACATGTAGACATGACCGAGACGATCTCCGGTCAATAACCAACAGCGGGATCTGGATACCCATGTTGGCTCCCACATGCTCCTCGATGATCTCATCGGATGAACCACGATGTCGATGAAGGAAATATGCCCTAGAGGCAATAATAAAGTTATTATTTATTTCCTTATATCATGATAAGTGTTTATTATTCATGCTAGAATTGTATTAACTGGAAACATAATACATGTGTGAATACATAGACAAACAGAGTGTCACTAGTATGCCTCTACTTGACTAGCTCATTAATCAAAGATGGTTATGTTTCCTAGCCTTGAACAAAGAGTTGTTATTTGATTAACGAGATCACATCATTAGTTGAATGATCTGATTGACATGACCCATTCCATTAGCATAGCACCCGACCGTTTAGTATGTTGCTATTGCTTTTATCCATGACTTATACATGTTCCTTTAAACTATGAGAATATGCAACTCCCATTTACCGTAGGGACACTTTGTGTGCTACCAAACGTCACAACGTAACTGGGTGATTATAAAGGTGCTCTACAGGTGTCTCCGAAGGTACATATTGGGTTGGCGTATTTCGAGATTAGGATTTGTCACTCCGATTGTCGGAGAGGTATCTCAGGGCCTTCTCGGTAATGCACATCACATAAAGCCTTGCAAGCATTGCAACCAATGAGTTAGTTGCGAGATGATGTATTACAGAACGAGTAAAGAGACTTGCCGGTAACGAGATTGAACTAGGTATTGGATACCGACGATCGAATCTCGGGCAAGTAACATACCGATGACAAAGGGAACAACGTATGTTGTTATGCGGTCTGACCGATAAAGATCTTCGTAGAATATGTAGGAGCCAATATGGGCATCCAGGTCCCGCTATTGGTTATTGACCGGAGACATGTCTCGGTCATGTCTACATTGTTCTCGAACCGTAGGGTCCGCACGCTTAACGTTACGATGACAGTTATTATGAGTTTATGCATTTTGATGTACCGAAGGAGTTCGGAGTCCCGGATGTGATCACGGACGTGACGAGGAGTCTCGAAATGGTCGAGACATAAAGAATTATATATTGGAAGCCTATGTTTGGACATCGGATGCATTCCAGGTGAAATCAGGATTTTACCGGAATACCGGGAGGGTTACCGGAACCCCCCGGGAGCATAATGGGCCAACATGGGCCTTGGAGGAGAGGTGAGAGGGCTGCCCTAGGGGCTGAGCGCCTCCCCCCCTTCCCCTAGTCCTATTAGGACTAGGAGAGGTGGGCGCCCCCCTCTCCCTCTCTCTCCCCCTTGGAGAATCCTAGTCCAACTAGGATTGGGGGGGGGGGGAATCCTACTCCCAGAGGGAGTAGGACTCTCCTGGCGCACCAGAGTTGGCCGGCCAGCCCCTCCCCCTTGGCTCCTTTATATACGGGGGCAGGGGGCACCCCAAAGACACACAAGTTGATCTACGGATCGTTCCTTAGCCGTGTGCAGTGCCCCCTTCCACCAAATTCCACCTCGATCATATCGTTGCAGTGCTTAGGCGAAGCCCTGCGCCGGTAACACATCAAGATCGTCACCACGCCGTCGTGCTGACGGAACTCTTCCTCGACGCTTTGCTGGATCGGAGCCCGGGGATCGTCATCGAGCTGAACGTGTGCCAAGAACTCGGAGGTGCCGGAGTAACGGTGTTGTGATCGGTTGGATCGCGAGGAGAACGTACGACTACTTCCTCTACGTTGTGTCAATGCTTCCGCTTCGGTCTACGAGGGTACGTAGATAACACTATCCCCTCTCGTTGCTATGCATCACCATGATCTTGCGTGTGCGTAGGAATTTTTTTGAAATTACTACGTTCCCCAACAGTGGCATCCGAGCCTAGGTTTTATGGTTTGATGTTATTTGCACAAGTAGAACACAAGTGAGTTGTGGACGATACAAGTCATACTGCCTACCAGCATGTCATACTTTGGTTCAGCGGTATTGTTGGACGAGACGATCCGGACCAACCTTACGCGTACTCTTACGCGAGACCGGTTCCCTCGACGTGCTTTGCACATAGATGGCTTGCGGAAGACTGTCTCTCCAACTTTAGTTGAACCGAGTGTGGCTACGCCCGGTCCTTGAGAAGGTTAAAACGGAGTCTATTTGACAAACTATCGTTGTGGTTTTGATGCGTAGGTAAGATGAGTTCTTGCTTAAGCCCGTAAAAGCCACGTAAAACTTGCAACAACAAAGTAGAGGACGTCTAACTTGTTTTTGCAGGGCATGTTGTGATGTGATATGGTCAAGACGTGATGCTAAATTTTATTGTATGAGATGATCATGTTTTGTAACCAAGTTATCGGCAACTGGCAGGAGCCATATGGTTGTCGCTTTATTGTATGCAATGCAATCGCGATGTAATGCTTTACTTTATTACTAAGCGGTAGTGATAGTCGTGGAAGCATAAGATTGGCGAGACGACAACGATGCTACGATGGAGATCAAGGTGTCGCGCCGGTGACGATGGTGATCATGACGGTGCTGCAGAGATGGAGATCACAAGCACAAGATGATGATGGCCATATCATATCACTTATATTGATTGCATGTGATGTTTATCTTTTATGCATCTTATCTTGCTTTGTTTGACGGTAGCATTATAAGATGATCTCTCACTAATTATCAAGAAGTGTTCTCCCTGAGTATGCACCGTTGCGAAAGTTCTTCGTGCTGAGACACCACGTGATGATCGGGTGTGATAGGCTCTACGTTCAAATACAACGGGTGCAAAACAGTTGCACACGCGGAATACTCAGGTTATACTTGACGAGCCTAGCATATAACAGATATGGCCTCGGAACACGGAGACCGAAAGGTCGAGCGTGAATCATATAGTAGATATGATCAACATAATGATGTTCACCATTGAAACTACTCCATCTCACGTGATGATCGGACATGGTTTAGTTGATTTGGATCACGTGATCACTTAGAAGATTAGAGGGATGTCTATCTAAGTGGGAGTTCTTAAGTAATATGATTAATTGAACTTTAATTTATCATGAACTTAGTCCTGGTAGTATTAGCATATCTATGTTGTAGATCAATAGCTCGCATTGTTGCTTCCCTGTGTTTATTTTGATATGTTCCTAGAGAAAATTGTGTTGAAAAATGTTAGTAGCAATGATACGGATTGGATCCGTAATCTGAGGTTTATCCTCATTGCTGCACAGAAGAATTTTGTCCTTGATGCACCGCTAGGTGACGGACCTATTGCAGGAGCAGATGCAGACGTTATGAACGTTTTGCTAGCTCAATATGATGACTACTTAATAGTTTAGTGCACCATGCTTAACGGCTTAGAATCGGTACTTCAAAGACGTTTTGAACGTCATGGACCATATGAGATGTTCCAGGAGTTGAAGTTAATATTTCAAGCAAATACCCGAGTTGAGAGATATGAAGTCTCCAACAAGTTCTATAGCTAAAAGATGGAGGAGAATCGCTCAACTAGTGAGCATGTGCTCAGATTGTCTGGGTACTACAATCGCTTGAATCAAGTGGGAGTTAATCTTCCAGATAAGATAGTGATTGACAGAATTCTCTAGTCACCATCACCAAGTTAGTAGAACTTCGTGATGAACTATAATATGCAAGGGATAACGGAAAATATTCCCAAGCTCTTCGCGATGCTAAAATCGGCGAAGGTAGAAATCAAAGAAAAACATCAAGTGTTGATGGTTGACAAGATCACTAGTTTCAAAAAGGGCAAAAAGGAAAGAAGGAGAACTTCAAGAAGAACGGCAAGCAAGTTGCTGCTCAAGTGAAAAAACCCAAGTCTGGTCCTAAGCCTGAGACTAAGTGCTTCTACTGCAAAGGGACTGGTCACTGGAAGCGGAACTACCCCAAGTGATTGGTGGATAAGAAGGATGGCAAAGTGAACATAAGTATATTTGATATACATGTTATTGATGTGTACTTTACTAGTGTTCATAGCAACCCCTCAGTATTTGGTACTAATTCAAGTTGCTAAGATTAGTAACTCGAAACGGGAGTTGCAGAATGAACAAAGACTAGTTAAAGGGCAAGGTGACGATGTGTGTTGGAAGTGGTTCCAAGATTGATATGATCATCATCACACACTCCCTATACTTTCGGGATTAGTGTTGAAACTAAATAAGTGTTATTTGGTGTTTGCGTTGAGCATGAATATGATTTGATCATGTTAATTGCAATACGGTTATTCATTTAAGTAAGAGAATAAATTGTTGTTCTGTTTACATGAATAAAACCTTCTATGGTCATACACACCAATGAAAATAGTTCATTGGATCTCGATCGCAGTGATACACATATTCATAATATTGAAGCCAAAAGATGCAAAGTTAATAATGATAGTGCAACCTATTTGTGGCACTGCCGTTTAGGTCATATTGGTGTAAAACGCATGAAGAAACTCCATGCAGATGGAATTTTTGGAATCACTTGATTATGAATCACTTGATGCTTGCGAACCATGCCTCTTGGGCAAGATGACTAAAACGCCGTTCTCCAGAACAATGGAGCGAGCAACAGATTTGTTGGAAATCATACATACTGATGTATGTGGTCCGATGAATATTAAGGCTCGCGACAAGTATCATTATTTTCTGACCTTCACAGATGTTTTGAGCAGATATGGGTATATCTACTTGATGAAACATAAGTCTGAAATGTTTGAAAAAGTTCAAAGAATTTCAGAGTGAAGTGGAAAATCATCGTGACAAGAAAATAAAAGTTTCTACGATATGATCGCGGAGACGAATATTTGAGTTACGAGTTTGGTCTTCAGTTAAAACAATATGAAATAGTTTCACAAACTCATGCCACCTGGAACACCGCAGCATAATGGTGCGTCCGAACGTCATAACCGTACTTTATTAGATATAGTACAATCTATGATGTATCTTACCGATCTACCACTATCGTTTTTGGGATTATGCATTAGAGACAGCTGCATTCACATTAAATAGGGCACCATCTGAATCCGTTGAGACGACACCGTATGAACTATGGTTTAGCAATAAACCTAAGCTGTCGTTTCTTAAAGTTTGGGGCTGCGATGCTTATGTGAAAAAGCTTCATCCTGATAAGCTCGAACCCAAATCGGAGAAATGTGTCTTCATAGGATATCCAAAGGAAACTGTTGGATACACCTTCTATCACAGATCCGAAGGCAAGACTTTTTGTTGCTAAGTTCGGAAACTTTCTAGAGAAAGAGTTTCTTTCAAAAGAAGTGAGTGGGAGGAAAGTAGAACTTGATAAGGTGATTGTACCTTCTCCCTTATTGGAAAGTAGTTCATCACAGAAATCTGTTCCTGTGACTACTACACCAATTAGTGAGGAAGCTAATGATGATGATCATGTAACTTCAGATCAAGTTACTACCAAATTTCGTAAGTAAACTAGAGTGAGATCCGCACCAGAGTGGTACGGTAATCCTGTTCTGGAAGTCATGTTACTAGACCATGACGAACTTGCGAACTATGAAGAAGCGATGGTGAGCCCAGATTCCGCAAAGTGGCTTGAGGCCATGAAATCTGAGATGGGATCCATGTATGAGAACAAAGTGTGGACTTTGGTTGACTTGCCCGATGATCGGCAAGCAATTGAGAATAAATGGATTTTCAAGAGGAAGACGGACGCTGATAGTAGTGTTACTATCTACAAAGCTAGAATTGTCGCAAAAGGTTTTCGACAAGTTCAAAGTGTTGACTACGATGAGAGTTTCTCACTCGTATCTATGCTTAAGTCTGTTCGAATCATGTTAGCAATTGCCGCATTTTATGAAATCTGGCAGATGGAAAAACAAAACTGCATTCCTTAATGGATTTATTAAAGAAGAGTTGCATATGGTGCAACCAGAAGGTTTTGTCAATCCTAAAGGTGTTAACAAAATATGCAAGCTCCAGCGATCCATCTATGGACTGGTGCAAGCATCTCGGAGTTGGAATATACGCTTTGATAAGTTGATCAAAGCATATAGTTTTATACAGACTTGCGGTGAAGCCTGTATTTACAAGAAAGTGAGTGGGAGCACTACAGCATTTCTGATAAGTATATGTAAATGACATATTATTGATCGGAAATAATGTAGAATTATTCTGTAAAGCATAAAGGAGTATTTGAAAGGAGTTTTTCGAAGAAGGACCTCGGTGAAGCTGCTTACATATTGAGCATCAAGATCTATAGAGATAGATCAAGACGCTTGATAAGTTTTTCAATAAGTACATACCTTGAAAAATTTTGAAGTAGTTCAAAATGGAACAGTCAAAGAAAGAGTTCTTGCCTGTATTACAAGGTGTGAAATTGAGTGAGACTCAAAGCCCGAGCACGGCAGAAGATAGAAAGAGAATGAAAGTCATTTCCTATGCCTCAGCCATAGATTCTATAAAGTATGCCATGCTATGTACCAGATCTGTTGTATACCCTACACTGTGTTAAGCAAGGGAGTACAATAGTGATCTAGGAAGTAGATCACTGGACATCGGTCAAAATTATCCTTAGTAAAATAAGGATATGTTTCTCGATTATGGATGTGACAAAAAGGGTTCGTCGTAAAAGGTTACGTCGATGCAAGTTTTGACACTAATCTAGATGACTCTAAGTCTAAATCTAGATACATATTGAAAGTGGGAGCAATTAGCTAAAGTAGCTCCGTGCAGAGCATTGTAGACATAGAAAATTGCAAAATACATAACGGATCTGAATGTGGCAGACCCGTTGACTAAACTTCTCTCACAAGCAAAACATGATCACACCGTAGTACTCTTTGGGTGTTAATCACATAGCGATGTGAACTAGATTACTGAATCTAGTAAACCCTTTGGGTGTTGGTCACATATCGATGTGAACTATGGGTATTAATCACATGGTGATGTGAACTATTGCTGATAAATCACATGGCGATGTGAACTAGATTATTGACTCTAGTGCAAGTGGGAGACTGAAGGAAATATGCCCTAGAGGCAATAATAAAGTTATTATTTATTTCCTTATATCATGATAAGTGTTTATTATTCATGCTAGAATTGTATTAACTGGAAACATAATACATGTGTGAATACATAGACAAACAGAGTGTCACTAGTATGCCTCTACTTGACTAGCTCATTAATCAAAGATGGTTATGTTTCCTAGCCATGAACAAAGAGTTGTTATTTGATTAACGAGATCACATCATTAGTTGAATGATCTGATTGACATGACCCATTCCATTAGCATAGCACCCGATCGTTTAGTATGTTGCTATTGCTTTTATCCATGACTTATACATGTTCCTTTAAACTATGAGATTATGCAACTCCCATTTACCGTAGGAACACTTTGTGTGCTACCAAACGTCACAACGTAACTGGGTGATTATAAAGGTGCTCTACAGGTGTCTCCGAAGGTACATATTGGGTTGGCGTATTTCGAGATTAGGATTTGTCACTCCGATTGTCGGAGAGGTATCTCAGGGCCTTCTCGGTAATGCACATCACATAAAGCCTTGCAAGCATTGCAACCAATGAGTTAGTTGCAAGATGATGTATTACAGAACGAGTAAAGAGACTTGCCGGTAACGAGATTGAACTAGGTATTGGATACCGACGATCGAATCTCGGGCAAGTAACATACCGATGACAAAGGGAACAACGTATGTTGTTATGCGGTCTGACCGATAAAGATCTTCGTAGAATATGTAGGAGCCAATATGGGCATCCAGGTCCCGCTATTGGTTATTGACCGGAGACATGTCTCGGTCATGTCTACATTGTTCTCGAACCGTAGGGTCCGCACGCTTAACGTTACGATGACAGTTATTATGAGTTTATGCATTTTGATGTACCGAAGGAGTTCGGAGTCCCGGATGTGATCACGGATGTGACGAGGAGTCTCGAAATGGTCGAGACATAAAGAATTATATATTGGAAGCCTATGTTTGGACATCGGATGCATTCCAGGTGAAATCAGGATTTTACCGGAATACCGGGAGGGTTACCGGAACCCCCCGGGAGCATAATGGGCCAACATGGGCCTTGGAGGAGAGGTGAGAGGGCTGCCCTAGGGGCTGAGCGCCTCCCCCCCTTCCCCTAGTCCTATTAGGACTAGGAGAGGTGGGCGCCCCCCTCTCCCTCTCTCTCCCCCTTGGAGAATCCTAGTCCAACTAGGATTGGGGGGGAATCCTACTCCCAGAGGGAGTAGGACTCTCCTGGCGCACCAGAGTTGGCCGGCCAGCCCCTCCCCCTTGGCTCCTTTATATACGGGGGCAGGGGGCACCCCAAAGACACACAAGTTGATCTACGGATCGTTCCTTAGCCGTGTGCGGTGCCCCCTTCCACCAAATTCCACCTCGATCATATCGTTGCAGTGCTTAGGCGAAGCCCTGCGCCGGTAACACATCAAGATCGTCACCACGCCGTCGTGCTGACGGAACTCTTCCTCGACGCTTTGCTGGATCGGATCCCGGGGATCGTCATCGAGCTGAACGTGTGCCAAGAACTCGGAGGTGCCGGAGTAACGGTGCTGTGATCGGTTGGATCGCGAGGAGAACGTGCGACTACTTCCTCTACGTTGTGTCAACGCTTCCGCTTCGGTCTACGAGGGTACGTAGATAACACTCTCCCCTCTCGTTGCTATGCATCACCATGATCTTGCGTGTGCGTAGGAAATTTTTTGAAATTACTACGTTCCCCAACAGTCGAGGACTTAATCAATCCCGTACGCAATTCCCTTTGTCCATCGGTACGATACTTGCCCGAGATTCGATCGTCGGTATACCGATACCTTGTTCAATCTCGTTACCGGCAAGTATCTTTACTCGTTCCCGTAATACATCATCCCGTGAACAACACCTTGATCACTTTGAGCTCATTATGATGATGTCTTACCGAGTGGGCCCAGAGATACCTCTCCGTCACACGGAATGACAAATCCCAGTCTCGATTCATGCCAACCCAACAGATACTTTCGGAGATACCTATAGTGCACCTTTATAGTCACCCAGTTACGTTGTGACGTTTGATACACCCAAAGCACTTCTACGGTATCCGGGAGTTGCATAATCTCATGGTCTAAGGAATGATACTTGACATTCAGAAAAGCTCTAGCAAACGAACTACACGATCTTTTGTGCTATGCTTAGGTTTGGGTCTTGTCCATCACATCATTCTCCTAATGATGTGATCCCGTTATCAATGACATCCCCATGTCCATAGTCAGGAAACCATGACTATCTATTGATCAACGAGCTAGTCAACTAGAGGCTTACTAGGGACACATTGTGGTCTATGTATTCACACATGTATTATGATTTCCGAACAATACAATTATAGCATGAACAATAGACAATTATCATGAACAAGGAAATATAATAATCCATTTATTATTGCCTCTAGGGCATATTTCCAACAGTCTCCCACTTGCACTAGAGACAATAGTCTAGTTACATTGTGATGAATCGCACACCCATGGAATTTTGGTGTTGATCATGTTTTGCTCTAGGGAGAGGTTTAGTCAACGGATCTGCTACATTCAGGTCCGTATGTACTTTACAAATCTCTATGTCTCCATTTTGAACACTTTCACGAATGGAGTTGAAGCGACACTTGATATGCCTGGTCTTCCTGTGAAACCTGGGCTCCTTCGCAAGGGCAATTGCTCCAGTGTTGTCACAGAAGAGAGTCATCGGGTCCGACGCATTGGATATGACTCCTAGGTCGGTAATGAACTCCTTCACCCAGACTGCTTCTTGTGCTGCCTCCGAGGCTGCCATATACTCCGCTTCACATGTAGATCCCGTCACGACGCTTTGCTTGCAACTGCACCAGCTTACTGCCCCTCCATTCAAAATATACACGTATCCGGTTTGTGACTTGGAGTCATCCAGATCTGTGTCGAAGCTAGCGTCGACGTAACCCTTTACGATGAGCTCTTCGGCACCTCCATAAACGAGAAACATATCCTTGGTCCTTTTCAGGTACTTCAGGATGTTTTTGACCGCTGTCCAGTGTTCCTTGCCGGGATTACTTTGGTACCTACCTACCAAACTTACGGCAAGGTTTACATCGGGTCTGGTACACAGCATGGCATACATAATAGACCCTATAGCTGAGGCATAGGGGATGACACTCATCTCTTCTATATCTTTTGCCATGGTCGGGCATTGAGCCGTGCTCAATCGCACACCTTGCAATACAGGCAAGAACCCCTTCTTGGACTGATCCATTTTGAACTTCTTCAAAATCTTGTCAAGGTACGTACTTTGTGAAAGACCGATGAGGCGTCTCGATCTATCTCTATAGATCTTGATGCCTAATATATAAGCAGCTTCTCCAAGGTCCTTCATTGAAAAACACTTGTTCAAATAGGCCTTTATGCTTTCCAAGAATCCTATATCATTTCCCATCAATAGTATGTCATCCACATATAATATGAGAAATGCTACGGAGCTCCCACTCACTTTCTTGTAAACGCAGGCTTCTCCATAAGTCTGCATAAACCCAAACGCTTTGATCATCTCATCAAAGTGAATGTTCCAACTCCGAGATGCTTGCACCAGCCCATAGATAGAGCGCTGGAGCTTGCATACTTTGTTAGCATTCTTAGGATCGACAAAACCTTCCGGCTGCATCATATACAATTCTTCCTTAAGGAAGCCGTTAAGGAATGCCATTTTGACGTCCATTTGCCATATCTCATAATCATAGTATGCGGCAATTGCTAACATGATTCGGACGGACTTCAGCTTCGCTACGGGAGAGAAAGTCTCATCATAGTCAACCCCTTGAACTTGCTGATAACCCTTAGCGACAAGTTGAGCTTTATAGATGGCCACATTACCATCCGCGTCTGTCTTCTTCTTAAAGATCCATTTATTTTCTATGGCTCGCCGATCATCGGGCAAGTCATTCAAAGTCCATACTTTGTTTTCATACATGGATTCTATCTCGGATTTCATGGCTTCTAGCCATTTGTCGGAATCTGGGCCCGCCATCGCTTCTTCATAGTTCGAAGGTTCACCGTTGTCCAACAACATGATTTCCAGGACAGGGTTGCCGTACCACTCTGGTGCGGAACGCGTCCTTGTGGACCTACGAAGTTCAGTAGGAGCTTGATCAGAAGTATCTTGATCATCATCATTAACCTCCTCTTGAATCAGTGCAGGTACCACAAGAACATTTTCCTGAGCTGCGCTACTCTGATTTTCAAGAGGTAGTACTTCATCAAGTTCTACTTTCCTCCCACTTACTTCTTTCGAGAGAAACTCTTTTCTCTAGAAAGGACCCATTCTTGGCAACAAAGATCTTGCCTTCGGATCTGAGGTAGAAGGTATACCCAACTGTTTCTTTGGGATATCCTATGAAGACGCATTTTTCCGATTTGGGTTCGAGCTTTTTAGGTTGAAGTTTCTTGACATAAGCATCGCAACCCCAAACTTTCAGAAACGACAGCTTAGGTTTCTTTCCAAACCATAATTCATACGGTGTCGTCTCAACGGATTTAGACGGTGCCCTATTTAAAGTGAATGCGGCTGTCTCTAGAGCGTATCCCCAAAATGATAGCGGTAGATCCGTGAGAGACATCATAGACCGCACCATATCCAATAGAGTGCGATTACGACGTTCGGACACACCGTTACGCTGAGGTGTTCCAGGCGGCGTTAGTTGTGAAACGATTCCACATTTTCTTAAGTGTGTGCCAAATTCGTGACTTAAGTATTCTCCCCCACGATCTGATCGTAAGAACTTTATTTTCCTATCATGTTGATTCTCAACCTCACTCTGAAACTCCTTGAACTTTTCAAAGGTCTCAGACTTGTGTTTCATTAAGTAGACATACCCATATCTACTCAAATCATCAGTGAGAGTGAGGACATAACGATAGCCTCCGCGAGCCTCAACGCTCATTGGACCACACACATCTGTATGTATGATTTCCAACAAGTTGGTTGCTCGCTCCATTGTCCCTGAGAATGGAGTCTTGGTCATTTTGCCCATGAGGCATGGTTCGCACGTGTCAAATGATTCATAATCGAGAGACTCTAAAAGTCCATCAGCATGGAGCTTCTTCATGCGCTTGACACCAATGTGACCAAGGCGGCAGTGCCACAAGTATGTGTGACTATCGTTATTAACTTTACATCTTTTGGTATTCACACTATGAATATGTGTAACATCACGTACGAGATTCATTAAGAATAAACCATTAACCTTCGGAGCATGACCATAAAACATATCACTCATATAAATAGAACAACCATTATTCTCGGATTTAAATGAGTAGCCA
The DNA here is from genome assembly GCA_032464435.1 of Aegilops umbellulata. Classification (NCBI taxonomy): domain Eukaryota; kingdom Viridiplantae; phylum Streptophyta; class Magnoliopsida; order Poales; family Poaceae; genus Aegilops; species Aegilops umbellulata. Next base: position 54,593,948 of record CP136057.1, read on the forward strand.
TCTCGTATTAAACGAGATCCAGATACAATGTTCATGCTCAAACTTGGCACTAAATAACAATTATTGAGGTTTAAAACTAATCCCGTAGGTAAATGTAGAGGTAGCGTGCCGATGGCGATCACATCGACCCTGGAACCATTCCCGACGCGCATCGTCACCTCGTCCTTCGCCAGTCTCCGTTTATTCCGCAGCTCCTGTTTTGAGTTACAAATATGAGCAACGACACCGGTATCAAATACCCAGGAGCTACTACGAGCACTGGTAAGGTACACATCAATTACATGTATATCACATATACCTTTAGCGTTGCCGGCCTTCTTATCCGCTAAGTACTTGGGGCAATTCCGCTTCCAGTGACCGGTTCCCTTGCAATAAAAGCACTCAGTTTCAGGTTTGGGTCCATTCTTTGACTTCTTCCTGGCAACTGATTTACCAGGCGCGGCAACCTCCTTGCCGTCCTTCTTGAAGTTCTTCTTACCCTTGCCTTTCTTGAACTTAGTGGTTTTATTCACCATCAACACTTGATGTTCCTTTTTGATCTCCACCTCTGCAGATTTCAGCATTGAATACAACTCGGGAATGGTCTTTTCCATCCCCTGCATATTGTAGTTCATCACGAAGCTCTTGTAGCTAGGTGGGAGCGACTGAAGGATTCTGTCAATGACCGCCTCATCCGGGAGATTAACTTCCAGCTGAGTCAAGCGGTTGTGCAACCCAGACATCTTGAGTATGTGTTCACTGACAGAGCTATTTTCCTCCATCTTACAGCTAAAGAACTTGTCGGAGACATCATATCTCTCGACCCGGGCATGAGCTTGGAAAATCAATTTCAGCTCCTCGAACATCTCATATGCTCCGTGTTGCTCAAAACGCTTTTGGAGCCCCGGTTCTAAGCTGTAAAGCATGCCGCACTGAACGAGGGAGTAATCATCAGCACGAGACTGATGGGCGTTCATAACGTCCTGGTTTGCTGGGAATGGTGCATCACCTAGCGGTGCTTCTAGGACATAATCTTTCTTGGCAGCTATGAGGATGATCCTCAGGTTCCGGACCCAGTCCGCATAGTTGCTGCCATCATCTTTCAGCTTGGTTTTCTCTAGGAACGCGTTGAAGTTGAGGGTGACATTAGCGTGGGCCATTTGATCTACAAGACATATTGTAAAGATTTAGACTAAGTTCATGATAATTAAGTTCATCTAATCAAATTAATGAATGAACTCCCACTCAGATTTGACATCCCTCTAGTCATCTAAGTGATACATGATCCGAGTCAACTAGGCCGTGTCCGATTATCACGTGAGACGGACTAGTCATCATCGGTGAACATCTCCATGTTGATCGTATCTTCTATACGACTCATGTTCGACCTTTCGGTCCTCCGTGTTCCGAGGCCATGTCTGTACATGCTAGGCTCGTCAATCCAACCTAAGTGCATTGCGTGTGTAAATCTGGCTTACACCCGTTGTATGCGAACGTAAGGACCTATCACACCCGATCATCACGTGGTGCTTCAGAACGACGAACCTTAGCAACGGTGCACAGTTAGGGAGAACACATTTTTGATATTTTAATGAGGGATCATCTTATTTATGCTACCGTCGTTCTAAGCAAATAAGATGTAAAACATGATAAACATCACATGCAATCAAATAGTGACATGATATGGCCAACATCATTTCGCTCCTTTGATCTCCATCTTCGGGGCGCCATGTTCATCGTCGTCACCGGCATGACACCATGATCTCCATCATCGTGTCTTCGTGAAGTTGTCACGTCAACTATTACTTCTACTACTATGGCTAATGCTTTAGCAATAAAGTAAAGTAATTACATGACGATTTAAGTTGACACGCAGGTCATAAATAAATAAAGACAACTCATATGGCTCCTGCCGGTTGTCATACTCATCGACATGCAAGTCGTGATTCCTATTACAATAACAACATCATCTCATACATCACATACATGATTCATCACAACTTCTGGCCATATCACATCACAAAGCACTTGCTGCAAAAACAAGTTAGACGTCCTCTAATTATTGTTGCAAGTTTTTACGTGGCTGTTATAGGTTGCTAGCAAGAACGTTTCTTACCTACGTTAAAACCACAACGTGAATTGTCAATCTCTATTTACCCTTCATAAGGACCCTGTTCATCGAATCCGATCCAACTAAAGTGGGAGAGACAGACACCCGCCAGCCACCTTATGCAACTAGTGCATGTCAGTCGGTGGAACCGGCCTCACGTAAGCGTACGTGTAAGGTTGGTCCGGGCCGCTTCATCCCACAATACCGCTGAACCAAGATAGGACTAGTAACGACAAGAAGAATTGACAATTCGACGCCCACAACTACTTTGTGTTCTACTCGTGCATAGAAACTACACATAAACCTGGCTCATGATGCCACTGTTGGGGATCGTAGCAAAAATTAAAATTTTCCTACGCATCACCAAGATCTATCCATGGAGTATTCTAGCAACGAGGGGATAGGAGAGTATCTGCATACCACTTGTAGATCGCAACGGAAGCGTTCAAGGAGAACGTGGATGATGGAGTCGTACTCGTCGTGATCCAAATCACCGATGACCAGCGCCGAAAGGACGGCACCTCCGCGTTCAACACACGTACGGGACGATCGACGTCTCCTCCTTCTTGATCCAGCAAGGGGGAAGGAGAGGTTGATGAAGATCCAGCAGCACAACGGCGTGGTGGTGGATGCAGCAGAGTTCCAGCAGGGCTTCGCCAAGCTTTTGTGGAGAGAGGGAGAGGTGTAATGGGGAGAGGGAGGCGCCAATGCAGCAGGGGTCCGGCTGCCTTCCCTCTCCCCCCTTTATATAGGCCCCCTAGGGGGGGCGCAGCCCTGGAGATGGATCTCCAGGGGGGCGGCGGCCAAGGGTGGGGGGCTTGCCCCCCAAGCAAGGGGGCGCCCCCACTAGGGTTTCCCCCCAACCCTAGGCGCATGGGCCCAAGGGAAGGGGGTGCGCCAAGCCCTCCAGGGGCTGGTTCCCTGCCCCTTGTGGCCCATGAGGCCCTCCAAGAGGGCTGGCCCCTCAAGGTGGACCCCCGGTGCCTCTCCGGTGGCCCCGGTACAATACCGATATGCCCCCGAGACTTTCCGGTGTCCGTACAACACCTTCCCATATATAAATCTTTACCTCCGAACCATTCTGGAACCTCTCGTGACGTCCGGGATCTCATCCGAGACTCCTAACAACCTTCGGTTTGCTGCATACTAATATCTTTAACAACCGTAGACCCTACGGGTTCGGGAGACATGCAGACATGACCGAGACGATCTCCGGTCAATAACCAACAGCGGGATCTGGGTACCCATGTTGGCTCCCACATGCTCCTCGATGATCTCATCGGATGAACCACGATGTCGAGGACTTAATCAATCCCGTACTCAATTCCCTTTGTCCATCGGTACGATACTTGCCCGAGATTCGATCGTCGGTATACCGATACCTTGTTCAATCTCGTTACCGGCAAGTCTCTTTACTCGTTCCCGTAATACATCATCCCGTGAACAACACCTTGATCACTTTGAGCTCATTATGATGATGTCTTACAGAGTTGGCCCAGAGATACCTCTCCGTCACACGGAGTGACAAATCCCAGTCTCGATTCATGCCAACCCAACAGATACTTTCGGAGATACCTGTAGTGCACCTTTATAGTCACCCAGTTACGTTGTGACGTTTGATACACCCAAAGCACTCCTACGGTATCCGGGAGTTGCATAATCTCTTGGTCTAAGGAATGATACTTGACATTCAGAAAAGCTCTAGCAAACGAACTACACGATCTTTTGTGCTATGCTTAGGTTTGGGTCTTGTCCATCACATCATTCTCCTAATGATGTGATCCCGTTATCAATGACATCCCCATGTCCATAGTCAGGAAACCATGACTATCTATTGATCAACGAGCTAGTCAACTAGAGGCTTACTAGGGACACTTTGTGGTCTATGTATTCACACATGTATTATGATTTCCGAACAATACAATTATAGCATGAACAGTAGACAATTATCATGAACAACGAAATATAATAATCCATTTATTATTGCCTCTAGGGCATATTTCCAACAATGTGGCCCTAACACAACTAGGGAAGACCACGTGGTTCATGTGTCGGTGTCATTGCTCCAACCAACACAAATGGACATGTTCAAGTCTTAGTTCCTTGAGCTTCTCATTAACCTAGGAATTATCTATTCATTTGAATTTGCTAATACTAAGACGCCTTAGTTTCTTCAACTCAAAGTGTAGGTAATTCAACCATGAATTAAGTTGATTGGATCCAGTCTCCTGATTAATTAACTTGTTAATGTGGTATATCACAGGTAGTTCTTTGCAATAACAATATAGTGAAGTTGTAATATGACAATATATCTTATTTACATCTCATTTGGTTCACATGATTCTAATAACATACGTATGAATATTTATGATTAGATGTCATGCCATGTTTTCTTTGAAACGAGGTAAACAACTTGTGATTTTCATTGATTAAGGAAGAAGGTTTAACAGAAACCCACCAAGCATGAAAAAAAACAATTACTCTCGTGGCATTATTACAATAGTCAAGTGCTTAGCCCCCCCCCCCCCCCCCCAAAAAAAAGCAGAAAGATGGGCCTCCTCCTTGATCTTCGTCACAATCACCATCGTCGGGCGTTGAGGTTGTGGAAGACTCTACCATTCGGCTCTTTCCAAATCCCCCATGCCATGAAATATTCAATCGTGCATGAAACAAAGCACATGAATGTGAAATAGAAGGTGATTGGCTGCATCACGTGAACGGGATTGGCTTGTCACAGAAACAAAATGGAAAATTTTGCTTTTTCGCAAAAGTAATCCAAATCTGTTATCAAAGTTCACCAAAAATACAAAGCACCTCAAACATAATAAAAACTACATCGAAATTTCGAGACCACAGAACGACCACTACCGTCGTCAGAACGAGCCGCCGACGCACCGCTCCCCTACCGGAGCCGGCTTGACCTTGTCGATGACAGCTGTGAAGTCTTTGTGCAAGTGCTTATAAGGGCTAGCGTCCTGGAGCTGCAGTCGTCGTTGTTGAACCCTTGAATATATATGAAATACTCACATCAAATTTCGCCACATGATGAGAAACTCTGACCTGACCGCCCCAAGGAGACGACTGGAATCTACGTCAGAGCTCCATCGACTATGTTCAGATGGACGAATTCGAGGAGGATCGGAGCCTGAAAGACAAACTCGAAGAAGAAGCACCGCCATCCGCCCAAGCGCCGCACCTCCAAGGACTAAAAAATCCTACCCTAAACTACTAACTGGAGTGGAGGCACCGGCCACCGGAGCTGCAGGCAGAGGGGAGACGAATCCATGGGTTTGCCGACAAAGCCTGGAAGAAAGAGTTTACCCTAGCCGCCAAGAGATAAAGGTAGGGGAAGATTTCTTTTTCTTTGAAATTGCATGCCAAGTAGAGCACAGGGAAAACTTTATAGATTTCGGTCGTAGTACAAACCAAACATGTCCTACAAAATCAAAATTCATTGGAAAAAAATTCTTAAAAAATCCTATAAAAACACCCTTTGCACGATAAAGACCTCGTGCGTGCACGCAGCAGTCCGCGCTAACCGTGAACAGCCGAGCGGTTGACCTCACACAGGAACCCACTACAGAGGTATACACCGTCCATCCCATTCTAGCTCGACATGTAGCCACTCCGCATGCAGCCGATGCAATTTCAAACCAGCAGTACACTCGCAATCAGTACCACAACCCCGAAGGTCCGAGCTCTCCGTACGAGCGTAGCGCTGGCTGGCAGACGCGACTTGAGCTGCCCAAAAAGGCACAGGCACGCGCGTAGACGGGTTGATCTTATGCAACGCAGGAGCCAGCCGGCATGGCATTCCGTGCGTGCACAGTAGTGAGAAACCACGCACTGCCCTCGGGCCGGTCGGTCGATCGCCGCGTGTGCCAACGTAGGCTAGTAACATGGGCAGCGGCAGCTAGGAGAGAAATCTTTGTGCTTATTATTATGCCTCCGGGCTTCGCGCGCAGCTTCCCTTCCCTGGGCCGCGCGGCGCACGGTGGGGGCACGCGCGCGACGGCGACTTGGGCGCACGGACAGCCAGCCGGCAGCCGGTCCGGCGGTACGGTCTTGTGGATTCGGTCATCAGTAGGTACGTACTACGTCGCTGCGATGAGATCGGGATCAGGCTTGCTAGCTGGAGCTGCACTGGCCTCCGCCCGGCAGCATGCAAAAACGCGTCGAGGGAGGCAGCTGATGCGGTGATGATGCCGATAGCTCGCTTGGGGCAGGTTGGTTCCGGGATAGAGACAGCGATGGGTGTCGCTGAGACGCTGACGTAGCTTCGCGTCGGACAAGTACGATCGAGGATATTTTGATCTCGCTGCTGTTTAGGATTAAGTATCGCGTGTGTGTGTGTGTGCATGCATGGCCTTGTCACTTGTCAGAGCTAGCTGGCTGGCTGGAGCTTGTGTCCTGAGAGAGACCAGACCACCTTACGTGTACGTGTAGACACGCATCTTCAGATTCTCCGTGTGCACAGTACATGTGGATGCGGTGTCCCCACCCACCAGCCGGCGCGTGTTATTGAAACCACAAACCGCTTGTATTGAGCCTAGCACACGCGCGTGTCGTACAAACACGAGATCCGCGATGTTAGTCATGTTGCCATGGGGAAGGCCCGATCGTGCATGCTAGGTGCAAGCACGGACGTCGGACAGGTGTGTCGTACCGAGCTACCCAGCGTACATCTCAAGGCAGGTAGTAGACCGCAAAGTTCGACCCGGTTGTAGTATATATGATATGATTGCGAAGCTCGGATTAACAACGCATGCATGCATGTACTGTACATGGCACAGGTCATCGTGCATGCCATGAGAAAAAGCTCGATCTAGCATGCCAGATGCATGTACAGACGACCAACAATTGTATCGTACGAGGCTACCCAGCGTACATCTCAAGGCAGGTATAGTAGATCGCACAGCTCGACCCGGTCGTATACATGATTGCGAAGCTCGGATTAACAACACGTGCATGTACGCTGCCTTGCACTGTCAGCGAGATCGATCGATCGGGTGAAAAGACGGAGCCTTTTGCTTCTCGTAGGAAATCCACTAGCATCTTTCCAGAGATCCAGATGGCGCTCGTACGTGCATCATCAACCAACCTTAATAATCAAAGCTAAATAAATCTACGTAGCTCGCACGGCGGTACACAAAAAGTGTGGAGGGAGGCGGTGCTAGGCTGTCAGTGCAATTCCGGCACGAGGGGAACGAGGTCCTTGAATTCTCGGTCGACGGGGCCAATTATAACGGCGCACGACGGCACGGCAGGGGGTGGTTTTTTCAGGAGAAAATCCGAGGAAAGGTGCATATATTCCAGAGAGATGGAAAAACAGAGGAGAGGCTGCCGGGCCTATCGATCTTGACTTTGTGTGGCCTGGGTCGGAGTGGAGTGGCGTGGCGTGGTGCTGGACCCGAGCAGCCCGGTCGGTCGTGTTCGTGGGTACAGGCTGCTGCATGCTGCACCGCGCACCGCCGTACGTGACGCAGAATCTCGTGTCGGGAATATGCATGGGACGGGTGGTGCTAGTCTCCGTGTGCGTGCATGCGAGTGTCATGTGATTGGTCCAAGGAGGAGACCGGCCGGAGAAATATGAATGGTTTCTCCCATGATGAGTCCAGTGACGACTATGGTTGGACAAATGTTCGCTCGAGACACCCTAGCTATAGCTTGGGACCAGAAGAGAAGATTCCTTGCGGTTCGGTTGCGTAGTGCTTGTGTCGTGTGACCGGTTAGTACAAGTAACTCTGGGTGTAATTGTTGTGTGGGATTAAGTAACTATGGCCTATGGGGCCAGGGCTGGGTTCTGTTGGTCAAGGACGGCGCCGGCCACTAGTTATTACGTGCAGGAAGCCAGGATCTAGCTATAGCTATAGCTAGCCAGTCAAAGTGTACAGATCAGTCCGGTGTGCCATCCATTCTCCTTTCTTATACTAGTAGTTATATAGAATGATAAAAAAAGTGTATCAATTCCGTTGTCTAGAAAATGGTGTTTACAAAAACAGTGCATGCACCATTTGCAGCTAGACTGCACTCTCGGTGAAGCTTGTGCAAAAGCCCACCTGCCGACGACGAGCAGCCCTCCCTCCCTCGACATATCATATCAAAACACCTTTCCTTTTCAAGGATAATCAAGAAACCCACCCGGGTCCAAGATCCCGGTACAAAAGGTAAATAAAACTCCGGTCGACCATGCTCACGGTCTCACGCCACAGCCCGATCACGACCGATGCCTAGATTAATGCCGGTAAATGCACGTCCCGATCACCAGCAAGACAGCTGAGGATAGGGGACAGCCAGTCTCCTCTCTCCAGTAAATCTTCCCCGAAATCCAGGACGGTCAAAAGCGACCAAGGGTGAAGACAGGCGACCAGAAGAACTGCACAGCTAGCCAGCCCCCATTTTTCAAACACAGATCAATTACTAATCGGATATACGTGCTGCATCGAACCCTGCTGTCGACGACGGACACACACACTCGACTTGATCACCCCACAGCGTCCGCTACTATACACCACCACGTTGCTTTCGGATCTTATCTTGGATGCAGAACGCGGCGCCCGTCCACCTCACACAGTTGTCCCTCCGGAGAAGAGGAAGAAGAAGAAAAAAAGAGCCGGTCTATCGGATGTCAGCAAACCAAACCAAACAAGACGCCTCATCTTAATAAATAACAACACAACAAACAAAAGCTTAGCTGCCCGCCGCTACGCGCGTACGTGGCGCCCCCACGCACGGCGACGCGGTTTCGCAGCCAGCCTAGCTCGCACAAGAAGGAAGAAAATGAAACCTCTATATAGCATGAACGCATGATGCCATCGCTTTTACTAGGGAAGGATCGTCAAAGGGAGCAGCAGGGGGAAATGGACAGCGGCAATTGATTTGGGTTTGGTTTAATCTTGGGGCGACGACAGGACAGCCTGCCTCGAGGCGAGCAGCTGGAGTGCATTAGGAGCGGGGGACAGTCGGCATGGGCCGGAAGCTTCCTTCCTGATGCATGATCAGAATTACTTATTGTTACATTATTCGTGTGTGTGTGTGTGTGTGTGTGTGATGCTTTTGGGTGATGGATCTTGTTTTCTACCCGTGCATGTGTGGGCTGGGGACATGGTAACCTGCCTGGATTATCCTGCCTGCAGGGAGACCTCAATGGGAGTGGTTAGGCTGCAGTGATACTACCATGTTAAATTAATGCTGTTTTTTTAGTACATGTCATGGTAATTAGCAAGCTGATCTCTAGGCAACTCAACTTTTCTGCCTGTCACAGGAACTTTCTGCTCAAGAGAAGCACGTACGCTCAATGATCTTCGGAAAAGGTTTAGTTTCTTCAGGGCACCCGTCTTGATCCAGAATCTGGGGAATGTTAGACTGGGATAAACCATCGGTCGACAACAGTGTTCAACCCAAAGCAACAAGCTTTGAGGATTTTTCTTTTTTTGCGAATATGTTGCCGCAAAGGTATGAGATACGAACAGCTATGTTATGGATAGCTCGAAGAAAACGAAATAAAGTAGCTGCCCCTATTGATACGACGAAAATATCTATAGCCTATCCAAATAGCAATTCAATAAGCACCTTTTCTTAGATAAAGATAGATTCAGCTTTACAGCTATCACAAAAAAGAGGAGGACAACTGCTGCATCCATAGAATTACCACACTCAAGATTTAACTCATGTCTAATCCCCCCTTGACTATCCTCACTGGTTGGTGGCTATCTTCTCACGAACTCATTTCCGAGTTGAAAAAATTACAAATCAGACACTTTAGGAGACCTCAGTGTAGCACCAAAAGATTCCAGTAAAAAGGGGGCCTCTTCGCAAGTAAAAAAAATTGGTGCATTACCTGCATCTTTGTTTGAGTACTAGAGCCACTATATATATTTCGCACTTCCTCAGGGGAAGCTGTTACTAGTGCTTAACAGCCGATGGACAGGCGCAGGCATATATTCTGTAACCTCAAAGGAAGATAGTGAAAGTAAGATCTGCATCTGTTGCTCTAACTGAATCGCCAAAAAACATAGTTAAATTCCTAGCACTAGTGCACCATCTACACAATGTATTATGTGAAAAGATGATGCAGATTACGAAACCACCATGGTTTACAGGTGAGCACAAGTGTAAAAGAATACCTGTACCGCATATGATGTTATTTCGTTCTTGGAACACATACGCCGATCCAAAACCCCGAATGGAATCGAATGCTAGCGATTGCCGCAAATCAATATTCACATGGCGAAGGATCGCTAGTTCTAGTCGAGGATTCGTGAACGGCGAAGATCACTTCACTCCATACATCTTCTGAATTTCTGATGACAATAAAATCGGTGCTGGTTTTCATCTGCAAGTTGTCGTCGAGAATCGGCCGATTTTCTGCATAAGACAAAGAAGCCCCGCAATGCCATCATGCCATGGCCATTAGCCAGCAACCGCAGACGGTAGATTGTAGGTGCACAATAACGTTGGCCTTTCAGTAGCTTTCATCGCCGATCCCTTTCCTTTATCTCACAATCAAAGTGTGGTGCTGCTGACAAGTGCATTTCTCAGTCAACATCAGTCGGTCTCACCACCAGTGTTTCAGAATCGGTAGACATCGCATGACAGACTGTTATGCATGACGCGTGGATGCTCTGTTAGCATCACAGGAGGATTAGAGAAACATTACAGAGAAAATAAAGAGGATGCGTCGATATCACTTACGTAGCGTCTCGTCACAGTGATATATCTTTTTCGCAGCAGAAAACGCGTCTTCGCACAATATATTCTCTTTTCCATATCAAGATTTTAATGTTCCAGACATGGAGCACACATACGTACTGAATATGGACGACCTGGTCTGCCTCACAGTCCCTGTTAGCAGACGTCTTGATCTTCATTTTAATGGATCGTTGATGTTTCTTCTGGCAACCGCCTGAAATATTTGGTTCACTCTCTTGCCTACCCGGCGCAGAGTTCTTCGCTGAGGGGTGCGTAGGAGAGCACGCCAGATTTACGCAGCGACAGAATGTGTATTTTTCAGCTGTACTTTACAACACACTCACAATACAAGATGTTTACACATATATACTGGTACTCAAGTACCTTCAGATTCCAAATTTAGTACCTTCAGACTGCAAATATGGCTGGCAGCACAGAGCGAATATGGTGTTGCTACGCTACCCTGACACTCTGTTCAGTACGTACATTGTAAAGGCAAAATGCAAAATAAGCTTGTATTCTGCTTAACAACTGTACTATTTTATTTGCATCCGTAACTCGGTAATCCCGTGAGCAAACATATCTGAGACAGGACATGTCCTTAGCACATTGGCAGAATAATGAGACCCCGTACCATTTTGCCTGATTTTCATCATGATTATCATCCTAGTACCAATCAAAAACATCCAGATCCAGGCCATCATCAGCATTCCCAGAAACATGCTCCCCCTCTCTCACCTCAGATTGGCGCATGCCCAGCTCTTTATCTGACCAATTTGAATCATTTTCTTCCTCCATGAAATCCTGCAACACATGCTTTAAACAAAAAAAATAGAGAAAGAATGTCAATGGAATAAATTCAGTATTAAACACTGCGTTTTTGTGTTAGTTTCAGAAAGGAAACAACCTCATTTCCAGTGTCTCCTTCAATTGATGCAACCACTTGTTTATGTGTACTGTTGATGTCCCTCTGCAGATCTTCGATGTTGAGCTGTTTGATTACTTGTTTTAAATACAAAGTATCTGTGTAAAGTTGGAAAAACGGAAGCATCAAGTTAAGAAAAATCACAAATCAGACATATTGGCAGGACCACTTGTAAAGCAATTGCTAACCTCTTGAGCGATGAAGTATAGCATCGTGGACTTGCATTGGATGTTTTTTCTCCTCAGTTTTAAACTTCTGCCGCACCTGATCACGGGACTTATCTGGGAATAGTTGCTGTATCATTGCAAAATCACTACCAAATTGTTGAAGACCCTGGACAAGAACAGATAAAAAGGTTGAAGTTTCCAATAGGCAAGCCAAAACATCAACAAGAAAAAGGTATATCCAACATGAAAGTAGTTGCCTGAGTATTGATATCTACTCCCTCCGTTCCCAAATATTTGTCTTTCTAGACATTTCAAATGGACTACAACATACAGATGTATGTAGACATATTTTAGAGTGTAGATTCACTCACTTTGCTTCGTATGTAGTCACTTGTTGAAATCTCTAGAAAGACAAATATTTAGGAATGGAGGGAGTAAATACCTGGTAAAATAAGTCAGTGTCAGATTTCGACCATTTGGCCCGTGTTTGTTTGTTCATGTAGGAATGGTAATTCAGTTTGGTTGCATTTTCTAGCACGTGGTTCTCTCTTCTGTCATTGTCATAGTTCTCTTCAAAAGGATCAAAACTGCTGGTATCTCCAAACTGGGAGTTGCTGTGAAAAGACATCGACAAAGAACATGACATAGGAAATGTCAGTACAAACTGTGATGAAGGAGTATACCAGCCCACCAAATATAAGAAGACAAATTTAGATGCTAGAATAAACAGCTGCCGCAGCAATGCCTAGTTCAAATAATCTATTTGAAACAGGGAAGTATCTCCATGTTGAAATAAAAAGCTTGCAAGTCAGTCTGTAGCATTATTGTCAATGGCTGGTTATTTTTACAACACTTTAGGTAAAAATATCTGGATAGAAAATAAGAAATGGCAGTTAAACACGAGATAGAGCTAATATCCATGCATGAATATTTGAAGTGAAAAAAGAGAGCACACCTTTGATTAGAGGATGATGGTCCTGACAGAATTGTTTTACTCTAGGAAAAGTCAAAACAAAATCATGAAACAGTAGCACAATAATGTTTCAAAAACAGAACCACCAGCTGCGTCTCAACCCAGCTCACCTTAATACGCTCTCTGGCCTCTTGTAACAATCTCAGATGCATCACACTTAGCTTCATGTGTTCTATCTGATGATCAGGTTTTTCCAGTAAAGTTTTGACTTCTGAAACTACAAAGGCCAAAAATACAAAAGATAATAAGAGCTCATATCATGTACAATCGATGCTTGGATATCTGGGCGCCGTTGTTATTTTAGCCAGATACCTTTTGTTCTTTTTTGACGAATTCTGTGAGTAAGCTTCTTGTCAGTCCGTTCTGTCAATTTATCTTTCATGGCTCTCTTACGACCAGGTGATGATACTTCACTTTTATTTTTCTGTTGCTTCTTCTCAGGCAGTTCCGATCTGTTGGAAATCCTTCGAAACATGCGAGAGTGATTAGAGAAATTTGCTAAACTAACCCATACCAAAAAGGCCATGCTGGAGGAGAAGCAAGCAATAATGTAGTGGTGGCTGCTCGTGGGGCACCACATGCAAGCTCCTGGTTTTTCACTGGGGCAAATATTGAGCTATCTACTTTAGACACAATTAGTTTTCTAACTATTTGTATCTGGCAATTGAGGACAGTGCCCTACTTAATTTTTGAGCTGAACAATACACCACTATGCCCTTCAATATAAGAAAAGTACCTTCAGAAACAATATTTTCCCTTCAATATTTGGCCTTCGTAAATTAAAAACCAACCATAGATTTAGCACAACAACGTGTCGGGCCAATTCTAGTTATATTGAGGTCAAATTCCAGATTTATATTTGTCACAAACTACTTACTAACACAAAATTAGGTCAACACTATCTTCTATGAGAGCCTCCATGAGAGAGCAGCCCAAGCTCCTCCCACTGCTACTCCGGCTACCCTGTGGAAATAACATCAAAGTATTATCCTTGCAACAATAGCACCACCAGCCGGTTCCAACTACCCGCTTTCTTTTCCATTTATTTGTGGCTCATGGGTGCTCTAATCCCTTTCTATGTAACTAAACATTGTTTACTTCTCCTCTGAAATGCATTGGCAGTACAACTGCTTGTCCCCTCAAAGAAAAACAAACCAACTGATCCATCCTTCCAAGTCCTCAGTTACCATTTGAAATCTAGTACTTATAACAACTAAAGCATTCGATAGTTCTCTGGTTCTACTATAAAGAACAGGATGGAATTTCTGATTATCAACCCATACAAGAGAAGAACATCCGGCACCCATAAGAAGGAATGCAGACAGCGTGCTCTTCACTGCATCCAGGAAGTAAAGCTAACCAGGGAACATAATCCATCCACCACATCGACTAAATTAGCATGCTGCCAATTTGTGCCAAAGCCCAGCATCGGAGCCACCTCCACACTATTCCTAGTTCCATTTCATCCATGTGTGTGCGAGTCAGGAAAACACGAGCAGAAACTTACCAGATAAAATATCAGAAAGCATAAGTAGATTGCAACCAAATCTGCACCCGTGACGCAGGGACGGCGGCGGCCAGTGAGTGGCGCTACAGCATGCCGGGAAAGCAACAGATGGGAGAGGGAAGCAGTTGAGGGAGCGATGTGGGTGATTTACCGCAACAATAATTAGGTCCAATGCTTGTAATACTGAGGTCAAATTCAAAAATTATATTTATCACAAACTGCTTAATAACCACAAAAGGTCAATCCTATCTTCTATGAGATCCTTCATGAGGGAGCAGCCCAATCTCCTTATCCACACTGTCACTCCGACTACTCAGTGGAAATAATATCAAATTATTACAAAAATAGCACCATCAGCTGGTTGCTAAGTATGAACCTCAGATTCTATACAAACAACATAGTAGAAAAATTGGGAACTACAACCACCTTTAAGCCCTCAGTTCCTATTTGAACTCCATATAACAACTAAAGCATTCTGTAGTTCTCGGGTTCTGCCATAAAAGAACAGGACGGTAATTGGGAGCTACTACATGCCAGCTGATCGATCTCAAGTCCTCAGTTCCGATTGGAATTTGTATACCAAGTTACCAACTAACGCGTTCTAAAGTTCTTGGGTTCTACTATAAAAGAACAGGACGGTAATTTTGATTATCATCCGAAATAAGAGCGTGTATACCACCCAAGAAATGCAGACAGCGTGCTCTTCACTTGACTGCACCCACCCTGACGCCTGTCTCCTCAAAGAAAAACAAACCAACTGATCCATCCTTCCAAGTCCTCGGTTACTATTTGAAATCTAGTATAGAACAACTAAAGCATTTGATAGTTCTCTGGTTCTACTATAAAGAACAGGATGGAAATTCTGATTATCAACCCATACAAGAGAAGAACATGTGGCACCCCAAATTAGAAATGCAGACAGCATGCTCTTCGCTGCACTGCAGCCATCTTGACGCCATCCTATTAAGTATCAACCTAAATTTGCGTGCATACAGAGAGAAAGTAAAGCTAACAAGGGGACATAATCCATCCACCACATCGACTAAATTGGCATGCTGCCAAAGCCCAGCATCGGAGCCACCTCCACACTATTCCCAGTTCCATTTCATCCATGTTTGTACAAAGTCAAGGAAACGCGAGCAGAAACTCACCAGATCAAATATCAGAAAGCATAGGTAGATGGCAACCAAATCTGCACCCGTGACGCCGCAGTGACGGCGGCGGCCAGTGAGTGGCGCTAAAGCATGCCGGGAAACCAGCAGATGGGAGAGGGAAGCAGTTGACGGAGCGACGTGGGGGCGGGGCCGCTCGACCGAGGAGTAACCTAGGCGGGCGAGGAGAGATGAACGCGCCGCGGGAGGGAGGTGGGGTGCCGCAGCGGCGGTCGTAGCGGCGGCACGGGGAGGGGAGCGGCGGCGTCCGTCCACGGCGGCGGCGAGCGGAAGAGAAAGTGTTTTTTTTAGCGGTGGAAGAAAAAGTGGTGGGCTGGTGGCTACGGCGTCGTCGCAGCCATCACAGAAAGTCGCTCGATAAGGCCTGTGGCCCATCATGACCCGGCGCTCGTTTGGCCCGTGGGCCATTAACCGGTCCACTTCTCACTTGCGGCAGCGGCCCGTGCCGCCGTGCGCCTCATCCGCGCCCCCTCCTCCTCCTCGTCGTCAGTCAGCGACAGACCGAGCCGCCGAGCATCCACCTCACCGGCTCACCGGCCAACGATTAACCGGCATGGCGGCGGCGCTATCCGCGTTGCTCCCCCGTGCCGCGGCCGTCCGCATCGTGGCGCCGCGCGCCCGCCTCCTCTGCGCCGCGGCGGCGGGGGAGGCGTCGAGCTCGCCCGCGGCGCCGCGGAGGCTGGTGCTCTACACCAAGCCCGGGTGCTGCCTCTGCGACGGCCTCAAGGAGAAGCTCCACGCCGCCGTCCTGCTCGCCGGCACCCCCTACTCCCTCGCCTCCCTCGAGCTCCAGGCAAGTGACCCCGGCCGCTTCGTAATCTCTTCCTCGTGCTGAGATGGATGGATGCTTACTTCTGGGGTGCTGGACCAATTCGATCAGGAGAGGGACATCACGACGGACCCGGAGTGGGAGCGGCTGTACCAGTACGAGATCCCGGTGCTGGCCAAGGTGCTCCCCGACGGCACCGAGGTACCCATTGATCCGCTCGCGATCTACCCATTTTTGCCATGTTTCCAGCTACGCAATGTAAGCTTGCACAGAGCCAAATTATGAGTACCAGCATACAACATGTGCTACAACATGTGGCTAACTATCAATGCCTCAAGTTGATAAACGAAAGCAGACAGAGGTTATGCTTCGCTGGTTCAATGTAGTTGGTATAATTGCCATAAATAATAAAATCATAGATTCATTGTTCGAAGGAGAATTATTAATCATATCACGATATGTTTTGGTAGCACAAACTTGATAGAGGCTTACCATGCATTTGTGCCTTGACCTGCACGCGCTTATAATAAGATCACTCCAGACAAATCAGCATTTTTTTTAAAGATAATTAATCCGATGGCAAAGACAAGGAATTCTCTCTTGCTTTCCAGCTTGCCTAAAGACCATTCCTTATTGGTATCTGATAGATTTCAATCATTGGGATGATGCATTATTTGTGAGAGTTACCCCCTCGGTGTTTTATTATTCTATAGGCTTGATTGTTTGGAATATCATGAACTGATGTAAATGTGATTACTCATATTACAGGAAATACTTCCGAGGCTGTCTCCCCGGCTAACTGTGGAGCTCATACAAAAGAAAGTATCCAGCGTGTTTGATCAGTAAGGATGTAATTGTACTTCAAAAGTTCAATCGTCAGCTTTGCATTTAGAGCTGCAGCTGTAAGAGTGGCAATAGGTGATATGATGATTGGTGTTATTTTCCTTGGTTGTAAGCTGTAAACCATGATTTTCAATTGCTTAACTTATTTTTTTGTACATTTTGTTTGATTTACGCATGTCTTCTTAATATCGAATTCATATAGAGAAACATCCAAAACACGAGAAAGATATAAAATGTTTTTTTCTCTGTGTGTGTGTCGGGGGGGGGGGGGGGTGTTATACACGTTTAGCTGATAGTCAGCCATGCCACAAGAAAATAAAATACAGTTGCAAAACTTACAATACTTGGTTTTCCCTTGTTAACAAGTGAAAAACTTTATGCAAGGAGCATTTACAGAACATCCGACTCATAAGCAAGATTCAGGCCAGTAAATCAATATCCAAGGGGCTCTTGGAGATAAGAGCAATGTCTGGCGTATGCAAATGCATGAGCTGCCTGGGAAAAAAATGGTTATCTGAACAGATAAACAACTAAGAACATGTCTTTAGGAACATATGGTGGCCAGCCACTTTTGTAGCTGTAACCTGCTAATTCTACTATACATGGACCTTGGGATTTATCTGGATTTCATGTGAGTATAAGTTTATAATTAAACTTGGCCTAGATTTCTTACAAAATAGGACGTTAGTTTAAGCATAGAGTTGCTACATCCCAAATTCCAACCTTGGTGCAATTCGCGATATGTTATCGAAGTGTTGCACTGTAATATAAGCTGCAAAATAGTCTTAACATGCAAATTCTGATCTGCCCGAGGCTGAGAGGCCTGCTTTTGTAGAATTCTAATTGGAACTTGAATCATGCTCGACTGTACAAGTACCTGGAGAAAATTCAATATAGAAACAAAATTCAGACCATCTTTGTTTATATCATGCATTTTCTTTCTAAAAATATTTTAAAAGGTTAGGTAAAGGCATTGTTTATTCTTTCTATTATAACTAGCAGCGGTAAGGTAAGAGATGAACAGCAGTGGCGTATTCTGTAGTATATTATTATTAGCAAGATACATATTAGTCCCAAATATATCAAATGATTTAATGACTACATTGATAAACCCATACACAATTTATTTTACCTCACTATGGTTGGGATGATGGTGCAATGGAGGTTGGTGCTGCCACTGCATTGCCACTTTGCTTGTGCCCAGGTCCATTCCCGCTATGACGCTGTGTTGGTAATTGAAGAGAGATTTTCATTGGAGGAAGTCGCATTAACACGCGATGTGGATTGGTTGCATTTAGTTTCATCCAAGCAGGGCATGAACAATGTGCACAAAGATTGCTTCTACTTGGCTGTGAATATGGAGGCATGGAAGGGGATGACATTGGCTGTGAATATGGAGGCATGGAAGGGGATGACTTTTGCGTTGGAGATGAGCTAGGAGCAAATGATGGAACGAGGGCTTGCAGACGCGGAGCCAACTTGAGATCCTTGATTCTACCAAAAACCGATGGGTCTAGGCCAAGGTTCATTGAACTTGATTCTGTGATGATTTCAGCTAGCTGTTTCAGCCTCCCCATTTCTTCGTAAACGCCGCGGTCATCTGGGGAGAGGGAAACTTGGACTATAACTGGTGGGGCAATCGTTGAGCCATTCTTATTTGTCAGATCTATGTATATGTCCTGCATGTAGATAAGCATGTTGTCACTTTATGTCAAGATCTTCTAGGAAAGATGTTAATCAGAAGAAGAAAAAAACCATATGAGATGTAGAAATGGGGGAGCTCATATGGTACCTCATCCAGTAAATGCCCAAGATCCTCCTTCATTTCCTCAATCAGTCCCCTCAATTGGCGAATGCTCATGTCAAGCGTGACATTGAAAATAGGCTGTGCAACTTGTAGAATGGAATCATCCTGTAGGGGTTCTAATTCTATTGTGATCCCTCCTGGGAACCCCAGCATCTGTACGCACAATGGATATCCGAAGACCGATGGTGTCAGCGATAAATTCAGCTGCTGAAGTGTAAGCTGGATCAAGTTTTTCCTCAATGCGTGCATGGATCTTGCACTTATGGAGTTGTTTATTGGGTCAGGAAGAACATCAAATTGTACAACAGTGAAGCTCAGGAATAATGCCTGCATAGAGACGGAAACCTGCAGAATTGTCTCGGTCAGTATTCAGTAAATCTTCTCGAGTTGCTTGAATTGGGGTTGGTAGTGGTAGCATACCGTAGTGTTGGGGACTCCAATTTGACGGTTTATCTCTTGTTGTAGCTCGGCGACATGTGGAGCGAGTTGCGCAAGTGGCTTCAACAAGATGAAACCAGCCTGAATTTCATCTGGAGAAGTGAATGTTTTGTCGTCAAAACATGGGAACTGCTGACTGCTGTAGCTGATTGTTGACTATGGTTTATTACTGAGAAGGAGGTTTTCGTATTTTACTATCTAGATTCATGGCATAGTTCCTATCGAACTTGTGGACATGGAGCTTTGGAAGGTACACAAGCTGATCATGGCTGAAACCTGGTGCTGAAGAAGCCATCCTTACCGATGAGTGTGCCGGGGGCATCTGGCACGCCGTTCCCCGGTGATCGGAATTGAAGGAGCATGAAGAAGGCCGAGAGGAAGACGACGGCACCAAGGATCAACGCGACGACACACTTAGCGCTGAGAGCCGCGCCCACTCGAGCGGTGCATCGACGAACCGCGGAGCCGTTGCTGGTTGACGTCTCAGGGAGGCGTCCAGCCTGCTCAGCATCACCGGCTTTCTTGCCCATGGCGAGCGCATCTGCCACAGGTCTCTCTGGCTCCGAGGTTACCACTCAGTGTAGGTAGAGATCATCAGAGCTGGAGGGGGACTGCTGAGGCTGCGTTGCGTCCGGGATCAACCGGAAGGCTGGCGGTGGTGCTCGCCGTGGCCGCACCGGTGACGTGAACAGGGCAGGTAGTAGCACAATCAAAACTGGAGGGCAGTAGTAAAATCATCGGCCTTGTTTACACCGGTGGGTGGGCATTAGGAACGGTGGATGGGAATTGGGAAGGGGGACAGCATAGGCCGGCTGTTTTGACTTTTGCTCGTCTCACAACTTGTTCTATCATTTAGTTTGCTTTCATGCCAGAGCTGTTCTTGCTGGCATCTGAAAATCATCATCTTTTGTCCCATATACTCCCTCCGTTCCTAAATACGTATGAAGCAATATGAATGAATCTGCACACTAAAATACGTCTATGTACATTCGTATGTAGTTCATATTGAAATCTCTACATACGGGAGTATTTAGGAACGGAGGGAGTAGTTTAGTTAATGCCGAAAGAGATGGAAAACTTTTATCTCGTGCTGCTAGCTTAGACGAGGCAGCGTTCTAGCAAAAATCTTGGTTTGCTAGAACTTTTACCTTCTGAATTTTAGTTTCGCTTACTTATGTTCGGCACATTTGGTTGCTCAGTTTTGTTGTTTGGTCCGTTATCCCTTGATAGTGGAACCCATTTTTGGATCTTACGGAAAAAATAAAATTGGAAACTCTTTCGATTTTGAGGGGGGTTTGCCATCCCTTTCATGCTTTCACTTTGCTCGCATTCTTATCTTCGCCTGTGGAGTCGGAAAGCAAGGTTTGTTAGAGAAAAGCAAGCAGAATGAAACAAACAAAGATAGAAAATAGAGCAAGATTACCATAAACGTACAAGGTGACATCATGTGAATAATAAGATAATAATAACAATACTAAAATGCGTACTCGTATTTGGCCGGTGCTTACAAAACCAGCAATCTGATTTCTTTACACGAGTGCTTACCGCATCACCCACCGATTAATACAATTTGTTAAAAAGGTACCAGCATTACAATCCGTCGCTGACTGTCTGATCATCATCGAGAGGAAGGAGGTATCGATGATACAAAAGATGGACAAGACCAAAGTGAAGATAGCAAGAACACATCAAGACACGGTATACTTCGGCGTGCGTCCACTCTCCAGCCGACCATAATACAACACGGCTAAAATGGATCGTGGTTACATTGCGTACAGTACAGGCTGCGAGTTCTCCACTCGCGTGAAATGTTCGAACCAAACATGAAGAAACAACTCTACCTTTCCCCCCACAAAGTGAACAACAATCTGGGCTAATGCGCAACATCGAACGGGTTTAGTCTAGATGAGCTTCTTTTTCCTGAAGTACCCTTGAAGGTGCCACAACTGCAAAACTGACACCACGACGCAGACGCCCAGCGACATGATGCTGAACCAAGCAACCCTGCCGTTTGTTTTCTCGCTCACCTCCCTCATCTCCGCTTCCCTGCATGGACAGATCAAGGCAGTCACTGGCTGTACCGCCAACTTAAAAGTCTTGCAGGACAAGTGTTAGACATTTTTCCATGTCACAAGTGGTGTTAATCATTTTCTAGCGGACGCCAGTCATACACCAAAAGCTTTAGAAAGTTAAAAGCCTCAGTTCAAGCAACAAACGATATTGCCTGAAACTTATGTCAAATGTGGAAGACTTGCCTTGCTTTGAGGTATACCATGTTCTGATGAATCGACTGTACAGCCACTTCAAGCTTCCTAAGCTCTAGTTCTACGCCCTGCACAGAAAATATTCATATTGCACACAATTAGAGACATGAGCAATACATGAGACTGGAACCCAGCAAGACCTGACTGGTCGGTGGTTTGGCAATTCATAGCCCCACCTCTATTTTTTCCTTCTTAGCAATGGCATCCCAATCCTTTGCTGCAATCCCAGTTTTCCAATCAAGATTTACAGATACTCCTGATCCTTTCTCTGCACTATCTATCCAGAAGCAGGCAAGGAAGTTTCCAGCTTCCGAGGTTGTGAATGCAAATTGACCAACTGTAACATTTCCATTTTCATGTAAGGTGTACCCATATGGTGAAGTAACCTGCAGAAAGCACAATCATTTACAGAACTGTAACAAAGGAGAGTGCAAATCAAGTAAATTCTTAAGCTCACGCGGTTGGAATATAGGACTAATTCCTGTACTGCAAATTGTCTTGATGAGTAAAAACAAAAAAAACAAAAGCTGTCCAAGTTCTTAATGATAAAAGGCTACTCCCTCCGTCCCATAATATAAGAGCATTTTTTACACTAGTGTAAAAAACGCTCTTATGTTATGGGATGGAGGGAGTAACATTTATTCATCAGCTGCAGGACTAAGTACTGTTCAACATGTAGTACAAATCGAAGTAAATTTTCCAATCACAACAAAAAATATGGGTAAAATATCTGATCATGCTTTTAGATAGTTTTCAGTTATAGTGACAAACAATGGACCATGGATGCAATATATCTGATCACGAAATAAGCATTCTCTTCACATAACTAAAGTTATAAGATTCGACATATATGTCCACATAAAGTAGCATCAAATTAATGTCTACTTGTTTGCAAGCTTGCACATTAAGTCTGCCCTTTATTTAATTTGCCTTGTCATTCCCTTTGCAACGATGCATTCTATTAGTCACCTTTTACGCCTCACACCCATGGGATCTTATAAATAAAGAAGTCGGTAGAAAAGCAAATTCGGAATCCTGTGAGCCGAATCAGCCGGTTTATATATATGCTGCGGCAAGTGATGTCCTGGAAGGAAACCACCATGGCTTTAGACAGAAGGAATCACCGAATCAGCACAGTTCAATTAACCGGATAAATCTAGTGATCTCATCGGACCGAGCACCACCGCATCATCGACTTAAAGAGCCGAGCAAATCTTGTTAAAAAATAACAGCCAGATATTCTGGAACCATCATTCATTCTACTGTCGTCATATCACACAATGAAAAACATACCCGAATAGACTGAACCATATGAGCACTGCGACATCATTCACACTAGCTCCAGTTCCAATTAACCGTGAATCTGCGTGCTGCCCGCAGGCCCCAGCAAAACCAGAACCTCTATACCACAGCTCGTCTGACGCACAAATCTACTTTGGCCTGTAAATCTAGTGATCTAGTGATCACCGAGCACCACTGCATCATCAACGTGAGTCAAGCAAATCTAATCTAGTTAAAAGCAACAACCAGATATTCTACAACCATCACTCTACTATCGTCATATCACACACTCTAGTCTTAATTAACCATAATCTGCGTGCTGCAGCAGCCGCAGGCCCCGGCAAAACCAGAATGCTCCCTCCGACGCGCAAAGCTACCGCATAACCAACTTGATTCGTCAAAGTTACCGATCGATATAGTAAAAATGTAAAATCTATCTGTATGGAAGACGAGACGGGTAGGGAGGGATGGATTACCTTGACGGCGAGGGTCGGGTGGGAGGAGGGGTGGGACTCGTACATGAGGGCGTAGTCGGCGAGGACCACCACGTTGGCCTGGATCTCCTCCGACACGCACTTGGTCCCGGTCTGCGGCATGTCGAGCCACACGGCCTCCGCGCAGATGGACGCGGCGGCGAGCAGCAGGGCCGCCGCGAGGGCTAGCGCCGCCGGCGCGGGCATCGCCGCCGATCTGGGAATCTCCGCCTCGCGGTGTCGGGCTCGGGGCTTTGGGGAGGGGAGGGAGGGAGCTGCAGTCGTGTGGGGTGGGCGATGACGTGGGTGGGAGGCAGTCCTGGCGGCCGTGCTACGGGGGATAAGCTAGGGGCACCTCTGGAATTTTTTACTTCTGCTGAGGGGTGCAAGTGAAGTGGTCTGGTTGTGTGATGGGCTGATGGCTCTGCCTCTGTGGCAAGTGGGCCTGGGGACAGGGAGTTTTAGCTCCCAAGCTCACCGGTAAACTTTTCTAAAAAAAAGCTCACCGGTAAACTTTTCTAAAAAAAAAGCTCACCGGTAAACAATAAATCTCTACCTAATAATAAAGCAAATTGGTTTCGGCCATCCGTCACGCACTTTTGCAGAAAACCCCCCTGACGTATTAGATAATTCACCCGCTGATCATATATAAGTCAAACACATGTTTTTCTAAATTATTCATATCTTTTAAACCGTAACTTCGATTTTAACATGTTATATATGAAAATTGATTAGAAAAATGTGTAGAATCTGAATAAGATGTTATTTTGTCTGTTAAATATTTTTTAAATATTATTTTGGAAGATATTTAAGTCAAACAAGTATTTTTTTTAATTATCCATATCTATTAAACCGTAACTCCGGTTTTAACATGTTATATATGAAATTTGAATAGAAAAATATGTAGAATTTGAATATGATGTTATTTTTACCTATTAAATATTTTAAAATATTATTTTAAAAGCAAACTTGTTACCTATAGGGTACGTCCGTTTTTCTTTCGTACCGCGACGATCTGGATTGCAAATAAACAATCACTAAAATCATAAAGAGACGAAAGAAAACATCGATAACCACACATGAGCACCTCTGGAAAATCTGGCAGGGGAAAAACAACATTCAAACACACTTTGGTTTGTGTGAACACTGAGGCCACTGAGGGTGAGAAGGAGGATAAGCGGCAACACAAAAATGATGCCTCGCTAAAATAAAGGGCATGAACATATTATGGTTATTGGGTTAAGAGTGTGTGTTATTTTTTTTCCCGTTGCAACGCACGGGCTCTTTTGCTAGTACCCCTAAAAAGAGTAAACAATAAGTTTTTTTTCATTCTTATAAATTTTGGTGAAAGTGGTGCTATGTAAGAAAATAAAATATGTGATCCGAAAAGGTATTTGTTAAGTTCTTTGGAACACCATTTGTTTCTCGGATTATTATGGATGTCATTTTATCACTTTTTTTTTTGCACGTAGGTATAACACTTGAACATGTTTGTTGTAATTTTTTTAGTTTTTTTGTTGCTATTTCTTTTAAATTTGCTGTTCATCCATCGCGTATAACTCAAGCTGGTGATGTCGGTGCTGCAGCGATGAAAACAACATTTATTTTGCTGTCGTGGTAGCCAAATCGGCCGACAACCCCGAAGTTAGTAGGAAACAAACATACTGTCTAACCATGAAGATATTATTCACACACCTAATTCATACTAGATTTGTCCTTTTTCTAATTCTTTATCCATGTGTATTTAAATACGTATTAATTTCTTTTATAGACTATAGACGCATGTCTTGGCAGCATGGAAGCATTTAAGAGAGAGGAGCACCTGATGTTTTCTCTATTTTTGTACCTCTATTCCGGAATGGAATGGTGATTAGTCAACAAAGATACATTTTTTATCCCCACAACCCCATTCATCTTTCTTTAATGAATTAAAGAGGATGTAAGCTAGAAAAACTAAGCCCGTGTACAACGCCGGTGCTAACACATGTGCCTCAAGAAAATAAAAATCCGTTTCTTTATGACATTGGTTTATAGAGGTGCTTCGGAAGGGGTATCAGAAGCAAACTTTGGCTTCCGATGCTTAGAGCAACTCTAGCAGATCCCGTAAAACGCGTTTGCAGTTCGCGCAAAACCGCTTTCGCGGGCCGGCGCGGGCTTGAAAGTGCTAGTTATCGACTAGAGGGGGGGGGTGAATAGGAGATTTTTATGAAAGTCTTCAAAACATGAAAGTTTCGAAGACAAACAATAGAAATGAACCTGTTGATATGCAGCGGAAGGTAAACTACCCTAAGCAAGCCATAGGCAAGTATTCAATGAAGTGAAAGCACGAAGACTAATAGCAGCTAGGTAGTAAGGATCAGGATGGAAGATGGTATGAAGCCAAACAACGATAGTAGTCACACAGTGAAGTCAAACAGGTCAAGCACGCAGGCAATGACTTCATGAAGACAAACTATAAGTAAAGAGAGGGAGATGATAGAACCAGTCACTTGAAGAGGACACATGATTTGTTGGACCAGTTCCAGTTGTTGTGACAACTGTACGTCTGGTTAGGGAGGCTGAGATTCAACTTAGAAGACCACGTCTTCACCTTATTCCCCTTGAGCTAAGGACACACAGTCCTCGCCCAATTACTCTGGTAAGTCTTCAAGGTAAACTTCCAAACCTTCACAGACTTCGTTCACCGGCAATCCACAATGACTCTTGGATGCTCAGAACGCGACGCCTAACCGGCTGGAGGATTCACAGTCCTCAAGTGTAACAAGTCTTCAAGTCACGCGGACAGAAAGACTTCAGTGATGCCTAACACTCTTTGGCTCTGGGTGTTTGGGCTTTGTCCTCGCAAGGATTTCTCTCTCTCAAATGCTTCGGAGGTGGGTTGCTCTCAAACGACAAAAGCCGTGCACTAACTCTGAGCAGCCACAAATTTATGGTGTAGGGGGTGGGCTATTTATAGCCACTAGGCAACCCGACCTGATTTGTCCAAAATGACCTTGGGTCACTAAGGAACTAACACGTGTTCCAACGGTCATATTTCAAACACACGCGGCAGCTTTGCTTGGGCTACAAGTAAAGCTGACTCATCCAACTCTGGATAAGATTTGCTCTCATTGTCTTCGCTCGAATACATAGGATTTGGTTGAGCATCACTTCAGTCACTCTGATTTTGTTCACTGGGACCCCACTTAACAGTACGGTGGTTCCTATGACTCAACAAAGAAGAAAAGAAAACAACGAAACAACTAAGACTTCGCGCTCCATAGTCTTCACGCAATGTCTTCTCTTGTCATAGTCTTCAGTGTGAATATCTTCATATACCACCATTGTCGTCAATGTCTTCATACATTTTTAGGGGTCATCTCCGGTAGGTAAACCGAATCAATAAGGGGCTACTACATGTGTTATCCTGCAATTCTCACAAACACATTAGTCCCTCAACCAGGTTTGTCATCAATACTCCAAAACCAACTAGGGGTGGCACTAGATGCACTTACAATCTCCCCCTTTTTGGTGATTGATGACAAACTGGTTGAAGTTTTCAACGGGGATAAAGTATGTGAAATTGTAAGGGATAAAGGTATTGTCTTCGCAAGTAGCAAAAGACTCCCCCTGAAGATGTGCATATAAGTAATTTGCTTTTGGAATGCAAATGCACATGGCAGGTTGTACTTGTGGAGATCCTCTTTGACTTATGAAGACAACCCATCATGCATGATTTGATACAACGAAGATAATGACATGCATAATGAAAAATGGACGTCTGCAAAATGACTAAGTGCGGAATTTCTCGTCGCACATGCGGAATTTATCATCGCATCGCAGAGTAGCAGAAAATGTAGCAGACGACTATCAAGTTTAAGTGTTACAACTCAAGGAACCAAATGTATCAAAAGCGAGAGTTGTAAACACTAGGCAAAATATAAAGCAACCGCCCATATGGACCCGCTTGAAGACTATCAACTCATATGCTTCTCCCCCTTTTGTCAGTAAGGACCAAAAAGGTTTGAAGACATAGAGCTTCTACTCGTTCCCAGAAGGAGTAGGAGACGATGCAGGGTCGGCGTTGGGGTTTGGCAGTGCAGATGAACTTGGTGCAGTGTTGATATGCGCTGAAGCTTGAGGTGGTGAAGTAGCATCATCTTGATTATCGATCACTCTGGCATTCACCGCGGCAGCGGAGGAGGAATAGTCAGAGTCTTCAAGAGACGGAGTTCGATGTAGGACAACATTCCTTGGGGGAGTGGTGTCAAACTTGAATCTTTCAGTGAAGCCATCATCTTGAAGATCTGCTTCAGCACTTAGCAATGTCAAACCCTTCCATGACCGCCGACAGGTTTCATGTGTAACAATGGCATTCTTGATGGCAAGATTGCGAATGCGATTGACGTCCACCAAGAGGCTTTTCATATGTCGTTTCAGCCAGAAATGATGCTTATCTTGTTTCTGATGCAGTGCCACAAGAAGTTCTCGGTCATTTAGAACACGAGAGTGCTTTCAACACCTTTGAGCGATCGTACTCTCAGTGGCTTCAGTCTGAGCTCGGTGAGGGAAGCTAGTATTTCCAGCCAATGGATAGACACGAGTGACTGCCTGGACTCCTTCAATGGGTTGCGAGAAGCTTTGGTGATCAGCATTGTGAAGACAAACATGCTCCTTGGCAGGTTCTGGGTATATGGCTTCAACTGACATATCAACCTCTGGCAGAAAGATTAGATGGTTGCGAGCAGAGGGCTGATAGTTGACAACTGGGTGTAGCTTGATGAGGCGCATAACCCACGGAGCATAGAACTTCAGGCCAAAAAGATCAGAGCTAGATGCATCCAACTGTCTGATGAAGAAGTCTTGAGCATTGAGCTGATGCCATTGAAGATATAAAAGACCAAAGTCTTCATTGCTCCTTCAAGTTTTGCTGCAGAATAATGTCCTTTGACAGGCCATAGAGTTCGCCGGATGATGTGATAAATGGTGCGGGACAGATACTCTAGGTCTTCGACAAAGAATTCCTTTGGATATTCAGCGTCATGTGGCAGAGGCTTCATCATGCTCAGCATTTGGCTCATGTTGGGCTCTGGCTTATGGAAGATACTCTCCAATGCATTGCGGTGAAGCTGACAACCAGGTTCATATAATTCTCCTGGAGTGGGCAGGCCCGTAAGCTCAATGATGTCAAAGGCTTTGGCTTCATGATGGACATTGCCTGTCATCCACTCAAGGACCCAAGTCTTCGGATCCCTGTTGTATCCGCGAATGTGGAGGGTAGCATAAAATTGAAGCAGAAGTTCTTCATTCCAATGCTCCTTATCAGTCACAAAGTTAAGCAAACCCGCATCACGGAAGCAGTCAAGGGCTTCTTCAAGGCAAGGCAAACCAGCAATGGCTTCGCAGTCAAGACGCATATGAGGGAAGATGCGCCCTTGATCATAAAGAACACATGAATAATAGCTGCACTGCTGATAGCTCCAGAACTGATCGGAGGAAATCTTTGCCCTTGAGTAGGGGTTCTTGGCGCTATCGAAGAAGGTGTTGTGCGCTTTAAAGCCATTAGCATTGAAGGACCCTGGTGAAGTGGCAGTCCCTGGAAACCTGGGAAGTCTTGGCTTTGGCTTCTGAACCTGAGGCATGTGCTCAACATGGTAATCAAATTGAGGACCAGCAGCAGGTGGAGGAACCAGATGAGGCCATTTGACAGTGATTAGCTGGCCATAGTTGTATGCTTGCTCGATAGTATGTGGCCTTGGAGGTGGAGCAGGAGCATTGGCAGTGGCTTCAGGTGCAGCAGTGGTTCCAGGTGCTATCACTTCAGGCACCACATTGACTTCAGGCGCCACATTAGCTTCAGCCATGACAACGTCATTGGCTTCAGTGTTGGTGTTGGTGGCCGCCTCAGTATTGGTAACCTCCACTTCAGGAGCTGGAGGGTCAGACACGTTCTCCTTGAGAACAACTTGGTTGGCAGGGGGTGTGGCAACACGTGCTTCTTCTTCTCTTGGTTCTTGGTCATCGGCTGATGCAGCCGGAATATCTTCAGCCTCTTTGGCTTCAGACTCAGGGTTGTTCACAGTAGGAGAGGCTTCAGGAAACACTTGGCGTGAAATAGATTGGCGCTCGTCTCCTTCTGGAACACTTGACAGATTAACTTGTGGCCTTGGTCCTTTGCGAAGCCTGCGAAACGCTGGCGACGCTTGTGGAGATGGAGTTGGTTGGGCCTTAAAGTCTTCATCTTCAATCACCGGAGTGATGACTTGGGTTGGGGGAGTAACAGGTGTTTCTTCTTGACGGGGGGATTCTTGTGGGTGACCAACCCATGAGTCATCCTGAGCAATTGGCGTCAAAGGACGACCAATGTTGATGAGTTCGCTGTTCATAAGAACAAGCGATGATACCACATTGTGCTCGATCTGAGGAAGGACTTCATCATCTTCAACATTGTCTTGATGACCAATGTCTTTAGCTGCGGTGGGGTCAACAGTTGGAATGTCTTCAGCTTCAGGAGCCTCTGTGGAAGCAAGCTCATGAACTATCAGTCGACGTTCTTGATGAGCAGATTCAGGACGAGCAACAGAAATTGGCTCGACAACAAGGGGCTCTGTGGGAGCAGCCCGCTTGCTTTTCTTGGTCTTGCGCTTCTTGGTGGGTGGAGCTTCATCAGTGGTGATCTTGGTCTTGCGATTTCTGGCCTTGGCTTCAGCTGCCCTGGTCTTCTGAAGCTCTAAAGCCACCGTGGGGACCTTAGGCTTCACGCCTGTCATGCTGGCAGGGAAGACAATGCGAGGCTCTTCCCGCCTGGATGGTTCAGTTTGGTCCACCGATGGCTTCTTCTTCTTGGCAGCCATCCTTGGGTCAATGCCAGGACGCCCAAGAGCCTTGCGCTTCTTAGCTTCATTGTAAGCTTGAACGCACTTGGCAGCAAGAGACTTCATGCGCTCACGAGAACCTTTGGCTTTATCACGTTTCTTGTGAAACGCTTCCTTAAGCTCATGCAACATGACCTTGAAGTTCTGGACATCTGCCACGCTGAGCTTGGCCATGTGCTTCTTGAACTAAGCCTTTTCAACATAAATTTTGTGCATCAGCTCAACAATCTTTTGAGCAAGAGCTAGCTCAGGAGCAATGGCGTCGTGAAAGGAGACGCTTAGGCAAATTGGAAGTTGCAGATCATCAAAGCTGAGGTTGGGGGTGTCAAACCACTCATCAATGAAGTTGTTTGGTACAGCCACGTCAAAGAGGGGCAAATCGTTGAAGATTTACGCCTCTTGCTTGCTCTTTATCAATTGCTCGAGAGCGTCATCAGCCAGATCGTCGTCACTTGACAGATCACTGGCATCATTCTCGTTCTTCAGAGCAGCAGCAGGGGTCAGAACAGGACTAGAAGAGTGCATGGGCTTCTTCTTTTTCTTCTCGGTCTTGGAGATGCGAGAGAGATCTTCAGACTGCACACTTGGTGCAGGAGGAGCAGTGGCCAAGGGCTTCGCTTGCGAAGCTTTTGGTGGAGTGGAAAGCTTCGAAGCCTTAGGTTTCTCCTACTTCTTTGACTTCGGTGGTGCAGGCGCTTCGTCAGAATCAGCATCGTCTGCAGGTTGATCCACATCTGCCCCTTAAACCATTATGTGAGTGATGAGACCTTCTAAGTTGTAGAAGGGCCCAACAAGATTGGGTTCAGCCTCGCGTGTGCCATCGGCACATGGCGCAGAGGGGCCTGGGTTGAAGTATAATCCCCAAGACTTCTTGTTTTCCTTAGCCGAGTTCTTGGCAAACTGAAAGTTGCGCTTGAACAGATTGTCGTCACGACACCATAGCAATGAAGATGGGTCAGCATCTGCAGGCTGTGGTCCACGGACCATGCAAGGGTAGAAGCCTTGTTCAATAGCTTTGGTTCTGGACCTGGGTGGAAGATTTTTGTACAGAATGTCTCCCCAGGGTCGCTTGATGGCATTCTTCTCAGCATATTCCTGGGTCACAAACCTGTACTTGTACCACTGTTCTGCCCAATATCTTTGAATCCATTGGATTCAGGTTTTACGTTGATTGTAGTCCTCCTCTGGATCTGTCTTGTATAGCTCATAGAGGTCAGAAGGAAAATCTCTTGAGGTGTTCCCACGGCGCTGTCTGCCACCCTTCCTTGCTGATTTCTCTGTTGCCATGAATTTCAGTCTGAATGGCTTCAAGACTGTCAAAGGCTTCGGTCTGCTGGTCCGACAGGAACTGGCTTCGGGAGAATTGATGTGATGCTGTAAGAATTCTGCAAATGAATGCATACTATGAGAACCAAGGGATTCTCCCACGGACATGTACCTGTGACAGCATTGGAGATGCGAGGGAAGGGGAAGAGGTCATATTCATTCTCAGAAGATTTTGAAGATAAATCAGTTTACAAGACATTGACCTCATAGCGTGAAGACATTCACTTATGTGTTGAGAGTCAGTTCCAGATTTGTACGAATCCAAGAATAAGTACAAGTGAGGAATCTAACTATGTGTGAAGCATAAGTGAATATACTAGGCATTCTATGGACAGGATAGATCCAAATTCGTGGAGGCAGAAACAACTTTTGGTAAAAGGATGAATCTATAGGATCAAATAGACGGTAAAAAGAGGTTTTTTATTTACCACACGACAAACTGCTAGACGGAGTAGAAGTTGAGGCCGAGCAGTTCAATCTTCCGTGCCCTAACTTGGTGACGGAGGACACCTACGGCGGCGACAGAGAATACGATGTCCGCGGCCGGCGTGAAGACATCGTCGGAGAGGTCGCGGCAGCTATGCACTTCGTCGAGAGCTAGCGGTGCCGCTAGGGTTTGTAGAGGTGGAAAAAGAACTTTGACAGCGATTGGATGAGTATTTATAGGGAAAAGAATGGCACAATGCAATTACGCAGGTGCCCCTGGCGGTTCACATCTGAGGGACACGTGGCATACATGCAACATACTTGGAGTTGTCCCACGTTCCCACGCCCGCCTGGACTGTCGGATGGCCATTTCGGCTTCTCTGGGTTTCAGGCAATAAGGATAGAGCATTTAAAACAAAGTTAATGTTTGTCTCTGTATCTTCTGCTGACAAGGATGCAGAGAAGACATTCGACAGTTTCAATAGAATGCATATGATTTGGATAGATAGAGTATGAGGTAGAAAGCATGGAGAGATTAGGGTCCGATCACATTCACTTAGTTCAAAAGATTCAAACGAGAAGACATAGCTATAAGTGAATGTTGTAGAGGACAGAATACTCAAATATATCAGAATGTAACCAAATCAACATAACGAATATAATCAAGAAGACACGATGATATTGAAGACGAACTAAATGCGAAGACATAGCAAATGTAACGCCACGAGAAATCAAACACTTCAAACAAAAGAATTTGGTGGTGGCGTTACCCACCGTATAGGAAGTATTAGACCCAGACATGGCGCACAATTATCGTGGTGCTCCGAAGTCAAATTCCGCGTTAATGTATTCACACTTAGAATGTAAGTCTTCATTGATTGAAGATATACGTTACTTCATGTGTTGCACATCTAAGTCATCAACATGCATAAGTGTTTGGATGTGTGCCTGATCACATGACATTTGAGGATTCCAAGATATTTAGCTCACACCATAACTTGCAAATCCTTTTCTCATCCAAGGGCTTTGTGAAGATATCTGCTAGTTGCTCTTCAGTGTTGACATGTATGATATCAATATCTTCCTTCATGACATGATCTCTGAGAAAGTGATGACGAATTTCAATATGCTTTGTCTTCGAGTGCTGAACTGGGTTGTTGGCAATCTTGATGGCGCTTTCGTTGTCGCAGTAGAGTGGTACTTGTTTCAGATGGATGCCATAGTCCTTGAAAGTTTGCTTCATCCATAGAAGTTGAGCGCAGCAAGATCCAACAACAATGTATTCAGATTCAGCAGTGGAGAGTGATACACAGTTCTGCTTCTTTGAAGACCAACAGACAAGGGATCGTCCCAGAAAGTGACATGTGCCTGATGTGGACTTGCGATCCACTTTGTCACCAGCATAATCAGCATCCGAGAATCGAACTAGATCAAACTCTGAGCCCTTTGGATACCATAATCCTAATGTTGGGGTGTAAGCCAAATATCGAAGAATTCACTTCACAGCTAAGTGATGCGATTCCTTTGGTGCCGCTTGGGATCGAGCACACATGCAAACACTAAGCATAATATCTGGCCTAGATCCAAATAAATAAAGTAAAGAACCAATCATGGAGCGGTATACCTTTTGATCAAACTCTTTACCATTGGCGTCAGGACCCAGATGACTCTTTGTTGGCATTGGCGTCGTGTAACCTTTGCAGTCTTGCATTCCAAACTTCTTCAAGCAATCTTTGAGGTATTTTTCTTGAGATATGAAGATACCATTTCTTTGCTGACGAATTTGAAGGCCAAGGAAGAACTTCAGCTCACCCATCATGGACATCTGATATTTCTCTTGCATCATGTGTCCAAACTCATCACTGTATTTCTGGTTGGTGCAGCCGAACATAATGTCATCCACATATATTTGGCACACAAACAGTTCACCATCATATGTCTTCGTGAAGAGTGTGGGATCCAAGGAACCAAGTTTGAAGCCTTTGCTCTTCAGGAAGTCTTTGAGCGTGTCATACCAAGCGCGAGGGGCTTGTTTGAGGCCATACAGTGCTTTGTTTAGCTTGTACACCATGTCAGAATGTTTTGGATCTTCAAAGCCAGGAGGTTGTGCGACATATACTTCTTCTTCAATCTTGCCGTTGAGGAATGCACTCTTCACATCCATTTGATATAGCAGGATGTTGTGATGGTTAGCATAGGCTAGCAGTATGCGAATAGCTTCAAGCCTAGCCACAGGAGCAAATGTTTCATCGAAGTCAATCCCTTCAACTTGAGTATATCCTTGAGCAACGAGACAAGCCTTGTTTCTGACAACTTGACCATGCTCATCTTGCTTGTTGCGATATATCCATTTTGTGCCTATTATGTTGTGCTTGCGAGGGTCAGGACGCTTGACAAGTTCCCACACATTGTTCAGCTTGAACTATTGAAGCTCTTCTTGCATAGCTTGAATCCATTCAGGTTCCATAAAGGCTTCAACAACTTTCTTGGGTTCAGATATTGAGACAAAAGCAAAGTGCCCACATAAATTTGCTAGCTGTGTTGCTCTTGAACGAGTGAGTGGACCAGGCGCATTTATGCTATCAATTATCTTCTCAATCTGTACTTCATTTGCAACACGAGGATGGACTGGACGAAGATTTTGCTCTTGTTGATCATTGTCATCGTTGGGAGGATTGTCTTCAGGCGGAGCATTGTCTCCAGGTTGATTAGGTGCAGAGATGATAAGTTCCTCTTCAGGTTGTGCTTCAGAGGGCATGATTTCACCAGTTCCCATTAGCTTGATGGATTCACTGGGTGGAAGTTCATCTAGCACATTTGGCAGGTGCTCTCTTTGTGAGCCGTTAGTTTCATCGAACCACACATCCATAGTTTCAACCACTTTATAGATAAAGAGGTTGAAGACTCTGTAGGAGTGCGAGTTCTTTCCGTAACCGAGCATAAAACCTTCATGTGCTTTTGGTGTAAATTTTAAAGTGTGATGTGGATCCTTGATCCAGCACCTAGCACCAAATACTCTGAAGTAACTGACATTTGGCTTCTTGCCAGTGAGGAGTTCATAGGATGTTTTCTTCGGAAGCTTGTGAATATAAACACGGTTGATGACATGGCATGCAGTATCAATAACTTCAGGCCAGAACTTTCTTGGAGTCTTGTATTCATCGAGCATCGTTCGAGCCATCTCAATGAGAGTTTTGTTCTTGCGCTCGACGATGCCATTCTGTTGAGGTGTGTACGAAGCTGAGAACTCATGAGTGATTCCCATTGTATCCAAGTAAAGGTCGAGGCCGGTGTTCTTGAACTCAGTCCCGTTGTCACTCCTGACATGCTTGATCTTGACGCCATAGTTGTTCATGGCACGGTTGGCAAAGCGTCTGAAGACATCCTGCACTTCAGTCTTGTAGAGAATTATGTGAACCCATGTATATCTTGGATAATCATCAACAATGACAAAGCCATAGAGACAAGCAGTTGTAGTGAGAGTAGAGTAGTGAGTAGGGCCAAATAGGTCCATGTGTAGCAGCTCGAAGGGTTGAGATGTCGTCATGATTGTCTCCGAGGGATGCTTGGCCCTAGTCATCTTTCCAGCTTCGCGGGCGCCACTTAAGTGATCCTTCTTGAACTTGATTCCCTCGATGCCTATGACATGCTTCTTCTTTGTGAGAGTGTGTAAGTTCCTCATGCCAGCATGCCCTAGCCTTCGATGCCAGAGCTAGTACTCTGAAGCTTTTGCTAGAAGGCATACGACAAGCTGTGGCCCTGCTGAGAAATCTACCATGTATAGATCATCTTTCTGGTACCCTTCAAAGACTAGAGACTTGTCAGATTCCATTAGTACAAGGCAACGATATTTTCCAAATATCACAATCATGTTCAAGTCACAAAGCATTGAGACAGACATTAAGTTGAAACCAAGGGATTCAACAAGCATCACTTTATCCATGTGTTGATCCTTTGAGATTGCAACTCTACCTAGACCCAATACCTTGCTTTTACCAGTGTCAGCAAATGTGATGTGACTTTTGTCACATGGACGTAAAGTTGAGTCCATGGGAAGACTTCGATCACCAGTTATATGATTAGTGCATCCGCTGCCCATAATCCATTTTGAAGCACGAGGTGTCATACCCTACAGTACAGTTAGGGGGATAGGCTTCACCAAGAGCATTGTGAAGCATAAACATTTGACGGGCAAGAGGATTATCAAAGCTCCGATCAAGATTAGGACTGATAGGATGATTGGCAAATGATTCAGGAACAAAATACATAGTAACACCATTAGGGCATTTGATCTTGCGCCCTACAAGATGTTTTAGGTCCCCAACAATAGCATCATACGCCTTTGATTTTCGGCTGGAGACCTTTCCCTGCAAAAGAAAGTTAATTCTTCTTAACCACCCACATCTTCAGGGGTGGCTTAGAAGAAATGAGTCTAAGTGCAGCATATGAGAACTTCGGCCTTGGAGCCCTAGCAAATAGCCTTGCAGGAGGTGAATAATACTCATATGAATAAGCAGAATAGTTCTTAGTTTTATGAACATAGCGGTTTGAAGAAACACGCTCATATTCATAAGTCTGAGTATGGTTTCCCTGCAAAACATTGGTGTTAGGGTGACTCAGGTGAGTCCTCTGTCTGTATGAATCCTTTGGACCATATGAAGCCTTAGGTCTGGGATTTGTCTTCTTCCCAGGTGGTGTCATGATGACATTCACAGGAAGATTCTCAAGACAACTTTTGGGAACCCAGATCTTCTTCATAGGTGGCCCATTCCTGTAGTTAGTACCAATATACCTGGCAAACACTTCACCATTCTGATTCCTAAGCAATTTATAGTTTGCATCAAAGGATTCATCAATGATAATAGGGTTAGCACAGGTAAAGCCAGATAAGGTGGATGGATCCACTGAAGGTCCCTTTGCAGCAACCCATGTGGTTTTGGGGTACTGCTCAGGCTTCTAGTAGGAGCCATCAACATTCATTTTCCTCTCGAACCCAACACCCTATTTCCTAGGGTTTTGGTTTAGAATCTGCTTTTTGAGGACATGGCACAGTGTCTGATGCCCTTTGAGGCTTTTGTACATCCCTGTTTCAAGCAATGCCTTCAACCTAGCATTTTCATCAGCAGTAGTAGTGGTATCCTCCGCAGAGGGGTTACTTACCACATTAGCAGTTGAAGATATTGCAACAGTAGCAGCAATAGAACAATCAGCAACAGAGGTAGCGTTGTCATGCTCAAGGCATTTTAGACATGGTGGTTCAAATCCTTCCTGAGTGGAACTGATCTGTTGAGCGCGAAGTGACTCATTATCTTTTTGAAGATCTTCATGAGCCGCTCTCAATTTCTCAAGCTCTTGCTTCCTTTGAAGATAATCATAGGAGAGCTTTTCATGAGTGGTTGAGAGCGTTTCATGACGACTTTCAAGTTCCTGGTACTTAGCATGAAGATTTTTTATGTCTTCAACTAAGGACTGAGAACGGGTCATTTCAGCGTCCAGCAGGTCATCGCTTTTGTCTAACAGTTTTTGAGTATGTTCCATAGCTTTCTTTTGTTTAGTTGCAATTTTAGCAAGTGTTTTGTAGCTGGGTTTGGATTCAAAATCGGAGTCATCTTCACTTGATGTTTGAAAGTAAGCATCACGTGATTTTACCTTGGCACCACGTGCCATGAAGCAGTAGGTGGGAGCGGAGTCGTCCTTGTCGTTAGCTTCAGCGTTGGTGACAGAGCCATTGTCTTCAGTGTTGAAGATAGACTTGGCAACGTGGGCTGTAGCTAAAGCCAGACTTGCAACGCCAGAGTCGGACTCCTCCTCAGACTCCACCTCCACCTCCTCAGAAGCAGACTCCTCCTCTGAATCCATCTCCTTGCCAACAAAAGCACGAGCCTTGCCAGATGAGCTCTTCTTATGGGATGAAGACTTGGATGAGGACTTGGAAGAAGACTTTGAAGATTTCTTCTTCTTCTTGTCATCAGAATCATATTCCTTGCTCTTCTTCTTCTTCTTCTTCTTCTTCTTCTTCTTCTTCTTCTTCTTCTTCTTCTTCTTCTTCTTCTTCTTCTTCTTCTTCTTCTTCTTCTTCTTGTTCTCATTGTCCCACTGTGGACACTCAGAGATGTAGTGTCCAGGTTTCTTGCACTTGTGACATGTTCTATTCTTGTAGTCATGAGTGGAAGCTTCATCATTTCTTGAGCTGGATCGTGAAGACTTTCTGAAGCCCTTCTTCTTAGTGAACTTTTGGAACTTCTTCACAAGTATAGCAAGTTCCTTTCCAATGTCTTCAGGATCATCAGAACTGCAGTCAGATTCTTTTTCAGATGAGGAAACAACTTTTGCCTCCAAAGCGCGAGTTCGGCCGTAGTTGGGACCATAGATATCTCTTTTCTTAGATAGCTGGAACTCATGTGTGTTGAGCCTCTCAAGTATATCAGATGGATCGAGTGTCTTGAAGTCAGGGCGTTCTTGTATCATGAGGGCAAGGGTGTCGAACGAGCTGTCAAGTGATCTCAGTAGTGTCTTGACGATTTCATGCTTGGTAATCTCAGTGGCACCAAGAGCACGAAGCTCATTTGTGATGTCAGTGAGGCGATCAAACGTGAGCTGGACGTTCTCATTGTCGTTTCTCTTGAAGCAGTTGAAGAGGTTGCGAAGAACACTGATCCTCTGATCTCTCTGGGTTGAGACGCCTTTGTTGACCTTGGAGAGCCAGTCCCAGACTAGCTTCGACGTTTCCAGAGCACTCACGCCGCCATACTGTCCTTTGGTCAGATGACCACAGATGATGTTCTTGGCAATTGAATCCAGTTGAATGAACTTCCTGACATCAGCAGGGGCGACACTTTCATCGGTCTTGGGAACACCATTCTTGACGACATACCAGAGGTCGACATCAATGGCTTCAAGATGCATGCGCATCTTATTCTTCTAGTAGGGATATTCAGTTCAATCGAAGACGGGGCAAGCAGCAGAGACTTTGATTATCCCTGGAGTTGACATAGCTAAAACTCCAGGTGGTTAAACCGAATCACACAGAACAAGGGAGTGCCTTGCTCTGATACCAATTGAAAGTGCTAGTTATCGACTAGAGGGGGGGTGAATAGGCGATTTTTATGAAAGTTTTCAAAACATGGAAGTTTCGAAGACAAATAATAGAAATGAATCTGTTGATATGCAGCGGAAGGTAAACTACCCTAAGAAAGCCATAGGCAAGTATGCAATGAAGTGAAAGCACGAAGACTAATAGCAGCTAGGTAGTAAGGATCAGGATGGAAGATGGCATGAAGCCAAACAACGATAGTAGTTACAGAGTGAAGTCAAATAGGTCAAGCACGCAGGCAATGACTTCACGAAGACAAACTGTAAGTAAAGAGAGGGAGAGGATAGAACCAGTCACTTGGAGAGGACACATGATTTGTTGGACCAGTTCCATTTGCTGTGACAACTGTACATCTCGTTAGGGAGGCTGAGATTCAACTCAGAAGACCACGTCTTCACCTTATTCCCCTTGAGCTAAGGACACACAGTCCTCGCCCAACTACTCTGGTAAGTATTCAAGGTAGACTTCCAAACCTTCACAGACTTCGTTCACCGGCGATCCACAATGACTCTTGGATGCTCAGAACGCGACGCCTAACCGGCTGGAGGATTCACAGTCCTCAAGTGTAAGAAGTCTTCAGGTCACGCGGACAGAAAGACTTCAGTGATGCCTAACACTCTTTGGCTCTGGGTGTTTGGTCTTTGTCCTTGCAAGGATTTCTCTCTCTGAAATGCTTCGGAGGTGGGTTGCTCTCAAACGACAAAAGCCATGCACTAACTCTGAGCAGCCACAAATTTATGGTGTAGGGGGTGGGCTATTTATAGCCACTAGGCAACCCGACCTGATTTGTCCGAAATGACCCTGGGTCACTAAGGAACTGACACGTGTTCCAACGGTCAGATTTCAAACACACGCGGCAGCTTTGCTTGGGCTACAAGTAAAGCTGACTCATCCAACTCTGGATAAGATTTGCTCTCATTGTCTTCGCTCAAAGACATAGGATTTGGTTGAGCATCACTTCAGTCACTCTGACTTTGTTCACTGGGACCCCACTTAACAGTACGGTGGTTCCTATGACTCAACAAAGAAGAAAAGGAAACAACAAAACAACTAAGTCTTCGCGCTCCATAGTCTTCACACAATGTCTTCTCTTGTCATAGTCTTCAGTGTGAATATTTTCATATACCACCATTGTCGTCAATGTCTTCATACATTTTTAGGGGTCATCTCCGGTAGGTAAACCGAATCAATGAGGGACTACTACCTGTGTTATCCTGCAATTCTCACAAACACATTAGTCCCTCAACCAGGTTTGTCGTCAATACTCCAAAACCAACTAGGGGTGGCACTAGATGCACATATAGGGCTGACACAGATGCAGACCCCCCAAACGGACCCGTAAAAAAGTATATTCGCGGAATATGCTTTTTTACGGGTCGGCTATGCGGGTTTTGCTCGGGCACCAGCGCAATGACCCACAAACATAAAAACTGCAAATCTGAAATTTGTCATAGGGTTTGATAAACAAGTTCAAATTCGAATGACATAAACAGCTTGCGCGCAAATAAAAGTGAAGTTCATTACGCAAAAGAGGGCATGCAAAGGTATGCGCCCATGTCCAGCATCATCTTGGGGGTCGATCTTCACTCCGCGCCATGGAGTCCATCTTGAACTTCATCGGCGCCACCGTAGCCATCGTAGCCACCTTTGTCGCTTGTTCCAACTCCTGCACCAAAATCATCAACATTGCCACCATATGGAGCAGAGAAAACATCACCGGAACTGGCAGACAGACCGGCCGAGGCGACCATTCTCCTCTTCAAGATCTCTCTCCTTGCCATATCATGCCATGTTTTGGTGACGTCGTCCATGTCATTTCGGTTCATTGACATGATCTTGTTCTCTTCGGTGAGCAACAATGACATCGATTTGTTTTCAGAGGAGTGTGATTTTCTCTCCTCAATGGCAGCTTTGCGCAGTCCCTGTTCCTTGAGCATTTGCCATTTTTCTTGCTTCTCTTTTGCCTTCTTCTCGGCCAACTCTTTATTGATCTCCAACAACTTCAACAACATCAACTCGTTTGATTGCACCATGACATCAATCTTCTCCCTCAAGCTTGATGCTTCTTGCTCTCTCTTCATCTTCTCTTTAGTCTTCTTGTCGCCATCGGGCTTGTTCAAGTTTCTTGGGCCATCATCATCCTCATCTTCATCCATGTTTGTAAGTGAGCCTCTCTTTGGCGGGGATTCTTTGTCGATCAACTTCCACTTCTCGCACTTTTGGAGCAACTCCCAACAATGCTCTAATTTGAAGAATCTGCCTTCCGAAGCTTCCATGTCCTTGTATCTATGTTGAGCAATCTTGTCCTACACAATGTGAACAAAGTGATGCAATCATTTCTCATGATACATTATGATGATGCACAACTTGAATAAAGGCAAAGCAAACTCACATAGTCGGACTCCACGGTGCCACTTGGAGGTGCATTGCGTACTTGCTCCAAGCAAGCTGCCCAACGACTGCACATAGGCTTGATGTTCTCCCAACGACCTTGAAGCGACCGAAATGTGCGTGGAGTCCTATTGGGGTAGTTTTTCATAATGCGGAAGTATTGATCTTCGATCCTTTGCCAATATCTCTTGGCGGTTTGAAAAGTATCCATGCATGCATCAAGAGACACCGCACTCCATGCTTTGATCAAAGCTTAATCTTCCAAGATCGTGTAGTTCTTCGATCTTTTGCTTTTCCCAGTTTTTGCTTGTGATTGCTCAAACGCTTCCGCGTCGATCTCCTCCAACTCGTCCGCACAACCATGATCATCCACGCCGCCCTCCGTTTCATTGTAGTCGAATGGTTCAAAAGGGCTTGACTCAACCGTGTTCGTGTCCACCAAGTTCACGAACTCGGTTGTTGCATTGTTCGAACCACCGTTATAGCGAACGGTGAGAAGTCATGATCTATCGAGAACAATGGCGAAAAATGAAAGAGAATCACCAAAGACCGAAGAGATATACCTTCCGGCCATTTCGTCGAACACCTCGCTCGCGGGGGGAGCGGCACCGTTGAACGGCATTGCCGGAGCACCTCCTTGCAGGGGGATGGAGTGTGAGGTTGAAGAAGATGGCTTCCTTGAAGCCGGAACCTTCCTCCGCTCTGCGCCCGCGGCCTTGCCGGCCTTCTCCACCGTTGGCCGGGATCGCACTATGGCATTGGCGCCCGGGGCGTGGGCCATCGCGGCGGGGGCAGCCGGATTCCCGCCCTGCACAACCATGTTGCCCTGCCGCTTGCGGGCAGGCGCGGCGTGTGCTTGGGCGATGCCGGCGGGGCCAACATGGCCGGCGACGAGATCCGCCCAAGGGGAAGGGGCGTGCGCGACCTCGACGGTGACGAGGGACAGCATGGGGTCGTCCATGGCGGCGAGGGACGGCCGTGGAGGAGCAGCCGGAGCTTGCGGAGGGGGGCAATGGTGGCGGAGGGTGCAGGGAGCGGGAAAGGGCATGCGGAAATGTCCCTCCCACCAAATCTCGCGCCGGATAGGGGTTGAGCTCGAGTCGGCCTCCCAGCCCGTGAAGATAGAGGTGGGGGGAGAAGATTTGCCGCGCCCCTAAAAAAATGGGCCATTTGCATTTCTATCCCTAACTCGAACCACCTAATCAGATATACCCCTAATTCGAAAGCCTGCTCAAAAATGCTCTTCCGCCGTCATGTGCCCTTATAAAAATGCCCCTCCGAGCCGTTTCCGTCCAGTCATGGCTGTTTGACTGCTAACGTGCCGTTTCTTTGACATTTTTGCCCCTCCTTCCTTTCATATAAAAAAATTTTCTCCCTCTCTCATTACCTCTCACTCTCACTCTGCCTGACATGTGGGCCACAAGACCCAATGTCAGGGTCAACGCCGGTCCTTGCGTGCCCGTGCGTGAGAGGCTGAGCTTGCCGGCGGCTCGCCGTAGGGGGCGGATGGCCGCGGGAGGAGAGCGTGAGGCATGCTGTGTAGCCGCGTGAGGCACGGTAGGCATGCTGGGCGCGTCAGGCATGCTGTTCGCGGAAAGAGGCCGCACGGCCGAGCTAGCCGAGGTCGGTCATGGCGGTCTGCTTTGGGCAGTGCGCTCCGGGCACGGAATCGAGTGCGGGAAGATGGATGTAGGGGCTCAAGCTTTCCACGATGACGACACGGTGGTCGGGTAGGTCAAGGGTGGATCGGGGCAGCCGAATTTAGGAGGGGAAGAGCGACGGCCGTGGCGGATCTTGAGATCCCGTGCGTCATGTATAGGTGGCCCCAGGCCCGATTGAACGTGCAGGCCGGAGGAGAGGTACAAGACGGAGCTCATAGACATGCTCGTACCTCTCTATCTGACCTCCGGCCACCATGGCTAGCAACGACGTCCTTGGCAGAAGCTCTGGATGCTCTCAGGCGTACTTCAAGCACTCGTTACAGGGGACGAGGAGGCTTGGGGAGTGGGCTAAATGGAGTTGCAGATCACGTACACCACTAAACACTCGTTGGAGTGGCACGGGAGCATCGGCTCCGACGATAGCTATGGGCAGCAGAGTTGTATCGGAACTGTCCCCGTCCATGGCGCCGCCATACGCCGCCGTCCGCCTTGACTTCCACCCCCTGCCCCACCAGACCACCTAGAGCCTGCCCTGTGGCCCTCACGTGCATGCGCGCCTGGCCCTCGCCGGCGACGGCCACCGGAGCCGCCAAGCCTAGCCATGACCAGGCAAGGGCCGGTGTTGACCCTGGCAGTGGGTCCCGTGGCCCACATGTCAAAGAGAGAGAGGGGGCTGTGAGGGAGAAAGTTTTTCTATTTTTATTATGTCGGCTGGGTCCACTTTTAAGTGGTAGAGAGGGGTGAGTGAAAGAAAGAGTTCTCCATTTATTATTTAGAGGAGTTGGTCCCACCTGTAAGTGACACATGGAGTCAGGGGCAAATTGTCCAGCAAATGTTCAGATAGCGGTCAAACCCCTTTGACCGGACGGAAACGGCAC
Organism: Aegilops umbellulata; assembly: GCA_032464435.1. NCBI lineage: Eukaryota > Viridiplantae > Streptophyta > Magnoliopsida > Poales > Poaceae > Aegilops > Aegilops umbellulata. Next base: position 54,637,976 of record CP136057.1, read on the forward strand.
GGAAGGGCATTTTATATGTGCACCTAACGGCAGAGGGGAAAATTTAAGCACACTTCAAAATTAGGGGCAAATGTGAGTAGTGGGTTCGAGTTAGGGATACAGATGTAAAAGACCCAAAAAAAATTTATGGGCCGGTGCGGGATGTAGGATCTGGTCGTGCAGATTTTCCGGCCCCGACCCGTAATTTGGCGGTTATTTTGCGGGCCGGGGCGTTTTGCAGGATCTGCTAGAGTTTCTCTTAGGGAGATAACCCTTATCCTGATTTCACGGGTGCTACAATCAATCATTATTAAGCACCCATGCGAAGCACTCTTTTTAGAGGAAAATGGCTTTTGTCCTGGACCCGCTTCCATTTCATCGAAACAAAACCATACAGATATGTGAAGCACTCTGCGTCGCAGACAAACTTTATTTTGAGATGTAACAACATTTTCTTCTTCGAGCACCGGTGCATAATGTTGGGGAACGTAGTAATTTCAAAAAAATTCCTACGCACACGCAAGATCATGGTGATGCATAGCAACGAGAGGGGAGAGTGTTGTCCACGTACCCTCGTAGACCGAAAGCGGAAGCGTTATATCAACGCGGTTGATGTAGTCGTACGTCTTCACGATCCGACCGATCCAAGCACCAAAACTACGGCACCTCCGAGTTCTTGGCACACGTTCAGCTCGATGACGAACCCCGGGCTCCGATCCAGCAAAGCGTCAGGGAAGAGTTCCGTCAGCACGACGGCGTGGTGACGATCTTGATGTTCTACCGTCGCAGGGCTTCGCCTAAGCACCGCTACAATATTATCGAGGATTATGGTGGAGGGGGGCACCGCACACGGCTAAGAGAACGATCACGAAGATCAACTTGTGTGTCTAGAGGTGCCCCCTGCCCCCGTATATAAAGGAGCAAGGGGGGAGGCCGGCCGACCCTTGTGGGCGCGCCAAGGAGGAGGAGTCCTCCTCCTAGTAGGAGTAGGACTCCCCTCTTTCCTACTCCTACTAGGAGGGGGGAAGTAAGGGGGAGAGGGAGAAGGAAAGGGGGGCACCGCCCCTCTCTCTCTCCATTAGGGCCCATAAGACCCATTACTTCTCCAGGGGGGTTCCGGTAACCCTCCGGCACTCCGGTTTTCTCCGAAATCACTCAGAACACTTCCAGTGTCCGAATATAGCCGTCCAATATATCAATCTTTATGTATTGACCATTTCGAGACTCCTTGTCATGTCCGTGATCACATCCGGGACTCCGCACAACATTCGGTACATCAAAATACATAAACTCATAATGAAACTGTCATCGTAACGTTAAGCGTGCGGACCCTACGGTTCGAGAACAATGTAGACATGACCGAGACATGTCTCTGGTAAATAACCAATAGCGGAACCTGGATGCTCATATTGGCTCCTACATATTCTACGAAGATCTTTATCGGTCAGACCGCATAACAACATACGTTGTTCCCTTTGTCATCGGTACGTTACTTGCCCGAGATTCGATCGTCGGTATCTCAATACCTAGTTCAATCTCGTTACCGGCAAGTCGCTTTACTCGTTCTGTAATACATCATCTCGCAACTAACTCATTAGTTGCAATGCTTGCAAGGCTTATGTGATGTGCATTACCGAGAGGGCCCAGAGATACCTCTCCGACAATCGGAGTGACAAATCCTAATCTCGAAATACGCCAACCCAACATGTACCTTTGGAGACACCTGTAGAGCACCTTTATAATAACCTAGTTACGTTATGACATTTGGTAGCACACAAAGTGTTCCTCTGGTAAACGGGAGTTGCATAATCTCATAGTCATAGGAACATGTATAAGTCATGAAGAAAGCAATAGCAACATACTAAACGATCGGGTGCTAAGCTAGTGGAATGGGTCATGTCAATCACATCATTCTCCTAATGATGTGATCCCGTTAATCAAATGACAACACATGTCTATGGTTAGGAAACATAACCATCTTCGATTAACGAGCTAGTCAAGTAGATGCATACTAGTGACGTTTAGTTTGTCTATGTATTCACACAAGTATTATGTTTCCGGTTAATACAATTCTAGCATGAATAATAAACATTTATCATGATATAAGGAAATAAAATAATAACTTTATTATTGCCTCGAGGGCATATTTCCTTCAGTCTCCCACTTGCACTAGAGTCCATAATCTAGATTACACAGTAATGATTCTAACACCCATGGAGCTTTGGTGCTGGTCATGTTTTGCTCATGGAAGAGGCTTAGTCAATGGGTCTGCTACATTCAGATCCGTATGTATCTTGCAAATCTCTATGTCTCCCACCTGGACTAGATCCCGGATGGAATTGAAGCGTCTCTTGATGTGCTTGGTTATCTTGTGAAATCTGGATTCCTTTGCCAAGGCAATTGCACCAGTATTGTCACAAAAGATTTTCATTGGACTCGATGCACTAGGTATGACACCTAGATCGGATATGAACTCCTTCATCCAGACTCCTTCGTTTGCTGTTTCTGAAGCAGCTATGTACTCCGCTTCACATGTAGATCCCGCCACAACGCTTTGCTTAGAACTACACCAACTGACAGCTCCACCGTTTAATGTAAACACGTATCTGGTTTGCGATTTAGAATCGTCCGGATCAGTGTCAAAGCTTGCATCAACGTAACCATTTACGATGAGCTCTTTGTCACCTCTATATACGAGAAACATATCCTTAGTCCTTTTAAGGTATTTCAGGATGTTCTTGACCGCTGTCCAGTGATCCACTCCTGGATTACTTTGGTACCTCCCTGCTAGACTTATAGCAAGACACACATCAGGTCTGGTACACAACATTGCATACATGATAGAGCCTATGGCTGAAGCATAGGGAACATCTTTCATTTTCTCTCTATCTTCTGCAGTGATCGGGCATTGAGTCTTACTCAATTTCACACCTTGTAACACAGGAAAGAATCCTTTCTTAGCCTGATCCATTTTGAACTTCTTCAAAACTTTGTCAAGGTATGTGCTTTGTGAAAGTCCAATTAAGTGTCTTGATCTATCTCTATAGATCTTAATGCCCAATATGTAAGCAGCTTCACCGAGGTCTTTCATTGAAAAACTCTTATTCAAATATCCCTTTATGCTATCCAGAAATTCTATATCATTTCCGATTAGTAATATGTCATCTACATATAATATCAGAAATGCTATAGATCTCCCACTCACTTTCTTGTAAATACAGGCTTCTCCAAAAGTCTGTATAAAACCAAATGCTTTGATTACACTATCAAAGCATTTATTCCAACTCTGAGAGGCTTGCACCAGTCCATAAATGGATCACTGGAGCTTGAACACTTTGTTAGCTCCCTTTGGATCGATAAAACCTTCTGGTTGCATCATATACAACTCTTCTTCCAGAAATCCATTCAGGAATGCAGTTTTGACATCCATCTGCCATATTTCATAATCATAAAATGCGGCAATTGCTAACATGATTTGGACAGACTTAAGCATCGCTACGGGTGAGAAGGTCTCATCGTAGTCAATCCCTTGAACTTGTCGAAAACCTTTTGCAACAAGTCGAGCTTTGTAGACAGTAACATTACCGTCAGCGTCAGTCTTCTTCTTAAAGATCCATTTATTCTCAATTGCTTGTTGATCATTGGGCAAGTCAACCAAAGTCCATACTTTGTTCTCATACATGGATCCCATCTCAGATTTCATGGCTTCAAACCATTTTGCGGAATCTGGGCTCACCATCGCTTCTTCATAGTTCGTAGGTTCATCATGATCTAGTAGCATGACTTCCAGAACAGGATTACCGTACCACTCTGGTGCGGATCTTACTCTGGTTGATCTACGAGGTTCAGTAGTAACTTGTTTTGAAGCTTCATGATCATTATCATTAGCTTCCTCACTAATTGGTGTAGATGTCACAGAAACCGGTTTCTGTGATGTACTACTTTCCAATAAGGGAGCAGGTATAGTTACCTCATCAAGTTCTACTTTCCTCCCACTCACTTCTTTCGAGAGAAACTCCTTCTCTAGAAAGGATCCATTCTTGGCGACAAATGCCTTGCCTTCGGATCTGTGATAGAAGGTGTACCCAACAGTCTCCTTTGGGTATCCTATGAAGACACATTTCTCCGATTTGGGTTCGAGCTTATCAGGTTGAAGTTTCTTCACATAAGTATCGCAGCCCCAAACTTTCAGAAACGACAACTTTGGTTTCTTGCCAAACCATAGTTCATAAGGCGTCGTCTCAACGGATTTTGATGGTGCCCTATTTAACGTGAATGCGGCCGTCTCTAAAGCATAACCCCAAAACGATAGCGGTAAATCTGTAAGAGACATCATAGATCGCACCATATCTAGTAAAGTACGATTACGACGTTCGGACACACCATTACGCTGTGGTGTTCCGGGTGGCGTGAGTTGCGAAACTATTCCGCATTGTTTCAAATGTAGACCAAACTCGTAACTCAAATATTCTCCTCCACGATCAGACCGTAGAAACTTTATTTTCTTGTTACGATGATTTTCAACTTCACTCTGAAATTCTTTGAACTTTTCAAATGTTTCAGACTTATGTTTCATTAAGTATATATACCCATATCTTCTTAAATTATCTGTGAAGGTGAGAAAATAACGATATCCGCCACGAGCTTCAACATTCATTGGACCACATACATCTGTATGTATGATTTCCAACAAATCTGTTGCTCTCTCCATAGTACCGGAGAACGGCGTTTTAGTCATCTTGCTCATGAGGCACGGTTCGCAAGTACCAAGTGATTCATAATCAAGTGGTTCCAAAAGTCCATTAGTATGGAGTTTCTTCATGCGCTTTACACCGATATGACCTAAATGGCAGTGCCACAAATAAGTTGCACTATCATTATCAACTCTGCATCTTTTGGCTTCAAGACTATGAATATGTGTATCACTACTATCGAGATTCATCAAAAATAGACCACTCTTCAAGGGTGCATGACCATAAAAGATATTACTCATATAAATAGAACAACCATTATTCTCTGATTTGAATGAATAACCGTCTCGCATCAAACAAGATCCAGATATAATGTTCATGCTCAACGCTGGCACCAAATAACAATTATTTAGGTCTAATACTAATCCCGAAGGAGGAGCGATCGGCCGGCCCTCGGCGCCGGCCCAACCGTCTACGAGACCCCAACGAAGAACATGCGCGCTGCCCAGGCAGCCGCAGCCGGCCTGGACCAGCTCGCGGGTGAGGAGCTGAAAGAGCGCATCGGGCGGATGCACGAACTCCTCCACGCCGCCAACACCCAGCAGGACCGCCTCAACCAGCTCGCCAAGCCGGCGGGATCCGGCTCCGCCCGCCTTGGCGGGCCCGACGAACTTCTGCACACCGCTTCCTCGCCACCCGGCGAGGCGCACTCTAGCCGAGCCCAGACTCGACGTGAGCCGGCCGCTACAGCCACCGGCGGATTGGGCGACGAACCCGTCCTAGAGATCCAGCGTGGACCCGGCCAGCATGGCCGGCGTCCGGCTCCAACCGACCCGACCCCCCGTGGCCTGGCCGCAAGTCGACTCGGCCCGCGCGCCATCGATGACGCCGACGCTCGCCACCGTCTCGATCAGCTCGCTCGCTCCCTGTAGGTGGAGGAGAGCGGCGCTATCGGGCCGACGTGCTTCGGCCCACGCATCCGGGAGGAGCCGTTCCCCAAAGGATTCATGCTCCCCGCGACACCCCCAAGTACAACGGGACGGTGAAGCCAGAAGACTGGCTCAGCGACTACACCACGGCCATTGGCATCACCGGTGCCAATCGTCATCTCGCCATGCGCTACGCACCACTCATGCTCCAAGGGTCGCCCCGCATGTGGTTGAACAGCCTGCCGATGGGCAGCATCAACACGTGGGTGGACTTCGAGGAGGCCTTCGTCCGCAACTTCACGGGGACCTACAAGCGACCCGGCCGCCCTAGCCAGCTCGCCATGTGCGTGCAAGGGCCTATGGAGACCGGTCGCGAGTACCTCGCACACTGGACCGAGCTCCGGAACAGCTATGAGGGCGTCCATGAAGTCCAGGCGATCCAGTACTTCATCAGCGGGTGCCGAGACGGCACCCTCCTCAAGCACAAGCTCTTACTCTCCGAGCCGGCCACCATGACCGCGCTCATGGTGACGGCGGACAAGTACGCTGTCGGGGATATACCCCGCGGTGTAAACCGGCCGGAAGTTAAACCGGCCGGACTTAACGGTTTAGCTGAAGACCCGCCCTGACCTTGGCGGTTTACAAGCAACCCGATTGGACGTTGTAACTCAATGGTAACCCGACGGACGGGTCAGAGGAGCGACAAGACCCGGTGGCCCGTCTGGCGGTTCATGAAGGCCGGTTCAACTATTGTGGGCCGGTTTAACAGGAAAGGAATATTTATCTTACAAGGAGTTAAGACCGAGACTTGTACCCGGTTTGTATTAGAGATAGACTAGTCCTAATCCTAATAGGACTCCACATGTAAACCGCCCCTTCAACATATATAAGGAGGGGCGGGGCTCCCCAAAGAGGGACAGGTTAGAAGTTAGAAGCGACAAGCAGTCAACAATCTCTAGGGCTAGACACGAAGAGCCGGTTTACGGCGTCTCCCTCGGGATGATAATGAGACCTAGCCTCAAACAGCATATAGGGCTATTACCGGATGATGTTTCCCGGGGCCCGAAGCTGTCTAAATCCTTGTCTTGCGTGTTGATCCGCCCTGCGTCTCTCGTCCCACTCAACCCCTCTCAAGCTACCACATGGATGCGTTGGCCTCGCGACTAAGTCCTGACACTAGGACATCTGCCGTGACAATTCCACGACAGTTGGCGCCCACCGTGGGGCCTGCGCACGGTGGTGATGAGTTCTTGAAGGGATCTCTCCTAGGGATCGAGAAATTCGCGATTGATTGGATGAAGAAAACCGGCACGGAACGATCACGGAGGATAACCCGCCGCCGGACAACCATGGGCAGAATTATGGTTAACTTTTGTAGCTGACAGATATGAGATTCATCCGAGACGGAGAAAATTTTAGGGTTTGCGTGCGCAACCCCACGTGTTGCTCGTCACTCGACGAATCCGAGGGCAGATTGTTTTTTTTCAGCTGCAATCGAAACCGGGCAGGAATCTGCCGCCAAGTCATCAAAGACCATAGTTGCCGAAATACGTCGTATTCGACTGTTGTACTACGAGGGTGCAGTCGCTGTCGCTGCAGTTTGTTCAAATCTAGAGGTACACCGTCGAATTTGGTGCTGCTGTTCTCCACGTCGTTTTGTCCACATGCAGGATCCAGTCCCGAGGAGATTATACATCGTTGCTACTAGTACTGCTTATCACAGAGAAACAGGAGCCAAATCATACTGATATCCACGTGCAACTGCTAGTGCTAATGAGTACTAGTACTACGTCAGTTTTTGTGCTCGATTACTACATCCGCACGGGCGCCTTATCTGATTGAAAAAATATCAATATTTACTGCGGCCGGGCAGAGCTCTTGTCATACTCATTGAGTCCTCGTCCTAGAAGAGAAGAGGAATCGTCAAAATCAACAGTGACTAGGGGAAGGAGATGGATATGGACTTGTCAACCGAGCCTCCGAGCCGCAGTCGCGCCGAAACTGTTTCCGCGTCAAATCCTTATGGCCGATTTGGAGTCGCCAACGTCCCTTTTACTACCTGGTCCTGCTCCGACCCGCCGCTCGAGCACCTCGCTTGAACAGGCCGTGCCTCTGTTCCGGGCCGCCGGGATTTTTTTTTTCCAGCTGCGCCCTTCCTGTGTGGTCGCACCAGGCCGACCCCGCTGCGATCTCAAGCTGCCCTACAAGTCACCGGCCCCCGCCGTCGCCTACACACAACCGTCTGTATGCATCACAGTATAATGGATGATGGGCATGCACCTCCAAGCTTGATGGATCATGATGGGTACTATTTGGACGTGGTGTCACACTTCAATAAATTTGGAACTTTCCCCGGATCACTATTTCCAGTGAAAAACGATCTGGTGAAGACCGTACCAAACATCCGCCCCGTACTAAGTCATAACCTGTGTTCAAACCGCCGTTTCCGCTGCTGTGGCCGTAAGTCGGCTACATCTCTGTTACTATGGTCAACAGCTGTGCCCCGCGACCGCACTTCAACAACCCGCCGGTGCACCCTCGTCGGAGCGGACTCACCTCAAGTCACCGTACCTTGAGTCAGCCTTCAAACTCATCCATCCGCACCGCCTTACAACGCCACGGGCGACTCGCTTATCTGCCCCCGCTGTTCGGTTTACAACGTCGCGGCCGACTCTCCCGCCCGAGCCGGCTTACAACAAGGCGGCCGACTCATCTGTCCGAGCCGCCTCTGATGTTGCGATCGTTTTACTGTCCGCCCTGCGGTCCGGCTTATTCAACGTTCCGGGTCGACTAACGGGTACCGCTGAGGATCATAAGGTCCAAATACATCAGGTGATATCCATCTGAATTTCTCTTATTAATACTTATTATTTTTGTCAAAAGAACAATTACTTTGCACTGTAAATATTTTTATGCAGGATAATTGCTTATGAAAAAGGTATTGTTATACCGCGGACATGGAGCGCGTGCCAGTATAGTTTTGCAGTGGCGTTCTTTCGGGCCATGCTGCTCGACAGATACACATGCAAATCGCTGCCCCCGCTGTTCGGTTTACATCCGTCCAACGCATGCGGATGATTCATTGTCCGCGCCGGTTTACAAACATCACGGCCGACTCACCCGTCTGCACCGGTTTACCACAATGAGGCTGGTTCATCCGTGGTTAATTTCAGCTTCATACAGTTATCATCAACTTCATGGCGGGTTATTTCCGGCTTAAACACATCAGGTGATATCCATCTAAGATATATTTTATTAGCACATATCAAAGAGCAGTTTATCTTTGCCTTGGTCTGCAATACTGTTTATGCAGGACAATTGTTCATTACAAATGAGGCGCTATGTTACGGGCACGGAGCACGCGTTAGCAATATTCTGCATCGGCGTTTCGTCCGTGTCATACCACCCGATGAATGAGCATGCGCAAATCGCCGTCCCTGTGGTCCGGTTTACATCAACTTACCGGGACCGCGCCCGCAATTAGCCCGTCCGTGCGGCTTACCGCACTTGCGATTGACTCGCCCGTCTGTGCCGGCTTACAGCGTCGTAACCGACTCTCGCGATCGCACTGGTTTACAACACCGTGGCCGTCTCCCGCGACCGCGCTGGTTTGCGGTGCGGAGGACTACTTGCTCCGCACTGGTTTACAATGCCGCGACCGGGTCATCTGTCTGTTCGCATGGCTGACTTGCCATGATTGATTTCAGTTTTCACTGTGGTGATCGTCAACTCCGCGGTGGATGTTTTCTGGCTAACATATCAGGACAACTTGTCTATTGCAAAAAGGGATTATTATATCGCTGAGCTATCGGATAACCCATGTCGGTTTATATATCGCGATCCGCGATCCAATCCGCGTCAACTCGTCAGGATCATGCGAATTACCCTATAGCGCATGCACAGGCTGCCATCCCCCGCAGTCCGGTCTACATCAACATACCGGGCCGCACCGGTATGCACACGCCATGTATTGAGTATGAACAAGTCACAGCTTGGGTAGCCCGGTTTTCTTTCAAATTGGAGGCAAATTATCATCAACCACCGTCTGCGCTGGATGGATCAATGAACAGGCGCACAAGTCGCCGCCGCTACAGTTTGGTTAAACTTCAAATCACCAGTTGGAAGGAACCATTGGACGAGTTGCTGACACGGTTCGTACGGGGTCATTTACAACCCGCCGTAGTCACCTCGACCTTCTGTGGATTCACGTCGTGTTATCAACGCCAATAATATACAAGTTATACCGGTTTATATCACGGTCAAATATGGAGAATCTCAAGCCAACTCCTCGAGTCACCTTGAGATTTGGGGGCTACGATGATAGGACGCAGCAAGTCTTGCCAGTTTCAGCCGGTTTAAGAACCCAAGGACGATGGAGGGAAAGATAACCCGATCCCGGAGGCTACTGATATGTTGATGAAAAATTTAAAGGCCGTCAGAAAATTTCCGATGTAGAAAGTATATGACAGTTACAAAATCCCGGCTCAATGAAGAAGTTTTGGATCATCAGAAAGGATTCCGGTTTGAAACCTAACTGAAGGGAAATCAGTATCACTGAAGCTCTCAAATATCCGATTTACAATCCGGTTCAAGAGAAATTTATTCTCCCACAAAGTTCTGAAGCGCTCAGATCCGGTTTACCCATGTCCGGTTCAAAAAGGAATTAACTTCTCGCAAGTTCGAGCTTAAAGGCCGTCAGAAAAATTCCGGCTGAAAATGAAGATTCCGGTTTAAAATCCGGTTCAAGGGAAAGATGTCTCCAACAAAGCTTTGAAGCTCTTAAATATCCGGCTCAAGATCCCGGTTCAAGAAGAATTTATCTCTTGCAAAAAGGTTAAAAAACACTGAAGAGGACCTTCTGCCATGATGCGCGGTTCAAACATGGGGCTTCCTGTTCAAACATAGGTCGTATTCGAACCAAAGAGAACATAGCTATTCAAACATGGGGCTTCCTGTTCAAACATAGGTCGTATTCGAACCAAAGAGAACATAGCTATTCAAACATGGGGCTTCCTGTTCAAACATAGGTCGTATTCGAACCAAAGAGAACATAGCTATTCAAACATGGGGCTTCCTGTTCAAACATAGGTCGTATTCGAGCCAAAGAGAACATAGCTATCCTTACAAAGTCAGTTGGGGACCTAGTCGACTTGAACCGTAGCTACACCTCCCGGGGGCTTGGTCATGTCTTGACGACGGTAATGCCTTCTGGCTGGCATATTTGCCACTGAATCAGTTGGGGACCTAATCGACTTGAACCGTAGTTACACCTTATGGGAGCTCGGTCATGTCTTGATGATGGTAATGCCTTCTGGTCGGCTTTTTAGCCAATGAATCATTTGGGGGCTTGGTCGTGTCCGAACCAATGCAATGCCACTTGATCGGCCCTAGGCCACTGAGTCACTTGGGGGCTTGGTCGAATCCGAACCAATGCAATGCCACTTGGCCGGCGTAATGCCACGAGTCTTTTGGAGACCTGGCCGACTGGCACCATCGCTACGCCTTCGGGGAGCTTGGTTGCGTCTGACCATGGTAACACCATCTGACCAGCTCAGTAGAGTTTTTCTTTTTGCAAATGGTTTTATCATTGCCTTTGCTTGAAATTTTGTTTTTATAAGTATTTCTTTTGTTGCGATTTTAAACCGACAATTCTTGAACCGGTTCGATTGTCAAATTATAAATTGACGGAACACGATCAAAATCTTAATCCGGAGGCCATCTGCCCGGTTTGATTTTCTATTACCATCATGGAGTAAACCGGTGTTTATCAACCCGGCTCGGCTTTCAACTACAAGTTGTGAGTGCATGATCAAATTATAATCCGGAGATTATCAACCCGGTCTGGTTTGACTACAAGTCACCAGTATTATATATTGTTAAACCGGTGTTTATCACAACCCGGTACGGTTTTATCATAAACCGGCATAATATGGAAGGAGTTATCGTTACTCAAGATTGGGGTTATCACTCTTACTACAAAAAGTTGGTAAACCGGCTATATTACAGGTATGATGTATTTCATATTTGATTATTCTTAAGCGCAGCCTTGGTTATAAACCTGGGTTATATGTTGGGCATTATGACCCGTCCGGCGGTAAACCGCCAGGACACTTTAAACTTGTTGTATGCAGAAACAGGTTGAATAACGCATGGTTATAAATTATCCGGTGTTATTAAACCGGCCTGGCTTTAAAGACGATAAGTCGCCAGTATGATGATAACTCATCCGGTGTTTATTAAACCGGCCTGGCTTTAAGACGATCAGTCGCCAGTATGAGGATAAATTCTCCAGTGTTTATTAAACCGGTCTGGCTTTGGACTATAAGTCGCCAGTATATATTTGGATTGCGCCATTGGAATCATGCGCTTATAAATTATTGGATTATATTATTCAAATAGCCAAACTTGGCTGAATCTTCATTATGGTATTGGATGAATAAAGGTTTTCATACGAGATTATATTATCTTGAATGGCCAACATGGCTGGATTTTTATTATGGTTATTAATGTTATGATTAAGGTTTTCAAAGTCGCTTTAGCGCAATGGTCATCATTTTCTACAATTGAAGGAATAGTCCCGAGTTGCTGCAGGCTTACAACCCGGCACTTGGGGGCTACATTATTCAAAATTGAGATTACATCAAATATGCAAGGTCATTTTTGCTCATCTTATTGAAGACCCAACTCATCACATCGTAATGAGCTGGCCCTTGGGGGCTACCAATTGCTCCTGTCAACTACTAAAGGTACAAAGCTTTTTATCTATTATATTGAAGGGTCTACTGCTCAGTTGGTAAAGCACAAAGCTCTTAACCTTGTGGACGTGGATTCAAGCCCCATGATGGGGGGTTACATCATATGATGTTATTTTCATAGAAGTATATATCAAAGTCCTAGCTCAATATTATCTTACTGAGCCGGCCCTTGGGGGCTACACATTGCTGTTCAAAGTTTACAAGATTATATTTACAAAGTCCCTGCTGATTATTACATAATGACCTGGCCCTTGGGGGCTCCATTGGTCGAAGTTTTATGGGCATCAGTCAATTAAAAGTCCCAGGTTGCAGTAAGCATGACAACCCGGCACTTGGGGGCTACAGGTATTATATATTATTATCAAAGAAAGATTTCCAAGTTCTCTGTTGAGCAAATCAGATTGACCCGGCGTCACCAATCATAAACCGATGTTAGCAACAATCATGAACCGGTGTATGCAACAATCATAATCCGGGGTCATCAGTTTTATAACCCGGCCATTTGGTAATGTTAAACCGGCAAGTTTTCAGGACCGGGGTCATCTTCAAACCGGCTGCATATCAGATGAATATTTCAAGACCAATATTTCTTAAACCGGCGTTTTGGAAGCCGACTCAAGTGGATTATTTTTTCACAAATATATTTTCTATGAGAAACCAATGTCAGTAAGTTGAATATGGAGCTGGTTATTGACCCGGATTTTCTAGAAGGTGGAAATGGCAAAGACTAAGGATGATCAGATGCCGGTTTACAAGAATTTTTTAATCCGGAGCACAACCTGTCAAATTTGTTCTGATGTTTATTTGCAGCATAAGTTTACCATGGATAAATCCAAGCTAAACTTGGGGGCTAATGTCGGGGATATACCCCGCGGTGTAAACCGGCCGGAAGTTAAACCGGCCGGACTTAACGGTTTAGCTGAAGACCCGCCCTGACCTTGGCGGTTTACAAGCAACCCGATTGGACGTTGTAACTCAATGGTAACCCGACGGACGGGTCAGAGGAGCGACAAGACCCGGTGGCCCGTCTGGCGGTTCATGAAGGCCGGTTCAACTATTGTGGGCCGGTTTAACAGGAAAGCAATATTTATCTTACAAGGAGTTAAGACCGAGACTTGTACCCGGTTTGTATTAGAGATAGACTAGTCCTAATCCTAATAGGACTCCACATGTAAACCGCCCCTTCAACATATATAAGGAGGGGCGGGGCTCCCCAAAGAGGGACAGGTTAGAAGTTAGAAGCGACAAGCAGTCAACAATCTCTAGGGCTAGACACGAAGAGCCGGTTTACGGCGTCTCCCTCGGGATGATAATGAGACCTAGCCTCAAACAGCATGTAGGGCTATTACCGGATGATGTTTCCCGGGGCCCGAAGCTGTCTAAATCCTTGTCTTGCGTGTTGATCCGCCCTGCGTCTCTCGTCCCACTCAACCCCTCTCAAGCTACCACATGGATGCGTTGGCCTCGCGACTAAGTCCTGACACTAGGACATCTGCCGTGACAATTCCACGACATACGCCAACGCTGACTCCGCCATGAAGATCCAGGTGGCGCTGGATGAAGCCGGCAAGGCGAAACTGGTTCCCCCTCCGAAGCCGGCCGGAGAAAGCAGCCGGCAGCATCATCACTAGAACAACAAGCGCAAGGCCGACCAGCCGGCGCCGCGTCATCACAACCCGGCTCGTCACGGCCACCGAGCCCGCGGCTGACCCGACGGCGAAGCGTCGGCAAACCGGCAAAACGGCATGGCAACCCGCCATGAGCTTCGAGCAGATGCTCGACGCCCCCTGCAAGCACCACAGCGGCGCAAGACCCTCCACGCACACGCTTTGGCAGTGCGCCATCAGCAAGCGCATCATGAGGGGCGACGTCCCACTCCCTTCGGCTCTGGCTCCAGGCACGGGACAGCCGCCTCCGCCTCCACCACTGCCTCCAGTTGGCGGCGCGATGCACGATGACGCCTACCCGGACCAGAACGCGGCCTACGTCGTCTTCACCAGCCTCGGCGACGACAAGCGCAGGGAACGCCTCCTTCGGTAGGAGGTGAACACCATCGTCCCGGCCAAGTCGGAGTTCATGCATTGGTCGGATCGCCCGATCACCTGGACCCGGGAGGATCACTCGACAGTCATGCCGAGTCCGGGTGGTTACGCCCTCGTCCTCAACCCCACCATCGTCGCGCGGCACACATGCAAGTTCTCCCGAGTCCTCATCGACGGCGGCAGCAGCATCAACATCCTCTACCGCGACACGATGACCAAGCTCGGCCTCAAGGTCGAGGACCTGGAGCCGACCCGAACGATCTTCCACGGCATCGTGCCCGGCCTCTCCTGCTCCCCCATTGGCCGGGCCCGGCTAGATGTCCTGTTCGGTGACAACAGCCACTTCCGGCGCGAACCAATCTGGTTCGAGGTGGTGGACCTGTCCAGCGCGTATCACGCGTTGCTGGGCCGGCCCGCGCTCGCAAAGTTCATGGCGGTTCCCCACTACGCGTACCTGAAGATGAAGATGCCGGGTCCCAAGGGCCTCGTCACCATCACTGGCGATTACCGCAAGTCCCTGGAGTGCGCCCGAGACGGCGCCAAGTTGGCCGAGTCGCTGGTCATTGCCGAGGAGTGGCGCCAGCTCGACCGGATCGTCGCCCTGGCAGACGAGGCCTCCACCGCGTCGATCCCGACCCCGGACCCGGCCGACAAGGCCGCCTTCAAGCCCTCCAAGGAGACCAAGAAAGTGAAGCTCAACCTAGAAGACCCCAGCTGCAGCAAGTACATTGTCATAGGCGCCCACCTCGACAACAAATAGGAAGGCGATCTTGTCGACTTCCTCCGTGAGAATCGGGATATCTTCGCATGGACCCCCAAGGACATGCCGGGTATACCGAGGAAGTACGCCGAGCACAAACTTCACGTTTGCAAGGATGCCAAGCCTGTCCGTCCACCCCTACGACGATTTTCCGAAGAGAATAGAAGAACCATTGATGAAGAGGTCGCCAAGCTTTTGGCGGCCGGCTTCATAATGGAAGTGTTTCACCCTGAGTGGCTGGCCAATCTAGTCCTCGTCCTGAAGAAGAACAAGACCTGGCGCATGTGTATCGACTACACCAGCCTCAACAAGGCCTGTCCCAAGGATCCGTTCGCCCTCCCGCGGATCGACCAAGTCATCGACTCGACCGCCGGGTCTGAGCTCCTGTCCTTCTTGGACGCTTACTCCGGCTACCACCAGATCAAGCTGGACCCGGCCGACGCCCTGAAGACGTCCTTCATCATGCCCTTTGGGGGGGTATTGCTACATCACCATGTCGTTTGGCTTGAAGAATGCTGACGCCACCTTCCAGCGCTGCATGCAGAAATGCCTGCTGCCGCAACTCGGCCGCAATATCCATGTATACGTGGACGACATCATGGTGAAGACCAAGCAGCACCTCACGCTCCTCGACGATTTGAAGGAAACCTTCACCAACCTCCGCGAATACAAGGTCAAGCTTAACCCGGAAAAATGCGTCTTCGGCGTCCCGACCGGAAAGCTACTTGGCTTCCTCGTCTCGGAACGCGGCATTGAGGCGAACCCGGAGAAGATCAAGGCAATCGAGCGCATGCGCAAGCCGGCTCGGCTGCGTGATGTCCAGAAGTTCACTGGATGCTTGGCCTCGGTCAGCCGGTTTCTAAGCCGGCTGGGCGAGAGGGCGCTACCCCTGTACCAGCTGATGAAGAAGACGAGCCCGTTCGAATGGAACGGCAAGGCAGATGAGGCCTTCCAAGACCTCAAGCGCATGCTCTCCACCGCACCAGTCCTGGCCGCGCCGACCGACAAGGAGCCGCTGTTGCTCTACATAGCCGTGACCTTGCGGGCGGTCAGCATGATGTTGGTGGTCGAGTGACCAGAGAAGGGCAAGATCCAAGCCGTCCAGCGCCTAGTCTACTACCCGAGCGAGGTGCTCTCCATCTCCAAGAAGAACTACCCGCACTAATAGAAGATGTGTTACAGCGTGTACTTCACCGCCAAGAATCTGAAGCAGTATTTCCAAGATCACGTTGTCACCGTGATCAGCACGACGCCTATCGGAGAAATCATCGGGTGCCGGGATGCCTCTGGCTGGGTTGCCAAGTGGGCGATCCAGCTAGCCGTCCACACCATCCTCTACGAGCCCCGCACCACGATCAAGTCTCAAGCCCTGCCCGACTTCCTCGTCGACTGGACCGAGACCCAGTACTTGTCGCCGCCTCCCAACTCGACGCATTGGCGCATGCACTTTGACGGGTCCAAGATGCGACTCGGTTTGGGGGCCAGCATCGTACTGTCGTCCCCAAAGGGCGACCGACTCCGCTACGTGCTCCAGATCCACTTCGCCGCCTCCAACAACGTTGCCGAGTATGAAGCCCTTGTGCACGACCTCCGGCTTGCCAAGGAACTCGGCATCCGACGCATCCTGTGCTACGGAGACTCGGACCTGGTGGTGCAGCAGTGCTTCGGCGAATGGGACGCCCGCGACTCCAACATGGCAAGCTACCGCTTACTTGTCCAGAAGCTGTCCGGGTCCTTTGAGGGCTGCGAGTTCCTCCATGTCCCGCGCGCGGAGAACGAAGCAGCCGACACGCTCGCCAAGATTGCCTTGTCACGACAAGCCATCCCGTCCGGCGTCTCCCTCGAGCACCTGCGCAAGCCGTCCGTCAAGCCATCACCGGACTCCAAGTCCATCCATGTTCCAGATGACCCGGCCACACCTCAACCCGGCCCTGGGGCTGCTGAACCCGGCCCAGGGGCTGCTCAGCTCGACCTGGCCACCATCATCCCGGAACCGGCCACGCCATCCCCAACCCGGGGGCGGCTCAACCCGGCTCGGGGGCTGCCGACTCGGAACCCACCATGGTGGCCGTCTTTGCCGTGGTTACGGCTCCATCTTGGGCCCTCCCAATATTAGAATTTTTGGAGAACGGGGTTCTCCCCATAGACGAGACCGAAGCTCGACAAGTGCAGCACCGGTGTCCGCCTACAGCATCATCAACAACGAGCTCGTCAAGCGCAGCTCCACCGACGCATTCCAGCGCTGCGTCGAACAGGAACGGGGCATCGACATTCTCCTCAACATACATCAGGGCGAGTGCGGGCACCACGCCGCATCACAATCCCTGGTGGCCAAGGCGTTCCGCCATGGTTTGTACTGGCCCACGGCCCTCCAAGATGCCGAGTCGCTCGTCCTCAAGTGTGAGGGATGCCAGTGCTTCAGCAAACGCAACCACCAGCCAGCATCAGCACTCCGCACCATACCGATCGCCCGACCCTCCGCGGTCTGGGGACTCGACATGGTGGGACCCTTAAAAACCGCTCGAGGCGGCATGACGCACTTGATGGTGGCAGTGGACAAATTCACCAAGTGGATCGAGGCAAGACCAATCAAGAAACTGGACGGGTCAACGGCCATCTGGTTCATCAAGGACATAGCGGTGTGCTACGGCATGCCGAACAGCATCATCACCGACAACGGCACCAACTTCGCCAAGGGAGCGCTCGAGCAATACTGCTCCGTCTCCGGCATCCGCCTCGACCTAGCCTCCGTTACGCATCCGCAGTCCAACAGGCAGGTCGAGCGGGCCAATGGACTCATCCTGTTCGGCGTCAAGCCGCGACTCGTCGAGCCACTCATCCGCTCACCCGGCAGCTGGCTTGACGAGTTGCCAGCCATTCTTCGGAGTCTACGCACCACGCCGAATCGGTCGACCGGGTTCACCCCGTTCTTCCTCGTCTACAGAGCCGAAGCCGTCATCCCGACCGACGTTGAGTTCGACTTGCCGCGTGTCGCGATGTACACCGAAGCCGAAGCCAGAGAAGCCCGCGAAGATGGCGTCGACCTGCTCGAAGAAGCACGCCTCCTGGCGCTCAGTCGCTCGGCCATCTACCAGCAAGGCCTAAGGCACTACCACAGCAAGAAGATCAAGCCCCTCGCGTTCCGCGAGGGCGACCTCGTCCTCTGACTCGTCCAAGAGCAGGCAGACCAGCACAAGCTGTCTCCTCCATGGGAGGGCCCATTCATCGTGAGCAGGTCCTTGCGCGACCGCAACGCCTACTACCTCATCGACGCACGCAAGTCAAGCAAGTGCAAGAAGGACACCGCCGGTGAAGAAACGACCCGGCCATGGAACACGGAACTCCTCCGCCCGTTTTACAGTTAGCCGCACGAGCGTATGTATCGTCGCCTTTTGTAAACACATGAAACTAGGGGTCCCCGAACGAGACTCGGAGGCTGCCTTTTGCCGACCAATTTATTGTGTCCCTATTTTCTTGCATCACTATACCACTGAACCCGACCACTGGTCCGACTCGCTCGACCCGGGGGCTCGGGGGCTCGCCGCCTTACTTGGTGATTCCTGATAAAGTTAGGATGCCGCGGTCCCCCACTTCGCCCTAAAGCCACATATCCAGCTTTGGCTGTCGGCTGGCAAGCACAACGGGCCAAAGCTCCTTTACGCTTCATACACTAAGTCAAAAGGCTGCCGAGTTGATCAACCCGGCCCACCATTCATCAAATGAACAACCGGACGACCGGCTGCTCGCCAACCGGCTTCGCCGGATTGCCACCAGCCGGCCCAGTGGGTGTTTCGCTCGCGCTCAACGTTTCGAGGGACCCAAGTCCTGTGCGCTCCTCTCAAAGAACCGAACTCCTTGTCTTGGACCGGAGCCTCGGCCGTCGGACTCGCGGGGGGGGGGGGGAGGTTTGAGAAAGGAAAAGTGCATGAAATCGGTCCAAAAAACGGAAGGCAAAAAAGCAAAAGCACCCACGACATCTACACAAATATTTAAGAAAAGGCCCACGGCCCGAGTTCATTACACCCTAAAACCCCCAGTGGGTGGGTGGACTTGCTATTTAACAGATTTTACACAAAGTGTCTTAGGCATCTCCAGCGCCGCGTCACGACGTCGACGGCTCTCCCCTGCTGGCCTCTGGGTCCAGTGAGGCACCGGTGTCCTCCTCAGCACCCGTGTCGTGGTAGACGCCCGTCTCCTCCGAGCTCCCCTCCGGATCGTGGAGGAGCAAGCCGTAGTCGTCGCCGTCCACAGCCCTACTGTCTTCCGTCCGCTCCGAATGGAACTCGTCGTGGAAGGTGAACTCGGTGATGTAGCTGGCCTGGGAGGCGATCGGCTTGCTCCTGCAAGAGCTGCTCTGAACCGGCCCGCTTGCTCCTGCAAGAGCTGCTCCGAACCGGCCCGCTGGCCCATCAACGCGTCCAGCTGCAGGTCTGGATGCCAGGACAGTGTGAACCGGAGCGCCGTCTCAGCACCGACACGAGCGATGGAGACGCGCCACTCGCCAAGCCGGTCCAGCCCCATCTCCAACCAACGCGCCAGGCGCGAGAAGCTGCTCGGTTGGACGGAGTCCGGCCATAGGGCCGCCGTCATTGCGGTGCCGGCCTGGGACAGCCGCCCCAACTGCGTTCCCAGGACCTGCAGGCGGGTCTCAGCAGCGGCGATGATCTCCGGGAAGGTCCAGGCCACCCGCCGATCCGTCCCGGACCCAACGACGCCGGTCGGGTCAAGCTGATAGCGGACGGCTTCCTCCGCCAGCCGCTGCGTCTCTAGGAAGGCCCTTGCCGCAAAAGAAGAAGCGAGTTAGAAGAAGAACAACAAGGAAGAAAGGCCGGATCCCGACCCGGCAAACAACAAGAAAAAGCACTTACTAGAGAAGGACTCTTCCAGGTGCTGCGCCTCAAGCAACGTACCACGCCGCTCCCGTTCGATGGCGCGGTCGCGCTCATGGAGCGCCTTCTCCAGATCGGCCGCCTTGGCAAGGGCCGCCTTTAGCTCGGCGTCCTTGTCTTCGGCCGCCTTCTCGGCCGCCTCGCGGCGACGGGCCTCGTCCTAACGGCCCCCCTCAGCTGTGCCCCCGCAGGCGATCCACCTCGGCCTGGAGCCGGCCCTTATCGTCGGCCAGCTGGCCGCGCTGCTGGTCTGCCTGCACCAGGGCCTGCTGCGTCTCTTCCGCCTTGGCGGCTTCCGCCTTAATGAGCTCCACCTCGGCCTCGAGGCGGCTCTTGTGACCCGCCAGCTGCTCATGCAGCCGGTTGGCCTCGCCAAGAGACCACCGAGCCACGACAGCCTCTGCCCTCGCCTGCGCCGCCTCGACGCCAAGACGGCCGGTGTCGGCAACGAGCCGGTCGTAGTGATGACCGGCCCGGAGTAGACGAGCCCGCCAGGACAGCACCTCGGCTGCGAAAAAGAAGGACTCAGCAGAAGAAAAAAGCAAGACTTAAGATTTGGCCCAATTGTTATACAGTTGGCCCGAAACTCGGGGGCTACACCCAGTGGGTGCGCTAGCGCGCTCCCACTAGAAAAGAGCACAAGAATACCTGCGGTGACGCGGATCTCCTCCTCCTTGGCGGCAAGCTGCTCCATGAGCTCCCGGTGCTTACCTAGGAGACAATTGTAGGCGGCGCCCCGGAAGGCGTTGAGATGCTGAAGAAAGCAGAAATCAGAACAAGGCCAACACTCTAAAGATTCGACCCAACTACTATGTAGTTGGCCCGGACCTCAGGGGCTACACCCAGTGGGTGCGCTGGCGCGCCCCTACAAAGAAGAAATTACAAGAAGACTTACCAGAACGGCGCGCTCCAGGTCGCGCGTCCGCTCCACCTCGGCCTGGGCAAAGGCCTCGAGCCGTTCCGTCAAGCCTCGTAGGCGGCGACTGACGGCATCCAGTGCCGCCTCCTCCTGGGTCTGAGGCCCGAAGACAACGGCCCCCCCGCTCCATGCCGGTTGTGGCACGGCAGCTCAGCGCCCTCCCTGCTGGGGCACCAAGGCGTACTCTCCGCTGGCCGCTCGCGACGCGGCCAGCACCTCCTCCGACGCCCCTCCCAGCGCCGACGATGACCCAAACACCGGGACTACCTACGTCGCCATCTCCGGCCCAGCTGCCGGGGTGGCCTCCGGCACCGCCGCCCGCAGCGTCTCCTCCAAAACCGGCGGCGCCTCCGACACCGCCGCCCACAACGTCTCTTCCAAAACGACGCCGCCTCCACCACCATCAGTCCCCGCTGGC
The DNA here is from genome assembly GCA_032464435.1 of Aegilops umbellulata. Lineage (NCBI taxonomy): Eukaryota > Viridiplantae > Streptophyta > Magnoliopsida > Poales > Poaceae > Aegilops > Aegilops umbellulata. The sequence continues at coordinate 54,659,358 of CP136057.1, forward strand.
TCGACCATGTCGGCCCGCGGCGGGGTGTCACCCGCCACCTCCACGACCTCCCGGTCGGGGATCACCACCTCAGCCCGGCCTCCACGGCCGCGCTCCCTCACCGACGACGGCTCAAAGACCGTCGCCGCCACCACCGTGCCCTCCGGCATCTCGCGTCAGGCCGGCTCCGCGCCGGCTCGCGCCCATGCCGCCGCCGCGTCGGTCCAAGCACGGATCGCCGCCGCCTCCAGCTCCGCCTCGGCCCGGTTCCTGTCCCGCCAGGCAAAGGCTTCAGCATCGTTCGGATCCAGGCCGAGGTCCGAGTCGGCCCGCCCCTCCACCTCGGCCTGGTCGGCGAGGTCGGACCGGCTCCTGCGGAACGCGGCCCCTTCGGTGGCCGCGGCTTCCGCCGCCACCCTCGCCAGCGCGATTGGCGACCTGAAGAAGAAGACAGAATGAGCAGAAAATAAACAAGACTAGCTCAAGAAAAAAAATCTTAGCGCAAACGAGAGATGAGGCTTACCCCGCCAAGACTGGGATAGGGGGTTGGCCTCCCGTGCCCGCCGCTGCGCTTCCTCTTGGCCGGCCTCCCGGCCCCGGCCGGGTCCGCCGTGCGCTTCGGGGCCCGGGGTCGCGGCGCAACGCTGTTTTTCCCATGCGGGCGGCTCGGCGCCGCCCCATGCGAGGACCCAGCTCCGCCCGCGTCGCCGCCTCCCCCGCCCAACGCCACTACACCGACAACTGGCGTCAACACCGACCGTTCCGTGCCGCGGTCAGCAATTCAAGACACATGAAGAAAAACACGTGACTTACCCGCGTGACGCTCAGCGCCGGCGTCTGACTCGGCCTCCTCCTCCCCGCCATGAGCCGCAGGCTCCTCTAGCGCCACCGGCGCCACCTGCGATGGGGCCCGGGCATAAGGATGCTGAATCGCATTCAGAAGTACCCCCCGTCACGTCAGGACGGATGAGAAGGTGCGCGGCAGCAAAGTAAGAAGACCAGACACTCACCTGTGGCGCCGGGTTCCACTGGCTGTACGGCGCCTTGCCGAACTGCCAGTCCTCCCCAAGGTTGGCCTTGGAGATGTCATTCACGCCGCGCGCGATTTGCTCCGCGGACAGCCGCGTCGAGCCCATGCGATTGGGGTCTTGAAGGCCAACCGTTTCGCCGATGAGGCAGGAGCGCCCCTGAAGCGGAAGGACCCGACGCATGATGAACGCGGCGAGGAGGTCGGTGCCGGTGAGCCCCTACTGCATCCTCATCACCGTCACCCGCTCGCAGAGATTGACGATCTCCTGCGACGGGCGCCTGGGCGAGTAGCCCCAATTTGTCTTCGCCCGCGGCGGTGCGATGGCGAAGGCCGGAAGGCTGATGCGATCCGCACCAATGTTGCGGATGTAGAAGAAGGAGTTCTGCCACTTCTTGGCAGAATCCTCCAGCGGGATCTTGGGGAAATCCGCCCCCGACCGCTTCGAGATGACGACGGTGCCGCAATCGGAGAACTCCCCGGCCGACGGGCCCTGCTGCTTCAAGGAGAAGAAGCGCGCCCAGAGGTCGATCGTAGGCTCGACCCCCAGGTACCCCTCGCAGAGGGTGACGAAGCCGGAGAGTTGGACGATGGCGCCGGCGCCAAGATGATGCGGCTGGAGCCCGAAGAACTCCAGGAACGCGCAGAAGAAGTTGCTCACCGGTAGCCCGAACCCGTGCTCGAAGTGCGTAAGGAAGACCACGCGCTCCTGCCTCTCGGAAGGCGCCGCGTCGCCCGGAGTTGGGTGATGTCCTCGGAGGTGACATTCGAACCCATCTAGGAGCCCGATGGCAGGGACATGATCAAAGGAAGAAGAAGGAAGATGGACGACGAAGGAGTTCTGCTCGGAGCAGCGGGCGCCGCAGTGCGTCAGTTGCAAAGAGCAGAGCGAGAGCAAAGGGACAGGAGGGCGCGAGCAAGAATAATGTCCGCCGCCCCCTGCCCCTTGATTTATAACCCTCGATTTGAACGCGGGGAAGTGGGGAAGTGGGATCGTCTGCATGCGCCCGTTCCACTACCCTGCGATAAGTGCGCACGTACATGCGCAGTAACTGCCCGGGGAAGAGCAGCCGGCCCCCGGACGCCGCAATAAATCCGCGTGCTTGGGCCGAGGGCGCGCGGTGGTGGGCCCCAGCCCGTCGCCCGGTCCCGTCACGCGCGTGGCCTGTCAGGCCCCTCCGACTCCCGGGCACCACGTGGCGCCTGCGCAAAGCCCGAGGGATTGCCCCAAGATTTGACGGACTTCTCGGTTCCCGCCACGGCCGGGATGCCACAATCTGGTTTCCGAGAAAAACGACACACAGTGGGTGTTGCCGGACCCGGCGCTCGCAGAATCCACCTTGCTCAAGGGGGAAACAGCGAAGGCGCACTCATCCGAAGACGGCGAACATTCACAGCTTCGGGGACTACTGTAGGGGGATGGACCCCGGGCAGGCAACAGAACCCGGATCCCCTTCAAAAAACACCGGGGCTGGCACCGCCCCTCAATACCGGCACTCGCTTGGCCTGGTCGCTCGACCCTGCCAAGCCCCGCAAGCCGACCAGACTAGCTGACCCGGCAAGACACGCCGACTCGGCCCCAACGACTAGCGCAAGACAGCCGAACCCGACACGACCAAAGCCTCCTCGACAAGCCAGCGCCACCCGTGGCGTGCTACGCAATCCAGCCGCGGGTCAACTCCCACCCCATCCAGGCCGTATGATGGGGACGAGTCTTCAATCAATGATGACCGAGGCAACAGTGCCCCGCCCATGCCTCTGGTCAGCAGGAACATGGCAACAGTGCCCCTCACCTATCCGCTGACCAGGGCCGGCGTGGCTACAGTACCCCGCCCTCACCGCTGATGATAGCAAGCGGCAACCTGACGGAGAGCACTGTACGCGACTCGACTCGGTCACGCCCTGACGATCGACAAGACGGCGCACAGTTCCCCTAGGCATGCGGGGCCCGCACCTAGGGGAACCCGGCGAACCACAAGCTCTCAGCGGGACCCAGCCTGGGTCCCCGGACGCCGACAATACGGACCCACCGACTTGTAACATTACCATTGTACCCCCGGGGGGTTGGGCTATAAACCCCCCGGGAGCCCACGATCATATGGGAGGAGAGCGAGCGAGAGGGCAAGCAGAAAACACATACGAGAGAAAAGCAAGTAAGCATAGGGCTAGCCACAAAACAGCAACACCGGAAAGAAGGAGCAGCCGAAGCCTTGGCCAGCTTCCTTCCTTCTCCATACAGCTCCAGGAGCAACATTGTACTATCGATCATCCAACTACACTTGGCAGGACTAGGGGTATTATCTCTCCGGAGAGCCCCGAACCAAGGCATGTCCGGCGTCCCGCGCCCGCTCATGCCAACCTTGCCTCTGGAGTCCACCAGCGCCCTCGAGCCTCCTCCTCTCTTTAGTCATCCCTTGGCATCTGCCGTGCGCCCACCACGACACTTTGGCTAACATTTGTCATCGCCCATTGATGACACTTTTTTCCTTCGACTGTATAGTACTCCGCAATACCGTGTCAAAAAACATATTATATTTTGATACGAAGGGAGTACCTTTCCATTGATTGGAAACCCTCGAGGAAAATGATCTCATAAACAAAGGAATTATACAGTATGAAATAGCAAAAAAAAGACTGATTCGATTCTAAAAAATTGATAATAGATATTTTATTCTGCCTAAGTTATCTCGACAAGGAAGATATTCAATATTTGAATCAGATTGGATTTCGACACCGACGGCTTACGTTGGTTGACATGGGAGCATTTGCCGAAAGCTCTCCGCAGTCTGACGCATGAGCTGATCCGCAAAAAGGAAACGTAACCGAATCCTCGAGATGTCAGAGCGCCAAACGAAGTATATATGCGAACCTCGTCACTCGAAGGTAAAGCTAGCTAGATACCAGAAGTAAGTTTCACGCGTAACGTCGACGCGAACAGAAGTTTCAGCTCGATCTATCGGGCAGTCCCGGATATATGCCTGCCAGAATCAGTTCGGCGTTCTGATCCATCTCCCGCTCGATCTCGCCAAGAAAGCTTTGACAAAGCAAAGGAAGAACAGATCGAGAATGAGATGTAGGGAAAACCATGTCGATCGATCGACCAAGGAGGTCCTGAATATCTTCACACTCACGCACAGGGAGAGAGGGATGGGCACTGTGCTACCGTGAGGGTGACACAAAGACGATGAACTAACTTGGCTTGCTTGCCGGCTGCTCCGACGATCCGGGCATATATGGTGGTTACTTTTGATTGATTGGTTTTCTCTCCCTTTTGCGAGAGTGATTGATTGATCTACCCAGACGAGACGTCTGGGATTCGCTTCTATTCGACCGCTTTCGGTTTCAGTCACGCGTGTGTGCGTGTACGCGCAACACTGCCCTTCGTTGTCATGGATGCGCCACTCTCCAAGTTGCTAGTAGAATTTTGAGGTTGGGTTCAGTTGACTTTTGTTTTCGAAAGTAGGGTACACCACTACTCCCTCCGTTCCATAATATAAGACCGTTTTTCTACAGTATACTCCCATTCGACTCATAATATAAGATTGTTTTTGACACATGAGTGCGATTTTTTTTTCGGACAAGGAGGGGCAGTTTCAGCTGTTCTTTTTCAGCGTTCATGTTTCATTGACACGCTCTGTTTCTAAGACTGCATGCGACCAATACACGCCCTGGTTGGGCACTAGTATGGATCTGATCCATGGCACGGAGCAAAAAGACTCAATATTTTGTTCATATTTGGTTTCATGAGCATGAGAATTTCAAGTCATACCGCGACGAACTTGTACGCAATCGTGGGGCAAAGTCGCTCAACCATCGATGATACACCATCCAAGAGGTCATGAGCAAGTATTGGCCATTTGAAACAACTAATTGGTCTGTGGCCAAGTGCTGCACAAACCATCGAGCAAATAAGTTGTTATATATGTTGGTCATTTGGCCAGATATGCAACTTGTTGACAATGTTTTTCTTTATAGCCCCCCCGCACGTGCAACTTCTTCTTGAAGGTGGAGAAGGGGAACTTCGTCCTCATGCGTGGTTGGTTGAAGTTGAGTGGGAACCCAAGTGAAATTAATACATTGTCAATAACATCAAGACCGCTGGCATCGGCATCAAGGAAGAAGCGGGTGATACAATGAACCAACAAAAAGGATGCCCAAGAAGGTTACAAGAGGGTTCTGGAGAAAGAAGTGAGACGAGGAGAAGGAGAACCGGGAAGGGCTGCGGCCAAGATAACATAGAGATTAGAGGTTATCTTGGCAAATAAGGAGGAGATATGTGTCAAGCACTCCGGCATCAAGAAAGAAAAAAAAAGGACGAGAGGTTTAACATCGGCGACCGATCAATAAGAAGCTTAAGCTCGAATAGAAGTGGATCATGTCAGGCTCGGATGCATGCATGTGTGACGTTCTCTATTAAAGCTCATCAGGATTCATTCCATATGTCGACACAAACATCGATCAACGAAGAAAGTCTAACTAGTTAACGAGATATGTGGTTGGAGTCCTCTGAAGTCTCATACAAGGGGCATGTTGGGGATATAACTACTAGTGTAACCCGTCCAGGAGAGGCCGGGTTACGCTATATGGATTCATCATATGAAGCGCAATATCAAGCTTGAAGATGGCAGTTTAGTTAAGGGCCCCAAGCCCAAAGGCGGCTTAAGGCCCGTTGTGATAAACCAACATAATAGCATGACTTGCATTGTAAGGCAAGATTAACTAGTCGCCGAGCCGGACACTGTTTATGAGCCGGCCGGGACTCTGTATGCCGCGGGGCGTTAACCCGTGTATATAAGGGGACGACCCGCCGGTGTCTTAGGGCAAGTAACATCAAATCGAGAGCCAGGCATAGCAGATTCGCTCCCTGGTCATCGAAACCCTAGCAATTCCACCTCAACTGGATTAGGCTTTTACCTTCACCGCAAGGGGCCGAACCAGTATAACCCTCGTGTCCTTTGTCCCGCTTTAACCCCTTTAAGCTTCCTAGTTGCAATGGCTCCACGACTAAGTCCTTTCACGAGGACATCTTCCGTGACAATTCCACGACAGTTGGCGCCCACCGTGGGGCCAGCGCACGGTGGATTTGAGTTCTTGAAGGGCAGCTTCGAAGGGCTCAAGGGATATGCTGTGGGCCGGATGACCAAGAGTCGTCGCGGCAAGCTCTACATCAACGACGCCGGCTGGGGCCCCGATGCCGGCTCAATTGAGTACGGGTACCGGGTCCCCTTCGGCGGAATCCACGTCTTCATCGGCCGGATTGGCGAGCCGGGCCCTGAGCTGGACATCTGCACCGACATCATCGAGACGGCTCAGCGTGCGGGACCCGTCCGGGCTCAGCCCGCCATGAAGCGTGCCTTCGTGGGTTGCATCCACGGAGAGGAATTTTCTGAAGGATCCGTGGATGGTGGTGAGACGACCGTCTATTCTGATGGTGAGTCGTCCACTGGTGAGACGGATTCGTTATACCAATTACAAGACGGTGGGCTTGGGGGCTGTTCCGATGGCAGCAGTATTCCGGACCCCTTTGAGCCGCCGAGCAGAGTAGGGATCTTCATGGCTGGCACTCAACCCGGTCAAAACTCTACGGCTGCGGCAGCAATAACTTCCGGGTCAGGAGCGGTCGGGGCAGAAGGCCCTGTGCGCCCGCCGGCTCAGGTGCTGATTGATCTCATGGACAGATTGACGGCCCTGTTAACCGCCATAGTTATTCCGGCGGATCAGGTTGAGCATGATGCAGAGGTAGCACGGGTACGTGAGGAGGTAGCCCGAGCCAAAGAAGCCCTAGCAGTTGAGGACACCAGATTGGCCGCAGAACGAGCGGCTTTGGATGCTCGAGCTCAGCAGATCCAGTCAGAGGCTTTCCAGCTTACGATGAATCTGAACGCGTCTAATGAGGTAATGAGGAGGAGGCACCAGAAGGCTCAATCCCGTCTGCCTCCGGTTTATGATCCTCGGAATCTCTTCTGCACACCCGGAGCCGGCCCTAGTAACCCGCCGGAGGCAAACGGGTTTATAACACCCGGAGCGGGGGCGCCAGTTCAGCCCCGAGTGATGGAACCTCCTCACATGAATACTGCTCCGCCTCGCTACGTACCAACACCACCGGGTCATTTTTCCAACCCTTTGAAAACCTGATCGCTGCGTCGGCGCGTTTGGCGGTTCTCCCGGTGGATGGCGACTCTCCAACAGCAGTTGAGACACGAAGGGTCAGAGAACCTCTTCAGACGGCTTTGGCGCAGTAGGAGGCTTATTCTTATAGTCGAGACAGGATTCATTCGACTCCTCTCCCAAGTTGGAGCCCGAGTTACAGCAGACATATGGATTCAGCGGCCGTGTCAAGCAACGCCCAGCGCCGTAACCAGCCAGGTGGGCATAATCCGGTACATGACATGATACGTCAAGAGGCTGAGCGGGCGGCTCAGCAGGCGGCTCATCAAACCTTCCCAGATCATCCAACGACTTCTATTGAGGCAGGTGTGGCCACGAGAACCGGCAGTTCCTTGTTTGATACCGGCTCTGCTAATGAGCGTTTGCCCAAGGATTTAAAGGGACCTCGAAAGGTGCCGAATTGCACAGCCGTTTTACAGCCTGGGGCGTGGATTGAAAGCTATGAGATGGCCATGGAATAGTTGAAGGTCAGTGATGCGGCAATGGCCAAGTACTTCACCATGATGTTGGATGGAACGGCCCGCACTTGGCTGAAGGGGCTTTCGCCTAACTCCATTGGTTCATGGCAGAGTTAAAAACCTGGTTTATTCAGAACTTCAAGGACACATGCAAGCAACCCATGTCAATTGTAGATTTAACTAATTGCAAGCAAGAGGAAGGTGAGTCCATGACCCATTGGGTGCGCTGGGTCAAGGAGATAATACATTCATCTGATAAGATGGATGCCGGCTCTGCGGTCTTAATGTTGGAGAAAAAAATGCCAATTTGAACCTCTGAAACAGAAGCTGGGGCGGCTCAAACGTGATTGTAATGACATGGGCCAGCTGATGGCGGCTTTAGTCAAATACAGCGATTCTGATAGTACCAAGGATCCCGCGTATGATGAAGAGAAGACAGGGAAGGGAAAGAAGAACGACAATGGAAAGGGTCATCAGCATAACCCGATGAGTCAGAGAGGCGATAAACGTAAGGCCGACGGTAACCCGGAGTTTGTGGCTAACACCAATTCACAGGGTAACAATCAACGATGCAAGGGGAGGCCGCCCCCTCGGTCTGGCGGGTCAGGTCCTACTCTTGAGCAATTGCTCAATGAGCCCTGTCCAAGACATGACACTCGGGAAAGGTCAGCCACTCACCTATGGAAAGATTGTGCGATCATGAAGGCTTTCAAAAATTCTAACATGTTCGATGGCAACCATGGGCCTGGCGATGGCTCAGGTGGAGGTGGTTTTCATGGCTCAGGCGGCAGCTCAAGTTCCGGCTTTCAAGGAAATCAAGGTGGTTATAATCAACAGTCTGGGCAGGGAGGTCAGCAACAACAACAATCGGGTTATCAAAGCAATCCAAAGCAGCTGAATAGTGGACAATATCATGTGTTCACTACTACTATGTGCAAACGAGACCGGAAGCTTCACAAAAGGGCTGTGAACGCTGTTGAGCCGGCAATCCCTCGTTATTTGAGGTGGTCGGAACAGCCCATTGTATGGAGCAGGGAAGATCACCCTTCCCAGGTTGACAATCCGGGTCAGTTGGCTTTGGTGGTGGCACCTCGAGTTGGTGGATATAAATTCACTAGAGTACTCATGGATGGAGGCAGCAGCATCAACATCCTCTATTATGAAACCTTCCGTCGTATGGGGCTGACTGATAAAAATCTCAAGACATCCAACACTGTTTTTCATGGAGTGGTGCCTGGTAAGTCGGCATATCCAGTGGGTAAGATTGAACTGGAGGTAGCCTTCGGAGATGAGCATGACTCTAGGGCTGAGAAATTAACCTTTGAAGTGGTCAAGATCAAGAGCCCATATCACGCTCTATTTGGACGGCCGGCTTATGCCAAGTTTATGGCGCGGCCGTGTTATGTTTACTTGCAGCTCAAGATGCCGGGTCACAAGGGCACCATCACGGTACACGGGAGTCGGAAGATAGCCCTAGGATGTGAGGAAGGCGACACTGCTTATGCTGAATCTGTCTGTGCAGCAGAGGAGTTGAAGTTTTATAAGGATAATGTTGACCCGACAGACATGATGTCTTTGAAGAAGCCAACCACGGAACACGAGCCGGTGTTGAAATTTAAGTCGGCCGACGACACCAAGCTTGTTGATCTTTTTCCAGGCGACTCGTCTAAGCAATTCAGTATCAGTGCCAATCTGGATCCCCAATAGGAAAGCGCGCTCATCGAGTTCATCCGTGAGAACCGGGACATCTTTGCATGGAAACCTTCTGACATGCCGGGTGTACCGAGAGAACTCGCTGAGCACACTCTCAATATTGATCCAAAGTTTAAGCCGGTCAGGCAGTTTCTTCGATGGTTTAACGAGGAGAGGCGCAAAGCTATCGGTGAGGAGGTGGCCCGGCTCTTGGCGGCCGGGTTTATTGTTGAAGTTTTTCACCCGGAGTGGTTGGCTAACCCGATGCTTGTAATTAAAAAGAACGACACCTGGCATATGTGTGTAGATTACACGGACTTAAACAAGGCTTGCCCGGCTGATCCTTTCGCTCTCCCCCATATAGATCAGATCATTGATGCTAAGGCGGGTTGTGAGCGTTTGAGTTTCTTGGATGCTTATTCTGGTTATCATCAGATCAAGATGGCAGTTAAGGACCAGGAGAAGGCGGCTTTCATCACTCCGTTTGGAGCCTTCTGTTATGTGTCTATGCCTTTTGGGCTTAAAAGTGCCCAGGCGACTTATCAACGATGTGTGCAGAACTGTCTCCATAATCAGATTGGGCGTAATGTTCATGCTTATGTGGATGATATTGTGGTGAAATCCAAAGAGAAGGAGACCTTGATAGATGATCTGAAGGAAACCTTTGATAATCTCCGGGTCTACAAAATGATGCTTAACCCGGCCAAATGTGTGTTTGGTGTGCCAGCATGCAAGCTTTTGGGTTTTCTGGTTTCTAACAGAGGCATTGAGGCTAACCCGGAGAAGATCAAGGCAATCACCTCTTTGGCTAAACTGGTGTGCGTCAATGATGTTTAGCGACTGGCGGGTTGTACGCTGCTTTAAGCCGGTTCATAAGCCGGCTAGGTGAGAAGGCCATACCGCTGTATCAGATGATGAAGAAAACAAACAACTTTGTCTGGAGTGATGCCACTAACGCTGCCTTTGAAGATTTAAAGAGACAGTTATCTGAGCCGCCGGTCCTTGCGGCTCCCATTGATAAGGAACCCTTATTGTTGTATGTGGTTGCTAACTCACGTGCTATCAGTGTTGCAATTGTGGTAGAGCGCAAAGAGGCTGGCAAGGAGCATCCGGTTCAACGACCGGTTTACTACATCAGTGAGGTGCTTATTGAGTCTAAGCAAAGATATCCACATTGGTAGAAGCTCGTTTATGGGGTGTTCATGGCGAGCCGGAAGCTTAAGCATACTTCTAGGGTCACCCCATCACTGTGGTAAGTTCTGTTCCTTTGGGAGACATCATTCAGAATAGAGAGACCACAGGACGAGTCGCCAAGTGGGCCATTGAACTTGGGCCTCATGGCTTAAAATATGTGCCACACACTTCTATTAAGTCTCAAGCACTGGTGGACTTCATCAACGATTGAACGGAGCTGCAGACGCCTAAGGAAAAGCCGGACAACACACATTGGACTATTCACTTTAATGGGTCCATGCAATTGGAGGACTCGGGGGCTGGAGTGGTTTTAGCTTCGTCTCGAGGTGACAAATTTTGTTATGTGCTCCGGTTGATGTTTCCCTGTACTAACAATACAACTGAGTATGAGGCCTTGCTCCATGGTCTTCGGATGGCTAAGGAGATGAACTTAAGCTGGGTAAGGTGCTTCGGCGACTCAAATTTGGTGGCTCAACAGGTGTCAGGCAAGTGGGATTCTAAGGATCCTCTCATGGCGGCTTATCGTCGTGAAGTTGATGCTATTGCTGGACACTTCAAAGGTTATCAAGTGGAGCATATTGATCGAAGAAAGAATGAGGCGGCTGATGCTTTAAGCCGGCTGGGATCTCAGCGTAAGCCGGTGCCACCTAACACTTTCTTAGATATTCTGCATAACCCTTCTGTTAAGTTACCCACAGAGGAAGAATTAGTTGTCCCGGACCCACAAGCGGAATTGGTGGCGGCTCTTCACGTCATCCCAGATTGGACAGTGCCATATTTGGCTTACATGACCCAGGGCGAGTTGCCTGGGGACGAGACCTTGGCTAGACAAATCATCCGGCGGTCTAAATCGATGACAATTGTTAGCGGCGAGTTGCATCATCGTAGTGTTACTGGGGCGTTTCAACATTGTGTTTCGCCTGAGGAGGTTCAAGAAATCCTTCGTGAGACCCATGAAGGCGATTGTGGTCATCATGCCGGTTCTAAATCTCTTGTGACCAAGGCTTTCTGTCATGGTTTTTATTGGCTGACGGCTCATGCTGATGCGGAGGATCTGGTCAGTAAATGTGATGGTTGCTAGAAATTCTCACGACGATCTCATGTGTCGGCTCAAGAATTGAGGATGATTCCAATTACTTGGCCGTTTGCAGTCTGGGGGCTTGACATGGTTGGGCCTTTCAAAAGGTCCAAGGATAAAAAGACACACCTGCTGGTGGCGGTTGATAAATTCACGAAGTGGGTTGAGGCAGAGCCGGTCAGTAAGTGTGATGCAGCCACGGCGGTTCAATTCATGAAAAAGGTGATCTTTTGTTTTGGCTTCCCACACAGTATCATAACTGACAATGGTACTAATCTGTCCAAAGGTGCCATGGAAGAGTTCTGTCAATGTGAGCATATCCGGCTCGATGTTTCATCAGTAGCTCATCCTCAATCCAGTGGTCAAGCTGAAAGAGCCAATCAGGAGATCTTGAAAGGCATTAAGCCCCGGCTCATGGTCCCTTTACAGCGGATGCCGGGTTGTTGGGTGGAGGAGTTGCCTTCTGTGATATGGAGCATCAATACTACACCTAACATGTCTACAGGTTATACACCTTTCTTCATGGTTTATGGAGCAGAGGCAGTTCTACCAAGTGACATTCGTCATGACTCGCCCCGTGTGGCGGCTTACGTTGAAACTAATAACGAACAAGCCCGTCAGGATGCACTTGACTTGTTGGATGAGAAGCGTGACTTAGCAGCAGCTCGCTCGGTGATTTACCAACAGGACCTGCGTCGTTATCACAGCCGCCGGGTTAATTCCAGAACCTTTTAATAAGGTGACCTAGTGCTCCGGCTCATCCAGGATCAGTCTGATGCGCACAAGTTATCCCCGCCTTGGGAAGGGCCCTTTGTGGTCAGTAAGAATTTACACAACGGGTCATATTACCTCATCGATGTTCGAGAGCACAAAGACTCACGTAAGTCGGAGGAAGAGACCCGCCGGCCATGGAATATCGCTCATCTTCGGCCTTATTACACTTGAGCCTCCAGCTCTCATGATGTACATATTTTGACGATGTATATATTATGAAAAGTAATAAAGCAGGACCTCTGTCCTTTTCATCCTCAAAAGTTTATATGTCCTCATCATTATATCTTTAAAACAACCGACAGGGAACTGGTCATATTTGAATCTGGCTCTCCTTTTGGTCCGGCTCATGATTGTATTGGAATCTAGCCGTTAAATATCATGATCACTAGGGGGCTTCCTGTTCAAACATAGGTCGTATTCGAACCAAAGAGAACATAGCTGTCGATACTCTTTTGATTGGCACGCTGCCAAACCTACTAGGGGGCTTCTTGATCGTATCCGAATAATAGCTCAACCCCTTTGGGTCTGACGTGGATCGTATTCGAATCAGCGTCATTAAACAACTCTCAAGGTCATTTGGGGGCTTCCTGTTCAAACATAGGTCATATTTGAACCAAAGAGAACATAGCTGTCGGTACCCTCTTGATCGGCAACGTCAAAGCCACTGGGGGCTACATGGTCGTATACGAACCCTAGCTTAACCCCTTTGGAACGGTTTACTGATCGTATTCGAATCAGAAGCCTCAAAATTTTGTTTATTTTGATGGTTTTGCAAACAGTTTCTTTTTGAGTTTTTGACTTGAGACTTCGTTTTGATCCTGTTGGAAGCATCTAATGAGTGGCTTCTATTTAACCCGGCTTGGCCTTAGTCAATAAGTCGCCAGTATATAACAATAATCATATGAATGGAAGTACCAGATTCTACAAGATTGGGTTGTCACCCTTACTATTCGGGTCACATAAACCGGCAGCATAAATCAAAGGATCACAGGTACGATGTTATGGTTATATTTCAAAGATATAATTGATAGCCGGCTTATCTATGACTCTTGTTCATATTCCGGGTTATATGTAAGATATATGACCCGCCATGCGGTAAGCCGCCTGATAACCCACAAGTATAGGGGATCGCAACAGTTTTCGAGGGTAGAGTATTCAACCCAAATTTGTTGATTCAACACAAGGGGAGACAAAGAATATTCTCAAGTATTAGTAGTTGAGTTGTCAATTCAACCACACCTGGATAACTTAATATCTGCAGCAAAGTGTTTAGTAGCAAAGTAATATGATAGTAGTGGCAACGGTAACAAAAGTAAAGAAAGCAAAAGTAATATTTTTGGTATTTTGTAGTGTTTATAACAGTAGCAACGGGAAAGTAAATAAGCGAGAACCAATATAGGAAAAGCTCGTAGGCATTGGATCAGTGATGGATAATTATGCCGGATGTGGTTCATAATGTAACAGTCATAACATAGGGTGACATAGAACTAGCTCCAATTCATCAATGTAATGTAGGCATGCATTCCGAATATAGTCATACGTGATTATGGAAAAGAACTTGCATGACATCTTTTGTCCTACCCTCCCGTGGCAGCGGGGTCCTAATGCAAACTAAGGGATATTAAGGCCTCCTTTTAATAGAGAACCGGAACAAAGCATTAGCACATAGTGAATACATGAACTCCTCAAACTATGGTCATCACCGGGAGTGGTCCCGATTATTGTCACTTCGGGGTTACCGGATCATAAAACATAGTAGGTGACTATAGACTTGCAAGATAGGATCAAGAACTCACATATATTCATGAAAACATAATAGGTTCAGATCTGAAATCATGGCACTCGGGCCCTAGTGACAAGCATTAAGCATAGCAAAGTCATAGCAACATCAATCTCAGAACATAGTGGATGGTAGGGATCAAACCCTACCAAAACAAACTCGATTACATGATAGATCTCATCCAACCCATCACCGTCCAGCAAGCCTACGGTGGAATTACTCACGCACGGCGGTGAGCATCATGAAATTTGTGATGGAGGATGGTTGATGATGACGACGGCGACGAATCCCCCTCTCCGGAGCCCCGAACGGACTCCAGATCAGCCCTCCCAAGAGGTTTTAGGGTTTGGTGTCGGCTCCGTATCGTAAAACGCGATGATTTCTTCTCCTTGATTTTTTTCTCCCCGAAAGCAAATATATAGAGTTGGAGTTGGCGTCGGAGGAGCTCCAGGGGCCCCACAAGGTAGGGGGTGCGCCCTAGGGGGGCGCCCCCCACCCTCGTGGACAGGGTGTGGGCCCCCTGGTCTTCATTTTTGGTGAGGATTTTTTATTATTTTTAACTAGACGTTCCGTGGAATTTCAGGTCATTCCGAGAAGTTTTGTTTCTGCACATAAATAACACCATGGAAAGTCTGCTGAAAACAACGTCAGTCCGGGGTTAGTTCCATTCAAATCATGCAAGTTAGAGTCCAAAACAAGGGCAAAAGTGTTTGGAAAAGTAGGTACGACGGAGACGTATCAACTCCCCCATGCTTAAACCTTTGCTTGTCCTCAAGCAATTCCGTTGACAAACTGAAAGTGATAAAGAAAAACTTTTACAAACTCTGTTTGCTCTTGTTGTTATAAATATGTAAAGCCAGCATTCAAGTTTTCAGCAAAGATCATGACTAACCACATTTGCAATAATTCTCAGGTCTCATTTTTACTCATATCAATAGCATAATCAACTAGCGAGCCATAATAATAAATCTCGGATGACAACACTTTCTCAAAAAAAATCATTATATAATATAACAAGATGGTATCTCGCTAGCCCTTTCTGAGACCGTAAAACATAAATGCAGAGCACCTTTAAAGATCAAGGACTGACTATACATTGTAATTCATCGTAAAAGAGATCCAATCATAGTCATACCCAATATAAATTAATAGTAATGGATGCAAATGATAGCTATGCTCTCCATCTAGTGCTTTTAATAAGAGGGTGATGACTCAACATAAAAGTAAATAGATAAGCCCTTCGCAGAGGGAAGCAGAGATTTGTAGAGGTGCCAGAGCTCGGTTTTGAAATAGAGATAAATAATATTTTGAGCGGCATACTTTCATTGTCAACATAACAACCAAGAGATGGCGATATCTTCCATGCTACACACATTATAGGCGGTTCCCAAACAGAATGGTGAAGTTTATACTCCCCCTCCACCAACAAGCATCAATCCATGACTTGCTCTAAACAACGAGTGTCTCCAACTAGCAACAATCCCAGGGGGAGTTTCTTTGCAATTAATTTTGATTTAGTTTGCATAAAGCATGGGACTGAGCATCCCAGAGACCAGGCATTTTCTCGTGAATGAGGAGCGGAGTCCACTCCTCTTGAGAATAACCCGCCTAACATGGAAGATAAGGGCAGCCCTAGTTGATACATGAGCTATTCGAGCATACAAAAAAGAATGTTTATTTGAAGGTTTAGAGTTTGGCACATACAAATTTACTTGGAACGACAGGTAGATACCGTATATAGGAAGGTATGGTGGACTCATATGGAATAACTTTGGGGTTTAAGGGATTGGATGCACAAGCAGTATTCCCGCTTAATACAAGTGAAGGCTAGCAAAAGACTGGGAAGCGACCAACTAGAGAGCGACAACAGTCATGAACATGCATTAAAATTAATAAACATTGGATGCAAGCATGAGTAGGATATAATCCACCACGAACATAAATATCGTGAAGGCTATGTTGATTCTGTTTCAACTACATGCGTGAACATGTGCCAAGTCAAGTCACTTAAATCATTCAAAGGAGGATACCACCCCATCATACCACATCACAACCATTTTAATAGCATGTTGGCACGCAAGGTAAACCATTATAACTCATAGCTAATCAAGCATGGCACGAGCAACTATGATCTCTAATTGTCATTGCAAACATGTTTATTCATAATAAGCTGAATCAGGAACGATGAAGTCATCATATTTACAAAAACAAGAGAGGTCAAGTTCATACCAGCTTTCTCATCTTAGTCAGTCCATCATATATCATCATAATTGCCTTTCACTTGCATGACCGAACGATGTGAATAATAATAAGAGTCCACATGCATTGGACTAAGCTGGAATCTGCGAGCATTCAATAAACAAGAGAAGACAAGGCAATATGGGCTCTTGGTTAAATCAACAATAATGCATAAAGAGCCACTTCAACAATTTAATCATGGTCTTCTCCTATCAACCCCCAAAGAAAAGAAAAGAAATAAAAATTATTTACACGGGAAAGCTCCCAACAAGCAAAAGAAGAACGGGGAATATTTTTGGGTTTTCTTTTTATTTATTACTACTACAGCAAGAGAAGTAAACTAGCTAGAAGCTACACTAATTTTTTGTTTTTTTCTTAAGGTTTAACAAACACACAAGAAGAAAGCAGGAAAAAGAAAATAAACTAGCATGGATATTACAGTGAAAAAGTATGAGCACCGACATCTAGTAATGAGTGTGTGAACATAAATGTAATGTCGGTGGGAAATACATACTCCCCCAAGCTTAGGCTTTTGGCCTAAGTTGGTTCATTGCCAGGGTTAGCCTGGCGGATATCCGTAGATGTAGCTGGGGTCATACTGTGATGAAGAGGACTCTGACTGCCACTGGCTGGCAGCCATCTCCGGATCCCAAGAATAAACAGACAGTCGTGGAGGCTCATATTGTGGCTCCGGCTCAGGGGCTGGTGTAGGGTTCCGGTAGGCTTGAACGGCCGCCCACGGAACGAGATACAGACCTTCAGATAAATTAAACAAAGAAGGAGCAGGCAAAGTAATAGTCTCAGGATGATGTTTATTAAAGTACAATTTATATTTAAGCTCCCCTTCCCTGCCCTTAACAATAAAGTCATGCGCTAGCATACTCTTATAATCTAAATAAGCATTGGGCAGCAATTTTTCTTCTTTCTCATAGACCCTAATAGGTATGTCAAAATGTGCAGCTAGGCGTGAAGCATATATACCTCCAAAGATGGAGCCCTTAGTACGGTTCAAACTTAAACGTTTAGCAATAATTCCGCCCATACTAACAGTGTTATCGCGGTATAAACCATGGAACAAAATTATAATATCAGGAACACTAAGGTTTCCATAGTTTCCGCGACCAATCAAGCAACGACTAGCAAATAAGGCAAAGTAGCGTAAAACAGGAAAATATATGCTAGTATTCTTGCATCGGAAACCTTCCTGGTTTCCCCTACAGTGATGGTGTCAATAAATTCTTCCACATCTTTACGGTGTGGTTCATCTAAGGTACCCTCAAAGGGTATTTTGCAAACCTTGCAAAATTCAGCTAATGACATCTTCTCAACAACGTCATATAAATGAAACTCTACTGAAGGAGGTGATTCCTTAGGAAAATAGTAGAAGTTTTGCACGAAAGTATTAGTGAGTAAGAGATACTGATGACGTTGGTCGCGGAGGAAGTCGGTGAGGCCAGCATTCTCAGCCAATGAATAAAAATCCTCATAAATCCCGGCTTGTCTCAAGAAGTCATCGGAAGGCCATTCACACGGCCGGACCTCCGCGGTACGAGGCAAATTATATTTGGGCCTCTGTGCTTCTTCATTTAGCTTTCCCTTTGAGCTTCGGCTCGATGAGCCCCTCAAAAGTCTCTTCATCATTTTCTGAAATATTCTGAAATTTTTAATAACTTCAAACAAAAGTGAGCCAAGCTCAACAAAATTGATAGCAACTACTCCTACAAGGGCCTAGAGGATATATCATGCATTAGAACTACTTGGAACCATATAAATTTGACATGCAAGCTCAAGAACATGGTCACCTATGCAGCACAAATTTGCAATGAATAAAGCACTAGAACAAAAACTAATTGGACCAATGGAGGAGTCACATACCAAGGAACAATCTCCCCCAACCAGTTTTGTGAGAGGTGATTTGAGCAAGGAGATCGAAAATCAAAGCAAAGTGAGCTAGAACTCGTGCTTGAGCCAGATATTCGTGTTTGTGGGAGGAAGAAGAAGAGGATGGGTGGAGGAATAAATGGAGGAGGGCCACCATGGGCCCACGAGGCAAGGGGCGCGCCCTGGGGGGTAGGGCGCGCCCTCCACCCTCGTGGCCAGGTAGTTCACCCCCCTGGTGTGTTCTTAGTTCCATAATTTCTCAAATATTATAGAAAAAATCACATTTCATTTTCAGGGCATTTGGAGAACTTTTATTTTCGGGGTATTTTTATATTGCACAGATAAATCAGAAAACAGACAGAAAAATACTATTTTTACTTTATTTCAACTAAATAACAGAAAGTAGAAAGAAGGTATAGAAGGTTGTGCCTTCTAGTTTCATCCATCTCATGCTCATCAAAAGGAATCCACTAACAAGGTTGATCAGGTCTTGTTAATAAACTCATTCCGAATAACATGAAACGGGAGAAATTTCGAATAACACTATGTTACCTCAACGGGGATATGCACATCCCCAACAATAGGAATATCATATTTCTTCTTAACAGTAGGAAGAGGACATTCAAAACCTCCAAATATAATCGATGGAATTTTTCCAATAGAGTTCATACTATGAACTTGAGGTTGTTTCCTCGGAAAGTGTACCGTATGCTCATTACCATTAACATGAAAAGTGACATTGCCTTTATTGCAATCAATAACAGCACCTGCAGTATTCAGAAAGGTCTTCCAAGAATAATAGACATACTATCGTCCTCGGGAATATGAAGAATAACAAAGTCCGTTAAAATAGTAACGTTTGCAACCACAACAGGCACATCCTCACAAATACCGCCTGTATAGCAATTGATTTATCAGCCATTTGCAAAGATATTTCAGTAGGTGTCAACTTATTCAAATCAAGGCTATGATATAAAGAGAGAGGCATAACACTAACACCGGCCCCAAGATCACATAAAGCAGTTTTAACATAATTTCTTTTAATGGAGCATGGTATAGTGGGTACTCCTGGACCTCCAAGTTTCTTTGGTATTCCACCCTTAAAAGTATAATTAGCAAGCATGGTGGAAATTTCAGCTTCCGGTATCTTTCTTTTATTAGTAACAATTTCTTTCATATATTTAGCATAAGGATTCATTTTGAGCATATCAGTCAATCGCATACGCAAAAAGATAGGTCTAATCATTTCAGCAAAGCGCTGAAAATCCTCATCATCCTTTTTCTTGGATTGTTTCGGAGGAAAATGCATGGGTTTATGAACCCATGGTTCTCTTTCTTTACCATGTTTCCTAGCAACAAAGTCTCTCTTATCATAACGTTGATTCTTTGATTGTGGGTTATCAAGATCAACAACAGGTTCAACTTCTACATCATTATCATTACTAGGTTGAGCATCATCATGAACATCATCATTAACATTTTCACTAGGTTCATGTTCATTATTACCTGATTGTGTTTCAACATCAGACATAGAGATATCATTTGGATTCTCGGGTGTTTCAGCAATAGGTTCACTAGAAGTTTGCAAAGTCCTATCATTTTTCTTTTCCCCCCTTTTAGAAGAACTAGGTACATCAATATTATTTCTGTGAGAATCTTGCTCAATTCTCTTAGGGTGGCCTTCAGGATACAAAGGTTCCTGAGACATTCTACCAGTTCTAGTAGCCACTCTAACAGCATAATCATTTTTCTTACTATTCATTTCATTGAGCAAATCATTTTGAGCCTTAAGTACTTGTTCTACTTGAGTGGTAACCATAGAAGCATGTTTACTAACAAGTTTAAGTTCACCTCTAATATTAGCCATATAATCACCCAAGTGTCTAATCATATAAGCATTTTGTTTTAATTGTCTACCAAAATAAGCATTGAAATCTTCTTGCTTAAACATAAAGTTATCAAACTCATCCAAGCATTGGCTAGCAATTTTAGTAGGAGGGATTTCAGCTCTCTCATATTTATAAAGAGAATTTACCTTTACTACCTGTGTCGGGTTATCAAGACCAGGAGGTTCTTCAATAGGTAATGGATTAAGATCATAAGTTTCTTCAACAGGCGGTAGATTAAGACCATGTATTTCTTCAGTAGGAGGTAAATTCTTAACATCTTCAGCTTTAATACCTTTTTCTTTCATAGATTTCTTTGCCTCTTGCATATCTTCAGGACTGAGAAATAGAACACCTATCTTCTTCGGAGTTGGTTTAGGAATAGGCTCAGTAATTGGAGCAGGAGCTGGCTTAGGAGGTGCCCAATTATTTTTATTTGTCAACATATTATTCAATAGAATTTCAGCTTCATCCGGTGTTCTTTCCCTGAAAAGAGAACCAGCACAACTATCCAGGTAATCTCTGGAAGCATCTGTTAGTCCATTATTAAAGATATCAAATATTTCATTTTTCTTAAGAGGATGATCAGGAAAAGCATTAAGTAACTTGAGAAGCCTCCCCCAAGCTTGTGGGAGACTCTCTTCTTCAATTTGCACAAAGTTGTATATTTCCTTTAAAGCAGCTTGTTTCTTATGAGCGGGGAAATATTTAGCAGAGAAGTAATAAATCATATCCTGGGGATTACGCACACAACCAGGATCAAGAGAATTAAACCATATCTTAGCATCACCCTTTAATGAGAACGGAAATATTTTAAGGATATAAAAGTAGCGAGATCTCTCATCATTAGTGAAAAAGGTGGCTATATCATTTAATTAAGTAAGATGTGCCACAACGGTTTCAGATTCATGATGACCCACAAGTATAGGGGATCTATCGTAGTCCTTTCGATAAGTAAGAGTGTCGAACCCAATGAGGAGCAGAAGGAAATGACAAGCGGTTTTCAGCAAGATATTCTCTGCAAGTACTGAAATAAGTGGTAACACATAGTTTTGTGATAGGATAATTTGTAACGAGCAACAAGTGACAAAAGTAAATAAAGTGCATCAAGGTGGCCCAATCCTTTTTGTAGCAAAGTTCAAGCCTGGACAAACTCTTATATAAGGAAAAACGCTCCCGAGGACACATGGGAATATCGTCAAGCTAGTTTTCATCACGTTCATATGATTCGCGTTCGGTACTTTGATAATTTGATATGTGGGTGGACCGGTGCTTGGGTGTTGTTCTTACTTGAACAAGCATCCCACTTATGATTAACCTCTATTGCAAGCATCCACAACTACAACAAAAGTATTAAGGTAAACCTAACCATAGCATGAAACATATGGATCCAAATCAGCCCCTTACGAAGCAACGCATAAACTAGGGTTTAAGCTTCTGTCACTCTAGCAACCCATCATCTACTTATTACTTCCCAATGCCTTCCTCCAGGCCCAAATAATGGTGAAGTGTTATGTAGTCGATGTTCACATAACACCACTAGAGGCTAGACAACATACATCTCATCAAAATATCGAACGAATACCAAATTCACATGACTACTAATAGCAAGACTTCTCCCTTGTCCACAGGAACAAACGTAACTACTCACAAAGCATATTCATGTTCATAATCAGAGGGGTAATAATATGCATAAAGGATCTGAACATATGATCTTCCACCAAATAAACCAACTAGCATCAACTACAAGGAGTAATCAACACTACTAGCAACCACCTAGCACCAATCCCGGACTTGGAGACAAGAATTGGATACAAGAGATGAACTAGGGTTTTGAGATGAGATGGTGCTGGTGAAGATGTTGATGGAGATTGCCCTCTCCCGATGAGAGGAGCGTTGGTGATGACGATGGCGATGATTTCCCCCTCCGGGAGGGAAGTATCCCCGGTAGAACAGCTTTGTCGGAGCCCTAGATTGGTTCTGCCAAGGTTCCGCCTTGTGGCGGCGGAGTTTCGTCCCGAAAGGTTGCTCTTTTATTTTTTTCTCGACGAAAGACTTCATATAGCAGAAGATGGGCATCGGAGAGCCACCAGGGGGCCCACGAGGTAGGGGGCGTGCCCTAAGGGGGGCGCCCCCCACCCTCGTGGACAGGGTGTGGGCCCCCTGGCCTTCATCTTTGGCAGGTATTTTTCATTATTTATTGTAAGATATTCCTTGGAGTTTCAGGACTTTTGGAGTTGCGCAGAATAGGTCTCTAATATTTGCTCCTTTTCCAGCCCAGAATTCCAGCTGCCGGCATTCTTCCTCCTTATGTAAACCTTGTAAAATAAGGGAGAATAGCCATAAGTATTGTGACATAATGTGAAATAACAGCCCATAATGCAATAAATATCGATATAAAAGCATGATGCAAAATGGACGTATCAATTTATAGCCATGAAAAGGATCAGATTCATCCAAAGTAATTATATCAAGATCAACAAAGAATTCATAATCCTTATCGGCAACACAGATAGGTGAAGTAGCAAAAGCAGGGTCAGGTTTCATTCTATCTTGAAGAGATTGCTTATTCCATTTAGCTAATAACCTCTTGAGCTCATATCTATCTTTACAAGCTAAAATAGCTGCAGAAGATTCCATATCAAAAATGTAACCTTCAGGAATAACAGGCCTATCTTCATCGTCACTTTCGTCAATATAATCAGCTTCAATAATTTCTTTCTCTCTAGCCCTAGCAATTTGTTCATCAAGAAATTCACTAAGGGGCACCGTAGTATCAAGCATAGAAGTAGTTTCATCATAAGTATCATGCATAGCAGAAGTGGCATCATCAATAACATGCGACATATCAGAACGAATAAAAGAAGCAGGTTTAGGTGTCGCAAGCTTACTCAAAACAGAAGGTGAATCAAGTACAGAGCTAGATGGCAGTTCCTTACCTCCCCTCGTAGTTGAGGGATAAATTGTTGTCTTAGTGTCTTTCAAGTTCTTCATAGTGTCCAGCAAATATAAATCCCAAGTGACTCAAAGAATAGATCTATGCTCCCCGACAACGGCGCCAGAAAATAGTCTTGATAACCCACAAGTATAGGGGATTGCAACAGTTTTCGAGGGTAGAGTATTCAACCCAAATTTGTTGATTCGACACAAGGGGAGCCAAAGAATATTCTCAAGTATTAGCAGTTGAGTTGTCAATTCAACCACACCTGGATAACTTAATATCTGCAGCAAAGTGTTTAGTAGCAAAGCAATATGATAGCAGTGGTAACGGTAACAAAAGTAAAGAAAGCAAAAGTAATATTTTTGGTATTTTGTAGTGTTTATAACAGTAGCAACGGGAAAGTAAATAGGCGAGAACCAATATAGGAAAAACTCATAGGCATTGGATCGGTGACGGATAATTATGCCGGATGCGGTTCATCATGTAACAATCATAGCATAGGGTGACATAGAACTAGCTCAATTCATTAATGTAATGTAGGCATGTATTCCGAATATAGTCATACGTGCTTATGGAAAAGAACTTGCATGCCATCTTTTGTCCTACCCTCCCGTGGCAGCGGGGTCATAATGGAAAGTAAGGGATATTAAGGCCTCCTTTTAATAGAGAACCGGAATAAAGCATTAGCACATAGCGGTGAATACATGAACTCCTCAAACTATGGTCATCACCGGGAGTGGTCCCGATTATTGTCACTTCGGGGTTGCCGGATCATAACACATAGTAGGTGACTACAGACTTGCAAGATAGGATCAAGAACTCACATATATTCATGAAAAAATAATAGGTTCAGATCTGAAATCATGGCACTCGGGCCCTAGTGACAAGCATTAAGCATAGCAAAGTCATAGCAACATCAATCTCAGAACATAGTGGATACTAGGGATCAAACCCTACCAAAACTAAGTCGATTGCATGATAGATCTCATCCAACCCATCACCATCCAGCAAGCCTACGATGGAATTACTCACGCACGGCGGTGAGCATCATGAAATTGGTGATGGAGGATGGTTGATGATGACGACGGCGACAAATCCCCCTCTCCGGAGCCCCGAACGGACTCCAGATCAGCCCTCCCGAGAGGTTTTAGGGCTTGGCGGCGGCTCCGTATCGTAAAACGCAATGATTTCTTCTCCTTGATTTTTTTCTCCCCGAAAGCAAATATATAGAGTTGGAGTTGGCGTCGGAGGAGCTCCAGGGAGCCCACGAGGTAGGGGGCGCACCCTAGGGGGGAGCGCGCCCCCCACCCTCGTGGACAGGGTGTGGGCCCCCTGGTCTTCATCTTTGGCGAGGATTTTTTATTATTTTTAACTAGACGTTCCGTGGAGTTTCAGGTCATTCCGAGAAGTTTTGTTTCTGCACAAAAATAACACCATGGAAAGTCTGCTGAAAACAGCGTCAGTCCGGGGTTAGTTCCATTCAAATCATGCAAGTTGGAGTCCAAAAACAAGGGCAAAATTGTTTGGAAAAGTAGATACGACGGAGACATATCACCGCCAAGGGACTTGTGATTTGTTTCTCTATGCAGGACAGTTAAAAAGCTTTCTTAAACATACGGAAAACAGATGATCAACACAATATGGAGGAATATAAGATGGCGGCTTAAGCAGTGTTGAGCGCCAGACACGTGCACGATGGCACGGCAAAACCAAGTGTTTTTTCTACCCTATTACATGACTCCCCGAGTCCAAATGATGAAACATTGTTTTTTAGCAAAGCGTAAATATGAGACGCCAGATGGATCAATTGTGTTGTTGGCCTGAAGCTTCCGGATCATCCCTTTCCGCTCCTCCATCTTGTTCCTTGTCCTGGAAGGTTGATGATGACCAGTCAATGCCACTCAAAACTTCAAATTCAACTTCATCATCAATTGATCCGGCCGGGTCAACTTCAGGGGCAAAGGTATGCTTACGAATTGGAGGGATCAGGCTGGTCACTTCATAATGTGGCGTTGGAATCCTCCGGTTTTCAGCGTCATAACCCGGATGATACTTGGTAAGATCCGTGTCATTAGCAATCAAGGTGGCCACAGGGCAGATTTCCTTAACACAAGTGGTGAAGTCCTCCTGTCCAAATGGTGTGCCGTCCTCTTTTAAGCTTGGATACCCGATGGCGATGTCAGCCGGGTCTAGCTTCGGTAGCCACGCCTTGGCCCAGCTTAATGCAGATACAGTTCCGGCTCTCGCAGAAGATCGCCTTAGCTCATTAAACCGCTGAGGTAACACAACATGCCGCTTTAATACATCTGACGGAGGGTGGGAACTTCATTTGACAGGGCCACTGCGGCTAAGGCACGCTGAGACCCGGTGTAAAGTTGCTCCACCAGTGTGTAAACCGCCTTTAGTTTTATCAGCATGCTCTGGTTAAGGTTTGAGCTCCTGGGGCCTGCGTTACGATGTCAGATGAGTTGATAATAATTGATATGCTTATTATGAAGATTTAAATACTTAACACCTGCAGAGTGACTTACCAAAGATTGCTGACACCATCTGAGATACATGGCATTTTAAACCGGATAATTTGGCGCGATCGTTTCTGCAATAGCCGCCTCTGTTTTTTCAGCCCGGTTGATCAAAGTGATCTTTTCATCAGCCCAAGCCTTTTTCTCCACTTCAACACCCTTTTTCAGTTTTTCTTGTTCAGACACACTGAACTCGAATTTGGAGTTGGCTTTCTGGGTCCCAATCTCCTGTGCTTTCAGGCGTTCTTCAAGTCAGATATTTCCGATTCAAATTGACTAGTGGTGGCCTATACAAATACCGGGTCAAAAGGTTAGATTTATTATACTATAATATTAAGTCCCGCATCTTTTGCAAGCAATAACACTTGGCACTTGGGGGCTAATGTGCGCTAAAGAATCTTGTTTAAAGTGGCAGTTCGTAACAGTAAGTCCCAATCACTTTGCAAGCAAGAGTATTTGGCACTTGGGGGCTAATGCATATTGCTTTTAAAGCCTTTTTTAATAATGTATTCTTAGCAACCATATAAAGAACCGGTTCAATCATACTAATTAAACCGCCCCTTGGGGACTACGGAGTAAGCCGAAATTCTTCTGTATTTTCATTCGACTATGTTACTAATATTGCTCAGTTTATGTCCTAAGTCTACAGCATATTCTTCATAAGCAATAGACTTGGGGGCTGGCATGGTAAGGATAAATGAATATGGGGAAAGGATTGTACCTCAAACTTGTGGTGCATCTGCTTCACCATGTCAATTTTGATGTCGCGACTGCTGTGCACTTGGCTCATATAGCCAGAAAAGATATCTCTGATACTCATATGAGTGTAATCAGCAATATCAAGCTTAGTTCTGCGGCGTTCAAGAAGCTCTTCCTTGGTAGAACATTTGGCTAACACGGTTGGCCTCCCCGGCTCAACAAAGCTGGTCTTGGTGATTTCGACGTCAAGATCTTGACGATCATCTGTCTTGGTCGGGCTGGGGAATTCCGGGTTTCCAGAACCGTCGATGGTTTGCTCGATGGGCGGGTCAGCAGTGGGAGTTGGTATGTCATGGGTTGACTCAGGTGGCGGCTCATGAATGGAGGTTTCAGGAGTGGCAGTTCCAAGTTCCGGCTCATTCAGGATCGGTTCTTCGGCCGGTTTGTTCTTCTTCACCCTTTTACTGGGCTTTGCTTGACCACTGCATAAAATCAAAAGGTTAGTAAAAATACAACAAGTTGAACTAAGCACAGATTAAGCAGGTTATCATTACCCTGGAGCGGTTTTGAAAGCCGGCAAATTGGACTGCATTGATTTGCCAGAGGAAGGTGAAGTTTCTTGATAATTTGAGTCAGAAGAATTGAACGGTTGACGAGTGAGACCCGCCAAAGGATAAAAGGAATGTAAATCGGAGATGACCTCGGTCCGGCATTTTCTTGTTACATCGGGTAAGCCGGAGGAGAGTTCCGCATCTTTACTGGTCCGGGTCTGCCTCCGGCTCTCATGAATCTGTCGCTTCAAAAGAAATTGAGGATCTTGGTAAGCTAAAGGATGTGAAAATCTTACTTTCTGGGTTACTCTTCGGACTTTCTGTCTTGGCAAAGGCTCGGAGTTGGAGGAAATTATAGTTAACTATTCAACCGCTACATGACTCGCTCCTGTATCCTCCTGATGATAATTGGTGTCAATAAGATAGTTAAAAAAGGAGCCTAGAGAATCAAGAGCTACCTCTGACTCAGAGGTGTCCTCTAGTCGAAACATGTCTGAGGCACTGGGTTTATGTCCTTTCTTCTTGGCGGCGGCTCTCCTGGCGGCTTTCTTAGCTTTTCTAGCCTTCTTTGCACCCTCATGATCATAGTTGGCTTTCCAAAAATCGTCAGTGGCCTGTGAAGTTCAACAAGAGTTTTGAGTAAAGGTAAAACCTCAAAAGGTTAGAGTACAAAATAAAAATGCTTAACTTACTAGCTTACCGCTGGAGCCGGATTAGCTTTGCAGAAATGGCTGATGACACACAAGTATATGGGATCTATCGTAGTCCTTTCGATAAGTAAAAGTGTCGAACCCAACGAGGAGCAAAAGGAAATGTAAACGGTTTTCAGCAAGGTATTCTCTGCAAGCATTGAAATTATAGGTAACTAATAGTTTTGTGATAAGATAATTGGTAACGCGCAACAAGTAACAAAAGTAAATAAAGTGCAGCAAGGTGGCCCAATCCTTTTTGTAGCAAAGGACAAGCCTGGACAAACTCTTATGTAGAGAAAAGCGCTCCCGAGTACACATGGGAAATATCGTCAAGCTAGTTTTCATCACGTTCATATGATTCGCGTTCGGTACTTTGATAATTTGATATGTGGGTGGACCGGTGCTTGGGTGCTGTTCTTACTTGAACAAGCATCCCACTTATGATTAACCCCTATTGCAAGCATCCGCAACTACAAAAGAAGTATTAAGGTAAACCTAACCATAGCATGAAACATGTGGATCCAAATCAGCCCCTTACGAAGTAACGCATAAACTAGGGTTTAAGCTTCTGTCACTCTAGCAACCCATCATCTACTTATTACTTCCCAATGCCTTCCTCTAGGCCCAAATAATGGTGAAGTGTCATGTAGTCGACGTTCACTTAACACCACTAGAGGAAAGACAACATACATCTCATCAAAATGTCGAACGAATACCAAATTCACATGACTACTAATAGCAAGACTTCTCCCATGTCCTCAGGAACAAACGTAACTACTCACAAAGCATATTCATGTTCATAATAATAGGAGTATTAATATGCATAAATGATCTGAACATATGATCTTCCACCAAATAAACCAACTAGCATCAACTACAAGGAGTAATCAACACTACTAGCAACCTACAGGTACCAATCCCAGACTTAGAGACAAGAATTGGATACAAGAGATAAACTAGGCTCTCAGATGAGATGGTGCGGGTAAAGATGTTGATGGAGATTGGCCCCCTCCCGATGAGAGGACCGTTGGTGATGATGATGGCGATGATTTCCCCCTCCCGGAGGGAAGTGTCCCCGGCAGAACAGCTCCGCCAGAGCCCTAGATTGGTTCCGCCTCGTGGTGGCGGAGTCTCGTCCCGAAAGCTTGCTTATGATTTTTCTTCGGACGAAAGACTTCATATAGTAGAAGATGGCCACCGGAGGGCCAACAGGGGGCCCACAAGGTAGGGGGGCGCGCCCAGGGGGGTAGGGCATGCCCCCACCCTCGTGGCCAGGTGGAGGCCCCCCTGACGTGGATTCTTCTTCGAGTATTTTTTATTATTTCCAAATATAACTTCCGTAGGGTTTCAGGACTTTTGGAGTTGTGCAGAATTGGTCTCTAATATTTGCTCCTTTTCCAGCCCAAAATTCTAGCCGCCAACATTCTCCCTCCTTATGTAAACCTTGTAAAATAAGAGAGAATAGGTATAAGTATTGTGACATAATGTGTAATAACAGCCCATAATGCAATAAATATCAATATAAAAGCATGATGCAAAATGGACGTATCAACTCCCCCAAGCTTAGACCTCGCTTGTCCTCAAGCGGAAGCCGACAACGATAAATATGTCCACATGTTTAGAGGTATAGGTGTCGATAAAATAAAATACGGACATGAGGGCATCATGATTATTCTTATAACAGCAACATATATGGATATTGTCATATGATTTCTTATGTTCAAGTAATAATCTATTCACAATGCAAAGTATGAATCAGAAACTTTATTGTGAACTAACAAACTATAATCCCAGTCATTGAAGCAAATGCAATTTATCATAACATTAGAAAGAGTCTATGTCAGAGCTTTTCAGCAGGTCCACATACTCAACTATCATTTAATCTTTCACAATTGCTAACACTCACGCAATACTTGTGGTTACGGAGTTTTAATCGAACACAGAGAAAGATAGGGGCTTATGGTTTCGCCTCCCAACCTTTTACCTCAAGGGTAATGTCAACAATAATAATTCATGCTAACCCACATCCAATTATATATATATATATATATATATATATATATATATATATATATATATATATCAGGATCTTTCCAATATCCTGTGCTTGCCAAAGGATAAAATGTAAAAAAGGAGAGGTGAAGATCACCATGACTCTTGCATAAGGTAGAAGATAATAACAAAAGATAGGCCCTTCGCAGAGGGAAGCAGAGGTTGCCATGTGCTTTCAGATTGGATGCACAAAATCTTAATGCGGAAGAACGTCACTTTATATCGCCACTTGTGATATGGACCTTTATTATGCAGTCCGTTGCTTTTATTTCTTCCACATCACAAGATCGTATAAAGCTTATTTCCTCCACACCAATCAATCATACATATTTAGAGAGCAATTTTTATTGCTTGCACCGATGACAACTTACTTGAAGGATCTTACTCAATCCAAAGGTAGATATGGTGGACTCTCATGGCAAAACTGGTTTAAGGATATTTGGAAGCACAAGTAGTATCTCTACTTGGTGCAAAGAATTTGGCTAGCACGAGGGGGAAAGGCAAGCTCAACGTGTTGGATGATCCATGAAAATATACTTTATCTCAGATATAAGAAAACATAACCCATTACGTTGTCTTCCTTGTCCAACATCAACTCTTTAGCATGTCATATTTTAATGAGTGCTCCCAATCATAAAAGATGCCCAAGATAGTATATTTATATATGAAACCTCTCTTTCTTTATTACTTCCTATTAATTGCAACGATGACCAAAGCTATGCTTGTCAACTCTCAACAATTTTTAATCATCATACTCCTTCTATGTGAAGTCATTACTCTCCATAGGATCAATATGATCTCTTTCTTTCTTTTTACTCTTTTCTCTTTTCTTTTATTCACTCAAGATCATAGCAAGATAATCAAGCACTTGACTCAACACTAATCTTTATTATATAGCTCACAGGCTCGATTACATAGAGGGATCATAAAGCAAAACTCAAAACTAGATCATACTAAAACTTTATTCTGCTAGATTAAGATACTACTAATAGGATCGAACTAAGAAAAATGGTAAAGATAGGACATGTGATGGTGATACGATACCGGGGCACCTCCCCCAAGCTTGGCAGTTGCCAAGGGGAGTGCCCATACCCATGTGATTATGTCTCCTTCCTCAGAAGTGGTGGTGATGGGTTGTTGATGAAGTAGGCTTGTCGTCCATCTTCCAAGGCATGGGCTCACCATCACAGAAGGATGATCGAGTCTCTGGGATCCTCAAATCTGCAGCCAAACTCATTCTCTTGAATCTATATTCATACTCACAGTTTTGGTTTTGCAGATCATAGATTTGGGCTTCGAGGTGCTCAATTTTCTCATGGAGCTTGAAGATGGCCTCCCCAATGTCCATGGCATCCAGCTTGTGGTTGTTGGTGAACTCCGCGATCATCATGTGGTTGGAGTCAAGTCCACGCTCCACCATCTCCTGGCACTTGAAAACTTGTTGCTCCATTGCCTCGAGCCTTGTCTCCACGCTTCCGGTCTTCCTCGGTGCCTCAACATCCCGGATGTGCAACACCCCCTCATGCATATCAATGGTTTGAGGGTGTTGCAGCACTGCTACCTCCTGAGCACTGTGTTGGATTTCCTTGAAGAGGAAAGGATGATGCAGCAAAGTAGCATAAGTATTTCCCTCAGTTTTTGAGAACCAAGGTATCAATCCAGTAGGAGGCTACGCGCGAGTCCCTCATACCTACACAAAACAAATAGCTCCTCGCAACCAACGCGATAAGGGGTTGTCAATCCCTTCACGGTCACTTACGAGAGTGAGATCTGATAGAGATGATAGATAATACTTTTGGTATTTTTGTGATAAAGATGCAAAGTAAAATAAAAACAAAGTAAAAAAGCAAAGGCAATAATAAAGTGATGGAAGATTAATATGATGAAGATAGACCCGGGGCCATAGATTTCACTAGTGGCTTCTCTCAAGAGCATAAGTATTTTACGGTGGGTGAACAAATTACTGTTGAGCAATTGACAAAATTGAGCATAGTTATGAGAATATCTAGGTATGATCATGTATATAGGCATCACGCCCGAGACAAGTAGACCGACTCCTGCCTGCATCTACTACTATTACTCCACTCATCGACCGCTATCCAGCATGCATCTAGAGTATTAAGTTCAAGAAAACAGAGTAATGCCTTAAGCAAGATGACATGATGTAGAGGGATAAATTCATGCAATATGATAAAAAGCCCATCTTGTTATCCTCGATGGCAACGATACAATATGTGCCTTGCTGCCCCTACTGTCACTGGGAAAGGACACCGCAAGATTGAACCCAAAGCTAAGCACTTCTCCCATTGCAAGAAAAACCAATCTAGTAGGCCAAACCAAACTGATAATTCAAAGAGACTTGCAAAGATAACCAATCATACATAAAAGAATTCAGAGAAGATTCAAATATTGTTCATAGATAATCTTGATCATAAACCCACAATTCATCGGTCTCAACAGACACACCGCAAAAAGAAGATTACATCGAATAGATCTCCACGAGAGAGGGGGAGAACATTGTATTGAGATCCAAAAAGAGAGAAGAAGCCATCTAGCTACTAACTATAGACCCGAAGGTCTGAGGTAAACTACTCACACTTCATCGGAGGGGCGATGATGATGTAGAAGCCCTCCGTGGTGGATGCCCCCTCCGGCGGAGCTCCGGAACAAGCCCCGAGATGGGATCTCGTGGGTACAGAAGGTTGCGGCGGTGGAATTAGGTTTTTGGCTCCATATCTGATCGTTTGGGGGTACGTAGGTATATATAGGAGGAAGAAGTACGTCGGTGGAGCAAGGTGGGGCCCACGAGGGTGGAGGGCATGCCCTGGGGGGTGGGCGCGCCCTCCTACCTCGTGCCCACCTCCTTTCTTTCTTGACGTAGGGTCCAAGTCTCCTGGATCACGTTCGGTGAGAAAATCACGTTCCCGAAGGTTTCATTCCGTTTGGACTCCGTTTGATATTCCGTTTCTTCGAAACTCTGAAATAGGCAAAAAACAACAATTCTGGGCTGGGCCTCCGGTTAATAGGTTAGTCCCAAAAATAATATAAAAGTGGAAAATAAAGCCCAATAATGTCCAAAACAGTAGATAATATAGCATGGAGCAATAAAAAATTATAGATACGTTGGAGACGTATCAAGCACCTCCGCGAGGTAAGGGTTGATGACCTTCTCAAAGAACTTGTCCTTGGAGCACTTGGAGACGTCATGATGATCTAGATCTGTCAGAAAAATAGCTCGAAACAAGAAAAGAGGATATTTGCGTGATACAGGAGTCAAAACCCTCGGGAGATTATATAATGAATTTTTACCGACCAAAATACGTAACGTGCAAGAAAACGGAGTCCGGAGAGCGCACGAGGTGCCCACGAGGCAGGGGGGTAGGGCGCGCCCTCCACCCTCGTGGAGGCCTCGTGTCCTTCCCGGACTGCTTCCTATTTTTCTATTTTTCCAAATATTCCAAAACGGAGAAAAATTGCCTTTAGAACTGTTTTGGAGTCGGTTTACTTACCGTACGACATACCTATTCCTTTTCAGAGTCTGAATCGTTCCGGAAAGTGTCCCTTATGTATTCCTCCGGGGTTATAGTTTCAATAACATTGGTTTCAACATTTATAGGATTACCTGAGATATAATGTTTAATTCTTTGACCGTTCACCACCTTCGGATTTGTGCCTTCGAAGTTGTTGATTTTTATGGCACCGGAACGATAGACCTCTTCGATAATGTAAGGACCTTCCCATTTAGAGAGAAGTTTTCCTGCAAAAAGTCTTAAACGAGAGTTGTATAGCAATACATAATCACCTACATTAAACTCACGCTTTTGTATCCTTTTGTCATGCCATCTTTTAACTTTTCTTTAAACAACTTGGCATTTTCATAGGCTTGGGTTCTCCATTCATCAAGTGAGCTAATGTCAAATAACTCTTCTCACCGGCAAGTTTGAAATCATAATGAAGTTCTTTAATAGCCCAATAAGCGTTATGTTCTAGTTCGAGAGGTAAATGACATGCTTTTCCATAAACCATTTTATACGGAGACAGACCCATAGGATTTTTATATGCAGTTCTATAGGCCCATAATGCATCATCAAGTTTTTTGGACCAATTCTTTCTAGATCTATTAACAGTCTTTTGCAAAATTATTCTGAGCTCTCTATTACTCAATTCTACTTGACCACTAGACTGAGGGTGATATGGAGATGCAATTCTG
Source organism: Aegilops umbellulata (assembly GCA_032464435.1). NCBI lineage: Eukaryota > Viridiplantae > Streptophyta > Magnoliopsida > Poales > Poaceae > Aegilops > Aegilops umbellulata. The sequence goes on from CP136057.1 coordinate 54,693,180, forward strand.
TGATTAACATCATACTTAGCAAGCATTTTAAAGAAAGCACCATGAATAAAATGTGAACCACCATCAGTCATTAAATATCTAGGGACTCCAAACCTCGGAAAAATAACTTCCTTAAGCATCTTAATAGAAGTGTTATGATCAGCACTACTAGTTGGAATAGCTTCTACCCACTTAGTAACGTAATCAACAGCAACCAAAATATGTGTGTATCCATTGGAGGCAGGAAAAGGTCCCATCTAATCAAAGCCCCAAACATCAAATGGTTCAATAACAAGTGAATAGTTCATAGGCATTTCTTGACGTCTACTAATATTACCAATTCTTTGACATTCATCACAGGATAAGACAAACTTACGGGCGTCCTTGAAGAGAGTAGGCCAATAAAAACCGGATTGCAATACCTTATGTGCAGTTCTATCTCCAGCGTGGTGTCCCCCATAAGCTTCAGAGTGACACTTGCGTAGGATCTGTTCCTGTTCATGCTCAGGTACACAACGTCTAATGACACCATCTACCCCTTCTTTATAAAGATGTGGGTCATCCCAAAAGTAATGTCTCAAATCATAGAAAAACTTTTTTTTGCTGGTATGTGAAACTAGGTGGTATAAATTTAGCTACAATGTAATTGCATAATCAGCATACCATGGAGCAGTGTGAGAAGCATTTATGACATTTAATTGTTCATCAGGAAAGCTATCATCAATAGGTAGTGGGTCATCAAGAACATTTTCTAACCTAGACAAGTTGTCTGCAACGGGGTTCTCAGCTCCCTTCCTATCAATAATATGCAAATCAAATTCTTGTAGCAGGAGAACCCATCTAATAAGTCTAGGTTTAACATCTTTATTTTCCATAAAATATTTAATAGTAGCATGATCGGTGTGAATAGTTACTTTAGAATCAACAATATAAGGTATGAACTTATCACAAGCAAATACAACTACTAAGAATTCTTTTTCAGTAGTAGCATAATTTCTCTGAGCATTGTATAGAGTCTTACTAGCATATTGAATAACATTTAATTTCTTATCAACTCTTTGCCCTTGAACAACACCTACATCATAATCACTAGCATCACACATAATTTCAAAGGGTAAATTCCAATCAGGTGGATGAACAATAGGTGCAGAGATCAATGCTTTCTTAAGTATTCCAAATGCTTCTACGCAATCATCATCAAAGATGAATGGTATATCTTTTTGTAACAAATTAGTCAGAGGCCGAGAAATTTTTGAGAAGTCCTTAATGAACCTCCTATAAAAACCGGCATGACCAAGGAAACTTCTTATACCTTTGATGTCGTTGGGACATGGCATCTTTTCAATAGCATCCACCTTAGCTTTATCAACTTCAATACCTCTTTCAAAAACTTTATGCCCCAAGACAATACCTTTATTAACCATAAAGTGGCACTTCTCCCAGTTCAAGACAAGATTAGTTTCTTCACATCTCTGCCAAACTCGATCAAGGTTGCTTAAGCAATCATCAAAAGAGGATCCATAGACGGAGAAATCGTCCATGAAAACCTCACAAATCTTTTCACAAAAGTCAGAGAATATAGCCATCATGCAAGGTGCATTACATAAACCAAAAGGCATACCTCTATAAGCAAAAGTACCGAAAGGGCAAGTAAAAGTGGTCTTTGATTGATCATCGGCTGACACAGGTATTTGAGAGAAACCAGAGTAACCATCTAGAAAGCAAAAATGTGTATGTTTAGATAATCTTTCTAGCATTTGATCAATGAAAGGTAAGGGTAATGATCCTTTTTACTAGCTTTATTTAATTTGCGGAAATCAATTACCATCCTATAACCTGTAATAATTCTTTGCGGAATCAATTCATCTTTATCATTAGGAACGACAGTAATACCTCCCTTCTTAGGGACACAATGGACAGGACTTACCCACTGATTATCAGCAACGGGATAAATTATACCTGCCTCAAGGAGCTTTAGTATTTCCTTTCTTACCACTTCTTTCATCTTAGGATTCAGACGTCGTTGGTGATCACGAACTGGTTTGGCATCTTTCTCCAAATTTATTTTGTGTTGACATAGTGTGGGACTAATGCCCTTAAGATCATCAAGAGTATACCCAATAGCAGCACGGTGCTTCTTCAGAGTTTTCAATAACCTCTCTTCTTCATGCTCTGAAAAGTTAGCACTAATAATAACATGATATATCTTTTTCTCATCAAGATAAGCATATTTAAGAGTATCAGGTAACGGTTTAAGCTCAAACACGGGATCACCCTTGGGTGGAGGAGGATCCCCTAGGATTTCAATAGGCAAATTGTGTTTCAGGATGGGTTCCTGTTTAAAGAATACTTCATCTATTTCCCTTCTTTCATTCATAAACATATCATTTTCATGGTCTAGCAAATATTGTTCTAACGGATCACTAGGAGGTACAGCAATAGAAGCAAGACCAATAATCTCATCCTTACTAGGCAATTCCTCTTCACGGTGTTGTCTACGAAATTTAGAGAAATTAAACTCATGAGACATATCACCTAAACCAATAGTAACAACATCCTTTTTGCAGTCTATCCTAGCATTAACAGTGTTCAAGAAGGGTCTACCAAATATAATGGGACAAAAACTATCTTGTGGGGAACCAAGAACAAGAAAATCAGCAGGATATTTAGTTTTCCCACACAAGACCTCAACATCTCTAACAATTCCAATGGGTGATATGGTATCTCTATTGGCAAGCTTAATGGTAACACCAATATCTTCTATCTCAACAGGTGCAATATCATGCATAATTTCTTTGCATAAGTCATGAGGTATAGCACTAGCACTGGCACCCATATCACATAAGCCATGATAACAATGATCTCCTATTTTAACAGAAATGACAGGCATGCCTACCACAGGTCTATGTTTATCTTTAGCACAAGGTTTAGCAATTCTAGCAGTTTCATCACAGAAATAAATAACATGCCCATAAATATTATCAGCCAAGAGATCTTTAACAATAGCAATATTAGGTTCAACTTTAACTTGCTCAGGGGTGTATAAGTTCTAATATTGCTTTTACGTACCACAGTTGAAGCTTTAGCATGATCCTTTATCCTAACAGGAAAAGGTGGTTTCTCAACATAAGCAGTAGGAACAATAGGATCATTATAAGTGATAGTCTTTTCTTCAACTTTAATAGGTGCAGCTACTTTTACTTCTATGGGAGGATGATATTTGAACCACTTCTCCTTAGGGAGATCAACATGAGTAGCAAGAGATTCACAGAAAGAAGCTACTATCTCAGAGTCAAGTCCATATTTAGTGCTGAATTTACGGAAAACATCGGTATCCATAAAAGATTTAACACAATCGAACTTAGGTGTCATACCTGACTCATTACCTTCGTTGAGATCCCAATCTTCAGAGTTGCATTTAATTATTTCCAATAAATCCCATTTGAATTCAATAGTATTCATCATAAAAGAGCCAGCACAAGAAGTATCGAGCATGGTGCGATTGTTATCAGAAAGCCGAGCATACATTTTTTGAATAATCATTTCTCTTGAGAGCTCATGATTGGGGCATGAATATAACATTGATTTAGGCCTCCCCAAGCTTGAGCACTGCTTTCTCCTTTGCGAGGCCAATAATTATATATATAATTGCGATCACGATGAACAAGATGCATAGGGTAAAACTTCTGATGAAATTCCAGTTTCAATTGTTTGTAGTTCCATGATCCCGTATCATCACATAGCCTATACCATGTCAATGCATCTTCCTTCAAAGATAAAGGGAAGACATTCTTCTTAATAACATCACCGGGCGCACCTGCAAGCTTAAATAATCCACAAACTTCATCCACATATATTAGGTGCTCATCAGGATGCTTTGTTCCGTCTCCTGCAAAAGGATTAGCTAGCAGTTTTTCTATCATACCCGAAGGAATCTCAAAGTAGACATTTTCATTTTCAGTAGGTTTAGTAGGTTGAGGAGCAACTCTTTGCTCTACTGGTCGGGGTGAAGATACCCCGAACAAGCCCCTCAGAGGATTACTTTCCATAGTAAAATGTGACAGTAAATTTCAGCACACTATATAAATTTTCCCTTACCAAATTCCACCTACCAAAGGCACTTCACTCCCCGGCAACGGCGCCAGAAAAGAGTCTTGATGACCCACAAGTATAGGGGATCTATCTTAGTCCTTTTGATAAGTAAGAGTGTTGAACCGAATGAGGAGCAGAAGGAAATGATAAGCGGTTTTCAGCAAGGTATTCTTTGCAAGCACTGAAATTATAGGTAACATATAGTTTTGTGATAAGATAATTGGTAACGAGCAACAAGTAACAAAAGTAAATAAAGTGCATCAAGGTGGCCCAATCTTTTTGTAGCAAAGAACAAGCCTGGACAAACTCTTATATAGAGAAAAGCGCTCCCGAGGACACATGGGAATTATCGTCAAGCTAGTTTTCATCACGTTCATATGATTCATGTTCAGTACTTTGATAATTTGATATATGGGTGGACCGGTGCTTGGGTGTTGTTCTTACTTGAACAAGCATCCCACTTATGATTAACCCCTATTGCAAGCATCCACAACTACAAAAGAAGTATTAAGGTAAACCTAACCATAGCATGAAACATGTGGATCCAAATCAGCCCCTTATGAAGTAACGCATAAACTAGGGTTTAAGCTTCTGTCACTCTAGCAACCCATCATCTACTTATTACTTCCCAATGCCTTCCTCTAGGCCCAAATAATGGTGAAGTGTCATGTAGTCGACGTTCACATAACACCACTAGAGGAGAGACAACATACATCTCACCAAAATATCGAACGAATACCAAATTCACATGACTACTAATAGCAAGACTTCTCCCATGTCCTCAGGAACAAACATAACTACTCACAAGGCATATTCATGTTCATAATCAGAGGAGTATTAATATGCATAAAGGATCTGAACATATGATCTTCCACCAAATAAACTAACTAGCATCAACTACAAGGAGTAATCAACACTACTAGCAACCTACAAGTACCAATCCCAGACTTAGAGACAAGAATTGGATACAAGAGATAAACTAGGGTTTTAGATGAGATGGTGCTGGTAAAGATGTTGATGGAGATTGGCCCCCTCCCGATGAGAGGAGCGTTGGTGATGACGATGGCGATGATTTCCCCCTCCCGGAGGGAAGTGTCCCCGGCAGAACAGCTCCGCCAGAGCCCTAGATTGGTTCCGCCAAGGTTCCGCCTCGTGGCGGCGGAGTTTCGTCTCGAAAGCTTGCTTATGATTTTTCTTCGGACGTAAGACTTCGTATAGCAGAATATGGCCACTGGAGGTCCAACAGGGGGCCCACGAGGCAGGGGGCATGCCCAGGGGGTAGGGCGCGCTCCCCACCCTCGTGGCCAGGTGGAGGCCCCCCCGACGTGGATTCTTCTTCCAGTATTTTTTATTATTTCCAAAAATAACTTTTGTGGGGTTTCAGGACTTTCGGAGTTGTGCAGAATAGGTCTCTAATATTTGCTCCTTTTCCAGCCTAGAATTCCAGCCGCCGGCATTCTCCCTCCTTATATAAACCTTGTAAAATAAGAGAGAATAGGCATAAGTATTGTGACATAATGTGTAATAACAACCCATAATGCAATAAATATCAATATAAAAGCATGATGCAAAATGGATGTATCCAGGGCTCAAGCCTACTTTGCCACAATCTGCCAGGATCTCATTCAGAAGTGTTTTTGTCCTATCATCAATGACGTCATCAGGTAAATCATCAGGGATGTGCCGCAGAGGATCATTCTTCTGGCCTGTATAGTCGCACATCAAACCAGGGCGGCGGCTCAATGGAATAACCCTCCAGGCAAGCCAAACCCGGACCAAATCAATGCTATTCAAGCCATTCCCCAGAAGAGCTTTGACTTTGCTCATGGTGGGGGCAAGTTTCTGGCGTTCAGCAGCTGACAGCTTATCCGGTAGAGGATGATTAGACTCGAGGCGCAGGGCGCAAAAGCCGGGCAGAGGATTCTCATCAGCCGGAGAAGTATCTTGACAATAGAACCATGTCTGGTTCCAGTCTTTAGGGTGACTCGGTGGTTCGGCATACGGGAAAAGACAGTCTCTCCGTCGCTGGATTGAAATCCCACCAAGTTCCAAGCTAGGCCCATTGGCGTGTTCATTCTGCCGGTTCAAATAAAATAATTCCCTGAAGAGTAGCAAGTTGGGTTCTTCTCCAAGGTACACCTCACAGGACACTTGAAAATTGCAAATGTTAGATACAGAGTTGGGACCGATATCTTGAGGTCGGAGATCGAAAAAGTGCAGGACATCTCTGAAAAACTTTGAGCCGGGTGGAGAAAAGCCCCGGTTCATGTGATCAGTAAAGACGATGACTTCCCCCTCTTTGGGTTGAGGTTTTTCCTCTGTTGGATCAGGAGCACGATAGGACATGACTTCCTTCTTTGGTAGATAGCCGGTCTTCACAAAATCAGCAAGGGTGCTTTCTGTGACGATGGATTTGATCCAATTGCATGTAACGGGTGATTAGGGCGCTTTCGGCGGCGTTTTAAAGGTGGAAGCCTACGACAAAATAAAAATTTCCGGTACAAATTTAAGCCGGAGAGAAATACTTCAAATCATACTCAAGATGGTGGCTTATAAGAGGGGCCTAATGACGTATGGCTAGTTATGTCAGATTGTTTAAGCCGCCATGGGCAGTTACAGTTATTTAAGCCACTGGGCGTGGTTGAAGTTATTTATTGAGCATCTCAAATTAAAGCCGGTGTTGTGAGCCGCCATGGCTAAGTGGATCTATTAAGATACAAGCATCGACTAAGTACAAAAACAGGTTTCGCAGGTCGCTGTTCAGAAAAGAAAATATTCTAGACCTAAAAATCTAGTGCAGATGATCTCGTGAGTTCTGATGAGGCCTCTGAACTAGAAAAAGGGATCTACTAGCGTCTGAAATGGATGCGAAACAACTGCCGCATGTGTTTAGTACTTATTTTGGATCAAAAGAGGATGCAATGAAGAAACCATGAAGAATCTGTGATGAACATCAAAGAACATAGAGGAACTCACAAACCCTAATGCGGATCTGAGGTGCGGGAAGATGAAGGCTTAGAGCTGCAGATCTACTGCAGAGGGTCGCCGCCGTTCTCTGGACCAATTCAGGTTGATGCAGCGGCCGAGGTCGATGAAGGCAAAGTGCTCTGCGGCGGCGGCGGTGGCGGAGCTCGAGCAGCAGCGGAGTCGCGAGAGGAAGAAGACGACAGAAAAGGGGAGAATGAAGAAAGACTTAAAGTCGTGCCAATTTATAAGGAGAAGACTGACAGAGTGGGCGCGAGGAACGAGGAGGCTGAAACATGGTTATCCAGCTACTCAGATGCCTTGATTTTCGGGATGGTCATTAAAGATAAGGATCTGTTGGATATGGTTGAATAAAATATAAATTAAATGGCAGATGACGTCACGACGGGTTATCATGAATCCAGAAGATGACGTCATGGCGAGTTATAAATTTTTGCACAGGTAGAGGGCAGAGGACTTTTTCTTAAGTATTGAAGATTTACATGAACCGGTTCAAATCAATCTGGGGCCTAATGTTGGGGATATAACTACTAGTGTAACCCGCCCAGGAGGGGCCGGGTTATGCTATATCGATTCATCATATGAAGCCCAATATCAAGCTTGAAGATGGCGGTTCAGTTAAGGGACCCAAGCCCAAAGGCGGCTTAAGGCCCGTAGTGATAAACCGCCATAATAGCATGACTTGCATTGTAAGGCAAGATTAACTAGTCGCCGAGCCGGACACTGTTTATGAGCCGGCCGGGACTCTGTAGGCCGCGGGGCGTTAACCCGTATATATAAAGGGACGACCCGCTGACGGCTTAGGGCAAGTAACATCAAATCGAGAGCCAGGCATAGCGGATTCGCTCCCTGGTCATCGAAACCCTAGCAATTCCACCTCAACTGGATTAGGCTTTTACCTTCACCGTAAGGGGCCGAACCAGTATAACCCTCGTGTCCTTTGTCCCTCTTTAACCCCTTTAAGCTTCCTAGTTGCGATGGCTCCACGACTAAGTCCTTTCACGAGGACATCTGCCGTGACAATTCCACGACAGGGCATGTCCCATCACTGGGGCCGTTCTGCTTCAACACCTCGACTCCTGAGGGAATGTGGCCACGGATCACTTGCCATAAGAAAATATGAATCTTCACATGCAATTTCATCTCCCACAGGAGATTTAGTTCCTATGGCCCCGGAGTCGCCACAATGGCTTTATAAGGGGATCTGGCCGAGAACCGACTATTGGGCTCAAGGTGCCAGGATACAGTCCTGCTCTACTGAGGGTGAATGTAGGGCCACACATTTGAGAAACTCCTCCCATTGGTTCAACTAGGGGGGGGGGCAAACATGCGTCTAAAGGCAAGGTTGCCCTGCGGCTCGCTTCCTCTGGAGTTGCCTTTGGGAGGCCGTTGGTGGCATGCAGGTGGTGCCACCACAGTCTCCATGACATGTTTCGGGAGGTCCTTGGTTTCCAGCCAACCTTGTAGCTTTTCTTTTGGGTGGTAGTTGGTGCCCTTGCTTGGACGGTATGGAACATTTACAATAAGTTGATGATTGAACATGTGTTCCCATTGCATGCGACTGATGCTATATACAAAATGTGTGGTTTCTTACAGCTATGGAGGCCGCTTAGCAAGCGGCTTGCGCGGGGCAACATCGACATGATCACCGAGCTTTGGTCCATCGCCCCGCGTCTTGCTCCCTCGACCCCTCCGCCTCCGCCTGGACTAGGTAGCTCTTTTTTGTAGGGGTGTTTTGTGCTGTGTCCCAGCAAAACTTATTTATTTATTTTCTCACACTTTGGCTACTTGAACCTTCGGGATGTTGGACTTGTCGTTGGTGGGTGTGGGGGGAGCGACCTTTTTCATCAGTTAATGAGATAAATAAAAAGTAATGGGGAACTAAAGTCACTTAATCAGTAGAGGCACCTACGACATAGGCATCTCCATCGAGCAGGCCGGGGAGATTCACACTAGTTGAGCAAAAGCAGATTTTGTTAAACTAAGCAAGCGATCCGGCCGGCCACGTACGTCACGGCCTCATCCGGCCGTTACGCTTTGCTAAGCAGCAGTAATGCGCAGCACTCGCTCACTCTCTCGCATGAACAGAAGCGCCAGCTCCATCTGTCGGGCACTCAAAGGTTCATGCTAGAATCAGTTCGTTGTTCTGATCCATCTCCGGCTCTTTCCCAGGAGAGCATATATAAGATGCCGGGAAACCATGTCGATCGATCGACCAAATAGATCCTGAATATCTTCACACGCACGCACGCACGCACGCACGCGCTGACGCGCACAGCCGTGACTGTGACACAAAGATGAACGAACTTGCTTGCTGGCTGCTCCGACGATCAGGGCATATATGGTGGTTACTTTTGAGTGATTGATGTTGGCAGATGGGATTCTCGCTCCAATTCCTTCGCTTTCGGTTTCAGTCATGCATGCGCGTGTACGCGCAACACAGCACTTCGTCGTCATGGATTGATGCCCCACTCTAGCTCCAACTTGCCAGATTTATGAGGTAGTATCGAGTTGACAGAAGTTGATCGTTTGTTTGGGATAAGGGCTAATTGGGGCCGACTATTGGCAAGTTATCTAAAAAAATGGACCCTAATATCTGGCGACCGCCAGTTATTTTTTACGGGAAAAGCTTTGCTTCATCGGGCTGAAAACTCACTTGCGTCCGCCGCCTTCCCCGCTTGCCGTGTGAACATTTAAAAAGATCTTTAAATTTTCCATCTGATAAGTTCAAAAAATTATAAAACTGCCATGTACATTTGTTTTCGAAAAGTAGCCATGTACCTAGACCAAAAAAATATATATTTTGCAACCAAGTAAAAAAAAAAAGAGGAGGAACAGGGGTTCAATCTAAGGTCTCCCGGGTGGAGGCTTGAGACGTTAGCTAGTGCGGTAGGTGGGTTGTGTTTAAATAGGATGCATTCGCGTAGCTTTTGTGTTGTAAATAACGAGTTTCAAAAGCTGACGTGGTAAGCAAACACACATCAAGATATGTGCGGCGCAACCAACGGCACCCAATTCGTTCGCTAAGAGATGCCCAAAATTTGATGTTCGCCAGATAGCTCTTTCGATAAAAGTTCAGTGGTAGCTGATTTTTTGGACTCCTCTAGCCTTCTCTCTCCAAATCAGTCGATCTTACTCCTCTGAGCTTTCCTCCCTTCACCTCCTCCGGTCAAGGGCTTCGTCTACCAGATATGTGGGCAAAACGTAAAGGACCCAATCCTCTTTGTCGCTGACTCAGGCTCTGCCTCGCCGGCATCACCACACCTTGTTGGTGCTCCCCTCCCCCTCCCCCTCTACCACCCCATCTCGGCCTTCGAGCTCCACTGTGCGACCCTTCCATCTCTCAGAAATTTGTTTTTCAAACAACTTCTAATGCTCACTGATTAAGCCGTTGGGTGGGTGGGTGGGTGGGGGGGGCATGCAGTGGAGCAGGCCCGTCGACAAGGGTGTGCGAGCGGTGCGATCGCACAGGGCCCCCAAAATCGTAGGGGCCCCGATCGAGGGAAAACCATGTAACGGCCGCGGTTCATGCGCTGGTTTGCTGCCTTTTTCTGCTGATTCGCTCGATCCAATTTAATCGGAACAAACCTTGCACGTTACGGTGCGCTAATACCCAGCCAATAGGCCCTCAGTTCGGCTTGTTTGTAAAGAGCAAGTAGAAACAAGGCAGGCTAGTTACTCTAATGGGCCTAATCGCTATGGCCGAGAGTGCTAGTTTCTTTACTGCAGCAGCCTCTGACCACATTGTCTCAAAAAAAAATGCAGCCTCCGACCACAAGAATATTTTCCAAGGTAAGTCGTAGCCATAAGCCTCGGATCAAAATAGATGAACGAAAAATAAGTTAAGCAGGGGCATTTAGTTTTGATTAAAATTAATAGGATTGTTACACTAGCCGCAAGCTAATTTCTAATCGTAGTACTAATTCTTCGTTCTGTGCTCATCTCCTACACTATTTCATTCTAAGACTCAATGGATTTTTATTTTGTGAGAATAGAGTCAATGGATTTAAAGATTTCGTTTGAAGAAATACTTACTCCGTCCAGAATTATTTGTCATGGAAAGAAATGTATCTAGACGTTTTCTATTTCTAGATATATTCAGTTTTATCATTTCTACAACAAGTAATTTCGGACGGAGGGAGTACTAAACAGACGATGCTTTTCCATAGTATATCGGCCCGTTTACAGTTTTATTACAATTCACAAAAGGAAAGTTTATTATTTCAATACTACGTTTACTCGTCAGCATTACTATATAATATATTTTCAACTATTGTATGAAATAACTCATATTCGAAGCTATATATTAAGTGAAAATATGTCTAATTATATTAGTAATACAATTTTTGCTAAATTTTGGGCCCCATTTCGCATTCCGCACGGGGGCCCCGAATTTCTGGAGACGGCCCTGCAGTGGAGAGTAGTTTTCCTACTATGCACGGGATATCTCGTTTAAGGATCCTCTATGCATCGTTGCTTTGAGATTCATGTTTTGTTTGTGGGTAAAATTTGTCATGTTTCATGACGTTTTTTCTTGCTCCAAAATTGTATTATAAGGTCTCGTCATGTACCAACAAATAAGAGAGCACACTTCTTTCAGACTGGATTACTGTTACACAATGAAACATTTTGATACATGTTGAAACAAGAAAAGAAAACTAATGTAACACTCTGAAACAAGACAAAATTTATGAAGCAGAGAAATCTCAAAATAACGATGGATGGTACTCCCTCCGGTTTTATTTACTCCGCATATTAGCTTTGACTGAAGTCAAACTTTATAACTTATATTTAGAAACGGAGGGAGTAGAAAACAATACGAACCTTTACAGTAACAAATTTATATGATGTGAAAATATATGCAATGATGAATCCAATGATATATACTATTTGGTTGTGTATATGTTAATATATTTTACTAAAAACTTATTGAAAGTATATAAAAATTGACTTTAGACAATCTTAATATGTGGAGTAAATAAAAATGGAGGGAGTAGATCCAGGAATTACTTTTCTGGAAATGTGAAGTGTGCTGCATGCCATGACGTCCTTCTCTCAAAGGCTAAAGCACATTTGGACTCTTTCCATCAATAATGAGAATAGTGAACTAGCTAGTCAGAACTAAAGATAGTTAATCAGTTGAAGCACCAGTTAAGCAAAGCAGGTGTGATTAAATTAAGCAAGCGATCCGGACACGTACACCACTGGTCTCATCCGTTACACTTGCTACAGCCACCACTCGCTGATCTTCCCTCACTATCACATGACATGATCGGATCGTAGCTAGCAAGAAGTTGACGAGAAGAAGAAAATGCAGGAAAAATTCGCCTCCATACATGATCGATGGACCATATATGCAATATACCAGGAAAATATAGACAGACGGATCGATGATCGTATGCATTGGAGTATATATAGTTACTCCGATCGATCCCTTCGACTAGTAGTGGCCATTGGCTGCCGGCGTCTCCACGCCGAAGACATGGCCGCCGTTGCCCTTGCTGAGCTCTTGCTTGCCGTGGCCGTTGGTCACCGAGGTTAAGGGTAGCTCACCGGCGCCCTTGCTGCTGCCGCCGGCTTTGCTGATCTCGTCCTTGCTCTTGCCCCAGATGAGAAAGTAGAGGCCCCCAACGATGATCGCTGCACCAATCACACTGTATGCAACAATGAAATGAGATCATTAGTATTGTTGCACTAATGTATTATACATCCACATCCATCTTGATGTGGTGGCAGCACAAATTTATGTACCTGCCGAGATTGATCTCCTCCTTGAGAATGATGGAGCCCATGACGGCGGTTATGATCATGCAGAGCGGGTTGAATGCCGTGACGAACACCGGGCCCCTTTGACTCGACACGATGCCCTGCACGTAGTACGCCACGCCGGAGCACACGATGCCGGCATAGACGGCGGTGAAGAGGCGCATGTCGAAGCCGATAACCCAGGCCTGAGTGTTGGCGCGCTCGGCGACGAGGGCGATGGCGCCGCTCATGAGGGATCCCATGCCGCAAATGAGCACGGTGAGCGACAGCTCCGCCGGGTAGCTCCGGAGGGTGTTGGACTGGAGGATGAAGAAACACGCCCAGGCCACGCAGGCGATGATGACCATGATAGTCCCGTTCAGCCAGTCCCGCGCGTCGGCCGTGCTGCCGACGCCCTGGCCACTGGCGGTGGCGTGGTGCTGGCCCTTCGTCCACGGGAACTGCACGATGGGGCCGTGGTACAGTACCATCAGCACGGCGCCGGCCACCGTGAGGACCGTGCCGGCGATCTTGGCCTGGCTGTGCAGGCTCCGCAGCCGCACCTTCTCCATGCGTAGGAGGAGGGCCAGCACGAAGGTGACGGCCGGGAGGATGTTGACGAGCGCCGTCGCGAATCCCGCCGAGGTGAGCTTCGCCCCCATGAAGTACAGGTTCTGGTCAATCACAGGCCTGAGAAACCCATGCAACACAGAATATCAGTTTGAAATCAAGAAAGAGTTATGTGCTTGATCGCCATGAACGGACGGTCAAATAATTAATCGACGTACTCGAGGAATGCGAGACCCATGATCTTGAGGAAGATGGTGATTGTCATCTTTGGCCTCAGTCCCTTGCACCTGACGATAGAGCAAATATACAGTAAGCTAGTGATCTTCCATTAATCATGATCTAGCTAGCTACGTGAAAATGAACACTGCCACAAAATTGTACTCCCGAGTGCTTGGAAAGAAAGTTTATGTACAAGTTTTCTCTTAAGTCAGATGGTGAAAAGTTCGACCAAGTTTATAAAAAGGTTAGTATATCTTATTCATCAAAATCTGTAGGCATTCCTTTCCAGCACAGATGGAGTATGAATTAACGGTGCATGCTTCCAGCTGACATGTGGGCTCCATGCATGGTAGCCCCTCCACCAGTGGCCAATCAGGGCATACTACCTAGTGGAGGTCGTCCAAGTGCGTTTACACGTACGTAAACACACATACCGCACACAGGCCGGTTAGACTTAGCTAGCCACATATACCTGTTTATGTGTCATTTTCTACTTCTGCTAATTGATGCACTCTGATATTCTGATTGATCCATCCATATATAGTACTAGATGCATGCTGCATGATGAGAGGTACGTACATCTCATTTAAGGCGTGACAAGGAAAAGGCGGGAAAGATGGCTATCATGCCGATACCAAATAGAATAAATCAAGATGCAGGTATGCTACTTTTCTGGATTAGGATCCACGAGTGGTGGTTGTGCAGGTTGCACCATCTAAATGAGACAAAAATGAGATCAAATTGTACGTGTGTGTTTGCTCGATCGTGGTGGTGCACGTTTGGCAAGTTGGCTTTGTTAATTTTCCTGATCTTCCTTTACGTGGCCACCTCGAAAGTTTTTCGAACTAACTAAAAGTGAATGCTAGAGTACATTCATGGGAACAACTGTCAGAATCATAGCTAGCTAATTAAGATCATTATTACATGTCCTATTGTACGTGTGATGACTTCGCCAATCGCTCCAATCGTTGATCTTGATCCTCTACCGGATGTTTGTCGTAGGAAAAAATAGGCCAACGGTGACATGCATGCACCCATCCGCGTGATGCATGTGCATGCCAGCGAACCCATGATCCTCGTACGAACAAAAGAGTGGTGCATGTCTCTGTGTGTGTGCGAGAGAGAGAGAGAGAGAGAGAGAGAGAGAGAGAGAGAGAGAGAGAGAGAGAGAGAGAGGTCCGTGCATGCATGGATGGACCTACTAGCTAGTTACCTCTCGAAGTAGAGGGCGAAGGGCGTCATGACGGCGGTGGCGACAAGGTTACGGTAGACGACGAGGACGAAGTGGCTCATCCCAGCCTTGAGGGACGCGACGGCGATGATGTACATCCCGGCGAACCCCACCTGCAGCAGCACCATCGCCAGGTACGGCTTCACATCGCTCAGAACTTTCCACCCCATACCCATCCTTTCTCTCTCTCTCTCTCCCTGGGTAGCTAGCTTTGCTTCCTTCTCACTTAAAAATCAAGTCTCCACTCTCACTCACTCTCTCTCTCTCTCTCTGGCAAGCAATGACTGTAATCGATGAGGCAACACCGTGACCCGCCTCCCTTATATAGACGCGCTCCATCGACACTGTGCGGTGCACGTAGGGTTTAGGAGCTGGATGCAAAGTGGAGTACTGTAGCCCATGGGTGGATCCGAGTCATTTATGCGGCTGCCTCAGCATGTAGTACGTGTGTCCCAGTGCCCGCTTAGCTACATGTTCCATTCCCAGTTTAATATTCCACTTCCCGGCAAAGGAGAACAAATCTCTCTCTCTCTCTCTCTCTCTCTCTCTCTCTCTCTCTCTCTCTCTCTCTCTCTCTCTCTCTCTCATCCCATCAATTTGTATTTTTTTCTTTGGAAAATGCAGGGAGCACGTACAGCCAATGGCGGGTTGGTTTGGATACTTTCCGGCCACCTGAGGAGAATGAATGCTATACTCGCGACAGGGAATTTGTGTTAACACATTGCCCTTTTCACTTTGCCTCTAGCTAGCTAGTGCTGTCAGGATCAGAGTACTGTCAATGAGTTAATCAGCTGATAAGATGTAGCATCAATACTAGGCTACTCAAGTGACTGCTCTTCTCTTGGGCCTAAATGCCTCATTGCTAATCAAGAGATTCTTCCAGAAAGGACCAATATCATGTTTTTCTTTCTGCTTACAAAGGCATGATATCTTACATTAATAAAACTTATTCAGGCCGACTTTTACTACTGTGCCAACATGTGGAATCCTCGGCGATGGCATGCCAAGCCTACCTCTTGTTCAAGATGTTCCACTGCTTCAAGATACCACATAGTTTGAAAATGGCATCAGTGGCAAGTTGTAGATGGATCCGCTCTATAACAATTTTATTGTGAATTGTCAATAGCGTCCAAGAGAGCACCATGAATCCCACCTACTGTTGGCGACGGTCGTAGCCCGAGCTGGCCGCCATGATCTCGTAGAAATTAGGAAAGTTAGCGAGGGCACCAACTATGCCTCACGACTTTCCGTAAGCAGCTCCAATAGAACTGAGCATAACGCATGCATGAGAACATGTGGTTGATATCATCATCGATGTTACACAGAGGGCACAATCCATATCTAGGACCATTGCGCTTCAGGACTTGGTCACCAGAAGGTAGTCAATCCCTCAACAACTGTGACAAACATGAAGATATGTACCTTCAAGGGTAACCAAACCGACCAAAGCTTTTAAATCTCGGAGAAACCATGACTAGTGGCGATGGCATGGTAGATAGATTTCGTCGAGAACTTGTCCAAAGGTTCAAGGTGCCACAAGGCGGAACCTGGTGTCGTGGTAGGAGTAATCACTTCAATTTCTTGAAGGAGGACCTCCCACTAAACCATCCTGGTGGCTTGAAGGCTCGAAGGAGTGAGATATTCCCAGGTTCTTCGAGGGCACTCGTCGGTTACAAATATTACATAATGATATGGCACTCCTGCTTATGCCTAACACCCTGCCAAAAGAACCTTGATATCCTTGTGATGGAATTCGCCCACCCGGGTTAAAGTCTTAGACTTGACATAGGGACTCACATTTTTCTAGATTTATTCAAGTTTTTTTGGGCTTTATCCTTTGAGCGGTAAGGTGTATTCGCCAACTACAATGTGTTTGTGGCGATTTTCCTAATCTCTTGAAACAAGATTTCGCCCACCTTTATAGATAAAGCACAAACAACTGAACTGATACATACTGGCGAGAAATCCCTCAAACAAGCATGTCGATAAGAAAATAAAATGGCACCGGGTAGATGGCACGAGTGCCACAAACACAACACCGAGCAATAAAGATAAGAGAGGCCATCCCTAACAAAACAACACCCAAGACTACTTAAGAGGGCCTAAGTCGAGCCGCGATGAGAGACCACTGTACACCAAGGACCTGAACACATAGAGCCATCTTCGGAAGAGGTCGTCTCATCGTAGAGACAACCCTCTCGCTCTAGGCCTTGGAGCGCCGCTCCTGCCAGGAGGCAACAACGGCCAAAGACAGAGATCACCGGAACACATCTATAAGATAGGAGATCAACCCGGCGGCGTAGGCCATCTGCAACCGAGAGTGACTGAGGTTCCGTGATGATGCCATCCAGAGGGTGATGACGCCAAATGTCACCGTCGTCGAGCCCGGAAGACGGACTAAGGTTTCACCCCGGAACCGTGGCACAATGAGGGAACCCATAGCAACGCCCCCTAGAGGCAAGCGACACCCGTAGGTGCCGGCGCTACCGGTGCCAGAGCGCATAGCTTTCGCTCAGCCCCACACAGTAGCCACCCGCTGACTCAAGGTTGTCGACCCACCCCACGAGGGGGGAGGGGAGCACCCATGCCAAGCCTCCAGATTTGAACCAGGGGATCGCCACCGCTGAAGCCACTACGACACACGGGATACCCATCAATCCTCGCCTTGCTACCCACATAGCCAAGAGGAGATGCTGCCACCGCTGCGACGCTGCCCATTGCAGAGCTAGCCGTGAAGACTCACCATCCAGGGCCGTTGCCCTGGTATCCAATAAAGACACACTACCGCCGCGAAGGGAACAAGTCGCCGAAGCACGAACATGGACACAACCTGTGGGGGAGTGGAACCATCGTGCTGAAGCACCACCACAGTTAGGAGCGGCCACCTCAACACCCCTCCAACGGCTCAGTTTTCGGAGATGCTCATAGGGAAATGTTGTGTGCATGTACGTGCAGCGTGCGTTCATAGGGGTTCATACGAGTGAATGAATGTGCGTGGAACGACTACTATGTTTAAAAAAAGTGTGGCACAAGTCTAATCATATTCAACGAAACAGTCTTTTGCTAAATCTCAGTCGACTTGGTTATGTCTTAGTCGATGCTTATATTCGTGAGATTTTACATTGACACCTATGTAATTTATTATTTTCAGCCTTCCCTTTTCTCATTCATGCATGTTATGTCACTTGATAGTGACGTACCTACACCCTTCATGAAATGATCTTTCTTAACCACCAAGCCACCCACCATTCAATAAAATTTTACACCAATTTTTCATGTAAAATCTCATAGATATAGTATCGACTAAGACTTCGTCAAGTCTCAGTCGACTGATATTTAACAAGCATGTTCACGAAATGATCTTTCCTAACCACCAAACCACCCTCACCTAATAATAGAGAATTGAAAAAACAACTAAGCCGCACCTTGTTTCCACAAGTGCAGCCTCGCTAGCGAAGTCCAGAGAAAAGTCACATTCTCGTGGTCGGGCGTCTCCTCGCTAGCTATGAGGCATATCTTCTCATCCTCTCCTCGTCTCCCTCTAACCAAGACATGATCCGACTGATTAGAGCAACTCCAACGGGCCGACCCAAATGGACAACGTTTTTGTCCGTTTGGATCGGCCGCCCGCCCGCCGTTCGCCCTTCTTTAGTTTTGGGTCAGTAGTGCGTCCAACGGGCCGACCCATTTTATGACCGTGCGCGTTTTTTAGATCATGCCAGCATCCATGCCGTCGCCCCGTTTTTGGTGCTCCAGCGCGCGGGAAAGGTTCGCGCGCGGGGGGAAAGCGGCCTAGCGCGTGCTGGTTTTGTCGCTCCAGCGCGCAGAAAAGGTTCGAGCGCGTGCCGCGGCCGGCGCTCGTTATAAGAAGGCGCTCCCTCCATACTCTGCCCGCCGCCCACTCGTCTCTCCTACCTCACTAGCCTCGCCGCCTCTGCGCCATCATGTCGATCCGCCGCCTGGGCGCTTCAGATTTCCGCGGAGTCCGCGAGCGCCGCTCCGGCACCTTCTCCTCCGAGATCTGGTTTCGCGAGAAACGTCTCATCCTCGGCACCTTCAACACCGCAGAGGAGGCGGCCCGCGCGCACGACGCAGCGGCGTGGCGCCTCCTGAGGCCTCTTCGAGATATGAATTTTCCCGACGTGTCGAGTCAGCGGGCGCAGGATCTGGCGCCTCTCCTGAGGCTTTTCACCGACGAGGATCGTCATGTCCATCGGAGGCGGCAACGTCGCCTCACCATCGCCGAGAAGGACGTGGAAACCTTGGTGCTGTGGCGCGAACGCTTCCCGCAGGACATCGTCGACGAGCGCCAGTTCTACAAGCAAAGGAGGTTGGAGAGGGACGCGCGGAGGACGGAGCGAGCCGCCTACCGGGAGGACAAGCGTTCGCGGAAGCAGGCAGCTCAATTGAAACTGAAGCTACGAGAAACGTCGGGTTGGGACTTTGAAGACGAGCAGCATGCTGACGCCTACATTCAGACGTCGGAGGAGGACATTACCGAGTCCGAGTCAGAAAGCGACGAGTAGTGGTCTTTTTTCTTTTATCTGAAAAAATGGCCGGCGGCGTCGGCGACGAAGCAGGCGGGCGAGGGTGTGAATCCAATGTGCCACCGACCAACGGGCCGGATGAGGAAGGAGGGCGAGCGCGCGCGTCCGTCGCGTATCCGCACCGACGCAAATCAGGCTAAAAAATGGACCGGGAATGGGTCGGCATGTGGACGAAAGCGGACGCACGTCCGTTTGGGTCGGCGCGTTGGGCCGGCGTTTTTGTCCGCGCCGACCCAAACGGACGGCCGCGGACAAAATGGGTCGCCCCATTGAAGTTGCTCTTATAGTGCCGTAAATAATATCAGCCCGGGCGATGCTGCCTTTCCTTTTCTGCACAGACGAGGACGTCCACCTAATGCACTCTAATGGAGGGCGTACGATCGGATGGATCGACGTCCGGCGCCCGGCCGCCGTGCCACCTAATGCTAGCTATAGCTAGTGCGCCGTGCATGGTGCGCTCCTGATAGGATCCACGACCATCCATCCGTCGAATCGGACGATCTCCTCCTCGCAGAAAACACTTCCTCGATCGATCGCTCTGCCTTTGCTTCAGTTCCATCCTTCCAACGCATGCATCCCTGGAAAGTAACGCATGGTCGATCGTACCAGGAGCGATGGCCTCCGATTAGGTGGTACGGATGAGATGCATGCCGGACTGCTGTACCAATGAGGCATGGGTGAGTGTGGTGGTAAGGGATTGGGTTGACACGAACGTACACGGTGGAGATTGTGGCCTCTCCACTATAGCATCTCGCGGCTTCGGTTCGCGCTTTCTCTCTGCCATGGCCGGGACGGGGCTAAGCTGGCTGGCCGGCATATGTCAAGTATGATTCGTGCACCCAATATAGTACAATGTGCAACTGACGCTGCAGGTTAATGACTAATTAAGGTACCATATCGGCACATCCACTGTTCGGTGCTGTACACATGAAAGGGAGAAGTGCCTTTTCTTATGGGGTAGGGGTTGGTTGGTTAGGGCAAAAGTTCATCAAACCGCCGCAATGGATGGGATATTAGGACTCGTCTGACTCTCCCCCACATCGGACGGCAGCTGGTGGTTTTGTCTCTGGCAGGCAGCACTCAGCAGTGCCACTTCACTTTCCGTCTAGCCCCCGTCGGCGTCGCCTCGCCGGAAAAGGGAAAACAGAGATGGACGTATCTTCGAAGCAGCCATGCATGCACACCGGCGCCGGTACCGGCAGGTAATCCAGCTCCAGCTGTGGTACATCACACGTCTCAGTTCCCATCTGATTTGGCCCACTGTGAATCACACGCACTAACCGCATCCTTTCTTCCTCTCCGGTCAGTGTCACCCGGGAGCTATCAAGGCAAATGGACGGAAAAAGGAAATACGTAGGCCAATTGGCCTAACTAGTTTAAGCCAATTCGCCTCCAATCCGCGCTGCTCCCTGATAGAACAACACTGCCGGCCACCACCACCAGCCGGAGTGCACCGGTCGTCTCACCACCAAAGCAAGTCGTCGTAGCTAGCTGTAAACCTATAGTAACCTACGTACTCTCCTACGTACGTACAGCGACAGCACAGAGGCATTATTGGTACCAGAAGGACTACTCCCAGCCGCTTCTTGCTGAAGTTTTGCAACTTTGGATTAACAAATTATGTAATGCTAACCCTGTCATTAGAAGATGACACCGCGGGGATATCAATCATCGATTATTCAATCCCTGCCAGTGCTCGCATGCACAGCAGCAGGCCGGCGTCCGACGTCATATTTGCCGCAATGATTTGTGGCTTTTGGGAATGCGCTGTCAGCTTAAACTATTTGTGGCTGGAGTTCCAGGGCCACTCCGGCCTATCACGGGGCCGCGGATCTGATATGTGGTATCTGCGCGCATTTGCTTTTGCTTTTCTTTGCATGAAATATGTATATGTGATGTCTTTTGCTGGAAGGAAAATCCTACTCTTTTGCTTGCTGCATCTTTCTCCCTTGTGGCATACTCATCCCCTTATCCGCTGATATATGTTTTATTTCATGGAAAGTACGGACAAGTTTGGCATGCATGCTTGGATCAAATTAACTCCCCTCTCTTATAATTTCAAGATATAGATCTGTATGTGGATGATTCAATGAAGCGAATACGTAAATGTTGAAATCAAATCCAATAGAAAGTGAAACATTCATCAACACGGAGCTTCATTCTGGAAGCGCATGCATGGGTGGCTGACGACGTTTGCCCCCGATTTTTTTGAGATGTGTAAGAGCATCTCCAGCAGATCCTCTTTCCCCAAAAATATTGGGCCAAAAACCTTTCTCCAACAAATCCCCTTTCTGAATGAAATGCGCAGTTCTCCTGCGTTTCCTTAAAAAACAAATCCCCTTTCCCCAATATTTTTGGTGATCACAAAAAATGAGTAAAGCTACACAAAACAGATTGAATACCAGATCCCTTAATTATTACCTTAAACGACAATGACATGGCATTATTGGACAGCCCTAACACGTTTCTCAATCTTATCATGTCATTTGCCTTTTTAGAACATGGCCAGTAGCATAGCCATCCGATGGCTATATGTTGTTGCCATGTCATTCAGAACTATCATTTATAATCACTCATAATAAGATTGGCTATGACATTTGTCATTCTTCATCTTTCTATTTCTTCTGCCTCCAGATTTATTATGTTTGTTTAGAGCATATGTGTAGACTGTGTGCCTTTGCATGAAAACCGCCGCCTCTCATTTTTCTTTTCTGTCTTGTCCACATAGATAAACAGTTTTGCTAAGTCTCAGTCGATTGAGACTTCATTATGTCACACTTGATGCTATATGCCTTTGGTGTTGCATGGAGATTTGTACAAAAAGTTTCTTTTCAGTTTTTTCTTTTTCTTCTTATATAGTATATCACTTGACTGAGACCTAGTCACAACCATAAATAAAAGTACTCCTTATTACCTATTCAACCTGAAGTTCTGTTCATCAATCCATGGAGAGTCCGGTAAGCAATAAACTATGAAGTCCTTTTTCTTCCTTGAAAAACTTTTGTGTGTAAGCAGCGATGTAATCATAACTAAAAATTTACCTAACTCTTGGCTAATTTTTCTTAGATAAACGTATAGCTACGTTCTCCATGAGTCCGTTAGCCAACCAATACAGAGGTTGATGCACGTCGCCGAACATTCTTTCAGAAGCAATCGTAGCCAAGTAGAATTTTCTCACCTTTTCCTGAACGGAGTCATCGAGCATGTTCCTGCAAATGGAAACTGAACCTGGCATCCAGATGTAGTGGAGCATATCACCGGTGCATGCAGCATCTCTCCAGATTCATCTATAGATATAATTGAAGCCTAACTCAATTGGATAATGATCAATGGAAATACTAGACTTTTCTACTAAGGGACGTCGTTTATGTACCGTTCTTGATATGTTCCCAAGTCACATAGGGTTGTGCATTTTTGCCCCGTTTTGAATGCATAAGGTAGATCATGATCTACCTTCTCTTTCAAAAAAAACATAGGGTTGTGCACACAGCACACTTCAGCATCTTTTTTCTCTAAAATTATATGAAATCAACGATTCTATCCTATTTCTAAGTAATTTTAGCAGAAGCCATCTTCAGGATTGAGCACCTATTTTGGAGTCTTCTCATGTTTCACACCGTTCTTGCTGGAACTACAGTCAAGTGTATACATTAGTTCTATGCATACATGAATATTCACAACAAGAAATATCAAAATATTGCTGAACAGTTAACATAATTTCCCATAGGCTATGCAGGCACGTTGTGATTTGTACTACTATCTAGAATAGAAATGAGAACCGGATTTCACTACCATGTAGCTCCCCGTGCGTGCAACCTAAGAGAAACTTGTTGGCCTCCGCCACCCCATTCCTCCGGTTTCATCTTTCCTGGCTTGCTCATATGATCTAATAATGGACAAGCCACATGCTACACTCAAGGCAATTCAGTCTCGAAGCTTTTTCTTCTAAATGCACATTCAAAAGAAAAGGGTATTTAATCTTGTCATTGATAGAGAGGTTGCATCGCCCAGATGCAGAGGCCGGGGGTCATCCTCCTTTTCTAAAAAAAAAACGTCTCACATGCATGGCGGAATTGATGTGTGGTATTGGTAGGTGCGGGCATGTGTCAGGGTGCCGGTAGGACATTAGCGGCACGGGCTCGACGGCGTGACGGTGCGGCCCTAGTTGTCGGCTAGGTGTGGAGTCTCAGTCTATAGACAGAGAATATCGCCGGTGGCCACTGGCAGGATGACGCTTGACCATGTGTCAGATCGGGGTCCAAGCAGGTCATGGCATTCAAGTGGCACATCTAATGAAAGATGTTGTGAGGTGTTGTTGTGGTGCAAAAGACTACCATCAAAGAGAAAACGGTGTGGCAATTTCTGGATGTAATGTGATGGTGTATTCTTTTCGAGGAAATCTCCTTTGGCTAGCTAGTTGTGTGTGAGCATACTAGCAGAGGGGTGGATAATGTCATTGGCGGTTAATATTGAGGTTGTATTATCTGTCCGTGGAAAGCCACAATTTAGCTTTTTGGCTTGATCGATGTCCACACATTGTTTCCTTGTCAGGGAAGTTGGCTCGAAGTTCTACTTGGGGATGATTACACAAGGAAACAATGTGTGGACTTCGAGCCCCCCTTACAAGGAAGTTAAAGACTCTCAAAAGATCTACTCGTTAGCCCCCTAAATTATGGTACGTTGGAAGAGGACCGGGCCTACATGTCCATGATGGAGGACGACGATGTTATTGTCTCCAACTTCTAAAGCGTAGATGTCAAAGCGATCTTTTCAACCATTGATGATGAGACATCCATTTTCTAGCAACATTGAGTAGGTGGATGATATGCATGTCTCATCAAAGACAATAACTCGCATGTCACCACTATGTTGAGCCTGCATTTTCTCAGACACCACACGTCTTTGGAATTTATGTTGCAAGAACACAATTGTTAACATATAGATATATAAACAATACATGAATAATTTGACATTGAATACAATTATTACCAGGAGTGGCTTCTCAACATTGCTCTTGTTCAAGTTGTGCACGGATGGCACAAATGATCCATTGTACGGGTCAACACGTGTCTCAATGTTGTTCATAAATCCTATAACCTAGTCCATTTCTTGCCAAGAAAGAGTCGTGCCAACAATGATATGCCTCCGGTCTATAATCCTACGAGCTTGATGGGACCCGATGATATAAGTTGTCTTAATTATATTTAAAAAAAATTAGTTATAGAAAGTAATATAAAGGTTACTCAAAAGAATTGTATTACTATTAGGAAAGCACACCATGATATCAGATCAGGTTGGCCAAGAATGTATATCTTGATCTTCATCCCGTCATCAATCAATTATGCCTTGGCCAATCCTCTCCATGCAGGGCAACCTGAAAAGGTTTGATCTCCATCATTTTTGATCGAAACCCTGAAGTTAGATCCCTCTTTTTTTTGAGGTGGGACAACTATCATCTGTTGATGGATTGGAACATGCAACATCTTTAGGACATCAAGCCTTGCAAAGCAAGGGATGATCTGAACAAAGGTAAAAGGAAATAAAATCAAACATTTGCTGGGGACATGTAAGAACAACTAGCCTCAACATGTTCTGAAAACATACCATGTTGCGTTTGAAGTCCTCTCCAAGCACAAGGGAGAAGCAATTTTCTTCATCCACGCACCGCGTTGTTCGACCACCTTCGTGCACCTTCCAACCCGGCTGTCGCCACACTGGTGGCACACTTGGTCTGCTGCGTTCACAACCATTTCAATGTTCAATTGTAAGATAAATGATAAACACAACTATAACTGGTAGATTTATTAAAAAACAATCTTTTTTTTAAAGGGGGATGACCCCCGGCCTTTGCATCTGGGAGATGCATACGGCCATTTTATTAAAAACATTCTGGCATGACATTCGCTAAAAGTGGAGCAATTGAGTGCCAAAAATTTGGTGAAACGTTGATGAATCATATGGCGCACACACACATACATAATCATGCATATACATACGTAGACATATATAGGCACAATATCAAAATTTATCATCTTCGGCTTTACTATGTATATGACTATATCAAAGAATATCATGATTAATTTTCTTTACTTTCTCTCTTCCACCTTCGTTTCTTTCTCTCAATATCTCTATGTCTATTCTGTTTTCTTCTTCTCTCTTCTTTTTTCATCTTCTCTTCTCTTCACTTCTTTGTCTCTTATTTTCTTCTCTCTTCTAAGAACAATATAGAGCAAAATCCATCACTGTTCCTAAAAGTATTCAAGGTGTGTCACTTTAGTCCTAAAACTATGAAAACACATATTTGAGTCCTACTTCTTTCTAAAGTGTGCCGCCGCCGATCCTTAGCTCGCCAGAGCAGGTCTGACCTGCACCCGTGGCAATTTGACCTTTGCCACGTCGGATGACTCAGTTTTGGCGGCAAAATTCCCGCCCGAAACGGATGGAACCTGCGTCCACATGTACATTTCTGATTTTTTTAACAAACATGGTCTACTATTATATTCATGTGTAAAGTTTCAAAAGTATTCTGGGCGAAAAGAAAAACAGCATCGGTACTGTATAAAGGTTACCGTGGAAGGTTTTTGTAGTTACGTTTTTTGGCCCAGAAGTTCATATAATTCATTTCTTTGTGAAACTTTACATGTGAGTATAACACTAGATGAGATGCTAGGGTTAGGCGACCTTGGCGATTCACTGGCGGCGGCGGCGGCTGCGCCGCCCCCCATGCTCGGCGAGGCCCCGGCCCCTGCCGTACCCCTTGCCGTGTGTGACCCCCGGTTGCACTACGGCCCTTTGGCGGCCCCGTCTGCCCGCAGTCCAGGCGATCTCGGAGTCCAGAGCGATAAGGAAATCCAACAGGGGAAGTCCTACGGCGGCACGAACCCTAACCTTCTGGCCAAGAAATCTACACCGGATCTCCCTTTAAATTCATTGGGTGTCGAAGGCTGGGAACCCCATCAAGCTGTATCGCGGTCGCCTCCAGATCGCAACAAGCCACCAGATCGTGCCCTACTGTGTGAGGCTAAGATTGCCGGGATGTCGTCCGCGCCGCTGCCGCTAGCGATCGTGCCAGGTGCGGGGGAGGAGAAGCTAGTGGACGGTGGGGGCGATCATGGGGTTCCCTCTGCAGATGCTACCCGCCCGAAGCCGGCCGCTGGTGGATCTGTTCCTGGCCTAGCTGAGAGCTCTGCAGCGGCGGTGATCGCCCCTGCTGGGAGCAACCAGAGCAAGGGAGGGGAGCCAGTCAAGGTAGCAGCGCCGGCGGCGGAGCGGCCGGTTGTTAATGGGCCGGAGGATTTTGTGGAAGGTGAAGACGCTGAGGAGGACGTGGAGCTAGCTGAGATTGATCTGGAAGAGGCAGGAGTGATCGAGGAACCCGAACGCCCGTTGACCGTAATCATGCTGCTTTACTCCTTGAAGAAACCCACGCCAAACACCCTTTTCTCTGCATTGAGAGAAGCTTGGAATCTGAGAGAGGACATGGACTACAAGTTTATGGGCGGGAACAAATATCTTGTGTACTTTGGGTGTGAAGCCGACATGGCGCGCATCCTTTGAGGAGGACCATGGCAATATGATAAGGACCTGCTGATTATAGAAGCTTACGATGGCATGAAAAAGATCTCTGAGTAAAAGTTAGACACCATGAGGATCTGGGTACGTATACTTGATGTGCCGACTAACTGGCAGACCGAGCCGGTCGTGAGAGCGCTTTGTAAAAACCTGGGCGAAGTGTTGCAGTTGGATCTAGGTACAAGGTACAACGCCGGTGATTTTGTTCGTGTCCGTGTGAAGGTGCCAGTCTACAGAAAGTTAGAGTTGAAAGTGGCGATGAAAGCTAGGCTTAAAGAGCAGCTGCAGCTTGTGGAGTTTGACATCAAGTACGAAAAACTGCCGTGGTTCTGCTACTTCTGTGGCTACCTCGGCCACCAGGAGAAACAATGTGGTCGTAAGCTCAAAGGAGGATGCCCAGGTGGGACATATGATGGCCGGCTTCGTTGCTCACCTCCCAAGCGATACATGCAGCAGTCCGGTACAGTACGTGCAAAAGGCAACCCGGTAGTCTTCCGGGGGCTCAACTTTTCCTCTGATGCGGACTCGAGCTCGAGCAGGAGCAGTGCTAGTAGGCAGTCGGGACAACATCGCAATCAATCCCAGCAGCGGGGGGTCGCTTCTGAACCAAAGGAGAAGGGCAACATGGCTGTTTCAGAGTACCTATCGAACAAACTTCAGAACATCGTAGGTGGTGTTGGGTCTGTACCTGAGGAACTACCGCCACATCCTCCCACTCCTATGCAGCCAACGTACAATGCTACAACGACTGTGACCTCCAGTAGGGAAGGAGCTACAACAACACCACAGATCCCGTCTAGCTCGGATATGATCCCGGCCATGCAGAACCTCTCTACCGATGTGCGTGCAGCAGATGAGGAGATGTCGGATGACTCGACAACACTGGGTAAGAGGAGTGCATGTGATTTACTTGCTGCAGGTTGGCAGGATACCCATGGAACTGCGATGGTGCTGCACTCTCAGGCAGCAAGGGTGGAGGTGGCGCCGTCTGGAACGCCAAAGAAGCTGAAAACAAACATGCCCGAGGAGGAGGTGGATCGTGAGCCCATGGAGGAGGAGAAGGAGCAAACCACAAAGGAGGCAACCGGCTCTGGGGCCGCCGGTGACCTGACGGGGCCGCAGGCGGCGCCCCGTCAGGAGCAATGAATATCATGAGTTGGAACTGCCAGGGGGCGGGGAACTCCCGGACAGTTCGAGATCTTGCGAGCTTGGTCCAAGCTCAATCCCCTTGTATCGTTTTCCTTTGTGAGACTAGGCAGTCGAAAATTATGATGAAGAAATATCGCTCCCGTTTAGGTTTAAGTGGATTTGATGCAGTCGATTGTAATGGTCTTAGTGGAGGTCTAGCTTTGTATTGGCACGATTCTGTGCAGCCTGATGTAAAAGAGATGAATGAACGATATATTGATGCTTACGTGACGGCGACGGCAGGAGAGCCTCCTTGGAGGTTAACCTGTGTGTATGGCGAGCCTCGCACTGAGGATCGTCATCACATGTGGACGCTTCTTCGTGACCTGCACCACCAAGCGGACATGCCGTGGGTGGTGATGGGCGACTTCAACGAAGCCATGTGGGGCTTCGAACACTTCTCTGATACACCGCGGTCGGCAGGTCAGATGATTGATTTTCGTGATGTTTTGGAAGTTTGTGGCCTCGGTGATCTTGGCTTTTCAGGTGTTCCGTATACTTATGATAATCGAAGGGCCGGTCGCGCCAATGTTAAGGTCCGGCTTGATAGGGTGGTGGCTAATAACCAGTGGAGGGACTTGTTCTTGGAGGCATCGGTTCAGCACTTGGTGGCGCCCTCCTCGGACCATGCACCCATCTTGCTCCGGTGCTTGGTTGAGGAGGCACGTGTGGACGTCGGCAGGAAGAGCCGCCATTACGAGGTGATGTGGGAGCGTGATCCCGCGCTCCCTGAGGTAATTATGGACGCTTGGAGGGCGGCCGACAGCATGTCAAATCTGGGCGATGTCGCTTCAGCCCTTCATACACTTATGCATACCTTGCAATCTTGAAGCAAGAAAAAATTTGGTAATGTGGTCAAGGATATTAATAAGTCTCGTACTCGTCTTGAAGAGCTAATGGCTATGAATGCAGATCAGAAAACTATCAGGGAGGCCACAGATCGCATGAATGAACTTCTGTACAGGGAGGAGATGCTTTGGATGCAGAGATCCAGAATAGATTGGTTGAGGGAGGGAGACCGTAACACAAAATTCTTTCATAGGAAGGCTGTTTGGAGAGCACGAAAAGATCGTATTAAATCATTGGTTGATGAACAGTGAGTGACACATACGGACAGCACAGTTTTGGCGGACATGGCCACCTCTTATTTCAAAAATTTGTTCACTGTTGACCCTACTTTGTGTGCTGTTCTAGTCACTAACCTTATACATGCACGTGTTACAGATATAATGAATGACAGCTTGTGCGCAGAATTTACAGAGAAGGAAATTTCAGATGCATTATTTCAGATCGGTCCCCTCAAGGCACCAGGACCGGACGGTTTTCCGGCACGGGTCTTCCAGCGGAATTGGGCAGTTATGAAACCACATGTAGTTGCAGGTGTGTTGGAATTTTTTAGGACTGGGCATATGCCTGAGGGGGTCAATGACACAGCCATTGTCCTGATTCCAAAGGTGGATAGACCGGTAAAATTAATAGACTTTAGACCAATCAGCTTATGCAACGTCATTTACAAGGTAGTGGCAAAGTGTTTGGTCAACGGTTACGGCCTATCCTGGAGGAGATCATCTCGCCAGAGCAGAGTGCTTTTGTTCCAGGTAGACTGATTACTGATAATGTTCTTATTGCTTTTGAGTGCATTCACCACATCCAGCAAGAGAAGGATCCATCAAGGAGTTTCTGCGCATATAAACTGGACCTCTCAAAGGCTTATGACAGGGTAGACTGGAGTTTCTTGAAGCAAACGATGCAAAAGATGGGTTTCGCTCACCGATGGGTTGACTGGATAATGTCTATAAAATTTAATGGAACCCTCTTGGATTCGTTCGCACCGTCGCGTGGGCTTCGGCAAGGTGACCCCCTATCCCCGTTTTTGTTCCTGTTTGTGGCTGATGGCTTGTCTGCTCTGTTGAAGGATGGAGAAGCTCAAGGAAAATTTACTCCCATTAAAGTTTGTCGGCGCGCGCCTGGTATCTCACACCTACTTTTTGCTGATGATACGTTGTTGTTCTTTAAAGCGGATGAGGGGCAAGCCAGGGAGGTGAAGAAAATTATAAATACGTATGAAACTGCTACTGGACAGCTCATAAACCCCACAAAGTGCAGCATTTTGTTTGGTAATTCTTGTTTGGTAGCTGACCAGGAATGTGTCCGCACAGCGTTACAGGTTCAAATGTCCACTTTTGAGGAAAAATATTTAGGCTTACCAACACCGGAAGGACGGATGTCAAAAGGTAAATTTCAGAATTTACAGGCCCGCCTCACAAAACGCATTATTGCGTGGGGTGATACGTTGTCCCTAGCAGGGAAGGAAACAATGGTCAAGGCAGTTGCCCAGGCTATTCCGACGTACATGATGGGAGTGTTTAAACTGCCTATGTCGGTGTGTGATGACTTAAACAGAATGGTTCGGAATTTTTGGTGGGGCGCTTCAGATGGAAAGAGGAAAACTCATTGGATATCTTGGCCGCGTATCTTGGCACATAAAATGAGAGGAGGATTGGGATTCAGAGACTTCAGAGTCTTCAACCAGGCGCTGCTTGCTCGGCAAGCTTGGCGTCTTCTTACTAATCCTAATAGTCTTTGTGCGCAGGTCCTCAAAGCTCGCTACTATCTAGAGGGACGCCTTGAGGATACAGTATTTTCTGGGAATGCCTCGTCAACTTGGCAGGCTATCCAGTATGGGCTCGAGCTCCTCAAGAAGGGGCTGGTGTGGCGCGTGGGAAATGGCCAGAGCATCCGTATCTGGCGTGATCGATGGCTACCTCGAGCTCCGTCGGGCGATCTAATTTCCGCCCAAGGTACCTGCCGGCTTCGCCGAGTGGCCGAGCTACTCGACGAGCGCGGCGCATGGCGTATGGACCTACTCCACCGGCACTTTCATCCGGCTGATGTCAATGTTATCAGGAATATACGGACGTCTCCATGCCTCGCCGATGATATACTTGCATGGGCTCCTGAGAAGAACGGTATATTCACTGTTCGGTCCGCGTACCGCTTCGCGATGGACGAGCGCGAGCGTCCTTCCGCGAGTGCATCTAGCAGGGCACCGGATGGTCGGCGCACCATCTGGAAGACCATATGGGGGTGCCCTGCCCCCCCAAAGGTACGTGTGTTTGCATGGCGGCTTGTGACAAATTCTCTTGCAACATGGGTGAATAAGTTCTCCCGTCATTTGGAGACCACTGACATATGCCCCCTGTGTGGTTTGGAACGCGAGGATGGGTTCCACGCGATGTGTAGGTGCCCCCGTGCGGTGGAGCTTTGGAGGGCGATGGCTAAGGATTGGAAGCTCCCGGATATAAAGTCAGTTCGGCACACAGGCCCGGAGTGGCTTTTTGATGTGCTTGAGCCCCTCTCGGACACATCCCGCATGGTGCTCTTGATGACCATGTGGCGCACGTGGTACGTCCGCAACGAGATCACCCATGATAAAATTCCTCCACCGACTGAAGCTTCTCGACGGTTCCTGCATAGCTACCTGACGTCGCTACTTTGCATTCAACAATTCCCTAAGGATGATCAGAGGAAGGGGAAAATGGTTCTGATGGACCCGGCGCTAAGGACGGCGCCTTGCAGCAGCAACAACGACGCACTCGGAAATGAAAGAAACAGCGGAGCGCTGTGCACGAGTACGCACAACGGCGCGTTGGGAAATAGCAGCAACAACAACGCACTGTGCAGAAGCATGAACCATGACGAGCTATACACATGCATGAACAGGGGCCAAGTAGCTTCTGTGCACAAGCATTCGTGTGTGGGCTGGCGGACACCTGAGCCTGGGTGGCTTACTTTAAATGTCGATGGATCCTATATGGCGCATACTGGAAATGGGGGCATCGGCATGGTGCTCCGTGACAGCTTCGGTGGTATTATCTTTACCTCGTGCCGACATCTTTTCACATGTGATAATGCACTAGCTGCAGAACTTGAGGCTTGCAAAGAAGGAATTGCATTGGCGCTAGAATGGAGCTCACTCCCATTCACCGTCGAAACGGATAGTGTTGAAGCTGCTACGATGATTTCCAACCCCTTGGTTGACAGATCACAGTACACTGCCCTTGTACAGGAGATCTTTGCCATGATGAGAGGGGACAGACAGATTAAGGTTAAGGCGATAAAGAGGGAGTGTAATCTTGTTAGCCATGAACTAGCTAAGATTGGGAGGGTTGAGGTTAAGACGGCCGTCTGGTTACGGTCGGGTCTTGAAAGGGTTGTAAAACTGTGTGCACTGGATCATACTGATCCGGGTTAATTAATATAGAACCCTTTCCCCCCGCAAAAAAAAAGTATAACACTAGATCATATTTATTGAAAAATCCAAAATGTTTGACTATTCTTTAATTGTTTTACTTTAAATGTTTAATCAGGTGTGCGTAGATCCATGTTCCAAAAAATCCACATAGATCGGCAAAAGGGATTATATAAAATTAGCACTTGCTCACTCTCTCATTGTCTCACATAGTCACATGATAGGATCGTCGCTAGAGAGAAGCTGACAAGAAGAAAATGGAGAACAAAATTGGTCTTCATGCACGATCGATCGATGGACCATGCACTACCAGGAAAAAAGCTAGACATACTGGTCGATGGAAGATGGATGAACGTATAGCACGTAGCTACTCGCTACTCCGGTCGATCTAGTAGTGACCATTGGTCGTAGGCGTCTCGACGTCCACGATATGGCTTCCATTGCTGTTGCCGAGCTCGTGCTGCTTGCCGTGGCCGTGGTCGTTGGTCACCGAGGTTAAGGGAAGCTCGCCGGCGCCCTTGACGCTGACGTTGGAGACTTTGTTGATCTCGTCCTTGCTCTTGCCCCAGATGAGAAAGTAGAGGCCTCCCACGATGATGGCTGCACCAATCACACTGAAAGAAACAGTGAAATGAGATCATTAGTAATTTTGCACTAATATATACTCCCTCCGTAAACTAATATAAGAGCGTTTAGAATACTAAAGTAGTGATCTAAACGCTCTTATATTAATTTACAGAGGGAGTACTATACATCTTCATCCATCTTGATATGGTACGACCTTCCGAGATTGATCTCCTCCTTGAGAATGATGGACCCCATGACGGCGGTTATAATCATGCAGAGCGGGTTGAAGGCCGTCACGAACACAGGACCCCTTTGCCTCGACACGATGCCCTGCACGTAGTAAGCCACGCCGGAGCACACTATGCCGGCGTAGACGGCAGTGAAGAGGCGGGTGTCGAAGCCGATGACCCACGCCTGGGTGTTGGCGCGCTCGGCGACGAGGGCGATGGCGCCGCTCATGAGGGATCCCATGCCGCAGATGAGCACGGTGAGCGACAGCTCCGCCGGGTAGCTCCGGAGGGTGTTGGACTGTAGGATGAAGAAGCACGCCCAGGCCATGCAGGCGATGATGACCATGATGGTCCCGTTCAGCCAGTCCCGCGCGGCGGCCGCGCCGCTGGCGCCCTGGCCACTGGCGGTGGCGTGGTGCTGGCCCTTGGTCCACGGGAACTGCACGATGGGGCCGTGGTACAGGACCATCAGCACGGCGCCGGCCACCGTGAGGACCGTGCCGGCGATCTTGGCTTGACTGTGCAGGCTCCGCAGCCGCACCTTCTCCATGCGCAGGATGAGGGCCAGCACGAAGGTGACGGCCGGGAGGATGTTGACCAGCGCCGTCGCGAATCCCGCCGAGGTCAGCTTCGCCCCCATGAAGTACAGGTTCTGGTCCATGACGGGCCTGAGAGACCCATGCAACACAGCACATCAGTCAGTAATCAAGAAAGAGTTATGTGCTTGATCCCCAATGGACGGTCAAATAATTAACGATGTACGTACTCGAGGAATGCGAGCCCCATGACCTTGATGAAGGTGGTGATTGTCATCTTTGGCCTCAGTCCCCTGCACAAGTTGGAGTATGAACCAGTGGCGGTGCCAGGATCAGAACCTTGTGCTGTCAAGCTCTTCTAATGAAAACTTTTTTAGACATTTTAAATAGGAACCAAAAACATCATAATTTATTACAAACATATTTATAGTACCAGCTCATTGCGATCATGGATAAGTTTGATTTGTTCGCGTGATGGCATCGTTACTAGACTGTAAGATGCCGATTTCATATTTTGATAACCATAGAAGAAATCATGTCCTATATATTCTATTGCATAGACCAAACTTGATATATTTCATCATGAAAAAATGCAACTTTTATTCTTTAGAATACAAACAATATCTCACTTCTTAATAATATTGCTAGCAAGAAAAAAAATAAAAGGCAAGGAAGAGTATTGCAGTGTTGAGTGACATATATATATATATATATATATATATATATATATATATATATATATATATATATATATATAGGGAAAATGCATCCTACTACCGGGTGTAGCTACACCCATTTCTTATATACTACCATGTGGTAGTATATACTCTACTTTATTATTTTTAATATGTTCATATATTATATTTAAGATACTCCAGAGTGAGTTATAAGAAAAAATCGCAAGTGAGCTCATGATTTTATTGTATTTGTGAAATACGTACATATTTGTACGTGAAATAGAGTATGCACAAAATATGATACATACTACCAAAAAAATAGTATATATACTACCTAAACATTATTATATACTACATACTACGCGTACATACTCTCCGATATGATAGATACTACCTAAAATGCATGAAACAAAAGTGGGAGTAACTACACCCGGTAGTAGGAAAAATTTGTCCTATATATAACTTACGAATATAAGTGGAAGAGTGAAGGGCCTCATCCTGATGTTGAATCGGATACAGTGTGTAGCTACTACAGCAGTATTGATCAAGGCGACAGAAAATGCGTGTGCAGTGGCGGGTGCGTCGCTTCGCTCGTGGAGCGGCGGGCGGCCGGAGGTGGGTGTGCCTGACATCTCACGGCCAGATCGCCAGGGCCGGGCAAAGGACGGTAAGATGCTGCGGTGCGGCGGCTGTACACGGAGAGGCATGCAGTAAGTTGAAGGAGATCACGCCTTTTGGGGAAGTGATTTTGGACCTTTTCTTAGTATGCCCAGTGGCCCAACTAGTAGATCAAGCCATTTTTGAGGAAGCAGATAACATAACAGATGGGCCGGTGTAGTCAAGTTCCGATTTTTATTCATTCACCAGC
Organism: Aegilops umbellulata; assembly: GCA_032464435.1. Taxonomy (NCBI): domain Eukaryota; kingdom Viridiplantae; phylum Streptophyta; class Magnoliopsida; order Poales; family Poaceae; genus Aegilops; species Aegilops umbellulata. The sequence goes on from CP136057.1 coordinate 54,728,438, forward strand.
CTGTTATGCGGGAAGGGGGTTCAACCACGCCCGAAAATCCTGTGTACTCAAACGACTACACAGCTATAACGTGGCTTCGCCACTGGTATGAACCATGATTTCGTAGAGTAAAAATTAATCGAACTGAACTACTAGCTAGCATGCATGCTTCCAGCTGACATGTGGGTTCCATGCATGGTAGGCCCTCCACTAGTGGCCTATCAGGGCACACTGGCTAGTGGAGGCCGTCCAGGTGCGTTTACACGTACGTAAACATACACACCGGACCGCACACGTACAGGCCGGTTAGCTAGCATTTTTGGGTCACTTTCTACTTCTGTTAATGCATAATTATATTCTGATGGATCCATCCATATATAGATGCTGCATGATGAGAGGTACGTACATCTGATTTAACGCGTGACAAGGAAAGGCGGGAAAGCTGGTTATCTTGTTGGTACAAAATAGAATAAGGTATCAAGATGCATATATGTCTACTAATTTTCTGGATTAGGATCCACCAGTGCTGGTTGTGCAGCTTGCACCATCTAAATGAGACATAAATATGAATGAACTTGAAAAACTTACGTGCGTGTTTGCTCGATTGTGGGGGTGCACGTTTGGCAAGTTGGCCTTGTTAATTTTTCCAATATATCTTCCTTTTGCATCTATCTGTTTGTTCAGTTGTCCCTAGCTACCTCAAAAGCTTGTTTAACTAACTTTAAGTGAATGCTAGAGTACTCTAGGCCTAGTTTACAAAGATCCTTGCATCTCGTATTTATATTGTGTGGTGAATTAATCTGCCAATCCTCTAATACTGCTGCATGCGATAGTCCAGTCTGTAGCACGTAGTAGAGGCTCGCATGCACGCTAGCTACTGTGAGCGGATAGATGTGTGCGCCGCGTTGATCTTCATCCTCTGCCGGATGTTTTTCCAAAGAAAAATAAGCAACAGTACTAATGACATGTATGATCGGTCGGTTACACTTTGCATGCACACTAGTGACTACTCCCATCCGCATGATGCATGCGAGCGAGCCCATGATGCACGTACGCGGGCACGACGGCGTAGGGACAAGAGAGCCAGAGGGGTGCATGTATGTCTCTGTATGTGAGAGAGGAGGGGGGTTGAGGTAAGTCCATGCATGGATGAAATTGTTTACCTCTCGAAGTAGAGGGCGAAGGGCGTCATGACGGCGGTGGCGACGAGGTTACGGTAAACGACGAGGACGAAGTGGCTCATCCCGGCCTTGAGGGACGCCACGGCGATGATGTACATCCCGGCGAACCCCACCTGCAGCAGCACCATCGCCAGGTATAGCTTCACATCGTTCAGAACTTTCCACCCCATACCCATCCCCCCCCCCCCCCCCCCCCCTCTCTCTCTCTCTCTCTCTCCCCCTCTGGCTCGCTAGCTTAGCTTCCGTCTCACTTCAAATCACAAGTCTAGCTTCCCTCTCACTCACTAGCTGGAGCGGGCTTGATGTTTCTCACTCTCTCGCTGGCAAGCAAATGGCTGTGATCGATGAGCTCAGGCCGAGGCCCGTCTACTTTATATAGGCGCGCGGCGCACAGTGCACGTAGCCCATGGGTGGATCCGAGTCATGGATGTGTCCTAGTGCTAGCTTATTAGCTATATGCTCCATTCCCAGTTTAATATTCCACTTCAAGGAGAACAAATCTCTCTCTCTCTCTCTCTCTCTCTCTCTCTCTCTCTCTCTCTCTCTCTCTCTCTCTCTCTCTCTCTCTCCCTCTCATCCCATCAATTTGTATTATTTTTCGGAAAATGCTGGGAGCACGTACAGCAAATGGCGGTGGGTTTGGATAACTTTCCGGCCACCTGAGGAGAATGCTTGCTCGCGACAGCGAATTGTGTTAAGCCGTCGGAGTCAATGTATGTGGGAGTTGTGTTAATTAGCTGCTGGACATAGGCCTTTCACTTTGCCCCTAGATAGTGCTCTTGTGCCGACAGGCGACAACCATCGATGTTCATGCATGCATGCATCTGCATAGTGTCTAGACTAGCTAGGATCAGAATACTGTTGATGAGTTAAATCAGCTGATAAGATGTAGCATCAATACTAGGCTACTCAAGTGACTGCCATTCCTCTTGGGCCTAAATGCCTCATTGTAAACCAAGAGATTCTGCCAAAAAGAACGAGAATCATATCGGAGTCTCTTATTTTTGCTAATAAAAGGCATGATATCATACGGTAATGATTTTTTAAAGGTCGAATTAGGTTCTCAAAAGAAAAAGAAGACAACCGCCGGAATTTCTACCCAGTTCCCCTCGCTACCGATCCAGCCGCCGTTTTGGCGCTGTGAGGTGGGGAACCTAGGTTGCTCGTACGCTGTGTTTCAATAGTCATTTGAAGACGAGCTTTGTGCTCCTCAACGGCAACATACCCATGGTGGATGTTGTGTCGTGAAAACAAAGGCCATATGGTTCTTCCCCTGCCGTTGCGATGCTTTTCCGGGTAACGCCACGGCGCCAGAGCTATGTTTCCTCTCTATGTTTGGTGCAACTATTCTTGCAGAGGTTAGGTTTATGTCCTCGCAAGACCGATGTTTCCGATCTCTTGAGTTTTTGCCACAGTGACTTGATCCTTTTGTTGCATAATGGATTATCTGCCATTCTGACACATGCACTGTTGTTGTGTACTTTATCTACTTCTCTCTCTCTCTCTCTCTCTCTCTCTCCATTTATCCACTCCATTATTTTTTATTTGATTTCCATGTTTGTATCAATTATATATTTTAAATCAAAGGAACATTACGATTTCTTTGCATATTTGTGTTCCTGGTGACGAGAGCTTTGAAATGAGACCAATGTTGAATAAACATTGACAAATTTGAAATTGGAATTTTCAATCATGATGAAGCTTTATGCCACAAAAACTATTGACATTTACCTAGCAACCTGTACATAATATATATCAAAATGTTACAACAGGATTTATTGTGTGTCAATGAGCATCAAATGATGCATAGGGAACTTGGTAATCATTAGTAAATGTGGTTCAAACATAGTATATGGGTTTGTGTTCAACATGCATTCTTACAAAGTTTCCATAGGCCTTTTTGTGTTCTAGGGATTCCATAGAGTTTTATCATGTTGCGTGAAAAGGGGAGAAGTTTTCACGTTATGCCAAAAAGGTTAATTGTGGTTCTGCATGTTCTAAATCATATCAAAATGTATCATTCTGTGGCAATGCGCTACAAACATAATAAGAAGATTTTGCATGACCATTCATTCTTACCAAGTTTTATTAGTTTTTTGGTGTTCTAGAGTGCATCATCATGTTTCATAAACTTTCACCATGTTTCAGAATTTAAATTTTAAAAATTGTCAAAATATATTCCAGAGTGGTCTTGTTTCAAAGTTCTTATCTTAAGGAACAAAAATAGTCAAACCATTTGTCATGTAGACTCTCGATTTAAATGAAAACATGGACTAAACCTTGGAATCACATGAAAAAAGCATGTGGTTGGAGCATAGCTCTTGTGACTGGCATTCCTCTTGGGCCTAAAATAGATCAAAAGTTGTTTCATCCGTCTTTTTTCGATTTTTTTAACACTAACCCCAAACAGTACATAGTATTGCCTCTTAGTTTTCTCATAAAACGTAGTTCTTCAAACATCTGAACTGCCAACCTAATTTCCAATGCTATCGAGGGCCTAATATTTGATTTCGTACCGGGCCCCATTTTTCTTCGGTACGGCCCTGGCCTAAATGCCTCATTGTAAACCAAGAGATTCTTCCAAAAAGAACGAGAATCATATCGGAGTCTCTTATTTTTGCTAATAAAAGGCATGATATCATACAGTAATGATTTTTTAAGGTCGAATTAGGTTCTCAGAAGAAAAACAAGACAACCGCCGGAATTTCCACCCGGTTCCCCTCGCTACCGATCCAGCGGCCGTTTTCGTGCTGTGTGCTGGGGAACCTAGGTTGCTCGTGTTCCGCAACTCCGCCGGCGAGTCCGGTCCGAGGTTGCGGAGCGAGAGCGAGCGTCGTAGACGAAGTAGTCGAAGTAGTCGAACAAGCGAAAGTAAATGACACAGAGAGATATGGAGGAGACCAGCTTTATTAATCAATGATCAGGGATTACAATGATAGCTCCTCGTTGCCTTATATAGGGACTAGGGGGTCAAGGGATAAGTACCCACTTAACCTAAAGTGGGGGAAACGGGAGGGGCTAGCCCGTGCGATACGCACGAGGCCGCCGCCACCCCTTCGGTGGCCCCGGTTCCCCAACACTCCCCCTTGGGTAATTATCCGTATATCCATGCCTCAAAACTCCGAAAAACCCAGTGGGAAAAAATACGGAGAAAGAGCACATAGTATACGTTGTTGTATTGCACGAATTGCCTCGTCAAAAACCTCGTGTGAGAAACATCAGGAAAACTCACTCAAGGGAAAAAGAGTACAATCAACTCAACCATCAAGTTGAGTACTCGATCATCAGGATTGAGATTTTAGCGACGAGTTTGTGAAGTTTCTCCCCCTGAACCTTGCATCTCTCTAAGTCTCATCATACCGATTCCATGCACACACCTCTCTAAGGTTGATGCCGGTAATGATTTAGTGAACATATCAGCAAGATTGTCACAGGACTTAGTATGCAAAACTCTCACCTCGTTCAACTGTTGCAGCTCATGTGCATAGAAGAACTTGGGACCAATATGCTTTCTGAGGTTACTCTTCACATAACCCATCTGGACTTGTGCAACACAAGCAGCATTATCTTCATAGATAATGGTAGGGGTTTGTACGGTGTTCAGCCCACATGTCTGCTGAATGTGGCCGATCATCCGCCGTAGCGATACCCACTCTTTTGACGCTTCGAATAGTGCCATGATTTCTGAGTGGTTCGTGAAAGTCGACACAAGTGTTTGCTTGGACGATTTCCAGGAAAACATAGTTCCACCACAAAGGAAAACATATCCAGTCTGCGATTTGCAATCATGCGGGTCCGATAGGTACCCAGCATCGGCATAGCCTATAATAGATAGGTCTTGATTCCTCTTATAAAACAGGCCAAGATCTTTGGTCCCTTGCAGGTAACGGAAGACGTCCTTGACACCTTTCCAATGCCTCTTGGTAGGTTCAGAACTGTACCTCGCAAGCAAACTGACGGCGAACGCAATGTCTGGCCGTGTACAGTTTGCGAGATACATGAGTGCTCCAACTGCACTCAGGTAAGGAAACTCTGGTCCCAGAGTTTCCTCCCCCTCTTCCTTTGGCCTGAACGGGTCCTTGTCTGGCTGTAAAGATCTTCCGACCATCGGGGTCTTAGAAGGATATGCCTTATCAAATCCAAATCTTTCCAACACCTTCTGGGTGTAGGCCGACTGGTGCACTAGAATCCCATCAGGGGAATGTTCAAGTTGCAGACCTAGACAGAACTTGGTTTTACCCAAATCCTTCATTTCGAATTCCGACATCAGGTAGGAACTCGCTTCCTCAATATCCTCAGGTGTACCGATTATGTTTAAATCGTCCACTACACCGAGATTATATAGAATCCATCTTGGGATCGCCGTATAAAAACACATGGGCAATCTTTATTGCTCGTGTAGCCCTTCTCATGAAGGAAATCGCTTAAGCGATTGTACCACATTCTACCAGACTGTCTGAGTCCGTACAGTGCCTTTTGAAGTTGAACACTGTATAGACCCCTGTTTGCTCTATCATGGTTCGGAACAGGGATACCTTCTGGAACCTTCATGTATATGTTCGAATCCAAGTTACCATACAGGTAAGCAGTGACAACATCCATTAGTTTCATTTTCAAGCCCATGTTTACTGCCATCGAGATCAAGTATCTAAAGGTAACTCCATCCATGACTGGGGAATAAGTCTCCTCAAAATCGACAACTGGTCGTTGAGTAAACCCTTGAGCGACGAGCCTTGCTTTGTACCGTACTACTTTATTATTTTCATCTCTCTTACGAACAAAAACCCACCTATGGCCAACAGGGCGAATGTGGGGAGGGGTTCGACAAACTGGTCCGAACACCTTCCTTTTGTTGAGAGATAATAATTCGGCAGTAATTGCCTGCTGCCAATCTTTCCAATCCGACCTTTTCTTGCAATCAACGAGCGTGTTAGGCTCAGGGTCAAGATCTATGATTGAGGCAATTTTCGTAGCAAAGTTGATGTCGACAATCACCGTTGCTCGCTTCATGGACTCCCCCGTATAAATATAATTTATGGCCATTTTGTCATGGAGCGCATCCGGCGCAAACACTTGCTCTACCAAATTTCCCATTATGGGAGCAAGGTCCTTTAGATTTCCCGCGCCGATGTGTGCGCTCACATCTCCGCTGGGTGTTTCCCCTATGGGAAAGTTTAAGTCCGGAATTTCGTGCACTGAATTTTCCGTACTTGTGCCAGGTCTCGACTGGCTCCCCGTTTCAATTTGGGGTACTTTGGCGACAGGCTGCGATAAATCTCTCTTATCCTTTTTCGTCAGGCGTCCCCGAGTATTTGGGATTTGAGAAGCCGGATTTCTCGTCCTTTCAGGCCTTTGGACGGGAGCGGGCATACCATCATTTTTCTTCGGTATTTCAACCCTTTCCGGTGCATTGCGCGCATGCACATGCGATTTTGTCACAGTCTTTAAGTCACTAAAGTGGTCAGGCAGTTGATTTGCTAATGACTGCAAATCTATTATCTTTTGGACTTCTCTCTCAGTCTCAGCAGTGCGCGGGTCATGAGCGTGGATTCCCGTGGCTTGCCACGTGATTTCTCGACTTTTAGCATCAAGGGGTTGATTCTCTCCCCCTAAAGTCGGGAAAAGATCATCGTCAAAAATGCAATCAGCAAAACGAGCCGTGTGACAGTCACCTGTCATGGGGTCCAGATACCTGATTATGGACACAGTCTCATAACCAACGTATATCCCCGACTTACGGAGCGGGCCCATCGCCGATCGCTGAGGTGGTGGTACTGGTACATATACCTGGCAACCGAACCTACGAAGGTGGGAAATTTTCGGTGCCGAACCTTGCGCAAGCTGAACAGGAGAGTGGATGTTGTAGGCCGACGGTCTAAATTTGATGAGATTGGCCGCGTGTAACACTGTGTGGCCCCAACATGTAGTTGGTAAATTACAACCCTGAAGGAGCGGTCTGGCAATGAATTTAATTCTTTTAATCAATAACTCGGCAAGTCCATTTTGTGTATGAACATGTGGTACCGAGTGCTCAACTTTGATTCCCATTGCCATGCAATAATCATCGAATGCCTTTGAAGTAAATTCTCCGGCGTTGTCCATTCGAATAGACTTTATACGATAATCTGAGAAATTATTCCTCATTTGTATGATCCGTGAGATCAATTTTGCAAAGGCATGGTTCCGTGTTGACAGCAGGCAAACATTGGACCATTTAGAGGAAGCATCAATGAGCACCATGAAGTACCGAAACGGCCCCGTGAGGGGCTGAATTGGACCGCATATGTCCCCTTGGATACGTTCCAAGAACGCGGGGATTTCATCCCTCACCTTGAGGGGCGATGGCCTAATGACTAACTTCCCCTTAGCGCATGCGGAGCACACGAAATCATCGGGATTCGGGAAGTTCTTCACGTTAACATTATAGCCATGCGAGTTGTTAATTATATTTCTCATCATCCTAAGTCCGGGGTGGCCTAACCTATCGTGTTAGAGGCAGAAGAGTTCAGAGCTTCTAAATACGGTCTTGAGGGTAGTGTACACGGGCGGTGCTACTATCTTAGTGTAGTATAGCCCAGTGTCAAATGAAGGAAGCCTTTCGATAACATGTTTACCATCTGCATCCCGCTTTGTGATGAGTAGGCACTCCTTGCCGTTTTCATCATCGGTCTCACATTGGAAACCATTAGCACGGATGTCTCTAAAGCTCAAAAGAGTACGAGTCGACTCCGGGTACAACAACGCATCATTAATGATCAAAGTTGTTCCCATAGGGAGTATCATAGTGGCTCGTCCGGAGCCAACTATGTGAGAACCGCAGCCGGCGATTGTCATAATACTTCCCGGAGATTTTTTAATGGACTCAAAGTACTTAGTTTCTCGTAAAATGGTATGAGTGGTGGCGCTATCGGCAAGGCACGTTTCCTCCATTTGGGCGCCACACGCGTTCTAAAATATGACATCTAATTAATGTAATGAGGAAGAAAAATACATTAAAAATAAATGCACACATCTCAGAACATAACATGCTATCATGTATAAATAATGGAATAAATGAATGAAATAAATGTCATCCAATCGCCAAAGTAAAGAATAAGTTTATGCTCTCATAGAGCTTACAACCAAATCGAATTTATTCAATTTTATTGTATCAAATCACGGAATCATGATAACCAAAGAGGTATGCTAAGTTGACTCGGTGAAGAAGCCATTCACTTCAGCCACAATCTCCATACTAGTGAGCTGATCCTCCTTAGAAATCATCTTGGAGGCAGCATCAATGTCTAGTGGCGGCGCCGCCGCCGAGGCGACCATGTGATGCAGAGGCAGAGTGGATCCGTTTGAGGTTTTCGGACTTCAAGACGGTTGGGGAGTACAATTCGGCTCTGCACCGGATTTGTACGACTCTTCGGTTGTGTGGTACTGAGATTACCGACTCCCAGAAGATTGAGAAAACCCTATCCACTTTCCACCCCGACGTGGTCCAGTCCTCACGGAACTACTGCCAGGGGAACTACACGAGGTATTCAGAGTTGATTGACGTCCTCCAGGTGGCGGAGGCGCATGATGAGGTTCTCAAAAAGAACTTTGTCGCGCAACCACTTGGGGGGAGTTCTCGCCAGGAGGTGAATGCTCTCAAAGTCCGCAAGCCTCAACAAAAGAAGAGGGGCCGCAAGGGCAAGAAGAAGGGCCCTCAGCCCTCCGCCCCGGCTAAGCAGCAAAAGCCGGGCAAGGGGGGGGGGGCAGAGGCCTCAGGACTGCTTCCGTTGTGGCTCGGTGGAGCATTTCTCCCGCTAGTGCCACGCACCACCGGAGGTCGTCGAAGCATACAAGGCTCGGAAGGCGCGTGAGACGCACCTCGCCTTGGTTCAGGAGGCAGCACCACCGGCGCCCATGGCCGCACCGGTGATGATCGCTACACCCCCTGCTGCACCCATAGAGGCGACCCCCGTGGTGCCCATCGCGGCAGCTTTGGCGGTCTCTACTGACGCCCACGGTGATTCCTGCTGGATGGCCACCGTGCGGCGCTCGAATGCGCGGGCGTAGTACATGGCTGACTGGAGATCATGGGGTCCCCGAAGCTCCACGTCCACGCGGATGTGATCCGGAAGTCCACCGACAAAGAGGTTGGCCTGCTGTTGCGCCGTCACGCCCGACGCATGGCATGCCAGGGCCTGGAAACGGTCGGCGTAGTCCTGCACCATGGAGGTGAAGGGAAGGCGGCCGAGCTCCGCCAGGCGGCTCCCGCGAACCGGAGGCCCAAAGCGAAGGAGGCAGAACTCGCGGAAGCGCTCCCAAGGGGGCATGGTGCCCTCGTCCTGCTCGAGGGCATAATACTAGGTCCGTGCCGCGCCGCGGAGGTGGTACGAGGCGAGCCAGGTACGCTCCGATGTGAGGGTGCGCTGCCCGCGAAAGAACTGGTCGCATTGGTTGAGCCAGTTGAGGGGGTCCTCCGTGCCGTCATAGGTGGAGAAGTCGACCTTGGCGAACCACGGCGGTGTCTGTGCTGGAGCGCCGTGTCGAACTGGCTCGGAGGAGCGGAGTAGCGAGGCGGGTGGCGCCTGGTCGGAGTACTCCGGGTAGGGACCCGCAGAGCCAGATGGCCCCCCGAACTGCCGAAACGGAGTCGGCTGTTCGGGGGCCGTGGTGTAGACCGGCGAAGACGAAGACCCAGCCGCCCACGCTGGAAGTGGCGACGGGGAGGGCGGAAACCGGACCTGATGAATCGGGAGGCCAGTCGGCGAGGGTGCCCCCGATCTAGGTAGGGGCGGCGTTGGGGGTTGTAACGTCGGAGGCGGGGGGTGGTCGGGGGCGTCGGTGGCCGCGGGGGAAGGTGGCTTCACGTACCACAGAGGGGCTTCGGCCGGTGTGGTCCCGCCGGGGTGTCCCGCCTGGAACGGGAACAGCGGCAGCCCGGTGCAAGCCGGAGTGGAGAACGGCTACAGCGGTCCAGTGGCCGCCACCTGCGGCATCTGCTGTAGCGGCCAGGGGGCCGCTGATGGCGTCGGCGCGTAGGGCCAGAGGGGCGCCGCGGCAGCCGGAGGCCCCCCGGTGGAGCCGCCTGGAACGGCATGTGGGGGGCGCTGTACGGGGCAGCGCCCTGGGGTGGCCACGGCATGTGGCCGTAGGCGGCAACGGGCGCCGTCGTCAGGGGCATGTAGGGCCCGGCCGCGTACTGCTGCTGCTGCAGGTGGAGGCTTTGGACGGCGGTGACGAGGTCCCGCAGGGTAGCCGTGACCTGCTCCAGCGTGAGGAAAGCGGACGGCGGTGGCGCAGAGGGAAACGGTGATGGCAGCGCGGGCGGGGCCGCGGTGGAGACGTGGCCCGCCAGCACGGTTGTCCCGGCGGTGGACGTCATCGGCGCGGTGAGGGACGGCGCCGTCGTCATCGGGCCGGTGAGGAGCGGCGCGGTCGTCATCGGCGCGGTGGAGCCGCTGGAAAGCGCCGACGGTGGTGGTGGTAGTGACATGACCGGAATTTTGGCTCTGATACCAAAGTGGTAGAACTAGGGATCCTACCGGACCTGCTCCGTAGGTTGTATGGGAAGGAGGGAGCTGGGCGAGGCGATGAGGGGCCGCGCCGGCGGTTGGGCGCCATCGCGGGAGAGGAGGGAGATGGCGGCGGTGGCTAGGGTTAGAGGCGGCTAGGGTTCCGGCTCCTCTGGGAGCCGGGTAATACAGATAATAATCTTCTTATTGCTTAATTCCAAAAAGAGTCTTACAGCCTATATTTATAACCTAAATAACTTGCATACGAATTAACCTAAGATAACTTATGGGCTAAGATTGCCCTGTGGGCCTAGCTAAACCGGCCATAACAAGCTTTATGCCACAAAAACTATTGACATTTACCTAGTAAACTGTACATAATATATCAAAATGTTACAACGGGATTTATTGTGTGTCAATGCGCATCAAAGTGATGCATAGGGAACATGGTAACAGTTAGTAAATGTGGTTCAAACATAATATTATGGGTTTGTGTTGAACATGCATTCTTACAAAGTTTCCATAGGCCTTTTTGTGTTCTAGGGCGCATTAGTATGTTCCATAGAGTTTTATCTTGCGTGAAAAGGGGAGAAGTTTTCAAATTATGCCAAAAAGGTTAATTGTGGTTCTGCATGTTCTAAATCATATCAAAATGAATCATTCTGTGGCAATGCGTTACAAACATAATTAATAAGAAGATTTTGCATGGACATTCATTCTTATCAAGTTTTTTATTAGTTTTTTAGTGTTCTAGAGTGCATCACCATGTTTCATAAAGTTTCACCATGTTTCAGAATTTAAATTTTAAAATCGTCAAAATATATTCAAGAGTGGTCTTGTTTCAAAGTTCTTATCTTAAGGAACAAAAATATTCAAACCTTTTTTCAAGTAGACTCTCGATTTTTTTCTTCGAACCGGGCTTTTCCCCTTTCCATTACTTTCATAACAGAAATACAATATCTCAGGAACTGAAACCAGCAAGGCGAGAGAGAAAGAGGAAAAGCGAGTTTGGGGCAACACCAGGAAACCCACTATCTACGCCTGTCATCAGGAACAACAGATCATGGGGCGAAAACCTGGGTGTCACCCAAAACCGCACTACGAACACCTACGAAAAGTATCAAAAGTCTTACAAACATCACCAACAGGCACCAGGCCACAACAACCATAACAAGACATCCCAAATGAACTCCCAGAACACTCAAAACGAGGGCTAACAAGCACAACCCAGTTCATCCAACATGATCTCCAGGATGCATCAACGCTTCTCTCCGTGACAACGCCAAAAACTTACTGTTCAGGATCTGCAACATCTTCTTTCTCAGTTCCCATCACGTCCGTCCCTAGCTGGAGCTGGGGGACCGCATTGCAGCATCATCTGTGTTGTGTTCTCCTTTAGCATCTCCGCTCCTTTTTTCACCATCTCTCCTATCTCTGGTTTCCGTAGACCTGCCCAGTACATCAAAAAGGCACAAGCTGTAAATACAATCTCAAATGGAGAGTTAATCCATTTGAGTTCGAAAGTGGCTGGGTTCCTGGCCAGCCAAATAGCCCAACATATAGCAGCCAAGCCAACGGTGTATATTTTGTCCAGCCCAGGTAAGAAGCTATACATCCACGCATAGTATTGCCGGACAGAGTTAGGGCAGCAATCGGTTCCAAGCAAGGAACCTACGGTTCTCCACACCACCCTGGAAACAGGGCACAAAAGAGGCAAGTGTTGAGCTGTTTCTAATTGGTCACAAAAAGAACAACAAGGATCCCCCGGCCATAATCTTTTTTTCATGTTGTCCCTAGTCAGGATGGCATTCTGCGCCATTTGCCACAAGATGGAGAGTCAATCAGTAGACTCTCGATTTAAATAAAAAATTTGATTAAACCTTGGAATCACATGAAAAAAACATGTGGATGGAGCATGGCATGGAATCTCTGCCACAAAAGCTAGCTATAGGAAAACTTGCTAGCATGCATGGAGGAAGTGGGGTCCTAGATGCATGTAACCAAATGTTCAACGAGATGAACGGCTGCACCATGCAAGGGGGTAGATATGTTTTTCCCGCTTTTATTGCTTTGATTTTGTGTGTGAAGCTGGAGTCCTCCCTCGGTAGTCAGTACTATAGTGAAGAACTTGCCGTTGGACAACCTGCATGACTTCCATCTTTTTGGATGGATGAATCAAGGGGCCCTCTAAAACCTTTACAGGTAATCAACTTCGTGCAAGTGTACGGGTAGTAGTGTCGCTACTTTGGTCCAATTGCAGTGTCTTTGTTAAAGGCTTGGGAGAATTCGTCTTTCAAAAATTATTACCACGGGGAAGGTGTATCTGATATATTTCGTTCTAATTCTTAGTTGTAGGAGCTACTTTGTAGTTTCTTGAATCTTCGATTCAGAGCATTGTATTTGTAGTGGTTTTCGTGTTCTATTGAAGTTAAATATATTTCTCAAAAAATTAAGGTCGACTTTTACTACTAGGCCAAGGTGTGTGGAATCCTAGAATTTGCTTGGCGATGGGTGATGGCGCTCCAATCCTACCCCTTGCTCAAGATCTTCCACGTTTATTAGAAACCACATAGTTTGAAAATGGCAGCGGGATCCAGTATATAAAAACTTTACTGTGAATTTTCCATATCATCCAAGAGAACACCATGAAGCCGACCCACTATAGGCGACGGTCATAGCCCAAGCTGACCGTCATGACCTCATAGAAATTAGGCAAGTTAGTGCGGCACCAACTACAACCAACAACTTCCCAAAAGTAGCTCAAATGGAACTAAGTGGTGACAAATGAGAAGTAGATATGGCTGATATCCTTGTCGACGTCACACATAGTGTTGGGGAACATAGCATGCAATTTCAAAACAATTCCTACGATCACGCAAGATCTATCTAGGAGATGCATAGCAACAAGAGGGGGAGAGTGTGTCCACGTACCCTCGTAGATCGAAAGCGGAAGCATTAGTTTAACACGGTTGATGTAGATGAACGTCTTCACGATCCAACTTATTCAAGTACCGAACGTACGAAACCTCCGAGTTCAGCACACGTTCAGCTCGATGACGTCCCTCAAACTCTTGATCCAGCAAAGTGTCGAGGGAGAGTTTCGTCAGCACAACGGTGTGGTGACAATGATGGTGATGTGATCCGTAGGGCTTCACCTAAGCATTACGACAATATGACCGGAGGAGTAAACAGTGGAGGGGGGCACCGCACAGGGCTAAGAAACAATTGATTTGCTTTGGGGTGCCCCCTGTCCCCGTATATAAAGGAGGGAGAGGGAGGGTGTGCCAGCCTAGGGGGCGCGCCAAGTGGGGAGGAATCCCACTTGGACTCCTAGTCCTATTTGCCCCCCTTCCTTCTTTCGGAGGGGGAAAGGGGGAAGGAGATGGAGAAGGAAAGGGGGGGCGTGCCCCCTCCCATTGTCCAATTCGGACTCCCCATGGGGGGGGGCGCCACCCCTTTGTGGGCTGCCCTCTCTCTCCTCTATGGCCCATGAGGCCCATCACTTTCCTCGTGGGGTTCCAGTAACCCCTCGGTACTCTGATAAATACCCGAAATGATTCGAAACCATTCCGGTGTACGAATACTATCGTCCAAATATCAATCTTTACCTCTCGACCATTTTGAGACTCCTCGTCATGTCTGTGATCTCATCCAGGACTCCGAACAATCTTCGGTCACCAAAACACATAACTCATAATACAAATCGTCATCGAACGTTAAGTGTGCGGACCCTACGGGTTCGAGAACTATGTAGACATGACCAAGACACAATTCCGATCAATAACCAACAGCGGAACCTGGATGCTCATATTGGTTCCTACATATTCTACGAAGATTTTTATCGGTCAAACCGTAATGACAACATACGTCATTCCCTTTGTCATCGGTATGTTACTTGCCCGAGATTCGATGTTCGGTATCTTAATACCTAGTTCAATCTCGTTACCGGCAAGTCTCTTTACTCGTTCCTTAATTCATCATCCCATAACTAACTCATTAGTCACATTGCTTGCAAGGCTTATCATGATGTGCATTACCGAGAGGGCCCAAAGATGCCTCTCCGATACTTGGAGTGACAAATCCTAATCTTGATCCATGCCAACCCAACAAACACCTTTGGAGACACCTGTAGAGCATCTTTATAGTCACCGAGTTACGTTGTGACATTTGATAGCACACAAGGTGTTCCTCCGGTATTCAGGAGTTGCATAATCTCATAGTCAAAGGAATATGTATAAGTCATGAAGAAAGCAATAGCAATAAAACTTAACGATCATAATGCTAAGCTAACGGATGGGTCTTGTCCATCACATCATTCTCCTAATGATGTGATCTCGTTCATCAAATGACAACACATGTCTATGGTTGGAAACTTAACCATCTTTAGTTAACGAGCTAGTCAAGTAGAGGCATACTAGGGACACTTTGTTTTGTCTATATATTCACACATGTATCAATTTTCTGGTTAATACAATTCTAGCATGAATAATAAACATTTATCATGATATAATGAAATATAAATAACAACTTTATTATTGCCTCTAGGGCATATTTCCTTCACAGAGGGCAACATGCATCTTTGGGACCATTGTGCTTCAAGACTTGGTCACCAAAAGGTGGAGAGACTTTGTCGAGAACTTGACCAAAGTTCAAGGTGTTGCAAAGCTGAGTATGGTGTCGCGCTAGGAGCAAACGGTTAAATTTCTCGAAGGAGGGCCTCCCAGTCAACCATTTCGGGCAACTGAAAGGCTCAGTGGATGGGATATTCCCCGGGTCTTCGACTTGCGACCGTAATGGTTGGCTGGTCAAGAATGGCGAAGATCGTCGAGTGCCTGATCAATCCTTAGATCCAGCTAAAAGAGTGTCGAAACACTAGACCCAACATCCCATGAAGATGTACCCAAGACCAAAGAGGCAAAATAGTTTCCTGGAAGTGGGAACCCCCTCCTCTCAGGCACAAGGCAAATGAGCTTACCCTAAAGGTATTTGCTTTAATCAGGTCGGGCAACAAGCTCCTATCACTATTGACAATCTTTCAAATACATTTGGTAAGAGGGAAAATGGTTGTTCTTTTTTTCAACGTGATCCCAAGACCCCCTTGTCCGTGGGTTCGCAAATGTCTGCCCACTTAGCTAAAAGAACCTTGATATACCATGTGATGGAATTTCCCCATCCGGACCCAAGTCCTAGATTTGGCATAGACACTCGCATTTTCCTAGATTAATTACAAGCTTTTGGTTATATTTTGTGAGTGATATAGCACACTCGTTAACTATGAGGTGTCTATGGTGACTTCATCAATTTCAAGATCTACCGGCTCACTGTCTCGAACATGCTCATATGTGAGTGCATGTGTGCTTTCATATGAGTGAGTGCGTGTATGAAAACAACTAGCAGTGTGTTTTAAAAATAGTCGGGTGCGAGATAGGCCAATTATATTTCATGAAATGATATTTCTTAATCACCAAGCACTACAAAAAAAGACACATCCATGACATTTTGGCCCGAACGAATTTTTTCTATCATACTTATGACACTTCTATGACGATAACTGTGACAAAACCCGGTATCATCATATATGTGGTGGGCTCCTACTTCTATGACAAAAAATCATGATAAAAAATGGGCTTTTCGTCCTGGGCGGGCCGGAGACGCAGCTGCATGACATTCTTTGGGCCGTCCATGATGGAAAAAACCATGGTAGAAGCAAGGGCGAGAAAAATATCGGGGTGTTCCCGTTTACGATGGGTGGTCGAGGCCAAGCGATGCGCGTTTCTCTCGTACACGTACGCGCGTGTGTGCGAGGCATTGGGCCCTAACTGAAACTGAGCGAGGCGTTGGGCTCCAACTGAACCCGAGCGATTGCACTAGCTATGTTACTGAACCCGATCGAGCAAGTTCTTTGCTACTGCTGCTAACTGAAGCCGATCGATGCTGCCTATGGATGAACAGTGAGCGTTGCTGGGGTGTTTGGATGAACAGTTTCCGGTGGGGATGGATGAACAGGACCCCGATCGATCGAGCCAGTTGGGCTGGATGAACAGGACCCATGGAAGGCTGGATGAACAGGACGACCCTGTGAAGGGCTTGATGAACAGTAGACGGTGGAGGGCTGGATGAACAGTAGCCCGTGGAGGGGTAGTTGAACAGGAGCCCGTGGAGAGGGCTGGTTGAAGAGTAGCCGGTGGAGTAGCGTGCGGTGGAGGCTGGATGAATAGGAGCCCGCGGATGAACAGTCGTTGGTGGAGGCTAGAGGAGGTCGACGGTGGATGAACAGTAGCCCGTGGAGGCTGGAGGGGGCCGACGATGGAGATGACCAGTATCCCGTGGAGTCCCGTTTTGCGGTACTCCACACCCCTCCCGATGAACAGGATCCCCGTTTCGACCGTAGCGCTCAACAAGTCCGTTTCCTCCGTTTTACGGTACGCCACACCCCTCCCGATCAACAGGACCCCGTTTCGACCGTAGGAGGTCCAACACAAGTCCGTTTCCTTCATTTTGCGGTACGCCAGTCCCCTCCCGATGAAAAGGATCCCGTTTTGACCGTGGTCGGTCGAACACAAGGCCGTTTCCTCCGTTCTGCGGTACGCCAGGCCTCGTTTCCATCGGCTGTTCCGTCCAAGCCGGTTGGCTCCCACGCGTTTCATTGCCTCCCGATGAACATGACGCATTCCGTTGCCTCCCCATGAACACGACGACGACGCAGTTTCTCCATTCCGACCCAGCCATGTACACGAGCCCTGGCCGTACGTATGCGTGAGTAGGCGTTCGAGACCCCGCCCGTATGTACACATACGTGGCCGTATTTTCTTTCTTGCACACTGGCCGCTGTACGTACGTGTACATGCTACGTGCACGCCTCTACTACGACACGTGCAGGCCTCTACATCGACCAGTATGTACATACACGTTCGCGGCCAGAATGACAAAGCTACGTACGCTTCAACCAGGTGGGTCCTGACTGTCACACACTTCCTTGCGTGCGAAGATGTAGCTGGTGGGTCACAACAATCAGGGAGGCGAATCGTTTTTTTGCTTGGACGCACTTCCTTGCGTGCGAAGATGTACCTGGTTGGTCCCAGCAGTCAGGGGGAAACATTTTTTTCATGAAATACGGTGGCCCGTCCGGTGGGTCCCCGCTACCAGGTGGAGAAATAATTATTTTGAGCGTAATAAGGAGGCACTTCTTTGCTGCTGCCATGGACCCAGCTGTCAGCCTCTGCACGTACAGTACTCTTTCGATGGAAGTCGGTCATTGACCACATTGACCACGCCGTGCCGAGAGCACCACGGCGGTGGACGACGGCGAGGCCTAGGAAGGGGACAACGCGGAGCCGGGGAAGATGAGGCAGTGGATACCCACACGGAGAGGAGTACGAGGGTTCACTAGTTCGGCTGCGGTGTGAGGTTGCCGTCGCCGCAGAATAACAGGGGGTGTGTGTGAGTGGAGGGATGGCCTGGCCAGCGGTTGGAGTAGTAGGGGGCGGTGAGGCCTTCGCAACAGCACAGCCGGCCACAGGATGTAGGAGCAGGCGGCACAACTGGCGCTGCTTTGGGCGGCCGGAGCAAGAAGACCAGAGGTTGAAGAAGCACGACGGTCGTTGGATGGACATCGTACGGTCACTGCAGCTAGAATTGTTTATATTGACTAAGTTGACAAAGTCCTTGGTACACGTCAACTTAGTAGGCCCACAGGTCAGCTTCCGAAATGGTGCGCCCCAGATGTCAGGGGGAGGAATCATTTTTGGCCATTGCTGCTAGAACCGTGTGTTTACTATAAGTTGACAAAGCCTTGCATACGCGTCAACTCTTTTTTTAGGAGATGCGTCAACTTAGTAAGGCCACAATTTTATGGCGGAGAACTTATAGCCTATTTGAGATTTGTAAGAATGTGCAGCCAATTTTTGAATTCTAATGGAATTTACTACAACCCATTTACAGTTTGTTAAAAGTACAGCCCACTTCAACCAACCGTTCAAAACAGAATTCAATAAAATTTCCCACATTTGATGGGATCTGAAATATTTTTATCCCGAAATTTCTAGTCAGATTAAATACAATTTTGTCGGGGGAAATCTGCCTCCACGAACACCTATGGGGACCGAGCCCCTTTCTGGTTCCGTGGGGGGCGGAGGTCGCGCGAAGAGCGGATCGAGGCGATGCACACAAGGGGTTTTACCCAGCTTCGGGCCGCACGGATGCGTAAAACCCTACTGCTGCTTTGTGGTTTGTATTGTGTTCTTGTTCGGGAGCGCTAAGTGCTACAGTACACTCAGGCAAGTAATCAGACCGAGCATGAGTGGCCTCCTTCCTCTTTCCTCTCCTTCTCTTCCTCCGTTGCTCATGGGGCCTCCTTTTATATGCGCAAGGGGTTACCCACAGGTGGCAACGTAGGCGGGGGCAAGACTGGAAAACGCTGTGTTGGGTACAGCTGTTCGCACAGTGCTATCATACCTAACTCTGACAGCAGGGGACAAGGGCATTAAATGCCCATCTAGGTCGCCCAAACAGTGCAGAAAAGGGACCGTCAGGGGCGCCACCATTTGCCACGACGGCTACCCTGTCAGCGTTGCTTTGCCACCGCATGCCCCTGGCTGCGCAGCCTCTCGCCACGTACGCCTGGAATGGCCCCAGAGCGACGCGTGGGTGGATGAGCTGGAACGTAGGCGTGGGGTGGTGACTTGCTGCGGCAAGCGCCTTGCCGCGGTTGATGCCTTGTCGCGCTCGGGAGCTTGTTGCTCACCGGTCCTTGCCGGGACGCGTGGCGCGTCGCAGCAAGTCTCTTGTCGTGCCCTGGTCGGCCTTCCCGGCAAGCTCCTCTTGCCGGGGCCTTGTGCTTCGAGCGGCCGTCCCGGCAAGCTCCTCTTGCCGGGGCCTTGCTCTCTTCGGGTGGCCTTCCCGGCAAGCTCCTCCTGCCGGGGCCTTGACTCGAATACTTTGTTCTTGGATGGCCCGAAAAGGGACCATGGAGAGTTTTGGCGATCGCCTGGCAAGCCTTGCCGCGGGGTGCTACGACTGCCCGTGCACAAGTTCGGGGTACTAAGGTACCCCTACTTTAGTACACCGACAGGAGCCACCGGGCCTGGGCCATACACGGTGCCGAGCGTTGTTGGGCCAGGCCCAAAACAGTGCACGGGCATGCGCGGCCTGGGTCACGCTGCATCTTTTTTTGCATCCACCATGCCCTCCCCGAACGGCATGCGTCGAACGCGGCATCGTGGGGAGAGGCGTGCGTGACGTGGGCGGCGTGCGCGGGGCTGAGCCCCGCAGGCATGCGTCACGTCGCAATAGAGGGGGACGGTTCGCGCCATCTCCATAAGTGGAGGGAGGCGTGGAGGCGTGGCTCGTTTGCTGGACGGGGCCGAGGCACGGTTTTTGAGGCGTCCACTCCCCACGATCACGGGGTGAGGGGAGGTCGCCTCATCCGTCGCCTCGGTCCTGCACGCCAGCCACGCGGCTTCCATGCACCTGGAGTCGCGGACGGTGGAGGCAGGAAACCGGGCCGTCGCGGGTCGAGGCAGCAGGCCGGTCCCAGTCGCCTGCTCTTCCTGCGTCTTGATTGGCTGAGCGGGACGGCCGAGCCCCCACCCTGCTCCTTTATAAAGAGCAAGAGGGGGCGACGGAAACCCACACTCCTTCATCTTTGCTTCCCCTCAGCTTCTGATCCCCTCTCTCCATTCGCCATGGAGAAAGGGAACCCTGGTCCTTCATCGGTGGCGGCGAGGGTCGCCGCTAGGCAACGTGCCCATCCTCCCCTTGCACCCGCGGTGGCAGAGCCAACCGTAAGGGGAAGGGGGAGGGGGCGAGGTCGTGGACGAGGTCGTGGACGAGGCCGAGGCGCTCGGGGACGAGGCGGACAGGGTGACGCGCCGGCCTCGCCTCCGCCCGCGGCTCCTCTCCTAACGGCAGTCCACATCGGGGACGACCCTTGCGAGTTCTTCGTCAGGCTGCGCCGGGCGCCTCGTCGTCGCCTCCGTCTCCCGGCTCCCTTCGCAAGCATGATGGAGATGGAACAACCCGAGACGCTAAGACTGCGCATGAGGGGCTGCGGGATCAGCGGCACGCGGGTCCACGTTGAGTCCCCAGCCCCCGGCGTGATGTATCTTCGTCCAGGGTGGAAGACGTTCGCCCGTATCCACAGCTTGATGGAGGGGTTCACCCTCCATTTTAAGTTGATGGAGGGCGATCTCCTCTCCGTCAAGGTGTTCGGGTGCTACGGGACCCGGGCCCGGTGCTGCGTGGATAGCTCCTCTGACAGCGAAGGCTCCTCCTCAAGCGAGAGTGACGAGGAGGGGAGCGACAGCGGTGACAAGGGTAGCGGTCGTTGGGATGACAGGTCCGACTAGGCGTCGGTCGCGGCTCCACGTGGCACCGGCGACCCCATCATCCGTGTCGCCGGCTCCTTGAGCTTCCCGGGGTCGTCTCCTTGGCGGCTGGCGTAGGGAGGCTGCGGAAGAGGAAGAGGGCGGGCGACAAGGCCGTCAACTTGGAGTACGAGGGCACGGCGCCCTCGACAGCGTGCTGACGTCCTGCCGCCTCATCGAGCCCTGCTTCCGGCGCAGCCGTCACCGTCCAGCTTTCAGACGGCCCTCGGGGTGTTCTCTTGTTGTCTTCTGCCACCCGTAGCTCGTCTAGGCGCCCCTTTTGCCCTTTTCGCCTCCTTGTCCTACCTCCTGAGGAGAGAGACAAGAAAGGGATTACGGGCACCTTATCTCTTTTTAACTTCTAAGCCTTCGGGCTTTAGTTGCATTTAAAGCTTGTAATCCCATCTCTCATGTTTTTCATTCTCTCTGAACTGTACCTGAGCGGAATGTTTTTTTAATGAAAAGGGGATGTTTGCCGGGCCATTTGTCTCGTGGGTAAAACCCACGCCAAGGAGCGAATCCTTTATATCGTTAAGATAGACACTTCTTTGCCCGGCAACAGGCCCTGCCGTCTTCCCGCGCCACTCGACCTTTCTCACGCCTTTGGCGGAGGCCGGGATGAGGCGGGTTCGGGCTCCTCACTCCGTCCCTTTGCCGCCGCGGCTACTACCAGAACTGGCCCCAGGAACGCGCTCTGCAGCCCAGAGTTAAGGGAGCACGACAACTTTTTAGGAAGAAACAAGGTTTTCGCATTCCTCAGTCCATAAGAGAATGCATGACAAGGGATGAAAAACTTATCTGGGATTGCAGCCCCCGGCAACTTTGGCTTGCCGCGAGCGAATCTTTGTACTTGCAGCCCCCGGCAACACTGGTTTGCCGGGGACCAGATGCTGGCCCGCCCTTGTTCTCTTCTTCGTCCTTAAGCGGTCTGGCCAGGATATGCAAAACCCTGCGAACCAAAGGAAACGAAAGGACAGGAAAAAAGAACGCAGACCCGACCTCTAAGCTAGGGGTTAGCAGCTGTCAGGCACTATCAACCCTAACCAAGGACGAGACTCGACTCAGCATGCATGCTAAAACTTAGGGTGCCAGCGCTTCATTTACTGCTGCTCAGGGTCTGCGCCTGGCTTTGTACAAAGGATTACATGCAACAGCGGCAAGACTTGTACAAAAGGGTGGTTGCCGGACGGGGTCCGACAACCGCGCCTTACGGGTAAAACTTACGAAGATGCTCAATATTCCAGGAGTTGCTCACCGGAGTGCCATCTTCGGTCTCAAGGCGGACAGCGCCGGGCCTCGTGACTCGTCTCACCCGGTAAGGGTCTTCCCACTTCGACGTCAACTTGTTATGATTCTTGGCGGACGGAGCGCGCCGAAGAACAAGGTCGCCTTCCTCGAAGCTTCTGGCTTTAACTTTGCGGCTATGGTAGCGATGCAAAGCTTGCTGGTAGCGAGAGGCTCGCACAGCAGCCTGAAGACGATCTTCCTCAAGGAGCAGCGCATCATCTTCACGCAGCCGCTCTTGCTCAAGCTCATCATAAGCGAGCACTCGAGGTGACCCGTATACGAGTTCCGTGGGGGTAACTGCTTCTGCTCCATAGACTAGAGGAAATGGTGTCTGGCCAGTGGCTCGATTTGGCGTCGTTCTAATCGACCAAAGAGCCACCGGCAGCTCCTCGATCCAGTTTCTTCCGCACTTGTGCAGCCTGTCGAAAGTTCTGGTCTTGAGCCCGCGCAACACTTCGGCATTGGCCCTCTCCGCTTGACCGTTGCTCCTGGGATGAGCAACAGAAGCGAAGCAGACCTTGGCGCCGAGATCTTGGACGTATTGCATGAAGGCGTGGCTCGTGAATTGCGTACCGTTGTCAGTGATGATCCTGTTGGGGATCCCGAAGCGGCAAACAATCGACCTGAAGAACTTGACTGCTGACTGTGCTGTCACCTTCCTCACTGGTTCCACTTCCGGCCACTTTGTGAACTTGTCGATTGCGACGTACAAGTACTCAAAGCCCCCGACAGCTCGGGGGAAGGGGCTGAGGATGTCGAGCCCCCAGACCGAAAATGGCCAGGATAAAGGGATCGTCTGGAGAGCTTGAGCTAGCTGGTGTATCTGCTTGGAATGGAACTGGCACGCTTCACACTTGGTTACTTGTGCAGTTGCATCCTGGAGGGTTGTCGGCCAGAAGAAACCTTGCCGGAACGCTTTGCCGGCAAGTGCTCTTGCGCCAATGTGGTGACCACATATGCCTCCATGTATCTCTGCCAACAGCTTTTGTCCGTCTTCCCGGGAAATACACTTCAATTTCACACCATTGCGCCCTCTTCTGTACAACGTGTTGTCGACGAACTGGTACATACTCGAGCGCCGGACTACTCTTTCCGCTTCTTCTTGTTCTTCGGGAAGTTCTCCGTTCTGGAGGAAATGGACAGTCTGCTGCGCCCATGCTGGAGCCTGTGGCTCGACAACAAGGACTGAAGGCACATCTGCTGCTGCGGGAACGTCCGCTTCTACGACGAGGATCTGGGGCTCAGCCGGAGCTTGATGTTCCCCGGCAAGCTTGCCGGAGCAAAACTTGTCGGGAGCGCCTGCTTCTACGGAACAAACCCTGGGGTTTGCCGGAGCAGACGGCTCCTCAGCGCTCTTGGCGTCGATCTTGGGGACCTTCTTGGCGGCAGCTCCGGGGAGCTCTGCCGGAAGATAGTCGCCGGAGACCAACTTCCTCTTCTTGCTCTGTCCGGTTGATGGTGTTACGGATGGCTGAGTCAGCTTGAGCACAAAGGTTCCTGGCTCCACAGGTAACTTAAGTGTTGCGCACTTTGACAGGCCATCAGCAATGTCGTTCTCAGCTCTTGGAACGTGTTCCATTTGCAGGCCGTCAAAGTGCTCTTCTAGATTCCTCACTTCATCAACGTACGCTTCCATCAACGGACTCTAGTAATCCTTGTTCACTTGGCGGACGACAAGCTGCGAGTCACCCCTGACAATGAGGTTCTTGATCCCAAGTTTTGCCGCGATCCTGAGACCGACAAGCAAACCTTCATACTCTGCAGTACTGTTGGTTGCTTGCTCCTTGGGGAAGTGCATCTGGACTATGTACTTGAGATGCTCTCCGGTGGGCGCGATAAGCAATGCGCCAGCACCGGCGCCTTGCAGCGAGAAGGCACCATCAAAATACATCAGCCACTCTTTGCTTGCTTCTTTGACGGGGATGCTCGTCTCTAGGATCTCTTCATCTGGTGTCGGTGTCCACTCTGCTATGAACTCAGCCAATGCTCTGCTTTGGATAGTTGAAGTGCTCTCGAATTTGAGACCGAAGCTTGACAGTTCCAGTGCCCACTCGACAATCATGCCTGTTGCTTCTGGATTCTGCTGTATCCTCTTCAGCGGAAAGCGGGTGACAACTGTAATCTCATGTGCTTGGAAGTAATGGTGCAGCTTTCTCGAGGCCATGAGAAGGCCAAAAAGCAATTTCTGCACACCAGAGTACCTTGACCTAGCCCCCTGCAGAAGGGAGCTGACAAAGTAAACTGGGCGCTGCACCATTCTCTTCTTCTGCATCTCCACTCGCTCCTGCGCAGATTCATCCTTGTCGGGGCCAGAGCTTGTCGGGGAAGCCTCCTGCTTGTCGCTGGACGCGCTTGCCGCGGTTGCTAGCTCATCATCTGCATCCCTCTCCGCTACTAACGCAACACTAACCACTTGATTGGTTGCCGCCAGGTACAGCAGCAACTTCTCTTGTGGTTTAGGTGCGACAAGTATTGGAGCGAAGGACAGGTATTTCTTCAAGTCTTGCAGCGCAGCCTCCGCTTCCGGAGTCCATTTCACTGGACCCGCCTTTTTCAAAACTTTGAAAAATGGCAGGGCGCGTTCTGCAGACTTGGAAATAAACCTGCTGAGAGCCGCGACGCAGCCGGCAAGCCTTCGTACATCCTTGACGCCTGTTGGTGCTTCAATCTGCTCGATGGCCTTGATTTTGTCTGGATTGGCTTCGATTCCTCGCTGAGACACGAAGAACCCGAGAAGCTTGCCAGAAGGGACTCCAAACACGCACTTCTCGGGGTTGAGCTTCAGGCTGATCCTGCGCAGGTTTGTAAAGGTCTCTTCTAAATCTTGAATCAGGGTTGCCCTGTTCCTGCTTTTGACCACTATGTCATCCATGTAGGCTTCCACATTTCTGTGGATTTGCGGCTCAAAAGCGGTGTGGACAACCCTCGCAAACGTCGAACCAGCATTCTTCAAACCGAAAGGCGTCCGTACGAAGCAGTACGTGCCACATTGAGTGATGAATGCGGTCTTTTCCTCATCTTCTTCAGCCATGAAGATCTGATGGTATCCCGAGTATGCGTCAAGAAATGAAAGCAGGTCACATCCGGCCGTGGAGTCAACAATCTGGTCAATGCACGGCAAGGGAAAGGGATCTTTGGCACAAGCTTTGTTAACATCAGTAAAGTCGATGCAAAGCCTCCATTTCCCATTTGCTTTGCGCACGACAACAGGATTGGCCAACCACGTCGGATGGAGCACACCTCTGACAAGGCCTGCCGCTTCCAACTTCTTGATCTCTTTTGCGATGAACTCTTGGCGCTCCACCGCTTGCTTCCTGACTTTCTGTTGGACGGGCCGCGCATGAGGACAGACGGCGAGGTGGTGCTCAATCACTTTCCTGGGAACGCCGGGGATGTCAGATGGTTGCCAGGCAAACACATCGACATTCGCCCGCAGGAAAGCAACGAGCGCGCTTTCCTATTTGGGGTCGAGAGTGGCACTGATGGTGAAGGTACCACCAGTGCCGTCCTCCTTGGCGGACACCTTCTTGGTCGTTGGCGGGGCTGCCATTGACTTCTTACTCTTGCCGGTGGAGCTCGATGGCGCGTCCTCGACGGTAGCGCAGCACTCCGAAGAGGTGCGCTTGCCGCAGTGGGCACCATAGCACTTGCCGGGCTTGGTCTTCTTCTTCCCTCCGGGAGCTTCAGCGGCAAGTGGCTTGTGATCCGTCGCGGCTGCTGCTTCCCGGTAGATCTTGTCGACACAGATAAGGGCATCCTTCTTGTCGCCGGGGACAGAGATGACGCTTATCGGGCCTGGCATCTTGAGCATGTTGTATGCGTAGTGAGAGGCCGCCATGAACTTGGCGTGCGCTGGACGGCCGAGAATTCCATTGTAGGGCAAGGGAAAATCGGCAACGTCAAAAGTGATCCTCTCTGTCCTGAAGTTCAGCTCGCTGCCAAATGTCACTGGCAACGTTATCTTCCCCTTCGGCTTGCTCCTTCCCGGGTTGATTCCTTGGAACGTGCCGGTCTCTTCGAGCTCGCTGTCGGGGACTTGGAGTTTCTGGAGCATAGCGGAGGAGATCAGGTTCAAGCCGGCCCCGCCGTCAACTAGCATCTTAGTGACCTTGAGGTTGCGGACTGTTGGTGAGACCAACATCGGCAAGCACCCGATCGCAGTTGTGCGGTCAGGGTGGTCCTCAATATCGAAGATGATAGGCGTGTTGGACCATTTCAGAGGCTTGCGCGACTCGACGGGTGGTTCCGCTGCATTGACTTCCCGCGCCCACTGCTTGAGCTGGCGGTGAGAAGTATGCAAAGAAGCACCGCCGTCTACGCACAAGACCTCTCTGGCTTTCTGAAACTCCTGCTCACTGGTCTCGACATCATCCATGTCTTCGTCTTTGTCGTCGTCTTCGTTTTTGTCGCGGCCGCGGGGAGGTCTGTCTGTTTGTCGCTGGTTGTCCTTGTCGCGGCGTCCTCCCTGGCCGGGGCGCTTCATGCCGGATCCTCCGCCACCTCCCCGGGCTCTCTCCTTGTCGCGTCGCTCGTACTCGGCCTTTTGCAGCTCGACGAGCCGCTCGACCTGCTTGCAGCTCTGGAGGTCATGGCCCTTGGTGCGGTGGATCTTGCAGTACTGTTTGTTGGTGCCGTCCTGCTTGTCGGCGACTGCCACAACCTGGCAGTTGGCGCATCCGGCAACCTCCTTGCCGGAGCCACCAGCCTGGGCCTTCTTGGCGGCGCTTTCATCGCCGGACTGCTCAACAACCAGTACTTCTTGGCTCCTCTTCTTCCTGTTGCTCCGCCGCTGGTTCTTCCTTGCCGGGGCGGTATCCTCACTGTCAGATTCTCCTGCTCCAGTGTTCTCTCCGGGGAGTTTCCTTCCTTCCTCAGCACATGCACACTTGTCGGCCAGGGCATATAGCTCGCTGACGTCTTTGATCTTGCACATCGCCATCTCCTCCCGCATCCTGCGGTTACGCACGTTCTGATGGAACGCGCTGATGACCGCGGCAGGGTGGACGTCTGGGATGTTGTAGTGTACGCGGCTGAATCTCTGGATGAACTTGCGCAAGGGTTCCCCTTCCTTCTGGACGAGCAGATGAAGGTCGCTCGCTTGGCCATGGGGTTTGTGGCCGCCTGTAAAGGCGCCAACAAACTGATGACACAAGTCTGTCCAGGAGGTTATGGAGTTATCCGGCAAGTGCATGAGCCAGGATCTGACGTTGGATTTGAGTACCAGCGGGAAGTAGTTGACAAGGATCTTGTCGTCTCGCCCTCCAGCAGCCTGCACCGCAATGGTGTAGATGCTGAGGAACTCCGACGGATGCGACTTGCCGTCGTACTTCTCTAGTACGTCTGGCTTGAAATTCTTCGTGCTGGGCCACTGGACTTGGCGCAGCTCACGGGTGAACGCAGGGCAGCCTACCGCGTACGGCAGGTCGCCTGGTCCCCCCGGCGCATGCATGTCGACAGAGGGCCCAGCGCGCTGGTCTGATTGACGCCGCGCTTCTCTCCGACGCTCGATGCGAGTACGAGCGTCCTCTTGCTCTCGTTCGTGAAGAACTTGGCGTTGATCGCGACGAGTTCGCGGATTTGACGACGCGGTGGAGTCGTTGTCGTGATGGCTCCGGCGAGTCGGCGATCTTGGCCTTTGGGGCGGGGAATGCACGGTGGTCGCACCCCCACCGGTCTTGGCACCATTGGTTCTCGCCTGGCCGACCTGCCGCGGCTGCGACGCACTGTGATGCCGCGGGGTGTCGCCGTTAGCGAAGCCGATGAGACTCTGTATCGTGGCCCTCCAGTCGTCGAGCTTGTCCGCCGTTGGAGGGTAGTCTAGGAGCAGTTGCGCTCGTGCTAGAGCTTCTGCTGGAGTGGCGGGCAGCGGTGGCGAGCGGGGCGTGGAGCGGGATGTGCTCGAACTTCTAACTATGTTAGAAGGAGCAGCACCCGGACCAGGCAGTCGCGCCACGCTAGCGCCACCACGTTGGTGTGTATGCTGGCCTTGAGCACCCTGGGATCCGCCAGCTCGATCTGGGTCCAGCGAGCGTATGGTACCGTGAGTGCCAAGATGCTGCTGGTCCCGTGCCTCCTGAGAGGGGCGCGGTGCATGTTCGGACGCCGTGGCACCATGAGCTGGCTCAGCGACGCCCGTTCCGCCGCCGGTGCGTCCCCACCACCCGTTTGCTCCAGGGGCGGTGGGTTTGACGCGGACGGACCAGCCACCTTCGGAGCCTTCTTCTTCGGTGGCATGTCGATGAAGACGATGGAGATCTAGCCTGTGCAGACGCCGGATCAGGTTCACACAACTTCGACGCCCCCTACCTGGCGCGCCAAAGGTGTCGGGGGAAATCTGCCTCCACGAACATCTATGGGGACCGAGCCCCTTTCTGGTTCGGCGGGGGGAGGAGGTCGCGCGAAGAGCGGATCGAGGCGATGCACACAAGGGGTTTTACCCAGCTTCGGGCCGCACGGATGCGTAAAACCCTACAGCTGCTTTGTGGTTTGTATTGTGTTCTTGTTCGGGAGCGCTGAGTGCTACAGTACACTCAGGCAACTAATCAGACCGAGTGTGAGTGGCCTCGTTCCTCTTTCCTCTCCTTCTCTTCCTCCGTTGCTCATGGGGCCTCCTTTTATATGCGCAAGGGGTTACCCACAGGTAGCAACGTAGGGGGGGGCAAGACTGGAAAACGCTGTGTTGGGTACAGCTGTTTGCACAGTGCTATCATACCTAACTCTGACGGCAGGGGACAAGGGCATTAAATGCCTGTCTAGGTCGCCCAAACAGTGCAGAAAAGGGGCCGTCAGAGGCGCCACCGTTTGCCACGACGGCTACCCTGTCAGCGTTGCTTCGCCTCCACATGCCCCTGGCTGCGCAGCCTCTCGCCACGTACGCCTGGAATGGCCCCAGAGCGACGCGTGGGTGGATGAGCTAGAACGCAGGGGCGGGGTGGTGACTTGCCGCGGCAAGCGCCTTGCCGCGGTTGATGCCTTGTCGCGCCCGGGAGCTTGTTGCTCACCGGTCCTTGCTAGGACGCGTGGCGCGTCGCAGCAAGTCTCTTGTCGTGCCCTGGTCGGCCTTCCCGGCAAGCTCCTCTTGCCGGGGCCTTGTGCTTCGAGCGGCCGTCCCGGCAAGCTCCTCTTGCCGGGGCCTTGCTCTCTTCGGGTGGCCTTCCCGGCAAGCTCCTCCTGCCGGGGCCTTGGCTCGAATACTTTGTTCTTGGATGGCCCGAAAAGGGACCATGGAGAGTTTTGGCGATCGCCTGGCAAGCCTTGCCGCGGGGTGCTACGACTGCCCGTGCACAAGTTCGGGGTACTAAGGTACCCCTACTTTAGTACACCGACAAATTTCAATATAATTTTATATTACGTAAAAATCCAACGAAACATTGCGCTCGCAACAATTAATGAAATTAAAATTTTCAATATCCAATTTTTTATAAAGTAATTAAGTGTTTGGTGCATTTTTTGTAGTTACTGCCTAGTTTTTATAATTACACCCCATTTATTATTTCTTAAAGCCCATTTTCTTGTTAAGCCTAATGCAACCCTCCTAGAAAAGATTTGCAGCCCAGCGGGGCAGAGAATAACAACTTGACCTTGCCTGGGTATTCCTAAAAAAAGTATAGCTGGGCTAGCCATTTTCAGCTTGAAAAAATTTAGTATCTGGGCTGGATATCTGGCCTGGGCTAGACGGGGCACAGCCCGCCCAGTTAATACCTGCAGCGATGTTTTCGTTGTTGTTCAGAGGAGAAAAATTAATATCTGGGCTAAACATCGATCAAGAAAAACTCTACAGTGCTCACACCTCAAAAACACAAATACTGCTCGAGCAGTTTGGTCTCAGCTGTCGGACGCTTCTTGTGCAACTCTCTCATTTATTGACTACATAGATTGACAATGGTGTGGGACCGTGATGTCAGGAAACCAGGAGGAAGCAAAAAAATTATAGTTTAATATACTAATAAGGAGGCACTTGCATACGTGCGGCTATGGTCCTGGTGGGTCCCCACTGTCATCCTCTCCAATTAAAGTCACCTCCTCATCCTCATGTCCGTTGACCATGTTTACAACACGAGACGGCGGCGCCACGGCGAGCGCAACAACTCAAAGGACGACGGAGAGGGCCTCGCGGGCCCTACGGATGGTCTAATACAGTGTCCGCTGCTCATTTGGGAAGCCAGGATCATTGGGCCACATGTCCGCGACGGCATTGTCGTTCGCCTGTTCACCGGTGCTCGTTGAGGAGACGGAGGTTGCAGCACAGGTCCTCCTGTGCTGGTAGCTCTTCCGTCATTAGGGCGTTGAAGTGCGGCCGCACCTGCTCTATGGTGAACACGGCATGAACCGGCTTGGACAGTGGCGCCGGCTCCTGGTCGGAAGCTACGTCCATCGTCTAATTGGCGTCGCTCAGCTCGGCGAGCTAGCTGGCGAGCCAGCATGTCCGGCTGCTGGACCGACCCGCTGCCAAGCACGAGTCTGACTGCCCTGGCCCACCCAGACCGCCTCCCTCCCTCGCCCCCGCGCGCTTTCCGCCCGAAACGGTCAGCGCCGACCGCCCCGCTTCTCGGTGCAGGCGATTGCTCTGCCTTCAAACGACACAAGTGTCATCCGTCCGTGCTTCTGCTGCCCACATTAATGATACGCGGTTGCCAAGGCAGCTACTCTGGCGCCACACGTCCGTCCCTCCGCCACCCACTATTGCTATATAAACTATTGCGCCAGCCATAGCCGCAGTCATCCGCATTCGTTCCCTTTCTCCTGTCCACACCACTACTTCCCACCATGGCTTCCTCGTGCTGCAGTGCTCTTCGGGACGGGCGGATGACGGACCACAAGGACATGGCAGCCATTGCTGCCGACTGGCTGGCTGGCAGACAACCGGAGGACGACGACGTCCCAATTGATAACATGGTAGTCGAGGATCCGGCGCCAACCCCCTCCTCCACGCAAAACTCGCTGGTGCATTGCACCATGACCATCGGCGAGGCCCATGCCCAATATATGGACACGGTGAGGGAGAAGCGTGAGGAGCAGTTCTGAGAGGTGGAGGCCGACGCCGCCTACAACCACCATCTCCTCCAGGAGCACCTGCTGGCGGAGGAGCAGATCACCGCGGAGCGGGCAGAGCAGAAGGCGCTGCTCAACTCGTACCGCTCCGCGCGCGAGGGCCGCCTCGAGCAGTGGCGGTACCACATGCGGTTGGCGGAGGCTGCGGCCGCCTACAAAGAGGGCGATGAAGCGGGCGAGGCGCTGTTTGGCGAGACCGAGGACGAGGCAGAGGACAATGCCAGCTCCAACGAGTCCCCGCTCCGCTGGCGTCGACGAGGCCCTGCTCCGCCAAGGCCCCGCGACACCAACAACGAGACAGAGGACACCGCTGGCTCCGCCGAGGCCCCACCCTGCCGGCAACGAGGGGGCGGATTTCCCCCGCTCCACCAAGGGGCCGCCCGTCGGTAACAAGACAGAGGACATCGCCGGCTCCGCCGAGGCCCCGCCCCATTGGCAACGAGGCTGTGCCACACAGGAAACGAGGAAGAGTAGAACACGGTAGGTCGCTGCCGCTCGGGTCCAAGTAAGGCCACCTCTGCTACCCTCCGGTTGAAGCCAAGCTAGGCGGGTTGACCACAGACGGCCGGTTAGCTTCTTGGCGGCGACATGGAGTCGGAGAGCTATGTTGGAGAAGGATGCTGCTTCTACTTAACTGCTAGTGCAGTTGGCTGACTGACACGTGGGCCCAACAGGCATCTGGGCCACATGTCAGTTACGCAACTGCACCTGCAGTTAAGTCACTAAAGCTTTGTTCGGCTCAGCCGGACACAGGTGGGTAGCTTCGGTTAATTAATTATATCTCCAGCGCACCCCTTTTTAGTTGAAGAATGTATGAAATGTAATGAAATCGACATATTTATATGAAATTCCGACCGTGTATGAATGAATTTATTTCGATTAGTTCGAATTCTTGTATCACTGGCATTGGATGAATATGCAAAACACTACGTACTAGCATTATTCCCACGGTGATCACCTCGTTTGCAGCAGTTTCACATGTACTCTCTCCGATCCTTTCTAGTCTGCATACAAGTTTTGTCTGCAGTCAAAGTATCTCTACTTTGACAAATCTTATAGAAAAAAGTATGCACTTTCACAATGTGCGAAGTAAAAAGGAATAGAAGGAGTACAAAGAGTTTGAGCAGCTTTTTAGCATTCCTGTACGTTGCAATCAAACACACAGTCCTGGCAGTTCATATAGAACATTCAAAACAATCGATGATTATGCATCTCAGCGATTCACATGTCAGAGCCAATATTTACTTCACAACTAAAGAATAAAGAAAAAATGGATCGATGCTGCTGACAGCAAAGCGCGTCCCATTCGAAAATATCAAACACATGTCTTCTTGCTAAAATCAATGAGCAAAATTTGACAAGGTTGTCCCATTCCAAAATATCAAATGCCTACGATTGTGGTATGGGCAGGGTTTACCATCAGTTCAGACATTGACATGGCACCTCGTGCTAAATAAACCAGCTATTCTTTTTGTGCAATTCCACCAAAATCAACCAAATTCGCGCGTAGCTTGTATGATTTCGCCCTTATATGTTGCAACGCCTTGAACTTATCGGCACCTCCTTTCTTGTGGTGGAAATGAATGATTGGATGTGTTCATGAACATTTTGTGCAGTTCCCATTGAAATCAAGCTGGGCACCCCTGTTTGCACAAATACAAAAAAAGTGATTAGTATAAAGCAAATTGTACTATGAATTGGCAGTTTAAACAGGCACCTACATGGTCCATGTAGAGCACACTTTTATAAAAATGGAACTCACCGGAAAGAATCCTAGAACAACATTGTACTCGCGCATCACAGCAAGAAAATGGAGATTTGTCAGTCCTTCTGAGCTGAAGTTAGTTTGGCCTTGTGGGGAGTAATGTAACCATCCTTCAATTGCTCCTTTTGATGAGAAAATAGACAGGGCTTCTTCATCCTGGTATAATCAGAACTAGTCACTTCACGTACTCCATATTCTTTTTCAGAGGAGGATGATCCTGTTGTGCAAAGACAAGAGGACAACTAAATGCTAGCATCCCTGTTTGCTTGAAAAAAGGAAAGGAAATATTTAAAACAGCACAGATGAAGCACTTCTCAAGGACAATACCACCTTTTCATGACAGTATCTAAATAGTAGCACAACACCAATAGAGATGACAAAGCTCAATCATATGGATGAAATCTGTGGGCGAGTACCAACCTTTGTCAGGAGGCTTATTGTGTAGAGCATACAGATGAAGCACTTCTCCAGAACCATCTGTTGCTATCTACTGTGGTGGCCATGCTTACTATATACTCCTCGATTAGTTTAATGTTTCCAACATCTTCTTGTGCAGTTCCACTAAAATATATGGTATCTTCAAATAAGATCCCTGTTTACACAAGTAGAGATAATTACGTATTACATTAAGAGTGGCATCAAATCAGTGGCAAAACAACTGCTCGTTCCATCCATAGCAATAAATTAAGATGCAAAACTATATCATTACTTGTGTCATCACAGTTCTAGTGCTTCATTACAGCACCGGAAGTTGATTTTTGATTTTCTTCCGCTTGTTCTTCCCCTTCGTCACTTGGTTCAATAACAGACAAGGTTCGCCTTCAATGTAAGATTTGGCATGTCAATTAGGCTGCACAAGTATAGCACTAAACAATGACACTAATTTTTTCATGAAAGTGGCAAAATACATGCCAACAGTTGTGAAATATCCTTATCTTACCTCAATGGGATATTATGGTGCACATACAGATTGGAAGTCTTGTCTCCATTTGTGCATTTCACTAAAATCAAGCAACATCACTGTACAAGTAGCACAACATATGAAAGCACACTACAGAATTATGTGAAAGAAGGCTTGTACTGACCTCTCATGACGCGGAATTCAAACAACTCACAAGAAGAAGATCTGAACCAAATTTGCCAACACGGATAGGAAGTAAGATCTCCTCTTGTGCAGTTCCACTAAGATGAAGCAATCAAGCAACATTGTCGGTGTGACATTTTGGTTGAACTTCACAAAGCACTCTTAAAATAAAAGTGTTTTGTGCAGTGCAACAAAAGGTCACAATGGCAACGAGGTGAAGTAGATAACCCTGTTTACACAGAGGTGCAAAGGAAACAACTAGTGGTCAATAATGGTGGATGACACAAAAGCCAACAAAAAGAAGCATGTACCTTATCTAAATGGGAAAGAAAGCAAGACATTAGCATTTCTCAAACGGTGGCATTGATTAATATTAACAGAGAGATTGTATTAACAATAAAATTCGTTAAACATGTAATTTGCTTTTAACTGTGGCATTGCATCAATTTTCCAGCGGCATTATTAGAGGGTGTTTGTTTAGAGGGACATTTTGGTGGAGGGACTAAAAAAACTCCGTGTCAGTCCCATCTAAACCAAACAGGAGGGACTTTTAGGGACTAAAAGTGGGCATTAGGGACTAAAGAAAGAAGACCCCGAGGGAGTCTTTTTGGGACTTTTTCCAATAGTTGCCCCTGCCATGCATCGGACCTTGTCTCTATTAGTTCATTACTAGGGGTAACATGGTATTTTAGCATGTCATTTAATAACCTCTAGTCCATGTTTAGTCCCTGGAACCAAGCAGGTAGTGACTAGGGAATTTTTAACCAAATAGGGCCTTAGATTAACAACAGCTAAAGAGTTGCACGGGACAGTGGACGCACCAGCACCATGTGCATCTAGCGATGTACTGGGGTGATGCACAGTCTGTTGCAACAAAGAACAAACAACCAAGGAGCATATTTGTGTTGGTCCCAGTTTTTATCTTTAGACACCTTTCCCTATGTGAGTGCAGCAAATCTAGTCCTGCTCAAACTCTACAACCTTGTCCCCAAAAACAAAAGATCAGTTCGTTATAGATGTGTGTACTGCATTTGTCATTGTTTTCCCTTTTCGACCAACGTAGGTGCTGGATAGCCAGTATGTACTAGTACTTTCCCCCTTCCTTTCCTCTTTGAACCACATCCGAGATTTATGCTATACAACTTTCCCCACTACTTTCCCCCATTCCTTTCCTCTTTGAACCACGTCTTAGATTCATGCGATACAACTTTCCCCACTACTTTCCCCCTTCCTTTCCTTTTTGAACCACGTCCTAGATTCATGCTATACAACTTTTCCCACTACTTTCCCCCATTCCTTTCCTCTTTGAACCACATCCTAGATTCATGGTATACAACTTTCCCCACTACTTTCCTGTTTGATCCAACACCTAGATTCGAGTGCAGAAGCGGAAAAATCCCACATGCAGCTAGAGCAATGCATGTGGAATAAGTAAATTATACCTTAAGGTTCTTGGGGTGTGGTTCGGTGGGCGACCGGAGGCCGTTCGGCCCACACTATGCACGGCGGCTAAGAAGTAGGGGTCGGAGGCCCTCCCGCGCCACCGCTGGGTGAAAGTGAATAGCTGCGCTGGTAGTGGATTCCCTCCCTTGCCGACGGCGACAGCGTTAAGCCTCCTTCCCTTTCCGGCGGACGGATCCTGTCGGCTCTTTGACCAGCAGTGAGGGGAGAGAGAGAGAGAGGCCAACGAAGTCTTGTTTAGATCTGGAGAGGGTGAAAGAGTGTGAAGAGAGCAACTACAAGCAGACCAGCAGTAAGGGGAGAGAGAGAGAGGCCAACGAAGTCTTGTTTAGATCTCGAGAGGGTGAGAGAGTGTGAAGAGCAACTACAAGCGCTGAGGCTCCAGCGTGTATATATATATATATATATATATATATATATATATATATATATATATATATATATATATATATATATATACTGGAGAGAGACAGAGAAGAGTGCAAACCCTAGAAAACAAGCGCCGAGGCTGCAACTTATACATGATGAGGTGATTATATGGTCACTACGAGATCGTATACCTCCGTATCCATCCATTTTGACCAGTCAAAGAATCCTCCTGGCACGAATTATGCTCAACTGTAGTTATCGAACCCGAGACCTCAAGTCTGATGAGAGAACAGGCTAACCAGCTACACAACCCTTCCTTTATGTTCAACGAGAGGAAAATAACCGTTTATACATTCTTGCATTCGTGTGACAAGCATGCCGTGTTTTTTGTGTGGGAGACATTGGGATTTAAATCATAATCGTGTCATGTGGCTTTGGTGGTAAGACTATCCACAGTGGTGCAGAAATGATGCAGCCTTAGTCACCTTACCTCTCTCCACGTAGTACATTGGGTCCCACCAGTTAGAGGGTGAAACAAACAAATTAATAAGAAAAATTAAAAGCGTCAGCGGTGTATCTTACCTCACACATCTCGCTACTGCTCGGGAACACTGTCCAATTGATCCCTCTGTTCGCTCACGTACTATTTTAAGTGAATACTTATTATAATATGCACACAATTTTGGGCACTTGTATTCGACCTAAGTTAGTGTGCCACCGTATCTCGTACGACACCCTCCGTCTAGGTGTAATAAGTCACGTTAGAAGGTGCAGCGGGACCAAGGTGCAAGCAGATTGGAGGAGAAGGAGAAACTTGACCGGTCATTCCTCCAATCAAAGCCCTGATTTCTGTCTCTAAACGCAACAATTAATCCAAACAACTAAGAGATGCCGTTTTAGCTACCATGCAGGGCCACGTATTAACTCACATGCAAGCCGACTTTGATTTCTTGACTGATCAACGTGTAGTTGCGCTCCATGCATTGGGTTTCCGGGGGAGATAACAAGGCAGAGTAAGGAGCGTTTGGTTACATTGCTTAGGCTGGTCATAGTGGTGAGTAACTTGGACTAGTAACATGCATATGTTACTAGTCTATGTTACTACTACGTGAAGTTTGCCGTCGGAAGCGAGCCGATCTGGCTCTCCTGAGCTAGCAAGGTTTTTCTAGCCCACCCAAGCTAGCTGGCTCACAAAAGCTAACATATTTTAACAGTTTCAAACGCCTAACCTTGCCCGGCTATGCTATAAGCTGTTCTTGCTAAGGATCCAAATGCTCCCTAAGTAACAACACTCGCTAGCAACGAGGCCGGGAGGGGATTGAGATGCAAACTTAATGGACGACGCCTAAACATTTTGGGAATATCTGATTTCCGTAAGATGACTTAACACCTAGACGGAAGGAGTACTACTCCTCAGTCCAGGTTTGATGGAATATTCGTCACCTCTTCTCTTCTTGTACGTTCTCCATTTGTATCTCACTTCCTGTGGCTTCGCACTCGCACGATTTTCCTATTCTATGAACCTGTGTGTGCGTGTGCGTGTATGTGTTTAACAACATGTGTGTGTTAGAGAGAGCGATAGATCGACCTACTCCTACAGAGAGATGGTGTGTAGTGTACGATTTTAGCCGTGAGAGTCGGTGCATCCTCTCATTTCCGGGCGTCCAGTAGGGACAGGCGGATAGCTGCCACGCCCGCTCCTGACCAGCATGGCCCACCCAAAGCCCCTCCATCGCCCGCGCACGCTTCCCGCCCGAAACGGTCAGCGCCGCTCCGAAGAATCAATGCCGCATTCATGCCCGGGCAAAGCGGATGCGACCTCTCACTGGCGCCTGCGTTGAAGGGAGAAGCGGATTCAAGAATGATGGTTGCTTCGTCCATCCAACTTACTGCTGGGTCTATGTGATTTGACGGCTCATAGGTCATTATTACTGAGGTGGTAGGACTGCTGGATGTCCCACGCTTTCGGCGAAAGGAGGTACTACTAGATTACAATTTTCTCCATTCTTATGGCGGAGGAGTGCAAGACCAGTGAAAACACACAGGCCCAGTGATTACATGGCGCACCTCACACTATCACCATATTTTCTAGACACCGTGCGACACCTAACTCTTTACATAGTACTCCCTCCGTTCCTAAATATAAGTATTTGTATAGATTCCACTAGGTGGACTACATACGGAACAAAATGAATGAATCTACACTTAAAATGCATCTATATACATATGTATGTGGTTCATGGTGAAATCTCTACAAAGACTTATATTTAGGAACGGAGGAAGTACTAGTATAGTACGTACTGTAATTTATCAGCGAGATAGTACAATGCTATGAAGCTTCCAGCTTCTGTTACATGTATCTTGCATCCAAGGTTGCCCGTTGCAACATTTCATACAATACAAAGGAGACTTACATGCATGCTATTGCATCTCAATGATTGACAAATCATAGCAAATATCAGTTCCTCAAAAATATCATACCAAATATGTACTCCCTCCGTTCCAAAATAAGTGTCTCAACTTTATGCAGGGGGTGTTTGTTTCAGGGACTTTTTAGTGTAGGGACTAGAAAAAGTCCCTCTTAGAGACTTTTTAACCAAACAGGAGGGACTACTAGGGACTAAAACTTGCTTTTGGGGACTTAATGAAGAAGACTCTCAAGGAGAGTCTTTTTTGGGACTTTCCAACAATGCCCCTCCCTGCACCCATTGCCCCGCCGCCCCATGGTGTTGTTTGGTTGTTATTTTTCTGTATACTAGGGGTAACATGGTCATTCAATAACCTTTAGGGAGGGACTAGGGAATTTTTAGTCTCTGAAAACAAACAGGGAGGGACTTTTTAAGGAGTAGGGACTTTTTAGTTGGGACGAGAAAAAGTCCTAGGACTTATGAACCAAACAGGGCCTCAATATGGACTACATACAGAGCAAAATGAGTGAATCTACACTTTAAAATACATCTATATACATCAGTGTTTGGAGTATGTACTAGTAGTTCATATTGAAATATACTAAAGGACATATATATTCCAAACAATATGATAATCTCTCTAACCAAGGTAGTAGGGACGAGGAGTAAACGGAGGGAGTAGTAAAACTTTCTCCTTGTCCTGCGAGCCACCGCGCGCGTGGGCGAGGGAGCGGGCGAAAGGCGTACAATACTACTACTAGTAAGCAAGCTTCTCCTCATCCTGCGAGCCACCATGTCCGTGGGCGGGGGAGACGGCGTACTAAGCAAGCTTCTCCTTGTCATGTGAGTTGACGGGACACATCAAAAGTACTCCAGTGTATAGAGACTTGCCTCTAAGGCAGGTCCCACATGGTTTGCCTCTTTTTTAACATAACACGTCAAGTCACAATTTGTTTGTTCACCCGTGGTAGACGATCCTCCCTCCATCAAGTGGACAACCAGTACACGTGTCAAATTACCACGTGGGCTGCCTTTTCGTACAGAAATGAGCTCCATCGTGTATCCGCGCAGGTGTGGTTGGGAAAGAGACGGGAGTATGTGCGCCATGCGTGCACCTCTTCTCTTCGTGCATGTCCCCCACCTACGTGGGTGTGTGTGAGAGAGATACAAACCTAGACAAATGGCTTGTGCATTCGTGAGTGTTTTTGTTTTTGGGGGGGGGGGGGTTGATTTCGTGAATGTATTTGTGGGAATATGTGTCGATGACATTCAAACAAAATTTTGCATGCAATGTGTGTGAAATGGAGGCCTATCCATATCATATATAGAGGGCCAGGCGATCCACGAGAAGAGAGGGAGGGGTCATTGATATCGATAGAGTCGAAGAGAGGATCAAGTGGGTGGTGCGAGATCGATGAAGAGAGCCATCGAAATTGTGTGTGTGTGCAAGTCAAAGATATAGGGTGACTGACCTATCGGAACGTCAGAGGGCACATGTCAAGTTTGTGTGTGGCAGGGAGACATGACTAGAGCGCTCAATGTATCGGGGTGTGTGTGTGTGTGGGAGGGGGTGGGGGAGGGGTAGGCAGAGGCCTAACTATAGAGGTAGAACGACTTGTATATGTGTTGAGAAGGAGAGATCCAGCTATGTCTTGAGGGAGATCGGTCGACATCCATACATAACTGAATGACGAGAAATAGGATGGCCACAGAGAGAGAGAGAGGAGAGAGAGAGGGAGGGAGAGGGGTAGAGTGCTGGATGGGTGATGGAGTTGCTTCTCGAAGATGGTGGGAGAGGCCTACAAGACAAACTGAGGGTGGAACTGCAATATTATCAATAAGAGTGGGGATGTGTTTCTGTGTGTGCCTATGCGTGATAGATCTGTCGGGACGCATCCATGGATGATGAAGGGGAACCATGTGTTTGGTAAGAAAACCTAACTAGATCGATAGATCAATTGTTGTTTGTCGGAGGGAGAGACATAACTAATGAGGTAGATCGATCGACGCGTGGGGAAAACGAGTTATAAGGACCTAACTAGCTATATGTATAGAGGGAGATCGGTCGGTGTATGTCCATTTTTTAGAGGCAAATAAGGCCCGGCTAGACGGATAGACAGAGAGAATGGGGCTAGGAGGTGGTGCGAGTGGCCCAGCTACTAGCTAGATAGGGGGAGGAGTGTGCGGTTCTGAGATCGATGAAAAGAGGGGCGAGAGTTTACACGTGTGTGGGACCATATGAGAGACACGAGGCAAGGACACATAAAGGAGGAGATTGAAGGTTGATGACCCACAAGTATGGGGAATCTATCATAGTCCTTTCGATAAGTAAGAGTGTCGAACAGAACGAGAAGCAGAAGGAAATGATAAGCGGTTTTCAGCAAGGTATTCTCTGCAAGCACTGAAATTGTAGGTAACAGATAGTTTTGTGATAAGATAATTTGTAACGAGCAACAAGTAACAAAAGTAAATAAAGTGCAGCAAGGTGGCCCAATCCTTTTTGTAGCAAAGGACAAGCCTGGACAAACTCTTATATAGAGAAAAGCGCTCCCGAGGACACATGGGAATTATCGTCAAGCTAGTTTTCATCACGTTAATATGATTCGCGTTCGGTGCTTTGATAATTTGATATGTGGGTGGACCGGTGCTTGGGTGCTTTCCTTACTTGGACAAGCATCCCACTTATGATGAACCCCTATTGCAAGAATCCGCAACTACAAAAGAAGTATTAAGGTAAACCTAACCATAGCATGAAACATATGGATCCAAATCAGCCCCTTACGAAGCAACGCATAAACTAGGGTTTAAGCTTCTGTCACTCTAGCAACCCATCATCTACTTATTACTTCCCAACGCCTTCTGATAACCCGCAAGTATAGGGGATCGCAACAATTTTCGAGGGTAGAGTATTCAACCCAAATTTATTGATTCGACACAAGGGAAGCCAAAGAATATTCTCAAGTATTAGCAGTTGAGTTGTCAATTCAACCACACCTGGATAAGTTAGTATATGCAGCAAAGTATTTAGTGGCAAAGTAATATGGAAGTAACGGTAACGATAGCAAAAGTAATATTTTTGGGTTTTGTAGTGATTGTAACAGTAGCAACGGAAAAGTAAATAAGCGAAGAACAATATGTGAAAAGCTCGTAGGCATTGGATCGGTGATGGAGAATTATGCCGGATGCGGTTCATCATGTAACAATCATAACATAGGGTGACATAGAACTAGCTCCAATTCATCAATGTAATGTAGGCATGTATTCCGAATATAGTCATACATGCTTATGGAAAAGAACTTGCATGACATATTTTGTCCTACCCTCCCGTGGCAGCGGGGTCCTAATGGAAACTAAGAGATATTAAGGCCTCCTTTTAATAGAGTACTGGACCAAAGCATTAACACATAGTGAATACATTAACTCCTCAAACTAAGGTCATCACCGGGAGTGGTCCCGATTATTGTCACTTCGGGGTTGCCGGATCATAACACATAGTAGGTGATTATAGACTTGCAAGATAGGATCAAGAACTCACATATATTCATGAAAACATAATAGGTTCAGATCTGAAATCATGGCATTCGGGCCCTAGTGACAAGAATTAAGCATAGCAAAGTCATAGCAACATCAATCTCAGAACATAGTGGATACTAGGGATCAAACCCTAACAAAACTAACTAGATTACATGATAAATCTCATCCAACCCATCACCGTCCAGCAAGCCTACGATGGAATTACTCACGCACGGCAGTGCGCATCATGAAATTGGTGATGGAGGATGGTTGATGATGACGATGGCGACGGATTCCCCTCTCCGGAGCCCCGAACGGACTCCAGATCAGCCCTCCCGAGAGAGTTTAGGGCTTGGCGGCGGCTCCTATCATAAAGCGCGATGAATCCTTCTCTCTGATTCTTTCTCCTCGAACATGAATATATGGAGTTGGAGTTGAGGCCGGTGGAGCGTCAGGGGGCCCACGAGGCAGGGGGCGCGCCCAGGAGGTAGGGCGCGCCGCCCACCCTCGTGCCCAGGGTGTGGGGCCCCTGGCCTTGATTCTTTCGCCAGTATTTTTTATATTTTCCAAAAATAAGCTCCGTGAAGTTTCAGGTCATTCCGAGAAGTTTTGTTTCTGCACATAAATAACACCATGGCAATTCTGTTGAAAATAGTGTCAGGCCGGGTTAGTTCCATTCGAATCATGCAAGTTAGAGTCCAAAACAAGGGAAAAGTTGTTTGGAAAAGTAGATACGACGGAGACGTATCACCTTCCTCTAGGCCCAAATAATGGTGAACTGTCATGTAGTCGACGTTCCCATATCACTACTAGAGGAGAGACAACATACATCTCATCAATATATCGAACGAATACCAAATTCACATGAATACTAATAGCAAGACTTCTCCCATGCCCTCAGGAACAAACGTAACTACTCACAAAGCATATTCATGTTCATAATCAGAGGAGTATTAATATGCATATAGGATCTGAACATATGATCTTCCACCAAATAAACCAACTAGCATCAACTACAAGGAGTAATCAGCACTACTAGCAACCTACAAGTACCAATCCCAGACTTAGAGACAAGAACTGGATACAAGAGATGAACTAGGGTTTGAGAGGAGATGGTGCTGGTGAAGATGTTGATGGAGATTGGCCCCCTCCCGGTGAGAGGAGCGTTGGTGATGACGATGGCGATGATTTCCCCCTCCCGGAGGGAAGTGTCCCCGGCAGAACAGCTCTGCCAGAGCCCTAGATTGGTTCCGCCAAGGCTCCGCCTCGTGGCAGCGGAGTCTCGTCCTGAAAGCTTGCTTATGATTTTTCCTCGGACGAAAGACTTCATATAGCAGAAGATGGTCACTGGAGGGACACCAAGGGGCCCACGAGGCAGGAGGGCGCGCCCAGGGGGGTAGGGTGTGCCCCCACCCTCGTGCCTGGTGGGTGGCCCCCCTCTGGTATTTCTTCCGCTCAATATTTTTTACTAATTCCCGAAACGACTCTCATGGAATTTCAGGACTTTTGGAGTTACGCAGAATAGGTCTCCAATATTTGCTCCTTTTCCAGCCCAGAATTCCAGCTGCCGGCATTCTCCCTCCTTATATAAATCTTGTAAAATAAGAGAGAATAGGCATAAGTATTGTGACATAATGTGTAATAACAGCCCATAATGCAATAAATATTGATATAAAAGCATGATGCAAAATGGACGCATCAAAGGTGCGTGTGTATGTTGTAGGCAGACATCGCTGGAGAGGTTTATCGGTGTGTGTCGGAAAGGAGTTGTGGAGACTGTGGGAGAACGACCTAAAGAGAAAAAAATGAATGTGCGCGATGGATAGAATGTTGAGGGAGGGGGAGGGCGAGGAGGGCGTGTGCATGCATGAGAGAAAGTTAGTGGTAGCTACAAAGGTTAGAGGATTGTGTGGGTGTAAGAGATTAACAAAGATCATAATTTTATGTGAAAGTGGATTCATATATTTGAACAGGAGATCATAGTGTTTTAAACATATGCATGCATGAATATAGCGGCGATACACGTGTTTTGGTTTTGCACATGTTATACCATAATGTGATAATGCATGGCATTTGCAACTCAGGTAAATGTCAAACAATCTAAACCATACTATGCATCGAACAATCTCACATTTTATTTGAATTTGTGATAATGTGTGGCATTTGCAGCTTACAACTAAATATCGAACAATCTAAACAATACTATATATTGAACATTCTCACATTTTATTTGAATTTGTGTTAATGTGTGGTGTTTGCAACTCACATCTAAATACTTGTAGGCGTAGGGGGTAGGGCACCATACATAATGTGATAAACACATTATACATATGAGACATGGTTTAGATTATGAAGATCTAGCTAGAGCTTGAAATGTACTATGATTTGAAATCAACATAAAGTGGATTAAAAAATCGAGTTCGAGTTCATATAGTACACATAGTTCATATGTAACTCGAGACTAATCATGTGGTGTGCTGTGAAGATAATACACAAACGATGGTTTAACTTGACAATAATGATGATTGTAGATGTTATTAAAACAGAGAAACGAATTCAAATGCTTTGACTTCACAACAATCATTATTGTAGATCTTATTCAAATAGAGAAACGAATTCAAATTTAGTTCATATTGAAGAGGTAGTATATACGTTTGGAATGCACTAAAACGTTCATTTGAGTAGTAGGTTCCATGCATTATACACGTAGCGAAATATTTTAATTGAACATACATGAATTCAAAGTTTTGAATGAAATTTGTAGTGCGAATTGATTTGGTACAGTACACGTGAGGCTTGTTTGGAAATTTCAACCCACGCCTTGTTAGCACGAAATATTTGAGATATATCTTTGTCCCATTGTGCTCCGACAACACCCTCCATCTCAACCCGCGCATTGCTATTCCAAAATTACAATGCGCGTGAAAACTCCCACCTCCTATGAAATCCCGACACGTGAAATGCCCGTGATACCCCTAAACCAAAAGAACCGC
This sequence comes from Aegilops umbellulata, assembly GCA_032464435.1. NCBI lineage: Eukaryota > Viridiplantae > Streptophyta > Magnoliopsida > Poales > Poaceae > Aegilops > Aegilops umbellulata. The sequence continues at coordinate 54,773,381 of CP136057.1, forward strand.
CTCAAATCGATGGGGGTACTTTCATAACTTACCCCACATTTCTGACAAGCGTGTCCCTAAGCCATGGTTCCCCACTCCCATCCCACCCGCCCACCCATTCATACACCGAGGCCGGGAAAACCCATGAAGCCCCACACCCTCCTCCGTACGCCACCTAGCCGGAGACTCTTCCCCGACGATGTCGTCCACAACAACACCTCGACGTCCCTCATCCATCGTACCGGATGAGGATCCATCGTCGATCTGGTCGTCCCACCGGTTCAACCCCCCCGTCCTGCACCTCCAAGGAGCTGCCCCTGACGTTTCCCTCGTCTTTCATGCCACCTCCATTCCCACACCGCCGTCTTCACCTGCACCACCGGAAGAGCATCATCATCACCGTTTCCTTGGATGAAGCTGCGGCCTAATCGGCACCACCAAAGAGGTTGTACACTAATTGCCGCGTTTTCTTCTTGATTCGATCTCATGGTGCTGCCGGCGCTCAGTCCCGAGCCGACACGGCGCGATTCCATCCACGGCGGCGTCGCCGGCCACTTCCTCTGCGGCGTCGCACCCTCGGCGAGGACGTCCACATCAGTAGGAGCTGCTACTGCTTTAGCTCTCGCTCGTGCTGCTGCTCTGCTCTTGCTCCCTGTCCCCTGCCTGGTCTGCTCTTGCTCTTGCTCTTGCTCGCGCTGCTGCTCTCGCTCTTGCTCTTGCTTGCGATGTTGCTCCCATTTAGCTACACTTCAGTCGACTGAATCGACTTTTGGGTCAGTCGATTTTCAGGGGGTGGGGGGCTCGCCGGAGTTAAGGAAGAACCAGCCGCAGCGGGGAGGGGGCTCGCCGGAGAGGTGCCCCACTATCTATCTTAGGGTTCAGGGTGGAGGCGGTGGTCACCGGCGGTGGTGGGGCGGTGGCGTGGGGATCGCCAAAGAAAAAGCTTGGCACGGGGGGGGGGGGGCTAGAGGGATGGCCGGGGCTACAGCGGACCGGCAGTGGGGAGTGCTTTCGGGGCAGGCGGGGCGGCGCACCGCCAGCCGTGGGCAGTGGGGGCGGCTGTTTGGCCGGTGGTGGCTGGCGGCTCAGGGGGGTGGAGGTTGAATATGAAGTCCAGGACCTTGATTTCGTATCCAACGGCTGCAAAATCGATAGACCAGAGATGAAAAAGTTAGTCGACTGACGTGTAGCCTCACCTCTAGTGCGTTCAGTTTCAACAGTTAAGTTCAGTTTCGACAGTTAAATTCAGTTTCGACAGTTAAATTCAGTTTCGACAGTTAAGTTCAGAGATGAACGACTGATGTATTTTACATCTAGCACTTTGTGGTTATGTATTTTACGTCATCTATTGGAGATGCTATTAGAATTCCACTCAGGTTAACGTTGTCTCTCTTGTCCTGCTTCAGCCTCGGCGTCGTACACCTCATCGGAGCTGCTCCAACGACGAAACCCTCCATCACAGCGGAGCAGTACCTCGGGCTCCATCTCCAGATGCCTATGATCTTCTTCCCCTCCTCCGACAGCCAAGTCAGCTGGAGCATCCTCACCGGCCAACCCAATCACACTGAGATCGACATGGCTTCGCCAAAGAGGTTGTACACTTGTTGCATCTCTTTTTTACTCTACATCTTATATGTATTGTTCACTGAGTACACAGAGTAATGGGAAATACGATTATTTTATCCTACTATATGACAAGCAGTGAGGTACTAGGAAACTTAGCTATCCGTGACGGACTCTCTTGAACGCCATCATTATTTATCTTTGCATTTTTGGGCTGTGCATTTGTTGATGGCCTTGGGAGCTGAGCTAGCAGGGCAGTGGCCTGGGTCCAAAGTAATAGAAGTAGCACAAAAACATTTTTTAGTGTACGATTTCCTTGCTCAAGCCTGCCTACTAGAATCGCCAGTGTTTGAAAGGAAAAGTGAATGAAAAACATAGGAATTGGAAAGTTTCCTATGGTACTACTTTTCATGAATTTGGTGCAAAGGAATGGAGCAAAGGAAAAATGTAGGATTTGTTCCTTTAGTGTCTCCTTGAAAGAAAAACCGTAGGAATTTTAATTTCCACTTGTCCTCCTTTTCAAATTCCTATTCATGTAGCACAAGACTAAGAGATAGTAGCATAATAGCATTATAACCGTACATTTTCTTGTGGTTTGACTTAATCTCACCATGCTTCTTTGCATCCTGTGATCTTCCAATTCTTGTGAACCAAACACCCAGATTGGCAGAAATCCTGTGTTTTTAAATTCTCTGTTTTGCACGTGCATTCCTATCCTATTCCTGTCTAGTTCCTATCCCTGCATTGTTAGAATCCTCAAATTCAAACAAGCCATTACACAATTACTTCTGTTACACATATGTGTCAAAGAAAACCTTGTGTGATTTGTCCTGCTCCTGCGGTGCTGTGTTCCACCCCAGCTCAGCTGCTCCAACGACGGAAGAGTTCACCACAGTAGGGATCCGCTCTCCAGACTGTCTTTCGCCGCCTCAGATCTTCTTCCCCGCCGCCGGCAGCCACGACAACTGCATTACCATCATCAACTGAGCAGATGACCTTGAGTACTACACGGTTCCGCAAGAGAGGTCGCACTCTTCCGTGCCTGCTTACGTTATGCATCGCTTAATATGATGACATGCTACTTTATCGTCGTGTTCACCTATTAGACTCCAAGTCAGGTCCAAACTTATGCTAAAACTTGAGTTTTTAAATGGTTGTGGGGTACATATTGGGGCAGCAATCAGTACTATCTGGTTAATCTCGGGTGTCTACTATGAGTTTCATGTTGGGTGCAAACAAACACTAAAGGAGCCATTATCTGTATTTTTTAACTAAAGCAATTATCTGCCTTCTATCATTGGTTTTGGGTCTATCCAAAGTTTTCTACCATCACTCTGGATTTATGAATGCACTCCTTACATAATCTCACTATGTTTTATTCCTATGCATGTCAGTTATTGTACACAATGGAACTGAACATGTAGAGCAAAAGAGACGAGCCTTGCGTAGCAATAAAATTTCATGCAGACGTCGCTCCATGGTGGGCGCAAAGGCAGCCCTCCTCCACCCATTTCAGATCGTAATCAAGAGGAAGATAACTGTTCTGAGGGGGATTCAGAAGCAGAAGACCACTCCTATTTACCCCATGAGGTCTTCGCTCTAACTTGGCATGCTGATGTTGGTAATATCATGCATATGGTGCCTTGCATTGCTTACTGTATACATCAAATATGTCATCTGCTTAGTTTAGACATGCTTTGTGTCAATGCCATCTGTTTAGTTTCTTTATCGTGTATGTGAATCATGCAATGCCATCTTGTTTAGCCAGGCATCATATATGTGAATTTTGCAATGCCATCCTGGTTAGCCAGTCATCTTATATGTGAATTATATCGTGACATCATTTTTTATTATGTGTTAAATTTGTCAACAATTTTAGTACATTCAATAACTCTTCCTGTGCATCAGCCATTCGACACGGTCATGGAAAAATCTGGAGTGGAATCAAGGTCTTTAGAGCAGACAATGCTATATGACGAAGCACATGTCTTGCTGGTTACAGATATCTCCTTAGAGGAGGATTCAGAGACAGATGACCAGTCCTATCCCCCCCCCCCGAGGTGCATGCTCTAACTTGGCAGGGTTATGTTGCTCATATTGTGCGTACGGTATCTTGCATTGCTATGTCATTTGCTTAGTTTAGACATGCTTTGTGTGAATGCCACCTGTTTAGTGTCTAATTACCATATATGTGAATTATGCAATGCCATCTTGTTGCAAGACAATATATATGTGAATTATGCAATGTTATCTTGTTGTAAGGCATTATATATGTGAATTATGCAATGCCATGCTGTTTAGCCAAGCGTCATATATGTGAATTATATCATGCCGTCCTTTTTTTGTATTTCTCATTGCTTTTGTTGACAATGTTTGTATACTCAGCTGCTCTTCCTGTGCATCGGCCATTTGAATTGTTGATGGAGAAATCCGGAGTGAAAACAAGGTCTTCAGAGCAGACGATGCTACCTGCTGAAGCAGATATCTTGCTGGTTACAGATAGCTCTTCAGAGGAGGATTCAGAGGTAGATGACCAGTCCTATTATCCCCCTGAGGTGTATGCTCAAACTTGGCAGGGTTATATTACTCATATCATGCATATGTTGTATTGCAATGCTTAGTTTTTACATCATATACACGATATTGAATGCCATCTCCTTAGTTGACACATCATATATGCGATTGCCCTCTACTCACTTCCTTAGTATATAAATCATATATTTGAATTATATCATGCCATGATGTTTACATAGACAGCATGTATCTAAATTATGGCATGCCAACCCATTTTCTAAAGACATAATATAGCTATATCATCTCATCCTGTTTACATAGTCATCATATTTTGAATTATGTCATTCTATCTGTGAATTATATCATGCCATCATGTTTCCATCGACGGCATGTTTGTGATTTATGGCATGCCAACCACTTTAATAGACACATCGTATAGTTATATCATGTCATCCTATTTACATAGTCATCATATTTTGAAGTATGTCATTCTATCATGTTTAGTTAGCCATCATACATGTTAAATTGTGTCATGCTATCCTGTTTAATTAGCCATCACATATGTGAAATTATGTCCTGCTATTCTGTTTGGTTAGACAACATAAATGTGAATTATTTCATGTCCTGTTTTCTTCCCTACTATCCATTGCACCTGTCTATCTTACAATGTCTGTACATTCAATTACTTTTCTTGTTTATCAGCTATTTCAACTGGAGGGGGTGATGGCAGTATCTGTGGGAGTAAAAACACGGTCTTCAAAAAATATCGTGCTACCTGTCAATGGAGATAGAACCACAGTTGTACTTGCCCAAGAAACAGCCCCACCACACATAACCCAGACTCACGCAGATTGTACCCCTGCCCAGTTGGACTGAGAACCAGCTACACCCCTTCTAACCCCAACCCCAGCAGATAGTAACCCAGTTCCCGTTGACACAGCACCGTCTCCACCACAGAGCATCCAAACACGAGCAGTTAGTAAGACAAGTGCAGTGCCCAAAGCACGAGGACCACCACTTCGAACCCCAAGTCAACGCTTAAAGCAGAAAAAGAATTGTTCTCAGGTCAGGTTCCGTAGCTATGGTTCATACTACTTTGCTCTTGCATCACTGTATTTACTCATACCAACTAATTTCAAAGTTGAAGGATGCAATTGAAACTCCAATCGTGCAACAGGTATGGTTTAAACCTGTTTCTTTAACGTGTTTGGTGTTGTAACTTGCTCTATGTTGATTTTAGTTTCAATTGAATAAACAGTTATGTTCTCATGTCATGCACATTACAAGTGTTGTTATTGCTGTGTAGTTTCCCACACTTATATTCTGTCTATGTTGCTTTGTCTTAAATAGATATGATTCGAACTGTATTGAAAGTGCTAGTTATCGACTAGAGGGGGGGTGAATAGGCGATTTTTATGAAAGTCTTCAAAACATGGAAGTTTCGAAGACAACAGTAGAGATTAACCTATTGATATGCAACGGAAGGTAGACTACACTAAGCAAGCCATAGTCAAATATGTAATGAAGTGAAATCGCAAGGACTAATAGCAGCTAGGTAGTAAAGATCAAGATGGAAGATGGTATGAAGCCAAGCAACAATAGTAGTCAAGCAATGAAGTCAAACAGATACGGCAAACAGGCAATGACTTCACGAAGACAAACTCTAAGTAAAGGGAACGAGAGGATAGAACCAGTCACTTGTTGAAGACACATGATTTATTGGACCAGTTCCAGTTGCTGTGACAATTGTACGTCTGGTTAGCGAGGCTGAGATTCAACTCAGAAGATCGCGTCTTCACCTTATTCCCCTTGAGCTAAGGACACACAGTCCTCACCCAATCACTCTGGTAAGTCTTCAAGGTAGACTTCCAAACCTTCACAGACTTCATTCACCGGCGATCCACAATGACTCTTGGATGCTCAGAACACGATGCCTAACCGGCTGGAGGATTCACAATCCTCAAGTGTAATAAGTCTTCAGGTCACACAGACAGAAAGACTTCAGTGATGCCTAACCTTCTTTGGCTCTGAGTGTTTGGGCTTTGTCCCCGCAAGGATTTATCTCTCTCAAAGGCTTCGAGGTGGGTTGCTCTCAAACAACAAAAGCCATGCACTAACTCTGAGCAGCCACCAATTTATGGTGTAGGGGGTGGGCTATTTATAGCCACTAGGCAACCCGACCTGATATGTCCGAAATGACCCTGGGTCACTAAGGAACTGGCACGTGTTCCAACGGTCAGATTTCAAACACACGGCAACTTTACTTGGGCTACGAGCAAAGCTGACTCATCCAGCTCTGGATAAGATTTGCTCTCATTGTCTTCGCTCGAAGACATAGGATTTGGGTTGAGCATCACTTCAGTCACTCTGACTTTGTTCACTTGGACCCCACTTAACAGTATGGTGGTTCCTATGACTCAACAAACAAGAAAAGGAAACAACGAAACAACTAAGTCTTCGCGCTCCATAGTCTTCTCTGAATGTCTTCTCCTGTCATAGTCTTCAATATGAATATCTTCACATACCACCATTGTCGTCAATATCTTCATACATTTTTAGGGGTCATCTCCGGTAGGTAAACCGAATCAATGAGGGACACTACCTATGTTATCCTGCAATTCTCACAAACACATTAGTCCCTCAACCAAATTTGTCGCCAATACTCCAAAACCAACTAGAGGTGGCACTAGATGCACTTACAATCTCCCCCTTTTTGGTGATTGATGACAAGCTGGTTGAAGTTTTCAACGGGGATAAAGTATGTGAAATTGTAAAGGATAAAGAATTGTCTCCATAGGTTATACAGGCTCCCCCTGAAGATGTGCATATAAGTAATTTGCTTCTGGAATGCAAATGCACATGGCAGGTTGTACTTGTGGAGATTCTCTTCAACTTATGACGACAATTCATCATGCATGATAAGATATAACGAAGATAATGACATGCATAATGAAAAATGGATGTCTGCAGAATGACTTAAGTGCGGAAGTTATCATCGCACATGCGGAATTTATCATCGCATCACAGAATAGCAAATAAGTAGCAGACGACCATCGAGTTTAAGTGTTACAACTCAAAGAACCAAATGTATCAAAAACGAGAGTTGTAAACACTAGGCAAAATATAGAGCAACCGCCCATATGAACCCGCTTGAAGACTATCAAACTCATATGCTTCTCCCCCTTTTGTCAGTAAGGACCAAAAAGGAGTGAAGACATAGAGAGTCTACTCGTCCCCATGAGGAGTAGGCGAAGCAGCTGGGTTCTCGTTGTCGTTTGGCGGTGCAGACGAGCTTGGTGCAGTGTCGATGCGTGCAGAAGTAGGGGGCGGTGAAGTAGCATCGTCTTCATCATCGATCACTTTGGCATTTACCGTTGCAGCGCAGGAAGAATAGTCAGAATCTTCAAGAGATGGAGTTCGACGTAGGACAGCATTCCGTGGAGGAGTAGAGTTAAACTTGAATCTTTCAGTGAAGCCATCGTCTTGAAGATCTGCTTCAGCACTGAGCAGTGTCAAACTCTTCCATGATCGCCGACAGGTCTCGTGAGTGACAAAAGCATTCTTGGTGGCAAGATTGTGAATGCGATTGATGTCCACCAAGAGGCTTTGCATTTGGCGCTTCAGCCAGTCATGATGCTTATCTTGTTTCTGATGAAGGGCAACCAGAAGCTCTCGGTCATTGAGAACGCGGGAGCGCTTCTTAGGCCTTTGGAAAATTGTGCTCTCAGTGGCTTCAGTTTGTGCACGGTGAGGCAAGCGAGTAATCCCAGCCAATGGATAGACTCGAGCAACAGCTTGAATTCCTTCAACGTTTCAGGTGAAGCTTTGATGGTCAGCATTCTGAAGACAAAGGTGCTCCTTTGCAGGCTCTGGGTATATGGCTTCAACAGACAAATCAACTTCTGGCAAAAAGATGATATGATTGCGTGCAGAGGGTTGATAGTTGAATGCTGAGTGGAGCTTGATCAGATGCATGATCCAGGGAGCATAGAACTTCAGACCAAATATGTCAGACCCTGATGCAGCAAGTTGGCGGATAAAGAAATCTTGCGCATTGAAGCGTTTGCCATGAAGAATATTAAAAACCAAAGTCTTCATTGCTCCTTCCAGCTTGGCATTCTGAGAGTGTCCTTTGATAGGCCAAAGAGTTCGCCTGATAATGTCATAGATGGTGCGGGGCAGATACTCAAGGTCTTCAACAAGGAACTCCTTAGGATATTCAGCATCTGGAGGCAAAGGCTTCATCATGCTGAGCATCTGACTCATATTGGGCTCAAGCTTGTGGAAGATGCTCTCCATCGCATCATTGTGAAGCTGACAACCAGGTTCGTAAAGATCATCTGGAGTGGGCAGGCCAATAAGCTCAATGACATCAAAGGCTTTGGCTTCATGATGAACATTGCTTGTCATCCACTCAAGAACCCAAGTCTTCGGATCCCTGTTGTAGCCACGAATATGCAGAGTGGCATAGAATTGGAGCAGTAATTCTTCATTCCAGTGCTCCTTATCCGTGACGAACTGCAGCGCCAGACACTCTGAAGCAGTCCAGAGCTTCTTCCAAGCAGGGCAGACCAGTGATGGCTTCAGTATCAAGACGCATATGTGGGAAAATGCGACCTTGATTGTACAAAATGCATGAGTAATAACTTCACTGCTGATAACTCCAGAACCAATCAGAAGATATTCTCGCCCTTGAGTAGGGGTTCTTGGCTCTGTCAAAGAAAGTGTTGTGTGCCTTGAAGCCATTGATATTAAAAGATCCGGGTGCTGATGCAGTACTTGGAAACCTGGGCAACCTTGGCTATGGCTTCTGAACCCGAGGCCTGTGCTCAACGTGGTAATCAAACTGAGGACCAGCAGCAGGTGGAGGAGTCAGAACGGGCCATTTGACAGTGATAAGCTGGCCATAGTTGAATGCTTGCTCAATAGTGTGTGGCCTTGGCGGCGAAACAGGAGCAGTGGCATCAGCAGTGGCTTTAGGCTGCACAACAGAGGCTTCAGGTGCAGTTGCATCATTGGCTTCTGGCACATTGGTTGGTGCAGGATCCACACTTGCTTCAGCCATGACTACGTCATTGGCTTCATTTGTGTCGGTGGTGGCAGCCTCAAGATTCTCATCCTCCACTTGACGAGCTGGAGGGTCGGGCACAGACACGTTCCCTTCAGGAACAGCTTCTTCAGTAATAGGGGGAGTAGGGGCATGTTCTTCTACTTGTTTGTCATCGGCTGATCCAACCGGAATGTTTTCAGCAGCTTTGGCTTCAGACTCGGAGACATTCACAGTGGGAGTGGCATCTGGAAACACTTGACGTGCAACAGATTGTTGGGGCACTTCTCCTTATGGAACGCTCGAGAGATGGACTTGAGGCCTTGGTCCTTTGCGAAGCCTGCGAAACGCTGGCGACGCCTTTGGAGATGGAGTTGGCTGGGCCTCAAAGTCATCATCTTCTTCTTGCACAGATGGTGTGACTTGTTGGTGTTGGGGAGTACTTGGAGTGTCTTATTGTTGTGGGTGATCAGCCCACAAAGCATCCTGAGCAATTGGCGTCAAAGGACGACCAATGCTGATGAGTTCATTGTTCATGAGAACAGGCGATAATACCAGGTTGTGTTCGATCTGAGGAAGAACTTCATCATCTTCAACATTGTCATGATGACCAATTTCTTCAGCAGTGGTGGGGTCAACTGCTGGAATGTCTTCAGCTTCATGAGCCTCTGTGAAAGCAGGCTCATGAACTATCATCCGTTGTTCTTGGTGTTCAGATGCAAGAGGGACCATTGAAATAGGTTCAACAACTAAGGGCTCTGAGGGAGCAGCCCTGTCCTTCTTTGTTCCGCGCTTCTTCTTGGAGGGAGCAGCCTCAGAAGCTTCAGGATTTTTCCTTTTTCTAGCTTCAGCCTCGGCAGTCCTCGTTTTCTTCAGTTCAGAAGCGGTTGACCTGACCTTTGGCCTTGAGCCAGTCATGCTACTTGGGAAGACAATGCGTGGTTCTTCCCGCCTTAAAGGTGCAGATTGGTCAGTCAATGGCTTCTTCTTCTTTGCAGCCATTCTTGGGTCGATGCCAGGACGACCAAGAGCCTTGCGCTTCTCACCCTCATTGTAGCCTTGCACACACTTGTCAGCGAGGCTCTTCATGCGCTCACGAGACCCTTTAGCTTCTTCACGTTTCTTGAGAAAGGCTTCGAGAAAGACCCTCGTGCAGCATGATCTTGAAGTTTTTGACATCTTGCACGCTGAGCTTTGCCACATGCTTCTTGAACTGAGCTTTCTCAAAGTCGATCTTGTGTTTCAGCTCAATGATGCGATGAGCGAGAGCTAGTTCAGAAGCAATGGCGCCATTGAAGGAGACGCTGAGGCCAATGGGAAGTTGCAGATCTTCAAAGTGAGATTTGGGGTGTCAAACCACTCATCAATGAAGTTATGGATGATTGCCACATCAAAGAGAGGCAAATCATTGAAGATATCTGCTTCTTCCTTGCTCTTGATCAGTTGCTCAAGGGCATCATCTGCAAGATCTTCATCACTGGACAGATCGATATGCTCTTCTCGCAGAATGGCAGCAGGAGTCAGTGTCTGATCAGTCTTCTTGACGATTTTCTTCTTCTTCTCCGTCTTCTTGGAGATACGTGATAGATCTTCAGACTGCACACTGTCTTCAGGAGGTGCAGTGGCCAGTGGCTTCGCACGTGAAGCTTTTGGAGGAGCAGTTGACCTTGAAGCCTTAGTCTTCTTTAGCTTCTGCGGCTTTGGAGTAGGAGTTGGGGCTTCATCAGAGTCAGCAGCATCATCTGAGTGATCCACTTTGGCACCTTGGACTATGATTTGAGCGATGAGGCCATCCAGGTTGTAGAAAGGACCGATGACATTGGGTTCTGCATCACGTGAGCCGTCAGCACGGGGAGCAGGAGGACCTGGATTGAAGTCTAACCCCAAAGAATCTTTGTTCTTCTTTGCTGAGGCTTTTGCAAACTGATAGTTGCGTTTGAACAGATTGTCTTCACGACACCACAGTAAAGATGATTGGTCGGCATCAGCTGGTTGTGGTCCACGGACCATACAAGGATAGAAGCCTTGCTCAATGGCTTCAGGTCTGGACCTAGGTGGAAGATATCTGTACAGAATATCTCCCCATGGTCGCTTGATAGCATTTTTCTCAGCATATTCTTGGGTCACGAATCTGTACTTGTACCACTGTTCAGCCCAATATCTTTGAATCCACTGGATTCGTGTCTTGCGCTGATTGTAATCCTCTTCAGGATCAGTCTTGTAAAGCTCTGAGAGGTCATTAGGCAGATCTCTTGAAGTTCCCCCACGACGTTGTCTGCCACCCTTCCTTACTGATTTTTCTGCAGCAATGAATTTCAAACTGAATGGCTTCAACACGTTCAAAGGCTTCAGAGACTTTCGCTTGCTAGACAGACAGGAACTGGCTTCGGGAGAGTTAATATGATGCTGTAAGAATTCTGCAAACAAATGCAGACTATGAGAACCAAGGGATTCTCCCACGGACATGTACCTGTGACAGCATTAGAGATGCGAGGGAAGGGGAAGAGGTCATATGCATTCTCAGAAGATTTTGAAGATAAATCAGTTTGAAGACATTGACCTCATGATGCGAAGACATTCACTTATATGTTGAGAGTTGGTTCTAGATTTGTACGAATCCGTGAATAAGTACAAGTGAGGAATCTAACTAGATATGAAGCTTAAGTGAATATACTAGGCAGAATGAGAAGCAGACAGGATAGATCTAACATTGTATATCTACTTAATCTAGCGAGTCCCAAATGGTCACGGGGAGGGCTCTTGGTATTCAACCACTTATAAAGAGACCAAGGCCTTACTCCTTTTTTCCAATCTCAAACGAGTTCGCCCGTCGCCTCGAATTCCAACACCCTAGGCCCCAGATTCCAGGCACTTCGGACCTTTGACAATGTCAGGTTCCGACCTTCAAGGCCGGTGGATGCCCTCCTCCGTCACGGAGGAGGACGTGCTGAAGTTGAGAGAGGCTAAGTTCTTGACCGGCGAAATTTCGCATAGGTTGCCTGCTCAAGGGCAGGCGTTTCCCAGTCCCCAGCCTGGTGAGAGCGTGGTGTTCATATCTCACTTCCTTCAGGAGTTAGGCTTCCCAATGGATCCCTTTGTGAGGGGGCTGTTATTCTATTATGGGCTGGAATTTCACGACTTAGCCCCGGAGTCTATCCTCCATACTTCCTCATTCATCGTCGTGTGTGAAGCGTTCCTCCGTGTTACCCCTCACTTCGGATTATGTCTCAAGACCTTTAAAGTGGAGCCGAAGATGATCGAGGGACGGCACGCAAAGTGCGGAGGTGCTGTTATAAGTAAGAATGCTGATGCTCCATGGACCGAGGGCTCTTTTCAAGAGGAGCTCGACTTGTGGCAACAGGAGTGGTTCTATATCACCGCTCCCAGGGGCACCAAATGGGTGGCGCCACTTGCCTTTCGCTCGGGTCCCCCACAACAGCTAGGGTCATGGGTCCATAAAGGCCTAGACTGGGGGCCATCTCAAAACGTGCCTTTGTTGTAGGGTCGTATCAGGGATCTCTTGGAAAGAGACCTCAGCCTGGTCAAAGTGGCGCAAGTCATGCTGATCCGCCGAACCCTGCCGGCCAAACGTCGTTCCCTTCGTTTGTGGGAGTTTAATCCGGAGGGACCACGAGCTCTCCAACATTTTATGGGCGCAACGCCCGTGGAGATGTATAAATTGTTCTTTGGATCACAAGCAATGTGTCCGGATTTGACCAAGGACGCAGGTCTAAGCTGCAATCGCCCGGATACTCAAGTAAGTAACCTTATGCCCGGACTCGCTATCCATATAATTGTCATAAATTCGCCCCTAAAAGAGCTGTCCTTTTTAAACAGGAGTGGATAGCGAAAGCAAAGCTGATCAGGCGTCCGGCTCCCCTTCCTAAGACCAGGCCGGATCCCGTGCTAGTCAGGATGTTGAAGATTATGCCTCTAGAGGGAAGTGAGGGAGAGGACAAGGCAACTATGGCCTCCTTAAAGGAGGCTGTTTCGAAGGGAGGAACCGACAATTCCTCTCCTAAGGGGAAGAAGAGGGCCGCCTCTGACGACCCGGAGACCATGGCCTTAAAGCGGGGGGAACAATCCTCGTCAGAGGGTCCGATGCCGGGGCGTTCCTCGACCGAACTATGCCCTCAAAGGGATCAGCCCTCCAGCGAGCCGTAAGTAGAGAAATATTGTCCTTTTTGAGAGAGGGATCCTTGCTTTAAACCCGAGAAGTTTAACCGAAATTTTACCTTGTAGTTCAGACCTCAGCCCTTCTTAGCAGAGCTCGTCTTCGGGGGATCTTCTTCCGGAGATGATGGAGAGCGGAACGCCTCCCCCTGCCGTACCGCCTAGCGAGGTGGGCGAACCTGAGGTGTCGTCGTGGAGGGTTTCTCCGAATCCGGCAGGGGCATAAAGTAGCCATATGGCCCCCCAAGGTTCTTCGCGTCCGGCCTTAGATGGAGGCCATAGGACGAGTCCAGCACCGTCCGGTGCACGGTCGGAGGAGCTGATGAATCTGCTGGGGCGAGCTTCTATCTCAGAGGAGCACCGTGCATTGATGGGCACGGTTATTGGAAGGCTTTCGACTGCGGAAAGCGGATTGCATGAGGCCGTCAGAAGTTTGCTGACGGGTTTTGAGGTACCTTAGATAATGTACACTTTTGTCAGTTGCGCATAAATAAGATGCGCCCTGTGTAGATAGTAGCCCCTGAGACTCTGTGTGTTGTCAGAAGTGACGGCGTGCAGAGGATCGTAATCCCAGGTCTAAAACGTCGCCTTCAAATGTAGGTGTCCAGGTGTCCGAAATCGAGCCGAACTAATGATTTTGCCGAACTAAAGCGGCGACTGGACATGGCAGATGCCGACATCACGCTCGTCAACAAGCGGCTTGATGAGGCTCAAGGTATGTAATTCCTTGGGCGGCACCTGGTAAGAGGAGCTTTATGCCAATATCTTACAATGTGTATGCTTGACGCAGATGGTGCGGCCGCCGTGGAGAGTCTTCGGGCGGAACTTTCCCGGCCTAAGGAACAAGCCAGAGAAAGGGATGCGGCTGCCGAGAAGGCCCTTGAAGAGCTGAGAGCTGAACAGGCTGCTCACTGCCGAAGCAAGAAGGAGATGGCCGAGATGGCCGTGAATTTAAAGAGTGCTGCTGACCGTTGTGAGCTTCTTGAGAAAGAAGACCGGGCGAGGCAGACGGACTTAGAGAAGGCCGTTGCTGATGCCAAGGACACTCGCTCTGTGATGAGAGCTGCGAAGGAGGAGCTGCGTCAGGCCGGACAGATTGCGGCTGGAAAGCCCTTTATGCTGCGGAGGAAGTTTTGCGATCCGAAGTTTTCTCCGCTGGACCGGATGTGGAGTGTGGAGGACACCTATCTGGACTTGGCAGCGAGTGCTGCTGATGCGACCGAACACTTTCGATATCAAGAAGATCGCGAAGTGGAAAAACTTTTTTGGTCGCAGTTTCACAATCCAGAGCATCCACTGGCGGTGGACGATCGTCTAGCTCAATGGGCCGAACTGAATAGGTTGTCCGGACTCGCCATGAAGTGCGTCATGGGTCATTTGTGGCCGGGGAGATCGGAGCCGAAGAGTTATTTCGGCTTGGTGCAGCAACTCCTTGATGCGGTGCCACGTATTAATGCAATGAAGAGGTCAGCATGCATAGAGGGCACACGGATGGCTCTTGCCCGTGACAAGACATACTGGGCGGAGATGGAGACCACCGTTGTTGCATCCCGAGATTCGGACAGAAGCCGAGTACCCTCCGAACACTATTTTCAGGAAGTCCTTGAAGGCGCTCGTGTAATAGAGACGCAATGCTCGAAGGATGCTATGTTCTGATAGCATATGTAAGTATAAAGCAATATTTTGATGAATTGTGGTAGCCTTTTATACTTGTGCCTTCAAGTATGTTGAACACCTCCTGTGCGGCCGTTTTAAGATATATATAAAATCTGAAAGATGGCAGTCGTTGGCTTCAGCCCCCTCGCACATAGTGCGGGGGTGCTCGCAGAAGGCGCATTTTCACACTTAATCCAACGTCTTGGTCCTACAAAGGAGGTGATGGCGCAGCGAGCTAGGCAACCGGACTATAATGCTTTAACACTTTCACTTAGCCATAGGAGCTTGACTGTGGGACACTTTAGATAGCCCTTGGTGGCGACTGTGCTCGCCCGAATTCGGGGCGCGTATGTGCCTAGCCGGGAAACGGCCCTTCGTTAATACGGAGGAATCCTATAGATTCCGGAGAGTCGTCGAGTGGTTGACCAGTCTCACGCCATATCATGACAGTCGGTTTTCGGCTTTCTCTAGTGAGGTGCTCGCCTGGCCGAACCGAGGCACAATCGCAGTAGTTCTCCTGGTGCCGCCTTAGCCGATAGAGCGGAACGTAAGGCGGCCGAACACAGGAGCCGGGCAACCCAACATTTGACCAAAATCATGATTCGGAGCTGATGCATATAAGGCCAAACTCGCGACGCCGAACACTCCCTAAGGTATTCGGTCTTTATGAGAGCGAGCGGAGTAACACTCTTAGGTATAAGCCCCTAGTGTCCAGGTACGCGCAGGAATTCTGACGTGGCCACATGCCAAGACGCCAGCCTCCTCCTTGGTTATAGAACCAGGGGATATGTATCAACAAGAGATAGTAAAAAAGGGTTACGCAGGGTCTTAATCTAAAAAGAATCCTTGGAACGGGTCCCTACTGCATGTCTGCGCCTGTGTCTCCATTGTGCCATATCCTGGACGGGCGCAGCACGATGTTCATCTGTAAAAGAGAGGAGCTAAGTTGAAAAAAGGGCGTGCCGAACAGAAGTTATATTAAATAAACAAAGTATAAAGTAATGTATGTAAAATTGAGCTTTTTTGTCTCTTATATGCGCGGAGCCCCTAGGGCAGGGGTATATGGCCACTAAGCCATCAGCAAAGATACTTTTATGCCGGGCTCGTCTATCTGTGTACGTGATCTTAATGACCTGTTCGGATGTTCTGGCTGGTGAAGCCATTGTATTGTGGGGCTGTTAAAGCGGCCGCACAATCCTCCGCTCGGGGGAGGTGCGCTCAATGCTTCCCCTTTAAGGAGATGATGCCTCGTGGACCGGGCATCTTAAGCATGAGAGATGCATAATGCGGTATTGCATTAAAGTGGGCAAAAGCCTCGCGTCCCAGTAGTGCTTGATAGCGACTTGAGAATGGGATGATGTGGAAAGTCGGCTTTTCGCGGCGGAAGTTATCGATAGAGCCAAATATAACTTCGAGCCGGAGAAAACCCATGCAATGGGTGTCTGGACCAGGCGTTACCCCTTGAAAGGAGGTTTTGCTGTGGCGGATTCTTGTTGGGTCTACATCCATGTGACGGACTGTGTCCTGATATATCAGGTTTAGTCCACTGCCGCCGTCCATAAGGACATTTGAAAACTAGAGTCCGCCAATTATTGGGTCGAGTACCAAGGCAGTCCGGCCTGTGTTCCTGATACTTCTAGAATAATCCAGATGATCGAAGATTATTGGTTTTGACAACCAGTGGTGGGACCCCTTTGGGATAGGTCGTGTGGCGCGTACCTTTATGGGCGCCGCACGTTTTGTTATGTGAAGTAAGTTTACTGTTTTTACTTCTTGTGGGAAATTCTTTTGTTTCCTGGTGCTCTGCTTTTGGGGTTCGTCTTCGTCCTCGCTTGGTGTGTCGAGCCCCTTGTGTTCGGCGTTGAGTCTGCCGGATTGTTTGAAAACCCAACAATCTCTGTGGGTATGGTTAGCAGGCTTTCCGGGAGTACTGTGTATTTGACATATCCTGTCCAGGATTTTGTTTAGATTGGATAAATCTTCTCTGTTATCCTGGAGGGGCGGCCTTTTCTGATTCTGCCGTGAGCTTTTGAATCCGGCGTTGACTGCCGTGCTCGTCGGATTGTTTTCCTTAGTCCGGCGACGATCCTTGTTGCGTCGCGGTTTTCCGTTTCCATCCCTAGTTTCGGATGTACTTGGGTCGCTGGTGCTACATCTTGCCAACCAGCTGTCCTCTCCTGCGCAAAAGCGGGTCATGAGGCTTGTTAATGCGGCCATTGTTCTTGGCTTTTGTTGGCCGAGGTGTCTGGCGAGCCACTCGTCTTGGACATTGTGCCTGAAAGCTGCTAGGGCTTCGGCGTCCGGACAGTCGACTATCTGATTCTTCTTAGTAAGAAATCTATTCCAGAACTGCCGAGCTGACTCTCCGGGCTGTTGTGTGATATGACTGAGATCGTTTGCATCCAGAGGGCGGACATAGGTCCCTTGAAAATTTGCTCGGAAAGCATCCTCGAGCTCCTCCCAACTTCCAATTGTGTTTCCAGGAAGGCTTTTAAGCCAATGCCGGGCTGGTCCTTTAAGCTTGAGGGGTAAATATTTGTAGGCGTGGAGGTCATCTCCTCTAGCCATATGTATGTGGAGGATGTAATCCTCGATCCAGACTCCAGGGTCCGTTGTTCCATCATATGCCTCTATGTTTACGGGTTTGAATCCCGCTGGAAATTCATAATCCAGGACCTCATCGGTGAAACATAGGGGATGTGCGGCGCCCCTGTATTTGGGTGTGCCAGATTCTGATGATGGCTTTATTGCATTGCTTACGAGAGCTTGCTTTCTTGGCCCATAAATGGACCTGGCTGGGCCATCTTTTTGATGTGAATCCGTAAGTAGGTCGCGTGTCGTCTTAAGTGCGGCGCCGTTTGCAACTTTATGCTGGCCATGCGGTCGTCTATCCGACCGTGTGGCTTTCTTACTTTTTGAGTGCGAGGGCTTTAAGGCATCTTCGTCGAATTCAGGCAGTAGCTTTTGCTTCGGATAGCTTTTAGTGCGGCGGCTGTCGCCGTATTTGTCTGCGGTATTGATTACTTTACTCCATCTGATCCTGAGTGCGTCTTCCGTAGTTTTTAGCTTCCGCTTCTGCTTTTTCAGGCTGCGTGCAGTTGCAACGAGCCTCTTGTGGAGGTTCTTCTTCTCCATGAGCTTATCCGGTGTAAGGTCGTCCGGAATGCCGTTTTCGCCGGGGACAGGTTGTTCGGTTTCTTTATCCGAGCTGCCCTATTCGGACGGTTGCTCTAAGGCACGCTCGTCGTCTGCCGGCTCATCCTGCTCTATGGCTAGGTCTGTGTCGAGGCGGGGCTTGGAGCGGCGTTTACGCCGCCGCTTTGTTTGCTTTTCGAGAGATCGATCCCTCGTTGCATCCCTGTGTTCCTTGTTGTCGCTTCCTTTAGGGGTGTCCACCATGTACACATCATGAGATGAGGTGGCTGTCCAATGCTCTGAAGGCGTTGGTTCAGATGCGTCTCCTGCATCGCTGTCCATGCCGTTGATGTCTTCGGAGTCGAAGTTGAGCACGTCGTATAAATTATCGACGGTAGCTATCAAATGGGTGGTGGGTGGGTTTTGAATTTCTTCATCGTCCGTATCCCAACCTTGCTGACCGTAATCCGGCCAGGGCTCTCCCGATAAAGAGAGAGACTTTAGTGACTTCAGGATGTCGCCGAAGGGCGAGTGCTGAAAGATATCCGTGGCGGTGAACTCCATAATAGGCGCCCAATCGGATCCGATTGGCAGGCGCGCGGAGGGCCCGGAGTCCGAAGAGGAGTACGGCCATTCGGAGTCATGGGCCATGCAGAGTGTGGGGCTGGTGTTCGGCTCGATCGCCTTTGGGATCACAGCCCCCGAGGCGGCATCCAACCGTTCGTCCTCGATCGGTGCAACCTGTTCCGGATTAAAGGTGGGAACCGATGCGTGTGCGGCCTCCAGGGCACTGTTCGGCGGTAGAGTTAGATCGTGCCCATCGAGACAGTGTGGCGCGCTTGGCTGTGGCTCGAATCCGTCGAAGATCAAGTCCCCGCGGACGTCGGCCGTGTAGTTTAAACTTCCAAACCTGACCTGATGGCCAGGGGCGTAGCGTTCGATCTGCTCCAGATGGCCAAGCGAATTAGCCCGCAGTACGAAGCCACCAAAGACGAAGATCTGTCCGGGGAGAAAGGTCTCACCCTGGACCGCATCGTCGCTGATGATCGAAGGAGTCATCGGGCCTAAAAGTGACGACACTGAGGAACTCTCAATGAAAGCACCAATGTCGGTGTCAAAACCGGCGGATCTCGGGTAGGGGTCCCGAACTGTGCGTCTAGGCGGATGATAACAGGAGACAAGGGACACAAAGTTTTACCCAGGTTCGGGCCCTCTCGATGGAGGTAAAATCCTACGTCCTGCTTAATTAATATTGATGATATGGGTAGTACAAGAGTAAATCTACTATGAGATCAAGGAGGCTAAACCCTACAAGCTAGCCTATGGTATGATTGTTGTATGTTGGAGTTGTTGTCCTATGGACTAAAACCCTCCGGTTTATATAGACACCGGATAGGGTTAGGGTTACACAAAGTCGGTTACAATGATAGGAGATCCAAATATCCGCATCGCCAAGCTTGCCTTCCACGCCAAGGAATCTTGTATCTCCATAGTCCAGGAGTCCGGCTGAAGGTATAGTCCGGCCATCCAGACACCCCTAATCCAGGACTCCCTCACTGGTCTAGATCGAGCAGGGGAGGGATATGTTTTTAGGGAGGAAAGGAGTTTTTGGCAAAGAAAAAAAACCGCCTAATGTCGTCTATGGTGAACCGTTACGCCACGTTAGCAAATGGGCCGAAGCCACCAATAACCTATGTTTTGCAAAGGATTAGGCTGAAAATTAATGGTTTTTGTCTCAAAACTCTGTAAACCCATCTATAAACATAGTCCACAATTTGATGGTTTTCTGCAATTACGTACAGAGGCCAGAGAGAAGGCACAACGTCTCCCACATTCAGAGGCATATTTACGGCAGGCACCCCTAGCCCGTCCCCCATTTTTAGACCCCTGTCCCGCGCTCTGATGAGGCATCTCTATCTTCTCGCTCTCCTCCTCTTCCCCCTCGAACCAAGACAAGTTCTGATTGATCAGTGTCGTGAGTCCACGGAAAAATATCAGCGCGCGAGGTGCTGGCTTCCCTTTTGTGCACAGACGTGGCATGAGAGGGGCGTCCACCTGATGCATCCTAATGAGAGTGTACGATCGGATGGATCGACGTCCGGCGCCCTGCTGCCATGCCACCTAATGCCTACAGTAGCTAGCTAGATAGTGCGCCATGGTGCGCTCCTGTTAGGATCCACAAACCACAATCCCCACATCCGTCCATCCACCACTACTAGGGAAAAGCATCTACACAGAATCTTACCAGCGGCGCGCTTTAAAATAAGGCGCTGCGGCTACGTAGCAGTAGCGCGCGCAAACAAACCTCGTTGCTGAAATAAATATAGCAGTAGCGCGCCCCCTCAAACACGCGCTACTGCTATAATTCCCACGCCGCCGCCGCGAGGCTAGTTCTAGCAGCAGCGCGTCATCACGAAGAGCGCTACTGTTACGGATCATAGCAGAAGCGTCACCAATAAGCGCTACTGCTAAGTTTACTACAAAAATTTAGTCCCACCTCGCTCCGTGAAGAGAGTTTCTACCACCTTAAATATGTTACTTCTTAAACTTTGATAAGGATTTGGCCTTCATTGAACTCTATGTGTAGAATTTGTGGCTGCAATATGAGTCTTCACCGGTTCCTAACCGGCGAGGACTCATATTGACAAATCAGATTGTACACAAAAAGATCGTTGATGATCAATGTATTTTTTATGTCTATTTTTACATGCCGACACATAGCAGTAGCGCGTTCTCTGTTCAAGGCGCTACTGCTAGGTAGTTTAGCAGTATCGCCTTTCTCTATAGCGCGCTACTGCTAAGCCATTCCATCACCCACCCCCCACTCTCCTATCCGATCCACACTCACACACTCACTGGATCTCTCCCTCAACCCCCCGCGCCGGTCCTCCCCCGTCGCCCCTCCTTCCTCTGCGCCGCCGTCACCTCCTCATCCTCGCTGGACTCGGTACCGGCCTCCTCCTCCGTCCTCCCTCCGCTCGCCGCTGGCCAACCCCTCCTCGCTCCGCCTTCCTCCTCCGTCCTCCCTCCACCTGCCGCCGGCCGGCCCCTCCTCGCTCTGCCTTCCTCCTCCGTCCTACTCTCTTCTCCCTCCTCGTGTCGCCCCTCCTTCTCCCTCCTCGAGTCGCCCCTCCTTCTCCCCCCTGCTACATTTTGATTTAGTAGGCTAGTTCATATGCAACATTTTGATTTAGTTGATATGATTTAGTTGATTTAGTAGGCTAGTTGATTTAGAACATTTTGATTTAGTTGATTTAGTAGGCTAATTGATTTAGTAGGCTAGTTGATTTAGTATGCACCATTTTATTGTTATTTTTTCTGTACATGGATAGGTAGATGCTTTTGTTTTTTTGTAATAAGTTATTTTTTGGCAAAATGTAGGTGCCAATTTAGTTAAATTTGCCACCGAAATTCTTTGATAGGTGGTACCTTGTCATCTAATATGTTACTAGATCTTAGGATTATAATTGTCCATCAAATTGCTTCTCGCGGAAGAACCAGAAATATCACATGCTACTGTTTTTCTTTCCTGTGAAGTGGATCGTTAATCCTTTGCTCATATTGCTTTAGGAAAATGGCGCCACCACCACCACCACTATGTCGACTGTGCAAGTCAGGTGCGCCAGCAGCCTTGCAACTGGCAAGCTGTTCGGCATCTACTTCCAGTCGAGTTTTCGTCATGCGGCGGTAAGAAATTAGATGAAATGTAACAACTATTTTATTTTTAGTATTGGCATTACTGCATTGTGTCATTTTGCTTTTTTTACACAGATCGTCCCATGCAATGTGAGGTTGAAATTCAACAAGCTGACAGGAGACACTGTGACATTTGAGGCTCCTGGAGGGCCGTACACTATGGAGGTCGAGAAAGGACGCAATATGTCGCAGATTGGAGGAGATGGATGGTCACGTTTCCTCGCCCGCATGCGTCTTACTAGTGTGAGTTGATCAGCTCCTCCTTCAGAGCAGAAAGACCCAAGCTGGATGGCATTTATCTCAACCTGGTGGAAGATGATGAAGATGACGAAGATGATGAAGATAACGAAGATGATGAAGATGACGAAGATGATGAAGATAATGAGGACCCACTCGATGAAGATGATGAGAACCCACTTCATGAAGCCATCGTAGCTCAAAGAATGAGGCTGAGCGAGGAGGAGGTGTGCAACCCATGGGACATAATTCCGCCACGTGATGACTTTGTTGGGGTGCCATTCGTGACCCGCCTGGCAAGTACCATGGTCGATGGGCATGAAATGGTATATTATACTGACTGTAGTAATTTGATGATATATATATATATATATATATATATATATATATATATATATATATATATGCTTTATTATTATACTTACAAATGCAAATTATCCGATGATATGCTTAGTGAATCCGATGATATGCTTAGTGTAGAGTCCAATGATATGCTTTATGGAATCTAGTCGATGATATGCTTTAGTGTAGAGTCTGATCACATGCTTATTAGTAGAATTCATGATTAATTAGTACAAATGTGTAGTACTGTGTCTTTTGATAGTGTAGAAATCTAGACTTAATAGAAATATATTTGCAAGAGTATGTGTGACGCTATTTATTAATCGATATGTTTTTCTTATTCAAAAATTGCCAAAGAACCTATCTGTGAGTTGTGGTATCGAGCCTGATGAAGATGGCTCAGCTGGACTACGCCTTACTGCAAGGGGCTCCGTCACCACCTGTACTTACCGCATGGTCACAAACGGTCGCACACACTTAAACTCGGTTGGGTGGAAGAGATTCCTCGTTGGCAAGAATCTTCGTATTGGACAGGCCATCCTGATTATTATCAGGAACACCCACCGCCCAGGCTTGAGGATGATGATCGTCATCGATATCATCTAGAACTACATATGTGTGTGTGGCTATATCATCTAGAACTACATATGATGATTGTCGTCGATATCATGTAGAACTACATATGATGATCGTCGTCGATATCATCTAGAACTACATATGATGATCGTCAGTCGATATCACCTAGAACTGCTTGAGGATGCATGTTGAGTATATATGAAATTGTTATCTAGTACTCCCTCCGTTCCAAATTACTCGTCGTGGTTTTAGTTCAAATTTGAACTAAAACCACGACGAGTAATTTGGAACCGAGGGAATACTACCTAGTACCTATAATGCTTTATGAAATTGATATCTAATAGTACCTAGTATCTGGAAATTGCAGTTTATTGAAGCTGAAACGGGGTGGAAATGATGAAAAATATAGCAGTAGCGCGGGGCTAGGAAATCGCTACAGCTATCTAATAGTAGCGTGTTCTGGAAAAGCGCTACTGATACAATCAATAATAGTAGCACGGGTACAGACCGCGCTACTACTAACAGTTAGCCGTAACGCCTTATTGATAGCGCGGCTGCCCACGCTGCTGATAGCCTGAAAACCCGTGCTACTACTAGGGTTTTCCCTAGTAGTGCACCCATACATCGAATCGGACGATCTCCTCCCCACAGAAAACACTTCTCCAGTCCAATCGCCGCAGCTTGATCAGTTCGATCCGTCCAATGCATGTATCCCTGGAAAGCTATACGCGGCCCGGCTTCATGCACGGTCGTACAGGAGCGATGGCCTCCGGGTTGGTGGTACGGATTAGACCAGTGAGGCATGAACTGAGTGCCCCCTGGAGGCGAGTCGGCGCTAAAATCAACGCGGGGACGAGCGGGTTCCCAGCCGCTCGCCCCAGGGTCGCCCCCAGACGCGGGTTTTTATTTTGAAAAAAACAAACTCGGCAAAGTTCGGCTAAATTCGGCAAAGTTGACATAAATATTGGACATGGTCGGCGTTACATAAGTTATTTAAAAAGAAAACAACTACGGGGCGAAGAAGTCGCTGAGTGCGGCAAAGTCGCTAAGTGTGGCGAAGTCGCCTACGTCGCAGCCGTCCTCGTCGTTGCCGGCGGCCTCCTCTTTCTTGATGGCACGGCCGCCCCTGCTGGACCCCTGCTCGGCGTCTCCATGGCGGACCGGTGGCGGCGGCACGTCGTCGTCGTCGCTGTCGTCGAGGACGACCACGCCTCCCTCGTCCCGGCCCCGGCGCCGAGCTTCGAACGCCTCGAAGGCGAGGCGCTGGCGCTACAGCTCCGTCCGCGCCCAGTCGTCGCGTGTCCACTTCAGGGCCGCCGCGTCGTCGAGCTCCTCATCCTAGACGGCGCCGGCGAGCCCGGGCTCCATCTTCACGACGAGGAGCCTCGGCTCCGTCTTGACGGCGGCGAGCCTCGGCTCCGTCTTTGGCTTGACGTAGCGCGGAGGAGCCGAGGAGGGGGTGCGCCTGCCACCCTTGTTGATGACGATGTTGGCGCTGCGGGTGCGCCGGCCAAGCGGCGTCTCCGCGGCGGGCTCGGCCTTGACGCGGAACAGCGCCGGCGAGCTGGAAGAGTGGGAGGAGGAGCGGGAGGACGAGGAGGAAGAGAAGGAGGAGCCGAACCTCCTGGGCATCCAGGGCCCGGCTCTCTGGGGGGGCGGCCACGGCAGGGTATGCGAGCGGCGGGTCATTGTCGCCCTCGAGGTACGCCAGCACCTCGTGGAGTGTGTGGCCAGGGACGCCCCACCAGATGCGGCGGCCGTCGTTGTTCTTAATGTTTCCCAGCACTGGCGCCCCGTTGGTTGACGCCAGCCGTTGCGCCTGCCGGCGCTGGAAGTAGTCCGCCCATGCTGCGTGGTTGTCGGTGGCGTACTAGGGGAGGGCGTGCTGCTCGTTCGTCAGGGACTTACGCACGCGGTCGACCACGGCGGCGAAGATGCCGGGACGCGTGTCGGCGTCGGGCACCGCGGGGATGGGAACGCCCCCGTTGCTGAGCTTGCACCCCGTCGGCCCGGCGCGCATGTTCGGTGGCGCCGAGATGTTGGCCTCGAACAGGAGCCACGCCTCCCACTCCTGGAGCGAGCGGCGGCCGAAGCCGTTGGCCGCCGTGGCGTTGCTGGAAAGCGTTCGACCATGGAGAGGGAAAGGGGAAGGGGAGAGTGGCAGAGCTCGATGGCGGACGGGAGGGCTCGACGGCTCGGGCTGGTGTGGCCAGAGGCGACGGGAAGTCTCTGCTTTTATAGCCCCAGGCCATGTGAACGCGTGGTGGAAGGGGAGGCGTCGCCGCGCCCGCTAGCCCGTAACGCGCCGCCCGTGAGGAATAAATGGCAAGGTTGACCGGCGGCAGCCTTGCCATTGATTTCACGCGGGAAACCGAGGCGTTCTGGGGAAGACGAGGCGTGTACCGCTGACTCGGCGGGCCCGTGGCGTTTTCGCGCCAAAACCGCTCGCCCCGGCGCCCCTGGGTGCCCCCCAGTGCTCCGGGTTCGGCCTGGGGCCGCCGGCGCCGATTTCGGCCCAAGCCGGCGAAAAACGGGCTCCTTGGGACGCGACTGGGCCTATTTTTAGGCGCCGGCGTGGAAAAAACGCCTGGGAAATATGTGTTGAGGGCGCGGTTGGAGATGCTCTAAGGGATGGAGGTGTTTTTGGTTTGACACGAAGGTACACAGTGGAGATTGTGGCCTCTCCACCATAGCATCTCGCGGCTTCGGTTCTCGCTTTCTCTCTGCCATGGCAGCGACTAGGCTACGGTGGCTGGTCGGCACATGTCAAGAAGGATTCGTGCACCTAATATCATACACAATGTGTAACTAATTAAGGTAGTAGTACCATATCCACTGTTCGGTGCTACACATGAAAGAGAGAAGTGCCCTTTCTTCAGAGAGTGGGGTTTATTAGGACAAAAGTTCATCAAACTGCCGCAATCTTGGCTGAGCACAGAGCAACCAGAACTAGCTTGTGTAGAGTCTGACTCCCTGCCACATCGGACTGTATTGTTTGATCCAATGGACTGGAGAAGTTAATGGTGGTCTTGTCTCTGGCAGCAGCAGCACCCAGGACCGTTAATTTCACTGTCCGCCGGCGGTGTCGCGTCGCTTTTGATGGAAAACGGAGATGGACGACGTTTCTTCGAATCAGGCAGGCACACTGGTATACACCAGGCGCCGGCGCCGGCGCCGGCGTGCAATCGAGCTGTGGCACATCACGCATCCCAGTTCCCATCTGATTTGGCCCGCCGTGGATCACACGCACTAACCACACCCTTTCTTGATTTCTTCCTCTCTGGTCAATGTCATCCGGGAGAAAGGCAAAGGGACGGAAAAGAAAATACGTAGCCCAATTGGCTTAACTAGTTTAAGCCATTTCGAAGGGCCAACTCGCCTCCAATCCCGGTTGCTCCCTCCTGCAGCTACCACCACCGGCGCTCGTCTCACCAAAGCAAGTCGTCGTTGCTATAGAGCTATGGCAACTAGCTAGCTTCTGCTCCTACGTACGTACGTACAGCGACAGCAACAGAAGCATTATTGGCACCAGAAGCACTAAACCCAGCCGCTTCTTGTTGAAGTTTTGTAACTTTGGATTAACAAAATGTAATGCTAACCCCGTCATTAGACGATGATGCCGGGGATATCGATCGTCGGATATTCAATCCCTGGCAGTGCTCGCATGCAGAGCAGCAGCCCGGCGTCCGACGTCATATTTGCGGCAATGATTTGCGCCTTTTCGGAATGCGCTGTCAGCTTACACCATTTGTGGCTGGAGTTCCTGGGCCACTCCGGCCTATCATGCGACCGCGGATCTGATATGGGGTATTTGCTTTGCATCAAATATATTTGTACGTGATGTCTTCTGTTGGAACGAATCCTACCCTTTTGCATATCTTCTCCGTTGTGGCATGCTCATCCCCTTATCCGTTGATATATAGTTTCATTTCATGGCAAGTACAGACAAGTTTGGCATGCATGCTTGGCTCAAATTAACTCCCCTTACTTAATTTCAAAGATCCCACGACCTGAGGAACGTCAGATTTTTAGGGCTCCCAACGAGCGCCCTCAAAGCTATTGGGCCATGATCAAATCGATGGCAGCGCAGCATGGCAAATTTTCTGCCATTTTTTTGCACTACATGGCTACTTGCGCCTCCGATCCTGACAAGTTTACTAAAATTGCCATGCCGGATATCATCTCCTATTTCAAAAGATACATGCGTATGTGGAGGACTTTTTGAAATGCATTATCATTTTTTGAAACAGCTAACATTTTACAAATGAATAAACTATTTTTTAAGTCATGAACAAATTTTGAATTTTTAGGATATCTTTGCATTCATGAACATATTTTGAATTGGCGAAATTTCGTTCAATTTCATTGACATTTTTTAATACATGAACTTTTTTAAAAATCTTAATCATTGTTTTGTCCCGAAAAATTGTTTTAAAAATTATGAACATTTTTTTAATAAGCAAAAATTTGTTTAAAAAATGGTAAACATTTTTTAATCCATAAAAAATTATGATTTATTAAACATTTTATTTCAAAAGTCTCATTTCTTTTAATTGTTCCAATTTTTTTGAAGTGCCAAATTATATCAATTATAAACAAAAGAAAATGAAAAAAAATGTAATTTTAAAAACAGGCCGCCCGAACATGAGCCGGCCCAAACAGGCACGCTGCATCTTCTCCCAGCGCTTAGAACGCAGCATAGGAGGTCTCTGATGCATGGGCCGCCTCAGGCGGGGGATTCCCCTGTGCAAAATGTTTTTTTTATCACTTATAGGTGACATTGGTGGGTAATTTTTTGTAACTTTGGGGACAATTTCCATGATACACCGCTAGAAACAACAACCTCTTTATTATTAGGTATGGATATAGATACGTGTAAAGTTTCGTGAAGAAATTCTAGGAAAAAACAAATGCAGAATCAATCTTTACCTAATAATAAAGCGTTTATCGCTTTTAATCGTACGTCGTCGGCCTTTTTGCAAAAATACCCCTGCATTAGTTACAATTCTGACCGTGATCCTTAATTAAACTGCCTTATCCATTTGAGTTCTCCACCGCCGGGCACGGGCTGCCGCTTGCCGCCGATGTCCACGCCGCAGGAGCCATGGAAGGTGTGATGCGTCGCGGCAGAAAAAAAAGGAAGGATGGAAGAGAAAAGGAGGCGGGGTCGACCCGCTGGTTTGCCGGCGCTGAAGAGGCTCGTGGCAGGGAGCTCCTCTCCCCAGTTTCAGGCGCGAGGCGGTTCAAGCGCTCGGGCTGTAGAACTGCGAGGCGGTGGCCGAAGGGTGGCGCGGGCGCTGGATGGGACTTGGTGCAGCCGTGTAGGTCTCCGGTGAGATGGGGATGGCGTGGAGGGGTTCTGGACGCTGGCGCTCGTGCATCGGGCAGCCATGGCCGCCTCTTTGTAGAAAAATAGAAGATAGGAGAGCTCTTAGAGAAAAGAAGCACAATAGAGAGAAGAGAGATAGAGGAACAAGGGGAGGGCTCACAGACGGTGCGGCTTGGCTGGAGACGCTCGATAGCGAGCTGAAGAAACGGAAGCGGTCGTGGGGCTCCTGATTCCTGCGAAGTGCGAGCGCCGACATGTTGCTCATGGGCTGCGGGCCGTGGGCGGCACCGTGCTCGTGCGCGAGACCGACTCGTGTGTGATTTGGATCGAATTGCATGCCGTGTCCTTGTACTACATAAAAGGTGCTATTGAAGTTTTTTGTAGTTGCAATTTTCTTCCCGCCCAGAAGTCCACGAAACTATAGACATAAGTATAACACACTATATCATGTTTGTTGAAAAAAATCAGAAATGTTTTTAAAAATAATGTAGTTTTTAATTTAAATGTTTAATCGGAGGTAGATCCAAGTTCCAAATATCCACGTACCCCGGCACAGGGGATGCTATAATTAGAACTTCCTCAGTCTCACTGTCTCACATAGTCACATGATAGGATCGTCGCTAGGGCCGGAAAAGCTGACAAGAAGAAAATGGAGAACAAAATTCATCTTCATGCATGATAAATCGATGGACCATGCACTATATACCCGGGGGGGGGGGGGGGGGGGAGCAAACATACTCGTCGATGGTGGACATATAGGACGTAGCTACTCGCTACTCCGGTCGATCGCTAGGGAAAAGCTGACCAGAAGAAAATGGAGTACTAGTGGGCGCGCTAGTGGCCATTGGTCGTCGGCGTCTCAACATCCAAGACATGGACGTGGCCGTTGCCGTTGCCAAGCACGTGCTTGCCGCTGCCGCTGCCGTGGCCGTTGGTCGCCGTGGTTAAGGGCAGCTCGCCGGCGCCCTTGACACTGACGTCGGAAACTTGGCTGGTGCCGTCCTTGCTCTTGCCCCAGATGAGAAAGTAGAGGCCTACCACGATGATCACTGCACCAATCACACTGAAAACAGAAAAAAAAAAGAGAGGAAATGATACCATTAATGCATGTACGTACTCGTCGATCTGAAAATGCATGGCTGCAGCAATACACTACGTACCTTCCGAGAGTGATCTCCTCCTTGAGAACGATGGAGCCCATGACGGCGGTTACGATCATGCAGAGCGGGTTGAAGGCCGTGACGAACACCGGGCCCCTTTGCCTGGACACGACGCCCTGCACGTAGTACGCCACGCCGGAGCACACTATGCCGCCGTACACGACCGTGAAGAGGCGAGCGTCGAAGCCGATGACCCACGCATGGGTGTTGGCGCGCTCGGCGACGACGGCGACGGCGGTGCTCATCACCGAGCCCACGCCGCAGATGAGCACCGTGAGGGACAGCTCCGCCGGGTAGTCCCGGAGCGTGCTGGACTGGAGGACGAAGAAGCACGACCAGGCCACGCAGGCGGCGACGGTCATGATGGTCCCCTTCAGCCACGCCGCTCCGTCGTCGGCGGCGGCCGCACCGCCGGCGTGGTGCTGGCCCTTGGTCCACGGGAACTGCACGACGGGGCCGTGGTACAGGACCATGAGCACGGCGCCGGCCACCGTGAGGACCGTGCCGGCGATCTTGGCCTGGCTGTGCAAGCTCCGCAGCCGCAGCTTCTCCATGCGCAGAATGAGCGCCAGCACGAAGGTGACGGCCGGGAGGATGTTGACCAGCGCCGTGGCGAACCCCGCCGAGGTCAGGTTCGCGCCCATGTAGTAGAGGTTCTGGTCAAGCACAGGCCTGCCAGGTAACGACGCAAGAAACCGCATGTCAGTAACAGCACCTTTGTACTCTGTCGTCATGCATGAATGGATTGATGGACCAGGGCGGATTGAATTTATCAACCGCAACGCACGTACTCGAGTAATGCGAGCCCCATGATCTTGATGAAGATGGTGATTGTCATCTTTGGCCTCACTCCCCTGCGCATGCATGTCACGTACGTTGGAGTAAGTACAAATTAATTAGCATGTTAACTAGTTCTGATCTTAATTTCATGAAAATCCTGATCCAGGTACTCCCTCCGTTTTTTTAGTCTGCATATAAGGTTTGGTCAAAGTCAAGCTTTATAAAATTTGACAAACTTTATATTAAAAAATATAAACATTGACAATATGAAATCAACATTATCAGATGCACCATGAAATGTATTTTCATACTATATAGTTTTAATATTGTAGATGTTTATATTTTTTTTATATAAATTTGGTCAAACTTTGTGTAGTTTAACTTTGATCAAATCTTATATGCGGAGTAAAAAGAAATGGAAGGAGTATAAATTAACGTCGAAATGAACCATGCATATAGTATATGAGTTGAAGTGAGGATGGTGGGGTGAAGTGACAATGGCTCCTGGTTTCCAGTCATCACCAGCTACCTGCGTGTGTATCATTTTCTACTTCTACTGATTAATGCACTCTGATATTTTGATGGATCCATGCATGTATAGATGCTGCATGCATGGACATAGTGCTTATTTGACTAGAAAAGAGGAAAAGCTTGCCAAGATGCATATGTTTACTAGTGCTCCTACTTTTTTTAGGGTATGTATGTACGTACTGCTTTTCTGGATTAGAAGGTCACCATCTAATGAGAGACAAAAAAAAGGGAATGAGCTATTTGTACGTGTGGTGTTTGCTCGATCGTGGGGTGCGCATTAGCTATCACACGATTGGCGTGTCCGCGTTGGATGGAATTAGTTGTTACCTCTCGAAGTAGAGGGCGAAGGGCGCCATGACGGCGATGGCGACGAGGTTACGGTAGACGACGAGCACGAATTGGCTCATCCCGCGCTTGAGGGACGCGACGGCGATGATGTACATCCCGGCGAACCCCACCTGCAGCAGCACCATCGCCAGGTACGGCTTGGCGTCGTTCACGGCTTTCCACCCCATGCCCATCGTCGTCTTCCCCACTTGGAAGTTTGTGAGTGCTTTTCTTCTCGGTTCAACTCTCACTCTCTTGTAGCTATGGTAGCTCGAGCTCAATTGGCTGTGATGAGAGGCGATGAGATCACACTGCGGCTGTCTCGTTTATATAGAGCCACCAACGCTGCTGCTGCGGTGCACAGAGGAGAGCCGTGGCGAGCCGACCGTTCAGTTCGGAAGCTGTGGCGAGCCGACCGTTCAGCTCGGGTTTGGCTCAGCCTCAAGCCAACTCGAGATGGATCCTGGACCAAACAGCACATACAGATACAGTAGAGTTGCACAGCAGTTTTATGTGTTTTAAAAATGTTTCTATGCCTATATACTAAGGATGTGACCAGACCTCAGTCGACTCGGACTCAATCAACCCACAAAACATATACAAAATATTTTTTTTAAAAAAATACATAGATTTTCACGTATGATCTCATGAATTTAGCATCGACCGAGACTTCATCAAGTCCCGGTTTACTGAGGTCTTTTATTAAGTTTCAGTTTAATTTAGACCTGCGTTGAATTTTGGTAATGTAGACGTATAGACGTTTATGTTTATATTTATGTTTTCATATTATTTGCAAGTTTATTTTCTTTTTTGGGCAAAAAGTCAAAGTCCATTATTCCGGACGGTTTGGGACGAGGCGTGCCGGTTGGACGCAACGATGACCGCACGACCGCAAACGCACGGCCGTGTCCGTTTTTCTGCCCTAAACGGATGAACAGACATTCGTTTGGGGTCGCGCGTTGGAGTTGACCTTACTAGTCCGAGCCGAGCTCAAAAGCTCGCCCGGCTCATGCAGCGTGAGTGCAGGGGTTAAGTGCAAAGTGTTGTAACCATCGAATCGGTGGCTCCGGGTCATGGATGAGCCTGCCTCAGCCTATCCTCTGTGCGTTCCAGTGCTTTAGCTTCGCTATATGCTCCATTCCCAGTTTAATATTCCATTTCCGGGCACGTGCACACACCTTTGTAAATCTTCATCTCTCTGCTTTTGCGCACAGCGATGGCCGTTGGTTTGGATTACTTTTCGGCACCTGAGGAGACTAGAAGCCGTCAGAAGCCATCACAGTCAAGGTCTGTGGGAACTGAGGTAATTAGCTGGACCAGTCTTTTCCACGCTGGCCCTAGCTAGGGCTAACCAGTGCTCTCGTACCGACAACCATCCATGTTCATGCGTGCGTGCGTGCATGCATGGTGGCTAGCTAAACCAGCAGTGAGTTAATCATCTGATAAGATGTAGCATCAATGTTTAAGTGAATGTTATTCTCTTCATCCTAATTGTAAAGCAAAAGATGCATATATATCCAAAAATAAATAAAAGAACGTAGCCATAAGATCTTATTTTCTCCTAACAAAAGTGTATGTGTTATCGTCTGCGAGTTGGCCTTGTTGCAGCGAGTGGGTTTAACCGATCATGATTTTTCCGCGTCTGCGCGCATCTTAGCGGAAGAAACCATTAAGTTGCCCCTTGATTTAAGAGTAGACCACGTATATTTGTTTAAAGATCCATAGACGTTCAACCAGATGTAAAAAGTATCACCACACCGTGCCACATGTAGCAACCAAAAAGTTACACGAACTGGGAGATCAACCCATATTTAAATCATGATGTCTACCGGTTGTTCCTTTAGGCATGCAAATTTGTGAGCTTTAGCCCTTAGGTACCTTCCGACCCATTTTAGTTCAACCAAATGATTATTATTTTTAAAGTGGTACGATTTCTAAAATTTTAAAATTAGTTCATTTAGTTGAACTGAAGGAGGTTAGAGAATTCTCTAAAGGTGGCACACCTCTAGTTGTTCAGTTTAGCAATCTTTTTTCCAAAAAGAAACGAAAGACACAAAGTTATCATTTGTGACAAATGCATGGCCCATGACTGAGGCTGCTCTCTCTTCTTTTAGGGAGAACAAGCATGGCTAGTTTTATTGATTTGCAGACACATAGATACATCATTCATAATATTAGAAATAAAAAGCATGGGATTCATCGACCAAGTTACATGAGAGTCTACCTCCAGATTCTCCTCCAACCGGGGGAATTCGAGGACATTGTCGCCACCAAGACCAAGACATCATGGGAAGCATCTTCATCCACACAATCTCCATCCACAACACCATCACTCTCCATCTTCACCGTCATCACTAGTTTAGTATTTGATGCTTTCTGTTTTATTGAGGTGTTATTTGACCCTCATATTGGTATCCATACTCATATGCCTTTGCACATGCTTATCTACGCAACTTTTCGGCACCTGAGGAGAATAGAAGCCGTCAGAGGCAAGGTCTATGGGAACAAAGGTAATTATTAGCTGGACCGCAGTCTTTTTCACGCTAGAGCTAACGAGTGCTCTCGTACCGACAACCATCCATGTGTTTTTTCGCGAGGTACCCATCCATATTCATGCGTGTGTGCGTGCATGCACGGTGGCCAGCTAAACCAGCAGTGAGTTAATCATCTGATAAGATGTAGCATCAATGTTCAAGTGAATGTTATTCTCTTCACCCTAATTGTAAAGGAAAAGATGCATATATATCCAAAAAATAAATAAAAGAACGTACACATAAGATCTTATTTTCTCCTAACAAAAATGTATGTGTTATCGTCTGCGAGTCGGCCTTATTGCAGCGAGTGGGTTTAACCGATCATGGTCTATCCGCGTCTGCGCGCATCTTAGCGAAGAAACCATTAAGTTGCCCCTTGTTTTAAGAGTAGACCACGTATATTTATTTACAGATTCATAGACGTTCAACCAGATGTAAAAAGTATCACCACACCGTGCCACAAGTAGCAACCAAAAAGTTACACAAACTGGGAGATTAAACCATATTTAAATCATGATGTCTACTGGTTGTTTTTTTTAGGCATGCAAAGCCTTGGCCCTTAGGTGCGTTGTTAACATTTTTAGTTCAACCAAATGAATTGTTTTTATGGAAACACTAAATATTTGGCGTCAGATTTTTAGACATGAAATATTTGACTTTCTCATGACAATTTATATTGATGCAATGATGACAAATTTAGTTTGTAAGCACGGCAATTTTCTGACAAAAAAGTAAACTGAGGCGGATTTTTCGTGCTCACCAGCAAAACTTGTCATCCTCGGAGAACATAATTTACCATGAAAAACGTTCGATTTGCCTTGGTAAAAAATCTGACGTCAGATTTGAAGTGGAGTCCAATTTTTAAAAGCGGTATGATGTCTAAAAGTTTAAAATTAGTACATTCAGTTGAACTGAGGGAGGTTAGAGAATACTCTAAAGGTGGCACCTCTAGTTGTGTAGTTTAGCAATTTTTTCCAAAAAGAAACTAAAGACACAAAGTTATCATTTGTAACAAATGCATGGTCCATGGCGGAGCTTACTCTCTCTTATTTTAGGGAGAACAAGCATGCTTGGTTTTATTGATTTGCAAACATATAGTTACATCATCCATATTCATCGACCAAGTTACATAAGAGTCTACCTCCAGATTCTCCTCCAACTGGGGGAATTCGAGGACATTGTCGCCACCAAGACCAAGACATCATGGGAAACATCTTCATCCACACAACCTCCATCCACAACACCGTAGCTCTCCATCTTCACCGTCATCACTAGTTTAGTATTTGATGCTTTGTGTTTTATTGAGGTGTTATTTGTACCCTCATATTGGTATCCATACTCATATGCCTTTGCACATGCTTATCTATGCAACTTGTGAGTAGTTCATTATGTTCTTAAGAACATGTGAGAAAGCAAGTTGATTTACTTCATATGATTTTGCAATAAGAATTGGTGTTTGATTATATATTATGGTACAGAAATCATCTAGATGTGGTGGGCGAATGTCGACCGCATACCACTTCAGCATTTATGTACCATGAGGAGAGCATTTTGTTGCGATGAATTTCGGAGAGGCCAGACTGACAGAATACCGATCTCCTAGTTTAGGGATTTGTAGCATAAGTTTGAAATAGGGACACCAAAAATTCAAGGTATTGTTAGGCCTGCTTTAATTACTTTGAATAGACAACCGAATTGGCTGTCGGGAGTATAATCATAAGAACATATGAGTCAATGGTTTTGCACTATGTTAGCTTTGGTTCTATCCACATAGCAACAATGAAGCAATAAGAATCAAAGATAACTTATATGAGTTGACATGTAGACAATTACCCTCCAGTCCTTGAGGGTGTGGTTGTCATTTATATGCATGTTTTTCAATAAAAGATGGGTACAATTGCGTGAGCAAATCACGAACATGCAAGTAGGTTGGATAGAAACAAAATAGGATTACTCTCAATAGCTATGCACAAAATGACAAGGGTATGTTTACATACCTATGCTAGAGATCATAAAGAATTATCGGTGCTTCCAGCACAATTGCACGGGACACATGGCTAGTCTACATAGAAATCAGGCGCAAGACATGCCAATGATATTTCATTAGACGAAAAATCCTATGCGTATGTACTACTCGTTTGGATCATAACTTCCTCCATGATTTTAGCTAACTTCTAACCGAGATGCAACTAATATGTTACGTAAAAACCGTGCGTATGAATAGCATTGCTCTCAATCAAATGATCCTTCTTTCTTAACCACCAAAGCCACCGTTCTATTAGGGCCTGTTTGGGGACTCTCCGCTCCCCAAGTCCGCTCCGGGAGTTGGTGGGGCTATAGCTAAAAATGGCGGAGTGGGGGAAAAGGAGCTCCACAGATTCTAAGATTTCAGGGAGCTGGAGGGCTGCTGAACAGTTCCTTAATATGAAAGCAGCGACTGTGCCGCGCCTTGTTTGAACAAGTGCAACCTAGCTATCCAAGGCAAGAGAAAAAGGCAACAGAAAAGGGGCCCATTTCTCCCGTAAAAAAATGAAAGAAAAGGGGCATATTTCTGGTGCTCACGCATCTCCCACATTCGGAGGCATAGTTGCAACTTGCAACATTCACCCCTCACCCGTCCACTCCCTTTTTCCACCCCTAGCTCTTCTCCCACGCTCGTAGGCATATCTTCTCATCCTCGTCCTCCTCCTCTCTCGAACCAGGACAAGAGATAGAAGATCACGGTGCACAGACTGGACGTGAGATGGGCATGCATCCATCCAGCTAATACTGCCAATGGAAGCAATATCGATTGACATGTACGATACCTGACGAACGACGTCCGGTGCCCGGCTGCCGTTCATGCCACCTAATGCTAGCTAGCTAGTGCGCCATGGTGCGCTCCGGTTAGGATCCACCATCCCCCGGCATCCGTCGAATCGGGCGATCTCCTCCCCACAGAATACGCTTGTCCGATCGATCGCTTCGCCTTTCGCCGAAGGCAGCTAGCTTCACTTCCGCTGATCCTTCCTTCCAACGCATACATCCCTGGAAAGTTATTTAACCCGGCCATGGCCATGGTCACCGCACCTCGCCTTGGTCGCACCTGCGGGGTCGGTCGGCGCCTCCGGTTTGGTGGTACGGATGAAGGTTTTGGAATGTTGGATGCATCCATTACCGGATGGGGATAGACCGCTGTACCAATGAGTAATGGGTGAGTGTGGTGGCGACTGATTTGAGTGTTTGACACGAGCGTATGCAGTGGAGATGGTGGCCGCTCCACTACCGCATTGATCTCGAGGCTTCGGTCCTTGCTTTCTCTCTGCCTGCCGTCCCGTTCCACGGGCCACGGCTGCTCCGCACATGTCAAAGGAGGATTCGTGCACCCAAATATTACTCCCTCCGTCTTAAAATTATTGTTTTAAATTTGTCTAAATATAAATGTATCAAGTCAAGTTTTAGTATTAGATACATCCGTATCTAGACAAATCTAAAACAGGAATTTTGGGACGGAGGGAGTACTAGATAAGTATACACACACATGTAGATATATTCTAGATTTTCTTTCTTGACTATATATTCTATTTTACTGTTTTAACAAATTCAATATAAAAATAAACCTACATTTTACTATAAAAAATGTGAAAAGCATAGATCTGATATAAAAGTACACCGGAAGTACAAAGCATCTCAAATATAATAAAAACTAAATCGTGATTCTAAGACCACTGAACGACCACTATTGTCGATAGAACGAGCCGCCGACGGACCGTTGTTGCCGCTTCCCTACCGGAGTCAGCTTGACCTTGTCGATGACAGCGGATAGTATTCGTGCCATGCCCCTAAGGACCAGCGGATAGTACTCTGAAGCACCTGACACCAAATCTCGCCACATGACAAGAAACCCTAATCTCATCGCCCCAAAGAGACGACAAAAATCTATGCCGGAGTTTCGTCAACTTAGTCCAAACATTTTTATTATCTATTAGTGTGTATCTATCTGTACCATAATATTTTTCAATGTTAACGAATTAGAGAAATATACATGCTTTCTCGTTCCATTCACGAGGAGTTGGATGAGAAGAAATTCTCATGTCCTGTTTTCCAGCAGAGATGAAACTAAGAACGAACCATCGACAATAACCAAACGATGCAGCTTAACTAACTAAGGGCATCTCCAGCATCATCTCAAACTTCACCATGTCGTCTCCGCATATGCTCTTAGACATCTGGAGGTACTTGTCCCACGAATCTGCGGTCGTGCCATAGGCAAGAATCTACAATGCAACCATGGACCCCTCTCCAGCAGGTCCCCCCGGACGAGAATGCGGCCCTTATGGCCCCATTTGATGCTGCAGAAGTTGAGCACTTTGTCAAGTCCATGAACCCGGCGTCAGCCCCGGTCCGGATGGCTTGCCTGTCCGCTTCTTTCAGGCATTCTGGCTTACCATCAAGGATGACGTCTTAGCCTTGTTCCTTGAATTTTCTAGAGAAACACTTGATGTTGCCCGCCTGAACTATGGGATCATCTCCTTGATCCCGAAAATCCGAGGGGCCTCGGATATTAGGCAATTCTGACCGAGTATGGTCCTCAAGGTAATCTTTCGAATTTTGGCTAAAGGATACGCCACTAGGGAGGCCCTTCTTGCTCCTAGGATCCATCACCCCAACAAATCGGCCTTCACCAAAGGCAGATTTATCTTAGATGGGATCCTAGTCCTTCACGAAATCATGCATGAAGTTAGGCATAAACGCCTCCGGGCGGTCTTTTTTAAGATCGACTTTCACAAGGCCTATGATTTAGTCCACTGGTCCTTCCTTCGGGAGGAAATGTTGAAGCACGGATTCGACCCTCATTGGGTCACACGCGTGATGCAATTAGTGACCAGTGGACGCACGTCGATCAATATCAATGGAGAGGTGGGGCCTTACTTTCCCACTGGTCAGGGGGTACGTCAGGGAGACCCCCTCTCTCCCTTCCTCTTTAATTTGGTGGTCGACGCCTTGGCTACTATCCTGGACTTGACTAGGCGGGCTGGCCACATTGGAGGTATATGTCCCCATCTCACTGGGGATGGGGGGCTCACTCACCTGCAGTGTGCGGATGATACGATCTTGATGGTGGAGGGATTGAATGAGGACATCCGACACCTCAAGTTCTTGCTCCTGTGTTTCCAGGAGATGTCGGGGCTTACAATAAACTTAGCAAAGAGCGAGGTAATGGTGCTTGGCTACTCCACGGAGGAGGCGACCAGTATAGCTAACCGCCTTAAGTGTCGCTTGGGATCCTTCCCGACGACTTACCTCGGCATGCCAATTAGTGATGTTCGCCTTTAGGAAAAAGACCTCCGCCCTACGGTCTCCAAGCTCCAATTCTGGGTAGCACTACTAGGGAAAAGCTTATACACAGACGCTTACTAGCAGCGCAGGTTTATACCCCTCGCTACTGCTACTTACTAGTAGCACGGGTTTTTAACCACTACTAAGTTGATAGCAGTAGCGCTGGTTCTTAACCCTCGCTACAACTAAGAGGTCTCTACCGTGCCCCCCGGGACATGCCATAGTAGTAGCGCGGGTTTTTAACCCTCGCTACTACTAAGTTGATAGCAGTAGCGCTGGTTTTTAACCCTCGCTACTACTAAGCGGTCTCTACCGTGCCCATGGGCCATGCCATAGTAGTAGCGAGGGTTATAAACCCGCGCTACTACTAAGTTTTTACCCCTCGCTACTACTAAGAGGTCTCAACCGTGCCCCTCCGGGACATGCCATAGTAATAGCGAGGGGTAAAAACCCTCGCTACTACTAAAGGTCTCATTTTGAAACTCTACCCCCCCCCCCCCGATCGCCTTTTCGGTTTTGTAAAAAGCAAAAGAAAATGATAAAAACTTCAAAAATTAAAATCCTTCGAGATGTAGTTATGTTACTACATCTACTAGTTAGGAAAATTTAAAAACTTAAATTTGGACATGTTTTGCAAAAAGTGTAGGGAAATGTAAAACTGCTATAACTTTTGCATACGATGTCAGAAAAAACGTATAATATATCAAAATGTTCAGCACGAAAATACGCATCCGATGGAGACGGCCTACGGCCTGTTTGCAAATATTTAGAATCCTCAAAATCTAAAAGGAAAAAAGTTATGCTCAAATTTTAGTTTTTTTAAATTTTTGTCAAATCTGGTCAAACTGTGGTCAAACTAATTATTCAAGAAGTATTAGTGTTACTAAATAATTATTCAAGAATATTAGTGTTACTAAATAATTATTTCAGTTTTTTGGAATTTTGGTCAAATCTGGTCAAACTATGGTCAAACTGTGGTCAAAATATGGTCAAACTACTTATTCAAGAAATATTAGTGTTACTAAATAATTATTGTTTTTTAGAACAATAGTTTTAAACTTAAACAGTGAAATGTGTGACTTCATGCTCAAGCTAAACTCCCAAGGGTTAATAGGATTGACATCTTACTATTGTCAGGAAAACAACAAGTGCAGACTTGGAATCAAGGGAGAATAGAACCCGGAAGTTAAGCGTGCTCAGGCTGGAGTAGTGAGAGGATGGGTGACCGTCCGGAAAGTTAGATGATTTGGAATGATGAGGGGTGATTAGAGATTAAATTGAACATTGATAAGGGGTGATTAGAGATTAGAGGTTAAAATAATTCAGAAATTTAAAAATTCGGGCAAAAAAATAAAAAAATCAATTTTTTTCAAAGCATGGGTTAGTAGTAGCGCGGGTTTTTACCCACGCTACTACTAACGGACGTAGTAATAGCGCGGGTGGCACCCGCGCTACTGCTATACGTTAGCTGTAGCGCCTTATTAGTAGCGCCGGCCCCCGCGCTACTGAGAGGCCCAAAACCCGCGCTGCTGCTAGGCTTTTCCCTAGTAGTGTAGAGCCGTGGCAAGGGCAGTGGCTCTCCAAGGCAGCTCGGGTGGTTCTCATGAACTCATCCCTTATTAGCCCCCTCATGTATATTACGGGATTCTATAATCTTCATGAATCCCTTCACTAGGAGATTGCCAAATACCTCTCCCGGTTTTTCTGGGCGGGAGAAAACAATAACAGAAATACCACATGGTCAAGTGGTCTGATATGCAAACCCAAGGATCAGGGTGGCCTTGGTGTGATTTCCTCGAAGCGTATGAATATCGCTCTTCTTGCCAATTGGTTGTAGCACATTGAGACCGGTGCCGGTGGGCTGTGGTTGGTATTATCCATGCAAAGTCAATTATTCAACTGATGCCGGTCCTCCAGATCGGCACGTCAATTGCTGTGGGCTCGGGCTCTAATACATTATTCTGGCTGGATCGATGGTCGGGAACCAGGCCGTTCACGGAAAGGTTCTATGCCTTATTCTCGATTTGCTCTCATCCACAGATTTCGGTGGGAGCAGCCCTTCAGGACATTGGCACCATCTCCTTTCGTCGCACCTTTGGAGATCTTGAGCGAGCACAGTGGGACGAGCTTTTGGAATGCGTAGCTTTACACACCCCTCGCTCGAACCTGACTCTGTGACTTGGCACCTTGAATCGAGTGGCTCATTCTCGACTAAGTCCCTACACCGGGCAATCTGGCCGGCTCCGGGTCCCAATGAACTTACAGTTACTTGAGAAATCAAGTTGCCACTTAAGATACGTATCTTCATGTGGCAATGGGTTCGTGGCCACCTGCCCTCGGGCACGGAGGTGCAGAAGCAGAATGGCCCGGGTGATGGCCTATGACCCCTCTGTGGCATCCCGCAAGATTCCAACCACATCTTCTTTCGATGCCCGACGGGGCGATTCTTATGGAGTTGCTTCTGGGACGTCGTGGGCGAATCGTGGTGCCATGATAACCTCACTGACCTATTCAGGGAGGTCCTAGATTCCCCGCCTATTAGTAGGCCGTACCTTTGGGTCGCAATGGGCACCTGGAACTGTCGTAATAAATTAGTGACCGAGCACATCATTCCTTGTCGTGTCACTGACGCCATCTTTAAAATGTGTGAATTTCTACAGCTCTGGAGACCGCTTAGCAAGCTTTTAAATCTAGGCCGATACGACCGATATATAGGCCGATATATCAGTTTTGGGGCTCCACCGATATAAACATAACATATCATTTTGCAAATATCATTTTCCAACATATCATCCGATATGGACCGGAATATCGACCGATATGGCCGATATCTAGCCCGATATGTCCACTGATATAGGACGGTACATAGACGACAACAATTATTTATTAGATAGCAGTGAACTAAGATTATGCATTTACAACTTCATAATATATTATCAAAGTCATGCACAATATTTCGTACAAATGCATATATATCATACTATTTTTAATCATAGAGTAAGCATTTTGTGCATCTTTCCTTAATAGATTCTTAATGAACAAGTTAATAAACTAAGAATCTAAAAGTGTCATGTTAAAGCTTTGACATCATACATTTTTTTACTAAAAATAAATGTTTTGAACAAGAATAATGAAAAACAACTACACATGTTTTCGCCGATATATCTACATATCGTCCGATATATCACCCGATATCCGACACCCGATATGTCAAAGCCAAACCGATATGAACCCGATATCCAATATTTTGAAGCTTGCCGCTTAGCAAGCGGCGTGATCATGGCTACATTGACTCCATCGTCGCCGGTCTTCGTTCTTCGGCTGCCGCGATGTCCCCGCCGTCACCACCCCCACCACCGGAGCCTGACTAGAGTTCGTTTCCTTGTAGTTGAGGCTTGTTTGGCTGTGCCCCCCGCCGGACCTCATTTATTTGCTTTATGTACTCTATACTGTACTACTCTTATGTTGTTGGATGCTTAGCGGTTGTGTTTTATAATATAAAGCGGGGGACAAACCCTTTTTCATAACCAATGCGGGACGATGTTAAATGGTAAACTGGGTCCGAGCAGTTCGGCCCAGAATCTAAGGGCCACTACCGGAGACACCATACCCACATTATCAACTGTTCGGTGGCTGGATTAGTGCAGTACACACTAAAGAAGTGCCCTTTCTTCAGGGTAATGTCACTTGGGACAAAAGTTCACAAAACCGCCGGAATCTGGCTGGGATATCAAAACTAGCACAACCTGACTCTACCATATCG
This sequence comes from Aegilops umbellulata, assembly GCA_032464435.1. Lineage (NCBI taxonomy): Eukaryota > Viridiplantae > Streptophyta > Magnoliopsida > Poales > Poaceae > Aegilops > Aegilops umbellulata. The sequence continues at coordinate 54,816,042 of CP136057.1, forward strand.
GACTGTCTTGTTTGATCGTCCACTAGACAACTGGTGGTTTTGCCGTCTCCGGTAAGCAGCACCCAGGGGAGGAGGACCACTTCACTTTCCGTCTAGCTTCTGTCGGCGTCATGTCGCCTGAAAAGAGGAACCAGAGGTGGATGTATCCTCGCAGAAGCCGCACCGGGCCACCGGCGTTACACCGCCGGCACCGGCAGGTTATCCAGCCATGCATGGCATGATCAGACGCACTAACCGTGGCGCGCACCCTTTCTTCCTCTCCGGTCAATGGAGAAAGACAAGGGAATGAAAAAGAAAATACGTAGGCCACTTGGGTTAACTAGTTTAGTTTAAGTCATCTCAGTGGCCAACTCGCCTCCAGTCCGTGTTGCTCGCTGCTGTTGCAACAACAGCAACGTTAAAACCACCACCACCGGCGGCGGCCGCCTCAAGTCGTCGTAGCCATAGACCTATGCTAACCTACGTACTAGCTAACTTCTCCTCTTAGGTACGTACAGACGTTGATACTTGATAGCAGCGACAGCACCAGAGGCAGCATTGCTACTAGAAGGACTACTCCCATCCGCTTCTTGCTGAAGTGTTCAAACTCTAGATTAACAAAATGTAATGCTAACCCCGCCATTAGCTAGAAGAAGACAACAACAGGCGATAAGGTATCATTCATCGAATATTTTGTGGCAATGATTTGCAGCTTTTGGGTTGCGCTGTCACCTTTAAACTATCAGTGGCTGGAGTTCCAGAGCCACCCCAGCCTATCACGCGACCGCGGACCTGATGGGGTGTTCTTTGCTTTGCATGAAAAATATATGTGATGTCTTGTTGGAAGGAAAAATCCTACTCTTTTGCTTGCTTTATATTTTGAGCAAAACTCTTTTGCTTGCAGCGTCTTATCTGTTGTGGCTTACTCGTTTGCTCATCCGTTAAAAAACTTCATGACAAGTACCAAGAAGAAGTTTGCCTGCTTTTGTGGCCATGACGTGCCCAGGCGGGTGCGCAGCCTCGGGCCAGGACGGAGGTCGAAGCGGTGGCTTCGGAAATCTCGCCTAGGTGAAAGAGCCATCGACTCGACTGGCTCGCGGCCTCGAGGCCGGAGGGAAAGTCGGAGCGGCGGCTCAGGAATTCTTCTGTGTATAGTGTTGGCTTTGGTCCTTGGGCGGCAATGTCATTGACTAGTTTGGTATGCTGCCTCGAGTCCGGTGTAGAAGTCGGAGCGGCGGCTCCGGAGTCCTCTATAGTATCTTGTGAGTTGTCGTCTCCGGTCACTTGGCTGATAGAGTCTCGAGTCCAGTTTAGAATTATTTCTGCGACATAGGTATTGTTGCAGAGTTTTTTTCCAACAACTATTTTGTTGCAAAAACATTTTTTGCAACTGAGGTTTTGTTGCAATTTTAAAAAAAATCAACTGAGATCTTGTTGTAGAAATTTTTCACAAGAGATGTTTTGTTGTAAAAAATAAACCGTCGTAGACCATTGCAACACCATATATGTTTCAGAAGCATAGCCCCTATTGCATGAAGGATGGTATATAGGTCCTCACTTGACTCGTGCCATCCAGGGAAGGTGCTGGACGCGGCTGCTACAATCCGTCGGTTGATGGTAAGCTTTTCCCATAAATAAAATACATATGTGAAGGATTAAGTGTTGAATTATAGATTAGATTTTGGCCCATATAACAAACAATTCCTGAAAAATCTCAAAGGCACATGTGAAGTTTCATGACATGGTGGATTATGAAATTTCTCATTCGGCGCACTAAAGAATACTCTCCCCGGGAATTCCGTATTCACCACTCTCTACGGCGAACTATCATTCAATCGCACAGAGAAACAACTTAACGACCAGATATGGGCCGACTCATATTTGAGCATTTTACACAGTGCAAGCAACACTGTTTTAACCTTCTAGAAGGATACCTAAACCAAATTTATTTTTCTCACTAGAATTTTATACGGTTTTTGTTTTTTTATCTCATTTCTTCTTCTTTTTTTCTTTCCTTCTCATTTTTTAAATTTCAAATTCATCATAATTTTCAAAAATTGTTTGCTAACCTAAGAAAATGTTCATAATTTTTAAAAGATCAGTAATTACAGAACAATGTATTTTTAAAAATAATAATTAATATAAAAAATATTTTGAATTTTAGTATATGTTCATAATTTTTTTAAATCAATTTTCCAAAAACATTAGAAAATTCAAAAAAAATGTATTTCAAAAATCAGTTTATATTTTCAGAAAAAAGTCCAAGCTTTCAAAAGGTGTTTAGATGATACAAAAATAATTATTGATTTTAAAAATTGTTCGTGTTCCCCGAAAAAGAATCATGATTTAAAAAAATCGCATTTAAAAATCTCGGGATTGTAAAAATGCTCGGTATAGTATGTTCGCTACAGTTTGGTTTTTGTATCTGTGGACCGCTAGACAGAGAGAAAGGATGAAAAACCGGCTGGACGGCTGGCTAGATTTACTGGCACAGTGGGGCATCCCATTACCTATCATTGTGCGTGACAGGGCGCTACTAGACCAAATAAGTGTCCAATGAGAGATCCCCTCACCCTGTAAGCGTCCACCGGAAGAGCTATATCTTGCTTATAGCGTGACTAAATTGTGTCTTGGTGACAGTTTTCGTGCTCTCTATAATAATGGGCAATCCTGACATGCGAAATGACCAATAAGGGCACTGGCCACTTAATAGATAACTGACACATAGCGCAACGGTCGGATTTCGAACACAGCATGCGAGTTACTTGCGGAACATGTCACTGCGCATGAAGAGATTTCCATGTCTTCACTCGAAGATGTAGGTTTTGGATTGAGCATACATTGAAGACCTAAACCTAAAATTTTACTTAGACCCCGTCTGCTCTATTTAGGGACATGGAGCAAACCAAATGATCCGACGATGATTGGCCTCAAGTATCATTGGGTAACATTGTGTGGCCCATTTGAATACCAGGTTACAATGACCAGTTACAGAACATCATCCAAATAGCATCATTTGGCAAGCGAACTTTATATCAAGTTAGGATATTTAGAGTTTATTCGTTCAACGAAAAAAGCACACATGCAACTCCGTTTCAATTTCTGTTATGAACCCGTTAACATCACAAGTTAGCATACTTGCAAGTGCAACTCTCCAGAACAGAGGCAATCTTAGATCAATAGTTTGAAATTTTTCTATAGGCATAAAGCTAATAATAATGTTACAAAGACATTGTAATTAATGGATATTACAGCCCGAGGCAACAAAGTCTGCTCGACCCCCTCTCGTCCAGCGGTGACCGACTATCATCTCCCAAAAGACCCATCGGCCTTGAAATTTCCGGGCGGGCCAATGTCCCAATGGGTCTCATCGACGTCCAGCCTTTATGCTCACTTCCATAATTTGATGAATACTCGTTCCAATCTTACCATGCTTCTCCCCTAAAAAAAGAAAGAAAAAAAAATCTAACCATGCTTCTCTGCCCGCGTCTCCAAGTCCAAGACATGGTCGCCTTTGCCGTTGCCGGGCTCGTGCTGCTTGCCGTGGCCGTTGGTCACCGAGGTTAAGGGCAGCTCGCCGGCGACCGTGACGCTGACGTCGGAGACTTGGCTGATGTCCTTGCTCTTGCCCCAGATGAGAAAGTAGAGGCCTACCACGATAATCACTGCACCAATCACACTGAAAGCAAAAATGACATGATATCATTAGTATATGTCTATCTTTATATACGTATATGCTAGCACGTCCGTGTAGTAAGTGTACGTACCTTCCGAGAGAGATCTCTTCCTTGAGAATGATGGAGCCCATGACGGCGGTAATGATCATGCAGAGCGGGTTGAAGGCCGTCACGAAAACCGGGCCCCTTTGCCTCGACACGACGCCCTGCAAGTAGTACGCCACGCCGGAGCACACTATGCCGGCGTAGACCACGGTCAAGAGGCGGTTATCGAAGCCGATAACCCACGCATGGGTGTTGGCGCGCTCAGCGACGAGGGCGACGGCGGCGCTCATCAGCGAGCCCATGCCGCAGATGAGCGCCGTGACGGAGAGCTCCGCCGGGTAGCTCCGCAGCGTGCTGGACTGGAGAATGAAGAAGCACGACCAGACCATGCAGGAGCCGATGAGCATCATGGTCCCTTTCAGCCAGTCCCGCGCTGTGGCGGCGGCGCCGACGACGCCCTGGCCACCGATGGTGGCGTGGTGCTGGCCCTTGGTCCACGGGAACTGCATGGCGGGGCCGTGGTAAAGGATCATCAGCACGGCGCCGGCCACCGTGAGGACCGTGCCGGCGATCTTGGCCTGGCTGTGCAGGCTGCGCAGCCGCACCTTCTCCATGCGCAGGATGAGGGCCAGCACGAAGGTGACGGCCGGGAGGGTGTTGAGGAGCGCCGTCGCGAATCCCGCCGAGGTCAGCTTCGCTCCCAAGAAGTAGAGGTTCTGGTCAATCACGGGCCTGAGAGACCCATGCAACACAGCACATCAGTCAGTAATCGAGAAAGAGTTCTGTGTAGTTAACAGTACGGACGTACTCGAGGATTGCAAGCCCCATGATCTTGAGGAAGATGGTGGTCGTCATCTCTGGCCTCCGTCCCCTGCACATGTTATACGTAGGATGGAGCAAAATACACAATTAGGTAGTGTTCTGTTCTCTCATGGATAATGATCCACGTAAATATGAATTGTATACGAGTTCATTTCATTCGCTGGATTTATAAATCCATGTTGCACCGCTGCAACGAGGCTTAGGAGAGGGCCTGTCCGGCGATTGGAGGCACCGCTGCAACGAACTGAGGCAGAAAGAACCGAGGCGGGGCGGCGACGGGGCCGCGAACCGAGGCAGAACGAAACGAGGCGGGGCGGCGACGGGGCGAGAGGCGGGGCGGCGGCGGGGCGGCGAACCGAGGCAGAACGAACCGAGGCGGGGCAGCGACAGTGCGGCGATGGGGCGAGAGGCGAGGCGGCGACGGGGCGAGAGACGGTGCGGCGACGGGGCGTGAGGTGGGGCGGCGGCGGCGATTGGACCGAGAGGCAGGCGGCGTGCGGGGAACGAGCCTGGAGCGACGCGGGGTAGGTCCGCCCGGGATAAGTCCCAATAAGCTTCTCCGTGAGAGTCTTATTTGATAAGTCCCAAATCACCACAAAAAGTCCCAATAAGTCCCTTGTGTATGGTTTAGGTGGGACTTATAGGGACTTTTTTAAGTCCCTAAACCAATAAATCCCTAGAAACAAACACCCTCATAATTTAAAGTGTATTAGTGGATGTGACTGCATGGATGAACGGTGCATAAGCTTCTGGTTGACATGTGGGGTGATCTGGTGGTTCCATGCATGGTAGGTCCTCCACCAGTGGCCAATCAGGTCACACTGCCTAGTGGAGGTCGTCCAGGTGCGTTTACACGTACGTAAACACACATACCGCACACATGCCGGTTTGCTAGCTACATGCAACCTGCTTATGTGTCATTCCTACTTCTGCTAATTAATGCACTCTGATATTCTGATTGATCCATCCATATACAAATGACGATTTAACGCCTGATAAGGAAAGCCCCGAAAGGTAGCTTTTCCGGTACAAAATAGAATAAGGTATCAAGATGTGCACCTACACTTTACTGGATTAGGATCCACGAGTGCAGCTTGCACCATCTATATGAGACAAACATACCCCTCAACAGAAAATTCTAAATGAGACAAACATGAGAATATATGAACCGAGCAAATTGTACGTGCGTGCTAATCGATCGTGGGGGTGCACGTTTGGCAAGTTGGCGTTGTTAATTTTCCAGATCTTCCTTTGCTACTATATATATCGATCCGTTTGTTCAGTTGTCCCTAGTTAGCTGCTCGAAAGTTTGTATAACTAATTAAAAGTGAACGCTAGAGTGTGGGAGCTAACTGAACATCCATGCGTGCTTCTGCAAGTTGTGATATGTACTCTTTGAATATTTTAATATGGACTACATACAGACGAAAATAAATGAAGAAACACAGTAAAACGTGACATATAGATTTGATTTAAAAGAAAAAAGAACATCTTATATTTGTGGACGAAGGGAGTACATTTTTAGTAAAACATGAAGCGCGCATGCATGTGAGAACCATGTACTCTAACTAATTAATAATCTTCTCTAGTCCTCTACTTTCATGGTAGCTCATCATAAACAACGTCGCCAACGCTTAGATGGTTAACGAGATGATTGTACTCTCTTGAGTTAATTATATATTGTACGTAGAGGGCTAGAGGCTCATATACTGAAGTGTACGTGTTAATCATGATCCTCTACCGGATGTTTTTCGAAGGAAAAATAGGCAACGGTGACATTATAGAGCATGCATGCGTCCGAGAGAGTGGCGCCTGCGTCCGAGAGCGGCGTGTGTGTGACAGAGAGTAGTAAGTCGATGCATGGATGAATGGAACTAGGTAGGGTTACCTCTCGAAGTAGAGGGCGAAGGGCGTCATGACGGCGGCGGCGATGAGGTTACGGTAGACGACGAGGACGAAGTGGCTCATCCCGGCCTTGAGGGACGCCACGGCGATGATGTACATCCCGGCGAACCCCACCTGCAGCACCACCATCGCCAGGTATGGCTTCACATCGCTCAGAACTTTCCACCCCATACCCATACTTCTATCTCTCCTCCGGCTAGCTACTTCTCTCTCACTCAGTAGCCCGAGCTCGATGTGACTCAAGCAAGCAATGGCCAATGGCTGTGATCGTTGGCGATGAGCTCACAGGGAAACCGGCTCCTTTATATAGACGCGCTCCACCGACACTGTGCGGCCAACGGTACATGTAGGGTTCAGGAGCAGGATGAAAAGCGTAGTCTGGCTCATCGGTGGATCCGAGTCATGGATCCGCCTGCCACATCATGCCCTTTGCGTCCCAGCGCTAGCTTAGCTGATAAGATGTAGCCGCAATACTATGCTACACCAGTGAATGATATTATTCCCGGAAAAATAATAAGTGAATGTTAATCTCTTTGTTCTGAATGCGTAATTGTAAATCTAGATATTCTTCCGAAAGGACCAGAATCATATATCTTCTTTCTGCTAATAAATAATATTAGAGTTAAATGCACTAAAGGTCCTAAAAGTGTCATCGAAGTGTCAGTTTAGTTCCAATTCTTTCAAAATATACATTGAAGTTCTAATCCTATAGTAAGTGGTTCACTCGAGGTCCTTTTTAGCACGAGCGCTCGCCCACCTCTCGCATAGCGCGTTGACCTATGTCATGTCAGCAGAGGCACTAATGAGAAAAGACTTATGCGTGGCCTTAAATTAGTGGCGGGTGTGGCAAGTTACCCGTCATAGCTATTTTGGAAGAGTATCAGTGGCCGGTAACAAAAGATACCCGCCACTGGTGTCAGCATAGCAGTGGCGGGCCCGCCACACATAAACCCTTCCAAATTTGCCCCTTGAAGAAATCTACCAGTGGCGGGCGTCTACTAACACCCGCTATTGGTTGAATGCTCAATAGTGGCGGTCAAAACTTATGCCCGCCACAAATAAATTGTTGTAACCAATGACAAAAATGAATTATAGATATCCAAAAGTTAGTTGTGGCGGGCGCTGATATCTGCCCACCACGCATAAGTTAGCGAGTGCTGACCTTCGTGGGGATATACCCTGCGTTGCGCGGCTCCAAGATGGTGCCCTCCGTGACAAAGGAGCCGGCCCAATGCCCCTTGAGGGTGGCGTCTGCCATTGCTGGGGATGGGCGTGGAGAAGCACTGCGGAGCAAAGTGAGTTCGGGATTGGATCTGGGCGCTAGTGCTTGAGAGACAATTGACAGGAAGGAATGGGAGTGTGCGTTTTCTATCGCTATCCCTTTATACCAATTTATGTTACCAGATTTATGTTAGAACAAGGACCGATTACACAACATCATTTCAGATAGCATCATTTAGCGACCAAATTTTATACCATTTTAGGATATTTTAGCGACCAAATTTTATACCATTTTAGCGACCAAATTTTATACCAAATTTTATACCATTTTAGGATATCCCCGAAAAAGTACATATGCTACTCCGTTTCAGTTTCTGCCATGAAACGCAAACATAAAAAAATAGCATATTTGGCAAATAACCTTGCAAAGGCATGTTCTATTGTAATGACATATACAGGTAGAGGCAACAAAATCTAGGTCGATCCTCCCATCCCGATGGGCCAGTGGTGACTAGATACCTACCCCAATTTCGTTAGGAAGCCGATCCAAAAGACCCATTGGCCTTGAAAGTTTTGGGCCGTGCATTGTCCAATGGGTATCGCCAGCCCATTCCCATTCTTACACTCCACTAAGTGTTGCTCTAGAGAGGCATGTTATGGTGCTCTAGGTGATGGGCCATGGTAGCGAGTGCTTTTCCAAGCACCACGAGAGTATTTTCAGTTATGGACAGACCATATTGACGACCGTTCGCTATACAAGGCCACGGGTTGTTTTTCTTTTAACATCAGTACAGACACAAGCGCTCATATACACACGCATACACTCACTTATATTAACGCACACACGCACACCCTATCCCTATGAGTACCTCCAAAAGACTAAGCCGGCATATCATCGTGAGATTTACAAAGTCACCGTAGGCGCCTCGTCGTCGACAGGAACGTCTCCTCCCACTGAATGTGCATCGCCGGAAATCCTGAAATAAATCCAGAAATAAATGCGAGCACCAAGATTTGAATCCTGATGGACTGGGGATACCACAGTCTCTCTAACCATCCAACCACATGTTGGTTCGCTGGTATTTATGCTTAGTCCATTCTTCTGAGATGGTGAACCTCCTGTAATCCTTCGTCTTGTTTAATCGACATGTTGATTGCCCAAAAAACAAAGTTATGGACGAGATCTTCACCCTCCACATTAACGTCCAACCTTTATACCCACTTTAAAAATGGACCCTGATATCCGAACGGTCGCCGGGAAGATGGCATTTGCGAACGTTTTATCTGTCGTCTTTTCAAAAACACATGGCATTTTTCTTAGAGGCACATGACATTTTTTGGTAGGAAGAAAAAAAAATGCGCAAGAACAGCCAGAAACTGACATCAAAATACATTCGCGATGACCTAAAATTGAGGCAAACCCGTTCGCTTGCCATCCAGCCCCCCAGCAACCAGTCACCAGTTAATTTTCCTGTTCAGAAATTTGATGAATACCCTTGTCCATCTAGGGCATCTCCAACGCAGACATCCGTCTAGGCAACCAAAAGTCACCACGTCGGGCATCCGGACATTTCCTTTCTTTCCTCAACTGCAACATGCATGTGCATGGATTAGAACGACATTTAGGGGACATGGTTGGATGACCGTCTCCTGCATCAACGCCCACGGATTGGTCCCCTTCGGTACGTGGACAAATATTGTGTCTGTTTAAGGTCAGTGTTGGAGATGCCCCGTGCTTAGTAGTGACTAGCAGCATCCGGTATAACCATCACGGGAAATGCTATAAGCAGCACTTGCTCACTCTCACATAGTCACATGATAAGATCGTAGCTAGGGAGAAGCAGACAAGAAGAAAGTAGAGAGAGAAAAATCGTCTCCATGCATGATCGATCGATGGACAATGCGGTACAAGGGGGAAAGGTAGATGGACAACTAGAGGACGTATAACACGATCCCTTGGCTAGTAGTGCCCATTGGTCGTGGGCGTCTCGACGTCGACATGGCCGGCGTTGCCGTTGCCGTTGCCGAGCTCGTACTGCTTGCCGTGGCCGTGGCCGTTGGTCACCAAGGTTAAGGGCAGTTCACCGGCTCCCTTGACGCTCACGCCGGAGACTTGACTGGGGCTGATATCGTCCTTGCTCTTGCCCCAGATGATAAAGTACAGGCCTGTCACGATGATCACTGCACCAATCACACTGAAAGCACAAAGGAAATGGTATCATTAATCAGCATGGAACGTTCCACTGCTGGATGTACATCCTCGTCCATTTTGATATGGTGGCAGGCAGCACTAATGTACGTACTCCCTCCGGTCCTTTTTACTCTGCATATTAGGTTTGTCTGAAGTCAATCTCATCCAACTTTGGCCAAGTTTAGCTAAAAAATTATAGACATTCATATAACAACACCAATATATTAGATTCATCTTGAAATATATTTTTATATTATATTTATTAGATATTATAGATGCTAATAATTTTTAATATAAATTTGGTCAAACTTAGCAAAGTTTGACTTTCAGTAAATCCAATGTGCAGAGTAAAAAGGATCGGAGGGAGTACCTTCCGAGAGTGATCTCCTCCTTGAGAACGATGGAGCCCATGACGGCGGTTATGACCATGCTGAGTGGGCCGAAGGCCGTCACGAACACCGGGCCCCTTTGCCTCGACACGACGCCCTGCAAGTAGTACGCCACGCCGGAGCACACTATGCCGGCGTAGACCACGGTGAAGAGGCGGCTATCCAAGCCGATAACCCAGACCTGGGTGTTGGCGCGCTCAGCGACGAGGGCGACGGCGCCGCTCATCAGCGAGCCCATGCCGCAGATGAGCGCCGTGAGAGACAGCTCCGCCGGGTAGCTCCCGAGCGTGTTGGCCTGGAGGATGAAGAAGCCCGGCCATATCATGCAGGAGGCGATGAGCATTATGGTCCCGATCAGCCAGTCCCGCGCGGCGGCGCCCTGGCTAGCAATTGTGGCGTGGTGATGGCCCTTAGTCCACGGGAACCGCACGGCAGGGCCGTGGTACAGGACCATCAGCACGGCGCCGGCCACCGTGAGGACCGTGCCAGCGATCTTGGCCTGGCTATGCAGGCTCCGTAGCCGCACCTTCTCCATGCGCAGGATCAGGGCCAGCATGAAGGTGACGGCAGGGAGGGTGTTGAGGAGCGCCGTCGCGAACGCCGCCGAGGTCAGCTTCGCGCCCATGAAGTAGAGGTTCTGGTCGAGCACCGGCCTGAGAGACAATGGGCACCTACGTGTCAGTCGGTAATCAAGAAATAGTTCTGTGTAATTAACCATACGGACGTACTCGAGAAATGCGAGCCACATAATCTTTATGAAGGTGGTGGTTGTCATCTTTGGCCTCCGTTCCCTGCACATGTTATACGTTTTATCATGAAATGATGATCTAGTAGCTAGGTAAAAATGAATCGAGATGAAAACTCATACTATAAATAAAATTAATTGTACGAGTGGATGGAATGCATGCTTCCAGCTGACATGTGGCGGGTTCCATGCATGGTAGGCCTCCACCAGTGGCCAATCAGGGCACACTGCCTTAGTGGAGGTCGTCAAAGTGCGTTTACACGTACGTAAGCAAACATACCGCAGACAGACCGGATAGCTAGCTACGTATACCAGCTTTTGTGTCATTTTCTACTTCTGCTAATTAATGCACTCTGTTTTTTTTTCTTGACAAGAGACGTTTTTACTGATTCATAATAAAGCAGTAATAAGATACAAACAAAATGAGTACATACCTGATCTCTGTATGATTAGGATGCACATAGCCAACACAAATGCACACGCGCATAGAATCAGCCGGGAAAGAACAAATTCATATAAGACCGAAGCTATGCACATGCGGAAGAATGAAGAAAAAAAATACCCGAAGCTATCGAAACAATGATCGTAGAAATGCAACAACGACCATGGGCACCAACCATATGATGACAACATAATGACTATGAGTAAGGTTCTTCAAAGGTAACGCCTTCAGGATCAGAATGACCATCAACTGATAGTTCGTTAATTTTCACCCTGAAGATCACATCTAAACAAACTCCAAGCAATGCGTTCACCAAGATAATGACCCAAATCGTCGCCATTGCCAAATATGACCAACTAGGATCTGACCAATGATTTTCACCCAATAGTTTTTGATGGGGTAATCAAGAAGTACCACCAAATCAAAACCCTTATCTGATGTCGCTTTCACTTTCCACGATTCCTACATCTACATAGGCATAGTCATGAAATGAGATTCCACCCAAATGATGACCATGCCCGCACAAGCACCAATGAGAGTTGCTTGCCATACAAAACGTCGAACGAAGAAAGATCAATGTCACACACATGACGACGCCATTCATGAGAGGGAAGATCACCAACAAGATAATCCCCAAGGCGGGACGCTTGGTCAATCTCATGCCATCCTCCCAGGTGGCAGACGGTGTCAAATCTATATCAGACACCACCACCACATGATGCCTATTGCTCGGCCGTCCTCGCCCTGGTAGCAAATCACCGTCCGACCATCAAAAGAATGATCACGAATCTATGGTATGGTCGAACGATACCCTCGTTGGCTATTCTCGACGTAGTTGTTGTTTCACAACCTTCACCACTACCACAAGTCACTGCACACACACATTGACTCACGCCGCCGTGCGCTGACGACGGGGGTCTTGCTGTGCAGCAGACATAACATAGCTTGAGGGAGGCATCCGGAACCACAGATTTGAAGCACACCGAGGATGACATCGCCACATGACGATGGAGAAGCACAACGTGTGAGTCTGTGGCACATATTATAGATCGACAGCGTGGGTTTGAGGCCGCCATGAGTCTGGGGTGGGGGGAAGGGAGAAAAGGGGAGAACGGTCACCTTCTGCTGCCAGCCCCATCTGCATCCTCCTGCAGTGGCGGGGTCGCTAGGTGCAACCGTGAGGCAGGTCCATGGTTGCGTGTACTCATGCACTCTAATTTTCTACATGTCCATATGTTGATTCTGCTAGATGTGTGGTACGTACATCTACACATATTTGATTTAATTCGTGATAAAGAGAGTCCCAACGGTGCTTCTAGCGTCGTTGGATGGCGTGTGATGGTTTATCTCCGGCAGATCTCGCGGGATTCTGTCGGCGTTTGTCTTTGGTGGATCCATGCTGTAGATCCGGTCTTCGTTCATGTGTGTTCGTGAGTCTATAGGTTGGATCCTTCTAATCTGCGGTTTGGTGCATTGGTCCTATATGGCCTTAGCATGACAATTTCTCAACTGTCTACTACAACAAGGTATGTCCGGCTCCGGTGAGGAACGCGTGATGACGATGACGCGCCTTTGGCTTGCTCCAGTGTCTGTAGTCGTCGCTATGTGGATGTAATTTTTACTTTTGGTGTTCTTTGTATTACCTTGCTAGTTGATGAATACGAAAAAAAAATCTTGCAAAAAATGCCAGTACAAAATGGAAGGATATCAAGATGTGCATCTGAACTTTTCTGGATCAGGTTACACGAGTGGTGGTCGTGTAGCTTGTTGCACCATCTAAATGAGACAAAAAATGAGAATGGACTGAGCAAATTGTACGTGTTTGTTTGCTCGAGATCGTGGAGGTGCACGTTTGGCAAGTTGGCTTTTTTTAATTTTCCCAATCTTCCTTTACACAATCTATCTGTTTGTTCGGTTCTCCCTAGATCTTCGAAAGTTAGTCTAAAAATAATGAACTTTTTTAGAGCGGAAGTACTTGCCCGGGCTTAAACTAAGGCCTTTACAAGTTCAAACAAATACGTTTGAGAGATCGAAAAGTCGGAAAAAGTGTGATACATGGCTAGAACTAGGTCAACATAGCGACGCAGCTCCAAGCATAAGCTGCTATATAACTGGACTGAAATAAATCGATCGAATCCTTTCGGGCTTCCGCTACTCATCCATGCTTGCATGCATGTGTAAGTGGTGCTGTAAATTTTTGCAAGTTGTGGATTTTATGGTAAGACATGTGGAACCATCTAGTCTAATTAACAACCGAGAGCCCTTGCTTGGATATATGATGGTATATGAGAGAGTAGTCAGTCCATCTGTCGATGGAATTAGCTAGTTACCTCTCGAAGTAGAGGGCGAAGGGCGCCATGAAGGCGGTGGCGACGATGTTACGGTAGACGACGAGGACGAAGTGGCTCATCCCGGCCTTGAGCGACGACACGGCAACGATGTTCATCCCGGCGAAGCCCACCTGCAGCAGCACCATCGCTAGGTATGGCTTCACATCGTTCAGAACTCTCCATCCCATACCCATCTCTCTCTCCCCCTCTGTCTGGCTAGCTAGCTAGCTTCTCTCACTCAGTAGCTCGAGCTCGATGTGAAGCAATGGCTGTGACTAACAGGCGATGAGCTCACACGGAAACCGTCTCCTTTATATAGACGCGCTCCGTCTACAATGTGCGGCCAACAGAACATGTAGTAGAGTTCAGGAGCTGGACGCCAAGTGTAGCGTAGCCCATGGGTGGATCCGAGTCATGGATGCGCCTGCCTCTCAGCATGCCCTTGTGTCCCAGTGCGAGCTTAGCTTGACAAGATGTAGCAGCAATACTTGTTAATTCCGGCAAAACTTGTTTCAACAAGTCCAACCAAGCTATCAATCAAAGGTGAGAGAAAAAGCACATTTCTCGTGGTCACGCGTCTCCCACGCACATTCCTCCTCTTCTGTTTCTCACCAAGAAGACACGATGCGATGGATTAGTGCCGAGAGTGTGCATGAATACTACGACCAGGGTGCTGGGCATGAGAGGGGCGTCCACCGGCACGCAAATGGACGCATTTATTCAGGACGCAGCGTGTCGCAGTACGATCGGCGATCGACGACGTCCGGCGCCCAGTTGCCATGCCACGCCTAATGCTAGCTAGTGAGCCATGGTGCGCTCCGGTTAGGATTCACAATCCCCTGCGTCCGTCCATCCATGGACGCGCCTCCGTCGAGTCGAGAGAGATTGATCACTTTGCCTTTCGTTGAAGCCTCAGTTCGACCCTTCCAACGCATGCATCCATGAAAAGTTTAGAGCATCTCCAACAACTGCACAAAAGTTTCGCGCCCTAAAATAGTTTTAGCACGCCACTGTAGCATTTTTAGGGCGCCGGACCTAACATTGCTTTAGCAGATGCCCAAAAACGCGTCAAAAAAACGTGCAATGTAAATTGTGAAGCGGGAAATCCGGCGCCTCAAATTTGCAGCATGTGATAGCGTTTTTCAGCGCGAGCCCAACCCTTTTTTGCGCGCGCATTATTTTACAGTTTCTGTTGGAGCTGTCCAAAGTATTTAAGCGCGCGGAGTAGTTTTTGGGCGGCTGTTGGAGATGCTTTTAGAGAAGGTTTATGCAACACTGGCTGCATGCATGCAGGCACGGTCGTACCAGCTGGATGACGGCCTCGGGTCCAGTGGTACTGATGACTGGGATTATCATAACATCTTCAATAGATGATGTAGATGCAAAACAAAAAATCACATCTCCGCCTCTAGGAGATATAAATACAACACGTAAAGATACAAATTTGCAGCTTCACCTCTAGGAGATGTAAAATAGCCGGTCACGCGTCAACTGCCCAACCGCTTTCATTTTCATTCCACCTGCCCACCAGCCTCCCGCTTGCCGATCGCCACCCAGGCCATGGCCGTCTTCGACGATCCCGCCGCCAACTTCGTCGCAGCCGCCGCTGGTCTGACCTACCTTGTTGCGGCTGCCGCCGGCGCGACCACCTCCCCCAATCCCGCCTCCGCCTCCATGCCGCCGCCTCGGTTTTGCCCCACCCCAGTCAGTCGCTGTTGCGGCTGCACCGCCGGCGAAGAAGTAGTGGCCCGCCAATCCCCACTATGGAGGTGTGAAGCGGCAGACAGAGCGCAACCCTCCGACAAGCCCATCTCGAGCGGTCAAAAAATCGAAGGCGATCGCGGCTGCGTCAACCGATACGTTGCTGTCGGCGGCCGTGGTGTCCACATCCGGTCAAGGAACCGCTACTCCACCTCCGCCGCCGCCAACGGCGGCCATGAAGGAGGACGTGGTCACGCCCACGGCCACCGCATCCAACTTGTTCGACGAAATGCACGCGGCCATCAGCCGTTTTTACATCTTCACTTGGCATCATATATTGAATTTGCACTTTTACATCACCAATATGCATCAACTGTTGGAATTGCCTTTTTTTGATGTAAATTACAATTTTTGGTGATGTAAATTATACAACACCTAGTTTTACATCTCCAAATTTGCATCATCTATTGAAGATGCTCTTAGAACAACTCCAACGCAGGTACCCATTCGTCTGTCGCCATCCGTTTCGGTCGTCGCGGACAAAAGTGTTGGCCCAACGCGCAAACCCATTCCCAAAACGCGTCCGTCCGGACCCATTTGCGATCCAAGTTCGCGGCTGAAATGCGTCGGCGCGGATGCGCCGCGTGTTCTCTTGGTTTCCGCCGCGTCGCCACCTGGCGGCCGCGCGCCCAACTACCGCGGTCGGCTTATTAATGACGACCGCCCACCGCGGGCCCACGTGTCAGCGATGGCGGACGGCCTTTTTAATCTGAGCGTGCGGTGGGGGTTCGTCCTCATCTGCTTCCAGATGCACCCGTCCCCATCTCGCCACCCCACTGTGCTCCCCCGTCGGTGAAAAACCCTAGCCATGGGATTCTTCTCCCGCAAGGGCAAGGGCAATTCCCCCGCCGGCCCTTCTCGCGCGCTCCCCCCGCCTCCGCCAGCGTCTTCCCGCCGGCCTCGGCAGCGCATCAGTGTCCTAGTGCACTAGGCGAAGTGGCACTTGGAGCACCGTGTCCCCCTCTCATATCCCGATGTGGCGCTGCCACACGACTGTCACTTGGATCTGGAGAGGATCCCAGTGCTGGCGGCGCCGTGATCAGCGGGCGCACGCGGAGGAGGTGCGGCGTCGGCGACAGCTGCTGACGTTGGAGCAGGCCGCGACCCCGCCAACGCATTCGACTCTCCTGCTTGGGAGCTGTGGTTCGCGTTCGAGCACGGGGAGGCCAGGAGGCGCGGCGTCCGCGACGAGCAGCATGGCTCCTCGCCGCTGGTCCTTGTCATGCACGACGAGGACTAGGAGGAAGAGGCCGCCTACCAGGCGGCGCTGGCGATAGTCTTCCGTGAAAGTGAGGAGAAGGGGTGGCGTAAGGAGGAGGAGGAGGAGGCATACCAGGCGCGCATGGCGGAGGCCATGTCGCTCTCCGCCGCCGGCGTCTGCGTCGTGCCGCCGTTGAGGCCGGCGTCCCCCGTCAAGGCCGAGCAGGCGCCGACCCCCATCGAGCTCTACTCATGGACCGGGGAGGTGCGTGAGTGGGTCAGCGTGTCGGATTTCGCGTTCCGGCAGACCCTTAAGGTTCGAACTCTGGGGTGCGCACGAAGATATTTCCCCTACCGACTCGCGCTACTATGGCTCGCAAGAAATCTAGGCCGGAAAGAAGAACACACAAGGGACACAAGGTTTATACTGGTTCGGGCCACCGATGTGGTGTAATACCCTACTCCAGTGTGTGGTGTAGTGGATGCCTCAGGGGCTGATGATGAACAATACAAGGGAAGAACGGCCTCGCGAGAGGTGTTCTTGAGCTAGTGTGGTGTGTTCTACTTGGTCCGGATGTCCTCCCTCTTTCTACGGTGAATAGTCCTATTTATAGAGGCCCTGGTCCTCTTCCCAAATAATGAGCGGGAAGGGCGCCAACAATTGGCCATTTTGAAGGGGAACATCCAGTACATGTTATCCTGACCAAAGGTGGTCTTCGGCTGCCAAAAGCACTGGTGATGACGCCGTCTTGGGCTCCATGGTGACCTCCATCCTGCCGCTCTGCTGGTCTTGGTCTTGTTGCACCGGAATGGTAACCTTTGCCCGATGCCTTAGCCTGTGCTTGCTCCCTTTGCACCGAAGGGGAAACAAGGACACTGCGTTGGCCGGCGCCTGCTTGGCGTCCGCCTGGTCTCGATCGTCATGGCTTGCGTCACCGGCTCCTCGCGAGGTGCCCCTGCCTTGATCTCTCCGCCACCCCGCGAGCCTGCCTGATGAGGCTGCCCCTGAGGAAGCTTCCTGTCGTCCGCCCCGCGAGGCTTGGCCCCTCGCGAGGGTCTTGAGCTTGAGCTGATGAAGATGGGCCGCGCTGGGCCCCCACTCGAGCCACGCCGCAGGCAGGCAAGTCTGGGGACCCCCGTTCCCAGAACGTCAACAGTAGCCCCCGGGCCCAAGGCGCGCCCGGGCTTGGCTTAGCACAGAAGCGAAGGGGCAAGCACGAAACGCCGCGGGCCCCAATAGCCTGCGGCCTCGGGCGCCGCATGTCGATTGATTGGACGTGGGCGTCTGCGCTTCCCCACGACGCCTCGGCAACCGTCCATCTGACAAAAGAGGTGCCCGAGCCAGAGTTACTTGCTTTGTTCTCGTTCGCCTTGCCCCAGATCCCCTTTCTCGCTCTTCTCCTTCCTGCTCCCGAAATCCTCCAGATCTGTCTCAATCCTTCCCATCCGGGACGCTATAGCGCCTCACAAGTCCCCGACCGAGGCTTGGTACTCGCCGGCTCTGGATCCCCCGAACTTGTCAGAGAAGAACCTTGCCCTCACGCGCCTGATGGCGGTGGCGCAGGGCAGCAAGGGGGCGACTATGCTCAAGGCCGACTCCGACCAGCCTGAGGGCAAGGGGAGCACCTTCTATCCGCTCTTCGTGAGCGCCATCATCGCCGGTCTGGTGCCTCCTTTCTCTGAGTTCTTCTTTGCTGTTCTCCGCCAATACAACTTGCAAACTCTGCATCTCCACCCCAACTCTGTTCTTCTCCTGGCGATTTTTGCTTACTATTGTGAGGCTCACGTCGGGGTAAAGCCCTCGGTGGCCTTGTTGCGCCACTATTTTTCCCTCCGGGTTTCTCGTGGCCATATCTCCGCATGCGCGAGCTTCATCGCATACTCCAACTCCAATGCTATCTCGAAGCCTGGGAAGAGGATCGAAGGCTTCCGGAGCAAGCGGGTCATGGTGGACGTCGGGCGCCTCCACCCCCGACTGGTGTTGCCTACGGGGCAGCCCACGGCCGTTGATGCGTGGTCCCACGTGGAGCTCGTCGACCCCCGTGCAAAGGCGGTGCTGAAGAGGATGAACGCGGACCTGCGGCCAGGCAACCTAGGGACGGCGAAGTTGACCGGGGCTACACTCCTGAGGGAGTTCTTGGAGCACCGGGTGGCTCCACTCCAGGAACACTCGCTCCCGTTGTGGTGGCTTGGGGAAGCGGACGCCGCCCTGCGCTTAAGCTCCGAGGCCCTGACCGACGAGGACCTGGTCGCGGCCCTCCACTCCTTGGTTGGGGGAGACGTGGCGAGCCCGGTGGGCACCCCCGTCCCCCTGTTCCTCCGTGAGGACTGGGAGCAGGTGGTGAACACCATGCCCACCTTCAATGGTGAGGGGCTGGTGCCCGCGGAAGCTCCCGAGGATCTGGCGGCGCTGGCGATGGTGGACGTGTCCTTCAACAGCTCCAGCGGGAATGAGGGGAAAGAAGAGGCGGAGGAGGAAGAGTCTGACTCTGAGGCGACTGGCAAGGAGTCGGGGGAGTCCTTCCCTCGGCGCAGGTCGCGGGCCCTCCGCTCCATGGCGGACAACGACGAGACCGGCGCCAGGTGAGGAGGGGAGGACTCTCCCTTGGTCACGAGGAAGGACAGGTCGGGGCTGGTTCTCCCAGGGTCTGCTCTGGTCCCCGGGCTGTCTGAGGCCAGCTCCAGCCCTCCTGACGTGCCCTCTGCTTCTGGGCCTCCCAAGGCTGACCCCAGCTGCAGGCTCTTGGGCTTCAAGTTTGGCCGGAAGTTGCTTGAGTCCGCAAACGACGACCAGTAAGTGCTCGATTCGTGCTTTGCTTGGTTTCTGCCGCCAAGGCCGGCACCTGCAGCAAAGAGGTTGAGAGGGGTTTTCGCGGCCCTGCTTGGGGCGAGTCCATCTGCCGGGGTGGCGCCTTCACCCGCTGGGGAAGGAGGCAGCGAGGCTCGCGCCTCCCCTGCCCGATCGTCTTCGCGAGGCCAACTGGGACGCTTCGGCGAGGAGTCAGCCCCCGTGGCCCCGCTGACCCTGGAGGCGAATGCGCTCGATGCTGCAGCCGTGGTAGCCAAGGCCCAGGGAGTTCCTTCCTGCCAAGATGTGATCACATTACCGTCCTCTCCGCCCGCTCCACTGGTTTCCGTTTCTTCTGATCCCTCCGCCGTCGTCCTAGACCGGGTCGCCAACGAACTGAGCTAGCTGCGGGAGGATCTTCTGAGTGCGGACCCTCACCTAGTGGCCGGGCGCCTGGAGCTAGCTTCTGGTGAAGGAAATATGCCCTAGAGGCAATAATATAGTTATTATTTATTTCCTTATATATCATGATAAATGTTTATTATTCATGCTAGAATTGTATTAACCGGAAACATAATACATGTGTGGATACATAGACAAACAGAGTGTCACTAGTATGCCTCTACTTGACTAGCTTGTTAATCAAAGATGGTTAAGTTTCCTAACCATAGACAAAGGAGTTGTCATTTGATTAACAAGGTCACATCATTAGTTGAATGATCTGATTAACATGACCCATTCCATTAGCTTAGCACCCGATCGTTTAGTATGTTGCTATTGCTTTCTTCATGACCTATACATGTTCCTATGACTATGAGATTATGCAACTCCCGTTTACCGTAGGAACACTTTGTGTGCTACCAAACGTCACAACGTAACTGGGTGATTATAAAGGTGCTCTACAGGTGTCTCCGAAAGTATTTGTTGGGTTGGCGTATTTCGAGATTAGGATTTGTCACTCCGAATGTCGGAGAGGTATCTCAGGGCCTTCTCGGTAATGCACATCACATAAGCCTTGCAAGCATTGCAACCAATAAGTTAGTTGCGAGATGATGTATTACAGAACGAGTAAAGAGACTTGCCAGCAACGAGATTGAACTAGGTATTGGATACCAACAATCGAATCTCGGGCAAGTAACATACCGATGACAAAGGGAACAACGTATGTTGTTATGCGGTCTGACCGATAAAGATCTTCGTAGAATGTGTAGGAGCCAATATGGGCATCCAGGTCCCGCTGTTGGTTATTGACCAGAGATTTGTCTCAGTCATGTCTACCCTGTTCTCGAACCGTAAGGTCCGCACGCTTAAGGTTACGATGACAGTTATTATGAGTTTATGCATTTTGATGTACCAAAGTTAGTTCGGAGTCCCGGATGAGATCACGGACATGACGAGGAGTCTCGAAATGGTCAAGACGTAAAGATTGATATATTGGACGACTATATTCGGACATCGGAATGGTTCCGAGTGGTTTCGGAGAAAACCGGAGTGCCGGAGGGTTACCGGAACCCCCCCCCGGGAGAAGTATTGGGCCACATGGGCCTTAGTGGAAAGAGAGAGGGGCGGCCAGGGTGGGCCGCGCGCCCCCTCCCCCTCTGGTCCGAATTGGACTAGGAGAGGGGGCGGCGCCCCCCTTTCCCTCTCCCTCTCCCCCTTCCTTTCCCCCTCCTAGTAGGTCCTACTCCTACTAGGAGGAGGACTCCTCCTCCTGGTGCGCGCCACAAGGGCTGGCCGGCCTCCCCCCTTGCTCCTTTATATACGGGGGCAGGGGGGCACCCTAGAACACACAAGTTGATCTTCGTGATCGTTCTTTAGCCGTGTGCGGTGCCCCCCTCCACCATATTCCACCTCGGTCATATTGTTGCAGTGCTTAGGCGAAGCCCTGCGTCGGTAGTACATCAAGATCGTCACCACGCCGTCATGCTGACGGAACTCGTCCCCGAAGCTTTGCTGGATCGGAGCCCGGGGAACGTCATCGAGCTGTACGTGTGTTAAGAACTCGGAGGCGCCGGAGTAACGGCGCTTGGACCGGTCGGATCGGGAAGACGTACGACTACTTCCTCTACGTTGCGTCAACGCTTCCACTTCGGTCTACGAGGGTACGTAGACAACACTCTCCCCTCTTGTTGCTATGCATCACCATGATCTTGCGTGTGCGTAGGAATTTTTTTGAAATTACTACGTTCCCCAACAGTGGCATCAGAGCCTAGGTTTTTATGGTTTGATGTTATGCACGAGTAGAACACAAGTGAGTTGTGGGCGATATAAGTCATACTGCCTACCAGCATGTCATACTTTGGTTCGGCGGTATTGTGGGATGAAGCGGCCCGGACCGACATTACGCGTACGCTTACGCGAGACTGGTTCTACCGCCGTGCTTTGCACACAGGTGGCTGGCGGGTGTCAGTTTCTCCAACTTTAGTTGAACCGAGTGTGGCTACGCCCGGTCCTTGCGAAGGTTAAAACGGCATCAACTTGACAAACTATCGTTGTGGTTTTGATGCGTAGGTAAGATTGGTTCTTGCTTAAGCCCGTAGCAGCCACGTAAAACTTGCAACAAACAAAGTAGAGGACGTCTAACTTGTTTTTGCAGGGCATGTTGTGATATGATATGGTCAAGACATGATGCTAAATTTTATTGTATGAGATGATCATGTTTTGTAACCGAGTTATTGGCAACCGGCAGGAGCCGTATGGTTGTCGCTTTATTGTATGCAATGCAATCGCCCTGTAATGCTTTACTTTATCACTAAGCGGTAGCGATAGTCGTAGAAGCATAAGATTGGCGAAACGACAACGATGCTACGATGGAGATCAAGGTGTCGCGCCGGTGACGATGGTGATCATGACGGTGCTTCGGAGATGGAGATCACAAGCACAAGATGATGATGGCCATATCATATCACTTATATTGATTGCATGTGATGTTTATCTTTTTATGCATCTTATCTTGCTTTGATTGATGGTAGCATTATAAGATGATCTCTCACTAAATTATCAAGAAGTGTTCTCCCCGAGTATGCACCGTTGCCAAAGTTCGTCGTGCCCAGACACCACGTGATGATCGGGTGTGATAAGCTCTACGTCCACCTACAACGGGTGCAAGCCAGTTTTTGCACACGCAGAATACTCGGGTTATACTTGACGAGCCTAGCATATGCAGATATGGCCTCGGAACACGGAGACCGAAAGGTCGAGCGTGAATCATGTAGTAGATATGATTAACATAATGATGTTCACCATTGAGAACTAATCCAGTTCACGTGATGATCGGTTATGGTTTAGTTTGATTTGGATCACGTGATCACTTAGAAGATTAGAGGGATGTCTATCTAAGTGGGAGTTCTTAAGTAATATGATTAATTGAACTTAAATTTATCATGAACTTAGTCCCTGATAATATCTTGCTTGTTTATGTTGATTGTGGATAGATGGCTCGTGCTGTTGTTCCGTTGAATTTTAATGCGTTCCTTGAGAAAGCAAAGTTGAAAGATGATGGTAGCAATTACACGGACTGGGTCCGTAACTTGAGGATTATCCTCATTGCTGCACAGAAGAGTTACGTCCTGGAAGCACCGCTGGGTGCCAGGCCTGCTGCTGGAGCAACGCCAGATGTTGTGAACGTCTGGCAGAGCAAAGCTGATGACTACTCGATATTTCAGTGTGCCATGCTTTACGGCTTAGAACCGGGACTTCAACGACGTTTTGAACATCATGGAGCATATGAGATGTTCCAGGAGTTGAAGTTAATATTCCAACAGAATGCCCGGATTGAGAGATATGAAGTCTCCAATAAGTTCTATAGCTGCAAGATGGAGGAGAATGGTTCTGTCAGTGAACATATACTCAAAATGTCTGGGTATTATAATCACTTGATTCAACTGGGAGTTAATCTTCCGGATGATTGTGTCGTTGACAGAATTGTCCAATCACTTCCACCAAGCTACAAAGGCTTCGTGATGAACTATAACATGCAAGGGATGGATAAGACAATTCCCAAGCTCTTCGCAATGCTAAAGGCTGCGGAGGTAGAAATCAAGAAGGAGCATCAAGTGTTGATGGTCAACAAGACCACTAGTTTCAAGAAAAAGGGCAAAGGGAAGAAGAAGGTGAACTTCAAGAAGAAGAGCAAACAAGTTGCTGTTCAAGAGAAGAAACCCAAATCTGGACCTAAGCCTGAAACTGAGTGCTTCTACTGCAAGCAGACTGGTCACTGGAAGCAGAACTGCCCCAAGTATTTGGCGGATAAGAAGGATGGCAAGGTGAACAAAGGTATATGTGATATACATGTTATTGATGTGTACCTTACTAGAGCTCGCCGTAGCACCTGGGTATTTGATACTGGTTCTGTTGCTAATATTTGCAACTCGAAACAGGGACTACGGATTAAGCGAACACTGGCAAAGGACGAGGTGACGATGCGCGTGGGAAACGGTTCCAAAGTCGATGTGATCGCAGTCGGCACGCTACCTCTACATCTACCATCGTATTAGACCTAAAGAATTGTTATTTGGTGCCAGCGTTGAGCATGAACATTATATCTGGATCTTGTTTGATGCGAGACGGTTATTCATTTAAATCAGAGAATAATGGTTGTTCTATTTATATGAGTAATATCTTTTATGGTCATGCACCCTTGAAGAGTGGTCTATTTTTGATGAATCTCGATAGTAGTGATACACATATTCATAGTGTTGAAGCCAAAAGATGCAGAGTTGATAATGATAGTGCAGCTTATTTGTGGCACTGCCGTTTAGGTCATATCGTTATAAAGCGCATGAAGAAACTCCATACTGATGGACTTTTGGAACCACTTGATTATGAATCACTTGGTACTTGCGAACCGTGCCTCATGGGCAAGATGACTAAAACACCGTTCTCCGGTACTATGGAGAGAGCAACAGATTTGTTGGAAATCATACATAGAGATGTATGTGGTCCGATGAATGTTGAGGCTCGTGGCGGATATCGTTATTTTCTCACCTTCACAGATGATTTAAGCAGATATGGGTATATCTACTTAATGAAACACAAGTCTGAAACATTTGAAAAGTTCAAAGAATTTCAGAGTGAAGTTGAAAATCATCGTAACAAGAAAATAAAGTTTCTACGATCTGAACGCGGAGGAGAATATTTGAGTTACGATTTTGGTCTACATTTGAAACAATGCGGAATAGTTTCGCAACTCACGCCACCCGGAACACCACAACGCAATGGTGTATCCGAACGTCGTAATCGCACTTTACTTGATATGGTGCGATCTATGATGTCTCTTACAGATTTACCGCTATCGTTTTGGGGTTATGCTCTAGAGACGGCCGCATTCACATTAAATAGGACGCCATCGAAATCCGTTGAGACGACACCTTATGAACTATGGTTTAGCAAGAAACCAAAGTTGTCGTTTCTTAAAGTTTGGGGCTGCGATGCTTATGTGAAAAAGCTTCAACCTGATAAGCTCGAACCGAAATCGGAGAAATGTGTCTTCATAGGATACCCAAAGGAAACTGTTGGGTACACCTTCTATCACAAATCCGAAGGCAAGACATTTGTTGCTAAAAATGGATCCTTTCTAGAGAAGGAGTTTCTCTCGAAAGAAGTGAGTGGGAGGAAAGTAGAACTTGATGAGGTAACTGTACCTGCTCCCTTATTGGAAAGTAGTACGTCACAGAAATCTGTTTCTGTAGCATTTACACCAATTAGTGAGGAAGTTAATGATGATGATCATGCAACTTCAGATCAAGTTACTACAGAACCTCGTAGATCAACCAGAGTAAGATCCGCGCCAGAGTGGTACGGTAATCCTGTTCTGCAAATCATGCTACTAGATCATGATGAACCTACGAACTATGAAGAAGCGATGGTGAGCCCAGATTCTGCAAAATGGCTTGAAGCCATGAAATCTGAGATGGGATCCATGTATGAAAACAAAGTATGGACTTTGGTTGACTTGCCCGATGGTCGGCAAGCAATAGAGAATAAATGGATCTTCAAGAAGAAGACTGACGCTGATGGTAATGTTACTGTCTACAAAGCTCGACTTGTCGCAAAAGGTTTTCGACAAGTTCAAGGGATTGACTACGATGAGACCTTCTCACCCGTAGCGATGCTTAAATCTGTCCGAATCATGTTAGCAATTGACGCATTTTATGATTATGAAATTTGGCAAATGGATGTAAAGACTGCATTCCTGAATGGATTTCTGGAACAAGAGTTGTATATGATGCAACCGGAAGGTTTTATCGATCCAAAGGGAGCTAACAAAGTGTGCAAGCTCCAGCGATCCATTTATGGACTGGTGCAAGCCTCTCGGAGCTGGAATAAACGCTTTGATAATGTGATCAAAGCATTTGGGTTTGTACAGAATTTTGGAGAAGCCTGTATTTACAAGAAAGTGAGTGGGAGCTCTGTAGCATTTCTGATATTATATGTAGATGACATATTACTGATTGGAAATGATATAGAATTTCTAGATAGCATAAAGGGATACTTGAATAAAAGTTTTTCAATGAAAGACCTCGGTGAAGCTGCTTACATATTGGGCATTAAGATCTATAGAGATAGATCAAGACGCTTAATTGGACTTTCACAAAGCACATACCTTGACAAAGTTTTGAAGAAGTTCAAAATGGATCAAGCAAAGAAAGGGTTCTTGCCTGTGTTACAAGGTTTGAAGTTGAGTAAGACTCAATGCCCACTGCAGAAGATAGAGAGAAGATGAAAGATGTTCCCTATGCTTCAGCCATAGGCTCTATCATGTATGCAATGTTGTGTACCAGACCCGATGTGTGCCTTGCTATAAGTTTGGCAGGGAGGTACCAAAGTAATCCAGGAGTGGATCACTGGACAGCGGTCAAGAATATCCCGAAGTACCTGAAAAGGACTAAGGAGATGTTTCTCATGTATGGTGGTGACAAAGAGCTCGTCGTAAAGGGTTACGTTGATGCAAGCTTTGACACTGATCCGGGCGATTCTAAATTGCAAACCGGATACGTATTTACATTAAACGGTGGAGCTGTCAGTTGGTGCAGTTCTAAACAAAGCGTCGTGGCAGGATCTACATGTGAAGCGGAGTACATAGCTGCTTCGGAAGCAGCGAATGAAGGAGTCTGGATGAAGGAGTTCATATCCGATCTAGGTGTCATACCTAGCGCATCGGGTCCAATGAAAATCTTTTGTGACAATACTGGTGCAATTGCCTTAGCAAAGGAATCCAGATTTCACAAGAGAACCAAGCACATCAAGAGACGCTTCAATTCCATCCGGGATTTAGTCCAGGTGGGAGACATAGAGATTTGCACGATACATACGGATCTGAATGTGGCAGACCCGTTGACTAAGCCTCTTCCACGAACAAAACATGATCAGCACCAAGACTCCATGGGTGTTAGAATCATTACTGTGTAATCTAGATTATTGACTCTAATGCAAGTGGGAGACTGAAGGAAATATGCCCTAGAGGCAATAATATAGTTATTATTTATTTCCTTATATATCATGATAAATGTTTATTATTCATGCTAGAATTGTATTAACCGGAAACATAATACATGTGTGGATACATAGACAAACAGAGTGTCACTAGTATGCCTCTACTTGACTAGCTTGTTAATCAAAGATGGTTAAGTTTCCTAACCATAGACAAAGGAGTTGTCATTTGATTAACAAGGTCACATCATTAGTTGAATGATCTGATTGACATGACCCATTCCATTAGCTTAGCACCCGATCTTTAGTATGTTGCTATTGCTTTCTTCATGACCTATACATGTTCCTATGACTATGAGATTATGCAACTCCCGTTTACCGTAGGAACACTTTGTGTGCTACCAAATGTCACAACGTAACTGGGTGATTATAAAGGTGCTCTACAGGTGTCTCCGAAAGTATTTGTTGGGTTGGCGTATTTCGATATTAGGATTTGTCACTCCGAATGTCAGAGAGGTATCTCAGGGCCTTCTTGGTAATGCAAATCACATAAGCCTTGCAAGCATTGCAACCAATAAGTTAGTTGCGAGATGATGTATTACAGAACGAGTAAAGAGACTTGCCGGCAACGAGATTGAACTAGGTATTGGATACCAACGATCGAATCTCGGGCAAGTAACATACCGATGACAAAGGGAACAACGTATGTTGTTATGCGGTCTGACCGATAAAGATCTTCGTAGAATGTGTAGGAGCCAATATAGGCATCCAGGTCCCGCTATTGGTTATTGACCAGATATTTGTCTCAGTCATGTCTACACTGTTCTCGAACCATAGGGTCCGCACGCTTAAGGTTACGATGACAGTTATTATGAGTTTATGCATTTTGATGTACCGAAGTTAGTTCGGAGTCCCGGATGAGATCACGGACATGACGAGGAGTCTCGAAATGGTCGAGACGTAAAGATTGATATATTGGACGACTATATTCGGACATCGGAATGGTTCCGAGTGGTTTCGGAGAAAACCGGAGTGCCGGAGGGTTACCGGAACCCCCCCGGGAGAAGTATTGGGCCACATGGGCCTTAGTGGAGAGAGAGGGGCGGCCAGGGTGGGCCGCGCGCCCCCTCCCCCTCTGGTCCGAATTGGACTAGGAGAGGGGGGGAGGCGCCCCCCTTTCCCTCTCCCTCTCCCCCTTCCTTTCCCCCTCCTAGGAGGAGGACTCCTCCTCCTGGCGCGCGCCACAAGGGCCGGCCGGCCTCCCCCCTTGCTCCTTTATATACGGGGGCAGGGGGGCACCCTAGAACACACAAGTTGATCTTCGTGATCGTTCCTTAGCCGTGTGCGGTGCCCCCCTCCACCATATTCCACCTCGGTCATATTGTTGCACTGCTTAGGCGAAGCCCTGCGTCGGCAGTACATCAAGATCATCACCACGCCGTCGTGCTGACGGAACTCGTCCCCGAAGCTTTGCTGGATCGGAGCCCGGGGAACGTCATCGAGCTGTACGTGTGTTAAGAACTCGGAGGCGCTGGAGTAACGGCGCTTGGATCGGTCGGATCGGGAAGACGTACGACTACTTCCTCTATGTTGCGTCAATGCTTCCGCTTCGGTCTACGAGGGTACGTAGACAACACTCTCCCCTCTCGTTGCTATGCATCACCATGATCTTGCGTGTGCGTAGGAATTTTTTTGAAATTACTACGTTCCGCAACATCTGGCTGGGCCCGTTCTGCCGCCTCCGTCCGAGCAGAGCTGCGCCAGGCCGTGTCGGCCTCTGATGGGGAGAAGCAGGCCGCCAGCCATGCCAAGGCCACTCGTGACGCTGCCCTGGGCGACGCTGCGGCTGCCCAGGGCCGCTGCAAGGCGCTGGAGGTCGAACTGCATGGCCTGTGCGACGAGCTCGCCAAGGAGATTCGCGGCCGCCAGGAGAAGGAGAAGGAGATGAAGGCTCGGGAGGCTGCCATCAAGGACCGGGATGCCAAGCTTGATGACCGCTGTGGCCGGTTGGAGACACTGGAGCGGTCGCTAAAGGCGGAGAGGACCAAGCTAGACGCCAAGGAGAAGGTCCTGGACGAGGATCGGGTGGCCTTCGCGCAGCTGGAGAAGAAAGCTCGCGCCGCGCTGAAGACGCTTTACGAGGGCGGCTTGGAGGAGCCGTTGGCTGGTGCGAAGGACAGCCCCGCCGAGCTGCTTCTGTTGGGGATATAACTATTTGGTAAGCCGCCCATGAGGGGCCGGGTTACGCAAAGAAGACTCATCAGAAGAAGCCCAAGACCAAACATGAAGATGGTGGTTCAATAAAGGGTTTAAAGCCCACAGGCGACTTAAGGCCCGTAGTGGTAAACCGCCACCATGGCATGACTTGTATCATAAGGCAGAATTAACTAGTCACCGAGCCGGACAATATTTATGAGCCGGCCGGGACTCTATAGGCCGCAGGGCGTCAACCTGTGTATATAAGGGGACGACCCGCCGACGGCTTAGGGCAAGAAACATCTCACCGAGGGCCGGGCATAGCGTATCTCGCTCCCTGGTTATCAAAACCTCATCAATACCAACCCAACTAGACGTAGGCCTTCCTTCACCGTAAGGGGCTGAACTAGTATAACTCTCTCGTGTCCTTTGTCCCGATTAACCCCATTAAGCTTCCTAGTTGCGATGGCTCCATGACTAAGTCCTTGCAAGAGGACATCTGCCGTGACAATTCCACAATAGTTGGCGCCCACCGTGGGGCCAGCGCACGGTGGATTTGAGTTCTTGAAGGGCAGCTTCGAAGGGCTCAAGGGATACGCAGTCGGACGGATGACCAAGAGTCATTGCGGCAAGATCTACATCGATGACGAAGGCTGGGCCCCCGAAGTCGGCTCAATCGAGTACGGGTACCGGGTCCCCTTCGGCGGAATCCACGTCTTCATCGGCCAGATTGGTGAGCCGGTCCCTGAGCCGGACAACTGCACCGGCCTCGTCGAGACGGCTTAGCGCACGAGACCCGCCCGAGCTCAACCCGTCATGAAGCGTGCCTTCGTGGGCTGCATCCACGGAGAGGAACTTTCTTAAGGATCTAAAGATGGTGGTGAGACGGCCGTCCTCTCTGACGGTGATTCGTCCGCCGGGTCAACAGATTCGCTGTATCAGGTGCAAGATGGCGTGCTTGGGGGCTGTTCCGATGGCTCCAGTATTCCGGACCCCTATGAGCCGCCAAGCTGGGCAAGAGTCTTCATGGCTGGTACTCAACCCAGCCAAAATTCCATAGCCGCAGCAGCCATAACGTCCGGGTCAGGAGCAGCCGGGGCAGGAGGCCCCGTGCGCCCGCCGGATTAGGTGCTGATGGATCTCATGGATAAGCTTGCGACCTTGTTAACCGCCACAGTTATCCCTGCGAATCAAGATGAGCATAATGCAGAGGTGGCACAGGTTCGTGAGGAGATAGCTCGGGCCAAGGAGGCCTTGCCAGCTGAGGACACCAGGTTAGCCACAGAATGGGCGGCCTTGGATGCTCGGGCGCAACAGCTCCAGTCAGAGGCTTTCCAGCTTACGATGAGCCTAAATGCGTCTAAGGAGGTGATGATGAGGAGACATCAGAAAACCCAATCCCGTTTGCCTCCGGTTTATGATCCTCGGAATCTTTTCGCTACACCGGAGCCGGCCCAAGTAACCCGCCAGATACAAATCAATTTATGACAGCCAGAACAGGAGGACCGGCTCAGCTTCGGGAGATGGCACCTCCTCATGGGAATATGGCACCGCCCTGTTATGTGCCGATACCACCGAGTCACTTTTCTAACCCCATCGAGAACTTGATTGCAGCTTCGGCACGTTTGGCGACCCTCCCAGTGGACGGTGACGATCCAACAGCAGTGGAGACCCGAAGGATCAGAGACCTCGTTCAGACGGCCCTGGCTCAGCAAGAGACTTATTCTTATAGCCGGGACATGATTCATTCAACTCCTCCGCCTTGGTTAGCCCCGGCTCGTCCAAACCAGAGTCCAAGTTACAGTAGGCACATGGAGTCAGAAGCTTTGTCAAGCAACGCCCAGCGCCGTAACCAGCCCGATGGTTATAACCCGGTGCAGTACCGAATACGTCAGGAGGACGAGCAGGCGGCTCAGCTAGCGGCTCAACAGACGGCTCATCAGGACTTTCCAGATTGTCCGACGACTGTCGTTGAGGCGGGAGTGGCCACCAGAACCGGCGGGGTTCCTTGTTTGGTGTCGGCTCTACATAATGTACGTTTACCCAAGGACTTCAAGGGACCTCGAAAGGTGCCGAATTACACGGCCGACTTACAGCCCGGAGCGTGGATCGAAAGTTATGAGATGGCCATGGAGCTGTTGGAGGTCAGCGATGCAACAATGGCTAAATACTTCACCATGATGTTGGATGGAACGGCCCGGTCTTGGCTAAAGGGCTTGCCACCCAATTCCATTAGTTCATGGGCAGAGCTAAAGGCCTGGTTCATCCAGAACTTCAAAGACACTTGCAAGCAATCTATGTCGATTGTGGACTTAACAAATTGTAAGCAAGAGGAGGGTGAATCCACAACTCATTGGGTGCGCCGGGTCAAGGAGATAATACATTCGTCTGACAAGATGGATGTCGGCTCTGCAGTCCTCATGTTGGAGAAGAATTGCCGCTTTGAGCCGCTGAGACAGAAACTGGGGCGCCTTAAGCATGATTGCAACGATATGGGTATGCTGATGGTAGCTTTAGTCAAATACGCCAACTCTGATAGTACCAAGGATCCCGCGTCTGATGAGGAAAAGACAGGGAAGGGAAAGAAGAACGGCAATGGAAAGGGTCAGCAGCATAACCCGACGAATCAAGGAGGCAATAAGCGTAAGGCGGAGGGTAACCCGGAGTTTGTGGCTAACGCTAATGCACAGGGTAACAATCAGAGACGTAAGGGAAAGCCACCCCTCGATCTGGCGGGTCAGGTCCATCTATTGAGCAACTACTCAATGAGCCCTGCCCGAGACACGACACCCGGGAACGACCCGCCACCCACTTGTGGAAAGATTGCGCAATCATGAAGGCTTTCAAGAATTCCAACACGTTTGATGGCAATCATGGGTCGGGAGGCGGCTCAGGTGCCAGCGGCTTTCATGGCCCGGTCAGCGGCTCAAGTTCCGGCTTTCAGGGAAATCAGTGCGGCTATAATCGACATTAGTCTGGTCAAGGAGGACAACAACAGCAGCAGTCGGGTTATCAAAGCCATCCGAAGCAGCTGAAAAGTGGGAAGTATCATGTGTTCACCACTAGCTTATGCAAACGTGACCAGAAAGTTCATAAGAGGGCTGTGAACTCTGTTGAGCCGGCAGTTCCTCGTTACTTGAGATGGTCAGAGCAGCCCATTATATGGAGCAGGGAAGATCACCCTCCCCGGGTTGACAATCCGGGTCAGTTAGCCTTGGTGGTAGCACCTCAGGTCGGTGGAGATAAATTCACCAAAGTACTCATGGACGGAGGTAGTAGCATCAACATCCTCTATTACGAGACCTTTCGATGCATGGGTTTGACTGACAAAAATTTAAGGACATCCAACACCGTCTAGGTCACAAGGGCACCATCAACGTTCATGGAAGTTGAAATGTGGCCCTAGAATGTGAAGAAGGCGATGCGGCTTATGCTGAGTCTGTGTGTGCAACAGAGGAGTTGAAGTTTTATCAAGATAATGTTGACCCGGCGGATATGACCCCCCTGAAGAAGCCAACCACAGAGCATGACCCGGCAATGAAGTTTAAGTCGGCTGCTGAAACCAAGCTCATTGATTTTACTCCGGGTGATTCATCTAAGCAGTTCAGTATCAGTGCCAATTTGGATCCTAAATAGGAAAGCGCGCTCATCGAGTTCATCCTTGAGAACAGGGACATCTTTGCATGGAAGCCTTCTGACATGCCGGGTGTACCGAGAGAACTCGCTGAGCACAATCTCAATATTGATCCTAAGTATAAGCCGGTCAGGCAGAGAGACGGAAAGCTATTGGAGAGGAGGTCGCCCGGCTCTTAGCGGTCGGGTTCATTGTTGAAGTTTTTCACCCGGAGTGGTTGGCTAACCCAGTGCTCATCCTCAAGAAGAACGACACCTGGCGGATGTGTGTGGATTACACGGACTTAAATATGGCTTGTCCGGCTGATCCCTTTGCTCTCCCCCGTATTGATCAAATCATTGATGCTACGGCCGGTTGCGAGCGTTTGAGTTTTTTGGATGCTTACTCTGGTTATCATCAGATCAATATGGCAGTTAAGGACCAGGAGAAGACGGCTTTCATCACTCCGTTTGGAGCCTTCTGCTATGTATCTATGCCATTTGGGCTCAAGAGTGCCCAGGCGACTTATCAACGATGTGTACAGAACTGTCTCCACGATCAAACTGGACGCAATGTTCATGCTTATGTGGATGACATCGTGGTGAAGTCTAGGGAGAAGGAAACCTTGATATCTGATCTAAGAGAGACCTTTGATAATCTCCGGGTTTATAAGATGATGCTTAACCCGGCCAAGTGTGTATTTGGTGTACCTGCAGGCAAGCTTCTGGGTTTTCTGGTCTCGAACAGAGGCATTGAGGCTAACCCGGAGAAGATCAAGGCAATCACCTCTTTGGCTAAACCGGCATGTATCAATGATGTTCAGCGACTGGCGGGTCGCGTTGCTGCTTTAAGACGGTTCATAAGCCGGTTAGGGGAGAAGGACCTACCGCTGTATCAGATGATGAAGGAAACAGACACTTTTGTCTGGAGTGATGCTGCTAATGCTGGCTTTGAAGATTTAAAGAGACAGTTGTCTGAGCCATCGGTCCTTGTGGCTCCCATTGATAGAGAGCCATTGCTATTATATGTGGCTGCTAACTCATGAGCCGCCAGTGTTGCCGTCGCGGTGGAAAGCAAGGAGGCTGGCAAGGAGCATTCGGTTCAACGGCCGGTTTACTACATCAGTGAGGTGCTCATTGAGTCTAAACAAAGGTATCCACATTGGCAGAAGCTTGTTTACGGAGTGTTCATGGCAAGCCGGAAGCTGAAGCAGTACTTCCAAGGTCATCCTATCACTATGGTAAGCTATGCCCCCTTGGGAGACATCATACAGAATAGAGAGGCCACAGGACGAGTCGCCAAGTGGGCCATTGAGCTTGGGCCTCATGGTCTGAAATACATGCCTCGGACTGCTATTAAGTCTCAAGCCTTGGTGGACTTTATCAATGATTGGACGGAGTTGCAGGCACCTGAGGAGAAGCCGGATAACACATATTGGACTATTCACTTTGATGGGTCCAGACAGTTGGAAGGCTCGGGGACTGGAGTCGTTTTAACTTCCCCCCGAAGTGACAAATTTTGTTATGTGCTCCGGCTTATGTTTCCTTGTACTAACAATGCAGCTGAGTATGAGGCCTTACTCCATGGTCTCAGGATGGCCAAAGAGATGAATTTGAGCCGGGTAAGGTGCTTGGGTGACTCAGATCTCGTGGCTCACTAGGTGTCAGGCAAGTGGGACTCCAAGGATCCCTTAATGGCGGCTTACCGTCGTGAAGTTGATGCTGTGGCTGGACACTTCAAGGGTTATCAAGTGGAGCACATTGATTGAAGGAAGAATGAGGCGACTGATGCTTTAGGCCGGCTAGGATCTCAGCGTAAGCCGGTGCCACCTAACACCTTTCTTGATGTTTTGCATAATCCTTCTGTCAAGTTACCCACAGAGGAAGACCTAGCAGTGCCAGACCCGGAGGCACAGTTGGTAGCAGCTCTTCACGTTATTCCGGATTGGACAGTGCCATATTTGGCTTACATGACCCGGGGAGAGTTGCTTGAGGATGAAACCTTGGCGAGACAAATCATCCGACGGTCTAAATCCATGACAATTGTTCATGGCGAGTTACATCATCGCAGTGTCACGGGGGCGTTTCAACGTTGTGTGTCGCCTGCGGAAGGTCAGGAGATACTTCGTGAGATCCATGAAGGGGATTGTGGTCATCACGCCAGCTCAAAGTCTCTTGTGGCAAAGGCTTTCTGTCATGGTTTCTATTGGCTGACGGCTCATGTTGATGCGGAGGATCTGGTCAGTAAATGCGACGGATGTCAGAAGTTTTCACGACGAGCTCATGTGCCGGCTCAAGAGTTGAGGATGATTCCAATTACTTGGCCGTTTGCAGTCTGGGGGCTTGACATGGTTGGACCTTTCAAAAGGTCTAAAGACAAAAAGACACACCTCCTGGTGGCATTGGATAAGTTCACAAAGTGGGTTGAGGCAGAGCCGGTCAGTAAGTGTGATGCAGCCACGGCGGTTCAGTTCACGAAGAAGGTGATCTTTCGCTTTGGATTTCCACACAGCATCATAACTGATAATGATACCAATCTCTCCAAAGGTGCCATGGAAGAGTTCTGTCAACGAGAACATATCTGGCTTGATGTTTCGGCTGTTGCTCATCCTCAATCCAATGGTCAAGCAAAAAGAGCAAATCAGGATATCTTGAAGGGTATCAAACCCCGGCTCTTGGTCCCCTTACAGCGGATGCCGGGTTGTTGGGTGGAGGAGTTACCATCTGTACTTTGGAGCATCAACACCACACCTAACAGATCTACGGGTTACACACCTTTCTTCATGGTGTACGGAGCAGAGGTGGTCCTGCCAAGTGACATCCGTCATGCACTACTAGGAAAAGGCCTACTAATGGTGCACTAGTTTTGCCTACTAATGGCGCATTACCAGTGCACCATTAGTAGCACGCCACTAGTATATCTTACTAATGGCGCACCACAGGTGCGCCATTAGTATCTGGTATACTAATGGCGCACCCACTAGTGCGCCATTAGTATGTAACAGCATGCGCCATTAGTGTGCCTCCCGGGGGGCCATACATAAGCATGGCTTTGTCATAGTAATGGCGCATTCTACGCCGATGCGCCATTAGTATCCTTTGGCACACTAATGGCGCACCTGGTGGTGATGCGCCATTAGTATGAATATTTGGTTTATTTTTTTCCTTTTCTGATTTTTGCGCAGGTTACAAAATATATTATTAGACAGAATATAAAATATATTATTAGACAGAATATAGACAGTAGCACACAGCAACATCAGATTCATCGAATACAATAGAAGATTAGTCTCCGAATACAATTCATCATATTAGTCTCCAAATTCAAAAGACCGAACAAAGTTAAAACATTACAAGTCTCAAGACCGCGAGTATCGAGTTTGTCTTCACATTACAAGTCGATATCGATCATCTAAACTACCATCACATAGAAGAGAGCTGTGGTCATCACGATGAGCATCATCGCGATCAAACTGGTCTTCATCCGGTTCCTCCAACGCTCCCTCCTCTCTCCCGCTAGATAGCGGGCGTATCTAGATTCGGCCTCCACCCTAGTGGTGTACCCTTTGTAACTGTTACCGCTGAAACGGTGAACCTGTCTTCGGCACTCCTCCCAGTCGTCGTAGACTTCGGGAACCTTACCGTTGTACACGACATACGACGACATGTCTATGCACAAGCCAAACAACAGAAAATACATAAGCAATATGTAAGTATGCAACAAAAGGATCGGAAGAGAAAAGCAAGACATTAATAGCACGATTCATGGTCCTACTAACAAATAGCATCGATTACATCTAAGTTGAACGACTGTCCAAACCAAAGAGACATACAAATTCATTAAAGTATAATTACAACATGAGCCAATCAATGTTTCAGAACTACACATCACTACTTTCGACTCGACTCATCGAACAGGAGCGTGGATGAAGCCGCCGTCTGTCGTGATGGTCATGAAATCGCGGTCGTTGTCACCCTGCATTTGTAGCGTTCCATCTATCTCACTGTTGGATGGTTGATATCTGAGGAAGAACTGCCACGAGGTATGAAGGACATCTTGATGGATGATGCCCGCAAACTCCGACTGGATGCGAAAGAATTCTTGTCTGAGGTCCGCGTCCTGGACTGCCGACAAGCTCACGGCCCAATCTTTGAGATTATCTGGTACCAGAATTTGATGATGGTCCCTTACGATCGCCCTCATGTGATGGAGGGCGTAGTAGGCATCCTTCTGACCGCCAGGCGGCTGCTTGACGCAGCAGAACTTCGTATTGTGTGAGAACATGTGCTTGCCGTACTTACGAATTGGCCTGGTGAAGGTGCCTCCAGATTTGGCGTAGCCGGGGAGAACATCATCAATAAATTTCTTGACATTTGTTTAGTCTATGTTGGAGTTACGTTCGGGTCTAAATACGTGGCCATGGAATATTTCGGGCTTAAGAGTATGAGTGTGCAATGTGTGTCACTGCACAGAACACAGAATGTTAGAAAAAAAAGAACGATCGAAATCTAAGAAATCATATGTTACGGGGGGGTTAAGGGATGACTTACTTGGGAAAGTAAGGCACAAGGAAGTTATCCTTATCTGCGTTTGCCAGAATGACGCCTTCGAGGTGTGAACTCGCAACTTGGCGGTCCCTAGCGCTGCTCAAGTGCTTGGCATGCATGTAGAAGGGGTCGACTATCACGATGTCCGGGGTCTTGTCTCTAATGATCCGCATCTGCATGCTCAGCGAAAACAGTCGAACGAAGGTGTAGTGCAGCGGATGAAGGTTAAACATAGCAAAGATGTCATCAAACCGCAGGACGATCATACCCCCGATGTCGCCATCCACAAAGCCCTTGCCCTCTGGCACCTTGGCCACGAAAACCGGGTATGCCACATCCTTCTCTCTGAGACGCCGCTTCTCCAAAGAAAGAACACTATCGTGCAGACTCCGCATAGCACCGGTTGTAGCATTCAGCATATTTGGCGGTAGCATCGCCCTACCCGCCACATGCACACTCCTCGAGATATCCTTAGGTGAAGGTGGCCCGTCCTGAGCACGGATCGAACTCGGTGCCGGTTGGCTCGCACCGGCGCCCTTGTTAGTCTTTCGTTTCCGTCCCTTCTCCTTGATCTCCTGTAATGGGACCGAGTTCTGCTCACAGACCGCCTTCTTGAGCGTGTTGGGGCTGATAATATTTCGCACCTCAGCTATCTGAGGCTCGGTGAAGGCGGGAGCTGGAGGCGTGTCCTGAGAACTGAACGCCAGACGACGCCTATTGCAATTGGATTTCTCCGCCGTACCAGCTAGATCGCGGTTGTCTTGGTTGGGTTCTTGAGAAAGAGGCCCGCAGAACTCGTCAACGTACCCATGTTCGGCAAAGTACTTATCAACTTTGGTAAATGTACCGTCGTCGTTGTCGTCGCCATCCGGACCCTGTGCCATAGGGTTGTCCGGATCCTATGCCATAGGGATGTCCGGCAGGTCCGGTAGCGTTGCGGCGTTCTTGCCATGGCTTAGCGCCGGCACGACTGGCGGTCTTGCCTGTGGGGTGGTGTCCCCCGCCCCCAAACGAATCTGGCTCTTCGGCCAAAGCAGGGGCTAGTTTACGCAGGTGCTGAGGGTCATCTCATCTTCTTCGTCGGCCCCAGCGGGTCGAATCGGAGGTAACAGCTCGTCGCAGCCTGGCAGCACCCGAACCACTTCAACCCTATACATTGTGGGTGGCATCGGATTACCGTGGAACATGGGGTTGCCTGGTTGAACGGTTCT
Organism: Aegilops umbellulata; assembly: GCA_032464435.1. Taxonomy (NCBI): domain Eukaryota; kingdom Viridiplantae; phylum Streptophyta; class Magnoliopsida; order Poales; family Poaceae; genus Aegilops; species Aegilops umbellulata. The sequence goes on from CP136057.1 coordinate 54,854,535, forward strand.
GCCCTTGGCGACATCGACCAACTCGGCGCCCACGAAGTGCAGAAGAGTGCAAGGAAAGTCAGAGGTGCCCTGCGAAAATATGTACAGGGCATCAGGGATGCCCAGTCAAAGGCAAGGAGATGAAGTCATCGGCCGAGAGGCTTAGTTACCGTGATGCCGTCGAGCTCAGCTAATGTCGAGGCACCGCCAACGGCGGGCGTGCAGCTGACGGAGGGGGCGCTTGCTGGTGAGGTGCCGGCCGGCGTACACCCGGGTGCATTAAGCTCCAATGCCCGTGCCAGCGCCGGAGACACGAATACCGCCTCCGCCGGAGACACCAATGGCGCCGCCGCCGGAGACACCAATGGCGCCGCCTGCGCGCTGTGCGAGTTGCTGGCCGTGAAGCTGGGAACCGGGGGAGGCCCCTGTTGGCCGCCCGCAATCCATGTCGTCAGCCCATGAATCAACGTAGGCACCATGGCGTTGAGCGTCATTCCAAGTTGTTGTTGCACTTGCTCTTGGACAAGCTCCGGAATCCGTGCCACTTGTGCCTTGAGTTCTTCAACCTCGCGCGTCTGGCTTTCCAAGCTGGTCTTTTTCTCCTTCCACACACCAGCGGTATAGTATGACCCCCATTTTGTGGACAAGCCTTTGCCGGCCACACGACCAGCTGACGTCGGCTTATTGAGCTTATCCTTGTTTTTCATTACGTTCAACGCCCTATTTAAAGGGGTTTCGAAAGGGGAGCTCTTAGACGACCCCGCGCTACTGCTTTCAGTGTCCTGCGAAAGGAACGTGAACCATTTAGAAATATTGGGGATTAATTAGAGTGCAACCATATGGAGCTAATTACGCGGGGGTGTATTCCTTACCAGAAGAAGCTGAAGCGCCCTGGTCTTCGGATCCGTGGTAAGATCCTTTGTTATCGGGTCCTCCTTGTACCGGGCCCTGACATAGTTCCTGGTCTGCTTGTCACCGCTGTATTTCTCGAAGCGGGGCGGTAGGCCTTGCTCGGCACGCTCCGCGTCCTCCTTGTCCGGCGGCGGCGGTGGAGCGGGGGAGGGTGCGGGGGGTGCCCGTTGGTGGCGATGGAGCGGGGGAGGGTGCGGGCGACCGGGTGCTCGTCGGCGGCGGTGGAGTGGGGGAGGGTTGCGGTGGGTCGTCGGCGGCGGTGGAGCTAGCGGGGGAATCGACATCGAGATGGAGGAGGATCGAGATCAAGATGGAGGGGGAATCGAGATCGAGATGGAGGGGGATCGAGATCAAGTGTCCCCATGAATTCAAAAAGTGCCCATGAAATTTAAAAATATTCATGATATCAAAAAGTGCCCATAAAATACAATCGAGAAACGAAGCCTACGATTTAAACACAATCGATCTTAGCTAGCTATCTGTTCACAATCTTCTTGCCCTTCTTTTTGGCAAATGGAGTTCTTCTGTGGAACGGACGTCCTTTAGGTAGGGTGGTCCTGCCTCTTCTTGTGGTGTGTGCTGCTACTTCATCGTCGCCGTCATGTTCGATCTTCAGGTCGCCGTACTTGTCGAAGTCTTGCTCATTGGCTACTCCATCCATTCCGATGATCTTCCTTTTGCCTCTCCTCACGACAACACGACTGGGCTTTGACAGGTCGGTAATGAAGAAGCAGTGGTCCACTTGGGAAGCCAGTACCCATGGCTCATTTTTCGCGGTGACGTTTGCGCCCGCGGTCTTGGATTTGGCTTCGGGTATAACCATGGTGGTGAAATACTGGTCTTCTTTTAGGACGCTCTTGGCCCATCTGACATGGAACATCGGGACCTTCTCTCCAGCGTAGCTCAGCTCCCAGATCTCCTCAATCCTTCCGTAGTATCTGTCCTTGTCGTTGCCGGTGTAGGATTCCATCGTTACCCCGGAGTTCTGATAACCATCGCTCTTCATGTCCTTGTCCTCGGTGTAGAATGTGTAGCCGTTGATATCGTACGCCTCATAGGTCATCAGGTTGTGCTCGGCGCCCTGTGACAAGGCGAATATGAGTTGTTCTTCCGCAGAAGAATCCTCATGTAAAGGGTACGACAGAAGCTTCTGCTTGAACCAACGCTTGAAACATGAGTTGTGCTCTTTGAGTATATCTCCTTCCGTCCTCTGTTTGCCTCGGTCATTGTACGTCTTCTCAATAAAGGTTTTGTGATCTACCACCCAAGGATCGACCACGTCTATGTGTTGTAGCGCGACTAGGTTTGCTCTTTCAAAGTCGGCGAGTCGACCCTCGAAGTCGACATGCATTTTGCGGCGACCCTCACGGTGACCCCATCCAGCGAGCCTGCCGAGGTGCCTGTTGACGGGCAGACCAACGGGGTTCTCGATGCCTAGATAATTCGTGCAGTAGGAGATGCACTCTTCAGTTAGAAAGCCCCTGGCTATACTTCCCTCTGGATGTGACATGTTGCGAACGTATCCTTTGATGACACCATTCATCGTTTCAAACGGCATCATGCTGTGCAGGAACGTTGGTCCGAGTTGGATGATATCCTCCACGAGATGGACCAGCAGATGCACCATAACGTCGAAGAATGCGGGCGGGAAGTACATCTCAAGCTCGCATAGTATCACCACGATCTCTTCATGTAGCCTTCTGAGTTGCCTCACGCCAATCGACTTCCGAGGGATGACGTCGAAAAAGTTGCGTAGGCCAAATAGCGTTTCACGGACGTGCGCGTCCATGATCCCACGGATTGCAACTAGAAGTATCTGCGTCATCAGGACGTGACAGTCGTGAGACTTCATCCCGCTGAACTTCTGCTTCGCTGGGTCTAGGTATCTGCTTATCTTCCCCGCATAACCGTAAGGAAGTTTTACTCCTAGGAGGCAGGTGAAAAACTGCTCGATCTCCTCCTGACTGAGAGTGAAGCACACAAGAGGGTAGTCATTTCCGGTCTTCTTGGCCTTTTTGCCTTTGCGACGACTTTCTGTGTCCTGCTTCGCCTCATCATCATCATCATCATCATCATCATCATCATCATCATCATCATCATCATCATCATCATCATCATCATCATCATCATCATCATCATCATCAGCGTGAAGCTCCTGCCTGATGCCCATTGATTTCAAGTCTGCCCTTGCTTTCGGCCCATCTTTGGTCCTCTCTGGCATGTTGAGCAGGGTACCAAGCAGACTCTCGCACACGTTCTTCGTGATATGCATGACATCAAGGCTGTGAGGCACACGGTGGATCTTCCAGTACGGCAAGTCCCAGAAAACAGACCTCGTTTTCCATACCTTCAGTAGCGGCTCTGGCGCCTTTCTCTTCTTTCCCGGCTCTGGCGCCTTTTGCTTCTTTCCCGGCAGTGGGCAGTCTTTCCAATTTTTCAACAGCTTGTCTATTTCCTCGCCGCTCCTCGTACACGGGTGTTTTCGGGGTTCGGTTTCACCATCGAACAGATCCTTGCGTTTCCTCCACGGGTCATCATCGCGAAGCCACCTTCGATGTCCCATGAACACGGTTTTCGAAGACCCGGGATCTCTATCTAGCTGGCGATACGTTGTGTCATCCATGCACCTTACGCATCCAGAAAATCCGTGGACTACCTGCCCCGTGAGATATCCGTAACCGAGATAGTCGTGCACCGTCGTGAGCAGTGCGGCTCTCATAGGGAAATATTCTTTCTCTGCGGCGTCCCACGTATTGGCCGGCGTTTTCCACAGCGTGTCTAGCTCCTCCTTCAGCAGCCCTAGATACAGATTGATGTTGTTCCCTGGTTGTTTCGGCCCTTCAATTAGCATACTCATGTGAATGTACTTCCTCTTCATGCACAACCAGGGGGGAAGGTTGTACATCCACACAAACACAGGCCAGGTGCTATGTGTGCTTCTCTGGCCGCCAAACGGATTGAGTCCATCGGTGCTCGCGCCCAGCACGATGTTCCTTGGATCCTTCCCAAATTCTGGGTATTCGAAGTTCAACGCTTGCCACTGGCTCGCATCCTTAGGGTGACTCAGCATCTTGTCTTTTTTACTTATCTCCGGATCATTTCCGTCATCTTCCCGCTTCTTCTCCTCCCTATCCACGTGCCAACGCAGGAGCTTTGCTACCTTAGGGTCCGTGAAATACTGCTGCAGACGAGGAGTGATCGGAAAGTACCACACCGATTTTCGAGGAGCTTTCTTCCTTTTCTTGTATCGAGTGACGCCGCACACCGGACATATGGTAGACTCCGCGTGCTCGTCCTGATAAATGATACAATTGTTCATGCACACATGGTATTTCACATGCGGTAAATCCAGAGGACACACGATTTTCTTCGCCTCCTCGAAACTGGTCGGGCACTTGTTCCCCTTGGGAAGACGTTCGTGCCAGAATGACATGTTCTCGTCGAAGCATGCGTCGGTCATTTTGTGTTTTACCTTCATCTCCAGAGCCATGAGCGTTACTTTCAGGCGGGTATCCTCGGGACTGCATCCTTCATACAATGGAGTAACCGCGTCTATCTCCAGTTGATCCAGCTTGGCTTTCTCTCGGGCGGCAGCTCTTGCGTTATCCGTCTGCTTGAGAAGCAGCTCTTGAATATGAGGGTCCTGCACCCAGCCTCCATCGTCGTCTGCTCCGGCATCTTCATCTTCATGATCATGCCCTTCGTCTTGATCTTCCTCATCATCATGTACGACATCTACTACATGATGACTGTGTACAGCATCACCGTCGTGATCATGTCCTGGAGGTTCTTCGTCTTCTCGCCCGCCCTCGCCGCGGTGGTACTTGTCTTGTTGCCCTTCCTCATTTCTTGCTCGGCGCCGGCCATGGACGACTTCATAGTCATCTTCATCACCTTGCCACCTATACCCATCCATGAAACCACGCAAGAGCAGGTGGTCCCGCACCTGCCCGGAATCCGGGTCCGCAATATCTCCGTCTCGTTCTTTTGAAGCATCTCGGACTTCGCGGAGCTCAAAAACCTATTCACGATGCCTTCAGTCATCGTGCGGACCATGGTCGCCTGCGGGGTAGAGCAAAACGATATGTTAGAACCAAGAAAAAATTAGGCATGACCTTCCCTAAAAATAGGACAAAAAAGAATGCATAGTGCCAAAATTCTTGCCGAAACGGAAATGAATCAAAACATTCCAGCAAAATATTGGCAACTATCGCATTTCAAATACCGGTACCTTCAAACACAAACATATATGCAACACCACAAACACATGCAACACCAAAAAAATACATAGATCTAGCTAGGCCACAAAAAGTGCATGTGCACGTTGTTGGAGCGAGCTAGGGAGAAAACAAGTAGATCTACATCATGAAGATAGCTTTCCCTTACTTACCTATCAAAAAAGGTAATTTCACCACTTAATTTTGATGAATCTATGGTGGAAATGAGGTGAGGAGGAGGAGATGGCCGAAAGCTTGGAGAAGGAGGTGGATGGAATGAAGTGGGGAAAGTGAGTGGGTAGGTGTGGGGCTGTCCAAAATATCTTGTTGGGGTCCCAGGTTACTAATGGCGCACCACAAGCAAATGCGCCATTAGTAACCCTGGTTACTAATGGCGCACCAGCAGGTGGTGCGCCATTAGTAGTTTTGCAAAAAAGTAATAAATAAATAAATATATATACTAATGGCGCATCTTCTCACAGTGCGCCATTACTAGTTTAAACTAGTAATGGCGCACTGTGAGAGGATGCGCCATTAGTAGTTTTGCAAAAAAAAAGAATAAATTTTTTTTGCATTAATGGCGCACTGTCTGCTCGGTGCGCCATTAGTAGTTAGAACTAGTAATGGTGCATTATGGACCTGATGCGCCATTAGTATGTATGGAAAAATGGAAAAAAAATTCATACTAGTGGCGCACCCTGTTTCCGGTGCGCCATTAGTGTCTTCCACACTAATGGCGTATCACAGACAGGTGCACCATTACTATATAGTAGTGGCGCACTAGTTTCATGGTGCGCCATTAGTACCAATCCTATCTATATCCCTTTTCCTAGTAGTGATCACTCGCCCCGCGTAGCGGCTTACGTTGACGCTGATAACGAAAAAGCTCATCAGGATGAACTTGACTTGTTGGATGAGGAGCAAGACTTGGCAATAGCCCGCTCGGTGTTTTACCAGCAAGACCTGCGCCGCTATCATAGGCTCCGTGTTAGAAGCAGAACCTTTCAGCAAGGCGACTTAGTGCTCCGGCTCATCCGGGATCAGTCTGATATGCACAAGCTATCCCCTCCTTGGGAAGGACCCCTTGTGGTTAGCAAGAATCCGAACAACGGGTCATACTACCTTATCGATGTTCGAGAGCACAAGGACTCACGTAAGTCGGAGGAGGAGACCCGCCGGCCGTGGAATATCGCCCATCTTCGGCCTTACTATACTTGAGCCACTGGTTCCCAAGATGTATATGTTTTGACGATGTATATATTACATAAAGCAATAGAGCAGGACCTCTGTCCTTTTCACCCTCAAAGGTTTACATGTCTTCTTTATCAGGTGGTGGAAACAACAAACAGGGGGTGGATCGTATCTGAATCTGGCTTTCCTTTTGGTCCGACTTATGATCATATCTGAATCTAGCCATGATCACTTGGGGGCTTCCTGTTCAAACATAGGTCGTATTCGAACCAAAGAGAACATAGCTGTCGATACCCACCTGATCGACATACTGCCAAACCCACTTGGGGGTTTCTTGATCATATTTGAATCATAGCTTAACCCCTTTGGGTCTGACGTGGATCGTATTCGAATCAGCGTCATTAAACAACTCTTATGGTCACTTGGGGGCTTCCCGTTCAAACATAGGTCGTATTTGAACCAAGCAGAACATAACTGTCGATACCCACTTGATCGGCATCGCCAAAGCCACTAGGGGTTATACGATCGTATCCGAATCTTAGCTTAACCCCTTTGGAACGGTTCACTGATCGCATTTGAATCAGAGGCCTTCAAATTTTGTTTATCATACTTTATAAGTGTAAGTGTTTGACTATCTTGAGTCCTTTCTCGAAAGTGCTATGGGGTGGTTCTCGTTCCACTGGTTTAATATTGGTCACTTCAGGTTGTTAGATGCCAGGTGAACATCATATGTGCCAACTTTCAGGAGTTAAACTTACCCTCATGATTTAGGTCACATAAACCAGCGAGATTACCAAAAGGATCGCAGGTATGCTATTATGATTATGTTTTAACAGATATAATCATAAACGGGCCCTTATATGATGTTTTGGTTCACACTCCGGGTTATCACTCCCTTATGTGACCCCCGATGTGATAAGTCGCCAAGGGAATTCTGTTTGTTTTATATGTAGGATAAGGCAAGCAATTTTTTACATCAAGGAAATAAAAGATCAACATAAGCTGGAAGTATATAGCGATGGCGGCTTACGAAAGTATTAAGCGCCATAAACATGCGCGAAGGCATGGCAAATATCAAGAGGTTTTTCCGCCCTATTACAAGACTCCCCGAGTCTGAATAATGAAGCATTGTTTTCATAAAGTCATAAACGCCTAGCGGTTCACTCCTTTGGTTGGCTTGAAGATTCCGGGTTATCCTTCTCCGCCTCTTTGTCGGCTGCCCTGCCCTGGAATGTTGACGAGGCCCAGTCAATGCCACTCAAGGCTTCAAACTCAGCTTCATCATCTATTAAACCTGCTGGGTCGACTTCAGGGGCAAAGGTATGCTTACGAGTTGGAGGGATCAGGTTGACTTCATCATAGTGAGGTGTTGGAATTCTTCGATTCTCACGATCATAGCCCGGCTGATACTTGGTAATGTCAGTATCGTTCCCAATGAGAGTAGCCACAGGATGTATGTCTTTCACACAGGAGGTAAAGTCTGTCTCATTGAATAAACTGTCGTCTTCCTTCAAGCTGGGATACCCAAGAGCAATGTTTGTCGGGTCTAACTCTTGAAGCCATGCCTTAGCCCGGCTCAATGTGGCTATAGCTCCGGCTCTGGCAGATGCCCGCCTTAGCTCTTGGACCCGCTGAGGCAGCACAGCAAGCCGCTTTAGCACATCTTGCAGGAGATGGGGAACGTCATTTGATAAAGCCACAACGGCCAAAGCACGTTGTGACCCGGTGTACAATTGCTCCATTAGAGTGTAAACCGCTTTTAGTTTGATCAACATGTCCTGCTTGAGGTTTGTGCTCCTGGGGCCTGCGTTCATATACATAAGGTGAGCCGGAGATAACAATTAAAATAGTCATCGAAGGAAGGATTGCAATATTTGAGGTTTATATATAGTAACTTACTGAAGATTGCTGAGACCATTTGAGATATCTGGCGCTTTAAGCCGGACAGCTCGACTGTTGCTTCTGCAAGTGATGTTTCTGCTGTCTCGACCCGAGTCACCAGTGAGGCCTTTTTAGCAGCCCAGATTTTCTTCTCCGCCTCAAAATTCTTCTTCAACTTCTCTTGTTCAGAGACGCTGAATTCAAATTTGGAGTTGGCCTTTTGAATTTCAAGTTCTTGAGCTGCCAGGCGGTTTTTCAGGTCAGCAATCTCCGACTCAAATTGACTTATGGTGTTCTGCATTGATGCCGGGTTATAGTCAGCATAATGGTAAGATAACATTAAGTCCCAAGCACTTTACAAGCAAAGGTACTTGACACTTGGGGGCTAATGTATTCCGAAGAAATCTAACTTACTATGACGGTTCATGGAAACTAAGTCTCAAGCACTTTGCAAGTAAAGATAATTGACACTTGGGGGCTAATGTGTATCGCAAGTTTAAGGTATCATGTTACCACCGGGTTAAATATCTTCTTTCTAAACCGGACAAAGCAGTGCTAAGCAGTTTTCTAAGTCTACATCATATTTATTCATAAGCAATAGACTTGGGGGCTAATACAGTAAGTATGATTAAGGAAAGTAGCATAAGTCATACCTCAGATTTTTGCTGTATTTGCTTCACCATGTCAATTTCCAGGTCACGGCTTCTATGTACTTGATTGATATAGCCAGAGACGATCTCCCCAATACTCAAGTGAGTATAGTCAGCAACGTCTAACTTGGCCTTTCGGCGCTCTAGAAGCTCCTCCTTGGCAGAGCACTTGGCAAGGACAGTGGGCTGCCCGGGCTCAACAAATTGAGTCTTCAGAATCTCAACTTCCGGATCAATTGTCTTGGCCGGGCTAGGAGCTTCCGGGTTATCAGAACTATTGAGAGTTCCTTCGGTGGGTGGATCAGAGGTTGGTGCTAGAATGTCATAATCCGGGGCAGGCGGCGGCTGATGAGTAGGAATGTCAGGGGCAGCCGTGCCAAGCTCCGGTTCAGTCACTACCTTGCTGGGCTTCACTTGCATGTTGTGGACAAGGCAGAAGGATGAGTACAAAAGCATGAGTAAGATAAAGCATAAGGTAAACAAATTTACAGTACCCGGGGGCGGTTTTGAAAGCCGGCATGTTGGATTGCATAGACTCGCCGGCGGAAGGAGAGGTACCCTAATAATTGGAGTCAGAAGAATTGAGAGGTTGACGAATTAAACCTTCCAAAGGTGAAATAGAACATAAGTCGGAGATAACCTCATTCCGACGCTTCCTGGTTACGTCAGGTAAGCCAGAGGAGAGCTCTGCATCCTTGCTGGTCCGGGTCTGCCTCCAGCTTTCATAAAGCTATCGCTTCAAAAGAAATTGAGGATCTTGGTAAGCCAAAGGATGTGAAAATCTTACTTTCCGGGTCACTCTTCGAGTTTTCTGCTGCGGCAAAGGCTCGGAGTCGGAGGAGATTATAGTTACCTCTTCTTCGACGGGTTGGCTGTTTCCTGTGTCTTCCTGAAAGGGAAGTAATGTAAGTAAGGTAATGATAGAAGAGTCAGGGAAGTTAAAAGTTACCTCTTCTTCATCGTCATCAGAATCGTCAAGTTTGAACATCTCTGAGGCGCTTGGCTTCCTCTTCTTTGAAGTTCCGGTCTTGGCGGCTTTTCTTTCGGCTCTCTCGGCCGCTCTGGCTTGTTTGGCCGCCTCATGGTCATACTTGACCTTCCAGAAGTTGTCATTGACCTATGAAAAATGATAAAGGGTCATGAGTAAAAGCAAAGTGTAACACAATAAAGAGTATTTACTGAGGTTGATGACTCACTTCAGGGGTCGGGTTCTTCTTGCAGAAGGGAAGTAAGCCAAAGGCATTACTAGTCACCGTGCCCTCTTTCAACAAGGTCTGGGTCATAACTTCAACCATATCATCTGGTAAGTCATCTGAACTATGGCGCAGCGGGTCATCCTTCTCACCGGAGTAAGAGCACATTAAGCCGGGGCGGCAGCTTAACGGGATCACCCGCTAGGAGATCCAGACTCGCACCAAGTCAATGCCGCTCAAACCATTGCCTAAGAGAGCTTTGATCTTCTTGATGGAAGGGGCAAGTGACAGACATTCAATAGCAGTTAATTTATCTGGTAGCGGGTGATTGGATTCAAGGCGCAGAGCGCGGAAGCCGGGCAGAGGGTTCTCATCAGCCGGAGAAGTGTCCTGGCAATAAAACCATGTCTGGTTCCAGTCCTTTGGGTGGCTGGGCAGTTCGGCATAAGGGAAGAGGCAGTCTCTCCGCCGCTGAATTGAGATGCCGCCGAGTTCCAGACTGGGCCCATTGGCACGTTCGTTTTGCCGGTTTAAGTAAAACAGCTCTCTGAACAAAAGTAGATTGGGCTCTTCTCCTAGGTACACTTTGCAGAAGACTTGGAAGTTGCAAATATTTGACACGGAGTTGGGTCCAAAGTCTTGAGGTCTGAGGTCAAAGAAATGCAAAACATCCCTGAAGAATTTTGAACCGGGTGGAGCAAGTCCCCGGCTCATATGATCAGTAAAAACAATCACCTCCCCTTCTTTGGGTTGAGGTTTCTCCTCGGACGGGTCCGGAGCACGATAAGACATGACTTCCTTCTTGGGTAGGTGGCCAGACTTCACAAACTTGGGCAGTTTGCTTTCTGTGACAATGGACGGGACCCAGTTACAGGTCACATGAGCCTTAGGTGCCATGGCGTAAGTGGAAGCCTATGAAAAAGTAAAAATTTCCGGTTTAACTCATAACCCGGAGGAGAGCATTATTAATTTATTCAAGGTGGCGGCTTAAGAAGGGGCCTAATGACATATAGGTAACTATGCAATGATATTTAAGCTGCTACAGGTATCAAGGGCAGTTAAATTTTATTTAAAGTCGTCAGAAACAAGCAAGACTGACAGTCGGGTTGTCTTAAGCCGGCCATATGGACTACCGTGGTTAAACAGATTCAACAGAGGAAGTTTTTTGGCTAAGTATGGAACAAACAGGTTTCACAAGCTGCGACTATTATTTTAGATCAAATGGTCATTCTAAATAGAAAAATTTATAGACCTAAAAACAGGGCAGAGAAGTTCATGCATTCCAAGGAGGCTTCTAAACAGGGGAAAAGAGATCTGTTTGCATTCGAGATAAGCGCAAAACAATTACCGCAAGAGTTCTATGCTATTTGATGATCTGAGCAGAGCATTGGAGGTGAAAACGGTCAAGGTTTTGGCTCAGATGGTGACGAACACCGACAAACTTGATGAACACCGTAATGAGGATCTAGGAAAGGTAAAGAAGGGAACTTACGGATGTGGACGAGCTGCGGAAGTTCGCCGTGGATCTCTGGTCAGATTCAGGTTGATGCAGCGGCCTGAGTCGGTGAAGACGAGGGGCTCGAGGGCGGCAGCAACAGAGCTCGAGCGGCAGAGAGACAATGCGAGGAGGAAGACGACGAGGAATACGACTGAAGAAGGAGAATGAGAAAAGACCTAGGTTGCGCCTATTTATAAGGAAGGGCCGACTAAGACGGTGCAAGAAACGAGGAGATTGAACATTATTATCCAGCGGCCCCGACACCTCGGTTTTTGGGATGGTTAGTAAAGGCAAAGATCCGTTGAGGATATGGCGGAATAAAATATGAAGTCAGTGGAAGATGACGTCACGGCGGGTTATCTCGAATCCAGAAGATGACGTCACGGCGGGGTACGACCTTTGCACTGACAGAAGACAGGAAGATGTATATTTAAGGTATTTTAAGATTGACATGAACCGGTTCAAATCAATCTGGGGCCTAATATTGGGGATATAACTATTTGGTAAGCCGCCCATGAGGGGCCGGGTTACGCAGAGAAGACTCATAAGAAGAAGCCCAAGACCAAACATGAAGATGGCGGTTCAATAAAGGGTCTAAAGCCCACAGGCGACTTAAGGCCCGTAGTGGTAAACCGCCACCATGGCATGACTTGTATCATAAGGCATAATTAACTAGTCACCGAGCCGGACACTGTTTATGATCTGGCCGGGACTCTGTAGGCCGCAGGGCGTCAACCCATGTATATAAGGGGACGACCCGCCGGCGTCTTAGGGGAAGAAACATCTCACCGAGGGCCGGGCATAGCGTATCTCGCTCCCTGGTTATCGAAACCTCATCAATACCAACCCAACTAGACGCAGGCCTTCCTTCACCGTAAGGGGCTGAACTAGTATAACTCTCTCGTGTCCTTTGTCCCGATTAACCCCTTTAAGCTTCCTAGATGCGATGGCTCCACGAATAAGTCCTTGCAAGAGGACATCTGTCGTGACAACTCCACGACAGCTTCCCTTCCTGGTCCGTGCGCTTGAAGATGTCGCGGACGGCCTCGGCCCCACGGCCTGGGCCGAGGCGCATGACCTGTCTTCTGCAGCGCTGACGCATGTCCTCAGCCACGTCTACCTGCGCGACCCCAACATCGACTTCGACAGCCTGCTGGAACCCGTGAGCGGCGACCTTGTTGCCGATGCCGCTGAGGCCGTGAAAGGCCGAGCCGAGGTTTTGCTGGGGAGGTGCCTTGCCTGGGCGCGGTGCCGCTAGCTCCGCGGCTTCGGGAGGAGGAGCCGCCCAGCGTGACTCCACCACAGGCGGCGGCGCCACTGGAGAGTGATCCCTCCGCGGCTTCTGTCCTGTTTTTATTCCTGCAACATGCACCATGCCTCGTGGAGGTGTTTAAACTTGTGTTTGGCGTCGTGAAACAATTTATGGCTTGTAATATTTTCTTTGAATTCCCTAGAATTTCCATTTTCCCCTCCTATTTGCTTGCGCTCTACGTCGGCAGGGCCCGGCCTCGCGCATACCTCAACCGCCGTTAGCCCCGACTGGAAACCAGGACGGGACTAATGAGTGAGGGGATACGTGGCAAGTTAGGCTCCTGAGTCGCGATGCTCAAGAGTCCCCCTTGACGCGCGAGCAACAAGTAGGAAAGGGGGAGCAAAGGAGTGGATGTGTCGTTCTGCGTCGGCAGGGCCTGGCCCCGCGCATACCTCAACCGTCGTTAGCCCCGACCGAAAACCAGGACGGAACTAAGGAGTGAGGGGCTACGTGACTAGTTAGGCTCCTGAGTCGTGATGCTTAGGAGTCCCCCTTGACGTTCAAACGGGTTCTCATACCTTGGCTTCGCTCGGGGAGGGGCGCTCGGGGAGGGGTGGCGTGCGCTCGGGCAAGGCCCGGGCGTAGCCCCCGTGTCCAGCCCCCTTACGTGGTACTCCCGAGGGGAGGCGGTGCAACGATGCCGGACACTGAGCTCCGGGCTCCCTGAGGTTGGTATGGTCATGGGCCACCCTCAGTTGTTTATCACTAGCGCGGAGCATAGCGCTTCCGTATGTGTACGGGCATAGCCGCTCCTCGGCAGTGTCATCGGCCAGTGCGGAGCATGGTGCTTCCACTGGTACGTGGGAGGGGGCTCCCCTTCGGGAGGAGCCCCTGGGGTGTGTACAGCCCCGCCCTGACGCGTGGCCGGCATGGTAGGGCTAGGAGAGGTGTATCTAGGCACTCGTGAGCCAGCGTGGGACTCACGAGGCCCTACCTCGAGGCGGGTTACGCCTGGCTCTAGGCCTTTATCAATGGTGTGTTCCTGCAGGGTGGTTAGAATGCAAATGCTCTACGTCCTCAGGTCTCGGCCCTTAAGCAAGCTCAGCCGCCGCTGGTATGACAGGTCGCGATGCCGTGGGTCAAGGCTAGGGGGTGAGGGCTGGAGAGCCAGTAGGAGCCCATGAGTCACGATGCTCAGGTACCCCCCTTTTAACGTGCAAGCGCTTTGCATGATAGCGGAGAAGTCCGCGATAAGCAGCATATGATGATCATGGGAACCAGATTAAGCGCAGAGGGGTAAATTCATAAGTCGGGAAAAGCAGACACTGCTGGGCCAGGCCCGAGCAGCTTAGGGATGATGCAGCCCGGGGGGCGCCCCCAACAAGGTAGGTAAAGAGCATAAGCAAAACGGATACATTCTACAAGGACGGACCCACGCGGCCTGGGAATGACGCGGCCCTGTGGACGCTCCCAGCTAAAAATGGAACTTTGAAAGATGTCACCTGATGCCGTTGGAGATGAAGTGATGCTGAAGAAGCGGGCGACGCGCGGTGAAGACGTCGACCCTCACGAGTCCCCTGGCCTAGGAGCCTCGGGAGGCTCCAAGGCCACAGGTAGGTCTTCGAGGGCCATCTCCACCTCCGGCAGGACCGCGCAATGCCTGACCTCCTGAGCCTCCAGAATGGTCCTCAGCAGGCGCTGATGAGCGGCGACCGTGTTTGGCAGGCCGAAAGGCATGCGAACATAGCTGTGAGGTGGACCCTCGCAACAACCTACGCGCGAAGGCCAGAGGCGCTTCTAAGACGCGGCTCGGTTGAGCCCTGGCATGTCGATGCAGACGCGCAGCCCACCATCCTCGCCTGGATGTGGGGCTACGGCGAGCAAGCGGTGGCTGCCGCGCATGACTCTCGACTCCTGTAGCTCCTGGGTGTTTCTTGCGATGAACTCCTGGGGGTTTGGTCCTCCTTGCCTCGTACCTTCCTGAGGGAAGCGTGCCTGGAAGCACCCCTCCAAGTGGTGCCCGAGTGCCTCCCTCGTGACCTTGGCAAAGTTGGTGGCTCCCCAAGAAAGAGCCCCGAGCCTTGCCTGAGGAGGGCGCCGGGCGCGCCTTCCTATGCGACAGTGGGTGGCGCCCCCTGAACGGGTGCTAACCTGACGCAACACCTCCGGAGGTGCCTGCCTCCTTATAGCTTGGGCCAGGCGAAGCCTTCTTCTTCTTAGGGGTCGCCTCGGGAAGTCTTCCGCTCCTGTGGTCTGGATCTTCGATTGCTGCGGCTTGGAAGGCACGCTCAAGTGAACACATTGCATCCCTTTCCTCACAGGGTACGGTGATGACTCCACCGCTTCCCGGCATCTTGAGGACATTGTAGCCATGGTGAGTCACTGCCATGAACTTGGTTAGGGCTGGGTACCCGAGGATGGCGTTGTATGGTAGGCGAATGTGGGCGACGTCGAAGTCGATGAGCTCGGTACGGTAGTTGTTGTGCTGCCCGAAGGTGACTGGAAGGCGAACCTGCCCTATCGGAACAGTGGAACCATCAGTGACTCCTGAGAAAGGCCTGGTCGGCTGAAGCTGATCATACGACACTTAGAGATTGTCGAACGTCTCGACGGACAGGACGTTGAGTCCTGCTCCGCCATCGACGAGGGTCCTGGTGACCTGCACATTGCTGATGACTGGGGAGCAAAGCATCAGGAAGACTCCGATTGTTGCCACGCACTTGAGTTGATCCGCTGAGCTGAACGTGATAGCGCACGCAGACCACCTGAGAGGGCGCGTGGCCTCAAGCTTGGGGAGGACTGCATTCACCTCGCGAGCAAACTGCTTGAAGATGCACTGTGAGGCTGGGGCTTGGGCGCCACCCAAGATGCAAGCGATTGCGCGTGGCTCCTGGAAGCCCCCAGCCCCCTCGTCTTGATGTTGGTCTTCGTTCCTCCTTGGCGGTGGCGGTAAAGGAGGGAGGCATACGTTGCCGTGCGGGCGATCCTCACGAGGCTGATCCTTCCAGCCTCCCTCGCGAGGTTGGTCTTGCCAGCGATCCTCGCGAGGTCGGTCACGCCATCCTTGGCGAGGGCCACGGTCTTCATGGATTGCTAGCTCCTCCTTCATCTTGATGTCGCGCACGCCATCGGAGAAAGCTGAGATGATGGCTTCCTCAGTCACCCTGGGGATATTGAGGCGAGCGTTGTTGAAGCGTTGGATGTATTTCTGCAGGGTTTCCCCTGGCTGTTGCTTGATGCGGTGCAGGTCGCTCACGGCCAGGGGCCGGTCGCGAGTGCCCTGGAAGTTGGCGATGAAGCGAGTGCGCATCTCGTCCCAGGAGGAGATCGTGCTAGGAGCCAGGTTCAGGAGCCAGGTGCGGGCGCCGTCCTTGAGCGCCATGGGAAACCAGTTTGCCATGACCTTTTCGTCTCCGTTGGCGGCTTCGATGCCCAGCTCGTAGAGTTGTAGGAATTTCGCGGGGTCCGCCATGCCATCGTAGCGAGGGGGCAGGTCAGGCATGAACTTGCCTGGCCATGCGACGCCGCGTAGCCCGGGGGTGAAGGCGCGGCAGCCTGCTGTGGCCACCGGCGCCCTTTGCTGGTGCTGGGCCTGCTCCTGGGGATTACCACGCGCCGCCACTTGGAGCAGCGCGGGGTCTTGGCGTGGAGGCGCAGGGACGCGATCTTGGCGCGCCGGTGCTGGGAGCGCGCGAGCACCTTCTTGGGGACGAGGGATCTCTTGGCAGCTCCTTTCTTGTCGTGCTGCCGCCGGACGTGGAGGGTCTCGCCCTGGGGCTACGCGCCTTGGAGCCAGGGCACCTTCTTGGGGAGGAGGTGGCGGAGGCGCCTCCTGATCCTCGCCCCCCGCGCGGAATGGAGGGCGAGGCAGCGAGAGGGACGATAAGGGAGAGCCCCCTGTGGTGCTGACGAGCTCGGTGATGCGGGCGAGCCAGTCCTCGTAGAGGTCGTCGACGAGGCAGTAGTCCAAGTGCTATCTTGCCAAGAGCAGCGCGGCGTGCGAGTCCGTGGGGGCGCGACGGGCGTGGGACGACGAACCGGCTGGAGTCACCGACGGGGTGGCGGTGCAGTCCTCCCGCCGCACCGAAGGATGCAGGGACGAGGCCTGCTGCTCGTTCCCCGCCGGGCCGGTGGCGGCGTTGGCGGCAGGCGACGGGGAACGATGAGGGCGTCCGCCGACGGGCGCCGTCTGGGCGACGCGGGTGGCGAGAGCAGCTCGACGCTCGGCGCGAGCCCGACGAGCGTCAGCCATGGACACGACGGAAGATCAAACGCGGACAGCGGGAGAAAGATTCCGGCGCACCCAGACCTGGCGCGCCAAATGTCAGATTTCGGGTTCCGGCAAATCCTTAAGGCTCGAACTCTGGGGTGCGCACGAAGATCTTTCCCCTACCAACTCGCGCTACTATGGCTCGCAAGAAATCTAGGCCGGAAAGAAGAACACACAAGGGACACGAGGTTTATACTGGTTCGGGCCACCAATGTGGTGTAATACCCTACTCCAGTGTGTGGTGTAGTGGATTGCCTCAGGGGCTGATGATGAACAATACAAGGGAAGAACGGCCTCGCGAGAGGTGTTCTTGAGGTGGTGTGGTTTGTTCTACTTGGTCCAGATCTCCTCCCTCTTTCTACAGTGGCTAGTCCTATTTATAGAGGCCCTGGTCCTCTTCCCAAATAATGAGCGGGAAGGGCGCCAACAATTGGCCATTTTGAAGGGGAACATCCAGTACAGGTTATCCTGACCAAAGGTGGTCTTCGGCTGCCAAAAGCACTACTGATGACGCCGTCTTGGGCTCCACGGTGACCTCCTTCCTGCCGCTCTGCTGGTCTTGGTCTATATGCACCAGCATGGTAACATTTGCCCGATGCCTTAGCCTGTGCTTGCCCCCTTTGCACCGAAGGGGAAACAAGGACCTGCGCTGGCCGGTGCCCGCCTGGCGACCGCATGGTCTCGATCGTCATGGCTTGCATCACGGGCTCCTCGCGAGGTGCCCCTGCCTTGATCTCTCCGCCTACTCGCGAGCTTGCCTGATGAGGCTGCCCCTGAGGAAGCTTCCTGTCGTCCACCCCGCGAGGCTTGGCCCCTCGCGAGGGTCTTGAGCTTGAGATGATGAAGATGGGCCATGCTGGGCCCCCATTCGAGCCACGCCATAGGCCGCAGGCAGGCAAGTCTGGGGACCCCTGTTCCCAAAATGCCGACACAGCGGACCACCGCTCTGGTTGGGGGCGACACCGACGCAGGAGCAGGCATACCTCGAGCAATGGCGGCAGCGAAGGCTGGCCGAGGAGCGCCGCCAGGACGAGTACCTCGAGCAGCTGGAGCACGACACTGAGAAGGAGCACCATGAGGTAGAGGAGGAGGAGTGCCTTGCCTGCGGTGGGCTAGCCCAACCGGCGGCGGTACAGCCCGCGAGGGACAAGGTCGCTAGACCCTGGTCGACGGCGCTCCCTTGGGCTGGCCCGGCGCCGACGCTCGTCGACCTCACCGGTCTGACAACGACGAGGAGGACAGGCAGCGGGCCTCCTAGTTTTTAGTTTTATTTAATGTTTTAGTTAATATAAAAGTGGACTCGTGGACTCCCGCGGGCCTTTGTGGCCGGCATTAATGTTTAATTGACGTTTTTACTTTTCAAAATGTTTGCAGTAATATTTTTTTCGCGTGACCTAAAATATGGGTCAGGCCAGCGTTGGGCGCAAGCATCGACCCAAACGTGAAAGCGGACATGCGTGTTCGCCGGGCTGACCCAAACGGACAAAAAATAAACACAATCACTGTCTCGTTTGGGTCGGCACGTTAAATTTTTTCTTAGGACTTGTACAACGCATGTGGTTGTGCACCGGTTGTTAGAATAAATCCGAGGCATACCGTCGATCATCCGAGGACCAAGCAATCACATGAGCACGACACCGAGATTTGTTATCAAGGTTCACCGATATGGCTACATCCCCGGGGCTTGACTACGGGCGCTCCTCCCCGTGACACCGTCACAATACCGCGCCCGGTCGCCCTAGACGCTGGCACATGCCGCCGGCTTCCCCTGCGTTCTGGTACTATTATGTTGGCATAGGTTACATCGTGTGTCTACCCTCACTATATATGAGAGGCCTAGGATACAAGTGTCCTACTAGGACATGACTCCATATCCTATCTAAACACAATACAACTACAAATCCAACTGTAACCTACCTTGTACACAATATTCGACACAACTCTAACACCAGTGCTAGATGCGCTGCCTCTCAGAAATTTCGCTGCTTCTCAACAAACAACAGTTCTTTGTATACCGCTTGAAATAAACGGTTAGCTATCTCAAAAACAATCAACAACTTAAAAACAGTGCTTTGTATGGAGTGCTACGTTGATGAGGACATCACTAACAAAGTCACATCCACAACCCCTACTGATACGTATACAGGACCAATTACTAGAGCTCGTGCACGCCAATTAAATTACCAGGTACTTTCATTTCTTGGTAATGATTCTAATGTTCATGAGAATATGATGCTGCCTAAATTGGATACATTTGTCTTGCTTACAAATGAAGGGCCTAGCTTGGACAAGAAGGATGATCATTGGAGCAAGATCAAGCATGGAGATGATGGCATGCGCAAGGGGAACAACAACGGAGTTTCATGTGATGATTTTAGGACTTTGAAGCCACCATAATGAGTGCGTGAAGCCTTGGACAAAATATACAAGATGTCACTTCATAAATTTCGTCCAGAGGCTATTATAGGTGCTCCTTCACCTTATTATTGGGCCAGGCCCATGTAATTTCTAAATACTTGAGTATAGGCTGTTTTTAGAGTCCGAAGGTGTGGGGAAACAAGAGTTAGGGTTGGTTTCGGACCCCTCCTCCAAGGGCCATGAAATCCCCCCTCTTCCTCCATATACACAGCCCTTAGGGCGTCGTTTAGGCTTCGGGTTTTGTTTAGATCAAAAGTTCGCCATAGCTGCAACTTCGCGTACTTCGTTTGTGTTCAACGACCAGACAAAGGCGTCACAGAGCCCCACCTTCATTAATAAAGCTTTCCTCTTATATTCGCAATATCCAGATTGCAATCTCAGTTTCTTTCTTGTTCTTCATTTGCTCGCAGGAAACAGACCCTCGTGGTCAGGTTGATCGTGCTCCGGCGTGGTCAATAACCTCTCGGAGTTGGTTTAGCGATTTCTAAGGTACGACGTCCTCGCAAGTTCGTAGTCGGATTGTGAAAGTCTACTCCTCTAAAATGATACTCGCCATCTCATCGAAAGACGGGACATCTTTGCCTCTATCAAGTGGTATCATATTTCCAGGTTGCTCGGTGAGATTTTACAGTTTTTCGTAGTTTAGATTGAGTCTGTTCTTCATACCTATAGTCCACGAAAAAGGCAAAAAAAATAGGGTTAGTTCATCCTATCCGAACCAATCTGAGCCTTTGCATAATCTTTTCTGTATTTGCTTTCTTGAATTTGCGGTTGCATCGTCGTGTCAAGTTGCTGGTCTTAGCGTCTAGTCCTTTAGAGTTTCGAGTTCTGTTCACAGGTTGTCACGTCGCCGCTGCCATATATCACCACCGCATCATCATCATCGCTGCTGCCATATACCACCACCGCACCAACTTCATCACCGCTGCCATATACCACCACCACATATTCACCGCCAATCCGAGTCCACATACGCCACCACATATCCGCCGCCATCACGCCAATCCGAGTCCACCTGCAACATATATCCGCCACCAGTCCGAGTTCCACTAGATTCATCTCCGCCACCAGTCCGAGTTCCACCAGATTCATCTCCGCCACCAATCCTATTCCGAGTCTAGTATTTGTTCCTTTATTTTCGAGTTCCAGATCATGCGATACTACGAGTCGTGACCAAGTCGGACTCCCCGACTTCTGTGCTGCCCGCAGTAGAAAAATAGTTCCAGTTTAAAAAAACTAAGTCTGAAAAATTCTGGCTAGGCAGTTTTTAGACCATTTGTAGACTTTTTCAAAAAAAATGTTGCGGAGCAAAAAAAAGAGAACTTGTTAGTAGTCTGTAGGATCATATTCTTGTGTGTTTCTATTGCTGCTAACCCTGCCAGGATCACAAGCCGACGAGATTGATTGGGAGAATTTGACGAACAAGGAGCCTCATGATAAGTTTCAGCAAATGATGACTAAACAGGTGCAAGATGTGCTGAACAATTTTGAAGAGGCCATGGAGAAGATCATTGGCCTTGAGAAGACGTTCGAAACAAAGCTCGATAACAGATTAATGAACTGCTTGCGCGTCTTCCACCACCGGCTGCACCTGCCGCACCTCTACAACAACAAGAACAACAACAACAACAACAACAACGACAACGACAACAACAACAACAACAACAACAACAACAACAACAACAACAACAACAACAACAAGAACAACAACAACAACAACAACAACAACAACAACAACAACAACAACAACAACAACAACAACAACAACAACAACAACAACAACAACAACAACAACAACAACAACAACAACAACAACAACAACAACAACAACAACAACAACAACAACAACAACAACAACAACAACAACAACAACAACAACAACAACAACAACAACAACAACAACAACAACAACAACAACAACAACAACAACAACAACAACAACAACAACAACAACAACAACAACAACAACAACAACAACAACAACAACAACAACAACAACAACAACAACAACAACAACAACAACAACAACAACAACAACAACAACAACAACAACAACAACAACAACAACAACAACAACAACAACAACAACAACAACAACAACAACAACAACAACAACAACAACAACAACAACAACAACAACAACAACAACAACAACAACAACAACAACAACAACAACAACAACAACAACAACAACAACACCATGTGCATCCTCTACTTCCACTGGACCAGCACCTCCATCAGGTGCCACCTCCAACCGTGATACAAGAAATCAGGCACAACCACCACTATCTTCCAAGAGCACACCTGTCGGGCCTGCATAAAGCTCTTCTTCTTCCATGGCATCAACAGGGCACACAAGTGATATTATTTGTCGTCGTTGTAAGGGAAGAGGGCATTATGCGAGAGAATGCAAATCTCAGCGTGTGATCATTGCTACTGAGGATGGTGGGTATGAGTCCACTAGTGACTATGATGAGGAGACTTTGGCTCTTATTACACGTGAAGAACACGTTGGAGATGATTCTGATCATGAGACACAATACATGGCTCCTGAAGACGCTGACAGGTATGAATGTTAAGTTGCTCAACGTGTTTTGAGTGTGCAGGTCACACAAGTTGAGCAAAATCAGAGGCATAATTTGTTCCATACAAAGGGAGTTGTGAAGGAACATTCTGTTCGCGTCATCATAGATGGAGGGAGCTGTAACAACTTGGCTAGCATGGAGATGGCGGAGAAGCTATCTCTCACCACAAGACCACATCCACATCCTTACTACATCCAATGGTTCAACAACAGCGGAAAGGTTAAGGTAACACGTACTGTTCGTGTGCATTTTAGTATCTCTACTTATGCTGATTATGTTGATTGTGATGTGATACCCATGCAAGAGACCATGACAATTTGATAAAAATTATGTACACCATGGTAGAAACAATCAGTATACTCTTGTTCATAAGGATAGAAATATTGCTTTGCTTCCTATGACTCCTGATTCCATTTTGAAAGATGATATTAATAGAGCTAACAAAGCAAAAAAGAGAAAAATAAGAGTGAAAATCAGATTGTGGCAAAAGAATTTGAGCAACAAATGAAACCTCGTAATAAACCATCTAGTGTTTCTTCTGAAATTAAATTGAAAAGTGCATGTTTACTTGCCACAAAGTCTGATATTGATGAGCTAGATTTCAACAAATCTGTTTGCTATGCTTTTGTGTGCAAAGAAGCATTATTTTCATTCGAGGACCTGCCTTCCTTGCCCCCTACTGTCACTAACATTTTGCAGGAGTTCACTGATGTCTTTCCACAAGAAGTGCCACCGGGATTACCACCTATTCGAGGGATTGAGCATCAAATTGACTTAATTCCCGGTGCATCGCTACCCAACCGTGCACCATACCGTACCAATCCAGAGGAGACAAAGGAGATTATGCGTCAAGTACAGGAGCTGCTTGATAAAGGTTATATACACAAATCTCTTAGTCCTTATGTTGTTCCTATTATACTTGTGCCTAAAAAGGATGGTACATCGCGTATGTGTGTTGATTGTAGAGGCATTAATAACATTACTATTCGTTATCGTCATCCTATTCCTAGACTAGATGATATGCTTGATGAATTAAGTGGCTCTACAGTATTTTCCAAAGTTGATTTGCGTAGTGGATACCATCAAATTCGTATGAAATTGGGAGATGAATGGAAAACAACATTTAAAACTAAGTTCGGTTTATATGATTGGTTAGTCATGCCTTTTGGGTTAACTAATGCACCTAGTACTTTCATGAGACTAATGAACGAAGTTTTACGTGCTTTCATTGGACGATTTGTGGTAATCTATTTTGATGATATAATGATTTATAGCAAATCTTTGGAAGAACATTTGGAACATTTACGTGTTGTGTTTATTGCTCTACGTGATGCACGTTTGTTTGGTAACCTTGGGAAGTGCACCTTTTGCACCGACCGAGTATCTTTTCTTGGCTATGTTGTTACTCCACAGGGAATTAAAGTTGATAAAGCCAAGATTGAAGCTATTGATAGTTGGCCGCAGCCCAAAACGGTCACACAAGTGAGAAGTTTCCTTGGCCTCGCTGGTTTCTATAGGCGTTTTGTGAGAAATTTCAGCACCATTGTTGCACCTCTCAACGAGCTTACAAAGAAGGATGTGCCTTTTGTTTGGGGTACCGCACAGGAAGAAGCCTTCACGGTATTGAAAGATAAGTTGACACATGCTCCTTTACTCCAACTTCCTAATTTTAATAAGACTTTTGAGCTTGAATGTGATGCTAGTGGAATTGGATTAGGAGGTGTGTTATTACAAGTTGGCAAACCTGTTGCATACTTTTCTGAAAAATTGAGTGGGCCTAGTCTGAACTATTCTACTTATGATAAAGAATTATATGCTCTTGTTCGGACCTTAGAAACATGGCAACATTATTTATGGCCCAAGGAATTTGTTATACATTCTGATCATGAATCTTTGAAACACATTAAAAGTCAAGCAAAACTGAACCGTAGACATGCTAAATGGGTTGAATTCATTGAGACTTTCCCTTATGTCATTAAACACAAGAAGGGTAAAGAAAATGTTACTGCTGATGCATTGTCTCGTCGTTATACTATGCTTTCACAACTTGACTTTAAAATAATTGGTTTGGAGACCATCAAAGATCAATATGTGCATGATGTTGAATTTAAAGATGTCTTGCAGAATTGTAAGGAAGGGGGAACTTGGAACAAGTTCGTCGTTAACGATGGATTTGTGTTTCGTGCTAACAAGCTATGCATTCCAGCTAGCTCCGTTCGTCTTTTGTTGTTGCAGGAGGCGCATGGAGGAGGATTAATGGGACACTTTGGCGTGAAAGATGGAGGATATACTTGCTACACATTTCTTTTGGCCAAAGATGAGACGGGATGTTGAGCGTTTTGTTGCACGCTGCACTACATGTCAAAAAGCTAAGTCATGACTCAATCCTCATGGTTTGTATATGCCTTTACCTATACCTAGTGTTCCTTGGGAGGATATATCTATGGACTTTGTTTTAGTTTTACCCCGAACAAAGAAGGGGAGAGATAGCATATTTGTTGTCGTGGATAGGTTCTCGAAAATGGCACACTTTATACCATGCCATAAAAGCGATGATGCTGTTAATGTTGCTGATTTGTTCTTTCGTGAAATTATTCGCTTACATGGTGTGCCAACTACTATTGTTTCAGATCATGATACTAAATTTCTTAGCCACTTTTGGAGATGTTTATGGGCTAAGTTGGGGACTAGACTGCTTTTTAGTACTACGTGTCATCCCCAAACTGATGGACAAACTGAAGTAGTCAATAGAACATTGTCTACCATGCTTAGGGCTATTTTGAAGAATAACAAGAAAATGTGGGAAGAATTCTTGCCTCATATTGAATTTGCTTATAATCGGTCGCTGCATTCTACTACTAAAATGTGCCCTTTTGAAATTGTGTATGGTTTCCTACCTCGTGCACCTATTGATTTGTTGCCTCTTCCATCTTCGGAGAAGGTTAATTTTGATGCTAAACAACGTGCTGAATTGATCTTAAAGATGCATGAGTTAACTAAGAAAAATATTGAGAGCATGAATGCTAAATATAAACTTGTCGGAGATAAGGGTAGAAAATGTTTTGTCTTTGCATCTGGAGATCTTGTTTGGTTACTTTTGCGTAAGGATAGGTTTCCTAATTTGCGCAAGTGAAAGCTAATGCCACGTGCTGGTGGTCCTTTTAAGGTGTTAGAAAAAATAAATGATAATGCATATAAACTTAAGTTGCCTACAGATTTTGGGGTTAGTCCCACTTTTAACATTGCAGATTGGAATCCTTACTAGGGTGAGGAAGACGAGCTTCCGTCGGGGATGACTTCAATTCAAGAAGGGGAGGATGATGAGGACATCACTAATAAAGTTACATCCACAGCCCCTACTGATACATATACATGACCAATTGCTAGAGCTCGCGCACGCCACTTAAATTACCACGTAATTTCGTTTCTTGGTAATTATTCTAATGTTCATGAGAATATGATGCTACCTAAATTGGATACATTTGTCTTGCTTACGAATGAAGGGTCTAGCTTGGACAAGAAGGATGATCATTGGAGCAAGATCACAAATGGAGATGATGGCATGCGCAAGGGGAACTACAACGGAGTTTCAAGTGATGATTTCAGGACTTTGAAGCCACCATAATGAGTGCGTGAAGCCTTGGATGAAATATACAAGATGCCACTTCATAAATTTCGTCCAGAGGCTATTATAGGTGCTGCGTTACCTTATTATTGGGCCAGGCCCATGTAATTTCGAAATACTTGAGTATAGGCTGTTTTTAGAGTCCGTATGTGTGGGGAAACAAGAGTTAGGGTTGGTTTCGGACCCCTCCTCCAAGGGCCACGAAATTCCCACCTCTTCCTCCATATATACAGCCCTTAGGGTGTCGTTTAGGCTTCGGGTTTTGTTTACATCAAAATTTCGCCATAGCTGCAACTTCGCGTACTTCGTTTGTGTTCAACGACCAGACAAAGGCGTCACAGAACCCCACCTTCATAAATAAAGCTTTCCGCTTATATTCGCAATATCCAGATTGCAATCTCAGCTTCTTGCTTGTTCTTCGTTTGCTCGTGATACGTCCATTTTGCATCATGCTTTTATATCAATATTTATTGCATTATGGGCTGTTATTACACGTTATGTCACAATACTTATGGCTATTCTCTCTTAGTTTACAAGGTTTACATAAGGAGGGAGAATGCCGGCAGTTGGAATTCTGGGCTGGAAAAGGAGCAAATATTAGAGACCTATTCTACACAACTCCAAAAGTCCTGAAACTCCACGAAAGTCATTTTTGGAAATAATAAAAAATATCCAGCGAAAGAAGTTCACCAGAGGGGGGGCCCACCTGTCCACGAGGGTGGGGGCGCGCCCTACCCCCCTAGGCGCGCCCCCTACGTCATGGGCCCCCTATTGGCTCTCCGATGCCCATCTTCTGCTATATGAGGTCTTTAGATGAGGAAAAAATCATAAGCAACCTTTCGGGACGAGACACAGCCGCCATGAGGCGGAACCTTGGCGGAACCAATCTAGGGTTCCGGCAGATCTGTTCTGTCGGGGACACTTCCCTCCGAGAGGGGGAAATCATCGCCATCGTCATCACCCACGCTCCTCTCATCGGGAGAGGGTAATCTCCATCAACATCTTCACCAGCACCATCTCCTCTCAAAACCCTAGTTCATCTCTTGTCCAATTCTTGTCTCCAAGTCCGGGTTTGGTGCTAGTAGGTTGCTAGTAGTGTTGATTACTCCTTGTAGTTGATGCTAGTTGGTTTATTTCGTGGAAGATCATATGTTCGGATCCTTTATGCATATTATTACCCCTCTGATTATGAACATGAATATGCTTTGTGAGTAGTTACGTTTGTTCCTGAGGACATGGGAGAAGTCTTGCTATTAGTAGTCATGTGAATTTGGTATTCGTTCGATATTTTGGTGAGATGTATGTTGTCTAGCCTCTAGTGGTGTTATGTGTGTTGGAAATATTCCCTAGAGGCAATAATAAATAGGTTATTATTATATTTCCTTGTTCATGATAATCGTTTATTATCCATGCTAGACCTGTATTGATAGGAAACTCAGATACATGTGTGGATGCATAGACAACACCATGTCCCTAGTAAGCCTCTAGTTGACTAGCTCGTTGATCAATAGATGGTTACGGTTTCCTGAACATGGACATTGGATGTCATTGATAACGGGATCACATCATTAGACGAATGATGTGATGGACAAGACCCAATCCTAAGCCTAGCACAAGATCGTGTAGTTCGTATGCTAAAGCTTTTCTAATGTCAAGTATCATTTCCTTAGACCATGAGATTGTGCAACTCCCGGATACCATAGGAATACTTTGGGTGTGCCAAACGTCACAACGTAACTGGGTGGCTATAAAGGTGCACTACGGGTATCTCCGAAAGTGTCTGTTGGGTTGGCACGAATCGAGACTGGGATTTGTCACTCCATGTGACGGAGAGGTATCTATGGGCCCACTCGGTAGGACATCATCATAATGTGCACAATGTGATCAAGGAGTTGATCATGGGATGATGTGCTACGGAACGAGTAAAAAGAGACTTGCCGGTAACGAGATTAAACAAGGTATCGAGATACCGACGATCGAACCTCGGGCAAGTACTATACCGCTAGACAAAGGGAATTTTATACGGGATTGATCGAATCCTCGACATCGTGGTTCATCCGATGAGATCATCGTGGAACATGTGGGAACCAACATGGGTATCCAGATCCCGCTGTTGGTTATTGACTGGACAACTTCTCGGTCCTGTCTGCATGTCTCCCGAACCCGTAGGGTCTACACACTTAAGGTTCGATGACGCTAGGGTTATAAAGGAAGTTTGTATGTGGTTACCGAATGTTGTTCGGAGTCCCGGATGAGATCCCGGACGTCACGAGGAGTTCCGGAATGGTCCGGAGGTAAAGATTTATATATGGGAAGTCTTATTTTGGTCGTCAGAAAAGATTCGCACTTTATTGGTATTGTACCGGGAGTGCCTAAAGGGGTCCGGGGGTCCACCGGGGGGTCCACCTGCCCCGGGGGGCCACATGGGCTGTAGGGGGTGCGCCTTGGCCTATATGGGCCAAGGGAACCAGCCCCAAGAAGCCCATGCGCCAAGATATAAGAAAAGGGGGAGAGTCCTCAAAGGGGAAGGCACCTCCGAGGTGCCTTGGGAAGGATGGACTCCTCCCCCCCTTGGCCGCACCCCTTCCTTGGAGGAAGGGGCAAGGCTGCGCCTCCCCCCTCTCCCTTGCCCCTATATATAGTGGAGGGGAGGGAGGCCTGCCACACCTGAAGCCCTGGCGCCTCCCTCCCTCCCGTGACACCTCCTCCTCTCCCGCAGGTGCTTGGCGAAGCCCTGCAGGATTGCCACGCTCCTCCACCGCCACCACGCCGTTGTGCTGCTGCTGGATGGAGTCTTCCTCAACCTCTCCCTCTCCCCTTGCTGGATCAAGGCATGGGAGACGTCACCGGGCTGTACGTGTGTTGAACGCGGAGGTGCCGTCCGTTCGGCACTTGGTCATCGGTGATTTGGATCACGACGAGTATGACTCCATCAACCCCGTTCACTTGAACGCTTCCGCTTAGAGATCTACAAGGGTATGTAGATGCACTCTCCTTCCCCTCATTGCTGGTTTCTCCATAAATAGATCTTGGTGACACGTAGGAAAATTTTAAATTTCTGCTATGTTCTCCAACAGTGGCATCATGAGCTAGGTCTATTGCGTAGATTCTTTGCACGAGTAGAACACAAAGTAGTTGTGGGCGTTGATTTTGTTCAATATGCTTACCGTTACTAGTCAATCTTGATTCGGCGGCATTGTGGGATGAAGCGGCCCGGACCGACCTTACACATACACTTACGTGAGACAGGTTCCACCGACTGACATGCACTAGTTGCATAAGGTGGCTAGCGGGTGCCAGTCTCTCCCACTTTAGTCGGATCGGATTCGATGAAAAGGGTCCTTATGAAGGGTAAATAGCAATTGACATATCATGTTGTGGTTTTGCGTAGGTAAGAAACCTTCTTGCTAGAAACCCAAAGCAGCCACGTAAAACATGCAAACAACAATTAGAGGACGTCTAACTTGTTTTTGCAGGGTATGCCATGTGATGTGATATGGCCAAAGGATGTGATGTATGATATATGTGATGTATGAGATGATCATGTTCTTGTAATAGGAATCACGACTTGCATGTCGATGAGTATGACAACCGGCAGGAGCCATAGGAGTTGTCTTTAATTTATTTATGACCTGCGTGTCAACATAAACGTCATGTAATTACTTTACTTTATTGCTAACCATTAGCCATAGTAGTAGAAGTAATAGTTGACGTGACAACTTCATGAATACACGATGATGGAGATCATGATGATGGAGATCATGGTGTCATGCCGGTGACGATGATGATCATGGAGCCCCGAATATGGAGATCGAAAGGAGCAAAGTGATGATGGCCATATCATGTCACTATTTGATTGCATGTGATGTTTATCATGTTTATACATCTTATTTGCTTAGAACGACGGTAGTAAATAAGATGATCCCTCATTAAAATTTCAAGAAAGTGTCCCCCCTAACTGTGCACCGTTGCGAAAGTTCGTCGTTTCGAAGCACCACATGATGATCGGGTGTGATAGATTCTTACGTTCACATACAACGGGTGTAAGCCAGATTTACACATGCGAAACACTTAGGTTGACTTGACGAGCCTAGCATGTACAGACATGGCCTCGGAACACAAGAGACCAAAAGGTCGAGCATGAGTCGTATGGTAGATACGATCAACATGAAGATGTTCACCGATGATGACTAGTTCGTCTCACGTGATGATCGGACACGGCCTAGTTGACTCGGATCATGTAATCACTTGGATGACTAGAGGGATGTCTATCTGAGTGGGAGTTCATAAGATGAACTTAATTATCCTGAACATAGTCAAAAGATCTTTGCAAATTATGTTGTAGCTCGCACTTAAGTTCTACTGTTTTAGATATGTTCCTAGAGAAAATATAGTTGAAAGTTGATAGTAGCAATTATGTGGACACTAGAAGGCTTGTGTCCTTAATGCACCGCTCGGTGTGCTGGACCTCGAACGTGGTCTGTGGATGTTGCGAACATCTGACATACATGTTTTGATGACTACATGATAGTTCGGTAATGATAAACGGTTTAGAGTTGAGGCACCAAAGACGTTTTTCGAAACGTCGCGGAACATATGAGATGTTTCGAGGGCTGAAATTGGGATTTCAGGCTCGTTCCCATGTCAAGAGGTATAAGACCTCCGACGATTTTCTTGGCCTGCAAACTAAGGGAGAGAAGCTCAATCGTTGAGCTTGTGCTCAGATTGTTTGAGTACAACAATCACTTGAATCGAGTGGGAGTTGATCTTCCAGATAAGATAGTGATGTTTCTCCAAAGTCATTGCCACCAAGCTGCTAGAGCTTCGTAATGAACTATAACATATCAGGGATAGATATGATGATCCTTGAAATATTCGCGATGTTTGACACCGCGAAAGTAGAAATCAAGAAGGAGCATCAATTGTTGATGGTTAGTGAAACCACTAGTTTCAAGAAGGGCAAGGGCAAGAAGGGATACTTCATGAAATGACAAATCAGCTGCTGCTCTAGTGGAGAAACCCAAGGTTGAACCCAAACCCGAGACTGAGTGCTTCTGTAATAAGGGGAACAACCATTGGAGCAGAATTACCCTAGATACTTGGTAGATGAGAAGGCTGTCGATAGAAGTATATTGGATATACATTATGTGAATGTGTACTTTACTAGTACTCCTAGTAGCATCAGGGTATTAGATACCGGTTCGGTTGCTAAGTGTTAGTAACTCGAAATAAAAGCTACGGAATAAACGGAGACTAGCTAAAGGTGAGCTGACGAGATGTGTTTCCAAGGTTGATATGATCAAGCATCGCTCGCTCCCTCTACCATCGAGATTGGTGTTAAACCTAAATAAATGTTATTTGGTGTTTGCGTTGAGCATAGACTTGATTGGATTATGTCTATCGCGATATGATTATTCATTTAAGGAGAATAATTGTTACTCTATTTATTTGAATAATTCCTTCAATGGTCTTGCACCTAAAATGAATGGTTTATTGAATCTCGATCATAGTGATACACATGTTCATGCCAAAAGATAGTAATGATAGTACCACCTACTTGTGGCACTGCCATGTAAGTCATATTGGTATAAAACGCATGAAGAAGCACCATGTTGATGGATCTTTGGACTCACTCATTTTTGAAAAGGATTGAGTGATGTGAACCATGTCTATTGGTATATACGCATGAAGAAACTCCATGCAGATGGACCGTTTGGACTCACTTGATTTTGAATCGCTTGAGACATGTAAATCATACCACATGGGCAAGATGACTGAAAGCTTCGGTTTCAGTAAAATGGAACAAGAAAGCAACTTGTTGGAAGTAACACATTTTGATGTGTACAGTCCAATGAGTGCTGAGGCACGCAGTGGATATCGTTATGCTCTAAACTTCACAGATGATTTGAGTAGATACTGAGCATATTTACTTGATGAAACACAAGTCTGAATTATTGAATGGTTCAAGTAATTTCAGAATGAAGTTGAAGATCTTCGTGACAGGAGGATAAAATGTCTATGATATGATCACATAAATGAATATCTGAGTTACGAGTTTGGCACTGTGGAAATTGTTTCACGACTAGTACCGCCTGGAACACCATAGAGTGATGGTGTGTCCGAACATCATAACTATTGGATATGATGACGTCTCTTATCGAATTACCACTATCGTTCATGGGTTAGGCATTGGAGACAACCGCACTCACTATAAATAGGGAACCACACAAATCCGTTGAGACGACACCGTATGAACTATGGTTTAGAGAAACCTAAGTTGTCATTTCTTAAAAGTTTGGGGCTGCGACGCTTATATGAAAAAGTTTCAGGATGATAAGCTCGAACCCAAAGCGGATAACTACATCTTCATAGGACACCCAAAACAGTTGGGTATACCTCCTGTCTCAGATCCGAAAGCAATAGGGATTGTTTCTCAAATCGGGTCCTTTCTCGAGGAAAAGTTTCTCTCGAAAGAATTGAGTGGGAGGATGGTGGAGACTTGATGAGGTTATTGAACCGTCACTTCAACTAGTGTGTAGCAGGGCACAGGAGTTGTTCCTATGGCACCTACACCAATTGAAGTGGAAGCTTATGATAGTGATCATGAGACTTCGAATCAAGTCACTCCCAAACCTCGTAGGATGACAAGGATGCGTACTACTTCAGAGTGGTACGTAATCCTGTCTTGGAAGTCATGTTGCTGGACAACAATGAACCTACGATTTATGGAGAAGCGATGGTGGGCCCGGATTCCGATGAATGGCTCGAGGCCATAAAATCCGAGAGAGGATCCATGTATGAAAACAAAGTGTAGACTTTGGCAGAACGGCTTGATGGTCGTAAGGCTGTTGAGTACAGATGGATTTTAAAAGGAAGACGGACAATGATGGTAAATGTCACCATTAAGAAAGCTCGACTTGTCGTTAAGAGTTTTCCCGACAAGTTCAAGGAGTTGACTACGATGAGACTTTCTCACTCGTAGCGATGCTACGAGTCTGTTGGAATTAAGTTAGCGATTACTGCATTATTTATGAAATTGTGCAGATAGGATGTCAAAACATTGTTTCCTCGACGATTTTCTTGAGGAAAGGTTGTATGTGATACAACCAGAAGATTTTTGTCAATCCTGAAAGATGCTAACAAGTATGCAAAGATCCAGCAATCCTTCTAAGGACTGGAGTAAGCATCTCGGAGTTGGAATGTACACTTTGATGAGTTGATCAAATATTTTGGGTTTATACAAAGTTTATGAGAAACTTGTATTTCCAAAGAAGTGAGTGGGAGCACTATAGAAATTCTGATGAGTATATGTTGTTGACATATTGTTTATCGGAAATGATGTAGAATTTCTGGAAGGCATATAGGGTTGTTTGACAAATGTTTTTCAATGAAAAACTGGATTAAGCTACTTAAACATTGAGCATCAAGATCTATAAGGATAGATCAAAATCGCTTAATAGTACTTTCAAACAAACACATACCACGACAATATTTTGAAGGAGTTCAAAATAGATCAACAAAGAAGGAGTTCTCGGCTGTGTTACAAGGTGTGAGTATTGAGCAAGACTCAAGACATGACCACGGCAGAATAGAGAGAAAGGACGAAGGTCGTCCCCTTTGCTTTAGTCGTAGGCTCTAAAGTATGCTATGTTATGTACCGCACCTGAAGTGTGCCAAACCATGAGTCGGTTAAGGGGTACAAGTGTGATCTAGAAATGGATCACAGGACAACGGTCAAAGTTATCCTTAGTAACTAGTGGACTACAGAATTTTCTCGATTATGGAGGTGGTAAAAGAGTTCGTCGTAAAGGGTTACGCCGATGCAAGCTTTGACACTAATCCAGATTATTCTGAGTAGTAAACTGGATTCGTATAGTAGAACAGTTATTTGGAATAGCTCCAAATAGAGCGTGGTAGCTGCATCTAGGATATGACATAGATATTTGTAAAGCACACACGGATCTGAAAGATTCAGACCCGTTGA
Source organism: Aegilops umbellulata (assembly GCA_032464435.1). Lineage (NCBI taxonomy): Eukaryota > Viridiplantae > Streptophyta > Magnoliopsida > Poales > Poaceae > Aegilops > Aegilops umbellulata. Next base: position 54,888,190 of record CP136057.1, read on the forward strand.
CTAGTAACCTCTCTCACAAGCGAGATATGATCAAACCCCATGGGTGTTGGAATCATTGCAATCACATGGCGATGTGAACTAGATTATTGACTCTAGTGCAAGTGGGAGACTGTTGGAAATATGCCCTAGAGGCAATAATAAATAGGTTATTATTATATTTCCTTGTTCATGATAATCGTTTATTATCCATGCTAGAATTGTATTGATAGGAAACTCAGATACATGTGTGGATGCATAGACAACACCATGTCCCTAGTAAGCCTCTAGTTGACTAGCTCGTTGATCAATAGATGGTTACGGTTTCCTGACCATGGACATTGGATGTCATTGATAACGGGATCACATCATTAGAAGAATGATGTGATGGACAAGACCCAATCCTAAGCCTAGCACAAGATCGTGTAGTTCGTATGATAAAGCTTTTCTAATGTCAAGTATCATTTCCTTAGACCATGAGATTGTGCAACTCCCGGATACCGTAGGAATACTTTGGGTGTGCCAAATGTCACAACGTAACTGGGTGGCTATAAAGGTGCACTACGGGTATCTCCGAAAGTGTCTGTTGGGTTGGCACGAATCGAGACTGGGATTTGTCACTCCGTGTGATGAAGAGGTATCTCTGGGCCCACTCGGTAGGACATCATCATAATGTGCACAATGTGATCAAGGAGTTGATCATGGGATGATGTGCTACGGAACGAGTAAAAAGAGACTTGCCGGTTACGAGATTGAACAAGGTATCGAGATACCGACGATCGAACCTCGGGCAAGTACTATACCGCTAGACAAAGGGAATTGTATACGGGATTGATCGAATCCTCGACATCGTGGTTCATCCGATGAGATCATCGTGGAACATGTGGGAACCAACATGGGTATCCAGATCCCGCTGTTGGTTATTGACTGGACAACTTCTCGGTCATGTCTGCATGTCTCCCGAACCCGTAGGGTCTACACACTTAAGGTTCGATGACGCTAGGGTTATAAAGGAAGTTTGTATGTGGTTACCGAATGCTGTTCGAAGTACCGGATGAGATCCCGGACGTCAGGAGGAGTTCCGGAATGGTCCGGAGGTAAAGATTTATATATGGGAAGTCTTATTTTGGTCGCCAGAAAAGATTCGCACTTTATTGGTATTGTACCGGGAGTGCCGAAAGGGGTCCGGGGGTCCACCGGGGGGTCCACCTGCCTCGGGGGGCCACATGGGCTGTAGGGGGTGCGCCTTGGCCTATATGGGCCAAGGGCACCAGCCCCAAGAGGCCCATGCGCCAAGATATAAGAAAAGGGGGAGAGTCCTCAAAGGGGAAGGCACCTCCGAGGTGCCTTGGGAAGGATGGACTCCTCCCCCCCTTGGCCGCACCCCTTCCTTGGAGGAAGGGACAAGGCTGCGCCTCCCCCTCTCCCTTGCCCCTATATATAGTGGAGGGGAGGGAGGGCAGCCACACCTGAAGCCCTGGCGCCTCCCTCCCTCCCGTGACACCTCCTCCTCTCCCGCAGGTGCTTGGCGAAGCCCTGCAGGATTGCCACGCTCCTCCACCACCACCACGCCGTTATGCTGCTGCTGGATGGAATCTTCCTCAACCTCTCCCTCTCCCCTTGCTGGATTAAGGCATGGGAGACGTCACCGGGCTGTACGTGTGTTGAACGCGGAGGTGCCGTCCGTTCGGCACTTGGTCATCGGTGATTTGGATCACGACGAGTACGACTCCATCAACCCCGTTCACTTGAATGCTTCCGCTTAGCGATCTACAAGGGTATGTAGATGCACTCTCCTTCCCCTCGTTGCTGGTTTCTCCATAGATAGATCTTGGTGACACGTAGGAAAATTTTAAATTTCTGCTATGTTCTCCAACAATGTGAACATCGACTACATAACACTTCACCATTATTTGGGCCTAGAGGAAGGCATTGGGAAGTAATAAGTAGATGATGGGTTGCTAGAGTGATAGAAAATTAAACCCTAGTTTATGCATTGCTTCGTAAGGGGCTGATTTGGATCCATATGTTTCATGCTATGGTTAGGTTTACCTTAATACTTTTGTTGTAGTTGCGGATGCTTGCAATAGGGTTTAATCATAAGTGGGATGCTTGTTCAAGTAAGAACAACACCCAAGCAACAGTCCACCCACATATCAAATTATCAAAGTACCGAACGCGAATCATATGAACGTGATGAAAACTAGCTTGACGATATTCCCATGTGTCCTCGGGAGCGCTCACTACTAGGGAAAAGCCTAGCAGCAGCGCGGGTTTTGGGCCTATTAGCAGTGCGGGTGCCCGCGCTACTAATAAGGCGCTACAGCTAACGTATAGCAGCAGCGCGGGTGCCACCCGCGCTACAGCTACTCTCACTACTCCAGCCTGAGCACGCTTAACTTCCGGGTTCTATTCTCCCTCGATTCCAAGTCTGCACTTGTTGTTTTCTTGACAATAGTAAGACGTCGATCCTATTAACCCTCGGGAGTTTAGCTTGAGCATGAAGTCACACATTTCACTGCTTGAGTTTAAAACTATTGTTCTAAAAAACATTATTAACAGTAATATTTCTTGAATAACTAGTTTGACCATGGTTTGACCAGATTTTGACCAGATTTGACCAAAATTCAAAAAAACTGAAATAATTATTTAGTAACACTAATATTCTTGAATAATTAGTTTGACCACAGTTTGACCAGATTTAACAAAAATTAAAGAAAAAACTGAAATTTGATGAATTTTTTTGCCTCCAGATCTTAAAAGCCCCGTAACTTTTTTCGGTTAGGTTTTTGAGCATTTTCGAGTAGATGATTTTTCATATAAAAAACTTTTTCATCCGAGTTAGTATGCAAAAGTTATGCCCATTTTTACAAATTCTCGAGAGATTTTGCAAATGAAGTCGAAATTCATATTTGCAAATTTTCCCAACAACTAGACCACATATCACATGGGAAACTTTTTTTTTTTGACATTTTCATCATTTTCTTTTATTTTTTTTAAAACTGGAAAGGCGATCCACGGGGGGGGGGGGGGGGGGGGGGTAGAGTTTGAAAATGGGACCACACCCCGCGCTACTGTTATGGCAGACGATTAGTAGTAGCGAGTGGTAAAAACCCGCGCTACTACTATCAACTTAGTAGTAGCGCGGGTTTATAACCATCGCTACTACTATGGCATGGTCCAGGGGATGGTAGAGGCCACTTAGTAGTAGCGAGGGTTAAAAACCCGCGCTACTACTATGGCATGTCCTGGGGGGCACGGTAAAGACCGCTTAGTAGTAGCGAGGGTTAAAAACCCGCGCTACTGCTATCAACTTGGTAGTAGGGAGGTTTAAAAACCCGCGCTGCTAGTAAGTAGCAGTAGCGTGGGTTTTTAACCATCGCTGCTGCTAAGATTCTGTGTATAGGCTTTTCCCTAGTAGTGGCTTTTCCTTATATAAGAGTTTGTCCAGGCTTGTCCTTTGCTACAAAAAGGATTGGGCCACCTTGCTGCACTTTATTTACTTTTGTTACTTGTTGCTCGTTACAAATTATCCTATCACAAAACTATGTGTTACCACTTATTTCAGTACTTGCAGAGAATACCTTGCTGAAAACCGCTTATCATTTCCTTCTGCTCCTCGTTGGGTTTGACACTCTTACTTATCGAAAGGACTACGATAGATCCCCTATACTTGTGGGTCATCAAGACTCTTTTCTGGCGCCATTGCCGGGGAGTGAAGCGCTTTTGGTTGGTGGAATTTGGTAAGGAAAAATTTATACAGTGTGTTGAAATTTACTGTCACTTGTTACTATGGAAAGTAATCCTCTGAGAGGCTTGTTCGGGGTATCTTCACCCCGACCAGTAGAGCAAACAGTTGCTCCTCAACTTACTGAACCTATTGAAAATGAATTTATTCCCTTTGAAGTTCCTTTGGGTATGATGGAAAAACTGCTAGCTAATGCTTTTACAGGAGATGGAACAAAGCATCCTGATGAACATATACTCTATGTGGATGAAGTTTATGGATTATTTAAGTTTGCAGGTATACCCGATGATGTTGTTAATAAGAAGGTCTTCCCTTTATCTTTGAAGGGAGATGCATCGACATGGCATATGCTATGTGATGATACGGGATCATGGAACTATAAACGAATGAAGTAGGAATTTCAACAAAAGTATTATCCTATGCATCTTGTTCATCGTGATCGCAATTATATATATAATTTTTGGCCTCGCGAAGGAGAAAGCATCGCTCAAGCTTGGGGGAGGCTTAAATCAATGTTATATTCATGCCCCAATCATGAGCTCTAAAGACAAATAATTCTTCAAAGTTTTTATGCTCGGCTTTCTGATAACAATCGCACCATGCTCGATACTTCTTGTGCTGGCTCTTTTATGATGAAGACTATTGAATTTAAATGGAATTTATTGGATATAATTAAACGCAACTCTGAAGATTGGGATCTCGACGAAGGTAAGGAGTCAGGTATGAAACCTAAGTTTGATTGTGTTAATTCTTTTATGGATACCGATGTTTTTTGTAAGTTTAGCACTAAATATGGACTTGACTCTGAGATAGTAGCTTCTTTATGTGAATCTTTTGCTACTTATGTTGACCTACCTAAGGAGAAGTGGTTTAAATATCATCCTCCCATTGAAGTAAAAGTAGCTGCACCTATTAAAGTTGAAGAAAAGACTGTCACTTATAATGATCCTATTGTTCCTACTTCTTATGTTGAGAAACCACCTTTCCCTGCTAGAATAAAGGATCATGCTAAAGCTTCAATTGTGGTTCGTAAAAGCAATATTAGAACTTATACACCTCCTGAGCAAGTTAAAGTAGAACATAATATTTCTATTGTTAAAGATCTCTTGTCTGATAATATTGATGGGCATGTTATTCAGTTATGCGGTGAAACTGCTAGAATTGCTAAATCTTGTGCTAAAGATAAACATAGACCTGTGGTAGGTGTGTCTGTTATTTCTGTTAAAATAGGAGATCATTGTTATCATGGCTTATGTGATATGGGTGCTAGTGCTAGTGTTATACCTTATGACTTGTATAAAGAAATCAAGCATGAAATTGCACCTGTTGAGTTAGAAGATATTGATGTCACAATTAAACTTGCCAATAGAGATACTATATCAGCAGTGGGAATTGTTAGAGATGTTGAAGTCTTGTGTGGGAAAACTAAATATCCTGCTGATTTTCTTGTTCTCAGTTCCCCACAAGATAGCTTTTGTCCCATTATATTTGGTAGACCCTTCTTGAATACTGTTAATGCTAAGATAGACTGCAAAAAGAATGTTGTTACTATTGGCTTAGATGATATGATTCATGGTTTTAATTTCTCTAAATTTAGTAAACAACATCGTGAAGAAGAATTACCTAGTGAGGATGAAATTATTGGTCTTGCTTCTATTGCTGTACCTCCTAGTGATCCTTTAGAACATTATTTGCAAGACCATGAAAATGATATGTTCATGAATGAAAGAAGGAAAGTAGATGAAGTATTCCTTAAACAAGAACCTATTCTGAAACACAATTTGCCTGTTGAAATTCTAGGGGATCCTCCTCCACCTAAGGGTGATCCCGTGTTTGAGCTTAAATCGTTGCCTGATAATCTTAAATATGCTTATCTTGATGAAACGAAGATATATCCTATTATTATTAGTGCTAACCTTTCAGAGCATGAAGAAGAAAGATTATTGAAAACTCTGAAGAAGCACCGTGCTGCTATTGGATATACTCTTGATGATCATAAGGGCGTTAGCCCCACTCTATGTCAACATAAAATAAATTTGAAAGAAGATGCCAAACCGGTTCGTGATCCTCAATGACGTCTGAATCCTAAGATGAAAGAAGTGGTAAGAAAAGAAATACTAAAGCTTCTGGAGGCAGGTATAATTTATCCCATCGCTGATAGTCAGTGGGTAAGTCCTGTCCATTGTGTCCCTAAGAATGGAGGTAATACTGTTGTTCCTAATGATAAAGATGAATTGATTCCGCAAAGAATTATTACAGGTTATAGGATGGTACTTGATTTCCGCAAATTAAATAAGGCTACTAAGAAAGATCATTACCGCAAACATACACACTATTGCTTTCTAGATGGTTATTCTGGTTTCTCTCAAATACATGTGTCGGCTAAAGATCAATCAAAGACTACTTTTACATGCCCTTTTGGTACTTTTGCTTATAGACGTATGCCTTTTGGTTTATGTAATGCACCTGCTACCTTTCAAAGATGCATGATGGCTATATTCTCTGAATTTTGTGAAAAGATTTGTGAGGTTTTCATGGACGACTTTTCCGTCTATGGATCTTCGTTTGATGATTGCTTGAGCAATCTTGATCGAGTTTTGCAGAGATGTGAAGAAACTAATCTTGTCTTGAATTGGGAAAAGTGCCACTTTATGGTTAATGAAGGTATTGTCTTGGGGCATAAAGTTTCTGAAAGAGGTTTTGAAGTTGATAAAGCTAAGGTTGACGCTATTGAAAAGACGCCATGTCCCAAGGACATCAAAGGTATAAGAAGTTTCCTTGGTCATGCCGGATTTTATAGGAGGTTCATTAAGGACTTCTCAAAAATTTCACGACCTCTGACTAATTTATTACAAAAAGATATACCATTTGTCTTTGATGATGATTGTGTAGAAGCATTTGAAATACTTAAGAAAGCATTGATCTCTGCACCTATTGTTCAGCCACCGGATTGGAATTTACCCTTTGAAATTATGTGTGATGCTAGTGATTATGCTGTAGGTGTTGTTCTAGGGCAAAAAGTTGATAAGAAATTAAATGTTATCCATTATGCTAGTAAAACACTAGACAATGCTCAGAGAAATTATGCTACTACTTAAAAAGAATTCTTAGCAGTTGTATTTGCTTGTGATATGTTCGGACTTTATATTGGTGATTCTAAAGTAACTATTCACACAGATCATGCTGCTATTAAATATCTTATGGAAAAGAAAGATGCTAAACCTAGACTTATTAGATGGGTTCTCTTGCTAAGAGAATTTGATTTGCATATTGTTGATAGAAAGGGAGTTGAGAACCCCGTTGCAGACAACTTGTGTAGGTTAGAAAATGTTCTTGATGACCCACTACCTATTGATGATAGCTGTGACGCCCCCGATTCAATCGTACACTAATCATGCACGCACATGTGTACGATCAAGATCAGGGACTCACGGGAAGATATCACAACACAACTCTACAAATAAAATAAGTCATACAAGCATCATAATACAAGCCAGGGGCCTCAAGGGCTCGAATACAAGTGCTCGATCATAGACGAGTCAGCGGAAGCAACAATATCTGAGTACAGACATAAGTTAAACAAGTATGCCTTAAGAAGGCTAGCACAAACTGGGATACAGATCGAAAGAGGCGCAGGCCTCCTGCCTGGGATCCTCCTAACTACTCCTGGTCGTCGTCAGCGGGCTGCACGTAGTAGTAGGCACCTCCAGAGTAGTAGGAGTCGTTGTCGAAGGTGGCGTCTGGATCCTGGGCTCCAGCATCTGGTTGCGGCAACCGGGTAGAAGGGAAAGGGGGAAAAGGGGGAGAAAAGCAACCGTGAGTACTCATCCAAAGTACTCGCAAGCAAGGAGCTACACTACATATGCATGGGTATATGTGTAAAAGGGCCATATCAGTGGACTGAACTGCAGAATGCCAGAATAAGAGGGGAATAGCTAGTCTTATCGAAGACTACGCTTCTGGCCGCCTCCGTCTTGCAGCATATAGAAGAGAGTAGACTGAAGTCCTCCAAGTAGCATCGCATAGCATAATCCTACCCGGCGATCCCCTCCTTGATGCCCTGTTAGAGAGCGATCACCGGTTTGTATCTGGCACTTGGAAGGGTGTGTTTTATTAAGTATCCGGTTCTAGTTGTCATAAGGTCAAGGTACAACTCCGGGTCATCCTTTTACCGAGGGACACGGCTATTCGAATAGATAAACTTCCCTGCAGGGGTGCACCACATAACCCAACACGCTTGATCCCATTTGGCCGGACACACTTTCCTGGGTCATGCCCAGGCTCGGAAGATCAACACGTCGCAGCCCCACCTAGGCACAACAGAGCGGTCAGCACGCCGGTCTAAACCTACGCGCGCAGGGGTCTGGGCCCATCGCCCTGAGCACACCTGCACATTGCGAACGCGGCCGGTGAGCAGACCTAGCAACCTCCAGTACAACGGAAGTCACGTTACGCGGTCCAACACGGCGCGCGCCACTCAGTCGCTGACGTCAAGAAGTGCTTCAGCTGATACCACGATGCCGAGTGCCCATATCTTTCCCGCGTAGTTGGTTAGTGCGTATAGACCAAATGGCCAGACTAAGATCAAATACCCAGATCTCGTTAAGCGTGTTAAGTATCCGCGAACGCCAACAGGGCTAGGCTCACCTCTCACTCAGGTAGCCCCGAACTGCCCTGCCGCTCCGCCACAAAGATCCACACAGAGGGCCGTCGGAACAAAGGTCCTTTCAGCCCCCAATCCGTGAATCACTCGCGGGTACTCCTCGAGCCAACCCGACTTTGGTCACCACATGTATCATGTTTAAAGTATAGTATATATCCATGATCACCTCCCGAGGTGATCACAGCCCAGTAGTATAGCATGGCAGATAGACAAGAGTGTAGGGCCACTGATGGAACACTAGCATCCTATACTAAGCAAGTAGGATTGCAGGTAAAGGTATCAACAGCAGTATCAAAGACAGGCTATGCATCAGGATAGGAATAACGAAAGCAGTAACATGCTACACTACTCTAATGCAAGCAGTATAGATCAGAGTAGGCGATATCTGGTGATCAAGTGGGGGGGGGCTTGCCTGGTTGCTCTGGCAAGAGAGAGGGGTCGTCAACTCCGTAGTCGAACGGGGCAGCAGCAGCGTCGGTCTCGGTGTCTATCGAGAGAAGAGGAGGGGGAAACAATAAATATTTAAGCAAGCAGATGCATAGCAATGCATGACATGACAAGTAACGGCGTTAGAGGTGCCCTAACGCGGTATTGGATGATACCGGTGAAGGGGGGAAACATCCGGGAAAATATCCCCGGTGTTTCGCATTTTCGGGCAAAGGAGCCGGAGGGGGAAAGTTGCGAGTTGGATAGGTGAGGGATGCGTGGTGGACGAACGGGCTGTGTATCCAGGTTCGTCTCGTCGTTCTGAGCAACTTTCATGTAGAAAGTATTTTAATCCGAGTTACGGAATAAAAGATATGATTTTATAAAGGTTTTATTAATTTCTGGAATTTAATTAATTAATTAATTTAATTCGAAATTAGAATTATGACATCAGCATGATGTCATGCTGACGTCAGCAGTCAACAGGGTTGACTGGGTCAAACTGACATGTGGGTCCAGTGGGACCCACCTGTCATACACTGTTTAGGTTAACTAGGGTTTAGTTAAACTATTTACTGTTTAATTAAACTAACAGGTTAATTAGGATTTAATTAACATAATTAATATAATTTAATTAATTAATTAATTAATTAAATTTATTTATTTATTTTTATTATTTTTATTTTTATTTTCTAAAACGTTCTGGGCTAGGCCCACATGTCATTGGCCCAGAGGGACTAGCGGGCACGGGCTACCGGGCGACGGGCGGGCGCTGACGGGCGACCCGAGCGCGGCGCCGCCCGAACGCAGGGGCGCGCCGGCGAGGATGGGCTGCGGGCGAGGCACACAGGGCCGAGCGGGAGCGCGGCCGTGAGACGGAGCAGAGGAGCTCCGGGGAGCGTGGCGAGTAAGGCAGAGGCGAGATCGCGCGGGAGTGCGGGCGTGCGCGGGCGAGGCGGCAGAGGCGACGCGACCGACGAGCTGCAGCAGCACCGGTGAGGCGAGGCAGCGGGGGGGGGGGGGGGGGGCTCGGGGCGCGGGCGCGCACCGCGAGCAGGGGCGCTGCAAGGGCAGGGGCGGGAGCTCGCGACGCTGGGAGCAGGGGCATGGCCGTGCGTGGTCCCGGCGAGGCTGGCGGCGCAGAGCAGCGCGGGCGCAGTCGTGGTCACGCCAGGGAGCTGAGGGGGTGCCTTTGGCCGTGGCGAGGCAGGCGCGACGGAGCGCGTGGCCGAGGCAGTTTGGCGACAAACGGAGCAGGGGGGTTGCGGGGCGAGGCCGCGGCGGAGGGGCGTTGGGGGCCGGCATCGTCGGCTGTGGCCGCGGCCGTTGTGGGTTCTGCAGCGAGCGCGATCCGGTGGCGCGGGCGTGGCGGGCGCACGGTGGCATCCGACACGGGAGGAGGGAGTGTGAGGAGAGGAAGGTGCTCACGGCGGGGCGTAGGGACTAGGGCGTGAGCTCGGGGGTGGTTGGGGAGGCCGACGGGGTGGGGGAGTCCGGCGGGGAAGAGGCGCTCCTGCGGTGGTGGCCAGCGGCGACGGCGAGGCGCGTCTGTGGCCTCCTCTCGATCCCGATCCAAATCGGGAGAGAGGAGGGGGAGGAGATATTTTGCGGGGGGAGGGGGAGGAGTGTCGGTGGAGTGCGGGGGAGTGGGAGTGGATAAGGAGGGGGCAGCGGGTGGCCGGCTGGGCCGGTGGGTCGGCCCAGTTGGGCCATGGCCCAGGGGGAGGGGGGGTCCTTTTACTTTGTTTTTTTTGTTTTATTCTGTTTAGTCTTTCTTTTATTTATTTATTTCCTTTTCTGTTTTAAATTCATTTAAAAGTAATTAGGCATTTTATAAAAAGGTGGTTGCTGCACCATAATTATCTTTGTATTATTTGGCGCACTCCGAACATATTTGTTTTAATTTTGTGGAAACTTTTATTGTTATCAATAATTTGAATTTGAATTTCGAACGGTTTCGAATTATTGCGAGGATAGCAACAGTAACCGAGGTGTCATGGCACGATTAGCGTGGGATTACTGTAGCAAGATTATCCGGGCGTTACAATAGCTTTCCTGATGAACAATTTAATGTTATAAGTACTTCTCGTAGTACTCCATGGTATGCTGATTAGGCTAATTACATTGTTGCTAAATTCATACCACCTAGCTTCACATACCAGCAAAAGAAAAAGTTTTTCTATGATTTGAGACATTACTTTTGGGATGACCCACATCTTTATAAAGGAGGAGATGGTGTTATTAGACAATGTGTACCTGAGCATGAATAGGAACAGATCCTACGCAAGTGTCACTCCGAAGCTTGTGGAGGACACCACGCTAGAGATAGAACTGCACATAAAGTATTGCAATCCAGTTTTTATTGGGCTACTCTCTTCAAGGATGCCCGTAAGTTTGTCCTATCTTGTGATGAATGTCATAGAATTGGTAATATTATTACACGTCAAGAAATGCCTATGAATTATACACTTGTTATTGAACCATTTGATGTTTGGGGCTTTGATTATATGGGACCTTTTCCTGCCTCTAATGGATATACACATAATTTAGTTGTTGTTGATTACGCTACTAAGTGGGTAGAAGCTATTCCAACTAGTAGTGCTGATCATAACACTTCTATTAAAATGCTTAAGGAAGTTATTTTTCCGAGGTTTGGAGTCCCTAGATATTTAATGACTAATGGTGGTTCACATCTTATTCATGGTGCTTTCTGTAAAATGCTTGCTAAGTATGATGTTAATCATATAATTGCATCCCCTTGTCATCCTCAGTCTAGTGGTCAAGTAGAATTGAGTAACAGAGAGCTCAAATTAATTTTGCAAAAGACTGTTAATAGGTCTAGGAAGAATTGGTCCAAGAAACTTGACGATGCATTATGGGCATATAGAACTGCATATAAAAATCCTATGGGTATGTCTCCGTATAAAATGGTTTATGGAAAAGCATGTCACTTACCTCTCGAACTAGAACATAAGGCTTATTGGGCTATTAAAGAGCTCAACTATGATTTCAAACTTGCCGGTGAATAGCTCACTTGATGAATGGAGAACCCAAGCTTATGAAAATGCCAAGTTGTTTAAAGACAAAGTTAAAAGATGGCATGACAAAAGGATACAAAAGCGTGAGTTTAATGTAGGTGATTATGTATTGCTATACAACTCTCGTTTAAGATTTTTTGCAGGAAAACTTCTCTCTAAATGGGAAGGCCCCTACGTCAACGAGGAGTTCTATCGTTCCGGTGCCATAAAAATCAACAACTTCGAAGGCACAAATCCAAAGGTTGTAAACGGTTAAAGAATTAAACATTATATCTCAGGTAATCCCATAAATGTGGAAACCAATATTATTGAAATCGTAACCCCGGAGGAATACATAAGGGACACTTTCCAGAACGTTTTAGACTCCGAAAAGGAATAGGTATGTGGTTCGGTGAGTAAACCGACTCCAAAACAATTTTTAAGGCAATATTTCTCCTTTTTGGAATATTTAGAAAAATAGAAAAATAAGTGGTAGTCCGGGAAGGACACTAGGGCCCCACGAGGGTGGAGGGCGCCCCCTACCCCCCCTGGGCACGCCCCCCTACCTCGTGAGCACCTCGTGTGCCTTCCAGACTCCGTTTTCTTGCACGATACGTATTTTGATCGGTAAAAATTCATTATATATTCTCTCGAAGGTTTTGACTCTCGTATCACGCGAATATCCTGTGTTTTTTATTTGAGCTGTTGCTGCTGCAGAATAGAGCAAGATGTCTTCTCAAGAGTCAGTCGGGGAAAGCCGGGTTTCTCACCCGGCATCGGAACCAAGGGCAAACAGCGACGCTGACCACTTTGGGCCAACAACGGAGGAAGAGATGGAGGCTGACTTGATGAGGGTAGATGCCATGGTGGATCAAGAAGTCACCTCTCGCTTCCGAGCTGGGTTCACGATGGGGGATCTACTGAGCTCAGCTATCCCATAATCGGTTATCCCTTCCAATGTTAGATTTCTTTCTTATGAAAATATGAAGAGGAGTGTCACTTGTTCTCCCGCAGCTATGAAACACCCTTGGGTGCAAGGAGCTTTAGCCATTACAGGAAAGCTTCGTAAGGAAATAATGGACCTCAAACAGCAAGTCAATGAACTCGAGGAGGAGAATCGTATCCTGAGGGGCATCATCGCCACGAATATCACACCATCACCAAAGAAGGAGACATAATCACATGGGTATGGGCACTGCCTTGGCAACTGCCAATCTTGGGGGAGGTGCCCCGGTATCGTATCACAAACACATCTCCTATCTTTACTATTTTTCCTAGTTCGATCCCATTAGTAGTATTTTGATCTAGTAGAATAAAGTTTATGGCATGATATAGTTTTGAGTTTTGCTTTATGATCTCTCTATGTAATCGAGTCCGTGAGCTATATATAATAAAGATTAGTGTTGAGTCAAGGGCTTGATTATTTTGCCATGATCTTGAGTGAATAAAAGAAAAGAAGAAAAAGAATAAAAAGAAACAAAGAGTTCATATTGATCTTGATGAGAGTAATGACTTCACATAGAAAGAGTATGATGATTAAAAGTTGTTGGGAGTTGGCAGACATAGCTTTGGTCATCGTTGCAATTAATAGGAAGTAATAAGGAAAGAGAGGTCTCACATATAAATATACATGATTGGGAGCACTCATTAAAATATGACATGCTAAAGAGTTGATGTTGGACAAGGAAGACAACGTAATGATTTATTTTTCTTATGTCTGAGATAAAGTATGTTGTCATGGATCCTCCAACATGTTGAGCTTGCCTTTCCCCCTCATGCTAGCAAAATTCTCAGCACCAAGTAGAGATACTACTTGTGCTTCCAAAACCCTTAAACTAGTTTTGCCATGAGAGTCCACCATATCTACCTATGGATTGAGTAAGATCCTTCGAGTAAGTTTTCATCGGTGCAAAGCAATAAAAATTGCTCTAAATATGTATGATTGATTGGTGTGGGAGAAATAAGCTTTGTACGATCTTGTGATGTGGAAGTAATAAAAGCGACGGACTGCATAATAAAGGTTCATATCACAAGTGGCAATATAAAGTGACGTTCTTTCGCATTAAGGTTTTGTGCATCCAACCATAAAAGCGCATGGCAACCTCTGCTTCCCTCTGCGAAGGGCCTATCTTTTATTATTATCTTCTACCTTATGCAAGAGTCATGGTGATCTTCACATTTCCTTTGTCATTTTATCCTTTGGCAAGCACAGTATGTTGGAAAGATCCTGATATATATACCTAATTGGATGTAGGGGAGCATGAGTTATTATTTTTGACATTACCCTTGAGGTAAAAGGTTGGGAGGCGAAACTATAAGCCCCTATGTTTCTCTGTGTCCGATTAAATCTCCGTAACCACAAGGATTGCGTGAGTGTTAGCAATTATGAAGGACTAGATGATAGTTGAGTATGTGGACTTGCTTTCAAGCTCTGACATAGACTCTTTCTGATGTTATGATAAATTGCAATTGCTTTAATGACTGAGATTATAGTTTGTTGGTTCTCAATAAAGTTTATGATTCGTACCTCTGCATTATGAATAGATTATTACTTGAGTATAAGAAATCATATGACAATATTCATATATGTTGTTGTTATAAGAATAATCATGATGCCTTCATGTCCATATTTTATTTTTGTCGACACCTCTACCTCTAAACATGAGGACATATTTATCGTTATCGGCTTCCACTTGAGGACAAGCGAGGTCTAAGCTTGGGGGAGTTGATACGTCCATTTTGCATCATGCTTTTATATCGATATTTATAGCATTATGGGATGTTACTACACGTTATGTCACAATACGTATGGCTATTCTCTCTTATTTTACAAGGTTTACTTAAGGAGGGAGAATGCCGGCAGCTGGAATTCTGGGCTAGAAAAGGAGCAAATATTAGATACCTATTCTGCACAACTCCAAAAGTCCTGAAACTCCACGAAAGACATTTTTGGCAATAATAAAAAAATATCCAGTGAAAGAAGTTCACCAGAGGGGGCCCACCTGTCCACGAGGGTGGGGGCGCACCCTACCCCCCTAGGCGGGCCCGACTACCTCGTGGGCCCCCTGTTGGCTCTCTGATGCCCATCTTCTACTATATGAGGTCTTTCGATGAGGAAAAAATCATAAGAAACCTTTCGGGACGAGACTCCGCCGTCACGAGGCGGAACCTTGGCGGAACCAATCTAGGGCTCCGGGAGAGCTGTTCTGCCGGGAACACTTCCCTCCGGGAGAGGGACATCATCGCCATCGTCATCACCAACGCTCCTCTCATCGGGAGAGGGCAATCTCCATCAACATCTTCACCAGCACCATCTCGTCTCAAAACCCTAGTTCATCTCTTGTATCCAATTCTTGTCTCCAAGTCCGGGATTGGTGCTAGTAGGTTGCTAGTAGTGTTGATTACTCCTTGTAGTTGATGTTAGTTGGTTTATTTGGTGGAAGATCATATGTTCAGATCCTTTATGCACATTATTACCCCTCTTATTATGAACATGAATATGCTTTGTGAGTAGTTACGTTTGTTCCTGAGGACATGGGAGAAGTCTTGCTATTAGTAGTCATGTGAATTTGGTATTCGTTCAATATTTTGATGAATTGTATGTTGTCTAGCCTCTAGTGGTGTTATGTGAACGTCGACTACATAACACTTCACCATTATTTGGGCCTAGAGGAAGGCATTGGGAAGTAATAAGTAGATGATGGGTTGCTAGAGTGACAGAAGCTTAAACCCTAGTTTATGCGTTGCTTCGTAAGGGGCTGATTTGGATCCATATGTTTCATGCTATGGTTAGGTTTACCTTAATACTTTTGTTGTAGTTGCGGATGCTTGCAATAGAGGTTAACCATAAGTGGGATGCTTGTTCAAGTTAGAACAGCACCCAAGCACCGGTCCACCCACATATCAAATTATCAAAGTACCGAACGTGAATCATATGAACCTGATGAAAACTAGCTTGACGATATTCCCATGTGTCCTCGGGAGCGCTTTTCCTTATATAAGAGTTTGTCCACACTTGTCCTTTGCTACAAAAAGGATTGGGCCACCTTGCTGCACTTTTGTTACTTGTTGCTCGTTACAAATTATCCTATCATAAAACTATTTGTTACCACTTATTTCAGTACTTGCAGAGAATACCTTGCTGAAAACCGCTTACCATTTCCTTCTGCTCCTCATTGGGTTCGACACTCTTACTTATCGAAAGGACTACGATAGATCCCCGATACTTGTGGGTCATCAGCTCGCCGAAAACAGACCCTCGTGGTCAGGTTGATCGTGCTCCGGCGTGGTCAATAACCTATCGGAGTTGGTTTAGCGATTACTAAGGCGCGACGTCCTCGCACGTTCGTAGTCGGATCGTGAAAGTCTACTCCTACGAAACGATAATCACCATCTCATCAAAATACGGGACACCTTTGCCTCTATCATACGTGGGCTTGTTTTTTCTTTCTTTCGTTTTCCTTCTTTTTTTGCCAATGATGGCACTGGTTGGAGCGTTCGTGGCTTGGAGCGGCTATTTCTCCTTGACATTTTTTTAGAAAAGAAGTATGATCCCCGGCCTCTGCATCTAGGCGATGCATACGGCCATTTCATTAATTATTCTCAAAAGATCTTACAAAGGCAAACAACAGCAAGACTAAAGCCACCGTCTAAGCAACAACTGTTGCTACACCTATCCAATTGAATAAGGGGCACAGATAGTCTGGGCCTAATACCAAACAGACACCGTAGCCAAACCTAAACATCTAAGACCTGAGGTCCCAACCAGGACGCCTGCCTGGTATGGGGCATCTACCAATCTGGCGCACTCCTCAACCAGGACGCCTGCCGGGTATGAGGCCGCCGCAGCCACCTTCCACTAATCCATCTTCAGAGTTGTACTATTGTGTGTACCATGTCAGGTCTCTCTGCCATCGACGCCACCACGACGCTCGACAGCGTCGTCCTCTTGCGCGAGTCCATCCTCCCACAGCAAACTCCGAATCTGCACTGCACCATGCCGTCAAGATCTGTCGCCATCAGTGTGTAGGATGAATCATCGCTCCACCAAAGAATCCATCCTCTGGTCCCTTGATCACGTGTGTACCTCCAAGAATGACGCCCCCAAGGGAGAAATGACACCAGAGCGCCATCATCATCCGATCATCCGATCTAGGGTTTTCCCCGGAGGTAGCAGAGAGTGGCCTTGAATTTCTCCATGGCAATGCCTTCAAGAAGGGAACGACGCAGATAGCGCCGCCACCGCCGGCCTTAGCAGACGTCGAAGGCAAGTTTTCACCCAGAACAGTTCGAAGGAATCCAACTCTCGTGCACGGGTCGCCGTCACCACAAGCACCACCAGGCAGAACCCTGGAGCACCGGCAGATCAGCGAGCCGCCGGCATCACAGCATCCAGATCGCCGGCCACGCCGGGCCGCCGCCATCCCAGCGCCGTCTAGGTCAGAGACGGAGCCGCCGACCGCGCACAGGGACCACCGCCGCCTGCACACGCTGGAGTGCCGCCGAGAGCCCAGCGCCCGCCACCGCTTGCCGAGGGCCGCCGCCGCGCACCCCGAGCGGACTCCCACGCACACCAGGGGAAACCGTGAGCGTGAGCCCTGCCGTCGCCCCCAAGCCCATGCCGGCGTGCCTCGCCTCCAGTGCGCCGCCAACAACCGCCGCGATCCGCCAGTGCCAGATTGGGCGAGTCGTGGGAGAAGAGATCCCTCCGCCGCCGACGCCGACCGGGCTTTGTCCGGCACCGGCGAGGAGGAGAGGTCGGGGGAGGGACGAGGACGCGGCGGCGCTAGGGTTCCCCCCGGTCGCCGCACAGGGGCGACACGGGAGGAATCAAGAGTCGGGAGTCGGGAGCCTGATATAGACATTGCCTAGCACCGGAAACAAACCTTTGCATCTGCCTTCCTTCCGAAACACATGTGCAATCAAATCTTTAGACAAAAATGAATTTTTTTCTTTAGGTACCTGTGTAAGCACCTGCCGTTGCGGAGGGCCTTAGATGCGCTATCGGATTGCTTTAGTAAAAACAACTCCAAACGATTCGTTATGAATTAATTTAGAGGAGCAACGACCAACTATCTTTTAAAGAAGTGTATTTGCTTTTTCAAAAAAAATGTTGTTGAAGAAGTATATTTGCTTTTTCAAAAAATGTGGTTAAAGAAGTATATTTTATTTTTTTTAAATGTGTTTCTAACTAGTCTAATTTAACTCTTAATAAAAGAATTAACACAAATTTGTTTATTTTTAGACCATCGGGTTAAACTTCATTACTTAATTATTTTATTAAACTTCCGGATCACTTATTTCATGTGTTCTACGCTAATTAAGGTTGGTCGTAACGTGAGTATTATAAGAAGTATCTGATGACCCACAAGTATAGGGGATCTATCATAGTCCTTTCGACAAGTAAGAGTGTCGAACCCAACGAGGAGCAGAAGGAAATGATAAGCGGTTCTTAGCAAGGTATTCTCTGCAAGTACTGAAATAACTGGTAACAGATAGTTTTGTGATAGGATAAATTGTAACGAGCAACAAGTAGCAAAAGTAAATAAGGTGCAGCAAGGTGGCCCAATCCTTTTTGTAGCAAAGTAGAAGCCGGAACAAACTCTTATATAAGGAAAAGTGCTCTCGAGGACACATGGGAATATCGTCAAGCTAGTTTTCATCACGTTCATATGATTCGCGTTCGGTACTTTGATAAGTTGATATGTGGGTGGACCGGTGCTTGGGTGCTGTTCTTACATGAACAAGCATCCCAATTATGATTAACCTCTATTGCAAGCATCCGCAACTACAACAAAAGTATTAAGGTAAACCTAACCATAGCATGAAACATATGGATCCAAATCAGCCCCTTACGAAGCAACGCATAAACTAGGGTTTAAGCTTCTGTCACTCTAGCAACCCATCATCTACTTATTACTTCCCAATGCCTTCCTCTAGGCCCAAATAATGGTGAAGTGTTATGTAGTCGACGTTCACATAACACCACTAGAGGCTAGACAACATACATCTCATCAAATTATCGAACGAATACCAAATTCACATGACTACTAATAGCAAGACTTCTCCCTTGTCCTCAGGAACAAATGTAACTACTCACAAAGCATATTCATGTTCATAATCATAGGGGTAATAATATGCATAAAGGATCTGAACATATGATCTTCCACCAAATAAACCAACTAACATCAACTACAAGGAGTAATCAACACTACTAGCAACCTACTAGTACCAATCCCGGAATTGGAGACAAGAATTGGATACAAGAGATGAACTAGGGTTTGGAGATCAGATGGTTATAGTGAAGATGTTGATGGAGATTGCCCTCTCCTGATGAGAGGAGCGTTGGTGATGACGATGGCGATGATTTCCCCATCCCGGAGGGAAGTATCCCCGGCAGAACAGCTCTGCCGGAGCTCTAGATTGGTTCCGCCAAGGTTCCGCCTCGTGGTGGCGGAGTCTCGTCCCGAAAGGTTGCTTCTTTATTTTTTTCTCGACGAAAGACTTCATATAGCAGAAGATGGGCGACGGAGGGCCACCAGGGGGCCCACGAGGTAGGGGGCGCGCCCTAGGGGGGGCGCCCCACCCTCGTGGACAGGGTGTGGGCCCCCTGGACTTCATCTTTGCCAGGTATTTTTCATTATTTATTTTAAGATATTCTGTGGTGTTTCGGCACTTTTGGAGTTGCGCAGAATAGGTCTCTAATATTTGCTCCTTTTCCAGCCCAGAATTCCAGCTGCCGGCATTCTCCCTCCTTATGTAAACCTTGTAAATAAGAGAGAATAGCCATAAGTATTGTGACATAATGTGAAGTAACAGCCCATAATGCGATAAATATCGGTATAAAAGCATGATGCAAAATGGACGTATCAGTATCATGCATGCCAAATAGACTTTTTAGATGATGTGGCACACAGTTAAATGATGAGAAAAGAGAGGGTGTGGTATCATATCATGATACCGTATCATATTAAATGTTGTACTATGATACATCACCAACGTATCTACAATTTTTTATTGCTCCATGCTATATTATCTACTATTTTGGACCATATTGGGCTTTATTTTCCACTTTTATATTATTTTTTGGACTAACCTATTAACCGGAGGCCCAGCCCAGAATTGTTGCTTTTTGCCTATTTCAGTGTTTCGAAGAAACGGAATATCAAACGGAGTCCAAATGGAATGAAACCTTCGGTAACGTGATTTTCTCACCGAACATGATCCAAGATACTTGGACCCTACGTCAAGAAAGCTTCGAGGTGGGCACGAGGTAGGGGGGCGCGCCCTACCCCCAAGCGCGCCCCCACCCTCGTGGGGCCCACAAAGCTCCACCGACATACTTCTTCCTCCTATATATACCTACGTACCCCCAAACGATCAGATACGAAGCCAAAAACCTAATTCCACAGTCGCAACCTTCTGTACCCACGAGATCCCATCTTGGGGCCTGTTTCGGAGCTTCGCCAGAGAGGGCATCCACCACGGAGGGCTTCTACATCATCATAGCCCCTCCGATGAAGTGTGAGTAGTTTACCTCAGACCTTCGGGTCCATAGTTAGTAGCTAGATGGCTTCTTCTCTCTTTTTGGATCTCAATACAATGTTCTCCCCCTCTCTCGTGGAGATCTATTCGATGTAATCTTCTTTTTGCGGTGTGTTTGTTGAGATCGATCAATTGTGGGTTTATGCTCAAGATTATCTATGAACAATATTTGAATCTTCTCTGAATTCTTTTAGGTATGATTGGTTATCTTTGCAAGTCTCTTCGAATTATCAGTTTGGTTTGGCCTACTAGATTGATCTTTCTTGCAATGGCAGAAGTGCTTAGCTTCGGGTTCAATCTTGCAGTGTCCTTTCCCAGTGACAGTAGGGGCAGCAAGGCACATATTGTATTGTTGCCATCGAGGATAACAAGATGGGATTTTTATCATATGGCATGAATTTATCCCTCTACATCATGTCATCTTGCTTAAGGCGTTACTCTGTTTTCTTGAACTTAATACTCTAGATGCATGCTGGATAGCGGTCGATGAGTGGAGTAATAGTAGTAGATGCAGGCAGGAGTCGGTCAACTTGTCTCGGACGTGATGCCTATATACATGATCATACCTAGATATTCTCATAACTATGCTCAATTCTGTCAAATGCTCAACAGTAATTTGTTCACCCACCGTAGAATACTTATGCTCTTGAGAGAAGCCACTAGTGAAATCTATGGCCCCCGGGTCTATCTTCATCGTATCAATCTTCAATAACTTTAATATTGCTTTGCTTTTTTACTTTGCCTTTTATTTTACCTTGCATCTTTATACCAAAAATATTATCTATCATCTCGATCAGATCTCACTCTCGTAAGTGACCATGAAGGGATTGACAACCCCTATTCACGTTGGTTGTGAGGAGTTATTTGCTTTGTATAGGTACGAGGGACTCGCGCGTAGCCTCCTACTGGATTGATACCTTGGTTCTCAAAAACTGAGGGAAATACTTACGCTACTTTGCTGCATCATCCTTTCCTCTTCGGGGAAATCCAACGCAGTCTCAAGAGGTAGCAAGAAGGATTTCTGGTGCTATTGCCGGGGAGTCTATGCAAAAGTCAACATACCAAGTACCCACACTACAAAAAAAGACACATCCGTGACATTTTGGGCCGAACGAAAAAATTTTTGTCATACATATGACACTTCTATGACGATAATTGTGAAAAAACCCGGTATCATCATAGATGGTGGGCTCCTACTTCTACTAGCAGAATGCCCGTGGGTTGCTACGGGCTATTCGCCATGTTATTTTCAACACCAGAGCCCGACACAAAACTCCATCCGACGATGCACCATTTCCTTTTTCTGTCAGGCCCTCCCCTTCCCTCCCAGTTCCCTGCCGTAGCGGGACATTACTCGCTGGAGCCACCTCTTTTTTTGCGGGAAAGGAACTTCTCATTCACCAATCATTATGTTTACATTCAGAAATGACAATGCTAGCTATTTCCATATGAGAGTTTCGAAGCCAACAGGTTGTGCGCTGTTGCGAGCGCCCCATACAAGCAAGGGTGTGACTCGCTACATTCGCATGTCTGCTGATTTTAGCTAGACTAATGTTCCTTTCATGAGCCGAAATCCTTCTGATCTCATTGACCTGGTTTGCATACCTCGAGCGCTCAACATCTTTAGACTGCACCATCTTCAACAACTCAGCGCAGTCGGTCTCCACAACCATCTATATTCAACTTAGCATAATTCACATCAGGGGTCTTCCATTGCGGCGTTACTGTTGTTTCATGTGTGTTCTTTGACGTGCTTCTCAGGTAATCGATCACCTGCCTACCCTTTAATCAAGAATGATGGCTCAAAAAGAAGATACTATCTTGATTTTAAATAACTGGCTCAAAAAGAAGATAGTATCTTGATTAATATTTGTTCACACTTTATGCCTTCATAAGCCATGTTGATGATTTTACTCCCTTCATATTGTGTAGCATCAGCTCGTGGAGACGCCTTTCATGATCATGGTTCTACTAACTTGCCATCACCAGTTATTCATCCAAGACTCTAAATTATAGCGGCACGTGTGGAGCAATGCTCTAAATACAATGTAGGGCCTCATCTGTATGAATAGGACACCACCAGGGCTCTGCAAACTATCGAATGTCATTACCATGAAATAAAAATAGATTTGAATGTTGTAACATAGATTTCAATGTTGTGCATTACCATGAAACAAAAATATGATACCCATTGTTGCTATTTTAATATCTGAGAAGTGCAAACTTTAAATGTGACTTGACCAAAAAAGGGAAGCTCAAAAACCAGTTTATCCTTGCAATTGTATGTCACTGTAAGGATAGATAACCATTGAGACATAATGATCAGGCATAATTTACTAAGACTGTCAATAATTAATTTGTGTTGTGCGAAACATCTTATAAGATAAAAAATAGCCAAATTGGACCCATTTATGAAGCAGATACAACCTACTATCAAGAGCATAGAAAAAAAAGATGTGTACAAGATAAAGCTCATATGGGATATTTGCCCAATTTCTCCTCCCATATCATGACCATGACATGGATTTGCACTTCAATGTATTCTAAATACATTTATGCCAGTCAATGTATTCTAAATACATTTCTCTAGGGTATTCGTTTGTAAGGCATTTTGCTGAACATTCCACATGGAAATATTAGAGCGGCTGGGAGTTGAAGATCGGAGGAAAGCCTTTCCACCTGTTGTGTTCTTGCTCACACGTAGCTGGACCAGCGGGTTGAAGACAAAATCCAAACTTAAAAATTAAGCAACAAAACAACGACAACGTATAAGAAATGGAAAAGTAAGGAAGCACACACCTACAGGCCCAAAAAAAATATAAGACGCATCTGCACTATGATGTACTCACGACAGATCGTTAATAATGACAATAAGGTGAAAGAGGCAACATCCCGTGTCGAAGTCTTTGATTTAATATAGATCTGACAATAATAATACAAGCTTCACATCAATTTTAAGGTATTGACAAAACATTATGAACTTAGGAGTAATAATTAGATCAATCTTTCTCTTTCTCTCTCATCTCACTTCTGCTTGAAACATCGCATATAATTGGCATGTGCTTAACTTTTGAAATTGGAGTACCGAGATTTATAACCTGAAGTTATACACACGGATAGGTCAATAGACATCTTAGTTCCGTATGACACAATTTTTTGATTGAATCATCATTTTAGTCATCATCTTTTGTACTTCAACAAACATTAAATGCAAAGCAAGCAAAGTTAGGAGGTTGATTCTGACAATTACCTCTAGACAAAGTAATTTTGAACTCCTATGGTGCTCTCTAAATAACCGAGAATAACTTTATCTTGTGGTAAAGAGAAGCAAATATTTTATAGTTGACCAAAAAATTATTACCTCATCAGATCAACATGTATTCAGAGACATAACAGCAACAGGTCATATGAAATTGAGACGAGTCACTATGAGATATTGGCATTGTTCAACCAGAAGACACCACCCCAATCATCAGAGTTGAAAACTCAATCAAGGGCAAGCCGCATGCTTGTGCTCGGCATCTTCTGCCCCAATCTGACTAATGTTCACCACCGTCGCCACTCGCATGACTACATGTTTGAGTTTAATGAATCATCATTTAAATAGCTGACCTCGTAAAGGATAAAATAAAGGGAAAATGGTGATTGATCTTATAGATGGGAACAAAAGCTTCACGAAAGCATTTTGAAATCATGAAAATAAGCAATAGCTTATTTAGAACCTTGGCTATCTAGACCATGCAAAGTGTTGCTAAATTAAACTGAAACAACCTTACAGCAGTGGATGCTATGGAAAAGTATGGTAGAGATTAATTTAGCAATCGCATGTTGCAAGTGTTCGAGCATGTCTTCATAGAATATTACATGAGTACCGTCTTGTGTCCATATACAGACAATATCATTCCATCTATATAATAAAAATGAATATGAACCTTGACGTTGGCTAGCGCATGGGATCTTGTAGCCCTTAGATGCAATTAGTGAAACTGAAAAAACAAAAACAGCACTTGATTGCAAAGTTACTTGTATGTACGCTTGAAAGCTTCACTTGATCGATCATGATGCCAAAGTTTCGTTTGCCCGACCGCTATGTTCCTACACGTGCAGAGCACATTATTATTCAAACCAAGGAATGAAAGTAGAATATCATGTTGTTCGTGGCACTTACATGGTCTACCATCCTACGGTGGCATCGTCTTTTTAGTCTCTACCTCCATGCCGAGTTGAGAAATAATCTTCAGAGATACCCATTAGTAACACACTCACGCACATAATGGCCCTTGGCTGATTGATTTGGCTGGCTGCAAACACAAGCAAACAGAACACAAAAATTCAGTTGATGGCCACACGTACTCATATCAATTCTTTAATGTATTCCAATTGAGGTGCAGTTCGTGGCACATACTCGCCCTGTCCGCTCGCCCATCGCGGTGATTGCCTGCTCGCCACTGGTGCTGACCGCTCGAGGTCGCCACCACCCGCTCACCACTGGCAATCTCCGTCGGCTCCCTATCACCTCTTGCGTGGCTGCGCCTCCCTGCGTGTTCGCTGGTCGCCCCTCCCTCTCACCGCCCAATGTTGTTGGTTAGAATGTAGGCCTGCAAGTAATCCATGGACAGGTTGTAGTTCTGCTTGGGATCAGTCTTTTGGTAGGAGTCAATTCATCTAACACACAAAAAATATCCACTCTCAGATAGAAAAGTTATATAAACTCATTTACAAAATACCCTGCTCTAAACTAACTCATGTGAAAAAATGAATCTAGTAGAAGTGCAAATTAGTAGCAGTACAAATTATACGAAGCCGTCAGGTCAAACTATAATATAGCTAAAAAATTGGTTAATTTAACAATTGTGATATATATGAATTAAACAACCACTTGATCGAAGATTCAATGATTGGAACACTGCAATTTTATTTATATGGACATATACTAAAGAAAATTTAGGCATGGAAGAGAAAAACATCACCTCCAATCATTAACATCACATTATTCTGACGTAGATTTGGCACTGACTCCTCTAGATGAACAGCGATTCCAATGTCCCTCTTATAGGAAATAGCAAGTCCAATGTCAACGGCAATATACAATAGCAAGAATCATCTGAAATCTCGAGGTCCATAGCAATTAAAGTTCTTCTCAAGAACTTTTCCTGCTTCGATAACCACATATGAGCTGACCAGAGAAGCATGAACAGTGGATGCATTATTGGTGTATGTAGAGCACTCTCTTGCCATCTCTCAAACTTAAATGGTCACATCTCTATCTCAAATTAATGGTCACATCTATCTCTCAAATAGAGCACTACATTCCACACCAATTAATCAATGATTGCTTCACAACACAGCGGATTATCTTGATAAGCTCCTAACAGGATTCAAGTCAGCATTGGAATCTGCAGGAAGACCGTGGATCAGCAATTTTTTGAAACGAAATAGTTGTGACAAAAATAATCAAGATGTTGTAAATAAGCATGCCCATTATATAATAGTGTAAAATAACTGATTGGAACAATACGAACAGAACTGAAAATACCCTGTTAAGTTAGGAAATCAAAACATTGTTCAGCTTACTAAAACTCAAGCTTCATTTAACAACATGAGAGCTCAAACTAAGTTCAGGTGGCTTCTGTTCAAGAAAACATTCAGTAGTGTAGTGATATTGCTCTCTACTAAAATACAACACCCAAGCAAGAGGGAATTCACACAACTTTGATGATTCAAGATGCTGCCATTCAAGCCACTCTTGTCCCGTACTACAAAACAAAGATCAAAGTAATTAATCACCATAACAAAAGAGGTGTAGTGTGTAATTATGTTACCAATAATAGTTCAAATTGTCACCTAATCATGAGCATAGGGTGTAACACAATTTAGGCAGTGTTATACCCCGGTTTTCTCATGGCTTGTGAGAAATTGAAATAATAGCCATCGGCCATTGCCATGGAGTCTGATATCTCCTACCCTGAAATATCTCATACTACCACCTCCACGTGATGATTCCTAAGCCAGTGCAAATCAAGAAGACCTCCAGTGTGAGGGCTGCAGAGATACATGTCTCCGCTATCTATGAAGACTGTACAGGAACTAATGAATGGATGTAGAGGAACTAATTTGAGACTGAAATTCAAAATCAGTAGAAATCAAGGATTCTGAGTCCTTTTCCATTTGCCAACACAAACAATCTAAAAAAATTAACACGAAAAAAATGCAAAGAGGAAAAATAGGGCACCTTCTGTGCAAAAATTTGAAGGATTAATGGATTGTGTGCCCAGCCACAAACATACACGCAAATGAGCCGCCTTGGCCTTGATTTTCTATGCGCTAAACATAGGGAGCAGCGTCTCCATGGCCTTCCTTGTTGTGCACAAGCAGAGATGAGTCGGGCCTGCACACAACATCACGCACGCACACATCAAATCGAGAAGAAGAAGAAGAAGAGAAGGGGCTGCACTCACGCATCAAAAGCTCTTCTTGGAGGGGATCCTGCTGGCTTGACCTGCAGTTGCAAGGAGGGGCTAGGGTTTCAGGCGGCGGTTGCGGTCGGACGCGGCGGCTAGGTCCTCAGTTGCTCGTTGCAGGCAACCATGGTGGCGGCGCGAAACGGGGCTCCTCTGCAGCGACCGGAGAGGAGACAAGATGGGGAAGGAAGAACGCGGGTGCGGGCTATGTCGTCGCCGTCGAGGCCATGGACCAGAGGGTGATCTGCGGCGCCACCGCCAGATCGGTCATCATGGCCGCGGGCGAGGGAGGCGACGGTGACGTCTTGAGTAGGAGGATGAAGGCGAGGGCGTGAGGAGGAGGTCATCGCCGGAAGACACCGCGTCGGCGTGAGCCGAAGATCCAGATCGAGAATGGGGTGCAGCGGTGGAGCTGGGGATTGAGGGAGGGAGCAGGTACGTGATCGGGAGGAGTTGTGGTTCGTGCGGACTGTTTTTCTAATGCGTGCGTGGGGTGGGGAGGGTGTGGTGATGCGAAGGGACGAAAATCAACGAAAAAAAGTCGACGAAAAAACCCGGACGAAAATGGTGGGGCGAAAATAAACCGGCGGAGACTACCAACTCGTTCCTTAGGAGTAGAGACTTGTTTCCTAATTAAAGTGATCGAGCAATTTAAGGTAAGGTTAATTAATTTAGATTTGGTCTTTAGAGATTGATCGTGATTGATTCTTTCACATAAAGACATTCCTCAATAACTTGCGCCAGAATGGGAAGTTCTGATCCGTTTTTGTTGTGTGTGACGGTGGCGCGAAACTAAACCAGTGGGGTGGGAAGGTGACGAAAAAAAACCAGCGAAAAAAAACCGTGAAGACTATTCACCAACTGCTCCATTAGGAGTAGAGATTAAAGTGATCGAGCAATTTAAGGTAAGGTTAATTAATTTAGATTTGGTCTTTAGAGATTGATCGTGATTGATTATTTCACATAAAGACATTCCTCAATAACGTGCGCCAGAATGGGAAGTTTTGATCCGTTTTTGTTGTGTGTGATGGTGGCGTGAAACTAAACCGGTGGGGTGGGAAGGTGACGAAAAAAACCAGCAAAAAAAGCCGTGAAGACTATTCACCAACTGCTCCATTAGGAGTAGAGATGACAAAAAATCATAACAGCAAATGGGCTTTTCGTCCTGGGTGGGCCGGAGACGCAGCTGCATGACATTCTTTGGGCCGTCCATGACGGAAAAAACCGTGGTAGAAGCGAGGGGTAGGAAAATTTTGGGGAGTTCCCAGTTACGGTGGGAGGTCGGGGCCGAGCGACCCGCGTTTCTCTCGTACACGTACGCGCATGTGTGCGAGGCATTAGCTCTAACTGAACCCGAGCGAGGCGTTGGGCTCTAACTGAACCCGAGCGATTGCACTGCAGGCTACGCGTTACTGAACCCGAGCGATCGATCAATGGCTGTTAACTGAACCCGATCGAGCTATTCCTTCGCTACTGCTGCTAACTGAAGCCGATCGATGGGATGAACAGTGAGCATTGCGGGGGGTTTGGATAAACAGTGAGCGGTGGCGTTGCCTCTGGATGAACAGGACCCCGTGGTGTGGTGGAGGGCTGGATGAACAGTAGATGGTGGAGGGGTGCCCGTGGAGGGGTGGATGAACAGGACCCCGTGGTGTGGAGGGCTGGATGAACAGTAGACGGTGGAGGGTTGGTTGAACAGTAGCCCGTGGTGTGGAGGGCTGGATGAACAGTAAACGGTGGAGGGGTGCCCGTGGAGGGGTGGTTGAACAGGACCCCGTGGTGTGGAGGGCTGGATGAACAGTAGACGGTGGAGGGGTGGTTGAACAGTAGCCGGTGGAGTATCGCGCGGTGGAGGCTGAACAGGAGCCCGTGGAGGCTGGATGAACAGGAGCCCGTGGAGGCTGGAGGAGGTCGACAGTGGAGATGAATTGTACCCCGTGGAGTCCCGTTTTGCGGTACGCCACACCCCTCCTGATGAACAGGACCCCCGTTTCGACCGTAGCGCTCCAACACAAGTCCATTTCCTCCGTTTTGCGGTACGCCACACCCCTCCCGATCAACAGGACACCCGTTTCGACCGTAGGAGGTCTGTTTCCTCCGTTTTGCGGTACGCCAGACCCCTCCCGATCAACAGGAGCCCGTTCCGAACGTAGGAGGTCCGTTTCCTCCGTTGTGCTGTACGCCGGGCCTCGTTTCCATCGCCTTTTCCGTCCAAGCCCTCTCGATGAACACGACCACGCATTCCATTCCGACCCAGCCGGTTGGCTCCCACGCGTTCCGTTGCCTCCCGATGAACACGACGCATTCCGTTGCCTCCCGATGAACACGACGCATTCCGTTGCCTCCCCATGAACACGACGCATTCCATTGCCTCCCCATGAACATGACGACGATGCTATTTCTCCGTTCCGACCCAGCCATGTCAACGAGCCCTCGCCGTACGTATGCGCGAGTAGGCGTTCGAGACCCCGCCCGTATGTACACATACGTGGCCGTATTTTCTTTCTTGCACCCCGGCCGCCTCTACTACGATACGTGCATGCCTCTACATCCACCAGTATATATGTACGTACACGTTCGCGACTAGAATGACAACGCTACGTACGCTTCGACCAGGTGGGTCCCAACTGTAAGGCACTTCCTTGCGTGCGAAGATGTAGCTGGTGGGTCCCAGCAGTCACGGGCAAACATTTTTTCGCGAAATACGGTGGCCCGTACGGTGGGTCCCCGCTGTCAGGTGGAGGAATAATTATTTTGCACGTAATAAGGAGGCACTTCCTTGCTGCGGCCGTGGACCTAGCGGTCAGCCTCTCCACGTACAGTCCACGTCTGATGGAAGCCGTTCCTTGACCACGTTAACCACGCCGCGCCGAGAGCACTAGGGCGGTGGATGACAGCGAGGCCTACGAAGGGGACGACACGGAGCCGGGGAAGACGCGGCAGTGGATGCCCACGCGTAGAGTAGTACGAGGGCTCACTAGTTCGCTGCGGTGTGAGGCTGCCGTCGCCGCAGAATAACAGGGGGTGTGAGTGAGTAGAGGGATGGCCTGGCCAGCGGTGGGAGTAGTAGGGGCGGTGAGGCCTTCGCTGCATCGCAGCCGGCCACGGGAGGCAGGAGCACGAGGCACGACCGGCGCTGGTTGGGGCGGCTAGAGCAAGAAGACTAGAGGTTGAAGAAGCACTACGTCCGTTGGATGGACATCGTACGGTCGCTGGAGCTCGAATCGTTTATATTGACTAAGTTGACAAAGCCCTCCGTCCCCGTAAACTTAGTAGGCCCACAAGTCAGCCTGCCACTATACTGGGTCCCAGCTAACATGGGGAGTATTCATTTTTTTTGTGCGTAATAAGGAGGCACCTCCTTGCGTGCGAAGATATAGCTGGTGGGTCCGAGCTGTCAGCTGCGGTAACATTTTTTTCGCGAAATACAGAGGCCCTTTCGGTGGGTCCCTGATGTCAGGTGGAGGAATCATTATTTTGCGCGTAATAAGGAGGCATTTCCTTGCGTGCGGCCGTGGACCCAGTTGTCGGCCTCTCCATGTACAGTCCACTTCAGATGCATGTCGGTCGTTGACCATGTTGACCAGGCCGCGCGCAGAGCACCAGGGCCGTGGATGACGGCGAGGCCTAGGAAGGGAACGACACGGAGGCAGGGAAGACTCGGCAGTTGTTTCCCACGCGGAGGAGAGTACGACTGTACAAGGGTTTACTGGTTCGTCTGCCATTGCCGGAGAATAACAGCAGGTGTGGGTGAGTAGAGGGATGGCTAGGCCAACGATGGGAGTACGGTGGGGCGGTGAGGCCTGCGCGGCAGCACAGCCGGCCGTGGGGAGGAGGGAGCCGGCAGTCCCGCCGGCGCTTGTTTGAGCGGCTGGAGCAGGAAGAGCAGAGATTGAAGAAGCACGACGGCCGTTGGATGGACATCCAACAGTCACTGCTTGTGCGTCAACCTTTTTTTAGGAAAGCCTCAAATCTGTGGAAAATACCATACAGCCCATCTACCATTATTTCTAATAATTTTCAGCCCATTTGCTAATTCTTAAGGTTTTTTTTGGAACCCATATTCTTTTTGTTAGCATTACAGCCCAAATTATACGAAATTTTGCATATTTCGGTGCGGTCCAAACTGTTTTTAATCCTGAAATTTCGACTCACATTAAAAAAATTAAAAATAAATGTATAACAATATAAAATCGAACAAATTCTCCACGCATAAAAATTAATGTAATTTAAAATCTTGAAATGAAAAAAAAGATATTTGAAACTAATTGCCGGTTTGATGTGTTTTAAAAATGTACGGCCCATTTCTCATTACTGATGGGCCATTTTCTCGGCCAGCTGAATGAAAGCTCTCCTCGTCTTGAAAGATTTGCAGCCCAACAGGCCTGACAAAGCGACTTGCTTGGCAAATCACAAAAAAACTGGGCTGTGGTCGTGGACCCAGCTGTCAGACTCTCCACGTACAATACTCTTCCGATGGAAGTCGTTCCTTGACCACGTTGACCACGCCGCACGGAGAGCACCACGGCGGTGGACGACGGCGAGGCCTAGGAAGGGGACGACATGGAGCCGGGGAAGACGCGGCAGTGGAAGCCCGCGCGGAGAGGAGTGCGAGGGTTCACTGGTTCGACTGTGGTGTGAGGCTGCCATCGCCGCAGGGCCTGGCCAGCGGTGGGAATAGTAGGGGGCGGTGAGGCCTCCGCGGCAGCACAGCCGGCCACGGGAGGCAGGAGCATGCGGCAAGACCGGCGCTGCTTTGGGCGGCTGGAGCAAGAAGACCAGAGGTTGAAGAAGCACTACGGCCGTTGGATGGACATCGTACGGTCACTGGAGCTAGAATCATTCATATTGACTAAGTTGACAAAGCCCTCCGTCCCCGTCAACTTTGTTGGCCCACAAGTCATCCTCCCACTATGGTGGGTCCCAGCTAGCAGGGGGGTATTCATTTTTTTTGTGCGTAATAAGGAGGCACTTCCTTGCGTGCGAAGATATAGCTGGTGGGTCCGACATGTCAGCGGGGGGAATGTTTTTTCCGCAAAATACAGAGGCCCTTCCGGTGGGTCCCAGCTGTCAGGTGGAGGAATCATTATTTTGCGCGTACAGTCCACGGCCGATGGATGTCGTTCGTTGACCAAGATGACCAGGCCGCGCCGAGAGCACCATGTCGGTGGACGACGGCGAGGCCTAAGAAGGGACCGACACGGAGCCGGCAAAGACTCGGCAATGGTTGCCCAATGCCCACGCGGTGGGGAGTACGAGGGTTTACTGGTCCGGCTGTCGTCGCCGGAAAATAACAGGAGGTGTGGGTGAGTAGAGGAATGGCCTTGCCAGCAATGAAGTAGGGTGGGGCGGTGCGGCCTGTGCGGCAACACAGCCGGCCACGGGAGGCAGGAGCAGGCAGTCCCACCGGAGCTGGTTTGGGCAGCTGGAGCAAGAAGATCAGATATTGAAGAAGCAGCACGGCCGTTGCATTAACATCCAACGGTCACTGCTGCTAGAATCGTTTGTGGACTAAGTTGACAAAGCCAAAGTACACGTCAACCTAGTAGACCCACAAGTCAGCCTCCAAATCTGTCCCAAACAGCATACAGCCCAAAATTTCTAGCGAGATTCAAATTAATTTTAAATCTAAATATACCTTAATTTAAATTCAATGAAATTTTACCCGCACAAAAACAATGAAATTTAAAATATCAAAATCCGAAAGAAAACAGTATTTTGGAACTAATTGTCTGTTTGCTGTATTTTTCATTTTACAGCCCATTTCTTATTACTTATAGCCCATTTTCTTGGCAAAATGCATCCCTCCTCGTCTTGAAAGATTTTCGGCCCAGCAGGGCGTAGAAAAGCAAGTAGGCCTACGTTGGTTATTCTGCAAAAAACAAAATAGCTGGGTAGAAATTTTCTGAAAGGAAAAAAACAAACTGGGCTGGTCATGTGCTAAACATATGAAATAAAAGCCTGGGCTAGGCAGGCCACGGGTCCCGCACAACCTAGTTGATACCCTTCTCCGTCCTGAAACAACAAAATTACTGCGCGCGCTACTGGGTCCCTACTGTCATCCTCACCATGTACAGTCATCTCCTTATTCCTCTCGGTTGTTGGCCATGTTGAAAACACCGGAGGGCGGCACCGCGGTGAGGAAACCAAGGCGGAGGACGATGGTGAGGCCTCGGACGGGAACGAACAGGAACCGGGGCAGATCACAGCCAGCTGTGGGAGGCGGGAGCAGGCGGTCCCACTGGTGCTGGTTTGGCTTTGGCGGCTCGAGGAAGAAGAGACTGAAGAAACGCGACAGACGTTGAATGTCAATCCAATGGTCAAGGTTGGCACAATCGTTTGTTGACTAAGCGGACACCAAGTAGCATACTTTTTTATATATAGGAAGAAAACTGCGAGGAAAATGCGTTCGTCTGCCGTCCTCCTCACAGGGAACGTTCGCCACATAAGTGACTAGCACCCTTGGTTTTCAACCGAGAGGTCTTGGGTTCGAGTCCCAGGAACTCTCAATTTTGTCCTCCTTCCTTCCTTGCAAAAAAAGGGAAAGAAAATCAAAGACTTGGGAAGGCGTACAGAACAAGCTAGTGTACCAGTAAAGAGACGTTGCCGAGTTTTAGAAAAAAGAAAGACGTGCTCCTGTAGCTGGTTCGAATCCAAACCTAGACTATGACTATATATGGTGCTATGCTACTCTGCAAGTAATGAAACTGACATATCCAACATTCGCTTCTTCTCTTCTCTACTTACTCTGGCTAGCATCAGAAGCTCTGGCCGCAGCAACCATGTCCGCTGGCTGCTCGTCCACCTGCTCTTCAGCAGGCAACAACCAGATATGCGCCAAGTCGCAACCCGTACCATTGCCTGTGGGTCTCATCATACCCTCGTCGGCACGCGCACCGCAGCCGATTGCTCATCGCAACCTGCTGCCATTGGTGTGGTGCCACTGCTGCAAATCACGCAGAGTCATCCATCGCGTCTCAAAAACAATCCGCAACCCTGGCCGAGTCTTCTACAAATGCCCGAATCATGGGGTAATAATGTGTTTAAGTGTTGTTCTACTGCTTTTAGTTGCTAATTTTTTTAATAGTTTGGTTGATGATCTACCAATTTGATTCGTGCAGAAAAGGGAAGATTAGTGTGATTTGTATTTCTGGGAAGTTGCTGATATGGGGGAATGCAACTACGCTGATTATTTGGTTAGCCGAGGAATCCCAATACCAGCAGGTTGGGGTGTTGGACAACTAACTGAAGGAATGGCAGAAGAGGAAGATGCAGAGCAGAAGGTTAAAGATGCAGTTCCTCTGATCATGGCGAAGCAACAGCTGTTGAACGGCCTTGACAGCAATGAGGAGATGAAAGAGCTTGTGAAGATAATGGGCAAAATCGATGTGCTCTGTAGGATGATTGTCTCTTTATTTGCAGTGTATGTAGCACTCGTGATGTATTCAGTGGCTACGACATGAGCACTTTGCTGAAACTAGTAATGAATGAAACCTGTGTAGCAGGCTGGGCATAGTGTTGTGAACATCTAATGATTTCTATTAACGGAAATCAGGGGGTATCCCCTTTTGCTCATATAAATAAATAAATAGCAGAGGCCCTGTCGGGTCAGCTTTGTTCTCATTCGAAGACGTCGAGCAAATTGCAGTCCAACAGCAAACTATGTCATCAAATTCAAGTTTCACAGCCAAATATGAGTACAACTAAACAACAATGTCATCATGTTTTATTTGTCATACAATCACCAAACACAAATCAGCATACATAACAAGTGATGTTCTCACAGCAAAATACTAAACAACATGTTCATCAGGTTTCAGTTGTCATAGCAAACACAATTTCACATAGTAGATAAAAAACGTCTTCTGACAGTCAAATACGACAAAAGCAATGTAATCATCATCCACAGCAGCAGCGTCAACATCTTCGCCATGTGTATCAGTCTGAATCGTAATTCCCCACGGTGTCATCTTCTTCTTCGTCCTCAACGTCCTCGAACGTTGGCTTCTTCTTGATCAACTCTTGTATGTCCACAGCACGACAGGCAATCTTTTCGCCGGCGTCATTGAAGTGATGGTTCTCAAAGATATTAGGAGCATCTGTGTTATCTTGTACATCAGGAGCAGTGTAAGCATCATCTTGTTGTGCAACTTCATTGAACGAATTCCTCTGCTCAAACCTTTGCAATACTCTCCAATCATCTCTACGTGCAAATGTGTCTTCCAAGAAAAATATCTGTGTTGCTTGATTTGCCGAAATAAAAGGCTCGTTGGTCTGGTATGCCGCCTTGACGTTGATGGATTTGAAATAATCATCAGCTCTGGGTTTTGCGATCCTGGAAAACAGGTTATACCAACGACAACACAACAGAACCACACACCGATGATCCTCGAAACTGGAGATATACTGCAACTGAACAATGTCTATTATGTTAGCATACATTTTAGTTGTCTCTCTGTCATACGTATCCGTGCTCATGATGGCACTGTTTTATGTCTTCCTGCCTTCGTCTCGTGCAAGGGTGTTGTAGCGCACATCTCCAACAACGCAAGATTCATAATGTCTTACCCGAGTATCAGGACCCATTGCTAGTGAGTAAAGGGCATCATCAACTGCCTGCCCATCCTCCCGCATCTTCTTAACCTATGGTTAGAAAATAGACAAGCTGATCATCTTATGTACTCAA
This sequence comes from Aegilops umbellulata, assembly GCA_032464435.1. Lineage (NCBI taxonomy): Eukaryota > Viridiplantae > Streptophyta > Magnoliopsida > Poales > Poaceae > Aegilops > Aegilops umbellulata. Next base: position 54,923,711 of record CP136057.1, read on the forward strand.
TATATTAAAAAACCGACAGTGCACTTCAAAAGCTTACATGGTTCTTGAACCATTTCGCAAATCCTGCCATAACCAGTTTGTCAATGTTTCTTGGATTTTGCGGCAGTAACTCCTCTTTGTAGATGCTGCACAACATAGTGATCGTGTCAAACATCTAAATATATAAGAATGTGCTGCAAGTTTAGTAGATTACGATGTATAAGCTGCAGTACTGCACTTACTTGATATAAGGTAGTATCTCAGGACAGTTATTCAACACATACCAAACCATTTTTTCCAAATCTTTAGGTTTGTCCTCTTGTTGACTCTTCCCTGTAACTCAAACAAAATAATCGAAAACATTGAGCCCGGGATTGTCTTCACCCACCTCTTTGCTAAGCTGATCAGCTGTTTCAATGTATTTTGAGCAGAATGTCAACGCTTCTGTAGCAATATAGGCCTCTGCAATGGAACCCTTGGGTCTAGCTCTATTCCTAACATAGCCCTTGAAAGTGCCTAGCCGCCTTTCAATAGGGTACATCCAGCCATACTGTACTGGACCTCTAAGTAGTGCCTCATCAGGTAGATTAACAGCCAAATTTACCATTACATCAAAGAAGGCTGGAGGATATATCTTCTCAAGGTCGCATAGGATAGTTGGTATCTTGTCTCTAAGACGCTCCAAAGGATCTATCCTGATATTCCTACTGCATAGTTCCCTGAAGAATTGTCCCAACTCTACAACTGCTCTGCATAAGTCAGGGCGGCCCAATCCTCTAAGGATAACAGGTAAAACCCTTTGAAGTAGGACGTGAGAGTCATGAGTTTTCAACCCTTGTACCTTGTTTCCATCTACACTGACTCTCCTTTCAGGGTTGGAAGCAAATCCATGTGGGAATCTCACACGTGACAGGACCTCGCAGAATTCTTTTCTTTTTACCTTGTCCAAGACGTACACAGCTGGTGCCATATCCCGTGGTTTACCTTCATCTTGCACCTGCAAATCCTGTCTGATACCCAGGTGTGTCAAATCAATCCTAGATTTTAAGGTATCTTTCGTCTTGCCTTCAATATTAAGAAGTGTGCCGATAATGTTGTCACATATATTTTTCTCGATGTGCATCACATCAAGATTATGCCGCAGATCCAAATCTTTCCAATACTCCAAGTCCCACAAAGTGGTTCTGCGGGTAAACAATAATCTCTCTTCTGCCCTGCCACGCTTCCTTTTCCCGCTACCATTATTAGGATGGTTTCCTGATGTAATATGCCTGACCTTCTCTAATTCCACTTGCAACTCATCGGTGGTGAGCCTCTTTGGCGCATCACGGTTTTCATGCTTTGCATTGAACACATGTCTTCGGTATTTTCTAGGAAGCGGCTTGTCCTTGGCAAGGAAACGGTGGTGTCCAATGTAGAAGATCTTGCTAAGTATTGCGTATGACAGCGGATTCCTGTCACAGCGAACACATGCATTGTAACCATGTGTCGTTCGCCCTGACATAGTGCCCAAAGCCGGATAATCATGGATGCACCAAATTATAATAGCACGCAGAAAGAAATCAGCTGGTGGGCTGCTATATAGGTCTCGAGTGAGAACACCCTTCCATAGCTGTTGAAGTTCCTCCACAAGAGGCTCCATGAACAAATCAAAATCCTTTCCAGGACTTTTTGGACCTGGGATGAGCAAGGTCATCATGTAGTTTGATTCTTTGGTGCAGACATTTGGAGGCATGTTGTAAGGGATAACAAGCACTGGCCACATGCTATATGTGGCGCTCTGGTGGCCAAATGGGCTAAATCCATCTGAAGCTAAGCCAAGTCTAATGTTTCTCGGGTCAGCAGCAAACTCTTTGTGTTTATCATTGAAGCTTTTCCACTCACTACCATGAGATGGATGGCTCATTACGTTCTGATCTCTGTACTCCTGGTTCCCAGAATGCCACAGTACATCCTCTCTTGTTTCAGCATCATGAAACAACCTCTGCAATCTTGGTGTAATTGGAAAATGTCTCAGAACATTATGAGGAATCCTCTTCACAGCATCGCCATCTTTCCATCTTGATGATTTGCATTTCGAGCATTCCCTTAAGTTGGCATAATCCTTCCGGAATAGAACACAATTATTCTTACAAACATGGAACATATCATATACAATTGCAACTGCACGAAGGAAATTCTTCATTTTACTCTAGGTGTGTGGCAGCTCAGGCGCATCTGGGAAAGATTCGCGGAAAGCAGCCAACATCGCATCGAATGATTTGTTGGTCATCCGCTCAGATGTCTTCACCTGAAGAAAGGTGACCATAGCTGAGAATACTGACAGCTTATTTCTTGGGGTGTCAGCAACGTTGCATTGTTCCAACATGCGGGCCCACTATAAGTGCATCTAGTGCCCCTTAGTGATTTTGGTGTATTGAAGACTTATAGGTTAAGTATCTAATGCGTTTATGAGTGTACATAGGTCTATAAGTCTATGAGGAGTTTGATATTTACAGAGAAAGTCGACCCCTAAAAATGAAGTTCTTCGACTGAAGACTCTGATATTTTGAAGACTTTCTGAAGACTTTGAAAGTGAAGAAATTGGTGTGACCTTGAAGACTTGGTATTCATTCGAGGAACATGAAGCGTGAAGACTTTTGCTTTCGTAGTTTCATTTTCTCTTTCTTGAGTCATAGGAAACACCGTACTGTTAAAGGGGGTCGAGGAAATACTAAGGAGATAATTTCCATGTGATGCTCAACTCAAATCCTACACCTACCAATCCCTTCGAGTGAAGCCATTGGAAATCTCATACAGTTCAGTCAATTTCTTCAGTGACAGAGACGCAGTTCTTCTGGTCACTGAGGACTTTGCTCTGACTGAGGAGTTAGGAATTCGCCAGTGCAAATTGCCTACACAGTGAGGAACATGATAGCCCTGAGAAATTTGTACCTTAAGTTTCCGACCGTTGCTGTGCTACGCGCCAGCTATCCCAAAATATCTTATCCACCTAACGGTCATATCATTGAAGGGCATTTATGTCTTATCATGTCGGGCTGCTCCCTAGGCTATAAATAGCCGCCCCCTACAACCACTAGCTGGTTGGTTGCTCCGCGTGAACTTGACACTTGTCATTTGAGAGCAACCCATCCTCCGAGGACTTTGAGCGAAAATCATCATGTGAGGAAAAACCAAACCCAAACTCAAAACACCTACAAACCCAAAGTGATTGAGCATCACTGAAGAGATTGATCCTGCATGGATCCGACGCTTGTTACCTTTGAAGACTGTGCTTCTTCCAGACGGTTAGGCGTCAAGGTCTAGAGCATCCAAGAGGAATTGTGGATCGCCGAGTGACCAAGTCTGTGAAGGTTTGGAAGTCACCTGAAGACTTACCACGAGTGATTGGGCGAGGACTGTGTGTCCTTAGCTCAAGGAGAATACGGTGAGGACTGTGTGTCCGGGACTAGGTGTCCTCGAGTTTAAATACTCAGCCGCTCCAACCAGATGTACAACTGAGACAGTAGTTGGAACTGGTCTACCAAATCATTGTCTTCACCAAGCTTACTGGTTCTATTTCCTCAACACTTTCATTTGCTCATTACTGTGTTGTGTGTTTGTTCATATCTGTGTTTGAAGACTTTTACTGAAGACTTTCGCAATTTCCTCGGTTCAATTTCTTTAGTCTGTTTGTCTTCATCTTGTACTATCCTGTGTTTACACTTTCTGTACTCTGTGTTAGTCTTCATTTCATCATGATGACCATGCATGTAATCTGACATGTTTACTTCTAAGTACTTATTCCACTGCTAGTAGTTCTTCGCTAAGGAATTTCCTCACGAGCAAATTCCTCAATGAAGAATTTCATAAAAATCGCCTATTCACCCCCCCCTCTAGTCGATATAACGCAGTTTCACCCACCGTTTTTCTTCTGCAGGTGAAAGTTCACGGAATGCACGAGCATTTCATAGCATTGTTTCAATGTTGGTCAAACTCACTGGCTCCGCCACCACCACCGCCTCCTCCTCTTCCACCTGAGCATCAGGCAGATCAAGATGGTGATCTGCTGCTTCCACGTAGTCAATAACATTGACGTTCACAGCTTCACCATGATGAACCCACCTAGTATATGTGACCGACATCCCATACAAGTGTAGATGATTTTGCACAGTTGACTGGGTCTTGTAACTGAATTCATACAACTGCTACACGAGCAGAGCACATCTGATTTCGGACCACCGTACTCAGCTCTGATAAAGTTCATGAAGTTTTCAACCCCCTCGACATATGCAGCGGAGAATCTTCGAGCAGAAGTTATCCAAGTCATGTCCATCTGTTAGACATACAAATTAGTTCTTCTACTAGATACTACAAGAAAAACATATATGTTTTTTTATGAAGTCCAAAAAAAATACCTAGGTCGATGTCTAAAGCTATGGCAAGATATTTGGACGAGCAGATCTAAGTAATGAAATATATGTAAAGCTAATTCAGCAAACAGATTTGAGTGCCAAAGTATGGCAGGTTGTTTCAGCAGTCAATGAGGCCGAGCACACAGCCATCGAACTACCGAAGGCCATCGCAGCAACAAAGATCGAGTATAAAACGGTGTAGAGCTATTTCACCTAACAGATTGGCTACTAAACCATGGCAATCTACGTCACAATAAATATATGGCAGGATATTTTAGCAACTAATCGGCCTTGGCATGCCATCTTAGCTAAGCAGATTGAGTGCATAACAGGGCAAGGAAGCTTCTTAAGCAGAGCATATTGACAGTAAACTACTTCGGCAAATAGTGAGATTAACAGCGTCTATCAGCTAACATTCAGCGCTACACCGACATGAACGGGGCTTCAGTCTAGAATGCGCGTACCGTGAGAGAAGCTGACCGCCGTGCGTCTCCACACGAACATCGCCAGTGGTGGCGGCGCTGACCGCCGTGCGCCTCCACAAGAACGTAGCCAGAGGTGGCGGCACGGCTAGAGGACGGCAGTCTACGAGAGCGTACTGTGGGAGCGAGAGGATCGCCGAACCGCGGCGCCGACGTATCGGCGCGGCGGGGAGGGTGGCTTTGGCGGAGCGAATGGAGTGGAGGGGGACAGGGGGGAGGGGGTTTTTGGAATATTATTGGCTAGTTGGCCGAAGGGCGGTTAAATCGGATTTGGGGGGAATTTTTGGGTGTGGGGGGGAGGATTTTTGCGCGGTGGGCGGGGGGAGTTTGGCGCATGGTCCGTTTCTCCAAGTGCAGTCCCACGTGTCACTGAAGAGGCAAGCCGAAGCGCGTTCCGTTTGCGTGAGCCGTGTGCAGGTCCGAACATGTGTGGGGTGCAATGCGACCGCGACAGGAGTGCTATGAGTGTACCACATTTTTTTCCTTTTAAACTAGGTGCTTCGCCCCCTCAAAAAAAAATGTTGCTTCGCACGATCCATCGATACTACTACTAGTAATACGGTAATCCCGACTAAAACGACGCGGTCGGGTCTTTTCCCGCGCGATATGCTGGGAGGTTGGCTTAGTTGGGTTTTTTAGGACGAGTAATGCTACACCTACGTAATCCCAGTTACGTAATTAACGTAATGTGAAACGTGTGAGCTGTTGATTGTAGATCGGGGGAGGGAGGGGCCCACCACCATGAAAATCAGGGGAGGAGAGAGAGAGGCAATTTACGTTAACCCTTTCGTAGGTTCCCGTAGATGTACAAAGATGTGTCCGATCCTGCAATATAGGCCGTCCGATCTATATCTAACGGATAGGAAGGAAACTATGACAATTTACCCGCACTCCTCTCCACATTTGTGGATAAGGCTTTCCCTCGTTCATCCTTTTCTCCCACAAGATCTTGATCTTCCGTGCAATGCACGGGCATCTTGCTAGTACTCCTACAATATGTATATTATTGTGAAAGTTCATATACACCGGCCGAGATTAATGCAAACATGGCAGATTTTCATTACATTTTGAACCTTTATAGGACAAAAAATAAAAGAAACCCGGCCCTAAACCTATTCTATGGCGGCGACCGACGTCCTCCATCTGTGATCTCCATGTACGGGGGCGGGGTTCAAGACCCGTGAAGTGAAGGTGCGGTCTCCGGCGAGGAAAAGTAGAACACGGGAGACGGGCCGGCCAGTTGGCACACCATGCCCAGCCACCTCCCATGCCCTACTCATCCTCGGAGGAGTCCCCGACCTCGGCGGTGCCGGACGTTGGACGGAGGCAAGTAGGACGCGTGGCTGACGGTGCTCCCGTCGTTGGCCGCCAGCGTGGCCACCGCTTGTGCGGCGACTTTAGCGAGGGCGGCGACCTCGAGCTCCATCCCCGAAGACAAGCTCTCCCGCAGAACGTTCGCGCTTGCGGTCATGGCGGATGTGGTTCCAGGTAGGAGGACGATGCGCTATGGTGTGGAGGTTAGCTGGGTGTTGCCGCTTTAAGTAGCGCATTCCGGTGAGGCCAAGCGTCCGGGTGCGTCATTAAGTCGCCGGAGTTGGTTCCTCGGGCACCGAGCCTCTTAAGTCTTAACGACGACATACGAACGGATGGCATGAATGCGGGCAGCTGGCGCCGGCTGGGAGCGCACCGCGCGACGGCGTGAGGGACGAGGGTTTTGGTGTGCCAGGGTAGTCAGCTGCGGTCATGGCAACGTTGGAGATGCCCTTTGCTCACATGCGATCCCCGCATGTCATTGAAAAAGCAAGACGACCCGGCATGGTCTCAGGTCCAGAGGATGCAGTTGGCCGCGCTACACCACTCCGCGGACGCGTCGCGGCGCCCCATGCATCCTCGACGAGTCGGGTGTTGGGGTGTGTTTGGATTGTGGCCAAAGTGCACCTTGCCAAAATTTTGGTCATGACCAAAAGATTGGTCTTTGTTTGGATGGTTGCCATCTTTTTGGCATGCCAATGAACTCTAGCCAACTCTAGTTCATTTTTGTTGCCAATGTTGGCCAAATCATGGGCAACCAATAGCTCAACCAAAATTTTGGTCATGACCCAAAGATTGGTCTTTGTTTGGATGGTTGCCATTTCTTTGGCATGCCAATGAACTCTAGCCAACTCAAGTTCATTTTTCTTGCCAATGTCGGCCAAATCATGGGCAACCAATACCTCAACCAAAATTTAGGCTACCCAATGCTTTGATGGAGCAACCTTGGGCACAAACCAAACATATCATTGGTCATGTCACAGCACTAACGCCACCCTCGGCAAACTGAAACCGACCGTGTCTAGCGACGGTATGAGCGTGTCGCTCACCGTGGTCGCCGTGTCCAGAGGCGGTGCTGGAGCTGCACCCCGTTGTTGGCCCCAATGACCCACATGAACGGTTGTCGGTGGCGAGGAGGTCGTGGGCCAGCTCCTCCATTGGACTAGTCTGCGCTACGTCATCCCGACGGGTGTGCCCCACATGTCTGTTTCCCTGTTTTCCCGGCCATATTCGAGCGTCAGTTCTCCGCATTGCGCATTAGGCCTTTCACTATGTAGGCCAAGCGAGACAACTTATTGTTTATTTGAGCCGTTCAAGTATAATCATGTGGCATTTGCTTATTTCTCATTCCTCTCCAACCCTCTTCTCCATCGATCATGTCGCCCTCCAGTCGAGTCCATCCTCCCGCATGCCTCATTTGAACATTCTGCCGAGTATCATTCGCATGTACCCACCCTAGTCCTCTTTCAATAGATCACCAGACCCTTAGATGAAATCGAGAGGGAATGAGTGGGGGCACGTGATACCTAAGGCGGATTCAAAATTTTGAACCGGTGATCATAGCATCCGCAAATCATATATAAAGGGTATTCAATGTTCATTTCGTTTTTGAACGTACAATATACTCCCTGCTATCCTTTCTACTCCCTCCTTCCATCTATATTGGGCCTAATGCATTTTTCAAGACCGCCTTTGACTATTGACAAGATTAATAGTACATGACATGTATAATGCGAAAATTATATCATTGGAAGCTCCTTTCACATACGAATTTGATGATATGCTTTGTTTAAGTTGCATGTCATATATTATTGCTCTACCTTTTGGTCAAAGTTAGCCTCGAAAACGCATTAGGCCCTATACAGATGGAAGGAGGGAGTAGTTTACATATAAGTTTTATGTGTAGTCAAAGTATATCTACTTTGATCAAAAAGGTATCAACATTCAACAATGCCCAATCAATATTGTTAGATTCGTACGTACTCCTAGATTTGTACTCGAGATGGTTTCCAATTTGACTATTGACAAGATTAATAGTAGATGAGATGTATAATGTGAAAATTATATCATTGGAAACTCCTTTACGAATTTGACCGTATGCTTTGTGTAAGTTGCATGTCATATATTATTACTCTAACATTTGGTCATAGTTAGCCTCGAAAAACGCATTAGACCCTGTATGCTTTGTGTAAGTTGCATGTCATATATTATTACTCTAACATTTGTGTAAGTTGCATGTCATATATTATTACTCTAACATTTGGTCAAAGTAGTATAGTGGAAGTGGATCCTCTGACGTAGGTATCCCTGCCTTACACTCCCTTTCGGTCACTTACTGGTGGACCCCATGCTTGCTAGGTCCCCATGTCAGTTACTCAATGGGTTCGGCCACGTCAGGGGATCCTCATCCGTAGTATAATCCCTCTGTTTTTATTTACTACGCATAAAACAGAGGGAGTGGTGGTATAATAAATGACGCGGGCGGGGGAGGGGGAGGGACGTCGGTTTGCTCTCAACTGCGGTCCCACAAGCGAGCGAAAACGCAAGATGAAGCGCGTTCCATTCGGTGAGCGACGTGGAGGGTCCAGCATGCCGGGCTGCAACGCGAACGCGTCAAGAGCGATGTACAGTCAAAACCGTTTGACTGGTCGTCACCGGAACCACTATTCACACCAGAACCTTCGCTGCTCGGCCTACGCCAGCCACTACCCTAAAACCACACCAAATCTCCAGCCCATTCCCCCACCTTTCGATCCCCTAGCCCGCATCAAGCGTCCCCTAGTTCACCGGAAAGCCATGATGCGCCGCAAGATCACTTACTACAAGAAGCTAACGCTGGAGCGCCGCGCAGAAATCACGACGGCGGTCGGGGCCACAGACCTGTGTTCCCAAGCTCGCTTTGCGGCGGGCCGATCCCCGAGTTCTCTAGAGCCAAGCTACGAGGAGGAGGAAGCCGATCCAACGTTCATGGTGGAGGTCGTGGCGCAGAAGGCCCCCGATGGGTATGAGACAATGGACGTCGACTTCGTGCCGGCGTCCGAGTCCCCCATGGTGCAGGCGGACAAGCGGTTCAACATGGCGATACTAAAGGAGGACCGGGAGGCAGAGGCTCAACTCGACGCGGAGCGCGCGCATGCCGCTGCCATCGAGGCTCTCCTGCAGGCGGAACCGGATGTCGTGGATGTGAACCGGGAGGCGGAGGCTCAACTTGAGGCGGAGCGCGCGGATGCCGCTGCCATCAAGGCCCTCCTGCAGGCGGAACCGGACGTCCTGGACTTGAACCGGGCAGCAGAGGCTCGACTCGACGCAGAGCGCGCGGATGCCGCTCTCATCGACGCCCTCCTGCAGGCGGAACCAGACGTCCTGGACTTGAACCGGGCGGCAGAGGCTCGACTCGACGCGGAGCGCGCAGATGCCACTGCCATCGAGGCCCTCCTGCAGGCGGAACCGGACATCCTCGACTTGAACCGGGTTGTGCTCTCGTCCGTGCAGAGCGCCCGCACGCTCTGCTTGAACGAGTAGCTGGAGGCCGAGGACAACCACTGTGCGGAGACACACGTCGGCAGCGACGGCTGGTTCGCGCCGGCAGCCAAAGACGACGAGGTCGTCTCTTTCCGCGAGCAGTGATAGTTTTTCTTTATGTTGTTGTTTTCATGGATCTTTTGTTGTGTAAAAACATATATTTGTTATGCAAGTCGCCTGACTTGGGTTAGTCTACCATTTCCGGCAGTTGGATGAATATCCTACGTCTCCTAACCCTTCTTTCCTTCTTCCTCACCTCTTATTCTTCCCCAACAGACCACCGCACGGGCCGTAGGAATACTCCCCAACATGCGGTTGGATAAACATACTCTATGAATGAAAATTATGTGTCAGCGATAGGATGGTTGAGTTTGGTGTGTTCACATGCGACAGCACGTGTCAGTGAGGGTGCGTTCCCTTGGTTGGGTTTGCGGCGTGCAGGAGCGACTGTGTGAGGGTGCGGTGCAACCGCGACATGCAGGAGCGACCGTGTGAGGGTGCGGTGCGACCGCGATAGCCGTGCGCAAGTGTACCTCCTTCTCATTTTAAAAACTTTAGGCAAGCTTGCAAAATTGTGTGGCGAAGTTTGGCAATGCAAGGCCTAGACCCAAACAGGATAAGTACGTACGTACTAGGAGTACTAGTGTTAAAAAAGAAAGGCTGAGTTTTCCTTCGCGGGATTTAATCGATACAAATCCTCGTTTCACGTGTCAATTAATGTGTATTTTCTCCTCCAAAGACCAAAGAGCTAACCATCTCACTCCTCACCGCTTGATTAATGCAGCGTCATGCAAACCAACCTTCTCACTTCCGCATGCATGCAGGGGATATTAATGTCCTTGGTTGCTAACCTCATCAATTTTGCCTCGATTAGTGTTAGTGGCCCTTTCCAAATTGTAATTTTGATATATACTGGCCTTGTGTACAAAAAAATGGAGGTAGTAACTATATTTGACTTCCTTCCCCATTGCGGTGACGTTGACGATATTTTTTTTGGGTGGTTTGGCGAAGTGCGTTCAACGGAGAACACCATTTAGGGAGACCACGGTAAGTCATTCGCAAGTGCCGCCTGCAAGCCGAGACAACCGCCTTATTTGCATCCAGGAAGTCCTTTACTAGTACTACTAGGAGTAAGTAATGCGGTGAGATGGCTTCTCGAAGAAGACGATGGAGAAGCGGAGTCAGCGAAGAGTGAAATGATGGTTGCTTCGTCCGTGCTTTTGTGATTTGATGCCTCACTGCTTTGTGATTTGTGATAGAAGGGACAGGGGAGTAGACTCTGTGCTCTATACTGTACTACATGCGTCCAAGCATGGGAGAAAGAGGAGAGACGTTGCATTTTTCTATTCCTTCAATCAATCAATCAGGGGGATTCGGTTCCATGTTTTTGGCTTTGGCAACACCGTCCACAATGGTTCCCATGATGCCAAAAGCTATTTTCACATTTGGCTACACATTGTGGATGCCCTTAACTGTACCACTTTGTTTTGCTCCTGTCTGCTATCTATACAAATCTCAATTATATTGATCTAAAAAATTATAGAACGAGATTAGTAAAAAGGAGGTGATTTTGCCGCGCGGTTGCACTACAGGAATCTAGTACTTTGCCGTCTGCCATGGCGGACGGCAAAGGCAGGTACGGCTGACGGCAAAGCACTTTGCCGTCCGCGGTGGACGGCAAACTGTGACGGCAAAGATAGGGTCGGCAAACAGGTCCTTTGTCGTCCGCTTTACTTGGCGGACGGCAAAGAGCCCTTTGCCTACAGCGGCGGACGGCAAAGAGGGGGGACGGCAAAATGTTGCATGTCCGCCAGCGTTACTCCGTTAGGCGGCTAACGGCGGCCTTTGCCGTCCGCCAGCGGACGGCAAATTAGTGCACCTCTTTGTCGTCTGCCAGGTGACGTCAGCAATACCTCAGCGCCAGTTTTTTTTGCCGTCCGCCCGGCGGACGGCAAAGGCAAAGTCTTTGCCGTCAGCAAGGCTTTGCCGTCCGCCACGGTAGGCAAATTGGCCAAATGGTCCACCCCCAGGAAGCACAGGTGGGCACCACGTGCCCCCTTTGCTATCTGCCACCGACGGCAAAGGGGTCTTTGCCGTCTGCCGCAGACGGCAAAGAGCCTGCACTGCCTCTTTTTTGTTCTGTTTTTCTTATATCCAACAATTATCACAACAAATATTTCGCAGCACATATATATCCATGACATAAATATCCAGCACATATATATCCAACATAATAAATATCCAGCACATATATATCCATCCATACATACATAGTAGGTTGCACATAGTTCCATCGATCCATACATATTACAATATGCAAAGTTTCATCATAGCAAGCGAGCAGAATACAAGAAGTGCATCAAAGGAAAAAACAGGAAAAAGCAAGTAATCCATCATAGGAAGCTAGCTTCCGTGAAGTGAATGAAACCTGCAAAATGACAAATAAGAAAGTTAGAAAAAGAAGACTAGAAGAAGAATTAGACTAGAAGAAAAAGAATAGAAGAAGAAGACTAGAAGAAGTATATGCCATATATTAGCTAACTTAGGTGAAATGTATCGTATATGAGCTAACCTAGGTGAAATGGGTAGTTTATGAGCTATCCTAGGTGAAATGGATCATTTTGGAGCTAAGTTAGGTGAAATGGGTCGTTTCTGAGCAAACATAGGTGAAATGGTTCATTTATGAGCAAACCTAGGTGAAATGAGTCGTTTATGAGCAAACCTAGGTGAAATGGGTCGTTTATGAGCTAAGTTAGGTGAAATGAGTCGTTTATGAGCAAACCTAGGTGAAATGGGTCGTTTATGAGCTAACCTAGGTGAAATAGGTTGTTTATGAGCTAACCTAGGTGAAATGGGTCATTTATGAGCTAACCTAGGTCAAATGGGTCGTTTATGAGGTAACCTAGGTGAAATGGGTCGTTTATGAGCTAACCTAGGTGAAATTGATCATTTTGGAGCTAACTTAGTTTAAATGGGTCGTTTATGAGCTAACTAAGGTGAAATGCCACGTTTTTTAGCTAACTAAGGTAAAATGGATCGTTTTTTAGCTAACTTAGATGAAATGGGTCATTTTGGAGCTAACCTAGGTGAAATGGGTCATTTTGGAGCTAACCTAGGTGAAATGGGTCATTTTAAAGCTAACGTAGGTAAAATGGATCATTTAGGAGCTAATCTACGTAAAATGGGTCATTTTGGAGCTAAATTGGATAAATTGGATCACTTGTAAGCTAACAAAGGTAAAATGAGTCATTTTAGAGCTAACTTAGGTAGAATGGATGGTTTATGAGGTCAGTAAGCTTATTAAGTCATTTTGGAGGAAAAGAAGCTGACTCTAGGTCATTATGGTAAGCATATTGGAGGAAATAAAGCTAAGTCTAGGTCTTTATGCATTTGTTAAGCAAAACACTAGAGAAACTTACCGTGATCACGGAGGTGTAGGACCGGGCTGGCTCGCGCCGGTAACTGGAGAAGGAGCGGGCTGGCTCGCGCCGGTAGCTGGAGAAGGATCGTGCGATGCGTTTTTGGAGTTAAGCTGCACCAAAGATCATTTCCAATGTCTCATTAGCATTATGACACTCAAATGTTAAGACTAGCAAGTAATGTCCATTCAAATTAAACTCACCGTGCTCCCAGGAGCAATCACTGGCATCGGCGGAGCGGTCTGAACGGACTTATTGCACACAGACTGCACATTTGGTTTTCACAACAGAGTCATACTAGTTAGTAATGAGACTCAAATGTTAAGACTAGCAAGTAATCTACAGAAGAAACTTACCACAAGGAGCTCGTACATGGACCTTGCCTGCATGTCATTCCGTGCCCTCTCCTCCTCCAACATCTTTGCTGTCTTCTCCTCCAACTCCTGCTGCCTCTCCGCCGCCTCCGCCAGAAGTTTCTCCGTTCTATCTCTCTCACTCTGTATAGCAGCCTGCAACACCACTCACATGACCATTTGTAATCATTGATGGAAGCGCACAGAATGTAATGGAGAAAGATAGCTGAGTATGTATAACTAACCTTGAAGGCGAGTCGGACTGGCCGTTCACGAGGCCTTATCTCAGGAGCGGAGCTCGACTGGCGCGCCTTGATCTCCGGGAGAGTGCTAGGACAACGGATAAGTCCATCTCCCATGGCTATGGAGCCATGGGACCTCCCGCCACCAGATATCATCAGCAGCTCTGTATCAATGGGACCCTGGCTCGGGTTAAAGTCCTCCCCTTTCCTCGCCTTCCCCTGATCTCTATATTGCACGAGCTTGTCGTGGGCGGAGATGTTGGTGAAGTTCTTTGGATCATCGAGGTCAGACACAGAGAATGCCTTGACTTTCTTGTAAGGGCCAGTGTGGGCCATGGCATACAGGTCGTACACCTCTGGCACCTTATCCGCCTTATTGTAGCGTGCCTGAAAGAGAGAAACAAAGTAAATTAGTAATTAAAGGGCTAAAGCTAGCATGATGAATGAATTGCATGAATCATGAAGCAAACCACATACCCAGTTCCGCCCGTACTGAAATAAGTTGGAGCTGCCTTGGTGGTGTGGCACACCTTCCATTTGGGCACGTTTGTCCTTGGCCTCTTTGTGGGTGGCCAGCCATTCTTCTGAGCACCACGCATTGACCAACACCTCCCAACAATCCATCCGATCCGCACACCATCTCGGAGGGGCCTAAGTTAGCAAATAGAAACTTGAGCGCTAAGGCTATGAATTACTAAATGAAGGAAGTAAGTACAAGGCCTTAAGAATTACCTTCATGTACTGCTCCTTACTCAAGAACTTATCGCGGCACTCCTGCTTGGGCTTCTTGATACCACGCCCGGCGTAGTAGTCTCGAACAGCCTGCACCCGAACCTCATGCCGTAAGTTCTAAAGTAGGCGCTTGCACTCCTTGTGGATAACATGATCCGCCTCCTCCTCGTATCCCTCCTCACACCTGTAGAATGTCTGCAATCAAATGAGACAATATTGATTAGTACAATTAATAACTAGCTAGTTGAAGATTTTTAATTGTGTAAAGGAGCAATTACCCAGAACTTTCTGATCACGACGTCTGCCCTCGTCTTGCACAAGACACCGTCGATAATCTCACCCGGCGGGGCCGGGGCAGCCAAGTAGTGCTCCCAAGTCAATCCAACCTCTGGAAGCCGACCCTCACCAGGCAACGTGACAAACCCCGGGAAGTTTTGCCGAATCAGAACTCCAAGGACGGAGTTGGGCCGGCGGACACTTTCATGGTGGTCCCAACCCCTGCAGCATGACAAGGCCAACACATCAGTTATTTGAAGAAACGTGAATGCAGAAGGTACAAAAAGATTAAATGCACTTACCTCTCCCCATCAGGGAAAATCAACCACCTCTGCTCGCGGGTCGCCGGCACGGACGGGAGCCGTGTAGCACCACGCTGGTAGATGTTGCCCCCCTCCTCCCCTCCTCATCAGTCAGCTCCCCGCCAACATCAGCATGGCCACTCGGCTCCCCACCATCCTCAGGCTGACCCGACCAGGTACCCCATCCAGACGTGTGCTCCTCCGGGGTCTCGTGGGCCCAAGTCTCGTGGGCCGAAGGCCCGTCGACCTGAGGCTCGTGGGCCGAAGACTCGTGGACCGGAGTCCGTGCAGCCTCCTCCTCAGACGAGTCCACCCTAGCGGTCACGTGCTCGGGTGAAACAGCTGGGGGCGGTGGCGAGGTAGGCGCCGTCAGAGTCACCCTACCTCCTCCTCTCCCGCGACCACGTGCTCCACCTCCTTTCTTCTTCTTACCTCGTCCCCTGCTGGGCACCACGGTCGACGAAGAAGGGCCCGGCGGTGTCGCCATACTGTCCAGCAACGCTCGGCGGAGAGGTGCGTGTGGAATGGAAGACCTCACACAACGCGCAGACGAAGAATGGGCCTCGGCGCGTTCCCGACCAGCGCCCACCATCTTTCAACACCTGCCATGACAAAGAATAAACGAAATTAGTACAACATAAAAAAAGTACCGACATGAATAATAATATGTATATCACTTAAGTGTATCATCATCAAGTACAACATAAAATAATTGAATACCTAACACTACTAATAATCTCGATCAGTATCATCAATAAATGCATAATCATCATCATCACTATAATCAAAGATGGGCTCATAGGGTTCATTGGCATCAACATGTGCAAGGCCACCTTGACGTAATCGGTCAAGCATTGACAGGTCATCCGCAGCAGTAACCTCTTCTTGTTCCGGCTCTTCTTGTTCCTCCTCTGGGGTGATGTCTGATTCATTGTCGCTGTCTACTTCAATGTTTTGTGGTGAAGTATAGCGGTTCTTGAAATGCTTTTTGGAAAGACGTGTCTCTTGGAAGATTTCTCCTTCATATGTGTCTGGGTTAATGTGAGGTTCATAATCCTCTTCCTTTGGGGGAGAAAGTCTAGCACGTGGCGGCACTTCATAAACGACATCCCAACCTTTCAGATTTGGATTAGTTTGGCAGGCCCACGGTAGATAGAATACTTGGGTCGCCTGTTGAGCCATAATATAGACATCAGGAACATCTAAATGAGTGCTTTGGTTGATTTCAACTAGCCCTATATGTTCATGAGTCCTTCTAGTCTCCTTCGGCTGAAACCAATAACATTTGAAGATTACGACATTCGGTGGGTTTTCACCATAGAACAGAAGTTCATAAATTGCTTCAACTCTCCCATAATACTCGGTACCTCCTTCCCGATAGCAGATACACAACAATTTGTAGACTTTCGGTCGGCCATAGATAGCTCTTTGCCATAGGTACGAAAGCGATACCCGTTGATGTCGTACTTGTCAAATGAACGGACCTTATAGTCAAAACCATTAGCGACTTGTCTCAATTCGGCGTCCATAGACTCTGAATTAGCCTACAAGTTTAATATGAAAGGATTGTTGCATTATGCACAAATTAGCGAATGAAATGAAATTGTCTAATAGAAATTACCGTTTGTTTGAACCAAGAGATGAAACCGGGATAGCCACCTCCTTGCTTTGCGAGAAGCTCATACTCTTCAACGGAATCCTTTTGGATCTTCGCTCCATACGAGAATATGGCGACGTATCGACTGTATGACATATCCAGGAATAAGAGTAGTTCAAAGGAAATAGAAGTTGTGAAACAATGTACCAAGAACTTACTCGATGTACGGCCGCACTTCTATCAGGTTGTTGAAGATATACAACGAAATGGTCCGCCATTCTTCGTTATCCAAAGATACTAGATGTGAAACACTAGCTGGTGCGAGATTCCCTTTGAATAGGCTCAGGTTGGATCCACCCTTTTTAGGCTCGTCAGCATTGTACCGAGGTTTGGCTTCGTAGTGCGTTGTTACGAAGTTTGCCGCCTCCTCTGTGATGAATGCCTCAGCCATCGATGCTTCAATTCTACGTTTGTTTTTACATTTTTCTCGAAGCGTCTTCTGCATCCCCTTAGTTGGGTAGCACCAACGATTTTGCACGGGCCCCCCAATGTTGCCTCGGTCGGGAGATGCAAAATCAAATGCTTCATTGGATTAAAGAAGCCCGGTGGAAAGATCTTCTCTAACTTGCAGATCAACTCCGGTGCCAACTCTTCCATTTCTTCTAGCACGCCAGGCGATAGTTCTTTCGCACAAAGAACATGGAAGAAATAGCTGAGTTCTGCCAGTACTAGCCATTCATCCTCAGGGATGAAGCCACGCAACATCACCGGCATTACCCGCTCAATCCATATGTGCCAATCATGACTCGTGAGACCAAATATCTTCAGTTTATCAAGATTCGCTCCCCTCTTTAGATTCGCTGCATACCCATCGAGGAACATCAACTGCTGTTGCACCCACAAGAGAATTTCCCTCATAGCTGGCCTTCCAAGATTGAACCATGCCTTTGGCTTCGTCCAGTTCTGCTTTCCTTTCGGTTCTTTCATGATTTGTAACGGCCTATCACATAGCGCCTCCAGATCGACTCTAGCCTTAGTATTATCCTTTGACTTCCCATCTATGCCGAACAATGTACCAAAAAGTGCCTCGGCGATATTCTTCTCAGTGTGCATCACGTTGATGTTGTGTGGGCAAAGGAGGTCTTTGAAGTAAGGCAGATCCCATAAGCATGTTTTGTGAGTCCACGCGTGCTTAGTATTATACCCCTTGAAGTACCCTGGACGTTGTGGATCTGGCTCGACAGCGTTTAACTGATCCAGGGTCTGTTGGCCTGTCAATGCAGGTGGTGCAGAGTTTTTGACAACTCTACCCCTGATGAAGTTCTTCTTGTCTTGCCTGAACTTATGGCAAGGATCCAGGAACTGTCTATGCTTGTCGAAGCATGAAAGCTTGCGACCGGCCTAAAGCCAACGAAACTCAAGAGCTCCCTTGCATGTGGGGCACAGGAACCTTCCATGCACACACCAGCCAACGAATAGCGCATACGCCGGCAAGTCATGCGTCGAGTACATGTACCAGACACGCATTATGAAGTTCCGTTTGCTAAAGGCGTCGTATGTCTTGAACCCATTATCCCAGGCTTCTTGCAATTCGTCCTTAAGCGGCTGCATGTACACATTCATATTTTTGCCCGGATAGTTGGGTCCTGGAATTATCAACGTCAGGAAAATGTTCTTTCTTTGCATAATCTGTCCGGGGGGGGAGAGATTGAGTGGAAAGACAAATACAGGCCGACAACTGTATTGGGCTGCCGTCATACCAAACACACTGAACCCATCCGTGCTGACGCCGACTCGAGGATGCCTCGGATCTGCCGCTTTGTCAGCATGTAATTCATCAAACTTTTTCCATGCAACACCATTCGATGTGTGTACCATCATCAGATTCCCATCTGCATCTAGTTCGGTTCTTTTGCCTGTTTTGTGCCATGTCATCTGTCTGGCCGTCTCTTCGACCATGAAAAGACGTTGAAGTCTTGGTACGATTGGCATATATCGAAGAACACTAATGAGGATTTTGGTCTGTGTCTTCTCACCCATACCGTTGTCTACCACAATATACCTGGAAGACTTGCAAATGGGACAATAGTTCAAGTCCGCATAGTCAAGCCTAAATAAGGCACATCCTTTCTCACAGGCATGTATCTTCTCATAGGGCATCTTCAGTGCACGGAGGATTTTGTTCGACTGGTACAGGTTTGCAGGCATTACATGGCCTTTGGGTAGAAAGCGTCCAAATACTGTCATAATTGTGTCATAGCATTCTCTGCCCAAGTTGAACTGAGCCTTCAGAGCCATTACTTTTGAGATGGCATCCAACTAACAAAGCTTAGTGTGCTCGTGGAGCGGACGTTTTGAAGACTCCAACATTTCATTGAAGGCCTTTGCAGATTCCTCCATCTCCTCGTCCGAATCCCGAGCATCATCATAGTCTTGCACCATGTTTTCCATCCCAGTACCATGCTCGTCGGTGCGACGAGGATCCACCTCAGCTCGGTCACGTTGGGAAGACTCACCATGAAATGTCCACACCGTATAATCAGGCGTAAAACCTCTCTTCTATAGGTGTTTGCCCATTTCAGCCTCTGTCTTCTTTTCCCAATTGCCGCACCGGAAAGAGGGGCACCAGGTTTTCTTTTGGCCGTTTGCAAATGCGGCTTTCACAAACCCCTTGGTTTTTGTGAACCATTCAACGCTCCATTTGTTCTGATCAGTGTGACCGGTATACATCCACGCACGGTCACTCATCTTGACTTTCAGAGCTACTGGACACACAACAATTATATATGTAATTCACCATGTATATATTCATCGGTTGATCTACTTTGTCAATTTTATTACGTCCATGCAACCTACACTCTAATAGGTAATGATAGGTCCTAATCCCACCCATGTATGTGTAGATTGGGTTCATTTTCCCATGCTATGCTCCGGATCCGACGCAAAATTTTGGCAGCACCTCCCCGCTGTTCTCCTGATACACGTCTCTGCAATAAACAGAGAGGATGTGTACCCGGAGAACAACAGGGGAGGCACTGACGAAATTTATGCGTCGGATCTGGAGCAAAGCATATGGGAAAACGAACCCAATCTACACATACTCGGGCTGTCCATGGATAGCGTTGGACAATTCGAAAGAATCAAGGTTATAAATATGCAAATGCATGCATATTTATAACTATGACGCTTTCGAATGGGAGACACATGTTGGTTACGCATACTGATGATTCAAGACACATATATAGCTAGCTATCAAGTTTCATCAGAATAGATCAAATAATTAATGGGGGAGGAGGACTTGTCATTTGTGCTCATCCACGAACGAAGGGGCAGAGCTTGTCAAACGCACAGCGAAGTCGTCGAACACCAAACCTCGCAGCAATGAAACAACTGCACATTTAAAACTACACGATCAACACAATTATATATGATGTTTTTCATAACAAAATCGAAAAATATATGACCTAACTAATAATTCACAAATATATGACCCCGTCGGCCTCTGGAAGGCCAAAGAACACCTTTTCAGGAGGTGTCCGTGGTCGGGGTGTCCTGTCGGTGTCGGGGTGCCGTGTCGGGGTCGGGGTGCTGTTTCGGGGTCGGGGGGTCGGGGTGTCGTTTTGATGTCGGGGTAGTGCCGTGTCGGTGTCCGGGTGTTGTTTCGGGGTTGGGGTGTCGGGTCAGGCTCGAGGGCTCGGGGTGTCGGGGTCGGGGTCGGGGTGTCGGGATCGGGATGTCGGGTCAGGCTCGGGGTCGGGGTGTCAGGGTCGGGGTCGGGGTCGGGGTCGGGGTCTCGGGGTCGGGGTCTCGGGGTCGGGGTGTCGGGGTCGGGGTCTCGGGGTCGGGGGGTCGTGTCGGGGTGCCGGGTCGGGGTCTGGGTACCGTGTCGGGTCGGTTTTTTTTCCTTTTCTTCTTCTTCCTCTTCTTCCTTTTCTTCCTTTTTTTCCTTCTTCTTCTTCTTCTTCTTCTTCTTCTTCTTCTTCCCCCTTTCCTTTTTCCTCTTCTTCTTCTCCTCCTCTCCTCTTTTTTCTTCTTCTTCTTCCTCTTCTTCTTTTTTCTTCTCCTCCTCCTCTTCTTCTTCTTCTTCTCATCTCCTCCTTTTCTCTTCTTCTTCTTTGCTAAAACTAAGCTAAACCTAAACCTAAAACTAAAAAAACAGAAAAAGAAAAAACTAAATCTAAACCTAAAACTAAACCTATAAACCTAAAAATTAATCCTAAAACTAAAACTAAAAAAACAGAAAAAAAAAGGAAGAAAAAAAGGAAGCAGAGAGCTCACCTGGGTGGAGGAGGGGGCGGGGCGGCCTGGGGCGGCGGAGGAGGGGGGCGGGGCGGCCTGGGGTGGCAGCGCCGGGCCTGGCCGGGGCGGCGGGGCGCGGGGGTGCTGGGGCGCCGGGGCGTGGCGGCGCCCAGACGGCAGGGCGGCGGGGGCGACGCGGCAGGGGGGCGCCGGGGCGGCGGCGCGGTGGTGGGGCGACGGGGCGGGGGGCGCTGGGGCGGCGGCGGGGTGGTGGGGCGACGGGGCGGCGGCGAGAGTAACTGGGGAGATCGATAAAGAGAGAGAGAGGGGGGCGGGGTGTGGGGCGCGGCCGTTAACGTTAGTGGGGGCCCTCCCTCTTTGCCGTCCGCCCCCCTTTGTCGTCCGCCTTTTTTCTCTTCGCCGTCCGCTAGCTGACTGCAAAGAGAGGGGGCCGTTAGGGTTTTTTTTGCAGCTCATCAGTGGGGCCCCTCCCTTTTTGCCGTCCGCTAGCTGATGGCAAGGAACTGGCTGATGGCAAATTTGGTCTTTGCCATCAGCCAGTTCTTTGCCGTCTGCTTCCTGGTAGCTGATGGCAAAGAGCTTCTTTGCCGTCCGCTAGCTGACGACAAAGAGCTGGCAGATGGCAAAGTAGCTGATTCCAGTAGTGTTGGCGGGGGAGGTTTCTTATATGAGCAATGCTACATCCATGTAATGGTTTACGTAAAGTTACAAACTGATGTGATGTGGGACTATTTGATTGGATTAAAGGAGAGGATTAGACCCACCCCACCTGAAAATCAGGGGGGACATATATAGATTAGATGCAAAGTATACGTAGCAGCTACGTAGCCCTTTGTAAGTCTAGGATTAGGCTTCTTATTTTCGGAGGACGTTGTCCTGGCGGTTTGATAACATGCGGTCCCACGTGTCAGTGCTTTACCAAGCCGATCAGCGTCCCACATGAGGCAGAACAATGGCAGAAGCAACACGTGGTTAAGTTGAAGAAGATGATGGAGAAGCGGATTCAACAACGAGTGAAATGATGGTTGCTTCGTCCCTCCAACTTAACTGCGGGAAAGGTGCAGCTTTGTGATTTGATGCCTCATTGCTCATTACTACGCCGGCGCCATGACTGGGGTGCTTCACCCCGACTGCTTTGCACTGTATTCCGGTATGGGTCCCGGTAGCTTCATGTCCCACATGTCGGCGAAAGAGACTAGAAGATTTATGAAAGCGAGCGCTCCAGTCTTACGACGGAGGAGTAGACGACACGACGGCCCAGTGAACTGTCACTTGTACTGTATAGTACTAGTATAGTTTTGTTGTTTCGCACGATCCATCGATACAAACCCGATTAAACAGGGAAGGGCGGGATTTTTCCTGCGCGGTAGATGATACTAGCCATACATTTCAAAGGCAATTTTAATGTATGCAAACTGAATAATTATAAGTAACAATATGATATCTAGTAAAACTAAAAACACATATGATTTATTGTGTTAGAGTGTAGTAGTAGTGTTGTATTGCATAGTTGTTAGATGTAACATGCGAGAACGTGTAGAGATGTAGTTTTTTTTTTGAACTATAAATAGTAGGGTAAACACCCCACTGCAACTTTTATTATAATAAAAAGAAACAAAGTAGTCTTAAGGGCTTGAGGTAAGCCCTAGAAAAAGCACAGAGGAAAAAAAGAAAATAAGAAAACAAGAGAAACTAGGAAAAGAGGGCAAACAAAGGAAATTACAACAGAGACTCCAGCCAGTTAGAGAACATTCTCTCATGTTTAATCTTCATTCTATATTGAAGAAAACAAGAGATGTAGTTTTGGAGGGCCTACAGAGAGAAAAGCGTAATACGGTCACAGAACTTCAGAATAAGCTGATTACGGTCACTATATACGTTTTGCGGTGATCATACGGTCACTTGCTCACAGCTCAGCATCAGATTGCACTCTGTTGACCGGCCAAATAGTCTGTGTGGCGCCATCTTGACTAGTTAAATTGACCATGTTCGTTGTGGGTCCCACCTATCAGTTTGCATAGGCAAAAGGTCAGATAAACACAAATTTACGCAGCCGCGACAAGGCTCCAACCCGTGCGCGGGAATCACCTGGTTGTGTTTGTGTCTGTCAGGGCCTGATGTGTGCGCATGCACGTGTAGGTTGAGCACTTGAGCGTGAGAGTGTGTTGGTCGTGTGCTGTACTGGTGTGTGCATGCGTGCGTGCATGTGTGTGTGTGAGTGTTGCGTGAGTGCGTGTGAGTGTTGCGTGCGTGCGTGGCTGCGTGTGTACGTGTGACTATTGCGTGCGTGCGTGGGTGCATGTGTTTGTGTGAGTGTTGCGTGGATGCAGTTCATGTGCATGCGTGCGTGTGTGTATAATCACCACACCAGCTCATGTGTGTTAAAACAGACGGCTCGGCATACCAATACAAGGCCACCTTGTCCGCTGTGCCCGCGGTCATGACTTCGAACCACCTTCCAAATATATTTTTGTCGTTTGTTTTCATTCTTACTAGCAAGATGCCCGTGCGTTGCACGTAACATCAAGATGCATTTGTATGACTTTTTTATCTTGTGAGAGAAAAGGATGAACGAGGGAAGGCCTTATTTGCAAATGTGGAGAGGTGTGTGGGTACCTTTTTGCAAAATTGCCATAGTTTCTTTCCTATCCGTCAGATATAAACCGGATGGCCTATATTGCAGGATGGCAGGCACACCATCATCACCAACTCTATTTTTTATAAGAGTGTATTTTATGTATTTTATAAGAGTGTAGATGTAGAGTAGATACAAGTCGACAGGTGGGCACGATGGTAGTGAGATAATGTGATGCAACACTAGAGGTGCCACGTGGAGCGTTTAACTGGTCAACTAGTCATGTCATGAGCAAATACAGAGTTGTACGATGATCCCGTGACTACATATTAACCACTAAACATAAATGGTGACCGTAATGAGTGGATTCTGAAGTCCAATGTACGTATCGTGCTTTCGCTTCAAATACAATGATCGTCATCGCATATATCGCGAGAGAAAGATGAAACATGCGTGAATTTTCTGGGGGCTTACTTTTAGAGGACCAGGAGATAGTTTTATGTGCATACGTGAAAGGGGCGTACAGGGGGGTATGCGATGGAGACATAGATGCTCTTCGTTTCTCTTTATTATGACTAACTTTGTATATAGTATAAAAATATACAAATTCGTAGTGCGGAATAAATATCATTGTGGGCACCATGCAATGCAAATTAGCGTTCGTACTCCTCCATATAACTTTGTAATGTTGTATATATGTAGAAACTCTAAAATAATTTTTTGGCCACACTTTATTCAAAAGGAATGTTGTATGCGAAATAAACGTGAAGAGAGGGCTTTTTAGATGAATGGGGTACGTGATGTAACATGTGTGAATGTGTAGTTGATGCATTTGGCGGGGCCTAGAGAGGTATGTGTGTGTATTACGTATTCGAGAGAGGCATGGATAGATGGGCCGACGGGGGGCGTGGGAGAGATAGCACGAGAAATGAGAGTGGTCTAGAGAGAGAGAGACGAATATGACATCATGACAAGAGATTCCATTCCCTTGAGTGTGTATATGCAAGGGGGGAGGGAATAGAGGCACCAGGAGAAATTTTCTGTGTGTGTGGTGTTTGTGTTGGTATGTGTGGGTGTGAGAAGATAATGAGACGTGGGGCCAGAGGGTGTGTCACCGCGTGAGGTCCGGTGGATCGAGGTGAGGCCCTTCGTTCTGTTCTGTCCTGCGCCACATTGGTCGGCCCGTGAAGCATTTAGGAAGACCCATGGATGACTAGTCGTACAAGACAAAGATAGCAGAATTGTGAAGAACTCTTTGTCCACTGACAAAGCCGGCTAGGATTTGTAACCCTAGGTTCTCGGACTAAGGTAACCCCTTTATCTCTGATATTACTATTCATCCAACCTAACTTGAAGGGGCATCCTACAGAATGCTCTGCTAGAATCATACTCGTCGATTAGGAAGAGAGGTGTGAGACAATGTGTGAGAGATAGGCGTAAAGATAATGTGCGTACATGAGACACGTAGGCAGGTCCATGTATATAGAAAGGGTCGATGAGGATTGTGCGTGTGTATGTTTGCGAGAGGAAGAGTGCTTGTGATAAAGGTTAGTGAAAACAGTTGTAAATGGTTACGAGAGGGAGGGAGGGTTATATCTAGAGCATGTGTGCGAGAAAGGCACCTCAGGAGAGAGTGTGTGAGCATGTGTGAGAGACCACCGATGGAGAGTGAAACTACACGTAAAAGACTGCTCTACACATTGATTAAAGATATAAATTGTATCCAAATATTAGGATGGGATCATGATATTTGCAACTCGCGTAAGGAGCGGTCATTGATCCATCAGACATCTAGATTCTATCGAATTTGAGCATGTCTATGTTATTATTCGACACAATTGATCCACATAGTTAGTATTTTGAACTCCAGACAATGCATCGTTTTAGCAATCGAATATAAACGTGAGTATAGTTCATGTTGTGTGTGTAAAGCACATTATACATACAAAAGTTACACAATGGACATTATAAATAGCTACTACCTATGAACTAGCATACATTTGAATTCAACTTAAGGTGGTTTAAAAAAAATCAAATTCAACATGAAGTCCATTCAATTATTTGAATTTGATATCATGGCATTTCTAAACCATACCTAAATTATGGGGGCACCAATCTTTGCTCTGATTTTGTACATAATAGCATATGTAGTCGTGTACAAAATAGATTCAAATTTATCTCCTCCATTCCAAAATAATCGTAGTTATAGGATTTTCAAGTGTCAAAATTTCAAAAAGAAGCGGATAATTTAATGAGGTTTTCAAACATACAAGGTCAAATATAACGTTGTATATTTAGGTCAATCCTCATAGTTCAAGAGTACTCTAAACGTGAATGCTTGTGTTTCAAAATTTCGAACGAAGTGCCAAAAGAGCCTCTACTCACCCGAAACCACATGAGACGAATGTTTGGTAGTACAAGGAAATTACTTTTCTAATAACTCCGACCCGTGAAACCTACCGGCCCGACGTCCAAAGGTCTAAACAGGGGTAGGTTTGTAGCTTCATCTAGACGCCATGCAACCGCATCCGAAAAACATTCATACACAATGGCCGCCTAAGCACACATGCGTGCGGCCGAAATCGCTCCCGCCCACTATTTGGGACACCTGGGATTACCATCCTACCCCCGACCCGCAGTAGGTCCGAAATTTAAGAGGGGGGCAAAGTTTGTACTTTCCCCAAATTTCAAACAAGCGCGTCCCATCTTCTGTTCAAAAAAGCCAAAAACAAGCGTGTCCCAGACTGAAACATGGTTCCCCCCCACCCGTCTGATTCCCCATTCGTACTCCGTGGGCACCAAAACTACCTCTCCACTAGCCGCGAAACCTCAGCGTCCTCCGTTCACCACCGCATCCCACCCATCAACCACCGCCCTCCTCCATCACGCCGGAGCCGATACCCCGACATCGTCCTCCACCGCAACCTCAACCGCAACGCCATCCACGGCTAGTAGTTGAAGCCGAGGCCGAGCCGTCCGTGCCCGAGCCAGTTCAACCACGCCATCCTGCGCCTCACCGCTTCCGCTCCAACTTCGCCACCCTCCACCGCACCGGAGCTATTCCCGCTATGCCGTCCTTCGCCGCCTCGGATCTGCTTCCCCTCCGCCGGCATACGGCCACAGCAACACAGTCAACAATTTGGCCATGGGTTCGTCCAAGCCTGCACCCTCTAGAACATCGGTTTCCCCGGTAAAAAGAAGAAAATCGGCGCGACTTGTGGAGGTGACCACACCGGCAACCGAAAAAGGTACTCCTCTTCCCTTATTCGTGCAAATCTTACGTCTCTGCTTGCACGGTATTCATCCCACAGAAGACACTAGTTGACCGCTTCTTCTTGATACTAGATGTTCCTAGTAACTCGCGATGCACAAGGTTTCTTCTGATATACTATTTCACCTTAGCTAGAGGTCCATTGCCCCCCTGAATTTCAATTTCTGGCCACTTGATTCCCAATTAACGGAAGCATTCCCCGGCGTAACAGGTGTTAGTACCCCTATTACGCCGGGGAAGCAGCGCCTTGGTGTTTATCTTAGGGGCGTGTGTGGCCTAGAGCTACTGGCGCCTGATCTGGAGGTCGGCCGGGATTAAAGGGATGGCCTGGGGGCGCTGCCAAGCATGGCGGTGGTGTGAGGTCGATGGGAGGGCGGGGCGGCGGAGGCAGGGGTCTGGGCCGGTGGTCGCTAGCGGTTCGAGAAAGATCATCAACAGTGACTGGCGGGAGGTAGACGAAGGCCATCTGCCTGTTCCTTATAGATCGGACGGTTCATTAAAAAGTTGACTGACCTATTTATTTTCAGTCAACTGTTATCTTAGATATGACCACATGTGGTGGTGTGCTGGAGGAGTACCTGCATTTCCTGTGCTCATATATTACAAAATCATACGGAGTAGAATCTAATTTTGTTTGCCATGCAATGTTGTAGAGCTATCATATGTCTCATGTCATTTATTTTTCAGCCACCTGCTATCTGCTACTTTTACAGTGCACTAGTTCTGCACACATTTCACCCTTACTCTCACTGTTGTGTTTTGATGCAAGGGTATTTCAGACTCTGCTGCCATGAGAGAAGCCAAAAAGAAAACAGAGAAGTCGCTCCAATTTGGTGTGCGGCTAGGCAAGACACGTTTCAACGCTTTAAAGGGTGTAGTGTCAGCAGATGGAGACGGGGAACGTAGCTCTGGAGTTGATGACCTCGCTCGCAATGAACCACCATCCCAGGTGCTTGCTTTAACTTCGCGGTGTCATATATGGTTGCATGTTCCATATGGTGTCTAGCTTGTATTCGAAAGGCCGAAGTCGGTAAGATAAGTAAAGATATTTTTTTTACATGAACCACCATCCCGTGAGCACCAGAAGACAAATAGCTAGTCAGGGCACTGGCCGAGCCAGTGACAAGCCCAACAATGATAGGCATCACCTGGAAGCCAACTAAAAAGCTGCGATGGTGGTGAAGCAGGCCGCCTCCCACCAGGCTCTCATGTCCTAAATGATCATGCTCACCACTCCAGCCGGATGTCTAGCTTGTATTGCTTCCAATTTGGTTAAATTGCATCTGCTTAGCTTACACATTATACCTTTGAATATGACATGCATTTCTGTTTTTGGTACATACTAGTACATCTGTGTATTAACCATGTTCTTACATCAAACTAATGTTCTTGTGTATCCCTCATCAATCACTTATGACGAGGCAGGCAGGCAAGGGGACTACTCCTTATTTAAAGAATGCAGCGTCAGCCTCCCGACATGATTCTCAAGAAACAGAAATGCTACATGAAGATAGTGAACGTAGCTCTGTAGTTGATTACAGCATTTCCCCTACACTAGCATCACAGGTGCTTGCTCTAACTTGGCAGCGTGATATGTGGTTGCATGTTGCATATGGTGTCTAGATTGTAATTCTTCCAATCTGGTTAAACTGCATGTGCTAGTCTGCTTAGCATATACATTATACCTGTTAATGTGACATGCCTTCCTGTATTTAGTACATAGTACATCTGTCTATTAAGCATGTCCTTACATAAAACTGTTGTTTTTTCTGTATCCCGCATCAATCAACATGACAATACACCTTTAGTATATGCAGTGCGATATTAGTTGCATCTTTCATATGATTTGTAGCATGCGCTGCTTCTAATTTGTTGAAATTCCATTTATGATGGGATGCTTTTAACTTGGCAGAGTCATATTGGTTGCATCTTTCATGTGGTGTCTAGCTTGCATTGCTTCTTATTTGCTGGAATGGTTTCTGCTTAGTTTACACAAACAGTTGTGAACATGCCATGTCGTCCTGTTTTTCGTACATATTCCATCCTGGTATCATGTGTTTGCCTTACATCAAAGTAGTGATTGTTAGTATCATGCATGAATGAGTTTTGAAGAGAGAATTTTGTTGCTTTTTCTTGTCGGTTTTACTTGACAATTCAAAATCAATAAAGCGGAAGGAAGTTAGCAAGGCAGCGGATAAAGGTGCTCCTTCCGAACGGAGGGCCTCTACAATTTCTACTCCTCCACACCCCCAAGATGATTTCCAAGACAACACATGCATAGACACTCAACAAAGTTGTGTTTATGATGAGCACGTCTCCCCTAGTGCAGCATCACCGGTGCTCCCTCTAACTTGGCACTGTTATATGTGGTTGCATGTTATGTGTGATGTCTACCTTGTATTTCTTCTAATTTTGTTGAATTACATCTGCTTAGTTTACACATTATACTTGAATAAGACATGTGTTCCTGTTTCTAGAACATACAATATCTGTCTATCACACCATGTTCTTACATCAAATTACTACTGTTGTGTAACCTGCAACAATCACTTATCATAAGACACGTTTGACTTCGGAGTGTGATATAGGTTACATCTCACATTCTTTTCTAGCTTGTACTACTAATTTGTTGAAATGGCACTTATGACAAGACAGTTTTAACTTGGTAGAGTGATATTCGTTGCATCTTTCATATGGTGTCTAGCTTTCATTGCTTCTAATTTGTTGCAAAGCCTTCTCCTGAGTTTACACATCATAAGTTGTGAATATGCAATGGCACTAATGATGAGAGACCTCTAACATGGTAGTGTGATGTTGTTTGCATCTTGCATATGATTTATCTCTTGTACTGCTTCACATTTGTTTAAACCCATTTATGATGAGACACTGTTAACTTGGCAGAGCGATATTTGTAGCATCTTTCATATGGTGTCTACCTTCCATTGCATTGCTTCTAATTTGGTGAAATGTCTTCTTCTTAGTTTACAAATCATAGTTCTGGTTATCTCTTCTGTCTTGTTTTTCATACATATTACATCCTCCTATCATGTGGATGTCTAACATCAAAGTTCAGTTCGTCTGCATCACGCATCAATTTATTCTGAAGAACTAAATTGTTATTCGTTTTTCTTGTCGGCTTGACTAAACATGGCATAGAGAAAGAGGAAGAAACACAGAATGGCAGGGAATGAGAAGCGGATGAATCCTGCAGATTCTGCTGGTACTGATGGTGCAATAGAAGGTCAAAGTCCAGCAGAAAATTCTACAAACACGGCATCCCATGCTACACGAGTTGCAAAAAAAGACAAACAGAAACAAATAGCAGCCACCAAACAAGCAGAGACAGCCCTAGTTCTTGCAACACCTACCACAGTACTACCAGCTGCACGACGTACTCGTGCGTCAACTGAGCTAGCAGCACGTTCCCAAGCTCCCTTGCCACCTGACACTACTTCCCAAGCACTCTTGACACAAGACGAGTTGGCAATATCAAATGAACCTTCTAAGCTTCAACAGCAAGAAGGTAGTTGTTGGAGTCAAGTTACAGTTGCATGCTTCTTTATATGTAGTCTCACAGTTTGATGTACACTAACACTTCCTATGTTTGTTGTTGGACTAGCACCTAGGCGCAAGAGGAAACAAACATCAGGGATAATGCTCGATAGGTTAACTAAATCTAGAGGAGGAAGAATGGAGATCCGTTTTGAGGCAGGGTTTAAAAAGGCCACGTGATGCTACAGAGTCAGCCAAGTTAGTATCAGAGGTAGCGGTTGCTGTTAGGTGTCATGTACGTATCCTCCCAACATGGATTCAGTACAGGAATGACAAAGACGAAACCCAGTTCAACATATTCCTCGACCATTTATCTGTAAGTATGGTTATGTATGGAAACTAGTAATATCGTCTTGCTCTCTCCAATACTTTCTAGGTTGTTGATAATGAGACTCCCATAATTTTCAACATATGAGGTTCAAGTTGGATAGCCAAGATGATGCAA
This sequence comes from Aegilops umbellulata, assembly GCA_032464435.1. Lineage (NCBI taxonomy): Eukaryota > Viridiplantae > Streptophyta > Magnoliopsida > Poales > Poaceae > Aegilops > Aegilops umbellulata. The sequence goes on from CP136057.1 coordinate 54,954,423, forward strand.
CCAGACAAGCTTGCACCAATATTTTCAAGTCTGCTCTACGACAGTATCGGTATAACTTGAGGAAAACTCACTTTGAAGGCAAGGCTAACAGTGAACTTGCCCAAACATCTCCAGTGGAAAATATATCTATTGAAGACTGGAGAGGCCTCGTTAAACACTGTCCGATCCGAAGTATCAGATACATTATATATATATATATATATATGTGTGTGTGTGTGTGTGTGTGTGTGTGTGTGTGTGTGTGTGTGTGTGTCATTAGATCACATGTTGAAGTCCTATTTACGCATGTGCCACACAAATCTATCTTCTTGTAGGTGAACTGTTCAAAGAACAAGGCCAACCGTACTAAAGTGAAATTCCAACAGACGACAGGATCTCATAGCTATATTGCACACTGCGAGGCTCTTGTAATTAGCTGCTGTTTCACTCTTTTCGTTGTACCATATTATCAGATCTATATTGACTTGTTCCAAATGCAGAGGAAAGCCCGCAAGGACCAAAAAGTACCTGAACCAAATGCTGTGGAAATCTTCAAGGACTGTCACACCAGCAAGAAGAAGGGCATGACTACACCAGTCAAAGCCGTTGTTGTAAGTCCTTAATCCTCATACCTTTTAACTACTACTTACTCTGACTTGTGCCTTGAACTACATGGTTTGCAGCCAATGTCTATTACTCTTTTCAATTTTATACACAATTGTGTTAGCGTATCATTGCACCTTACAAGGTTTAAAAGAGAGGAGTGATGTTCCTCTGATCTTGACCCGTAATCTAGTTCCGTGCTGGACTTGCCAACACAACGTTATAATTGCCTGTTTGTCTGTTCTCAATTGTTTTGTGATATGAATGACGTCATACTATGCTTACCGTATTATAAACTTCGTCTCTTCATCCTTAGCCCTCAATACAATGTGAAGAAATAGACAATACATTAGCGATGGTACATGGTCATATGTTTGGAACCTGGTTTTATTATGTACTTTGCAATAAAATACAACTAATATTTTACATGGGTTCACCAGAATAAGTTCTGTATATAGACCAAAGCTATTTTGTTTGGTTTTGTTGCCTCCTTAATATCTTCTGTTCTGGTACTACTAATGTAAAACCTCAACTTTTCAGCGAGCTATGGAAAAATGGTGGAACCGCCACCTTCTGAAGGTGGCGAGGCAACTATAACCGCAATGTCAGCTCTTGCTGCAGTGGGTCAGTACCTGTCCACTAACAGTGCCAAAAGCACGTTCCTGCGTAATACTGGGTTGGTTGTTAAGGCAATATCGTCCAAACTGCCTCATGATCAAGATATGCAAGCTCAAAGCAATGTTGTATCTGCGCTCCATACACAAGTCCATTCCCTAATAGAGACCCTTTGTGAAACAAGGAGAAACATTGCTCAATGTCGTCAAGATATGCATGGTTTTGAAACCAGACTATCAGACATTTGCTATGTTGTTTATTGAATCTCGATCATAGTGATACACATGTTCATGCCAAAAGATATAAGATAGTAATGATAGTACCACCTACTTGTGGCACTGCCGTGTAAGTCATATTGGTATAAAACGCATGAAGAAGCTCCATGTTGATGGATCTTTGGACTCACTCATTTTTGAAAAGATTGAGACATGCGAACCATGTTTATTGGTAGATATGCATGAAGAAACTCCATACAGATGGATCTTTTGGACTCACTTGATTTTGAATCACTTGAGATATGCAAATCTTACCACATGGGCAAGATGACTGAAAAAGCCTCGTTTTCAGTAAGATGGAACAAGAAAGCAACTTGTTGGAAGTAACATTTGATGTGTGCAGTCCAATGAGTGCTGAGGCAAGCAGTGGATATCATTATGCTCTTACTTCACAGATGATTTGAGTAGATACTGAGCATATTTACTTGATGAAACACAAGTCTGAATTATTGAATGGTTCAAGTAATTTCAGAATGAAGCTGAAGATCGTCGTGACAAGAGGATGAAATATCTATGATCTGATCATAGAGATGAATATCTGAGTCGCGTTGGTACACAATTGAGACATTGTGGAAATTATTTCACGACTAGTACTGCCTGGAACACCATAGTGTGATGGTGTGTCCGAACATCATAACTGCACCCTATTGGATATGATGCATACCATGATGTCTCTTATCGAATTACCACTATCGTTCTTGGGTTAGGCATTGGAGACAACCGCACTCACTTTAAATAGGGCACCACGTAATTCCGATGAGATGACACCGTATGAACTATGATTTAGAGAAACCTAAGCTGTCATTTCTTAAAAGTTTGGGGCTGCGACGCTTATATATAAAAAAGTTTCAGGCTGATAAGCTCGAACCCAAAGCGGATAACTGCATCTTCATAGGACACCCAAAACAGTTGGGTATACCTCCTGTCTCAGATCCGAAAGCAATAGGGATTGTTTCTCAAATCGGGTCCTTTCTCGAGGAAAAGTTTCTCTCGAAAGAATTGAGTGGGAGGATGGTGGAGACTTGATGAGGTTATTGAACCGTCACTTCAACTAGTGTGTAGCAGCGCACAGGAGTTGTTCCTATGGCACCTACACCAATTGAAGTGGAAGCTTATGATAGTGATAATGAGACTTCAGATCAAGTCACTCCCAAACCTTGTAGGATGACAAGGATGTGTACTACTTCAGAGTGGTACGTAATCCAGTCTTGGACGTCATGTTGCTAAACAACAATGAACCTACGAGCTATGGAGAAGCGATGGTGGGCCCGGATTCCGAAGATTGGTCTTTGTTTGGATGGTTGCCATTTCTTTGGCATGCCAATGAACTCTAGCCAACTCAAGTTCATTTTTCTTGCCAATGTCGGCCAAATCATGGGCAACCAATACCTCAACCAAAATTTAGGCTACCCAATGCTTTGATGGGGCAACCTTGGGCACAAACCAAACATATCATTGGTCATGTCACAGCACTAACGCCACCCTCGGCAAACTGATACCGACCGTGTCTAGCGACGGTATGAGCGTGTCGCTCATCGTGGTCGCCGTGTCCAGAGGCGGTGCTGGAGCTGCACCCTGTTGTTGGCCCCAATGACCCACATGAACGGTTGTCGGTGGCGAGGAGGTCGTGGGCCAGCTCCTCCATTGGACTAGTCTGCGCTACGTCATCCCGACGGGTGTGCCCCACATGTCTGTTTCCCTGTTTTCCCGGCCATATTCGAGCGTCAGTTCTCCGCATTGCGCATTAGGCCTTTCACTATGTAGGCCAAGCGAGACAACTTATTGTTTATTTGAGCCGTTCAAGTATAATCATGTGGCATTTGCTTATTTCTCATTCCTCTCCAACCCTCTTCTCCATCGATCATGTCGCCCTCCAGTCGAGTCCATCCTCCCGCATGCCTCATTTGAACATTCTGCCGAGTATCATTCGCATGTACCCACCCTAGTCCTCTTTCAATAGATCACCAGACCCTTAGATGAAATCGAGAGGGAATGAGTGGGGGCACGTGATACCTAAGGCGGATTCAAAATTTTGAACCGGTGATCATAGCATCCGCAAATCATATATAAAGGGTATTCAATGTTCATTTCGTTTTTGAACGTACAATATACTCCCTGCTATCCTTTCTACTCCCTCCTTCCATCTATATTGGGCCTAATGCATTTTTCAAGACCGCCTTTGACTATTGACAAGATTAATAGTACATGACATGTATAATGCGAAAATTATATCATTGGAAGCTCCTTTCACATACGAATTTGATGATATGCTTTGTTTAAGTTGCATGTCATATATTATTGCTCTACCTTTTGGTCAAAGTTAGCCTCGAAAACGCATTAGGCCCTATACAGATGGAAGGAGGGAGTAGTTTACATATAAGTTTTATGTGTAGTCAAAGTATATCTACTTTGATCAAAAAGGTATCAACATTCAACAATGCCCAATCAATATTGTTAGATTCGTACGTACTCCTAGATTTGTACTCGAGATGGTTTCCAATTTGACTATTGACAAGATTAATAGTAGATGAGATGTATAATGTGAAAATTATATCATTGGAAACTCCTTTACGAATTTGACCGTATGCTTTGTGTAAGTTGCATGTCATATATTATTACTCTAACATTTGGTCATAGTTAGCCTCGAAAAACGCATTAGACCCTGTATGCTTTGTGTAAGTTGCATGTCATATATTATTACTCTAACATTTGTGTAAGTTGCATGTCATATATTATTACTCTAACATTTGGTCAAAGTAGTATAGTGGAAGTGGATCCTCTGACGTAGGTATCCCTGCCTTACACTCCCTTTCGGTCACTTACTGGCGGACCCCATGCTTGCTAGGTCCCCATGTCAGTTACTCAATGGGTTCGGCCACGTCAGGGGATCCTCATCCGTAGTATAATCCCTCTGTTTTTATTTACAACGCATAAAACGGAGGGAGTGGTGGTATAATAAATGACGCGGGCGGGGGAGGGGGAGGGACGTCGGTTTGCTCTCAACTGCGGTCCCACAAGCGAGCGAAAACGAAAGATGAAGCGCGTTCCATTCGGTGAGCGACGTGGAGGGTCCAGCATGCCGGGCTGCAACGCGAACGCGTCAAGAGCGATGTACAGTCAAAACCGTTTGACTGGTCATCACCGGAACCACTATTCACACCAGAACCTTCGCTGCTCGGCCTATGCCAGCCACTACCCTAAAACCACACCAAATCTCCAGCCCATTCCCCCACCTTTCGATCCCCTAGCCCGCATCAAGCGTCCCCTAGTTCACCGGAAAGCCATGATGCGCCGCAAGATCACTTACTACAAGATGCTAACGCTGGAGCGCCGCGCAGAAATCACGACGGCGGTCGGCGCCACAGACCTGTGTTCCCAAGCTCGCTTTGCGGCGGGCCGATCCTCGAGTTCTCTAGAGCCAAGCTACGAGGAGGAGGAAGCCGATCCAACGTTCATGGTGGAGGTCGTGGCGCAGAAGGCCCCCGATGGGTATGAGACGATGGACGTCGACTTCGTGCCGGCGTCCGAGTCCCCCATGGTGCAGGCGGACGAGCGGTTCAACATGGCGATACTAAAGGAGGACCGGGAGGCAGAGGCTCAACTCGACGCGGAGCGCGCGCATGCCGCTGCCATCAAGGCTCTCCTGCAGGCGGAACCGGATGTCGTGGATGTGAACCGGGAGGCGGAGGCTCAACTTGAGGCGGAGCGCGCGGATGCCGCTGCCATCAAGGCCCTCCTGCAGGCGGAACCGGATGTCCTGGACTTGAACCGGGCGGCAGAGGCTCGACTCGACGCAGAGCGCGCGGATGCCGCTCTCATCGACGCCCTCCTGCAGGAGGAACCGGACGTCCTGGACTTGAACCGGGCGGCAGAGGCTCGACTCGACGCGGAGCGCGCAGATGCCACTGCCATCGAGGCCCTCCTGCAGGCGGAACCGGACATCCTCGACTTGAACCGGGCTGTGCTCTCGTCCGTGCAGAGCGCCCGCACGCTCTGCTTGAACGAGTAGCTGGAGGCCGAGGACAACCACTGTGCGGAGACACACGTCGGCAGCGACGGCTGGTTCGCGTCGGCAGCCAAAGACGACGAGGTCGTCTCTTTCCGCGAGCATTGATAGTTTTTCTTTATGTTGTTGTTTTCATGGATCTTTTGTTGTGTAAAAACATATATTTGTTATGCAAGTCGCCTGACTTGGGTTAGTCTACCATTTCCGGCAGTTGGATGAATATCCTACGTCTCCTAACCCTTCTTTCCTTCTTCCTCACCTCTTATTCTTCCCCAACAGACCACCGCACGGGCCGTAGGAATACTTCCCAACATGCGGTTAGATAAACATACTCTATGAACGAAAATTATGTGTCAGCAATAGGATGGTTGAGTTTGGTGTGTTCACATGCGACAGCACGTGTCAGTGAGGGTGCGTTCCCTTGGTTGGGTTCGTCGTGCAGGAGCGACTATGTGAGGGTGCGGTGCAACCGCGACATGCAGGAGCGACCGTGTGAGGGTGCGGTGCGACCGCGATAGCCGTGCGCAAGTGTACCTCCTTCTCATTTTAAAAATTTTTGGCAAGCTTGCAAAATTGTGTGGCGAAGTTTGGCAATGCAAGGCCTAGACCCAAACAGGATAAGTACGTACGTACTAGGAGTACTAGTGTTAAAAAAGAAAGGCTGAGTTTTGCTTCGCGGGATTTAATCGATACAAATCCTCGTTTCACGTGTCAATTAATGTGTATTTTCTCCTCCAAAGACCAAAGAGCTAACCATCTCACTCCTCACCGCTTGATTAATGCAGCGCCATGCAAACCAACCTTCTCACTTCCGCATGCATGCAGGGGATATTAATGTCCTTGGTTGCTAACCCCATCAATTTTGCCTCGATTAGTGTTAGTGGCCTTTTCCAAATTGTAATTTTGATATATACTGGCCTTGTGTACAAAAAAATGGAGGTAGTAACTATATTTGACTTCCTTCCCCATTGCGGTGACGTTGACGATATTTTTTTTGGGTGGTTTGGCGAAGTGCGTTCAACGGAGAACACCATTTAGGGAGACCACGGTAAGTCATTCGCAAGTGCCGCCTGCAAGCCGAGACAACCGCCTTATTTGCATCCAGGAAGTCCTTTACTAGTACTACTAGGAGTAAGTAATGCGGTGAGATGGCTTCTCGAAGAAGACGATGGAGAAGCGGAGTCAGCGAAGAGTGAAATGATGGTTGCTTCGTCCGTGCTTTTGTGATTTGATGCCTCACTGCTTTGTGATTTGTGATAGAAGGGACAGGGGAGTAGACTCTATGCTCTATACTCTACTACATGCGTCCAAGCATGGGAGAAAGAGGAGAGACGTTGCATTTTTCTATTCCTTCAATCAATGAATCAGGGGGATTCGGTTCCATGTTTTTGGCTTTGGCAACACCATCCACAATGGTTCCCATGATGCCAAAAGCTATTTTCACATTTGGCTACACATTGTGGATGCCCTTAACTGTACCACTTTGTTTTGCTCCTGTCTGCTATCTATACAAATCTCAATTATATTGATCTAAAAAATTATAAAATCGAGATTAGTAACAAGGAGGTGATTTTGCCACGCGGTTGCACTACAGGAATCCAGTACTTTGCCGTCTGCCATGGCGGACGGCAAAGGCAGGTACGGCTGACGGCAAAGCACTTTGCCGTCCGCGGCGGACGGCAAACTGTGACGGCAAAGATAGGGTCGGCAAACAGGTCCTTTGTCGTCCGCTTTACTTGGCGGACGGCAAAGAGCCCTTTGCCTACAGCGGCGGACGGCAAAGAGGGGGGACGGCAAAATGTTGCACGTCCGCCAGCGTTACTCCGTTAGGCGGCTAACGGCGGCCTTTGCCGTCCGCCAGCGGACGGCAAATTAGTGCACCTCTTTGTCGTCTGCCAGGTGACGTCAGCAATACCTCAGCGCCAGTTTTTTTTGCCGTCCGCCCGGCGGACGGCAAAGGCAAAGTCTTTGCCGTCAGCAAGGCTTTGCCGTCCGCCACGGTAGGCAAATTGGCCAAATGGTCCACCCCCAGGAAGCACAGGTGGGCACCACGTGCCCCCTTTGCTATCTGCCACCGACGGCAAAGGGGTCTTTGCCGTCTGCCGCAGACGGCAAAGAGCCTGCACTGCCTCTTTTTTGTTCTGTTTTTCTTATATCCAACAATTATCACAACAAATATTTCGCAGCACATATATATCCATGACATAAATATCCAGCACATATATATCCAACATAATAAATATCCAGCACATATATATCCATCCATACATACATAGTAGGTTGCACATAGTTCCATCGATCCATACATATTACAATATGCAAAGTTTCATCATAGCAAGCGAGCAGAATACAAGAAGTGCATCAAAGGAAAAAACAGGAAAAAGCAAGTAATCCATCATAGGAAGCTAGCTTCCGTGAAGTGAATGAAACCTGCAAAATGACAAATAAGAAAGTTAGAAAAAGAAGACTAGAAGAAGAATTAGACTAGAAGAAAAAGAATAGAAGAAGAAGACTAGAAGAAGTATATGCCATATATTAGCTAACTTAGGTGAAATGTATCGTATATGAGCTAACCTAGGTGAAATGGGTAGTTTATGAGCTATCCTAGGTGAAATGGATCATTTTGGAGCTAAGTTAGGTGAAATGGGTCGTTTCTGAGCAAACATAGGTGAAATGGTTCATTTATGAGCAAACCTAGGTGAAATGAGTCGTTTATGAGCAAACCTAGGTGAAATGGGTCGTTTATGAGCTAAGTTAGGTGAAATGAGTCGTTTATGAGCAAACCTAGGTGAAATGGGTCGTTTATGAGCTAACCTAGGTGAAATAGGTTGTTTATGAGCTAACCTAGGTGAAATGGGTCATTTATGAGCTAACCTAGGTCAAATGGGTCGTTTATGAGGTAACCTAGGTGAAATGGGTCGTTTATGAGCTAACCTAGGTGAAATTGATCATTTTGGAGCTAACTTAGTTTAAATGGGTCGTTTATGAGCTAACTAAGGTGAAATGCCACGTTTTTTAGCTAACTAAGGTAAAATGGATCGTTTTTTAGCTAACTTAGATGAAATGGGTCATTTTGGAGCTAACCTAGGTGAAATGGGTCATTTTGGAGCTAACCTAGGTGAAATGGGTCATTTTAAAGCTAACGTAGGTAAAATGGATCATTTAGGAGCTAATCTACGTAAAATGGGTCATTTTGGAGCTAACTTGGATAAATTGGATCACTTGTAAGCTAACAAAGGTAAAATGAGTCATTTTAGAGCTAACTTAGGTAGAATGGATGGTTTATGAGGTCAGTAAGCTTATTAAGTCATTTTGGAGGAAAAGAAGCTGACTCTAGGTCATTATGGTAAGCATATTGGAGGAAATAAAGCTAAGTCTAGGTCTTTATGCATTTGTTAAGCAAAACACTAGAGAAACTTACCGTGATCACGGAGGTGTAGGACCGGGCTGGCTCGCGCCGGTAACTGGAGAAGGAGCGGGCTGGCTCGCGCCGGTAGCTGGAGAAGGATCGTGCGATGCGTTTTTGGAGTTAAGCTGCACCAAAGATCATTTCCAATGTCTCATTAGCATTATGACACTCAAATGTTAAGACTAGCAAGTAATGTCCATTCAAATTAAACTCACCGTGCTCCCAGGAGCAATCACTGGCATCGGCGGAGCGGTCTGAACGGACTTCTTGCACACAGACTGCACATTTGGTTTTCACAACAGAGTCATACTAGTTAGTAATGAGACTCAAATGTTAAGACTAGCAAGTAATCTACAGAAGAAACTTACCACAAGGAGCTCGTACATGGCCCTTGCCTGCATGTCATTCCATGCCCTCTCCTCCTCCAACATCTTTGCTGTCTTCTCCTCCAACTCCCGCTGCCTCTCCGCCGCCTCCGCCAGAAGTTTCTCCGTTCTATCTCTCTCACTCTGTATAGCAGCCTGCAACACCACTCACATGACCATTTGTAATCATTGATGGAAGCGCACAGAATGTAATGGAGAAAGATAGCTGAGTATGTATAACTAACCTTGAAGGCGAGTTGGACTGGCCGTTCACGAGGCCTTATCTCAGGAGCGGAGCTCGACTGGCGCGCCTTGATCTCCGGGAGAGTGCTAGGACAACGGATAAGTCCATCTCCCATGGCTATGGAGCCATGGGACCTCCCGCCACCAGATATCATCAGCAGCTCTGTATCAATGGGACCCTGGCTCGGGTTAAAGTCCTCCCCTTTCCTCGCCTTCCCCTGATCTCTATATTGCACGAGCTTGTCGTGGGCGGAGATGTTGGTGAAGTTCTTTGGATCATCGAGGTCAGACACAGAGAATGCCTTGACTTTCTTGTAAGGGCCAGTGTGGGCCATGGCATACAGGTCGTACACCTCTGGAACCTTATCCGCCTTATTGTAGCGTGCCTGAAAGAGAGAAACAAAGTAAATTAGTAATTAAAGGGCTAAAGCTAGCATGATGAATGAATTGCATGAATCATGAAGCAAACCACATACCCAGTTCCGCCCGTACTGAAATAAGTTGGAGCTGCCTTGGTGGTGTGGCACACCTTCCATTTGGGCACGTTTGTCCTTGGCCTCTTTGTGGGTGGCCAGCCATTCTTCTGAGCACCACGCATTGACCAACACCTCCCAACAATCCATCCGATCCGCACACCATCTCAGAGGGGCCTAAGTTAGCAAATAGAAACTTGAGCGCTAAGGCTATGAATTACTAAATGAAGGAAGTAAGTACAAGGCCTTAAGAATTACCTTCATGTACTGCTCCTTACTCAAGAACTTATCGTGGCACTCCTGCTTGGGCTTCTTGATACCACGCCCGGCGTAGTAGTCTCGAACAGCCTGCACCCGAACCTCATGCCGTAAGTTCTAAAGTAGGCGCTTGCACTCCTTGTGGATAACATGATCCGCCTCCTCCTCGTATCCCTCCTCACACCTATAGAATGTCTGCAATCAAATGAGACAATATTGATTAGTACAATTAATAACTAGCTAGTTGAAGATTTTTAATTGTGTAAAGGAGCAATTACCCAGAACTTTCTGATCACGACGTTTGCCCTCGTCTTGCACAAGACACCGTCGATAATCTCACCCGGCGGGGCCGGGGCAGCCAAGTAGTGCTCCCAAGTCAATCCAACCTCTGGAAGCCGACCCTCACCAGGCAACGTGACAAACCCCGGGAAGTTTTGCCGAATCAGAACTCCAAGGACGGAGTTGGGCCGGCGGAAACTTTCATGGTGGTCCCAACCCCTGCAGCATGACAAGGCCAACACATCAGTTATTTGAAGAAACGTGAATGCAGAAGGTACAAAAAGATTAAATGCACTTACCTCTCCCCATCAGGGAAAATCAACCACCTCTGCTCGCGGGTCGCCGGCACGGACGGGAGCCGTGTAGCACCACGCTGGTAGATGTTGCCCCCCTCCTCCCCTCCTCATCAGTCGGCTCCCCGCCAACATCAGCATGGCCACTCGACTCCCCACCATCCTCAGGCTGACCCGACCAGGTACCCCATCCAGACGTGTGCTCCTCCGGGGTCTCGTGGGCCCAAGTCTCGTGGGCCGAAGGCCCGTCGACCTGAGGCTCGTGGGACGAAGACTCATGGACCGGAGTCCGTGCAGCCTCCTCCTCAGACGAGTCCACCCTAGCGGTCACGTGCTCGGGTGAAACAGTTGGGGGCGGTGGCGAGGTAGGCGCCGTCAGAGTCACCCTACCTCCTCCTCTCCCGCGACCACGTGCTCCACCTCCTTTCTTCTTCTTACCTCGTCCCCTGCTGGGCACCACAGTCGACGAAGAAGGGCCCGGCGGTGTCGCCATACTGTCCAGCAACGCTCGGCGGAGAGGTGCGTGTGGAATGGAAGACCTCACACCACGCGCCGACGAAGAATGGGCCTCGACGCGTTCCCGACCAGCGCCCACCATCTTTCAACACCTGCCATGACAAAGAATAAACGAAATTAGTACAACATAAAAAAAGTACCGACATGAATAATAATATGTATATCACTTAAGTGTATCATCATCAAGTACAACATAAAATAATTGAATACCTAACACTACTAATAATCTCGATCAGTATCATCAATAAATGCATAATCATCATCATCACTATAATCAAAGATGGGCTCATAGGGTTCATTGGCATCAACATGTGCAAGGCCACCTTGACGTAATCGGTCAAGCATTGACAGGTCATCCACAGCAGTAACCTCTTCTTGTTCCGGCTCTTCTTGTTCCTCCTCTGGGGTGATGTCTGATTCATTGTCGCTGTCTACTTCAATGTTTTGTGGTGAAGTATAGCGGTTCTTGAAATGCTTTTTGGAAAGACGTGTCTCTTGGAAGAATTCTCCTTCATATGTGTCTGGGTTAATGTGAGGTTCATAATCCTCTTCCTTTGGGGGAGAAAGTCTAGCACGTGGCGGCACTTCATAAACGACATCCCAACCTTTCAGATTTGGATTAGTTTGGCAGGCCCACGGTAGATAGAATACTTGGGTCGCCTGTTGAGCCATAATATAGACATCAGGAACATCTAAATGAGTGCTTTGGTTGATTTCAACTAGCCCTATATGTTCATGAGTCCTTCTAGTCTCCTTCGGCTGAAACCAATAACATTTGAAGATTACGACATTCGGTGGGTTTTCACCATAGAACAGAAGTTCATAAATTGCTTCAACTCTCCCATAATACTCGGTACCTCCTTCCCGATAGCAGATACACAACAATTTGTAGACTTTTGGTCGGCCATAGATAGCTCTTTGCCATAGGTACGAAAGCGATACCCGTTGATGTCGTACTTGTCAAATGAACGGACCTTATAGTCAAAACCATTAGCGACTTGTCTCAATTCGGCGTCCATAGACTCTGAATTAGCCTACAAGTTTAATATGAAAGGATTGTTGCATTATGCACAAATTAGCGAATGAAATGAAATTGTCTAATAGAAATTACCGTTTGTTTGAACCAAGAGATGAAACCGGGATAGCCACCTCCTTGCTTTGCGAGAAGCTCATACTCTTCGACGGAATCCTTTTGGATCTCCGCTCCATACGAGAATATGGCGACGTATCGACTGTATGACATATCCTGGAATAAGAGTAGTTCAAAGGAAATAGAAGTTGTGAAACAATGTACCGAGAACTTACTCGATGTACGGCCGCACTTCTATCAGGTTGTTGAAGATATACAACGAAATGGTCCGCCATTCTTCGTTATCCAAAGATACTAGATGTGAAACACTAGCTGGTGCGAGATTCCCTTTGAATAGGCTCAGGTTGGATCCACCCTTTTTAGGCTCGTCAGCATTGTACCGAGGTTTGGCTTCGTAGTGCGTTGTTACGAAGTTTACCGCCTCCTCTGTGATGAATGCCTCAGCCATCGATGCTTCAATTCTACGTTTGTTTTTACATTTTTCTCGAAGCGTCTTCTGCATCCTCTTAGTTGGGTAGCACCAACAATTTTGCACGGGCCCCCGAATCTTGCCTCGGCCGGGAGATGCAAAATCAAATGCTTCATTGGATTAAAGAAGCCCGGTGGAAAGATCTTCTCTAACTTGCAGATCAACTCCGGCGCCAACTCTTCCATTTCTTCTAGCACGCCAGGCGATAGTTCTTTCGCACAAAGAACACGGAAGAAATAGCTGAGTTCTGCAAGTACTAGCCATTCATCCTCAGGGATGAAGCCACGCAACATCACCGGCATTACCCGCTCAATCCATATGTGCCAATCATGACTCTTGAGACCAAATATCTTCAGTTTATCAAGATTCGCTCCCCTCTTTAGATTCGCTGCATACCCATCGGGGAACATCAACTGCTGTTGCACCCACAAGAGAATTTCCCTCATAGCTGGCCTTCCAAGATTGAACCATGCCTTTGGCTTCGTCCAGTTCTGCTTTCCTTTCGGTTCTTTCATGATTTGTAACGGCCTATCACATAGCGCCTCCAGATCGACTCTAGCCTTAGTATTATCCTTTGACTTCCCATCTATGCCGAACAATGTACCAAAAAGTGCCTCGGCGATATTCTTCTCAGTGTGCATCACGTTGATGTTGTGTGGGCAAAGGAGGTCTTTGAAGTAAGGCAGATCCCATAAGCATGTTTTGTGAGTCCACGCGTGCTTAGTATTATACCCCTTGAAGTACCCTGGACGTTGTGGATCTGGCTCGACAGCGTTTAACTGATCCAGGGTCTGTTGGCCTGTCAATGCAGGTGGTGCAGAGTTTTTGACAACTCTACCCCTGATGAAGTTCTTCTTGTCTTGCCTGAACTTATGGCAAGGATCCAGGAACTATCTATGCATGTCGAAGCATGAAAACTTGCGACCGGCCTAAAGCCAACGAAACTCAAGAGCTCCCTTGCATGTGGGGCACAGGAACCTTCCATGCACACACCAGCCAACGAATAGCGCATACGCCGGCAAGTCATGCGTCGAGTACATGTACCAGACACGCATTATGAAGTTCCGTTTGCTAAAGGCGTCGTATGTCTTGAACCCATTATCCCAGGCTTCTTGCAATTCGTCCTTAAGCGGCTGCATGTACACATTCATATTTTTGCCCGGATAGTTGGGTCCTGGAATTATCAACGTCAGGAAAATGTTCTTTCTTTGCATAATCTGTCCGGGGGGAGATTGAGTGGAAAGACAAATACGGGCCAACAACTGTATTGGGTTGCCGTCATACCAAACACACTGAACCCATCCGTGCTGACGCCGACTCGAGGATGCCTCGGATCTGCCGCTTTGTCAGCATGTAATTCATCAAACTTTTTCCATGCAACACCATCCGATGTGTGTACCATCATCAGATTCCCATCTGCATCTAGTTCGGTTCTTTTGCCTGTTTTGTGCCATGTCATCTGTCTGGCCGTCTCTTCGACCATGAAAAGACGTTGAAGTCTTGGTACGATTGGCATATATCGAAGAACACTAATGAGGATTTTGGTCTGTGTCTTCTCACCCATACCGTTGTCTACCACAATATACCTGGAAGACTTGCAAATGGGACAATAGTTCAAGTCCGCATAGTCAAGCCTAAATAAGGCACATCCTTTCTCACAGGCATGTATCTTCTCATAGGGCATCTTCAGTGCACGGAGGATTTTGTTCGACTGGTACAGGTTTGCAGGCATTACATGGCCTTTGGGTAGAAAGCGTCCAAATACTGTCATAATTGTGTCATAGCATTCTCTGCCCAAGTTGAACTGAGCCTTCAGAGCCATTACTTTTGAGATGGCATCCAACTAACAAAGCTCAGTGTGCTCGTGGAGCGGACGTTTTGAAGACTCCAACATTTCATTGAAGGCCTTTGCAGATTCCTCCATCTCCTCGTCCGAATCCCGAGCATCATCATAGTCTTGCACCATGTTTTCCATCCCAGTACCATGCTCGTCGGTGCGACGAGGATCCACCTCAGCTCGGTCACGTTGGGAAGACTCACCATGAAATGTCCACACCGTATAATCAGGCGTAAAACCTCTCTTCTATAGGTGTTTGCCCATTTCAGCCTCTGTCTTCTTTTCCCAATTGCCGCACCGGAAAGAGGGGCACCAGGTTTTCTTTTGGCCGTTTGCAAATGCGGCTTTCACAAACCCCTTGGTTTTTGTGAACCATTCAACGCTCCATTTGTTCTGATCAGTGTGACCGGTATACATCCACGCACGGTCACTCATCTTGACTTTCAGAGCTACTGGACACACAACAATTATATATGTAATTCACCATGTATATATTCATCGGTTGATCTACTTTGTCAATTTTATTACGTCCATGCAACCTACACTCTAATAGGTAATGATAGGTCCTAATCCCACCCATGTATGTGTAGATTGGGTTCATTTTCCCATGCTATGCTCCGGATTCGACGCAAAATTTTGGCAGCACCTCCCCGCTGTTCTCCTGATACACGTCTTTGCAATAAACAGAGAGGATGTGTACCCGGAGAACAACAGGGGAGGCACTGACGAAATTTATGTGTCGGATCCGGAGCAAAGCATATGGGAAAACGAACCCAATCTACACATACTCGGGCTGTCTACGGATAGCGCTGGACAATTCGAAAGAATCAAGGTTATAAATATGCAAATGCATGCATATTTATAACTATGACGCTTTCGAATGGGAGACACATGTTGGTTACGCATACTGATGATTCAAGACACATATATAGCTAGCTATCAAGTTTCATCAGAATAGATCAAATAATTAATGGGGGAGGAGGACTTGTCATTTGTGCTCATCCACGAACGAAGGGGCAGAGCTTGTCAAACGCACAGCGAAGTCGTCGAACACCAAACCTCGCAGCAATGAAACAACTGCACATTTAAAACTACACGATCAACACAATTATATATGATGTTTTTCATAACAAAATCGAAAAATATATGACCTAACTAATAATTCACAAATATATGACCCCGTCGGCCTCTAGAAGGCCAAAGAACACCTTTTCGGGAGGTGTCCGTGGTCGGGGTGTCCTGTCGGTGTCGGGGTGCCGTGTCGGGGTCGGGGTGCTGTTTCGGGGTCGGGGGGTCGGGGTGTCGTGTCGATGTCGGGGTAGTGCCGTGTCGGTGTCCGGGTGTTGTTTCGGGGTTGGGGTGTCGGGTCAGGCTCGGGGGGTCGGGGTGTCGGGGTCGGGGTCGGGGTGTCGGGATCGGGATGTCGGGTCAGGCTCGGGGTCGGGGTGTCAGGGTCGGGGTCGGGGTCGGGGTCGGGGTCTCGGGGTCGGGGTCTCGGGGTCGGGGTCTCGGGGTCGGGGTCTCGGGGTCGGGGGGTCGTGTCGGGGTGCCGGGTCGGGGTCTGGGTACCGTGTCGGGTCGGGTTTTTTCCTTTTCTTCTTCTTCCTCTTCTTCCTTTTCTTCCTTTTTTTCCTTCTTCTTCTTCTTCTTCTTCTTCTTCTTCTTCTTCTTCTTCTTCTTCTTCTTCTTCTTCTTCTTCTTCTTCTTCTTCTTCTTCTTCTTCTTCTTCTTCTTCTTCTTCTTCTTCTTCTTCTTCTTCTTCTTCTTCCCCCTTTCCTTTTTCCTCTTCTTCTTCTCCTCCTCTCCTCTTTTTTCTTCTTCTTCTTCCTCTTCTTCTTTTTTCTTCTCCTCCTCCTCTTCTTCTTCTTCTCATCTCCTCCTTTTCTCTTCTTCTTCTTTCCTAAAACTAAGCTAAACCTAAACCTAAAACTAAAAAACAGAAAAAGAAAAAACTAAATCTAAACCTAAAACTAAACCTATAAACCTAAAAATTAATCCTAAAACTAAAACTAAAAAAACAGAAAAAAAAGGAAGAAAAAAAGGAAGCAGAGAGCTCACCTGGGTGGAGGAGGGGGCGGGGCGGCCTGGGGCGGTGGAGGAGGGGGGCGGGGCGGCTTGGGGCGGCAGCGCCGGGCCTGACCGGGGCGGCGGGGCGCGGGGGTGCTGGGGAGCCGGGGCGTGGCGGCGCCCAGACGGCAGGGCGGCGGGGGCGACGCGGCAGGGGGGCGCCGGGGCGGCGGCGCGGTGGTGGGGCGACGGGGCGGGGGGCGCTGGGGCGGCGGCGGGGTGGTGGGGCGACGGGGCGGCGGCGAGAGTAACTGGGGAGATCGATAAAGAGTGAGAGAGGGGGGCGGGTGTGGGGCGCGGCCGTTAACGTTAGTGGGGGCCCTCCCTCTTTGCCGTCCGCCCCCCTTTGTCGTCCGCCTTTTTTCTCTTCGCCGTCCACTAGCTGACGGCAAAGAGAGGGGGCCGTTAGGGTTTTTTTTGCAGCTCATCAGTGGGGCCCCTCCCTTTTTGCCGTCCGCTAGCTGACGGCAAAGAACTGGCTGATGGCAAATTTGGTCTTTGCCATCAGCCAGTTCTTTGCCGTCTGCTTCCTGGTAGCTGATGGCAAAGAGCTTCTTTGTCGTCCGCTAGCTGACGACAAAGAGCTGGCAGATGGCAAAGTAGCTGATTCCAGTAGTGTTGGCGGGGGAGGTTTCTTATATGAGCAATGCTACATCCATGTAATGGTTTACGTAAAGTTACGAACTGATGTGATGTGGGACTATTTGATTGGATTAAAGGAGAGGATTAGACCCACCCCACCTGAAAATCAGGGGGGACATATATAGATTAGATGCAAAGTATACGTAGCAGCTACGTAGCCCTTTGTAAGTCTAGGATTAGGCTTCTTATTTTCGGAGGACGTTGTCCTGGCGGTTTGATAACATGCGGTCCCACGTGTCAGTGCTTTACCAAGCCGATCAGCGTCCCACATGAGGCAGAACAATGGCAGAAGCAACATGTGGTTAAGTTGAAGAAGATGATGGAGAAGCGGATTCAACAACGAGTGAAATGATGGTTGCTTCGTCCCTCCAACTTAACTGCGGGAAAGGTGCAGCTTTGTGATTTGATGCCTCATTGCTCATTACTACGCCGGCCCATGACTGGGGTGCTTCACCCCGACTGCTTTGCACTGTATTCCGGTATGGGTCCCGGTAGCTTCATGTCCCACATGTCGGCGAAAGAGACTAGAAGATTTATGAAAGCGAGCGCTCCACTCTTACGACGGAGGAGTAGACGACACGACGGCCCAGTGAACTGTCACTTGTACTGTATAGTACTAGTATAGTTTTGCTGTTTCACACGATCCATCGATACAAACCCGATTAAACAGGGAAGGGCGGGATTTTTCCTGCGCGGTAGATGATACTAGCCATACATTTCAAAGGCAATTTTAATGTATGCAAACTGAATAATTATAAGTAACAATATGATATCTAGTAAAACTAAAAACACATATGATTTATTGTGTTAGAGTGTAGTAGTAGTGTTGTATTGCATAGTTGTTAGATGTAACATGCGAGAACGTGTAGAGATGTAGTTTTTTTTTTGAACTATAAACAGTAGGGTAAACGCCCCACTGCAACTTTTATTATAATAAAAAGAAACAAAGTAGTCTTAAGGGCTTGAGGTAAGCCCTAGAAAAAGCACACAGGAAAAAAAGAAAATAAGAAAACAAGAGAAACTAGGAAAAGAGGGCAAACAAAGGAAATTACAACAGAGACTCCAGCCAGTTAGAGAACATTCTCTCATGTTTAATCTTCATTCTATATTGAAGAAAACAAGAGATGTAGTTTTGGAGGGCCTACAGAGAGAAAAGCGTAATACGGTCACAGAACTTCAGAATAAGCTGATTACGGTCACTATATACGTTTTGCGGTGATCATACGGTCACTTGCTCACAGCTCAGCATCAGATTGCACTCTGTTGACCGGCCAAATAGTCTGTGTGGCGCCATGTTGACTAGTTAAATTGACCATGTTCGTTGTGGGTCCCACCTGTCAATTTGCATAGGCAAAAGGTCAGATAAACACAAATTTACGCAGCCGCGACAAGGCTCCAACCCGTGCGCGGGAATCACCTGGTTGTGTTTGTGTCTGTCAGGGCCTGATGTGTGCGCATGCACGTGTAGGTTGAGCACTTGAGCGTGAGAGTGTGTTGGTCGTGTGCTGTACTGGTGTGTGCATGCGTGCGTGCATGTGTGTGTGTGAGTGTTGCGTGCGTGCGTGTGAGTGTTGCGTGCGTGCGTGGCTGCGTGTGTACGTGTGACTATTGCGTGCGTGCGTGGGTGCATGTGTTTGTGTGAGTGTTCCGTGGATGCAGTTCATGTGCATGCGTGCGTGTGTGTATAATCACCACACCAGCTCATGTGTGTTAAAACAGACGGCTCGGCATACCAATACAAGGCCACCTTGTCCGCTGTGCCCGCGGTCATGACTTCGAACCACCTTCCAAATATATTTTTGTCGTTTGTTTTCATTCTTACTAGCAAGATGCCCGTGCGTTGCACGTAACATCAAGATGCATTTGTATGACTTTTTTATCTTGTGAGAGAAAAGGATGAACGAGGGAAGGCCTTATTTGCAAATGTGGAGAGGTGTGTGGGTACCTTTTTGCAAAATTGCCATAGTTTCTTTCCTATCCGTCAGATATAAACCGGATGGCCTATATTGCAGGATGGCAGGCACACCATCATCACCAACTCTATTTTTTATAAGAGTGTATTTTATGTATTTTATAAGAGTGTAGATGTAGAGTAGATACAAGTCGACAGGTGGGCACGATGGTAGTGAGATAATGTGATGCAACACTAGAGGTGCCACGTGGAGCGTTTAACTGGTCAACTAGTCATGTCATGAGCAAATACAGAGTTGTACGATGATCCCGTGACTACATATTAACCACTAAACATAAATGGTGACCGTAATGAGTGGATTCTGAAGTCCAATGTACGTATCGTGCTTTCGCTTCAAATACAATGATCGTCATCGCATATATCGCGAGAGAAAGATGAAACATGCGTGAATTTTCTGGGGGCTTACTTTAAGAGGACCAGGAGATAGTTTTGTGTGCATACATGAAAGGGGCGTACAGGGGGGGTATGCGATGGAGACATAGATGCTCTTCGTTTCTCTTTATTATGACTAACTTTGTATATAGTATAAAAATATACAAATTCATAGTGCGGAATAAATATCATTGTGGGCACCATGCAATGCAAATTAGCGTTCGTACTCCTCCATATAACTTTGTAATGTTGTATATATGTAGAAACTCTAAAATAATTTTTTGGCCACACTTTATTCAAAAGGAATGTTGTATGCGAAATAAACGTGAAGAGAGGGCTTTTTAGATGAATGGGGTACGTGATGTAACATGTGTGAATGTGTAGTTGATGCATTTGGCGGGGCCTAGAGAGGTATGTGTGTGTATTACGTATTCGAGAGAGGCATGGATAGATGGGCCGACGGGGGGCGTGGGAGAGATAGCACGAGAAATGAGAGTGGTCTAGAGAGAGAGAGACGAATATGACATCATGACAAGAGATTCCATTCCCTTGAGTGTGTATATGCAAGGGGGGAGGGAATAGAGGCACCAGGAGAAATTTTCTGTGTGTGTGGTGTTTGTGTTGGTATGTGTGGGTGTGAGAAGATAATGAGACGTGGGGCCAGAGGGTGTGTCACCGCGTGAGGTCCGGTGGATCGAGGTGAGGCCCTTCGTTCTGTTCTGTCCTGCGCCACATTGGTCGGCCCGTGAAGCATTTAGGAAGACCCATGGATGACTAGTCGTACAAGACAAAGATAGCAGAATTGTGAAGAACTCTTTGTCCACTGACAAAGCCGGCTAGGATTTGTAACCCTAGGTTCTCGGACTAAGGTAACCCCTTTATCTCTGATATTACTATTCATCCAACCTAACTTGAAGGGGCATCCTACAGAATGCTCTGCTAGAATCATACTCGTCGATTAGGAAGAGAGGTGTGAGACAATGTGTGAGAGATAGGCGTAAAGATAATGTGCGTACATGAGACACGTAGGCAGGTCCATGTATATAGAAAGGGTCGATGAGGATTGTGCGTGTGTATGTTTGCGAGAGGAAGAGTGCTTGTGATAAAGGTTAGTGAAAACAGTTGTAAATGGTTACGAGAGGGAGGGAGGGTTATATCTAGAGCATGTGTGCGAGAAAGACACCTCAGGAGAGAGTGTGTGAGCATGTGTGAGAGACCACCAATGGAGAGTGAAACTACACGTAAAAGACTGCTCTACACCTTGATTAAAGATATAAATTGTATCCAAATATTAGGATGGGATCATGATATTTGCAACTCGCGTAAGGAGCGGTCATTGATCCATCAGACATCTAGATTCTATCGAATTTGAGCATGTCTATGTTATTATTCGACACAATTGATCCACATAGTTAGTATTTGGAACTCCAGACAATGCATCGTTTTAGCAATCGAATATAAACGTGAGTATAGTTCATGTTGTGTGTGTAAAGCACATTATACATACAAAAGTTACACAATGGACATTATAAATAGCTACTACCTATGAACTAGCATACATTTGAATTCAACTTAAGGTGGTTTAAAAAAATCAAATTCAACATGAAGTCCATTCAATTATTTGAATTTGATATCATGGCATTTGTAAACCATACCTAAATTATGGGGGCACCAATCTTTGCTCTGATTTTGTACATAATAGCATATGTAGTCGTGTAGATTCAAATTTATCTCCTCCATTCCAAAATAATCGTAGTTATAGGATTTTCAAGTGTCAAAATTTCAAAAAGAAGCGGATAATTTAATGAGGTTTTCAAACATACAAGGTCAAATATAACGTTGTATATTTAGGTCAATCCTCATAGTTCAAGAGTACTCTAAACGTGAATGCTTGTGTTTCAAAATTTCGAACGAAGCGCCAAAAGAGCCTCTACTCACCCGAAACCACGTGAGACGAATGTTTGGTAGTACAAGGAAATTACTTTTCTAACAACTCCGACCCGTGAAACCTACAGGCCCGACGTCCAAAGGTCTAAACAGGGGTAGGTTTGTAGCTTCATCTAGACGCCATGCAACCGCATCCGAAAAACATTCATACACAATGGCCGCCTAAGCACACATGCGTGCGGCCGAAATCGCTCCCGCCCACTATTTGGGACACCTGGGTTTACCATCCTACCCCCGACCCGCAGTAGGTTCGAAATTTAAGAGGGGGGCAAAGTTTGTACTTTCCCCAAATTTCAAACAAGCGCGTCCCATCTTCTGTTAAAAAAAGCCAAAAACAAGCGTGTCCCAGACTGAAACATGGTTCCCCCCCACCCGTCTGATTCCCCATTCGTACTCCGTGGGCACCAAAACTACCTCTCCACTAGCCGCGAAACCTCAGCGTCCTCCGTTCACCACCGCATCCCACCCATCAACCACCGCCCTCCTCCATCACGCCGGAGCCGATACCCCGACATCGTCCTCCACCGCAACCTCAACCGCAACGCCATCCACGGCTAGTAGTTGAAGCCGAGGCCGAGCCGTCCGTGCCCGAGCCAGTTCAACCACGCCATCCTGCGCCTCACCGCTTCCGCTCCAACTTCGCCACCCTCCACCGCACCGGAGCTATTCCCGCTATGCCGTCCTTCGCCGCCTCAGATCTGCTTCCCCTCCGCCGGCATACGGCCACAGCAACACAGTCAACAATTTGGCCATGGGTTCGTCCAAGCCTGCACCCTCTAGAACATCGGTTTCCCCGGTAAAAAGAAGAAAATCGGCGCGACTTGTGGAGGTGACCACACCGGCAACCGAAAAAGGTACTCCTCTTCCCTTATTCGTGCAAATCTTACATCTCTGCTTGCACGGTATTCATCCCACAGAAGACACTAGTTGAACGCTTCTTCTTGATACTAGATGTTCCTAGTAACTCGCGATGCACAAGGTTTCTTCTCATATAATATTTCACCTTAGCTAGAGGTCCATTGCCCCCCTGAATTTCAATTTCTGGCCACTTGATTCCCAATTAACGGAAGCATTCCCCGGCGTAACAGGTGTTAGTACCCCTATTACGCCGGGGAAGCAGCGCCTTGGTGTTTATCTTAGGGGCGTGTGCGGCCTAGAGCTACTGGCGCCTGATCTGGAGGTCGGCCGGGATTAAAGGGATGGCCTGGGGGCGCTGCCAAGCATGGCGGTGGTGTGAGGTCGATGGGAGGGCGGGGCGGCGGAGGCAGGGGTCTGGGCCGGTGGTCGCTAGCGGTTCGAGAAAGATCATCAACAGTGACTGGCGGGAGGTAGACGAAGGCCATCTGCCCGTTCCTTATAGATCGGACGGTTCATTAAAAAATTGACTGACCTATTTATTTTCAGTCAACTGTTATCTTAGATATGACCACATGTGGTGGTGTGCTGGAGGAGTACCTGCATTTCCTGTGCTCATATATTACAAAATCATACGGAGTAGAATCTAATTTTGTTTGCCATGCAATGTTGTAGAGCTATCATATGTCTCATGTCATTTATTTTTCAGCCACCTGCTATCTGCTACTTTTACAGTGCACTAGTTCTGCACACATTTCACCCTTACTCTCACTGTTGTGTTTTGATGCAAGGGTATTTCAGACTCTGCTGCCATGAGAGAATCCAAAAAGAAAACAGAGAAGTCGCTCCAATTTGGTGTGCGGCTAGGCAAGACACGTTTCAACGCTTTAAAGGGTGTAGTGTCAGCAGATGGAGACGGGGAACGTAGCTCTGGAGTTGATGACCTCGCTCGCAATGAACCACCATCCCAGGTGCTTGCTTTAACTTCGCGGTGTCATATATGGTTGCATGTTCCATATGGTGTCTAGCTTGTATTCAAAAGGCCGAAGTCGGTAAGATAAGTAAAGATATTTTTTTACATGAACCACCATCCCGTGAGCACCAGAAGACAAATAGCTAGTCAGGGCACTGGCCGAGCCAGTGACAAGCCCAGCAAAGATAGGCATCACCTGGAAGCCAACTAAAAAGCTGCGATGGTGGTGAAGCAGGCCGCCTCCCACCAGGCTTTCATGTCCTAAATGATCATGCTCACCACTCCAGCCGGATGTCTAGCTTGTATTGCTTCCAATTTGGTTAAATTGCATCTGCTTAGCTTACACATTATACCTTTGAATATGACATGCATTTCTGTTTTTGGTACATACTAGTACATCTGTGTATTAACCATGTTCTTACATCAAACTAATGTTCTTGTGTATCCCTCATCAATCACTTATGACGAGGCAGGCAGGCAAGGGGACTACTCCTTATTTAAAGAATGCAGCGTCAGCCTCCCGACATGATTCTCAAGAAACAGAAATGCTACATGAAGATAGTGAACGTAGCTCTGTAGTTGATTACAGCATTTCCCCTACACTAGCATCACAGGTGCTTGCTCTAACTTGGCAGCGTGATATGTGGTTGCATGTTGCATATGGTGTCTAGATTGTAATTCTTCCAATCTGGTTAAACTGCATGTGCTAGTCTGCTTAGCATATACATTATACCTGTTAATGTGACATGCCTTCCTGTATTTAGTACATAGTACATCTGTCTATTAAGCATGTCCTTACATAAAACTGTTGTTTTTTCTGTATCCCGCATCAATCAACATGACAATACACCTTTAGTATATGCAGTGCGATATTTGTTGCATCTTTCATATGATTTATAGCATGCGCTGCTTCTAATTTGTTGAAATTCCATTTATGATGGGATGCTTTTAACTTGGCAGAGTCATATTGGTTGCATCTTTCATGTGGTGTCTAGCTTGCATTGCTTCTTATTTGCTGGAATGGTTTCTGCTTAGTTTACACAAACAGTTGTGAACATGCCATGTCGTCCTGTTTTTCGTACATATTCCATCCTGGTATCATGTGTTTGCCTTACATCAAAGTAGTGATTGTTAGTATCATGCATGAATGAGTTTTGAAGAGAGAATTTTGTTGCTTTTTCTTGTCGGTTTTACTTGACAATTCAAAATCAATAAAGCGGAAGGAAGTTAGCAAGGCAGCGGATAAAGGTGCTCCTTCCGAACGGAGGGCCTCTACAATTTCTACTCCTCCACACCCCCAAGATGATTTCCAAGACAACACATGCATAGACACTCAACAAAGTTGTGTTTATGATGAGCACGTCTCCCCTAGTGCAGCATCACCGGTGCTCCCTCTAACTTGGCACTGTTATATGTGGTTGCATGTTATGTGTGATGTCTACCTTGTATTTCTTCTAATTTTGTTGAATTACATCTGCTTAGTTTACACATTATACTTGAATAAGACATGTGTTCCTGTTTCTAGAACATACAATATCTGTCTATCACACCATGTTCTTACATCAAATTACTACTGTTGTGTAACCTGCAACAATCACTTATCATAAGACACGTTTGACTTCGGAGTGTGATATAGGTTACATCTCACATTCTTTTCTAGCTTTTACTACTAATTTGTTGAAATGGCACTTATGACGAGACAATTTTAACTTGGTAGAGTGATATTCGTTGCATCTTTCATATGGTGTCTAGCTTTCATTGCTTCTAATTTGTTGCAATGCCTTCTCCTTAGATTACACATCATAAGTTGTGAATATGCAATGGCACTAATGATGAGAGACCTCTAACATGGTAGTGTGATGTTGTTTGCATCTTGCATATGATTTATCTCTTGTACTGCTTCACATTTGTTTAAACCCATTTATGATGAGACACTGTTAACTTGGCAGAGCGATATTTGTAGCATCTTTCATATGGTGTCTACCTTCCATTGCATTGCTTCTAATTTGGTGAAATGTCTTCTTCTTAGTTTACAAATCATAGTTCTGGTTATCTCTTCCGTCTTGTTTTTCATACATATTACATCCTCCTATCATGTGGATGTCTAACATCAAAGTTCAGTTCGTCTGCATCACGCATCAATTTGTTCTGAAGAACTAAATTGTTATTCGTTTTTCTTGTCGGCTTGACTAAACATGGCATAGAGAAAGAGGAAGAAACACAGAATGGCAGGGAATGAGAAGCGGATGAATCCTGCAGATTCTGCTGGTACTGATGGTGCAATAGAAGGTCAAAGTCCAGCAGAAAATTCTACAAACACGGCATCCCATGCTACACGAGTTGCAAAAAAAGACAAACAGAAACAAATAGCTGCCACCAAACAAGCAGAGACAGCCCTAGTTCTTGCAACACCTACCACAGTACTACCAGCTGCACGACGTACTCGTGCGTCAACTGAGCTAGCAGCACGTTCCCAAGCTCCCTTGCCACCTGACACTACTTCCCAAGCACTCTTGACACAAGACGAGTTGGCAATATCAAATGAACCTTCTAAGCTTCAACAGCAAGAAGGTAGTTGTTGGAGTCAAGTTACAGTTGCATGCTTCTTTATATGTAGTCTCACAGTTTGATGTACACTAACACTTCCTATGTTTGTTGTTGGACTAGCACCTAGGCGCAAGAGGAAACAAACATCAGGGATAATGCTCGATAGGTTAACTAAATCTAGAGGAGGAAGAATGGAGATCCGTTTTGAGGCAGGGTTTAAAAAGGCCACGTGATGCTACAAAGTCAGCCAAGTTAGTATCAGAGGCAGCGGTTGCTGTTAGGTGTCATGTACGTATCCTCCCAACATGGATTCAGTACAGGAATGACAAAGACGAAACCCAGTTCAACATATTCCTCGACCATTTATCTGTAAGTATGGTTATGTCTGGAAACTAGTAATATCGTCTTGCTCTCTCCAATACTTTCTAGGTTGTTGATAATGAGACTCCCATAATTTTCAACATATGAGGTTCAAGTTGGATAGCCAAGATGATGCAACCAGACAAGCTTGCACCAATATTTTCAAGTCTGCTCTGCGACAGTATCGGTATAACTTGAGGAAAACTCACTTTGAAGGCAAGGCTAACAGTGAACTTGCCCAAACATCTCCAGTGGAAAATATATCTATTGAAGACTGGAGAGGCCTCGTTAAACACAGTCCGATCCGAAGTATCAGATACATTTTATATATATATATATATATATATATATATATGTGTGTGTGTGTGTGTGTGTGTGTGTGTGTGTGTGTCATTAGATCACATGTTGAAGTCCTATTTACGCATGTGCCACACAAATCTATCTTCTTGTAGGTGAACTGTTCAAAGAACAAGGCCAACCGTACTAAAGTGAAATTCCAACAGACGACAGGATCTCATAGCTATATTGCACACTGCGAGGCTCTTGTAATTAGCTGCTGTTTCACTCTTTTCGTTGTACCATATTATCATATCTATATTGACTTGTTCCAAATGCAGAGGAAAGCCCGCAAGGACCAAAAAGTACCTGAACCAAATGCTGTGGAAATCTTCAAGGACTGTCACACCAGCAAGAAGAAGGGCATGACTACACCAGTCAAAGCCGTTGTTGTAAGTCCTTAATCCTCATACCTTTTAACTACTACTTACTCTGACTTGTGCCTTGAACTGCATGGTTTGCAGCCAATGTCTATTACTCTTTTCAATTTTATACACAATTGTGTTAGCGTATCATTGCACCTTACAAGGTTTAAAAGAGAGGAGTGATGTTCCTCTGATCTTGACCCATAATCTCGTTCCGTGCTGGACTTGCCAACACAACGTTATAATTGCCTGTTTGTCTGTTCTCAGTTGTTTTGTGATATGAATGATGTCATACTATGCTTACCGTATTATAAACTTCGTCTCTTCATCCTTAGCCCTCAATACAATGTGAAGAAATAGACAATACATTAGCGATGGTACATGGTCATATGTTTGGAACCTGGTTTTATTATGTACTTTGCAATAAAATACAACTAATATTTTACATGGGTTCACCAGAATAAGTTCTGTATATAGACCAAAGCTATTTTGTTTGGTTTTGTTGCCTCCTTAATATCTTCTGTTCTGGTACTACTAATGTAAAACCTCAACTTTTCAGCGAGCTATGGAAAATGGTGGAACCGCCACCTTCTGAAGGTGGCGAGGCAACTATAACCGCAATGTCAGCTCTTGCTGCAGTGGGTCAGTACCTGTCCACTAACAGTGCCAAAAGCACGTTCCTGCGTAATACTGGGTTGGTTGTTAAGGCAATATCGTCCAAACTGCCTCATGATCAAGATATGCAAGCTCAAAGCAATGTTGTATCTGCGCTCCATACACAAGTCCATTCCCTAACAGAGACCCTTTGTGAAACAAGGAGAAACATTGCTCAATGTCGTCAAGATATGCATGGTTTTGAAACCAGACTATCAGACATTTGCTATGTTGTTTATTGAATCTCGATCATAGTGATA
Organism: Aegilops umbellulata; assembly: GCA_032464435.1. NCBI lineage: Eukaryota > Viridiplantae > Streptophyta > Magnoliopsida > Poales > Poaceae > Aegilops > Aegilops umbellulata. The sequence continues at coordinate 54,982,483 of CP136057.1, forward strand.
CACATGTTCATGCCAAAAGATATAAGATAGTAATGATAGTACCACCTACTTGTGGCACTGCCGTGTAAGTCATATTGGTATAAAACGCATGAAGAAGCTCCATGTTGATGGATCTTTGGACTCACTCATTTTTGAAAAGATTGAGACATGCGAACCATGTTTATTGGTAGATATGCATGAAGAAACTCCATACAGATGGATCTTTTGGACTCACTTGATTTTGAATCACTTGAGATATGCAAATCTTACCACATGGGCAAGATGACTGAAAAAGCCTCGTTTTCAGTAAGATGGAACAAGAGAGCAACTTGTTGGAAGTAACACATTTTGATGTGTGCAGTCCAATGAGTGCTGAGGCAAGCAGTGGATATCATTATGCTCTTACTTCACAGATGATTTGAGTAGATACTGAGCATATTTACTTGATGAAACACAAGTCTGAATTATTGAATGGTTCAAGTAATTTCAGAATGAAGCTGAAGATCGTCGTGACAAGAGGATGAAATATCTATGATCTGATCATAGAGATGAATATCTGAGTTGCGTTGGTACACAATTGAGACATTGTGGAAATTATTTCACGACTAGTACTGCCTGGAACACCATAGTGTGATGGTGTGTCCGAACATCATAACTGCACCCTATTGGATATGATGCATACCATGATGTCTCTTATCGAATTACCACTATCGTTCTTGGGTTAGGCATTGGAGACAACCGCACTCACTTTAAATAGGGCACCACGTAATTCCGATGAGATGACACCGTATGAACTATGATTTAGAGAAACCTAAGCTGTCATTTCTTAAAAGTTTGGGGCTGCGACGCTTATATATAAAAAAGTTTCAGGCTGATAAGCTCGAACCCAAAGCGGATAACTGCATCTTCATAGGACACCCAAAACAGTTGGGTATACCTCCTGTCTCAGATCCGAAAGCAATAGGGATTGTTTCTCAAATCGGGTCCTTTCTCGAGGAAAAGTTTCTCTCGAAAGAATTGAGTGGGAGGATGGTGGAGACTTGATGAGGTTATTGAACCGTCACTTCAACTAGTGTGTAGCAGGGCACAGGAGTTGTTCCTATGGCACCTACACCAATTGAAGTGGAAGCTTATGATAGTGATAATGAGACTTCAGATCAAGTCACTCCCAAACCTTGTAGGATGACAAGGATGCGTACTACTTCAGAGTGGTACGTAATCCAGTCTTGGACGTCATGTTGCTAGACAACAATGAACCTACGAGCTATGGAGAAGCGATGGTGGGCCCGGATTCCGATGAATGGCTCGAGGCCATAAATCCGAGAGAGGATCCATGTATGAAAACAAAGTGTAGACTTTGGCAGAACGGCTCGATGGTCGTGAGGCTGTTGAGTACAGATGGATTTTAAAAGGAAGACGGACAATGATGGTAAATGTCACCATTAAGAAAGCTCGACTTGTCGTTAAGATGTTTCCCGACAAGTTCAAGGAGTTGACTACGATGAGACTTTCTCACTCGTAGCGATGCTAAGAGTCTGTTGGAATTAGCAGGTACTGCATTAGTTATGAAATCTTGCAGATAGGATGTCAAAATATTGTTTCCTTGTTCTTGAGGAAAGGTTGTATGTGATACAACCAGAAGTTTTTGTCGATCCTGAAAGATGCTAACAAGTATGCAAAGCCCCAGCAATCCTTCTAAGGACTGGAGTAAGCATCTCGGAGTTGGAATGTACACTTTGATGAGATGATCAAATATTTTGGGTTTATACAAAGTTTATGAGAAACTTGTATTTCCAAAGAAGTGAGTGGGAGCACTATAGAATTTCTGATGAGTATATGTTGTTGACATATTGTTGATCAGAAATGATGTAGAATTTCTGGAAAGCATATAGGGTTATTTGAAAAGTGTTTTTCAATGGAAAACCTGGATTAAGCTACTTGAACATTGAGCATCAAGATCTATAAGGATAGATCAAAATCGCTTAATAGTACTTTCAAACGAACACATACCATGACAAGATTTTGAAGGATTTCAAAATAGATCAGCAAAGAAGGAGTTCTCGGCTGTGTTACAAGGTGTGAGTATTGAGCAAGACTCAAGACATGACCACGGCAGAATAAAGAGAAAGGACGAAGGTCGTCCCCTATGCTTTAGTCGTAGGCTCTAAAGTATGCTATGTTGTGTACCGCACCTGAAGTGTGCCAAACCATGAGTCAGTCAAGGGGTACAAGTGTGATCTAGAAATGGATCACAGGACAACGGTCAAGGTTATCCTTAGAAACTAGTGGACTAAGGAATTTTCTCGATTAAGGAGGTGGAAAAAGAGTTCGTCGTAAAGGGTTACGCCGATGCAAACTTTGAAACTAATCCAGATTATTCTGAGTAGTAAATTGGATTCGTATAGTAGAACAGTTATTTGGAATAGCTCCAAATAGAGCGTGGTAACTGCATCTAGGAGATGACATAGATATTTGTAAAGCACACACGGATCTGAAAGATTCAGACCCATTGACTATAACATCTCTCACAAGCATAACATGATCAAACCCAGAACTCTGTGAGTGTTAATCACATGGCGATGTGAACTAGATTATTGACTCTAGTGCAAGTGGGAGACTGTTGGAAATATGCCCTAGAGGCAATAATAAATAGGTTATTATTATATTTCCTTGTTCATGATAATCGTTTATTATCCATGCTTGAATTGTATTGATAGGAAACTCAGATACATGTGTGGATACATAGACAACACCATGTCCCTAGTAAGACTCTAGTTGACTAGCTCATTGATCAATAGATGGTTACAGTTTCCTGACCATGGACATTGGATGTCATTGATAACGGGATCACATCATTAGAAGAATGATGTGATGGACAAGACCCAATCCTAAGCCTAGCACAAGATCGTGTAGTTCGTATGCTAAAGCTTTTCTAATGTTAAGTATCATTTCCTTAGACCATGAGATTGTGCAACTCCTGGATACCGTAGGAATACTTTGGGTGTGCCAAACGTCACAACGTAACTGGGTGGCTATAAAGGTGCACTACGGGTATCTCCGAAAGTGTCTGTTGGGTTGGCACGAATCGAGACTGGGATTTGTCACTCCGTGTGACGGAGAGGTATCTCTGGGCCCACTCGGTAGGACATCATCATAATGTGCACAATGTGATCAAGGAGTTGATCACGGGATGATGTGTTACGGAACAAGTAAAGAGACTTGCCGGTAACGAGATTGAACAAGGTATCGAGATACCGGCGATCGAATCTCGGGCAAGTACTATACCGCTAGACAAAGGGAATTGTATACGGGATTGATCGAATCCTCGACATCGTGGTTCATCCGATGAGATCATCGTGGAACATGTGGGAACCAACATGGGTATCCAGATCCCGCTGTTGGTTATTGACTGGAGAACGTCTCGGTCATGTCCGCATGTCTCCCGAACCCGTAGGGTCTACACACTTAAGGTTCGATGACGCTAGGGTTATAAAGGAAGCTTGTATGTGGTTACCGAATGTTGTTCGGAGTCCCGGATGAGATTCCGGACGTCACGAGGAGTTCCGGAATGGTCCGGAGGTAAAGATTTATATATAGGAAGTATGGTTTTGGCCACTGGAAGAGTTCTGGGCATCACCGGTAGTGTACCGGGACCACCGGAGGTGTCCGGGGGTCCACCAAGTGGGGCCACCAGCCCCAGAAGGTTGCGTGGGCCAAGTGTGGGAGGGGACCAGCCCCAGGTGGGATGGTGCGCCCCCCCACCAAGGCCCAAGGCGCCTCCTAGAGGGGAAGGGGCAAACCCTAGGGCAGATGGGCCCTAAGGCTCACCCCTGGTGCGCCTCCCCCTCTCTCCCCCTTGGCCACCTCCCTTAGATGGGATCTAGGCTGGCCGCCACCCCTAGGGGTGAAAACCCTAAAGGGGGCGCAGCCCCTCCCCTTCCCCTATATATAGTTGAGGTTTGGTCTGCCCACAACACACGAGTTCCTCTCCTGTTAATGGCGCAGCCCTGCTTCTCTCCCCCCTCCTCTCCCGCGGTGCTTGGCGAAGCCCTGCAGGATTGCCACGCTCCTCCACCACCACCACGCCGTTGTGCTGCTGTTGGATGGAGTCTTCCTCAACCTCTCCCTCTCTCCTTGCTGGATCAAGGGATGGGAGACGTCACCGGGCTGTACATGTGTTGAACGCGGAGGTGCCGTCCGTTCGGCACTTGGTCATCGGTGATTTGGATCACGACGAGTACGACTCCATCAACCCCGTTCACTTGAACGCTTCCGCTTAGCGATATACAAGGGTATGTAGATGCACTCTCCTTCCCCTCGTTGCTGGTTTCTCCATAGATAGATCTTGGTGATACGTAGGAAAATTTTGAATTTCTGCTACGTTCCCCAACAGTGGCATCATGAGCTAGGTCTATTGCGTAGATTCTTTACACGAGTAGAACACAAAGTAGTTGTGGGCGTTGATTTTGTTCAATATGCTTACCGTTACTAGTCAATCTTGATTCGGCGGCATTGTGGGATGAAGCGGCCCGGACCGACCTTACACGTACACTTACGTGAGACAGGTTCCACCGACTGACATGCACTAGTTGCATAAGGTGGCTAGCGGGTGCCAGTCTCTCCCACTTTAGTCGGATCGGATTCGATGAAAAGGGTCCTTATGAAGGGTAAATAGCAATTGACATATCACGTTGTGGTTTTGCGTAGGTAAGAAACGTTCTTGCTAGAAACCCATAGCAGCCACGTAAAACATGCAAACAAGAATTAGAGGACGTCTAACTTGTTTTTGCAGGGTATGCCATGTGATGTGATATGGCCAAAGGATGTGATGTATGATATATGTGATGTATGAGATGATCATGTTATTGTAATAGGAATCACGACTTGCATGTCGATGAGTATGACAACCGGCAGGAGCCATAGGAGTTGTCTTTAATTTATTTATGACCTGCGTGTCAACATAAACATCATGTAATTACTTTACTTTATTGCTAACCATTAGCCATAGTAGTAGAAGTAATAGTTGACGAGACAACTTCACGGAGATCATGATGATGAAGATCATGGTGTCATGCCGGTGACGATGATGATCATGGAGCCCCGAAGATGGAGATCGAAAGGAGCAAAGTGATGATGGCCATATCACGTCACTATTTGATTGCATGTGATGTTTATCATGTTTTTGCATCTTATTTGCTTAGAACGACGGTAGTAAATAAGATGATCCCTCATTAAAATTTCAAGAAAGTGTTCCCCCTAACTGTGCACCGTTGCGAAAGTTCGTCGTTTCGAAGCACCACGTGATGATCGGGTGTGATAGATTCTTACGTTCGAATACAACGGGTGTTGACGAGCCTAGCATGTACAGACATGGCCTCGGAACACATGCAAACACTTAGGTTGACTTGACGAGCCTAGCATGTACAGACATGGCCTCGGAACACAGAAGACCGAAAGGTCGAGCATGAGTCGTATGGTAGATACGATCAACATGAAGATGTTCACCGACGTTGACTAGTCCGTCTCACGTGATGATCGGACACGGCCTAGTTGACTCGGATCAGGTAATCACTTAGATGACGAGAGGGATGTCTATCTGAGTGGGAGTTCATAAGATGAACTTAATTATCTTGAACATAGTCAAAAGATCTTTGCAAATTATGTCATAGCTTACGCTTTAGTTCTACTGTGTTAGATACGTTCCTAGAGAAAATATAGTTGAAAGTTGACAGTAGCCATTATGCGGACAGTAGAAGGCTTATGTCCTTAATGCACCGCTCAGTGTGCTGAACCTCGAACGTCGTCTGTGGATGTTGCGAACATCTGACATACACGTTTTGATAACTACGTGATAGTTCAGTTGAACGGTTTAGAGTTGAGGCACCGAAGACGTTTTGAAACGTCGCGGAACATACGAGATGTTTCGAGGGCTGAAATTGGAATTTCAGGCTCGTGCCCACGTCAAGAGGTATAAGACCTCCAACGATTTTCTTAGCCTGCAAACTAAGGGAGAAAAGCTCAATCGTTGAGCTTGTGCTCAGATTGTCTGAGTACAACAATCACTAGAATCGAGTGGGAGTCGATCTTCCAGATAAGATAGTGATGTTTCTCCAAAGTCATTGCCACCAAGCTGCTAGAGATTCGTGATGAACTATAACATATCAGGGATAGATATGATGATCCTTGAAATATTCACGATGTTTGACACCGTGAAAGTAGAAATCAAGAAGGAGCATCAATTGTTGATGGTTAGTGAAACCACTAGTTTCAAGAAGGGCAAGGGCAAGAAGGGATACTTCTTGAAACGGCAAATCAGCTGCTGCTCTAGTGGAGAAACCCAAGGTAAAACCCAAACCCGAGACTGAGTGCTTCTATAATAAGGGGAACAGCCACTGGAGCAGAATTACCCTAGGTACTTGGTAGATGAGAAGGCTGTCGATAGAAGTATATTGGATATACATTATGTGAATGTGTACTTTACTAGTACTCCTAGTAGCACCAGGGTATTAGATGCCGGTTCGGTTGCTAAGTGTTAGTAACTCGAAATAAAAGCTACGGAATAAACGGAGACTAGCTAAAGGTGAGCTGACGATATGTGTTGGAAGTGTTTCCAAAGTTGATATGATCAAGCATCGCTCGGTCCCTCTACCATCGAGATTGGTGTTAAACCTAAATAATTGTTATTTGGTGTTTGCGTTGAGCATAGACATGATTGGATTATGTCTATCGCAATACGGTTGTTCATTTAAAGAGAATAATAGTTACTCTGTTTATTTGAATAATACCTTCAATGGTCTTGCACCTGAAATGAATGGTTTATTGAATCTCGATCATAGTGATACACATGTTCATGCCAAAAGATATAAGATAGTAATGATAGTACCACCTACTTGTGGCACTGCCGTGTAATTCATATTGGTATAAAACACATGAAGAAGCTCCATGTTGATGGATCTTTGGACTCACTCTTTTTTGAAAAGATTGAGACATGCGAACCATGTTTATTGGTAGATATGCATGAAGAAACTCCATACAGATGGATCGTTTGGACTCACTTGATTTTGAATCACTTGAGATATGCAAATCTTACCACATGGGCAAGATGACTGAAAAAGCCTCGTTTTCAGTAAGATGGAACAAGAAAGCAACTTTTTGGGAGTAACACATTTTGATGTGTGCAGTCCAATGAGTGCTGAGGCAAGCAGTGGATATCGTTATGCTCTTACTTCATAGATGATTTGAGTAGATACTCAGCATATTTACTTGATGAAACACAAGTCTGAATTATTGAATGGTTCAAGTAATTTCAGAATGAAGCTGAAGATCGTCGTGACAAGAGGATAAAATATCTATGATATGATCATAGAGATGAATATCTAAGTTGCGAGTTTGGTACACAATTGAGACATTGTGGAAATTATTTCACGACTAGTACTGCCTGGAACACCATAGTGTAATGGTGTGTCTGAACATCATAAGTGCACCCTATTGGATATGATGCATACCATGATGTCTCTTATCGAATTACCACTATCGTTCATGGGTTAGGCATTGGAGACAACCGCACTCACTTTAAATAGGGCACCACGTAATTCCGATGAGATGACACCGTATGAACTATGGTTTAGAGAAACCTAAGCTGTCATTTCTTAAAAGTTTGGGGCTGCGACGCTTATATATAAAAAAGTTTCAGGCTGATAAGCTCGAACCCAAAGCGGATAACTGCATCTTCATAGGACACCCAAAACAGTTGGGTATACCTCCTGTCTCAGATCCGAAAGCAATAGGGATTGTTTCTCAAATCGGGTCCTTTCTCGAGGAAAAGTTTCTCTCGAAAGAATTGAGTGGGAGGATGGTGGACACTTGATGAGGTTATTGAACCGTCACTTCAACTAGTGTGTAGCAGGACACAGGAGTTGTTCCTATGGCACCTACACCAATTGAAGTGGAAGCTTATGATAGTGATCATGAGACTTCGGATCAAGTCACTCCCAAACCTCGTAGGATGACAAGGATGCGTACTACTTCAAAGTGGTACGTAATCTAGTCTTGGACGTCATGTTGCTAGACAACAATGAACCTACGAGCTATGGAGAAGGGATGGTGGGCCCGGATTCCGATGAATGGCTCGAGGCCATAAAATCCGAGAGAGGATCCATGTATGAAAACAAAGTGTAGACTTTGGCAGAACGGCTCGATGGTCGTGAGGCTGTTGAGTACAGATGGATTTTAAAAGGAAGACGGACAATGATGGTAAATGTCACCATTAAGAAAGCTCGACTTGTCGTTAAGATGTTTCCCGACAAGTTCAAGGAGTTGACTACGATGAGACTTTCTCACTCGTAGCGATGCTAAGAGTCTGTTGGAATTAGCAGGTACTGCATTATTTATGAAATCTTGCAGATAGGATGTCAAAATATTGTTTCCTTGTTCTTGAGGATAGGTTGTATGTGATACAACCAGAAGTTTTTGTCGATCCTGAAAGATGCTAACAAGTATGCAAAGCCCCAGCAATCCTTCTAAGGACTGGAGTAAGCATCTCGGAGTTGGAATGTACACTTTGATGAGATGATCAAATATTTTGGGTTTATACAAAGTTTATGAGAAACTTGTATTTCCAAAGAAGTGAGTGGGAGCACTATAGAATTTCTGATGAGTATATGTTGTTGACATATTGTTGATCAGAAATGATGTAGAATTTCTGGAAAGCATATAGGGTTATTTGAAAAGTGTTTTTCAATGGAAAAACCTGGATTAAGCTACTTGAACATTGAGCATCAAGATCTATAAGGATAGATCAAAATCGCTTAATAGTACTTTCAAACGAACACATACCATGACAAGATTTTGAAGGAGTTCAAAATAGATCAGCAAAGAAGGAGTTCTCGGTTGTGTTACAAGGTGTGAGTATTGAGCAAGACTCAAGACATGACCACGGAAGAATAAAGAGAAAGGACGAAGGTCGTCCCCTATGCTTTAGTCATAGGCTCTAAAGTATGCTATGTTGTGTACCGCACCTGAAGTGTGCCAAACCATGAGTCAGTCAAGGGGTACAAGTGTGATCTAGAAATGGATCACAGGACAACGGTCAAGGTTATCCTTAGTAACTAGTGGACTAAGGAATTTTCTCGATTATGGAGGTGGAAAAAGAGTTCGTCGTAAAGGTTTACGCCGACGCAAACTTTGACACTAATCCAGATTATTCTGAGTAGTAAATTGGATTCGTATAGTAGAACAGTTATTTGGAATAGCTCCAAATAGAGCGTGGTAACTGCATCTAGGAGATGACATAGATATTTGTAAAGAACACACGGAACTGAAAGGTTCAGACCCGTTGACTATAACATCTCTCACAAGCATAACATGATCAAACCCAGAACTCTGTGAGTGTTAATCACATGGCGATGTGAACTAGATTATTGACTCTAGTGCAAGTGGGAGACTGTTGGAAATATGCCCTAGAGGCAATAATAAATAGGTTATTGTTATATTTCCTTGTTCATGATAATCGTTTATTATCCATGCTAGAATTGTATTGATAGGAAACTCAGATACATGTGTGGATACATAGACAACACCATGTCCCTAGTAAGCCTCTAGTTGACTAGCTCGTTGATCAATAGATGGTTACGGTTTCCTGACCATGGACATTGGATGTCATTGATAACAGGATCACATCATTAGAAGAATGATGTGATGGACAAGACCCAATCCTAAGCCTAGCACAAGATCGTGTAGTTCGTATGCTAAAGCTTTTCTAATGTCAAGTATCATTTCCTTAGACCATGAGATTGTGCAACTCCCGGATACCGTAGGAATACTTTGGGTGTGCCAAACGTCACAACGTAACTGGGTGGCTATAAAGGTGCACTACGGGTATCTCCGAAAGTGTCTGTTGGGTTGGCACGAATCGAGACTGGGATTTGTCACTCCGTGTGACGGAGAGGTATCTCTGGGCCCACTCGGTAGGACATCATCATAATGTGCACAATGTGATCAAGGAGTTGATCACGGGATGATGTGTTACGGAACGAGTAAAGAGACTTGCCGGTAACGATGTTGAACAAGGTATCGAGATACCGACGATCGAATCTCGGGCAAGTACTATACCGCTAGACAAAGGGAATTGTATACGGGATTGATCGAATCCTCGACATCGTGGTTCATCCGATGAGATCATTGTGGAACATGTGGGAACCAACATGGGTATCCAGATCCCGCTGTTGGTTATTGACTGGAGAACGTCTCGGTCATGTCTGCATGTCTCCCGAACCCGTAGGGTCTACACACTTAAGGTTCAATGACGCTAGGGTTATAAAGGAAGCTTGTATGTGGTTACCCAATGTTGTTAGGAGTCCCGGATGAGATCCCGGACGTCACGAGGAGTTCCGGAATGGTCCGGAGGTAAAGATTTATATATAGGAAGTATGGTTTTGGCCATTGGAAGAGTTCTGGGCATCACCGGTAGTGTACCGGGACCACCGGAGGTGTCCGGGGGTCCACCAAGTGGGGCCACCAGCCCCAGAAGGTTGCGTGGGCCAAGTGTGCGAGGGGAACAGCCCCAGGTGGGCTGGTGCGCCCCCCCACCAAGGCCCAAGGCGCCTCCTAGAGGGGAAGGGGCAAACCCTAGGGCAGATGGGCCCTAAGGCCCACCCCTGGTGCGCCTCCCCCTCTCTCCCCCTTGGCCGCCTCCCTTAGATGGGATCTAGGCTGGCCGCCACCCCTAGGGGTGAAAACCCTAAAGGGGGCGCAGCCCCTCCCCTTCCCCTATATATAGTTGAGGTTTGGGCTGCCCACAACACACGAGTTCCTCTCCTGTTAATGGCGCAGCCCTGCTTCTCTCCCCCCTCCTCTCCCGCGGTGCTTGGCGAAGCCCTGCAGGATTGCCATGCTCCTCCACCACCACCACGCCGTTGTGCTGCTGCTGGATGGAGTCTTCCTCAACCTCTCCCTCTCTCCTTGCTGGATCAAGGCATGGGAGACGTCACCGGGCTGTACGTGTGTTGAACGCGGAGGTGCCGTCCGTTCGGCACTTGGTCATCGGTGATTTGGATCACGACGAGTACGACTCCATCAACCCCGTTCACTTGAACGCTTCCGCTTAGTGATCTACAAGCGTATGTAGATGCACTCTCCTTCCCCTCGTTGTTGGTTTCTCCATAGATAGATCTTGGTGATACGTAGGAAAATTTTGAATTTCTCCTACGTTCCCCAACAATTGATTGTTCTCTCTCCCTTTGGGGAGCCCTGCCCCTCCCTATATATGTTGAAGGGGCGGTTTACATGTGGAGTCCTATTAGGATTAGGACTAGTCTATCTCTAATACAAACCGGATACAAGTCCTGGCCTTAACTCCTTGTAAGGCAAATATTCCTTTCCTCTTAAACCGGCCCACCATAGTTGAACCGGCCTTCTGGGCCTTGGGCCTTGTCATCCGTCTGATCCGCCCGCCGGGTTACCAGTGAGTCATAACGACCAAGCGGGTTGCTTGTAAACCGCCAAGGTCAGGGCGGGTCTTCAGATAAACCGCCAAGTCCGGCCGGGTTAACTTCCGGCCATTTTACGCCGCGGGGTATATCCCCGACATTAGCCCCCAAGTTTAGCTTGGATTTATCCATGGTAAACTTATGCTGCAAATAAACACCAGAACAAATTTGACAGGTTGTGCTCCGGGTTAAGAATTTTTGTAAACCGACACCTGATCGTCCTTAAGTCCTTGTCATTTCCTCCTAGAAAATCTGGTTTAACATGCCAGCTTCATAATCAACTTGCTGACATTGGTTTCTCATAGAAAATATATTATGAAGAATAACTCTTTTGATTCAGCTCCCAATGACTTAACAAAAATATTGGTCCTTGAAATCCTCATCTGATCTTCATCCGGTTTAAGGACGCAGAACTTGTCGGTTTATCATTGCCAAGATCACCGGTTTATAAATATTGATAGCACCGGGCCTTACTTGTAATTAACATCCAGCTTGAAAATATACCTCTTATATGCCTATCACTTGTAGCCCCCAAGTCTTAAGAAGGTAGCATAGCAACCGCTTAAGACTTGTTTCAATAAATATCACCATCTTGAAGAAATCCAAGTTGTTCATCTCAATCATTAGTCAGAATTGAATATTCCACATATGTAGCCCCCAAGTGCCGGGTTGTCATGCTTGCAGCAACCTGGGACTTGTAATTGTCTGATGCTCATAAAAACTCAATGAAAATAACATCATATGGTGTAACCCCCATCATGGGGCTTGAATCCACATCCACAAGGTTAAGAGCTTTGTGCTTTACCAACTGAGCAGTGGACCCTTCAATAGAATGGATAAAAAGCTTTGTACCTTGAATAGTTTGACAGGAGCAACTGGTAGCCCCCAAGGGCCAGCTCATTACGATGTGATGAGTTGGGTCTTCAATAAGATGAGCAAAAATGACTTTGCATTATCCCCCAAGTGTCATGGTGCATGCTTGCAGCGACATGAGACTTGCATTTTTTTTATATAATCTCAACTTTGAATAATGTAGCCCCCAAGTGCCGGGTTGTAAGCGTGCAGCGACTCGGGACTATTCCTTCAATTGTAGAAAATGATAACCATTGCGCTAAAGCGACTTTGAAAACCTTAATCATAATATTAATAACCATAATAAAAATCCAGCCATGTTGGCTATTTGAATAATATAATCCAGTATGAAAACATTATTCAATCAATACCATAATCAAAATTCAGCCAAGTTTGGCTATTTGAATAACCCAATGATTTATAAGCGCATAATTCCAATGGCGCAATCCAAATATATACTGGCGACTTATAGTCCAAAGCCAGGCCGGTTTAATAAACACCGGACAATTTCTCATCATAGACTGGCGATTTATAATCGAAAGCCAGGCCGGTTTAATAAGCACCAGATAATTTATCATCATACTTTATTCAACCTGTTTCTGCGTATAACAAGTTTAAAGTGTCCTGGCGGTTTACCGCCGGACGGGTCATAATGCCCAACATATAACCCGGGTTTATAACCAAGGCTGCACTTAAGAATAATCAAATATGAAATATATCATACCCGTGACATTGAATCACATCGTTGGTTTACCAACTTTTTGTAGTAAGGGTGAAAATCCCAATCTTGAGTACTGATAACTCCTTCCATATTGTGCCGGTTTATTATAAAACTGTACCGGGTTATGATAGACACCGGATTATCCATATATAATACTGGCGACTTGTAGTCGAACCAGACCGGGTTAATAATCGCCGGATTATAATTTGATCGTGTACTGACAACTTGTAGTTGAAAGCCGAGCCGGGTTGATAAACACCGGTTTACTCCATAATAGGATGCACTACTAGAAAAAAGCTCATTAGTGGCGCACCACTTTTGGGTATTAGTGGCGCACCTCTGGTGCGCCACTATTACCACGCCACTAGTATTATATACTAATGGCGCACCACAGGTGCGCCATTAGTATACCAGATACTAATGGCGCACCATGTGGTGCGCCATTAGTATACCATTCGGTGCTCCACTAGTATTCCCTCCAAGTGCGCCACTAATAACCTTATAGGTGCGCCACTAGTAATAAAGGAAGGTGCGCCACTAATAAGGGCTTAAATGCGCCACTAGTAATGTATTTGGAAAACAAAAAAAAATCTAAATTTACAGAAAACAACCTATAAGGAAAAATAATTTAAAAACAAAAAATGAAATAGAATCATAATTTTTATTATAGTAAGAATATTACAATGTCTTTACAAGTTTCCAATAAAAGGAAAATTGCAAGGAAATAAAAGAAAATCCTAAAGCTAATCTTCTAGTAATCTTTTCTTCTTTTTCTTCACTTTATCCCTGCAAAATGTAACAAAATAAACAGAAACACAAACAAACTATTTATAACATGTCAATACTGTCATTTTTTATGCAGAACTAGATATGAGCATATATTTCCAAAATTACATGGTGTGAATATTGTATGAGTAAGATTATAATGGAAATGAATTTTGATAGGAGCCCACTTTCGACGAGTATTTATCTGACAGAGCTAAATAATCAGGGCATTTACCTTTTGATAATATTATTATACTATACTACCAGTATACTACTCCACTTGGATTTTTTAGATGAGCAGATCTGAGATAGACATTTGTTCAAGTGGCTATAGGTAGGCTTGAAGAATTCTCATCGGTTCAAGTGGCTACAGGTAGTCGCACAGCTGGAATATAGACTACTAGTACTATTTGAAAAGAAAACAAGAGTAAATCTGAACGTACTAGTCAGATCCGATCACATTGAGCTAGAAAGAAAATTCATCAGGAAACAGATGGCCGGTGACTTTCAGTAAAGTGTTTTCAGACCAACAATTTCAGTACACATTTTTTCAGACCAAGTAACTAACAACTTCAGTGAGACAGGCACAGTGCAGTGTGAATTTCAATTGGCTAAATCATATATAGAAATCAGTATCTTCTCTATGAACCTGAAACTGAGATGACTGGACTAATTTTGCACATTTGATTTATGAATTTATTCTTCTTCGATAATCAACTAAACTTCGGATCAACTTCGAAGCATCTGTACATACTACATAGGCTCCAACTCTTGAATAGGTAACAAATTAAATAGCCCTGGTGCCAGCAGTAGAGTTCGTGTAGCCAATCCATCCTTTGTTTAACAGCAGCTCCAACTCTTGTGTAACAAATTAAGTTTGGCATGGGCACACATAAAGCACTGACATTTTCACAGCTCGATGGCCGTGGGCTGAGAGCAGAGGAGGAGGTGCGGCTCACCTCACATGGCGGCGGAACCGAGGGATGAAGGTGCGGCACGCCGGAGGAGGCAGAGGTGCCTTATGTTGGCCAAACTCGTGGCCAGCAGCAGAGAAGCGCTTCTCTTGCTCGACGGATGTTGGGTGTGTGTGAGGCGTGCTCCTGCCTGCCTGCCTGCGTGAGGAACGGGAGGACCATTAGAGAAGAGAAGGGAAGGGAAGAAGAGCAGGTAGAGGATGGCAAGGGAGAGGAGGGAATCAAAATCGAAGATGAGAAGATGACCTTGAGGAGGAGCAGGGGAAGAGCGGAGCAGCAGAAACAGAGGCCTTCCTCTCCCGGTGGTGAGGACCGAGGCGACCTCCGTCACGGCCCAGCCAGGTCGACGGCTCTGGCGACCGTGGCTGCCAGATCCGGTGTCGCCATGGCCGGCCTCCTCCTGTGGTGCCTGCTAGGTTGCCATGGCCACGGGCTCCTTGTCCGTGGCGGCTGGATCTGGGGCCTTGGGGTGGCGGGGAGCTCCTCCTCCTGCAGCTCGGCAGCCTCCACACCCCGGAGCAACGCCGTCGCTGGAGGACGTGGTCACCAGCTCTCCTCTGGATCCGGTGAGGAGGGTTGGGGAAGGAGCTCACCACGGCTCCATGCCCTGGATCTGGTGTGAGGGAGGGGGAAGGGGGATCGCCGTGGTCAGGAGGGAGAGGAAGAGGCGGGCGGCCGGGGATTCCCGATCTAAATCGAAGTCGAGGGAGGTTACCAAGGCCCCTGCTATGTTTTTTTTTGGACCACCATGCCCAGCCTTACCAGTGGCGCACCAGGGCAAGGTGCGCCACTATTATCAAAAATAGTAGTGGCGCACCTTGGCCTGGTGCGCCACTGGTAATCCTGGGCATGGCTGGCTACTGTTCAAAAAAATAGTAGTGGCGCACCAGGGCAAGGTGCGCCACTACTATCAAAAATAGTAGTGGCGCACCTTGTCCTGGTGCGCCACTGGTAAGCCTGGGCATGGCTGGTTACTGTTCAAAATAATAGTAGTGGCGCACCCCACACCTGGTGCGCCACTAGTAATGTCACTATTAGTGGAGCACCTGTTTGTGGTGCGCCACTGCTATATAGTAGTGGCGCACCACATCTCTGGTGCGCCACTAACAGTGATATTACCTATAGCCGTTTTTCTAGTAGTGATGGTAACAGAAAATCAAACCGGGCAGATAATCTCCGGTCAAAAAATGGACCGTGTTCCACCAACTTGGCTGTTTGAACCGGTACAAAGCACTGTCGGTTTAAAAAACGCAACTAAGATAAAACAGCAACTCCTTAAGAAAGGCTATTTAAAGCAAAAGCAATGATAAAACTTTTTGCAAAAAGAGAGGCTTTACTGAGCTGATCAGATGGTGTTACCATGGTCAGACGCAACCAAGCTCCCCAAAGGTGTAGCTATGGTGCCAGTCGGCCAGGTCCCCAAATGACTCGTGGCATTACGCCGGCCAAGTGGCATGGCAATGGTTCGGGTTCGACCAAGCCCCCAAGTGACTCTAAGGCCTGTAGGCCGACCAAGAGGCGTGACCGGTTCAGACTTGACTGTGTCCCCAAGTGATCTGGTGGCTTTCGCCGATCAAGAGGTGTTGCATCGGTTCGGACACGACCGAGCCCCCAATTGATCTGGTGGCTTTCGCCTATCAAAAGGTATTGCATGGGTTCAGACATGACCGAGCCCCCAAGTGATATTGATAATTTTTGCAAGGGGTAAACCGGAGGCCGCTTTAAAACACACAACTCCATGTAACCACACATGATATAAAAAGAACAGAGACCCCGCTTTATGAAGCAGAAGCCCCCATGTGATCAATAATATGTCAGGCCAATAAGGCAGGATACCCATTTTTGAACCGTGCATCATGGCAGCAGGTCTTCTTTGGTAATTTTTAACCTTTGCAAGAGATAAATTCTTCTTGAACCGGGATTTTAAACCGGATATTGAGAGCTTCAAAGCTTTGTGGGAGTCATCCTTCCCTTGAACCGGATCTTAAACCGGAATCTTCATTTTCAGCCGGAAATTCTATGACGGCCTTTAAACTCGAATTTACAAGAAGTTAATTCCTTTTTGAACCGGACATTGTTAAACCGGATTTGGGCGCCTCAGAGCTTTGTGGGAGAACGGATTTCCCTTGAACCGGATTGTAAACCGGATATTTGAGAGCTTCAATGAGACTGACTTCCCTTGAGCCGGATTTTAAACCGGAATCTTTTCTGATGACCCGGATCTTCTTCATCGAGCCGGGATTTTGTAACTGTCATATACTTTCTAAGCCGGAAATTTTCTGACGGCCTTTAAATTTTCATCAATATAACAGTAGCCTTCGGGATCGGGTAATCTTTCCCTCCATCGTCCTGGGGTTCTTAAACCGGCTGAAACTGACAAGATTTGCTGAGTCATGTCATCGTAGCCCCCGAGTCTCAAAGGTGACTCGAGGAGTTGGCTTGAGACTCTCCATATTTGACCGTGATATAAACCGGCATAACTTGTATATCATTGGCGTTGATAGCGTGATGTGAATCCATAGAAGGTTGAGGCGACTGCGGCGGGCTGTAAATGATCCCATATGAGCCGTGTCAGCAACTCGGCCAATGGTTCCTTCCAACTGGCGATTTGAAGTTAATCAAAACTGTAGTGGCGGCGACTTGTGCGCCTGCCCATTGAGCCATCCAGTGCAAACGGCGGTTGACGATAATTTGTCTCCAATTTGAAAGAAAATCGGGCTACCCAAGCTGTGACTTGCTCATACCCAATAAACAGCTCATGCAGACAGGTGCGGCCTGGTGTGTTGATGTAGATCAGGCCGCAAAAGACGACCGCGGCTTCTGTGGCAGCGCGGACAGATGAACCGGCCGCAGATTTGTAAACCGGCGCGGGCGGGAGAATCGGCCGCAGGGGCAGACAATAAGTCAATCGCGTGTGTTGATGTAGTGAACAATTGTCCTGCATCAACAATATTGCCGACCAAGGCAAAGATAAACTGCTCTTTGACAAAATAATATGTGCCACTAAAATATATTTTAGATAGATATCACCTGATATGCCAGGCCGGAAATAATCCGCCATGAAATTGATGATCGCTAGGTGAAATTGAAATCGCTCACGGGTGAACCGGCCGCGGCGTGGTAAACCGGTGCGGAAGTCGGCCACAGGGACCGTAATATAACACCTCATTAGTTATGAACAATTGTCCTGCATCAAAAGGTATTGCAATACAAAGTAATTGTTCATACAAAAATTAATATGTGCTGAACTAAACCGGACGGATATCACCTGGTCGTTTTTACTTGCGGCAACTTTGACCTGCCAGCGGCGACTTGGGCTGCAGTGAGAGAGCCCCGGCAAAGTAGAGCAGGAGCGAGTGAGGGATCCTTGGTGCATACATCTTTGTCCTTCCCATGTAGGAGTACTAGTAATATTAGTTTTTGATTCCCGTTGGCGCTTGGCCCTTCACGTGGGTGGCAGGCCTGTAGTCTCAAGATGTCTCTGAGATCGACGGTGTTGACTCGAAGGTGGAAGCTGGCGGGAGAGAGCCGGCACCCGCGAGAACAGTGCGGGCTGTGGACACAGCGGTCCGGAGGTGCGAAGCGGGCCTCGACGGCTGCACCACGCGGGGCTCTCCGGTCGAAGCGGACAGCAGCGGCGAGACCGAACGGGGGCAGCCTTGGGCGAGGCGCAATGGTGGTTTAGCGCGGAGGCCACCTTAACCGCCGGGACGACTCGCGGTGCAGCGGGTCAGAGAGGCGGCTTCAACGGCCGCTCCAACGGGACGAGACCATCAGGGCGGCGTGATGTACGCGTGCAGGCAAGACCTGGCGGAGGCAGTAGGAGCAGCTGGCGGGCGAGGTTGCGGCAAGGGCCAGCCCACGGGGCGCTGAGCCACCAACGCAGATGAAAAGCAGGTCCGGCTCACAGTGGCGGCAAGGGCCGGCCCGCGGCCGCGGTTTGGAATCAGCCGGCAGGGTGGCTTGCGGCAATGGCCACGGTAGCGGATGTGGACCCAGCAGGGACTGTGTCTTCGCGCAGCCGTGGCGGCTATTTTTAGGCGACTCGATGGCGCGTGACCACCACGGTCGAGCAAAGAGAAACGGGGCGACTCGATGAGTCGGGGCCACTCGGCGAGGTGGCTGGAGGAAGTGGACTCGGAAACGGTCGTGGCCGGTTTGGCACACGGCGGCGACGTCTCGGAGTGGCGAAGGCAAGTCCGAGCGGATACGGCTTGAAGGTGGAGACCGTGCCGGCTCGAAGCAGCGAGGCCGGGTCGTGGAGACCGATCCAGATGCGGCCGTGGGGGCGGAGTGAGGGCGCTCCGCGGGTCGATGGAGTGCCTCCGCGACGGCGGCGGGTTGGAGAGGCATGGTGTAGTGCTATGGCTACCTGACCCGCTTGGAAAGTCAACTTTTTTCTGCAGAATTCACGGCCATGCACATATACCGAATCACTCTGCGATGCCCACAGAGTTCAAACTTGCAGATGCATGAGTAATCCCGAAGTCCTTTCTCCAGCGGCTGAAACGGGCGGAGATCGCGGCTCTCAGCCACGACAGCTTACGGCGATGGAGGGGGCGAGTCAGAGTTGGAAATTCTCAACCGGGGGTAGGCCGCCCTGGAACGGAGACGGCCGGCGGATTGGAACCGGAGGCGGAACGAGTCACGGCAGTGAGGCACGCCGGCGAGGGGAAAACGCGTCGTAGCCCTATCCACTTCCGGGTCGTGGTCATCTTTTTCCTTTTCTTTTGACAGCTTTAATTCTGATCTGGTTTAGAACGTCGCGGAAATCCTTTCGAATGTGACTGATTACTCAGCGTTGACGTAGATCCTTCTGAACCGACTCTTCTTGATCCGGAAAGTTACGAACTTCTCAATCCCTGTGAGAGATCCCTTCAAGAACTCAACACCACCGTGCGCAGGCCCCACGGTGGGCGCCAACTGTCGTGGGTTTATCACGGCAGATGTCCTTAGTGTCAGGACTTAGTCGCGAGGTCAACGCATCTATGTGGTAGCTTGAGAGGGGTTGAGTGGGATGAGAGACGCAGGGCGGATCAACACGCAAGACAAGGATTTAGACAGCTTCGGGCCCCGGGAAACATCATCCGGTAAAAACCCTACATGTTGTTTGAGGCTAGATCTCATTATGCTCATGAGGGAGTCGCCGTAAACCGGCTCTCCTCTAGTTGTGTCTAGACCTAGAGATTATTGATTGTTCTCTCTCCCTTTGAGGAGCCCTGCCCCTCCTTATATATGTTGAAGGGGCGGTTTACATGTGGAGTCCTATTAGGATTAGGACTAGTCTATCTCTAATACAAACTGGATACAAGTCCTGGCCTTAACTCCTTGTAAGGCAAATATTCCTTTCCTCTTAAACCGGCCCACCATAGTTGAACCGGCCTTCTGGGCCTTGGGCCTTGTCATCCGTCTGATCCGCCCACCGGGTTACCAGTGAGTCATAACGACCAAGCGGGTTGCTTGTAAACCGCCAAGGTCAGGGCGGGTCTTCAGATAAACCGCCAAGTCCGGCCGGGTTAACTTCCGGCCGGTTTACGCCGCGGGGTATATCCCCGACAGCATGAAAACGTAACAGTCAGGTCAAATGAACTGGGCTTCTGAACTTCTGGTGGTGCATTTATCTGCTAGACTATTAAGTTTTATGCCAACCTTCCTTTTGTAATATAGTTGTAATTTGTTTTGGTGCGATACAAAATTTATTCTTAACGTGCAGCCACCGCCTGAAGAAAACAGCAAGCCATTTTTGTATAGTGTAGGGTGTTCCCTATATTTGCACTGGTGGCGATCTTTGATGCCGAGTGGATGTAATCTGTGCAATCGCCTTAATAGCCTAGCGTTAGTTTCAGCCTTTTTTATTTCCTAGTCCTCTTTTTCCCTGGTTTGCTAGTGGCCGCAACTACCATGGGCCATATACGGGCCGTAGGATCCATGGGTCTCCTACGGGCCGTCGATAAATGGGCCTGTAATCGGTGGGCCTCGGGCCGTCGGATAAATGGGTCTACATGGGTCATAATCGGGCGTAATTGGTATCAGCCCAGCACGGTAATAGGCCGTTAACAGGCCGTAGGACAGCAAAGGCTTATTTCTGTCACAGGCATAACGGGTCGTTAATGGGCCAGAATATAGGACGGGCTGGAAACGGCGCAACGGGTTAACAGGCCAGAAACGGGCCGACTCTTGCCACGGACCAAATTTGGCCCATTAGGGTAACAGGCCAGTAACGGGCCGACTCTTGCCATGGGCCGAATTTGGCCCATTAGTGGAACAGGCCAGTAACGGGCCGACTCTTGCCATAGGCCGAATTTGGCCCATTAGGGGAACATGCCAGTAACGGGCCGGAAGTAATCGAGGGCCGAAAAGGAGCCCAACAACGTATGGGCCGACAATAGGCCGAAAGCTAACACGGGCTGGAAACGGCCCATGTAAATCATGGGCCGTTAACGGGTATAAAGAAAATTAATGTTCATTATGGGCTAGACTCACCGTGGGCCTGTAATGGGCCGAAAGATACGAAGGCCTCATATGGGCCGAAAGACGTCATGGGCCATACATGGGCCGAAAGTGAAATGGGCTGGTATTATATTCGACGGCCCACATCACGTTGTTGGGCCGATTTCCTTTAGGGCCTAATGGGCGGTGAGTTAACGGGTCGTAAAATGGGCTATTTGCGAAGAGACCGTTAACAGGCTTTTCATGGGCCAGCCCGTTAACTTTTGATCAAGTCAAACGGGCCGGCTTTGTAAGCTAAATGGTCCACTGTTGGGCCGTGCCACGTGTCGACATATCATAGGCGCCTATCTGACCCACTGACGAGCTGACACGTGTTTCGTCCGCCCAATAAGAATTTTACACGTGGAAATTTCCCATTGGTCGGGGCTGTTAACGGGTTATTGGATCCAAAACCCGACCCGATAGCTTAACGGCATTCCGTTACGGTGGATGCCACGTGTCGGTCACCCTTGACGAAAGCACTTCTGTGACGCGCGATTTATTATCATGGAAGTGGACACTTCCGTGATGATAATTTTGGTAATGTCATCGAACACTTCTACGATAGCACAGGTATCAGTATCTTGATTCTGTCATAAATTTGTCATGGATGTACATGCATGACAAAAAACGCGACCTACTGTGACAAACAGTATCATCACGGAAGTGTATTTTTTTGTAGTGCCATCACAATCCCTTATCTCTCGCATTACATTATTTGCCATTTGCCTCTCGTTTTCCTCTCCCCCACTTCACCCTTGCCGTTTTATTCGCCCTCTCTTTTCCGTTTGCCTCTTTCTCGCTTGCTTGTCATTATGGCTAGTCTTATATCTTCTCCGTTGTCTCCCGAGAATGAAGTTCTAAATTTTAAGCAAAGGGAGGGAGAAAATCTAAAAGATGCTTGGTATAGAATTTCCAATGCTCAAAATAGATCTACCAGGAAGCAATCTACTTCAGTTATTCTCCGCAATTTTTATGTAGGTGCTAATCCTTGGTATAGATATATCCTTGATACCATTACCGGAGGGAATTTCTTGGGTAGCCACACTTTTGACTCTTATAAGGCTATGATAGATTTATTTGGCTCACCACCTCTTTTGGTTAATGGAACTATGTTAACTTTGGAGCATGTAATGCAAAGACTTGAAATTATTGAAAATAAAGTTGCTACCGTTGAGTTAATTGAAAATCTAGATAAAAAGATCCACAACCAAATTACCCAATATGGATCTAAGGTAGGAGTAACTTTGAAAAATATTAAGGAGAAGGAACCCATAGTTAATGAAAGAATAAATCAAGATTCCGCTAGAATCGATAAACTTGAGGGTATCATTACAAACTTGGGAACCGCCTTTTCTTCCATAAAGAATACTCCAAGTCCACCTGCTAAAATTGCCAAGCTTATGTATGTTCCTAAAAATAAGGGTGAATCCTCTAGTAAGGAAACGGCGGATCTTAAATCTATAAGTATTCATCCCAATCTTTTTGCTATCATTAAGGAACCATTTGCTATGAATGAATTTTTTGATCTTGTGCCTAAAAGTTTGATAATTACTAGAAAGAAATAAATTTCTAAGGAAGGTAGATGCCTCATTGAAGAATTGCCTACCAAATATGGCAATACCTAGATCCATCCTTGCTTTTATGCCTAGCTAGGGGCGTTAAACGATACCGCTTGTTGGGAGGTAACCCAATTTTATTTTTAGTTTTTTTTTTTGCTTTTGCTTCTGTTTAGGAATAAATAATCCATATACCTTCTGTTTATATGTGTTTTTATGTTTTAATTACTGTTTGTGCCAAGTTAAACCTATAGGACCTTCTTGGGTGATAGTTATTTGATCTTGCTGTAATTTCTAGAAACTTTCTGTTCACGAAAACAATTGTTAAAAATCACCAGAACATGAGAAAATAGTGATTCAAATTGCTGATGATCAATAAAAAATTGCCTAGGTCGTCCTATTTTGGCTGAATTTTTGGAGTTCCAGAAGTTTGCGTTAGTTACAGATTACTACAGACTGTTCTGTTTTTTACAGATTCTGTTTTTCGTGTGTTGTTTGATTATTTTGATGAATCTATGGCTAGTAAAATAGTTTATAAACCATAGAGGAGTTGGAATACAGTAGGTTTAACACCAATATAAATAAAGAATGAGTTCATTACAGTACCTTGAAGTGGTCTTTTGTTTTCTTTCGCTAACGGAGCTCACGAGATTTCTGTTGAGTTTTGTGTTGTGAAGTTTTCAAGTTTTGGGTGAAATCTTTTGATGGATTATGGAATAAGGAGTGGCAAGAGCCTAAGGTTGGGGATGCCCATGGTACCCCCAAGATAATCTAAGGACACCTAAAAGTCAAATCTTGGGGATGCCCCGGAAGGCATCCCCTCTTTCGTTTACTTCCATCGGTAACTTTACTTGGAGCTATATTTTTATTTACCACATGATATGTGTTTTGCTTTGAGCGTCTTGTATTATTTGATTCTTTGCTTTTTAGTTTACCACAATCATCCTTGCTGTACAAAAATTTTGAGAGATCCATACATGAATTGGAATTTGATAGAATACTCTATGTGCTTCACTTATATCTTTTGAGCTTTATAGTTTTGCTCTAGTGCTTCACTTATATCTTTTAGAGCATGGTGGTGGATTTGTTTTATAGAAACTATTGGTCTCTCATGCTTCACTTAGATTATTTTGAGAGTCTTAAATAGCATGGTAATTTGCTTTAAAAACTTAATATGCTTGGTATTCAAGATTTGTAAAACTTTCTTTTGAGTGCGTTGAATACTAAGAAAAGTTTGATGCTTGATAATTGTTCTGAGATATGAAGATGGTGATATTAGAGTCATGCTAGTTGAGTAGTTGGGAATTTGAGAAATACTTGTGTTAAAGTTTGTGATTCCCATGTCATGAACGTATGGCGAACCGTTATGTGATGAAGTCGGAGCATGACTTCTTTATTGATTGTCTTCCTTATGAGTGGCGGTCGGGGGCGAGCGATGGTTTTTTCCTACCAATCTATCCCCTAGGAGCAAGCGCGTAATACTTTGCTTTGATAACTTGTAGATTTTTGCAATAAGTATATGAGTTCTTCATGACTAATGTTGAGTCCATGGATTATACGCACTTTTCTTCCTTCCACCATTGCTAGCCTCTCTAATACCGTGCACTTTTCACCGGTATCATACACCCACCAAATACCTTCCTCAAAATAGCCACCATACCTACTTATCATGGCATTTCCATAGCCATTCCGAGATATATTGCCATGCAACTTTCCACCGTTCCTTTTATTATGACACGCTCCATCATTGTCATATTGATAGCATGATCATGTAGTTGACATCGTATTTGTGGCAAAGCCACCATTCATAATTCTTTCATACATGTCACTCTTGATTTATTGCATATCCCGATACACCGCCGGAGGCATTCATATAGAGTCATATTTTGTTCTAAGTATCGAGTTGTAATTGTTGAGTTGTAAGAAAATAAAAGTGTGATGATCATCATTTTTAGAGCATTGTCCCAAGTGAGGAAAAGGATGATGGAGAATATGATTCCCCCACAAGTCGGGATGACTTCGGACGAAAAAAGAGGCCATAAAAAAGAGAAAAGGCCCAAATAAAAAAATGAGAGAAAAAGAGAGAAGGGGCAATGTTACTATCCTTTTACCACACTTGTGATTCAAAGTAGCACTATGATATTCATGATAGAGAGTCTCTCATTTTGTCACTTTCATATACTAGTGGGAATTTTTCATTATAAAACTTGTCTTGTATATTCCAATGATGGGCTTCCTCAAAATGCCCTAGGTCTTCGTGAGCAAGCGAGTTGGACGCACACCCAGTTAATTTCTTTTGTTGAGCTTTCATATACTTATAGCTCTAGTGCATCCGTTGCATGGCAATCCCTACTCACTCACATTGATATCTATTGATGGGCATCTCCATAGCCCGTTGATACGCCTATTTGATGTGAGACTATCTTCCCCTATTTTTGTCTTCTCCACAACCACCATTCTATTCCACATATAGTGCTATATCCATGGCTCACGCTCATGTATTGTGTGAAGATTGAAAAGGTTTTGAGAATGTCAAAAGTATGAAACAATTGCTTGGCTTGCCATCGGGGTTGTGCATGATTTAAATACTTTTTGCGGTGAAGATAGAGCATAGCCAGACTATATGATTTTGTAGGGATAACTTTCTTTGGACATGTTATTTTGAGAAGACATGATTGCTTTGTTAGTATGCTTGAAGTGTTATTATTTTTATGTCAATATGAACTTTTGTCTTTAATATTTCGGATCTGAATATTCATACCACAATTAAGAAGAATTACATTGAAACTATGCCAAGTAGCACTCCGCATCAAAAATTCTTTCTTTTATCATTTACCTACTCGAGGACGAGCAGGAATTAAGCTTGGGGATGCCTGATACGTCTCCAACGTATCTATAATTTCTTATTGCTCCATGCTATATTATCTACTATTTTGGACTATATTGGGCTTTATTTTCCACTTTTATATTATTTTTGGGACTAACCTATTAACCGGAGGCCCAGCCCAGAATTGTTGTTTTTTGCCTATTTCAATGTTTTGAAGAAACGGAATATCAAACGGAGTCCAAACGGAATGAAACCTTCGGGAACGTGATTTTCTCACCGAACATGATCCAGGAGACTTGGACCCTACGTCAAGAAAGCTCCAAGGTGGGCACGAGGTAGGGGGCGCGCCCTACCCCCCCCCCCCCCAGGCGCGCCCCCACCCTTGTGGGGCCCACAAAGCTCCACCGACGTACTTCTTCCTCCTATATATACCTACGTACCCCCAAATGATCAGATACGGAGCCAAAAAACTAATTCCACCGCCGCAACCTTCTGTACCCACGAGATCCCATCTTGGGGCCTGTTCCGGAGCTCCGTCGGAGAGGGCTTCCACCATGGAGGGCTTCTACATCATCATAGCCCCTCCGATGAAGTGTGAGTAGTTTACCTCAAACCTTCGGGTCCATAGTTAGTAGCTAGATGGCTTCTTCTCTCTTTTTGGATCTCAATACAATGTTCTCCCCCTCTCTTGTGGAGATCTATTCGATGTAATCTTCTTTTTGCAGTGTGTTTGTTGAGACCGATGAACTGTGGGTTTATGATCAAGATTATCTATGAACAATATTTGAATCTTCTCTGAATTCTTTTATGTATGATTGATTATCTTTGCAAGTCTCTTCGAATTATCAGTTTGGTTTGGCCTACTAGATTGATCTTTCTTGCAATGGGAGAAGTGCTTAGCTTTGGGTTCAATCTTGCGGTGTCCTCTCCCAGTGACAGTAGGGGCAGCAAGGCACGTATTGTATTGTTGCCATCGAGGATAACAATATGGGTTTTTTATCATATTGCATGAATTTATCCCTCTACATCATGTCATCTTGCGTAAGGCGTTACTCTGTTTTCTTGAACTTAATACTCTAGATGCATGCTGGATAGCGGTCGACGAGTGGAGTAATAGTAGTAGATGCAGGCAGGAGTCGGTCTACTTGTCTCGGACGTGATGCCTATATACATGATCATACCTAGATATTCTCATAAATATGCTCAATTCTGTCAATTGCTCAACAGTAATTTGTTCACCCACCGTAGAATACTTATGCTCTTGAGAGAAGCCACTAGTGAAATCTATGGCCCCCAGGTCTATCTTCATCATATCAATCTTCCATCACTTTAATATTGCTTTGCTTTTTACTTTGCCTTTTATTTTACCTTGCATCTTTATACCAACAATATTATCTATCATCTCTATTAGATCTCACTCTCGTAAGTGACCGTGAAGGGATTGACAACCCCTATTCGCGTTGGTTGCGATGAGTTATTTGCTTTGTGTAGGTACGAGGGACTCGCGCGTAGCCTCCTACTGGATTGATACCTTGGTTCTCAAAAACTAAGGGAAATACTTACGCTACTTTGCTGCATCATCCTTTCCTCTTTGGGGAAATCCAACGCAGTGCTCAAGAGGTAGCATACTACTTTGTGTCATGCATGATAATTAATAAGTCAACCTAAAATACTAACTTGTGATACTATGCATTACGGAGGTAGTATCATATACTAGTATCATATGCATGATACTAGTATATGATACTCCCCATTACAACCAGCCTAAGAGAATTGATCTAAAAAAATTACAAAATAATTACACACTTCAATGAAACATCACTTCCTTAACTACACCTAGTAGTCCCATCAATACGTTCGTAATCTCTTCAATTTCTATATTATTACTTTTCTATGTAGGCTTCTCTAGCTTGCACACTTCTTTATCGAAAATGCTCTACTTATGGATCGCACTTACGGAAACTCTCATACGGACAAACTTGGCAGAGTCTAATTCATCACCCCCCCTGAATTTCAGGTGTGGGGCCCTCCTGTCACCAATCTAATGATGTCACTTCCATCCGTAAGCTCCCATCTGGTAAAAAATGACTGTAAGTGTAGCATTGCTCCTTCTTTATTATGTGTCTCCTCAAGCTTAGACATTGTGTTCTCTTTAGCCTCATCTCTAGCACCTAGTGCACGAACATCTAGCAGATTAATCATTTATTAGAGCATCTCCAATAGATGATGTAGATGTAAAAATAACTAAGTTTTAGATCTTAGAGGACAAAAACCCCCCTCTCCAACAGATGCTGTAGATACAAAAAAAACATCTCCGCCTCCCGGAGCTGTATAATACAATACCTCGTGGTGCAAATTTGCATCTTCACCTACAGGAGATGTAAAAACGGCGGTCGCGCGGCAACCGCCCAACTGTCTTCATTTGGCTTCCATGCGACAGCGGCCCGTCCGCCCGACAAACGGCCACCGCCTGCCGCCGCCATGGTTGATGCTGATGTCCCAGCCGCGTCCTCTGCCGCCGCTGGTCTAACCCACCGTGCCCCAGCTGCCGTCGGCGCGACCACGGTCCCCAATTCGGCCTCCGCCTCCATGCCGCCACCCGAATTTGCCCCACCTCGGCCGGTCGTCGTCCCGTCGGAGTTGCCTGCGAAGAAGTAGCGGGCCGCCAAGCCACGCGGGGGAGGCGTGAAGCAGCAGATGCCGCGGGGGCGCAACTCAGCGGCGATCCAACCTCGGCAAGCCAAAATTTTGAAGTTGGATGGAGTTACGGTAGGCGATTGGCTGCCGCCGGCAGCCGTGGCTTCCTCCTCCAGCCAAAGAGGCCCTCCTCCACCTCCGCCACCACCCCTACGACGTTCCTCCTCCTCTCTTCGCCTCGAATCGCCGCTGCTCCACCGCTCTGATTCGCGCCGCCGCCCCGATTCTCCACCCCCGCCGCCCCTCTGACGCTCCTCCGCACCACCCCGACGTCGCCGCCCCGAATCGCGCGCGCCGCCGCCGCCCCCACTGCCGCTGCCCCGATTCGGCCGCCACCCAGTAGTTTTTACATCTCCATTTTGCATCACCTATTGGAGTTGCACTTTTACATCTACATTTCGCATCATCTGTTGAAGTTGGCCCTTTTTTGGAGATGCAAAAAGTACGTTTTGGAGATGTAAATTTTTACATCTTCTGTTTTACATCTCCAAATTTGCATCTTCTATTGGAGATGCGCTTATAAATAGATCAATCTATTCTTCTTCCCAATACCAAAACTTGCATCCTTCATCCTGTTGGGGAACGTAGTAATTTCAAAAAAATCCTACGCACACGCAAGATCATGGTGATGCATAGCAACGAGAGGGGAGAGTGTTGTCTACGTACCCTTGTAGTCCATAAGCGGAAGCGTTATGACAACGCGGTTGATGTAGTCGTACATCTTCACGATCGACTGATCCTAGTACCGAAAGTATGGCACCTCCGTGATCTGCACACGTTCGGCTCGGTGACGTCCCACGAACTCACAATCCAGCAGAGTGTGGAGAGATAGCTTCGTCAGCACGACGGCGTGATGACGGTGATGATGAAGCTACCGGCGCAGGGCTTCGCCTAAGCACTACGATGATATAACCGAGGTGGATTATGGTGGAGGGGGGCACCACACACGGGTAAGGGATCAAGGATCAACTTGTGTGTCTATGGGGTGCCCCCTGGCCACGTATATAAAAGATGGAGGGAGGAGGAGGCCAGCCCTCATAGGGTGCGCCCAAAGTGTGGAGTCCTACTAGGACTCCCTAGTCCTAGTAGGATTCCACCTCCCACATGGAATAGGAAAAAGGGAAGGGAGAAGGAGAAGGAAGGAAGGGGACGCCCCCTTTCCCTAGTCCAATTCGGACCAATCCATGGGGAAGGGGTGCGGCCACTCTAGAGGCCTTTCCCTCCTTTCCCGTATGGCCCATTAAGGCCCAATACGAATTCCCATAACTCTTTGGTACTCCAAAAAATACCCAAATCACTCGGAACCTTTTCGATGTCCGAATATAGCCTTCCAATATATCGATCTTTACGTCTTGACCATTTCAAGACTCCTCGTCATGTCCCCGATCTCATCCGAGAATCCGAACAAACTTCGATCATCAAATCACATAACTCGTAATACAAATCATCACAGAACGTTAAGCGTGCGGACCCTACGGTTCGAGAACTATGTAGACATGACCGAGACTCGTCTCCAGTCAATAACCAATAGCGCAACCTCGATGCTCATATTGGCTCCCACATATTCTACGAAGATCTTTATCGGTCAAACCGCATAACAACATACGTTGTTCCCTTTGTCATTGGTATGTTACTTGCCCGAGATTCGATCGTCGGTATCCTCATACCTAGTTCAGTCTCATTACCGGCAAGTCTCTTTACTCGTTCCGTGATGCATCATCCCGCAATTCACTCATTAGTCACATTGCTTGCAAGGCTTATAGTGAAGTGCATTACCGAGAGGGCCCAGAGATACCTTTCTGACAATCGGAGTGACAAATCCTAATCTCGATCTATGCCAACTCAACAAACACCATCGGAGACACTTGTAGAGCACCTTTATAATCACCCAGTTACGTTGTGACGTTTGGTAGCACACAAAGTGTTCCTCCGGTATTCGGGAGTTGCATAGGTCATAGTCATAGGAACATGTATAAGTCATGAAGAAAGCAGTAGCAACATACTAAACGATCAAGTGCTAAGCTAACGGAATGGGTCAAGTCAATCACATCATTCTCTAATGATGTGATCCCATTAATCAAATGACAACTCATGTCTATGGCTAGGAAACTTAATCATCTTTGATTCAACGGGCTAGTCATGTTGAGGCATAGTAGTGACACTCTGTTTGTCTATGTATTCACACATGTACCAAGTTTCTGGTTAATACAATTCTAGCATGAATACTAAACATTTATCATGATATAACGAAATATAAATAACAACTTTATTATTGCCTCTAGGGCATATTTCCTTCGGTCTCCCACTTGCACTAGAGTCAATAATAATCTAGTTCACATTGCCATGTGATTTAACACTAATAGTTCACATCACCATGTGATTAATATCCATAGTTCACATCGTCATATGGCCAACACTCAAAGGGTTTACTAGAGTCAGTAATCTAGTTCACATCACCATGTGATTAACAACAAAAGAGTACTAAGGTGTGATCATGTTTTGCTTGTGAGAGAAGTTTAGTCAATGGGTCTGCCAAATTCAGATCCATATGTATTTTGCAAATTTCTATGTCTACAATGCTCTGTACGGATCTGCTTTAGCTAATTGCTCCCACTTTCAATATGTATCCAGAAATAGACTTAGAGTCATCTGGATCAGTGTCAAAACTTGCATCGACGTAACCCTTTACGACGAACCTTTTGTCACCTCCATAATCGAGAAACATATCCTTATTCCACTAAGGATAATTTTGATTGTTGTTCAGTGATCTAGTCCTAGATCACTATTGTCAGTGATCTACTCCTAGATCACTATTGTACTCCTTTGCCAAACTCAGTGCAGGGGTATAAAATAGATCTGGTACACAGCATGCCATACTTTATAGAACCTATGGTTGAGGCATAGGGAATGACTTTCATTCTCTTTATATCTTCTGTCGTTGTTGGGCTTTGAGTCTTACTCAATTTCACACCTTGTAACACAGGCAAGAACTCTTTCTTTGACTGTTCCATTTTGAACTACTTCAAAATCTTGTCAAGGTATGTACTCATTGAAAAAAAAAACTTATCAAGCATCTTGATCTATCTCTACAGATCTTGATGCTCAATATGTAAGCAGCTTCACCGAGGTCTTTCTTTGAAAAACTCCTTCCAAATACTCCTTTATGTTTTCCAGAAAATTCTACATTATTTCTGATCAACAATATGTCATTCACATATATTTATCAGAAATGATGTAGTGCTCCCACTCACTTTCTTGTAAATACAGGCTTCACCGCAAGTCTGTATAAAACTATATGCTTTGATCAACTCATCAAAACGTACATTCCAACTCCGAGAAGCTTGCACCAGTCCATAGATGGATCGTTGGAGCTTGCACATTTTGTTAGCACCTTTAGCATTGACAAAAACTTCTGGTTGCATCATATACAACTCTTCTTTAAGAAATCCATTACGGAATGTAGTTTTGACATCCATTTGCCAGATTTCATAAAATGTGGCAATTTGCTAACATGATTTGGACAGACTTAAGCATCGCTACGAGTGAGAAAATCTCATCGTAGTCAACACCTTGAACTTTGTCAAACCTTTTTCGACAAGTCTAGCTTTGTAGATAGTAACACTACTATCAGCGTTCGTCTTCCTCTTGAAGATCCATTTATTTTCTATGGCTTGCCGATCATCGGGCAAGTCAACCAAAGTCCACACTTTGTTCTCTTACATGGATCCTATCTCATATTTCATGGCCTCAAGCCATTTCGCGGAATCTGGGCTCATCATCGCTTCTTCATAGTTCGTAGGTTCGTCATGGTCAAGTAACATGAACTCCAGAACAGGATTACCGTACCACTCTGGTGCGGATCTCACTCTGGTTCACCTACGAGGTTTGGTAGTAACTTGATCTGAGGTTACATGATCATCATCATTAGCTTCCTCACTAATTGGTGTAGGAGTCACAGGAACAGATTTCTGTGATGAACTACTTTCCAATAAGGGAGCAGGTACAGTTATCTCATCAAGTTCTACTTTCCTCCCACTCACTTCTTTTGAGAGAAACTCCTTCTCTAGAAAGGATCCATTCTTAGCAACGAATGTCTTGCCTTTGGATCTGTGATAGAAGGTGTACCCAACTATCTTCTTTGGGTATCCTATGAAGACACATTTCTCTAATTTGGGTTTGAGCTTATCAGGATGAAATCTTTTCACATAAGCATCACAACCCCAAACTTTAAGAAACGACAACTTTGGTTTCTTGCCAAACCACAGCTCATATGGTGTCGTCTCAACAGATTTAGATGGTGCCCTATTTAACGTGAATGCAGCTGTCTCTAATGCATAACCCCAAAACGATAGTGATAAATCGGTAAGAGACATCATAGATTGCACCATATCTAATAAAGTACGGTTACGATGTTCGGACACACCATTACGTTGTGGTGTTCCAGGTGGCGTGAGTTGCGAAACCATTCTGCATTGTTTCAAATGAAGACCAAAGTCATAACTCAAATATTCTCCTCCATGATCAGATCGTAGAAACTTTATTTTCTTGTTACAATGATTTTCCAATTCACTCTGAAATTATATGAACTTCTCAAATGTTTCAGACTTATGTTTCATCAAGTAGATATACCCATATCTGCTCAAATCATCTGTGAAGGTCAGAAACAAACGATACCCGTCGCGAGCCTCAACACTCATCGGATCGCATACATCAGTATGTATTATTTCCAATAAATCAGTTGCTCGCTCCATTGTTCCGGAGAACGGAGTCTTAGTCATCTTGCCCATAAGGCATGGTTCGCAAGCATCAAGTGATTCCAAAATCCCATTAGCATGGAGTTTCTTCATGCGCTTTACACCAATATGACCTAAACGGCACTTCCACAAATAAGTTGCACTATCATTATTAACTTTGCATCTTTTGTCTTCAATATTATGAATATGTGTATCACTGTGATCGAGATCCAGCAAACCATTTTCATTGGGTGTATGACCATAGAAGGATTTATTCATGTAAACAGAATAACAATTATTCTCTAACTTAAATGAATAACCGTAATGCAATAAACATGATCAAATTATATTCATGCTCAACGCAAACACCAAATAACACTTATTTAGGTTCAACACTAATCCTGAAAGTATAGGGAGTGTGCGATGATGATCATATCAATCTTGGAACTACTTCCAACACACATCGTCGCCTCGCCCTTAACTAGTTTCTGTTCATTCTGCAACTCCCGTTTCGAGTTACCATTCTTAGCAACTGAACCAGTATCAAATGCCGAGGGGTTGCTATAAACACTAGCAAAGTACACATCAATAATATACATATGGTACACTCATCGGATCGCATACAAAGGTTGGAAAATGCGGTAGGCGTAAGCAAGGCAGTTGGCCTTCGCCTAGTGCCTAGGCGGTGCTTAAGCGCCCTAGGCGCAGCCTAGGCGGTAATATAGATTCTACTATCAGGGTGTATTTATGGTTATTGTATGTGTACTAATGTTAATTTAGGGCAAATAAATAAGTTAACTACCATCTACTACCATTTGAATGTGTGATGTTTGGCATTTCAGTGCAATATGGCATGATTTCTCGCTTGGGTAAACAATTTATGGCATGCACTGCCTAGACTACTATTTATGCCCTAGGCGAGGCGTTTGGCCATTGCCTAGCGCCTATGTGTGCCTAAGCGCCTCCTAGGCACTGCCTTTTGCAACAGAGATGTATATCCAATATACCTTTGTTCACTTTGCTATCCTTCTTATCTGCCAAGTATCTAGGGCAGTTCCAGTTCAAGTGGCCATTTCCTTTGCAGTAGAAGCACTCAGTTTTAGGCTTGGGTCTAGCTTTGGGCTTCTTCACGGGAGCAGCAACTTGCTTGCCGTTCTTTTTTAAGTTCCCCTTCTTCCCTTTGCCCTTTTCTTGAAACTAGTGGTCTTGTCAACCATCAACACTTGATGCTTTTCTTGATTTCTACCTTCGTCGATTTTAGCATCACGAAGAGCTTGGAAATCGTTTCCGTTATCCCTTACATATTATTGTTCATCACGAAGTTCTAGTAACTTGGTGATAGTTACTAGAGAACTCTGTCAATCACTATCTTATCTAGAAGATTAGCTCCCACTTGATTCAAGTGATTGTAGTACTCAGACATTCTGATCACATGCTCACTAGCTGAGCTATTCTCCTCCATCTTGTAGGCAAAGTACTTGTCAAACGTCTCATACCTTTCAACATGGGCATGAGTCTGAAATACTAATTCAACTCTTGGAACATCTCATATGCTCCGTGGCATTTCAAAAACGTCTTTGAAGCCCCGATTCTAAGATGTAAAGCATGGTGCACTAAACTATCAAGTAGTCATCATATCGAGCTTGCCAAACATTCATAACGTCTACATTTGCTCCTGCAATCGGTCTGTCACCTAACGGTGCATCAAGGACATAATTCTTCTGTGCAGCAATGAGGATAATCCTCAGATCACGGATCCAATCTGCATCACTGCTACTAACATCTTTCAACTTAGTTTTCTCTAGGAACATATCAAAAATAAAACAGTGGAGCTAAACGCGAGCTATTGATCTACAACATAGATATGCTAATACTACCAGGACTAAGTTCATGATAAAATTAAAGTTCAATTAATCATATTACTTAAGAAATCCCACTTGGATAGACATCCCTCTAATCATCTAAGTGATCACGTGATCCATATCAACTAAACCATGTCCGATCATCACGTGAGATGGAGTAGTTTTCAATGGTGAACATCACTATGTTCATCATATCTACTATATGATTCACGCTCGACCTTTCGGTCTCAGTATTCTGAGGCCATATCTGCATATGCTAGGCTCGTCAAGTTTAACCCGAGTATTCTGCGTGTGCAAAACTAGCTTGCACCCGTTATATGTGAACGTAGAGCTTATAACACCCGATCATCACGTGGTGTCTCGGCACGACGAACTTCCGCAACGGTGCATACTCAGGGAGAACACTTATACCTTGAAATTTAGTGAGAGATCATCTTATAATGCTACTATCGATCTAAGCAAAATAAGATACATAAAAGATAAACATCACATGCAATCAATATAAGTGATATGATATGGCCATCATCATCTTGTGCCTTTGATCTCCATCCCCAAAGCACTATCATGATTACCATCGTCACCGGCGCGACACCTTGATCTCCATCGTAGCATCGTTGTCATCTCGCCAACTATTGCTTCTACGACTATCGTTACCGCTTAGTGATAAAGTAAAGCAATTACATGGTGATTGCATTTCATATAATAAAGTGACAACCATATGGCTCCCGCCAATTGCCGATAACTTTGTTACAAAACATGATCATCTTATACAATAAAATTTAGCATCATGTCTTGACCATATCATATCACAACATGCCCTGCAAAAACAAGTTAGACGTCCTCTACTTTGTTGTTGCAAGTTTTACGTGGCTGCTACGGGCTGAGAAAGAACCGTTCTTACCTATGCATCAAAATCACAATGATATTTCGTCAAGTATGTGTTGTTTTAACCTTCACAGCCACACTCGATTCAACTAAAGTTAGAGAAACTGACACCCGCTAGCCACCTGTGTGCGAAGAACGTCGGTAGAACCAGTCTCGCGTAAGCGTACGCGTAATGTCGGTCCGGGACGCTTCATCCAACAATACCGCCGAATCAAAGTATGACATGCTGGTAAGCAGTATGACTAGTATCGCCCACAACTCACTTGTGTTCTACTCGTGCATATAACATCTACGCATAAACCTGGCTTGGATGCCACTGTTGGGGAACGTAGTGATTTCAAAAAAAATCTACGCACATGCAAGATCATGGTGATGCATAGCAACGAGAGGGGAGAGTGTTGTCTACGTACCCTCGTAGACCATAAGCGGAAGCATTATGACAATGAGGTTGATGTAGTCGTACGTCTTCACGATCGACCGATCCTAGTACCGAAAGTACGGCACCTTCGCGATCTGCACACGTTCGGCTCGGTGATGTCCCACGAACTCACGATCCAGTAGAGTGTCAAGGGAGAGCTTCGGCAGCACGACAGCGTGATGACGGTGATGATGAAGCTACCGACGCAAGGCTTCGCCTAAGCACTACGACGATATGACCGAGGTGGATTATGGTGGAGGAGGGCACCGCACACGGCTAAAGGATCAAGGATCAACTTGTGTGTCTATGGGGTGTCCCCTGGCCACGTATATAAAGGATGGAGGGAGGAGGAGGCCGGTCCTCATAGGGCGGGCCCAAAGTGTGGAGTCCTAATAGGACTCCCTAGTCCTAGTAGGATTCCACCTCCCACATGGAATAGGAAAAAGGGAAGGGAGAAGGAGAAGGAAGGAAGGGGGCGTCCCTTTTCCCTAGTCCAATTCGGACCAGTCCATGGGGAAGGGGCACGGCCACCCTTGAGGGTTTTCTCTCCTTTCCCGTATGGCCCATTAAGGCCCAATACGAATTCCCGTAACTCTCCGGTACTCCGAAAAATACCTGAATCACTCGGAACCTTTTCGATGTCCGAATATAGCCTTCCAATATATCGATCTTTACGTCTCGACCATTTCGAGACTCCTCGTCATGCCCCCGATCTCATCCGGGACTCCGAACAAACTTTTGTCATCAAATCATATAACTCATAATACAAATTGTCACAGAATGTTAAGCGTGCGGACCCTACGGGTTCGAGAACTATGTAGACATGACCGAGACTTATCTCTAGTCAATAACCAATAGCGGAACCTGGATGCTCATGTTGGCTCCCACATATTCTACAAAGATCTTTATCGGTCAAACCGCATAACAACATACGTTGTTCCCTTTGTCATCCGTATGTTACTTGCCCGAGATTCGATCGTCGGTATCCTCATACCTAGTTCAATCTCGTTACCGGCAATTCCCTTTACTCGTTCCGTAATGCATCATCCCGCAACTAACTCATTAGTCACATTGCTTGCAAGGCTTATAGTGATGTGTGTCGGTGTCAAAACCGGCGGATCTCGGGTAGGGGGTCCCAAACTGTGCGTCTAGGCCGGATGGTAACAGGAGACAAGGGACACGAAGTTTACCCAGGTTCGGGCCCTCTCGATGGAGGTAAAACCCTACTCCTGCTTGATTAATATTGATGATATGGGTAGTACAAGAGTAGATCTACCACGAGATCAAGGAGGCTAAACCCTAGAAGCTAGCCTATGGTATGATTGTTGTATGATGAAGTTGTCCTAAGGACTAGAACCCTCTGGTTTATATAGACACCGGATAGGGTTAGGGTTACACAAAGTCGGTTACAATGGTAGGAGATATTGACCATCCGCATCGCCAAGCTTGCGTTCCACGCCAAGGAAAGTCCTATCCGGACACGGGACGAAGTCTTCAATCTTGTATCTTCATAGTCCTGGAGTCCGGCTGAAGGTATAGTCTGGCTATCCGAACACCCCCTAATCCAGGACTCCCTCAGTAGCCCCTGAACCAGGCTTCAATGACGACGAGTCCGGCGCGCAAATTGTCTTCGGGATTGCAAGGCGGGTTCCTCCTCCAAGTTCTTCAAGAAGATTTTAAACACCAAGGATAGTGTCCGGCTCTGCAAAATAAGTTTCCACATATTGCCATAGAGAGAATAACATTAGCACAAATCTAATCTGCTGACGTATTCCGTAGCGTGACATCACACAATGGCGAAGCCTTTATTCGAATTGTTTTTACTCTTCCACCTCAGCGTATTTCGCGAGGCGGTTTCCTTGGCACGTCCTGTCAAAGCAGAGATCGTGTCCCCCATTTACGGGATTCTCGTCAATACGGACGTGGGTAACCCAACCGTGCCATTTATCACGGCGCTTGGGAGGCAAGCGAGTTTTACTAGGCTGGTGGGGACGCATAGCCGCATCCGCCCATATAAGGGGATAAGGGTCCACCTTTTTACCTACGCCTTCTTCCTCCTTTGCCTATCCATCTTCTGCGCACCCGAGCTCCAGCGCCCAAGCCCGCACTTCCCACCTCAACCTTCTCCAGCAATTTCCGGAGCGGGAGGCAAGTGGATGGTCTCCTCCGTCACGGAGGGCCATGTCAAGAAGCTAAGGAAGGCCGGATACTTGTCCAAGGACATCGTGCACCGGCTTCCGGAGGAGGGGCAGCTTCTCCCCACCCCAAGGCCCCATGAGAGGGTAGTTTTTCCTTCCCCACTTCCTCCGCGGACTGGGTTTTCCACTCCACCCACTCGTCCGGGGGCTCATGTTCTACTACGGCTTGGATTTCCACGATCTGGCCCCGAACTTCGTCCTCAACATCTTGGCGTTTATCGTTGTGTGCGAGGCTTTCCTCCGCGTCCGCCCCCATTTCGGCCTCTGGCTCAATACCTTCAACGTCAAGCCCAAGGTGGTGCGCGGCAGCCAGGCGGAGTGCGGAGGCGCCATGGCAGGCAAGATAGCCAATGTCCTATGGCTCGAGGGCTCCTTCGTGGAGACCCTAAAGGGGTGGCAATTCGGGTGGTTTTAAATCACCGAGCCACGTGATCCAAAATGGATCGCAGCCCCTGAGTTCCGATCCGGACCCCCCACGCGGCTTATGTCCTGGAAGGAGACGGGCCTATCGTGGGGTGACGAAAAAGAGGTGACCGGGCTGCAAACATGCATCCGGTCCCTGGTGAACAAGCCGATCAAGCTTGTCAATGTGGTCCAGGTTATGCTCGTCTGCCGGATCCTCCCGTGTCAACAACGGGACTTTACTCTGTGGGAGTTCAACCCGGCGCAGCACCAAACCCTCAACAGGCTCTTCGACACGACGTACGAAGACGTCTGGAAGGTGCTAACCAAAGGCGACGAGGCTCCCGCATCCGCCTCCGAGGACCGCAGATACAGCTCGCAGCGTCACGCTAGCGAGGTAAGCTATTTTCACCCTTTACAGGATGTTTAAGTTTTTTCATAGCTTGACTCCATGCGGGATCTGAACTCCCTCACCTTTGACAGGCTTGGCAGGTGATATCCAGACTGATTAACTGTCCGGCTCCCTTGCCCGAAGACCCAGCCCCTGCTCTCCTAGTGAAGCTGCTGGCTCCGGCGCCTTATGTGGTGCCGGAGAAGAAGGCCAAGAAGAAGAAGGCCACGGGGACTCGAAAGAGTGCCCGTAACGTGGTAGTGTCAGACTTGTCATCTGACGAGTCCGAGACACTCTCCTCCAGTGAGAACGAGGAGGAGGAAGAAGAAGCCTCTCCCCCTCCAGCGGGGGGAGGAAGGAAAAGGAAGGCCTCCCCACCGGGGGAGGCCGAAGGGTCCAAGAAGAGGAAGACACCTCCGCCGGACTACTCCCCCAACGCCGACGAGGACGACGAGGAGTGGCCGGACAGGGCTAAGCGTCCGGCGAAATCGTAAGTATTCGGATATCAGAGTAACTCATGACGTTCCTTTGTTGCACAGCTTTCCCTAATGTCGAACATAATTATGCAGCCCGCCCCGGGCCGGACTCGACGAGTCGTCGAGCGGCTCCCTCGATTCGTCGGACATGAACTCAGTTCCGCCCGCTGTCTCCCCCCGCACTGCGGACGACGCCGAAGTGGCGTCGCGACCAGCTCCGAGGAAGGAGGAGGTGGTCCTGGAGGAGCCGCAAGGCGACCTCCCGGACCCCAGGAGTAAAGGGGACAAAACCCCCCAGGGCTCCAAGTCCGGCTTCGAGCCGGACACCACGCCGGAATCTTCAACGACTCTGGACCGCGGCAGGCGAACTCCTTCCAAGAGGAGCAAGCCTTCTGAGCCGGCGGCCTCCGTCCAACCGGAGGTGCCGGACAATCTGCTGGAGGTGCTTGACGGTGCCTCCATCGACGAGGAGCACCGTACTATTATGAGTACGGTGATCCAGAAGGTTCAGTCCGCCAAGAGCGGACTGAGTGAAGCTTGCGCTAGCCTTCTAACAGGCTTCGAGGTAAGTAAAAATATTACCGCATAGACAGTAGCCCCTGATGCTCTGTTGGGCGTTCGGAAGGAAAAGCCGAATAGAGGATCTATTAAATTTCGCAGGAGTCTAACAAAAAGAGTCAATATGCATATGCA
Source organism: Aegilops umbellulata (assembly GCA_032464435.1). Classification (NCBI taxonomy): domain Eukaryota; kingdom Viridiplantae; phylum Streptophyta; class Magnoliopsida; order Poales; family Poaceae; genus Aegilops; species Aegilops umbellulata. The sequence continues at coordinate 55,022,890 of CP136057.1, forward strand.
GGCTTCGCTGCTAGCCACCGCCGGACTGACTGCGAAGGTGGGTGTCCTGAAACAGGGCCTCGAGCGGACCGAGCAAGAGCTCGGCCTTGCCAAGCGGCAGCTCGAGGAAAAAGAAGGTAAGAGATACCTTACAGAGAAAGTGCATATAAAAAGATGCGATTGCAAAAAATAACAGGATTGTGCTGCTTATTGTAGGGGCCACGACTGAGGTGGCGACCCTCAAGCAGGCGTTGTCCGAGGCCGAGAAGAGAGCGGCCACGGAGCGCACCGAGCGAGAGAAATTTGAGGCGCAGGTCGGCGAGGCGCAGCAGGAGCTTCAGGCTCTCATGAAAAAACATGAGAGTTTGGAGCTTGACTCTAAAACGCAAGCGTCCGAGCTCGCCGCGGCCGTCAAGACTGCCGAGTCTGCCAAGGCCGAAGCCCAGAAGGCCCTCGAAGAGTTGGAGGCGATGAAAAAGATAGCGGCGGGTAAGGCATTCTTTATGCAAAGCAGAAATATAAAAGTAAACTACTTGTTACTTACCCGAATCCGGAGCTCTCCAGGGGCCTTCGCAGATCTTCCCCGCAGCTTATCCGATGCCGCCGCATTCTACCGATCCAAAGAGGGCAGCTCGACGGAGAAGGTGTTCTGGTCTCAGTATGCTGAGGTCGGACACCCTGTGCCCTTGAGCGACCAGCTGAAGCAGCTGGTCGAGCTCCACAAGGCGGCCGAACAGGCCATGACGGGCTTCATAGTTCGGCTGTGGCCTGGAGAGGCCCTGCCTGGGAGCTACTTCAGACTGGTGCAGCGGCTGGTGGAGGCCTGTCCAAGGCTCGAGGTCATCAAGCGCTCCGTCTGCATCGAAGGTGCCCGTAGGGCCCTTGCCCGAGCAAAGGTGCACTGGGGTAAGCTAGACGGTGAGAAGCTTGTGAGGGACGGGCCGCCGCCGGGGAAGGAGCATCGCAAGCCCGGGAACTATTACAAGGATGTTCTTGCTGGTGCCCACCTTGTGGTGGATGAATGTACCAAGGATGTAATGTTTGAATGAACTCGCTCGTGTTTATCCTGTGCGCTGAAAACTTGTTCATATGCGCTAAGCAATGCTTGTTGAATTTAAAATATTATTTTCTGTGCGGCCGTTTATCAAAAAAATTGAGAGATGGCCAGTCGTCGGCTTCCGCCCCCATGCCACTAGTGCTGGGGTGTTCGAGATAAACCTGAGCGCTCTTTTTCCCATGTTTGGGTCCTTCGAGGGAGGCGCTCAGCACAACGAACCAGGCAAACGGACTATAATGCTTGAACACTCTCACTTAGCCATAGAACTTTATAATTTTAAATTTCGGCGAAGACCCTAGTTCGGAAGACCGAGTTCGGGGCACTATCCACGCCTTGGCCGGACAAAGCCGGCTCCTCGCTCGAAGCGGCATAAGTCTTTAGGGACTCGAAAAACCTCTCGAACAGCGACCGGTCTCTCGCCTCAGCATGACAGTCAGTTTTAGCTTTCTCCACTGAGGTGCTCAGCCCAGCTCAACTGGGGCACAATCGCAGTGGTTCTCCAAGTGCCACCTTAGCCGATATAGCGGAACGTAAGGCACCAAAACATAGGAGCCGGGCAAACCCAACTATTGACCCAAATCATGATACGGAGCCAATGCATATAGTGCTATAAGTTCGGGGTGCCGCACTTATGAAGTGTTCGGACTTCTTACACCATATTAAGGGGTACTGAAGCCCCTGGCATATTTGTCGTACCACAGTGTACGGGTGCCACATGTCATTAATGAACATATATATATAGGGGATACTGCAAAAAAACAGACAAAAAGCTATGCATTGTTTATAAAGAGGCTGCTAACAAAGCAGAACGACACAAATAGTGCGATAAGCAAAAGATATTGGACTATTTAACATGTCCTTGCCAGGGGCAGGCCGCGGAATTGTATTCAAAACAGGTATACTGCTCGTAACAGAGACCACCTTGGGGTTTGAGGGAGTCCTGGATTAGAGGGTGTTCGGATAGCCGGACTATACCTTCAGCCGGACTCCAGGACTATGAAGATACAAGATTGAAGACTTCGTCCCGTGTCCGGAAGGATCTTTCCTTGGCGTGGAAGGCAAGCTAGGCGTGCGGATATTCAAGATCTCCTACCATTGTAACCGACTCTGTATAACCCTAACCCTATCCGGTGTCTATATAAACCGGAGGGTTGTAGTCCGTAGGACAACCATCATCATACACAATCATACCATAGGCTAGCTTCTAGGGTTTAGCCTCCTGGATCTCGTGGTAGATCTACTCTTGTACTACCCATATCATCAATATTAATCTATCAGGAGTAGGGTTTTACCTCCATCGAGAGGGCCCGAACCTGGGTGAAATAAAGTGTCCCTTGTCTCCTGTTACCATCCGACCTTGACGCACAGTTCGGGACCCCCTACCCGAGATCCGCCGGTTTTGACACCGACATTGGTGCTTTCATTGAGAGTTCCTCCGTGTCATCACTTTTAGGCTCGATGGCTCCTTTGATCATCAACAACGATGAGGTCCAGGGTGAGACTTTCCTCCCCGGACAAATCTTCGTCTTCGGCGGCTTCGCTCTGCGGGCCAATTCGCTTGGTCGTCTGGAGCAGATCGAAAGCTACGCCCCTGGCCATCAAGTCAGGTTTGGAAGCTTAAACTACAAGGCAGATATCCGCGGAGAATTGATCTTCGACGGGTTCGAGCCACAGCCAAGCGCGCCGCACTACCTCGAGGGGCATGATATAGCTCTGCCTCCGAATAGTGCCCTGGAGGCCGCACACACACCGGCCCCGATCCTTGACTCGGAGCCCGCTGCGTGCTTTGAGGATGAACGGTTGGACATCATCTTGGGGGCTGCGATCTTGAAGGCGATCAAGCCGAACGCCAGCCCCGCACTCCGCATGGCCCATGACTCCAAGGAATCGGATTCTTCTCCGAACTCCGGGCCTCCCGTGCCCCTGCCGATCGAATCCGATTGGGCGCCTATAATGGAGTTCACCGCCGCGGACATCTTTCCGCACTCACCTTTCGGTGATATCCTGAATTCTCTCAAGTCTCTCTCTCTCTCTCTATCAGGAGAGCCCAGGCCGGACTATGGTCTGCGAGGTTGGGATTCGGGCGACGAAGAAATTCAAAGCCCACCCACCACCCACTTAATAGCCACTGTCGATGATTTAACCGACATATTTGACTTCGGCTCCGAAGACTTCGACGGTATGGATGACGAAGGAGGAGACAAACAAGAACCAGCACCTGTAGGGCGCTGGACCGCCACCTCGTCATATGACATATATATGGTGGACGCTCCAAAGGATGGAGATGCCGATGGAACAACAGAGGATGACACCTCGAAAAAACAGCCAAAACGCCGGGGTCAACGGCGCCGCTCTAAATCCCGCCATAGCAGAAACGGTGATTCCGGCACGGGAGATAATACTACCACGGATAGCGCCGAAGAACACCAAATCCAGCAAGATTCGGCGCAGGAAGATGGAGAAGCCAGCCCTCATGAGAGAGCGGCAGAGCGAGAGGTTGAGGATGATAACTAAATGCCTCCCTCCGAAGACGAGGCAAGCCTTGGCGACGACGAATTCGTCGTACCATCAGACCCCGCCGAACAAGAGCGTTTCAAACGCAGGCCTCTAGCCACGGCGAATAGCCTAAAGAAAAAGCAGCAACAGCTTAGAGCTGATCAAGATTTGCTAGCTGACAGATGGACTGAAGTCCTTGCGGCCGAAGAGTATGAACTCGAGCGCCCCTCCAAAAATTATCCTAAGCGTAGACCGCTACCCCAATCAGAGGGGGAAGCACCTACATTACCAATGCATGACATGGCAGACCGGCCACCTCGCGGCCGCGACAGAGAGTCCTGTCGAACCTCTAAACAAGCCATGCCCCGGTGCCGCTCAACTAAGGCACGGGAAAATGAGCCAGACCTGCGAGACGTACTGGAGGATAAAGCAAGGCAAACTAGATCGATCTATGGATCGCGCAGACGCCCGACGACACGTGATGATGATCTTCACTCCGGACACAATAAATCCGGCCGGGCCGAACACAACAAGCATAGCTCTTCCGAGCTGCGTCGTGACATAGCCCAGTACAGGGGTGCCGCACACCCACTATGCTTCACAGATGAAGTAATGGATCATAAAATCCCAGAGGGTTTCAAACCCGTAAACATCGAGTCGTACGATGGTACGACAGATCCGGCAGTATGGATTGAAGATTATCTCCTTCACATCCACATGGCACGTGGCGACGATCTACACGCCATCAAATATCTCCCCCTCAAGCTCAAAGGACCAGCCCGGCACTGGCTTAACAGCCTACCAACGGACTCAATTGGTTCTTGGGAGGACCTGGAAGCCGCATTCCTCGACAACTTCCAGGGGAGCTATGTGCGGCCACCGGACGCCGACGACCTAAGCCACATAATTCAGCAGCCAGAAGAATTGGCCAGGCAATTCTGGGCACGGTTCCTAACAAAGAAAAATCAGATAGTCGATTGTCCGGACGCAGAGGCCCTAGCAGCCTTCAAACATAACATCCGCGACGAATGGCTTGCCCGGCACCTGGTATAGGAAAAGCCGAAATCTATGGCAGCCCTCACGACACTCATGACCCGCTTTTGTGTGGGCGAAGATAGCTGGCTAGCTCGCAGCAACAACTTATCAAAGAACCCTGGAAATTCGGATACCAAGGACAAAAGTGACAGGACACGTCGACACAAGCAGAAGCGTCGCATTAGCAGCGACAGCAATGAGGATACGGCAGTAAATGCCGGATTCAGAGGCTATAAATCCGGTCAGCGGAAAAAGCCATTTAAAAAGAATACCCAGGGCCCGTCCAGTTTGGACCGAATACTCGACCGCTCGTGCCAGATTCATGGCACCCCCGAAAGGCCAGCCAATCACACCAACAGGGATTATTGGGTGTTCAAGCAGGCAGGCAAGTCAAGAGCCGAACACAAAAACAAGGGGCTGCATAGCGACGACGAGGAGGAGCCCAGGCCGTCGAACAACAATGGACAGAAGGGGTTTCCCCCACAAGTGCGGACGGTGAACATGATATACGCGACCCACATTCCCAAGAGGGAGCGGAAGCGTGCGCTACGGGACGTATACGCGATGGAGCCAGTCGCCCCAAAGTTCAACCCATGGTCCTCCTGCCCGATCACTTTTGATCGAAGGGACCACCCCACTAGCATCTGTCATGGCGGTTTTGCCGCATTGGTTCTTGACCCAATCATTGACGGATTTCATCTCATAAGAGTCCTCATGGACGGCGGCAGTAGCCTGAACCTGCTTTATCAGGATACAGTGCGGAAAATGGGCATAGATCCATCAAGGATCAAGCCCACAAGGGCGACCTTCAAAGGCGTCATACCAGGTGTAGAGGCCAATTGCACAGGCTCTGTAACACTTGATGTGGTCTTCGGATCTCCGGATAACATCCGAAGCGAAGAGTTAATCTTCGATATAGTCCCGTTCCGCAGTGGCTATCACGCCCTGCTCGGACGAACCGCATTCGCTAAATTCAATGCGGTGCCGCACTACGCATATCTCAAGCTCAAGATGTCAGGCCCTCGAGGAGTAATTACGGTCAACGGTAACACTGAACGCTCCCTCCGTACGGAGGAGCACACGGCGGCCCTCGCAGCGGAAGTACAAAGCAGCCTTTCAAGGCAACTCTCTAGTCCGGCCGTTAAAAAGCCGGACAATGCAAAGCGCGCCCGGAGTAACCTACAACAAGACCACCTGGCACGTTCGGAGCAAGCGTAGCAATACGGCCCCAACCCCAGCCATCGCAACATAGCGGAGCTAGTACCTCGAGTACACAATTACGCCCTTGAAATTCCATGGGCACAGGGGGAGGGGCACATTAACGGCATGCTTACAATACGGCGTCAAACGTACTAGGGGCTGCCAGATTTTTTTTATTACTTTCAGGACTCCACACTCTGGATAACCTGTTCGGCTTTGCTGCCGCACAGACGATGCAAGACCCAGGGAAGCAGACAAAGCTATGCCGCATTATGGAACTCTCAGGTGGTCTCTATTTCGAGCGATATATCTATTTCTAAAATTCCGCGGCCTGCCCCTAGTCAGGACATGTTAAATAGTCTAATATCTTTTTGCTTATCGCACTACTTGTATCGTTCGGCTTTGATAAATAGCCTCTCTATAAACAATGCAAAGCTTTTCGCCTATTTTTTGAGTTGTCCTCTTTTAATATATATATATATATATATATATATATATATATATATATATATATATGTTCATTAAATAAACATGATCGCAACCGTACACCATGGTACGGCAAAACACGCCAGGGGCTTCATTACCCTTCTATCTAGTGTGAGAAGTCCGTACACTTTCACAAGTGCGGCACCCCGAACTTATAGCACTATATGCATCGGCTCCGAATCATGATTTTGGTCATATGTTGGGTTTGCCCGGCTCGTATGTTTTGGTGCCTTACGTTCCGCTATATCGGCTAAGGTAGCACTAGGAGAACCACTGCGATTGTGCCCCGGTTCGGCTGGGTTAAGCACCTCAGTGGAGAAAGCTAAAACAGACTGTCATGATAAGGCGTGAGACCGGTCGCTGTTCGAGAGGTTTTTCGAGTCCTTAAAGACTTATGCCGCTTCGAGCGAGGAGCTGGCTATGTCCGGCCAAAGGCGTGGATAGCGCCCCGAATTCAGCCTTCCGAACTAGGGGCTTCGCCGAAATTTAAAATTATAACGTTCTATGGCTAAGTGAGAGTGTTCAAGCATTATAGTCTGATTGCCTGGTTCGTTGTGCTGAGCGCCTCCCTCGAAGGACCCAACTATGGGAAAAAGAGCCCTCAGGTTTATCCCGAACACCCCAGCACTAGTGGCATGGGGGCAGAAGCCGACGACTGGCCATCTCTCAATTTTTGATAAACGGCCGCATAGAAAATAATATTTTAAATTCAATAAGCATTGCTTAGCGCATATGAACAAGTTTTCAGCGCACAGGATACAAACGAGCGAGTTCATTCAAATACTACATCTTTAGTACATTCATCCATGACAAGGCGGGCTCCGGCAAGAACTTCCTTGTAGTAGTTCTCGGGCTTGCGATGCTCCTTCCCCGGCGGCGGCCTGTCCTTCACCAGCTTCTCTCCGTCCAGCTTACCCCAGTGTACCCTTACACGGGCAAGGGCCCTCCGGGCACCTTCAATGCAGGCGGAGCGCTTGATGACCTCAGGCCGTGGACAGGCCTCCACCAGCCGCCGCACTAGCCCGAAATAGCTCCCAGGCAGGGCCTCTCCAGGCCACAGCCGAACTAGTAAGCCCTTCATGGCCTGTTCGGCCGCCTTGTGGAGCTCGACCAGCTGTTTCAGCTGATCGCTCAAAGGCACAGGGTGTCCGACCTCAGAATACTGAGACCAGAACACACTCTCGTCGAGCTGCCCTCTTCAGCTCAGTAGAATGCGGCGGTGGCGGATGCACTGTGGGGGAGATCGGCGAACGCCCCTGGAGAACTCCAGATTCGGGTAAGTGACAAGTAGTTTACTTTTATATTCCTACTTTGCATTAAGAATGCCTTACCCGTTGCTATCTTTTTCACCTCCTCCAACTCTTGGAGGGCCTTTTGGGCTTCGCCCTTGGCACTCTTGGCGGTCTCAAGGGCCGACGCGAGCTCGGATGCTTGCGCTTTTGACTCAAGCTCCAGACTCTCATGTTTTTCCATGAGAGCTTGCAGCTCTTGCTGCACCTCGCCGACCTGAACCCCAAGCCTTTCTCGCTCGGCGCGCTCCTCGGCCGTTTTCTTTCCGGCCTCAGCCAGCGCCTGCTTCAGGGTTGCCACCTCAGTTGTGGCCCCTACAATAAGCAGTACAATCCTGTTATTTCTTTCTGCAATCAAGCCTCTCTATAGGCACCTTTTTTCTTTTCTTTTTTTAGGGTATTTCTTACCTTCTTTCTCCTCGAGCTGCCATTTGGCAAGGCCGAGCTCTTGCTCGGTCCGCCCGAGGTCCTATTTAAGGACACCCACCTGCGCAGTCAGTGCGGCGGTGGACAGCAGCGAAGCCTGCATACGCATATTTGACTTTTTGTTGTTAGACTCCTACGAAAATTACTAGATCCTCTATTCGGCTTTTCTTTCCGAACATTGAACAGAACATCAGGGGCTACTGTCTATGCGGTAATAATTTGACACATTTTTACTTACCTCGAAGCCTGTTAGAAGGCTAGCGCAAGCTTCAGTCAGTCCGCTCTTGGCGGACTGAACTCTTTGGATCACCGTACTCATAACAGTACGGTGCTCCTCGTCGATGGCGGCGCCCTCAAGCACCTCCAGCAGATTGTCCGGCGCCTCTGGTTGGACGGAGGTCGCCGGCTCAGACGGCTTACTCCTGTCGGAAGGAGTTCGCCCACCGCGGACCGGGACTGTCGAGTTCGGCGGTGTCCGGCACAAAGCCGAACTTGGAGCCCTGGGGGGTTTCATCCCCTTTACTCCTGGGGTCCGGAGGATTGCCTTGCGGCTCCTCCAGGACCATCTCCTCCTGCCCTGGAGCTTGGCGGGACGCCACTTCAGCGTCGTCCGCCCTGCAGGGGGAGACAGTGGGCGGAACAGAGTTCACGTCCAACGAATCCAGGGAGCCGCTCGACGAATCCTCGAGTTTGGCCCGGGGCGGGCTGCATAAATTACGAGCAATATTAGGGAAAGTTGCGCATTAAAAGAATATCATGAGTCACTCTGGTATATAAGTACTTACGATTTCGCCGGACGCTTGGTTCTGTCCGGCCACTCCTCTCCGCCCTCTTCGGCATCGTGGGAGTAGTCCGGCAAAGGGGTCTTCCTTTTCCTCGACCCCTCGGCCTCCCCCGTTGGGGTGGCCTTCTTCTTCTTTTCTCCCCCCGCTGGGGGGGAGAGCTTTCTTGTTCCTCCTCCTCGTTTTCACGAGAGGAGAGCGTCGCGGACTTGTCAGATGACGAGTCCGACACCATCATATTTCGGGAACTCTTTCGAGTCCCGGTGGTTTTCTTCTTCTTGGCCTTCTTCTCTGGCACCACGTAAGGTGCCGGAGTCAACAGCTTCACTAGGAGAGATGGGGACGGGTCTTCGGGTAGGGGAGCCGGACAGTTAATTGGTCCGGATATCGCCTGCCAAGCCTGTCAAAGGCAAAGGGAGTTTAGATCCCGCATAGAGTTAATCTATGAAGAAGAGCTTAACAAACCTGTCAAAGGTATAGATAGCTTACCTCGCTGGCGTGACGCTGCGAGCTGTATCCGCGGTCCACGGAAGCGGATGTGGGGGACTCGGCGCCTTTGGTCAGCACCTTCCAGACGTCTTCATACGTCGTGTCGAAGAGCCTACTGAGGGTTTGGTGCTGCGCCGGGTCGAATTCCCACAAAGTAAAATCCCGTTGTTGGCACGGGAGGATCCGGCGGACGAGCATAACCTGGATCACATTGATCAGCCGGATTGGCTTGTTCACCAGGGACTGGATCCATGTTTGCAACCCGGTCACTTCTTCCTCGTTTCCCCACGACAGGCCCGTCTCTTTCCAGGACATGAGCCGCGTGGGGGGTCCGGATCTGAATTCGGGGGTTGCGACCCATTTTGAATCGCACGGCTCGGTGATGTAAAACCACCCGGCTTGCCACCCCTTTAGGGACTCCACAAAGGAGCCCTCGAACCAGAGGACGTTGGCCATCTTGCCGGCCATAGCGCCTCCGCACTCCACCTGGGTGCCGGACACCACCTTGGGCTTGACGTTGAAGGTCTTGAGCCAGAGGCCGAAGTGGGGGCGGACGCGGAGAAAGGCCTCACACATGACGATAAATGCCGAGATATTGAGGATGAAGTTCAGGGCCAGATCGTGGAAATCCAGGCCGTAGTAGAACATGAGCCCACGGACAAATGGGTGAAGTGGAAAGCCCAGTCCGCGGAGGAAGTGGGGAAGAAAAACTACCCTCTCATGGGGCCTTGGGGTAGGAAGAAGCTGCCCCTCCTCAGGAAGCCGATGCGGGATGTCCTTGGACAGGTATCCGGCTTTCCTTAGCTTTTTTACTTGAGCCTCCGTAACGTAGGAGGCCATCCACTTGCCTCCCGCTCCGGACATTGTTGGAGAAGGTTGAGGAAGGAAGAGCGGACTTGGGCGCTAGGGCTTGAGTGCGCGAGAGATGGATTGGCAAAGGAGGAAGAAGGCGTAAGTAAAAAGGTGAATCCTTATCCCTTTATACAAACGGGTGTGGTTAGGCGTCCCCACCTACCTAATAAAACTCACTTGCCTCCCAAGCGCCGTGGTAAATGGCGCAGTTGGGTTAACCACGTCCGTATTGATGAGAATCCCGTTAAAAGGGGCACACGATCTCTGCTTTGACAAGACGTGCCAAGGAAACCGCCTCGCTAAACACGCTGAGGTGGAACAATGAAAACAATTTATATAAAGAGCTTGGCCGCAGTGTTATGACGCACTGCGGAATACGTCAGCAGATTTGATTTGTGTTAATATTATTCTCTATATGGCAATATGTGGAAACCTATTTTGCAGAGCCGGACACTATTTTTGGTGTTTACAATATTCTTGAAGAACTTGGAGGAGGAACCCGCCTTGCAATGCCGAAGACAATCTGCGCGCGGGACTCGTCGTCATTGAAGCCTGGTTCAGGGGCTACTGAGGGAGTCCTGGATTAGGGGGTGTTCGGATAGCCGGACTATACCTTCAGCTAGACTCCAGGACTATGAAGATACAAGATTGAAGACTTCGTCCCGTGTCCGGAAGGATCTTTCCTTGGCGTGGAAGGCAAGCTAGGCGTGCGGATATTCGAGATCTCCTACCATTGTAACCGACTCTGTATAACCCTAACCCTATCCGTTGTCTATATAAACCGGAGGGTTGTAGTCCGTAGGACAACCATCATCATACACAATCGTACCATAGGCTAGCTTCTAGGGTTTAGCCTCCTGGATCTCGTGGTAGATCTAGTCTTGTACTACCCATATCATCAATATTAATCTAGCAGGAGTAGGGTTTTACCTCCATCGAGAGGGCCTGAACCTGGGTAAAATAAAGTGTCCCTTGTCTCCTGTTACCATCCGACCTTGACGCACAGTTCGGGACCCCCTACCCGAGAACCGCCGGTTTTGACACCGACAGGGTTCCATAGTGCAGCATGGCTTGTCTGCTTCCCTGGGTCTTGCATCGTTTGTGCGGCAGTTGAATTGCCGAACAGGTCGTCCGAAGTATGGAGTCCTGAAAGTAAGAGAAAGAAGAAGAAAATCGGCAGCCCCTAGTACGTTTTAGGCCGTATTTTGGGTTTGCCATTATTGTGCCCCTTCCCCTGCCCCCATGGTATTTCAAGAGCGTAGTTATGTACGCGAAGCACTGGTTCCGCTATGTCGCGAGGGCTGGGGTTGGGGTCGCACTACTATGCCTGCTCAGAACGTGCCAGGCGGCCTTGTTGTAGGTTATTCCGGGCGCGCTTGGCGGTGTCTGGCTTTTTAATGGTCGGACTGGAGAATTGCCTAAGAAGGCTGCTTTATACTTCTACTGCGAGGGCCGCCGTGTGTTCCTCCGTTCGGAGGGAGCGCTCGGTGTTTCCATTGACCGTAATTACTCCTCGAGGGCCTGGCATCTTGAGCTTGAGATATGCGTAGTGCGGCACCGCATTGAACTTTGCAAATGCGGTTCGCCCGAGCAGGGCGTGATAGCCACTGCGAAACAGGACTATATCGAAGATTAACTCTTCGCTTCGGAAATTGTCCGGAGATCCGAAGACCACTTCAAGTGTTACTAAGCCTGTGCAGCTGGCCTCTACACCTGGTATAACGCCTTTAAAGGTCGTTTTTGTGGGCTTGATCTTCGAGGGATCGATGCCCATTTTCCGCACTGTATCCTGGTAAAGCAGGTTCAGGCTGCTGCCGCCGTCCATGAGGACTCTTGTGAGATGAAATCCGTCGATAATTGGGTCAAGAACCAATGCGGCAAACCCTCCATGACGGATGCTAGTGGGATGGTCCCTTCGATCAAAGGTGATCGGGCAGGAGGACCATGGGTTGAACTTTGGAGCGACTGGCTCCAGCGCGTATACGTCTCGTAGCGCACGCTTCCGCTCCCTCTTAGGAATGTGGGTTGCGTATATCATGTTCACCGTCCGCACTTGTGGGGGAAAACCCTTCTGTCCACTGCTGTTCGGCGGCCTGGGCTCCTCCTCGTCATCGTTGTGCAGCCCCTTGTCTCTGTTTTCGGCTCTTAACTTGTGTGCCTGCTTGAACACCCAACAATCCCTATTGGTGTGATTTGCTGGCCTTTCGGGGGTGCCATGTATCTGGCACAAGCGGTCGAGTATTCGGTCCAAACTGGACGGGCCCTGAGTATTCTTTTTGAATGGATTTTTCCGCTGGCCGGATTTATAGCCTCTGAATCCGGCATTTACTGCCGTATCCTCGTTGTTGTCGTTGTTAACACGGTGCTTTTGCTTGTTCCGGCGTGTCCTGCCACTTTTGTCCTTGGTATCCAAATTACCAGGGTTCTTTGCTAAGTTGTTACTGCGAGCTAGCCAGCTGTCTTCTCCTGCGCAAAAGCGGGTCATGAGTGTCGTGAGGGCTGCCATAGATTTCGGCTTTTCCTGTCCCAGGTGCCGGGCAAGCCACTCGTCGCGGATATTATGCTTGAAGGCTGCTAGGGCCTCAGCGTCCGGACAGTCGACTATCTGGTTTTTCTTTGTTAGGAACCGTGTCCAGAATTGCCTGGCCGATTCCTCTGGCTGCTGGATTATGTGGCTTAGGTCATCGGCATCCAGTGGTCGCACATAAGTGCCCTGGAAGTTGTCGAGGAATGCGGCTTCCAGGTCCTCCCAAGAACCAATTGAGTCTGCTGGCAAGCTGTTGAGCCAATGTCGGGCCGGTCCCTTGAGTTTGAGTGGGAGGTATTTGATGGCGTGTAGATCATCACCACGGGCCATGTGGATATGAAGGAGATAATCCTCGATCCAGACCGCGGGATCTGTTGTGCCATCGTATGATTCGATGTTTACGGGTTTAAAGCCCTCAGGGATTTTATGATCCATTACTTCATCTGTGAAGCATAGTGGGTGTGCGGCGCCTCTATACTGGGCTATGTCACGGCGCAGTTCGGAAAGAGCTTTGTCCATTGTGTTCGGCCCGGCCGGATTTATCGTATCCGGAGTGACGATCACCATCACGTGTCGTGGGGCGCCCGCGCGATCCATAGATCGACCTTGTTTGCCTTGCCTTGTCCTCCAGTATATCTCGCAGGTCCGACGCGTTTTCCCGTGCCTTAGCATGTTTTGAGCGGCGTCGGGACATGGCTTGAGTGGAGGGCTTGGAGGCCTCTCTGTCGCGGCCACGAGGTGGCCGGTCTGCCATGTCATGCGCTGGTGATGTAGGTGCTTCCTCCTCTAATCGGGGTAGCAGCCTGCGCTTTGGGTAACGCTTGGAGGGGCGTTCGAGTTCATACTCTTCGGCCGCAAGGACTTCAGTCCATCTGTCAGCTAGCAAATCTTGATCAGCTCTAAGCTGTTGTTGCTTTTTCTTGAGGCTGCTTGCCGTGGCTAAAAGCCTGCGCTTGAAACGCTCTTGTTCGATGGGGTCTGATGGTACGACGAATTCGTCGTCGTCGAGGCTTGCCTCGTCTTCGGAGGGAGGCATGTAGTTATCGTCCTCAACCTCTCGGTCTGCCGCCCTCTCATGAGGGATGGCTTCTCCATCTTCTTGTGCCGAATCTTGCTGGAGGGGGTGTTCTTCGGCACTATCCGGGGTAGTATTATCTCCCGTGCCGGTATCATCGTTTTTGCTTTGGCGGGATTTAGAGCGGCACCGCTGACGCCCGCGCTTTGGCAGTTTCTTGGAGGTATCATCCTCCGCTGTTCCATCGCCATCTCCATCTTTTGGAGTATCCACCATATATATATCATATGACGAGGTGGCCTTCCAGCGCCCTACAGGTGCTGGTTCCTGTTCGTCTCCTGCATCGTCGTCCGTACCGTCGATGTCTTCGGAGTCGAAGTCAAGCATGTCGGTTAAATCGTTGACAGCGGCTACAAAGTGGGTGGTGGGTGGGATTTGAATTTCTTCATCGTACGTATCCCATCCTTGCTGGCCATAGTTCGGCCAGGGCTCTCCTGATAAAGAGAGAGACTTTAGTGAGTTCAGGATGTCGCCAAAGGGCGAGTGCTGAAAGATGTTCGCGGCCGTGAACTCCATGATCAGTGCCCAATCGGATTCGATTGGCAGGGGCGCGGGTGGTTCGGAGTCCGGAGGGGAATCCGGATCCTCGGAGTCACGGGTCATGCAGAGTGCGGGGCAGGTATCTGGCTCGATCGCTTTTGAGATCGCAGCCCCTGAGGTGGCGTCCAACCGTTCACCCTCGATCGGCGCCGCAGATTCCGAGTTAAGGGTCGAAACCGACGCGTGTGCGGGCTCCAGGGCACTGTTCGGCGGCAGAGCTAGATCATGCCCATCGAGACAGTGCGGCGCGCTTGGCTGTGGCTCGAATCCGTCGAAGATCAAGTCCCCACGGATGTCAGCCGTGTAGTTCCAACTTCCAAACCTGACCTGATGGCCAGGGGCGTAGCTTTCGATCTGCTCCAGGCGGCCAAACGAATTGGCCCGCAGTGCGAAGCAGTCAAAGACGAAGATCTGTCCAGGGAGAAAAGTCTCACCCTGGACTGCATCGTCGTTGATGATCAAAGGAGCCATCGGGCCTAAAAGTGACGACACAGAGGAACTCTCAATGAAAGCACCAATGTCGGTGTCAAAACCGGCGGATCTTGGGTAGGGGGTCCCGAACTGTGCGTCTAGGCCGGATGGTAACAGGAGACAAGGGACACGAAGTTTACCCAGGTTCAGGCCCTCTCGATGGAGGTAAAACCCTACTCCTGCTTGATTAATATTGATGATATGGGTAGTACAAGAGTAGATCTACCACGAGATCAAGGAGGCTAAACCCTAGAAGCTAGCCTTGTTGGAAATATGCCCTAGAGGCAATAATAAATTGATTATTATTATATTTCCTTGTTCATGGTAATCGTTTATTATCCATGCTAGAATTGTATTGATAGGAAACTCAGATACATGTGTGGATACATAGACAACACCATGTCCCTAGTAAGCCTCTAGTTGACTAGCTCGTTGATCAATAGATGGTTACGGTTTCCTAACCATGGACATTGGATGTCGTTGATAACGGGATCACATCATTAGAAGAATGATGTGATGGACAAGACCCAATCCTAAGCCTAGCACAAGATCATGTAGTTCGTATGCTAAAGCTTTTCTAATGTCAAGTATCGTTTCCTTAGACCATGAGATTGTGCAACTCCCAGATACCGTAGGAGTGCTTTGGGTGTGCCAAACGTCACAACGTAACTGGGTGGCTATAAAGGTACACTACAGGTATCTCCGAAAGTGTCTGTTGGGTTGGCACGAATCGAGACTGGGATTTGTCACTCCGTGTGACGGAGAGGTATCTCTGGGCCCACTCGGTAGTACATCATCATAATGTGCACAATGTGATCAAGGAGTTGATCACGGGATGATGTGTTGCGGAACGAGTAAAAGAGACTTGCCGGTAACGAGATTGAACAAGGTATCGGGATACCGACGATCGAATCTCGGGCAAGTATCGTACCGATAGACAAAGGGAATTGTATACGGGATTGATTAAGTCCTTGACATCGTGGTTCATCTGATGAGATCATCGTGGAACATGTGGGAGCCAACATGGATATCCATATCCCGCTGTTGGTTATTGACTGGAGAACGTCTCGGTCATGTCTGCATGGTTCCCGAACCCGTAGGGTCTACACACTTAAGATGCTAGGGTTATAAAGGAAGTTTGTATGTGGTTACCGAATGTTGTTCGGAGTCCCGGATGAGATCCTGGACGTCACGAGGAGTTCCGGAATGGTCCGGAGGTAAAGATTTATATATGGGAAGTCCTGTTTTGGTCACCGAAAGAGTTTCGGGTTTTATCGGTAGTGTACCGGGACCACCGGAGGGTCTCGGGGGTCCACCAAGTGGGGCCACCTGCCCCGGAGGCTTGCATGGGCCAAGGGTGGGGAGGGACCAGCCCCTAAGTGGGCTGGTGCGCCTCCCACAAGGGCCCAAGGTGCCTAAGAGGTGGAAAGGGGGCAAACCCTAAGGGGATATGTGCCTTAGGGCCCATATTGGTGCGCCTCCCTCTCCCCTCCCCTCTTGGCCGCCACCCAAGTCCCATCTAGGGCTGCCGCCCCCCTAGGGGTGGGAACCCTAGAGGGTGCGCAGCCCCTTCCCCTCCCCTATATATAGTTGAGGCATAGGGCTTCCCACAAGACGCGATTCGATCTCTCGTTGGTGCAGCCCTGCGTCTCTTCTTCCTCCTCTTCTGTGGTGCTTGGCGAAGCCCTGCAGGATTGCCACGCTCCTCCACCACCACCATGCCGTTGTGCTGCTGCTGGATGGAGTCTTCTTCAACCTCTCCCTCTCTCCTTGCTGGATCAAGGCGTGGGAGACGTCACCGGGCTGTACGTGTGTTGAACGCGAAGGTGCCGTCTGTTCGGCACTAGGATCATCGGTGATCTGAATCACGACGAGTACGACTCCATCAACCCCGTTCACTTGAACGCTTCCGCTTAGCGATCTACAAGGGTATGTAGATGCACTCTCCTTCCCCTCGTTGCTGGTTTCTCCATAGATAGATCTTGGTGACACGTAGGAAAATTTTGAATTTCTGCTACGTTCCCCAACAGTGGTATCAGAGCTAGGTCTATTGCGTAGATTCTATGCACGAGTAGAACACAAAGTAGTTGTGGGCGTTGATTTTGTTCAATATGCTTACCGTTACTAGTAAATCTTGATTCGGCGGCATTGTGGGATGAAGCAGCCCGGGCCGACCTTACACGTACACTTACGTGAGACAGGTTCCACCGACTGACATGCACTAGTTGCATAAGGTGGCTAGCGGGTGCCAGTCTCTCCCACTTTAGTCGGATCGGATTCGATGAAAAGGGTCCTTATGAAGGGTAAATAGCAATTGACATATCACGTTGTGGTTTTGCGTAGGTAAGAAACGTTCTTGCTAGAAACCCATAGTAGCCACGTAAAACATGCAAACAACAATTAGAGGACGTCTAACTTGTTTTTGCAGGGTATGCCATGTGATGTGATATGGCCAAAAGGATGTGATGAATGATATATGTGATGTATGAGATTGATCATGTTCTTGTAATAGGAATCACGACTTGCATGTCGATGAGTATGACAACCGGCAGGAGCCATAGGAGTTGTCTTTAATTTATTTATGACCTGCGTGTCAACATAAACATCATGTAATTACTTTACTTTACTGCTAACCGTTAGCCATAGTAGTAGAAGTAATAGTTGACATGACAACTTCATGAAGACACGATGATGGAGATCATGATGATGGAGATCATGGTGTCATGCCGGTGACGACGATGATCATGGAGCCCCGAAGATGGAGATCAAAAGGAGCAAAGTGATGATGGCCATATCATGTCACTATTTGATTGCATGTGATGTTTATCATGTTTATACATCTTATTTGCTTAGAACGACGGTAGTAAATAAGATGATCCCTCATTAAAATTTCAAGAAAGTGTTCCCCCTAACTGTGCACCGTTGCGAAAGTTTGTCGTTTCGAAGCACCACGTGATGATCGGGTGTGATAGATTCTTACGTTCGAATACAACGGGTGTTGACGAGCCTAGCATGTACAGACATGGCCTCAGAACACATGCAAACACTTAGGTTGACTTGACGAGCCTAGCATGTACAGACATGGCCTCGGAACACAGAAGACCGAAAGGTCGAGCATGAGTCGTATGGTAGATACGATCAACATGAAGATGTTCACCGATGATGACTAGTCCATCTCACGTGATGATCGGACACGGCCTAGTTGACTCGGATCATGTAATCACTTAGATGACGAGAGGGATGTCTATCTGAGTGGGAGTTCATAAGATGAACTTAATTATCCTGAACATAGTCAAAAGATCTTTGCAAATTATGTCGTAGCTCGCGCTTTAGTTCTACTGTTTTAAATATGTTCCTAGAGAAAATATAGTTGAAAGTTGATAGTAGCAATTATGCGGACAGTAGAAGGCTTGTGTCCTTAATGCACCGCTCGGTGTGCTGGACCTCGAACGTGGTCTGTGGATGTTGCGAACATCTGACATACACGTTTTGATGACTACATGATAGTTCGGTAATGATAAATGGTTTAGAATTGAGGCACCGAAGACATTTTGAAATGTCGCGGAACATATGAGATGTTTCGAGGGCTGAAATTGGAATTTCAGGCTCGTGCCCACGTCAAGAGGTATAAGACCTCCGACGATTTTCTTGGCCTGCAAACTAAGGGAGAAAAGCTGAATAGTTCAGCTTGTGCTCAGATTGTCTAAGTACAACAATCACTTGAATCGAGTGGGAGTTGATCTTCCAGATAAGATAGTGATGTTTCACCAAAGTCATTGCCACCAAGCTGCTAGAGCTTCGTAATGAACTATAACATATCAGGGATAGATATGATGATCCTTGAAATATTCGCGATGTTTGACACCGCGAAAGTAGAAATCAAGAAGGAGCATCAATTGTTGATGGTTAGTGAAACCACTAGTTTCAAGAAGGGCAAGGGCAAGAAGGGATACTTCATGAAACGGCAAATCAGTTGCTGCTCTAGTGGAGAAACCCAAGGTTGAACCCAAACCCGAGACTGAGTGCTTCTGTAATAAAGGGAACAGTCACTGGAGCAGAATTACCCTAGATACTTGGTAGATGAGAAGGCTGTCAATAGAAGTATATTGGATATACATTATGTGAATGTGTACTTTACTAGTACTCCTAGTAGCATCAGGGTATTAGATACCGGTTCGATTGCTAAGTGTTAGTAACTCGAAATAAAAGCTACGGAATAAACGGAGACTAGCTAAAGGTGAGCTGACGAGATGTGTTGGAAGTGCTTCCAAGGTTGATATGATCAAGCATCGCACGCTCCCTCTACCATCGAGATTGGTGTTAAACCTAAATAATTGTTATTTGGTGTTTGCGTTGAGCATAGACATGATTGGGTTATGTCTATCGCAATACGGTTATTCATTTAAGGAGAATAATGGTTACTCTATTTATTTGAATAATACCTTCAATGGTCTTGCACCTAAAATGAATGGTTTATTGAATCTCGATCATAGTGATACACATGTTCATGCCAAAAGATATAAGATAGTAATGATAGTACCACCTACTTGTGGCACTGCCAAGTAAGTCATATTGGTATAAAACGCATGAAGAAGCTCCATGTTGATGGATCTTTGGACTCACTCATTTTTGAAAAAAAGGATTGAGTAATGTGAACCATGTCTATTGGTATATACGCATGAAGAAACTCCATGCAGATGGACCGTTTGGACTCACTTGATTTTGAATCACTTGAGATATGCAAATCATACCACATGGGCAAGATGACTGAAAGCTTCGGTTTCAGTAAAATGGAACAAGAAAGCAACTTGTTGGAAGTAACACATTTTGATGTGTGCAGTCCAATGAGTGCTGAGGCACGCAGTGGATATCGTTATGCTCTTACTTTACAGATGATTTGAGTAGATACTGGGTATATTTACTTGATGAAACACAAGTCTGAATTATTGAATGGTTCAAGTAATTTCAGAATGAAATTGAAGATCTTCGTGATAAGAGGATAAAATGTCTATGATATGATCACAGAAATAAATATCTGAGTTACGAGTTTGGCACTGTGGAAATTGTTTCACAACTAATACCGCCTGGAACACCATAGTGTGATGGTGTGTCCGAACATCATAGTTGCACCCTATTGGATATGGTGCGTACCATGATGTCTCTTATCGAATTACCACTATCGTTCATGGGTTAGGCATTAGAGACAACTGCACTCGCTTTAAATAGGGAATCACGCAAATCCGTCGAGACTACACCGTATGAACTGTGGTTTAGAGAAACCTAAGCTGTTGTTTCTTAAAAAGTTTGGGGTCACGACGCTTATGTGAAAAAGTTTCAGGCTGATAAGCTCGAACCCAAAGCAGATAAATGCATCTTCATAGGACACCCAAAACAGTTGGGTATACCTCCTGTCTCATATCTGAAAGCAATAGGGATTGTTTCTAGAATCGGGTCCTTTCTCGAGGAAAAGTTTCTCTCGAAAGAATTGAGTGGGAGGATGGTGGAGACTTGATGAGGTTATGGAACCGTCACTTCAACTAGTGTGTAGCAGGGCACAGGAGTTGTTCCTATGGCACCTACACCAATTGAAGTGGAAGCTTATGATAGTGATCATGAGACTTCGGATCAAGTCACTCCCAAACCTCGTAGGATGATAAGGATGCGTACTACTTCAGAGTGGTACGTAATCCTGTCTTGGAAGTCATGTTGCTAGACAACAATGAACCTACGAGCTATGGAGAAGCGATGGTGGGCGCGGATTCCGATGAATGGCTCGAGGCCATAAAATCCGGGAGAGGATCCATGTATGAAAACAAAGTGTAGACTTTGGCAGAACGGCTCGATGGTCGTAAGGCTGTTGAGTACAGATGGATTTTAAAAGGAAGACGGATAATGATGGTAAATGTCACCATTAAGAAAGCTCGACTTGTCGTTAAGATGTTTCCCGATAAGTTCAAAGAGTTGACTACGATGAGACTTTCTCACTCGTAGCGATGCTAAGAGTCTGTTGGAATTAGCAGGTACTGCATTATTTATGAAATCTTGCAGATAGGATGTCAAAATATTGTTTCCTTGTTCTTGAGGAAAGGTTGTATGTGATACAACCAGAAGATTTTGTCGATCCTGAAAGATGCTAACAAGCATGCAAAGCTCCAGCAATCCTTCTAAGGACTGGAGTAAGCATCTCGGAGTTGGAATGTACACTTTGATGAGATGATCAAAGATTTGGGTTTATACAAAGTTTATGAGAAACTTGTATTTCCAAAGAAGTGAGTGGGAGCACTATAGAATTTCTGATGAGTATATGTTGTTGACATATTGTTTATCGGAAATGATGTAGAATTTCTGGAAGGCATATAGGGTTGTTTGAAAAATGTTTTGCAATGAAAACCTGGATTAAGCTACGTAAACATTGAGCATCAAGATCTATAAGGATAGATCAAAATCGCTTAATAGTACTTTCAAACGAACACATACCATGACAAGATTTTGAAGGAGTCCAAATAGATCAGCAAAGAAGGAGTTCTCGGCTGTGTTACAAGGTGTGAGTATTGAGCAAGACTCAAGACATGACCACGGCAGAATAGAGAGAAAGGACGAAGGTCGTCCCCTATGCTTCAGTCGTAGGCTCTAAAGTATGCTATGTTGTGTACCGCACCTGAAGTGTGCCAAACCATGAGTCAGTCAAGGGGTACAAGTGTGATCTAGAAATGGATCACAGGACAACGGTCAAGGTTATCCTTAGTAACTAGTGGACTAAGGAATTTTCTCGATTATGGAGGTGGAAAAAGAGTTCGTCGTAAAGGGTTACGCCGATGCAAACTTTGACACTAATCCAGATTATTCTGAGTAGTAAATTGGATTCGTATAGTAGAACAGTTATTTGGAATAGTTCCAAATAGAGCGTGGTAGCTGCATCTGCAAGATGACATAGAGATTTGTAAAGCACACATGGATCTGAAAGGTTCAGACCCGTTGACTATAACATCTCTCACAAGCATAACATGATCAAACCCAGAACTCTTTGGGTGTTAGTCACATGGGGATGTGACCTTGAGTGTTAATCACATAGCGATGTGAACTAGATTATTGACTCTAGTGCAAGTGGGAGACTGTTGGAAATATGCCCTAGAGGCAATAATAAATTGATTATTATTATATTTCCTTGTTCATGATAATCGTTTATTATCCATGCTAGAATTGTATTGATAGGAAACTCAGATACATGTGTGGATACATAGACAACACCATGTCCCTAGTAAGCCTCTAGTTGACTAGCTCGTTGATCAATAGATGGTTACGGTTTCCTAACCATGGACATTGGATGTCGTTGATAACGGGATCACATCATTAGAAGAATGATGTGATGGACAAGACCCAATCCTAAGCCTAGCACAAGATCATGTAGTTCGTATGCTAAAGCTTTTCTAATGTCAAGTATCGTTTCCTTAGACCATGAGCTTGTGCAACTCCCGGATACCGTAGGAGTGCTTTGGGTGTGCCAAACGTCACAACGTAACTGGGTGGCTATAAAGGTACACTACAGGTATCTCCGAAAGTGTCTGTTGGGTTGGCACGAATCGAGACTGGGATTTGTCACTCCGTGTGACGGAGAGGTATCTCTAGGCCCACTCGGTAGTACATCATCATAATGTGCACAATGTGATCAAGGAGTTGATCACGGGATGATGTGTTGCGGAACGAGTAAAAGAGACTTGCCGGTAACGAGATTGAACAAGCTATCGGGATACCGACGATCGAATCTCGGGCAAGTATCATACCGATAGACAAAGGGAATTGTATACGGGATTGATTAAGTCCTTGACATCGTGGTTCATCCGATGAGATCATCGTGGAACATGTGGGAGCCAACATGGGTATCCAGATCCCGCTGTTGGTTATTGACTGGAGAACGTCTCGGTCATGTCTGCATGGTTCCCGAACTCGTAGGGTCTACACACTTAAGGTTCGATGACGCTAGGGTTATAAAGGAAGTTTGTATGTGGTTACCGAATGTTGTTCGGAGTCCCGGATGAGATCCTGGACGTCACGAGGAGTTCCGGAATGGTCCAGAGGTAAAGATTTATATATGGGAAGTCCTGTTTTGGTCACCGAAAGAGTTTCGGGTTTTATCGGTAGTGTACCGGGACCACCGGAGGGTCTCGGGGGTCCACCAAGTGGGGCCACCTGCCCCGGAGGCTTGCATGGGCCAAGGGTGGGGAGGGACCAGCCCCTAAGTGGGCTGGTGCGCCTCCCACAAGGGCCCAAGGTGCCTAAGAGGTGGAAAGGGGGCAAACCCTAAGGGGATACGGGCCTTAGGGCCCATATTGGTGCGCCTCCCTCTCCCCTCCCCTCTTGGCCGCCACCCAAGTCCCATCTAGGGCTGCCGCCCCCCTAGGGGTGGGAACCCTAGAGGGTGTGCAGCCCCTTCCCCTCCCCTATATATAGTTGAGGCATAGGGCTTCCCACAAGACGCGATTCGATCTCTCGTTGGTGCAGCCCTGCGTCTCTTCTTCCTCCTCTTCTGTGGTGCTTGGCGAAGCCCTGCAGGATTGCCACGCTCCTCCACCACCACCATGCCGTTGTGCTGCTGCTGGATGGAGTCTTCTTCAACCTCTCCCTCTCTCCTTGCTGGATCAAGGCGTGGGAGACGTCACCGGGCTGTACGTGTGTTGAACGCGGAGGTGCCGTCTGTTCGGCACTAGGATCATCGGTGATCTGAATCACGACGAGTACGACTCCATCAACCCCGTTCACTTGAACGCTTCCGCTTAGCGATCTACAAGGGTATGTAGATGCACTCTCCTTCCCCTCGTTGCTGGTTTCTCCATAGATAGATCTTGGTGACACGTAGGAAAATTTTGAATTTCTGCTACGTTCCCCAACAAGCCTATGGTATGATTGTTGTATGATGAAGTTGTCCTACGGACTAGAACCCTCCGGTTTATATAGACACCGGATAGGGTTAGGGTTACACAAAGTCGGTTACAATGGTAGGAGATCTTGAATATCCGCATCGCCAAGCTTGCCTTCCACGCCAAGGAAATTCCTATCCGGACACGGGACGAAGTCTTCAATCTTGTATCTTCATAGTCCTGGAGTCCGGCTAAAGGTATAGTACTGCTATCTGAACACCCCCTAATCCAGGACTCCCTCAATGTGCATTACCGAGAGGACCCAGAGATACCTCTCCGATAATCGGAGTGACAAATCCTAATCTCGATCTATGCCAACTCAACAAACACCATCGGAGACACATGTAGAGCACCTTTATAATCACCCGGTTACGTTGTGACGTTTGGTAGCACACAAAGTGTTCCTCCGGTATTCGGGAGTTGCATAATCTCATAGTCATAGGAACATGTATAAGTCATGAAGAAAGCAATAGCAACAATGCAACATACTAAACTATCAAGTGCTAAGCTAGCGGAATGGGTCAAGTCAATCACATCATTCTCTAATGATGTGATCCCGTTAATCAAATGACAACTCATGTCTATGGCTAGGAAACTTAACCATCTTTGATTCAACGAGCTAGTCAAGTAGAGGCATACTTGTGACGCTCTGTTTGTCTATGTATTCACACATGTACCAAGTTTCCGGTTAATACAATTCTAGCATGAATAATAAACATTTATCATGATATAAGGAAATATAAATAACAATTTTATTATTGCCTCTAGGGCATATTTCCTTCACTTCCTACATACAATTTTTAGCAAACCCTGAGTTTCAAATTGCAAGGAAACTAAAGAACAACGATACAAAATGGCACTCACTCCATCCTCTGCACACCTGTAGAAAATCCATCTGGGGTGTTTGGGCATGCACGCGATGAGGCGCAACACCAGCAACCAGCTATGATCACACTTCATGATCGGTAGAGGCTCAACGACGAGCTGCTGGACGATGGCTAAGCTCGGACGACGGGCGGACATGGTTGTTCCTGCGATAGGTCGACTGGTGAGATGCGAGCGCCGAGAGGGGGAGGACATACGAAGAGGCGGCACGGAGCGGACGAGGTGGTAGTGTGGTTTGGTCCCCATTGAATCCCTCCAAAACGCGACGACGTCACTTACTGGGTGCATCGAGTCCGGCTACAGGTGTAGTTCCATAGATATAGGTGCCGGCGACGAGAAGTGGGCGAGTTGAGGTGGGGGAGGAGCGCAACGGGTTCTACGGGTAGTCGGCGGTGGCACATGGTGGCCGACGGAGGCAAGTAGGGTGGCGTCGGAGTGGATGAGGAGCGTGGTGGGGAGGGTGTGCGGCCGAGGGGGTAGGGAAAAAGTTTACTCTACGTGTGGGAGACCAAATCACATCATATACGATCGCAAATCATCAAACATAGTTGTCGAGGCTCCCGCAATGTTTGCTCCATCGTGGTGATCACATCACGTTTTCAGAGTTAACCACAAACCTGATAATCCCTCTATTCCCTTATAAAAGGCTACTTCGTTTTTTTGTCAAACTTTGATTTATAATTTTGATCAACAAAATATGGATTATTTATCATAAAAAATATATCATCAGAAAGTTTTTTAAAATGTGCATCCAATGACGTACTTTTTTGGCATATAACTTATTTTTGTTGATAAACTTATTGGTCAAAGTTAGATATTAAAGAAATAAAGTGACCTTGTATAAGAAAATGGAAGGAGTACGCCCAATGAACTGTCCTAGAGTTAGTCCATATTTTAAAGCTATGACCTCAGCAGTCAACACATCTAAGCACCACTCAATCATGTCATTTCCTGCAGCTATAAATTTCTCCGAACTGTCACAGAAGTTCCTCTGAGCATCCGATCATCAAAACTTGTGTCGAGGTTCAGTCTCACATAGCCCTTGGGGAGGTGACAATCATCCACGTTTCACTTCTTCCTTTAGAGTATCTCCAACACACGCGCGGTTGCGCGGCACACTAAATTTTTTCAGCGCCGAAATGGCGTTTTAGCGCGCTGGGCTGGTGTTTTGCTTTACCAGAAGCGAAAAACACGGCACCCAATCCGGCAGCCCCACTTACAGCGGTGCAGAGCGCGCAAGCGGGCACACTAAATAAGCAGCGCGTGATGCCGTTTTCTCCGGCGCGTTGAACCTATTTTGCCGCTCGCGGGATTTTAACTCGTCTGCTGGAGCACCAGTTTCGGTCGCGCGACTACAATATAGTCGTTTTTTTTCAGCGCGTGGCTAATCTAACGCGTCTGTTAGAGATGCTCTTAGCAAAGCTGCCGCTGCATAATTTGACAATAAATCTCCAACAGGCACGGTAACTTGAGCCGGTGATCAGGTGTGCTCGTCATGAACTAGTCTTCTGCTCTCCCACCACAAGTGCCAACGGCCAAAGGCTACCGTCAGATCGATTCTTCCTTGGCCTAGCACAGTCTCAAACTATTCGGGTGTGCCAATCAGATGTTCAGGGATAGCTTCACCTGCATGGTCACGGTGCATGCCTTTGAGATAACATTGCTAAGGCCTAACTCTGACCATACCTCCCTTGTCCTTTCGAACACCCGAAAAGTACTTGATAGTCTCCGGCCCCTCATCATAAGCTGAGAGTTGCGCCTGTATCTTCATATATATGTATATCGGCCAGAATTGCTCGACACACGGCAGTGCATTGCTCGCCATAAGAATATTTTGACTTTTGCCGGGCAGCTCGAACTCCATAATTTCTCCCAGATTGGGGACATATGGATAAGTTAGTGTTGGCAAGGCATAGGTGATAGGTGTGTGCTAGGTTTGACACGAATGAAGGTACTGTGGTCTGTGGAATGGCCTATCCACTAGCGCTGGCCACAAGCCCACAACCACACCGTCTCAGCGTCTCGCGGATTCTCCACATTCTCTTGTTTTCGTCCTGTACGACGCACTTTCCATGGCATGCTGCTAACTGGATAGGCACATGTGTAAAGTCGCACAGCCCAATAGTAATATACAGTGTGTATCTAACGATGCAGAGTAAGAGATAATGTAGTACCATATCCGTTGTTCGGTGGATGGGTTGCTGCACACTTGAAAAGGGCATCACACTCCGCACCGCCTTCAGTTCTCGTATGAAGTGTGATCAGAGGTCTGGCCATGAATCGCACTCACTCACCAGCCGCACGCTTTCTCTCTCTGGTCAACTTCAATTGGCAAGCCCTGAGAAAGACAAGTTGCCTGGAAATGGCATTTGCGATTAGTCGATTTTGGGAGAAGAAGATGGCAGGCCGCTGTTTCTGGCAAGGCCTCGCTAGGACTTGGCTGGAGACGGGGATGATGTCTTCGCCTCAGGGCTTGACAGTGTGGGGTTCGTCGTCGCTGGATAATAGAGCAAGACTTAGAGGATGGACGGAGACGGTGGCGTACCGGAGCCGGCGGCTTGGCAAGCACTACCGGAATAAGCATCGGTCCCGACGGCCACATCTATGCCGACGGGGGCCGTAGGCATATATGTAGGTATGCCGACGGCCTAGTGGCACCCGTCGGTATAGGAAGGCCGTCGGCATAGCTAGGTCTATGCCTACCGCCCCCGTCTGCATAGAACGACCGTCAGCATACCTCGTCCTGTGCGGACGGCCCTCGCCGGCATAGAGGGGCTGTCGGCATGCACATGGGCCCGGCGTCCCACTGACAGGCGGTGGGTTGACGCCGTCACATATACGCATAGCCCTGGCGGCGGCCGGCGGCATAGATTGCTTGCCACGTGGCACGGCTATGCCGACGACTACGCCATAGGCATTATATTAAATCATTCTTTTTGTTTTAATCTTATTAATTTAAATCTGATTTATGTAAACTTTAACACACATAAATTATTTCAGACCCGACAAAGAGGCGTGCGTGACAACACCACCGGTCATGGCTACGCGTGACAGGGGCCATGGATGGGAAAAAGAAAAGGCGGCGGGAGAAAGATGGAACCTAGGGCAAAAGTCAACCGATCGATACTTGGATTTTTTTTCGAGCAACTTATGACAACCCAGAAAGGAAATATATGCTCCCTCCAGTCCTTTTTAGTCCGCACATAAATTTTGTCCCAAGTCAAAGTATCTCTACTTTGACCAAATTTATAGAAAAAAATATTAACATTCACAATGCCAAATCATGTGGTTAGATTCATTATGAAATGTACAAGGCCACAAACTCAGATTACAGGTGTCAATGTACTTTGCAAGTCAGCTTTTTTTCGTTTACTGGAATCATTAATACGCCTCGTGCAAGGAAACTGAGTGGAGCAAGCAGCTGGCTATCATTATGACTGACAGGTTGCTAGTACGAGAAATAATCATTAATTTTGTCTCGATTACTGTTGATGGCCTTAGACTAGCCACAGTGGGAGTAACTTCAGTAGTAACATCGAGTCCAACTCAACAAATTTGCTTATGTGGCAATGAATTAATGAGGAGAGAGATAATAGTAGTAACTTAGCTAATTACTGTAACATCACATGTTCCAATGCAATATGAGTCTATAACATAATAAATGAAGCTCTGCATGTTACCACACTTATGTTACTATCCACTATGAATATAGTAACATAGTCTAGGGATATGTGTATGGTACTAGTGTATGTTACTCTCTATTGTGACTAGTCTTATATAGATGCAAAATGTTTATAGTGGTCTTGTATAAATAAATGGAGGGAGTATACATATTTGATATTGGAATATAAATTTGACCAAATTTTGCAAAATTTAACTTGACATATTTAATAGGCAGAGTAAAAAGCACCAGATGTTGATATTGGAATATAAATTTGACCAAATTTTGCAAAATTTAACTTGACATATTTAATAGGCAGAGTAAAAGGCACCAGATGAAGTGCATATGTAGGCCAATGGGCCTATCTAGTTTCAGCCATTGATTCTAGTGGCCAGCTTGCCTCCAATCCACGTTGCTCCCTGCGGGGATAGAACAGCAGCAGCAGCAGTGTTGCTAAGAAGAAAAAAAGGCTGCAGCAGCACAGCCACCACCACAGCTGGTCTCACCAAGCAAGTCCTACGTAGCTATCTCCTCCCTGCGTACGTACATATACAGATTACAGACGTTGATCGCTGAAACGACAGCAGCCACATCAACAGAGGAGCATTACTTTTGGCACCGGAACGACTAGTCCCAGCCGCTAGTTTCTGCCTCAACTTTTGCAACTTTGGATCTATAGATTAACTAAACGGTAGTAATGCTAACCCTGTCATTAGAAGATGATGTCAAAGCCGATCGATATGATACCAAGCATCGGTGTCATTTTGCCGCAATAATTTAAAAAGTAACAGAGAAGCATTATTGTTGGCATCGAATGGGCCAGGATTTTCCACTAGCCTTTATACTATATCAATTGAAAAAATATATTAGAAAGTTTTTTTCTTGAGAATCAAATATATTAAAAAGTAAGAATTTAATGGACAGTTTCACTAATGAATCAGCCTGGCCCATTGGGCTGAATCTGCCACTGGGCTAACAGCTTTCTATCCATGGCCAGAGTTTCAAGGCCACCCCGGCCTGGCCTATCGTGCAAAGTGCGGATCCAGGGTTATCGGTTTTTCTAAACTTTCATCGACTAAGTTGCAATCGATGATACATCAGACCCGGGTGAATTTTGCCTTTTTAGTTTTTCGTTTGCTCTTTTAGTTGTTTGCAGTGTATTTATATGTACGGTTGTGACTGAACAGGACACATCGTCATATTGCCTAGGGGGGTAAAAGGACACGATCCATGCAAATGCAAAAAGAAAATAATAGAAGACACAAGCAATAGTGATTAAGTTGCATTGTACGTCCTACTCGCATCTTAAGCGCATGTCTAGAAGATGCACGCGTAAGCTCTTCCTTACTGTTTCTCAACTAAATAGACATATACTACTATGAAACAAGCCCAACCCAGCTCAAATAACAACCGGAAAAGGCCGCACAAGGAAAAAAACCGCAAAAAAAGGGGGGGGGGGGGGGGCAACCAATGACAGCCCACGTTGGTGGTGTATAGGGATAACACGTGTGACTGAACCACAATAACAACAAAGATGAGGTCAATGTCAGGTGAATAAGGCCAAACTATATCTTATCTAGATGAGTTTTAGGCGTTCTCAAGTTACATTAAGCAAGTGATCACGACGCGTACATGCGGTCTCAGCCATTACACTTGTATAACCAGCACTCGCTGATCATTCTCTCACATGACAGGGGAGAAGCTGAAAAGAAGAGAAATGAAGAAAAATTTCGTCTCCATGCATGCATGCATGCATTACCAGGAAAATAGTTGGACAGACTGCTCGATCGTATATGCTCCGACCCCTTGACTAGCTAGTAGTGGCCATTGGTCGCCGGCGTCTCGACGTTCAACACATAGCTGCCGTTGAACTTGCCGTCCCCGAGCTCGTGCTGCTTGCCGTTGCCGTTAGTAGCCGATGTTAAGGGCAGCTCACCGGCGCCCTTGCTGCTATCCGCTACGAAGTCGTCGGAGACTTGGTTGACGTTGTCCTTGCTCTTGCCCCATATGAGAAAGTAAAGCCCCACCACGATGATCACTGCACCAATCACACTGAAAGCAGAAAATGAAAGGGTATCATTAGTATTGTTGCACTAATGTAATACTTCCTCCGTGCGGCCTGTTAGTTCCACCCATATTTTGGTTCAAACTTTAACCATATGTTTGACTAACAAAATATACATTGTATGCTCTAAAAATAATGTCAATAAAGATTTTCTTCGAACAAAAATCTAACAATACAAATATATTTGTAGCATATAACACATTTTTGATCGAGAAATATATGGTCACCGAAAAATTGTGTGGATCAATAAATCGTGACCGAGGAAGTATATGTCTTTGTCGATCCTGACATCGTAGCAAAAAATGAAGAAATGTAGTCTACCTTCCGAGAGTGATCTCCTCCTTGAGAATGATGGAGCCCATGACGGCGGTTATGATCATGCAGAGCGGGTTGAAGGCCGTCACGAACACCGGGCCCCTTTGCTTAGACACGATGCCCTGCACATAGTACGCAACGCCGGAGCACACTATGCCGGCGTACACAGCGGTGAAGAGGCGGGCGTCGAAGCCGATGACCCACGCCTGGGTGCTGTGGCGCTCGGCGACGAGGGCGACGCAGGTGCTCATTACCGAACCGACACCACAGATGAGCACCGTGAGGGACAGCTCCGACGGGTAGTCCCGGAGCGTGCTGGACTGGAGGACGAAGAAGCACGACCAGGCCACGCAGGCGGCGATGACCATGATGGTCCCCTTTAGCCACGCCGCTGCATCGGCACCGGCGGCCGCACCGCCGACGTGGTGCTGGCCCTTGGTCCAGGGGAACTGCACGGCGGGGCCGTGGTAGAGGATCATGAGCACGGCGCCGGCCACCGTGAGGACCGTGCCAGCGATCTTGGCCTGGCTGTGCAGGCTCCGCAGCCGCACCTTCTCCATGCGCAGGATGAGCGCCAGCACGAAGGTGACGGCCGGGAGGATGTTGATCAGCGCCGCCGCGAACCCCGCCGAGGTCAGCTTCGCGCCCATGTAGTAGAGGTTCTGGTCAAGCACAGGCCTGCGAGGTGACGACGCAATAAGCCACATGTCAGTAACAAGATTTTTGTACATGATCGCTATGGATGGACGACGGCCGATCGAATTAATCAACCATATATACGAACGTACTCGAGGAATGCGAGCCCCATGATCTTGATGAAGATGGTGATTGTCATCTTTGGCCTCAGTCCCCTGCGCATATTACGTACGTTGGAGTAAATACACAAAAAATTGCGGGAGGGTGAAAAATACACAATTAGCTAGTGATCTTTCACGAACCATGACTTAGGTAGAATAAAAATTAATCGAACTGAACTACTCTAGCTACTCCAGTATGCATGCCTCTAGCTGACATGTGGGTTCCATGCATGGTACCAATGAGGGCAGGGCGGACTGCCTTAGTGGAGATCGTCAAGTGCGTTTACACGTACGTAAGCAAACATACGGCACAACGCACACACATAACCTGCTTTATTATGTGCCATTTTCTACTTATTATGCTAACCAATGCACTCTGATATTCTGATGGATCCCCATCCATATATTATATATAGATCGATGCTGCATGATGAGGCACGTCCATACACACAGAGGGAGAGAGAGAGATGCTAGCTGATATAACGCGTGGCAATTATTATGCTCTGCCGGTGCAATACAGAATATGGTATGAAGAATAAGCCCTGGTCCAGTCCACGAGTACTGGTCGAGTCGACCGTGAACAAGGTATCAGGAATAAGGTATCTACAGGTTAAAAAAAAGAGCAATGCATCTAAATGAGACAAAAATGAGAAAGAACTGAGCAAACTGTACGTGTGTGCTTGCTCGAGATCGTGGGGTGCGCTGTGCGCATGAGCCAGCAGCACGATTGGCTAGCTGGTGTTGTTAGTTTCCCCCAATATATCTACCTTTTTCTCATGATGCATGTGCATTGTCCCTCCCTCGGAATTTTGTGGAACGTACTAAACGAGAACTGGAACAAATAATCGAGCCGTTTCGGGGTCATCGTTGATGTGCAGGTGCTGCAGCTGTGAGGCAAAAACTACATGAACGTGCATGCATGCACGTGGGAGCTCACAGTTCCAATCTATAGCATTTTGTGTAGACTGTAAGTGTACTGTATGGCGGCTCACGTGCTAAATGTTTGTCCTAAGGGAAAACTAGCAAAGAACATGCATGCATTCGCGGTTGCACTGGCATGCACACCAGTGGCAAGCTGGCGTTGTACATTGCCACTCCCTCGGAATTTTGTTGAACTAATTAAACGAGAAATGGAACAAATAATCGAGCCATTTCGGGGTCATCACTGATGTGCAAGTGCTGCAGCTGTGAGGCAAAAACTGCATGAACGTGCATATGCATGCTTGTGGGAGCTCACGGTTCCAATCTATAGCATATTGTGTAGACTGTGCTACTGTATGGCGGCGCATGTGCTAAATGTTTGTCCAAGGAAAAATTGGCAAAGAACATGCATGCAGGCGCGGTTCACTGGCATGCACACGATTACTCGCATGATGCACGCATGCATGCATGCGAAACGAGGTGCGTGGATTGAATGAGTTGTTACCTCTCGAAGTAGAGGGCGAAGGGCGCCATGACGGCGGTGGCGACGAGGTTACGGTAGACGACGAGCACGAAGTGGCTCATCCCGCGCTTCAGGGACGCCACGGCGACGATGTACATCCCGGCGAACCCCACCTGCAGCAGCACCATCGCCAGGTACGGCTTCACATCGCTCAGAACTTTCCACCCCATGCCCATGATCCTCTCGATCTCTCCTCACTTCAAACTTTTCCAAAATTGCTCCTCCTCTTCTTCTTCTCTCACTCACTCTCTTGTTGCTATGGTAGCTCGACGGGAAGTAACCACTACGCAAGCAATGTGACCGATGAGGCGATGAGCTCACACCGCGGCTGCTGCCTCGTTTATATAGAGGCTCGAACGCTGCTGCGCACAGTACGCATACCCAGGGTTCAGGAGGTGGATGCAAAGCGTAGTGTAGCCATCAATCGGTGGATCCGAGTCACGGATGCGCCTGCCCGGTATGTCTCAGTGCAATCTTAGTTGTATGTTCCGTTCCCAGTTTAATATTCCATTACCGGGCAAAGGAGAGGAATTTGAAGCCGACAGAGTCATCGTCTGTGGGAAGGGAACTGGGCTCATTAGCTGAGGCTTACTTCACTTTGCCCCTAGCTAGAGCTAACTGGTGCTCTTGTACCAACAACCATCCATGTTCATGCGTGCGTGCATGGTGTGTGTAATAGCTAACCGAGATAAGGATCAGCGTACTGTCAATGAGTTAATCAGCTCGTAATTAAGATGTATCACCAATGTTTGAATTCAAGTGAATGAATCCGGCACATCTCATTCGCTGGTCGGCCATGTTTAGCCCTCGCCCGCTTGGTAACCAGCGCGGGGTCTCCAAGACGGAAGAACACCCTATATGGGTCTTCTACAAGTGTGAGGACAAAGTGAGTGCAATATTGTGTTGTTGTTCTTTGGTTTCAAAATAATTTGAGCTCAATGTTTGCTTGATGTTATGCAAATAGATTGCAACTTTTGGTTTTGGGAGAAGAATCCATTGATCTATTGATCAAGAGAGGTCTACTAGATATTCGTGCACTAGTTGCTAGAGATGAGATTACAGAGGGCGTAATGTCCAAATTTATTCATGAGGTAGAGAAGAAACAATTGTGCAAGTCAAGGGAGTCAACGGAGAAGGGCAAAAGATGAAACAAGTGTTGATTGGAGTTGTAAGAGCAGTCAAGGAAGTTATGTTTTCTATTGAAGTGTGTAATTTTTCTTGTTGTGTTCTTTGGGTCAGTTCTCGTAGTTCCGAACCGGTGAAGTATGTGCCTAAGATATCATTTAATGAAGTAAATTGAGTAGTGAAGCTTAACTCAAATTTGCTTCTCTTAGCAGGCAGCTCTACACTTTGAGCCATGTGCCTAAAAGTAAATGAATATGTTAAACAATTGAGGAGTTAAGTTTTAAGGATTAAGTTAGTAATCACTTTTTTGAATCATCATATTTAAGGAGTTAAGATTTGAGGAATTAAATTATGGAAAAGTTGTGATTGTACTGCAATACAGCTATAACCTCTATCCTTACCGTACATTTTCGCATCAAAGTTTGTGTGGCAAACTTCTCTTTTTTGTTTCTCCTAAATAAAAGAACGTCTGAACTTGAAAGTTTTGCCGATCAACATCACACAAGTACTAGCATGTGAAGAAATGTTTTTTTGATTTTATGGCACAGCAGAAAATTTTTAAATGATGCAACTTATTCAAAATTTGTACGTAATTCAAAAAAATTATGTTTCATCAAAAAAATCGGAAAGATTTTATGCATAGGGTGGCACTTATGTATTGTTGAGCTGCAAAGTTTCAAGGTCAAATTTTTTCTTGTTTGAAAGAAACAAAAAAGAGAAATTCACATGTGAAGATAACACGGATCTTAATGCAAACTAGATGGTTTAGATATAAGGTGTTGTTGGGGAACGTTGCAGAAAATTAAAATTTTTCCTACGGTTTCACCAAGATCCATCTATGAGTTCATCTAAGCAACGAGTCATGGGAGAGAGATTGCATCTACATACCACTTTGTAGATCGCGAGCGGAAGCGTTCAACGAACGGGGATGAGGTAGTCGTACACGACGTGATCCAAATCACCGGAGATCCTAGCACCGAAAGGACGGCACCTCCGCGTTCAACACACGTACGGTCAGCGTAACATCTCCTTCTTCTTGATCCAGCAAGGCAAAGGAGAGGTTGAGGATGATGGCTCCAGCAGCAGCACGACGGCGTGGTGATGGTGGAGCTACAGTACTCCGGCAGGGTTTCGCCGAGCTCTACGGAGGAGGAGGAGATGTTGGAGAGGGAGAGGGAGGCGCCAGGGCAAGGGGTGCGGCTGCCCCCTTCCCCTCCCCCCTTTATATAGGCCCCCTGGGGGGCGCCGGCCCTGGGAGATTGAATCTCCCAAGGGGGCGGCGGCCAAGGGGGGTGGAGTGCCCCCCAAGGCAAGTGGGCGCCCC
Source organism: Aegilops umbellulata (assembly GCA_032464435.1). Taxonomy (NCBI): domain Eukaryota; kingdom Viridiplantae; phylum Streptophyta; class Magnoliopsida; order Poales; family Poaceae; genus Aegilops; species Aegilops umbellulata. The sequence goes on from CP136057.1 coordinate 55,058,125, forward strand.
CCCCCCCCACCCTAGGGTTCCAACCCTAGGCGCAGGGGGTGGGCCTTGGGGGCGCACCAGCCCACTAAGGGCTGGTCCCCCCCTCCCACTTCAGCCCATGGGGCCCTCCGGGATGGGTGGCCCCACCCGGTGGACCCCCGGGACCCATCTGGTGGTCCCGGTACAATACCGGTGACCCCCAGATCATTTCCGATGGCCGAAACTGCACTTCCTATATATAATTCTTCACCTCCGGACCAATCGGGAACTCCTCGTGACGTCCGGGATCTCATCCGGGACTCCGAACAACATTCGTGTTACTGCATATACATATCTTCACAACCCTAGCGTCACCGAACCTTAAGTGTGTAGACCCTACGGGTTCGGGAGACATGCAGACATGACCGAGACGGCTCTCGGGCAATAACCAACAGCGGGATCTGGATACCCATGTTGGCTCCCACATGCTCCATGATGATCTCATCGAATGAACCACGATATCGAGGATTCAATTAATCCCGTATACGATTCCCTTTGTCAATCGGTATTTTACTTGCCCGAGATTCGATCGTCGGTACCCCAATACCTCGTTCAATCTCGTTACTGGCAAGTCACTTTAGTCGTACCATAATGCATGATCCCGTGATCAAACACTTTGATCATATTGAGCTCATTATGATGATGCATTACCGAGTGGGCCCGGTGATACCTCTCCGTCAAGCGGAGTGACAAATCCCAGTCTCGATCCATGTCAACCCAACAGACACTTTCGGAGATACCCGTAGTATACCTTTATAGTCACCCAGTTACGTTGTGACGTTTGGCACACCCAAAGCACTCCTAAGGTATCCGGGAGTTACATGATCTCATGGTCTAAGGAAAGGATACTTGACATTGGAAAACTCTAGCAAACGAACTATGCGATCTTATGCTATGTTTAGGATTGGGTCTCGTCCATCACATCATTCTCCTAATGATGTGATCTAGTTATCATTGACATCCAATGCCCATAGTCAGGAAACCATGACTATCTATTGATCAACGAGCTAGTCAACTAGAGGCTTACTAGGGACACGTTGTTGTCTGTTATTCACACATGTATTACGATTTCCGGATAACACAATTATAGCACGAATAAAGACAATTATCATGAACAAGGAAATATAATAATAATGCTTTTATTATTGCCTCTAGGGCATATTTCCAACAGTCTCCCACTTGCACTAGAGTCAATAATCTAGTTCCATTGTGATGAATCGAACACCCATAGAGTTCTGGTGATGATCATGTTTTGCCTTAGGGAGAGGTTTAGTCAACGGATCTGCGACATTCAGATCCGTGTGCACTTTACAAATTTCTATGTCTCCATCTTGAACATTTTCACGAATGGAGTTGAAGCGACGCTTGATGTGCCTGGTCTTCTTGTGAAACCTGGGCTCCTTGGCAAGTGCAATAGCTCCAGTGTTGTCACAGAAGAGTTTGATTGGCCCCGACGCATTGGGTATGACTCCGAGGTCGGTGATGAACTCCTTCACCCAAATTGCTTCATGTGCTGCCTCCGAGGCTGCCATGTACTCCACTTCACATGTAGATCCCGCCACGACGCTCTGCTTGCAACTGCACCAGCTTACTGCCCCACCATTCAAAATATACACGTATCCGGTTTGTGACTTAGAGTCATCCAGATCTGTGTCGAAGCTAGCGTCGACGTAACCCTTTATGACGAGCTCTTCGTCACCTCCATAAACGAGAAACATTTCCTTAGTCCTTTTCAGGTACTTCAGGATATTCTTGACCGCTGTCCAGTGTTCCTTGCCGGGATTACTTTGGTACCTTCCTACCAAACTTACGGCAAGGTTTACATCAGGTCTGGTACACAGCATGGCATACATAATAGAACCTATGGCTGAGGCATAGGGGATGACACTCATCTCTTCTATATCTTCTGCCGTGGTCGGACATTGAGCTGTGCTCAATTTCACACCTTGTAACACAGGTAAGAACCCCTTCTTAGATTGATCCATATTGAACTTCTTCAATATATTATCAAGGTATGTGCTTTGTGAAAGACCTATGAGGCGTCTTGATCTATCTCTATAGATCTTGATGCCTAATATATAAGCAGCTTCTCCAAGGTCCTTCATTGAAAAACTTTTATTCAAGTAGGCCTTAATGATGTCCAAGAGTTCTATATCATTTCCCATCAAAAGTATGTCATCTACATATAGTATGAGAAATGCTACAGAGCTCCCACTCACTTTCTTGTAAACGCAGGCTTCTCCATAAGTCTGCGTAAACCCAAACGCTTTGATCATCTCATTAAAGCGAATGTTCCAACTCCGATATGCTTGCACCAGCCCATAAATCGAGCGTTGGAGCTTGCACACCTTGTCAGCATTCTTAGGATTGACAAAATCTTCCGGCTGCATCATATACAATTCTTCCTTAAGGAAACCATTAAGGAATGCCGTTTTGACGTCCATTTGCCATATTTCATAATCGTAGAATGCGGCAATTGCTAACATGATTCGGACGGACTTCAGCTTCGCTACCGGTGAGAAAGTCTCATCGTAGTCAACCCCTTGAACTTGTCGATAACCCTTAGCGACAAGCCGAGCTTTATAGATGGTCACATTACCATACGCGTCTGTCTTCTTCTTAAAGATCCATTTATTTTCTATGGCTCGCCGCTCTACGGGCAAGTCAGTCAAAGTCCATACTTCGTTTTCATACATGGATCCTATCTCGGATTTCATGGCTTCTAGCCATTTGTCGGAATCCGGGCCCGCCATTGCTTCCTCATAGTTCGAAGGTTCACCGTTGTCTAACAACATGATTTTCAAGACAGGGTTGCCGTACCACTCTGGTGCGGAACGTGTCCTTGTGGACCTTCGAATTTCAGTAGGAGCTTGATTAGAAGTATCTTGATCATCATAATTAATTTCCTCTCTAGTCGGTGCAGGCACCTCAGGAACGTTTTCTTGAGTTTCACCATTTTCCGGTTCAAGAGGTAACACTTCATCAAGTTCTACTTTCCTCCCACTTACTTCTTTTGAGAGAAACTCTTTCTCTAGAAAGGATCCATTCTTGGCAACAAAGATCTTGCCTTCGGATCTGAGGTAGAAGGTATACCCAATAGTTTCTTTAGGGTATCCTATGAAGACGCATTTTTCCGACTAGGGTTCGAGCTTTTCAGGTTGAAGTTTCTTGACATAAGCATCGCATCCCCAAACTTTTAGAAACGACAGCTTAGGTTTCTTCCCAAACCATAATTCATACGGTGTCGTCTCAACGGATTTCGACGGAGCCCTATTTAAAGTGAATGCGGCAGTCTCTAAAGCATAGCCCCAAAAAGATAGCGGTAAATCGGTAAGAGACATCATAGATCGTACCATATCTAATAGAGTGCGATTACGACGTTCGGACACACCATTACGCTGAGGTGTTCCAGGCGGCGTGAGTTGTGAAACTATTCCACATTTTCTTAAGTGCGTGCCAAATTCGTGACTCAAGTATTCTCCTCCACGATCTGATCGTAAAAACTTGATTTTTCTGTCACGTCGATTTTCAACCTCACTCTGAAGTTCCTTGAACTTTCCAAAGGTCTCAGACTTGTGTTTCATTAAGTAGATATACCCATATCTACTCAAGTCATCAGTGAGGGTGAGAACATAACGATAGCCACCGCGAGCCTCAACACTCATTGGACCGCACACATCAGTATGTATGATTTCCAATAAGTTGGTTGCTCGCTCCATTGTTCCTGAGAACGGAGTCTTGGTCATTTTACCCATGAGGCATGGTTCGCACGTGTCAAACGATTCATAATCAAGAGACTCTAAAAGTCCATCTGCATGGAGCTTCTTCATGCGTTTGACACCTATGTGACCAAGGCGGCAGTGCCACAAATATGTGGGACTATTGTTATCAACTTTAACTCTTTTGGTATTCACACTATGAATATGTGTATCATCACATACGAGATTCATTAAGAATAAACCATTAACCATCGGAGCATGACCATAAAACATATCTCTCATATAAATAGAACAACCATTATTCTCGGATTTAAATGAGTAGCCATCTCGAATTAAACGAAATCCAGACACAATGTCCATGCTCAAACTTGGCACTAAATAACAATTATTGAGGTTTAAAACTAATCCCGTAGGTAGATGTAGAGGTAGCGTGCCGACGGCGATCACATCGACCTTGGAACCATTCCCGACGCGCATCGTCACCTCATCCTTCGCCAGTCTTCGCTTATTCCGCAGCTCCTGTTTTGAGTTACAAATGTGAGCAACTGCACCGGTATCAAATACCCAAGAGCTACTACGAGTACTGGTAAGGTACACATCAATTACATGTATATCACATATACCTTTTGTTTTGCCGGCCTTCTTGTCCGCTAAGTATTTGGGGCAATTCCGCTTCCAGTGACCACTTCCCTTGCAATAAAAGCACTCAGTCTCGGGCTTGGGTCCATTCTTTGGCTTCTTCCCGGCAACTTGCTTATCGGGCGCGGCAACTTCCTTGCCGTCCTTCTTGAAGTTCTTTTTACCCTTGCCCTTCTTGAACTTAGTGGTTTTATTCACCATCAACACTTGGTGTTCCTTCTTGATTTCTACCTCTGCTGATTTCAGCATAGCATAGACCTCAGGAATGGTCTTTACCATCCCCTGCATGTTGTAGTTCATCACAAAGCTCTTGTAGCTAGGTGAAAGCGACTGGAGGATTCTGTCAATGACCGCTTCATCCGGGAGATTAACTTCCAGTTGAGTCAAGCGGTTGTGCAACCCAGACATCTTGAGTATGTGTTCACTGACAGAGCTATTTTCCTCCATCTTACAGCTAAAGAATTTGTCGGAGACTTCATATCTCTCGACCCGGGCATGAGCTTGGAAAACCATTTTCAGCTCTTCGAACATCTCATATGCTCCATGTCTCTCAAAACGCTTTTGGAGCCCCGGCTCTAAGCTGTAAAGCATGCCGCACTGAACGAGGGAGTAATCATCGGAACGTGACTGCCAAGCGTTCATAACGTCTTGTTCTGCAGGGAGAACAGGTGCGTCACCCAGCGGTGCTCGTAGGACATAATCTTTCTTGGCAGCTATGAGGATGATACTCAGGTTCCGAACCCAGTCCGTATAGTTGCTACCATCGTCTTTCAGCTTGGTTTTCTCTAGGAACGCGTTGAAGTTGAGGACTACGTTGGCCATTTGATCTACAAGACATATTGTAAATATCTTAGACTAAGTTCATGATAATAAAGTTCATTTAATCAAATTATTTAATGAACTCCCACTTAGATAGACATCCCTCTTCTAGTCATCTAAGTATAACATGATCCGAGTCAACTAGGCCGTGTCCGATCATCACGTGAGACGGACTAGTCAACATCGGTGAACATCTTCATGTTGATCGTATCTTCTATACGACTCATGCTCGACCTTTCGGTCTTCTGTGTTCCGAGGCCATGTCTGTACATGCTAGGCTCGTCAAGTCAACCTAAGTGTTTGCATGTGTAAATCTGTCTTACACCCGTTGTATGTGAACGTTAGAATCTATCACACCCGATCATCACGTGGTGCTTCGAAACAACGAACTGTCGCAACGGTGCACAGTTAGGGGGAACACTTCTTGAAATTATTATGAGGGATCATCTTATTTACTACCGTCGTTCTAAGTAAACAAGATGCAAAACATGATAAACATCACATGCAATCAAATAATAAACGTGACATGATATGGCCAATATCACATAGCTCCTTTGATCTCCATCTTGGGGCTCCATAATCATCTTGTCACCGGCTTGACACCATGATCTCCATCATCATGATCTCCATCATCGTGTCTCCATGAAGTTGCTCGCCAACTATTACTTCTACTACTATGGCTAACGCGTTTAGCAATAAAGTAAAGTAATTTACATGGCGTTTCTCAATGACACGCAGGTCATACAAAAAATAAAGACAACTCCTATGGCTCCTGCCGTTTGTCATACTCATCGACATGCAAGTCGTAATTCCTATTACAATAGCATGAACATCTCATACATCACATATAGATCATTCATCATTCATCACAACTTTGGCCATATCATATCATAAAGCACTTGCTGCAAAAACAAGTTAGACGTCCTCTAATTGTTGTTGCAAGTTTTACGTGGCTGAATTAGGGTTCTAGCAAGAACGTTTTCTTACCTACGTGAAAGCCACAACGTGATTTGTCAACTTCTATTTACCCTTCATAAGGACCCTTTTCATCGAATCCGCTCCAACTAAAGTGGGAGAGACAGACACCCGCCAGCCACCTTATGCAACTAGTGCATGTTAGTCGGTGGAACCGGTCTCACGTAAGCATACGTGTAAGGTTGGTCCGGGCCGCTTCATCCCACAATACCGCTGAAGCAAGATAAGACTAGTAGCGGCAAGAAAGTTGACAACATCTACGCCCACAACAAATTGTGTTCTACTCGTGCAATAGAGAACTACGCATAGACCTAGCTCATGATGCCACTGTTGGGGAACGTTGCAGAAAATTAAAAATTTTCCTACGGTTTCACCAAGATCCATCTATGAGTTCATCTAAGCAACGAGTCATGGGAGAGAGATTGCATCTACATACCACTTTGTAGATCGCGAGCGGAAGCGTTCAACGAACGGGGATGAGGTAGTCGTACACGACGTGATCCAAATCACCGGAGATCCTAGCACCGAAAGGACGGCACCTCCGCGTTCAACACACGTACGGTCAGCGTAACGTCTCCTTCTTCTTGATCCAGCAAGGCAAAGGAGAGGTTGAGGATGATGGCTCCAGCAGCAGCATGACGGCGTGGTGATGGTGGAGCTACAGTACTCCGGCAGGGCTTCGCCGAGCTCTATGGAGGAGGAGGAGATGTTGGAGAGGGAGAGGGAGGCGCCAGGGCAAGGGGTGCGGCTGCCCCCTTCCCCTCCCCCCTTTATAAAGGCCCCCTGGGGGGGGCGCCGGCCCTGGGAGATTGAATCTCCCAAGGGGGCGGCGGCCAAGGGGGGTGGAGTGCCCCCCAAGGCAAGTGGGCGCCCCCCCACCCTAGGGTTCCAACCCTAGGCGTAGGGGGTGGGCCTTGGGGGGCGCACCAGCCCACTAAGGGCTGGTCCCCCCTCCCACTTCAGCCCATGGGGCCCTCGGGGATGGGTGGCCCCACCCGGTGGACCCCCGGGACCCATCTGGTGGTCTCGGTACAATACCGGTGACCCCCAGATCATTTCCGATGGCCGAAACTGTACTTCCTATATATAATTCTTCACCTCCGGACCAATCCGGAACAACTCGTGACGTCCGGGATCTCATCCGGGACTCCGAACAACATTCGGGTTACTGCATATACATATCTTCACAACCCTAGCGTCACCGAACCTTAAGTGTGTAGACCCTACGGGTTCGGGAGACATGCAGACATGACCGAGACGGCTCTCGGACAATAACCAACAGCGGGATCTGGATACCCATGTTGGCTCCCACATGCTCCACGATGATCTCATCGAATGAACCACGATGTCGAGGATTCAATTAATCCCGTATACGATTCCCTTTGTCAATCGGTATTTTGCTTGCCCGAGATTCGATCGTCGGTATCCCAATACCTCGTTCAATCTCGTTACTGGCAAGTCACTTTACTCGTACCGTAATGCATGATCCCGTGATCAAACACTTTGATCATATTGAGCTCATTATGATGATGCATTACCGAGTGGGCCCGGTGATACCTCTCCGTCAAGCGGAGTGACAAATCCCAGTCTCGATCCGTGTCAACCCAACAGACACTTTCGGAGATACCCGTAGTATACCTTTATAGTCACCCAGTTACGTTGTGACGTTTGGCACACCCAAAGCACTCCTACGGTATCCGGGAGTTACACGGTCTCATGGTCTAAGGAAAGGATACTTGACATTGGAAAACTCTAGCAAACGAACTATGCGATCTTATGCTATGTTTAGGATTGGGTCTCGTCCATCACATCATTCTCCTAATGATGTGATCTAGTTATCATTGACATCCAATGCCCATAGTCAGGAAACCATGACTATCTATTGATCAACGAGCTAGTCAACTAGAGGCTTACTAGGGACACGTTGTTGTCTGTTATTCACACATGTATTACGATTTTCGGATAACACAATTATAGCACGAATAAAGACAATTATTATGAACAAGGAAATATAATAATAATGCTTTTATTATTGCCTCTAGGACATATTTCCAACAAGTGTATCTACATGGGAGTATGAAAAATTCACACTTAAATTATAAGGGGCCTGTTAGACATGCTCTAAGGGAGGTTGTGGCGTCTCCATTATACCATCTCGCGGCTTCGGTTCTTGTTTTCTTTCTGCCATGGCAGGGAGGCTAAGCTCTGACTGGCCGGCATACGTCAAGGACTCGTACAACTCCATAATGTACAATGTGTCACTAAGCTGCAGTCTAATAACTAATTAAGACATCATATCCACTGCTGCTCCATTTTGTACACGTGAAAGAGAGAAGTGGTCTCTCTTTGTGGGTAGGATTAGTTATTTGAACAAAACTCCATAAAATTGCCGCAATCTTAGCTGAGAAATCATAATTAACTACTCCTGTTACACAGTAAGTCTGACTCGCTGCCACATCGGACTGTACCGTTTGATCCAAATGGTCAGATGGTGATCTTGTCTCTGGCCGGCATTACCACGAGCCTAACCGGATCGTGTGTTACATCACACATTCCACACCGCCTTGATCAGTTCCCATGGGAATGGGATACCAGTGGCCTGGCGGGCATGAAACACACGCACGCACTCACGGCGTGCTTTCCCTCGCCGGTCAACGTCAGTGATCGCCGCCGGGAGAAAGACAAAGGAAAAAAGAAAAGAGAGAAGTACGTAGGCCCACTGCAGTGGCCAACCCTCGCCTCCAATCGGCGTTTCTCCCTGGGTAGAACAACACCGCCGCCGCCGCCGCCACCCACCGGCGGCGGTCGCCTCGCCAAAGCAAGTCGTCGTAGCTATAGACCTACAGCGACCTGCGAACTCCTACTCCCGCCTGCGTACGATACATGCATGATGGACGAGCCCCAGCCGCTTCCGCCCAAAGCTTTGCAACTTTAGATCAGATTAACTAAACAAATGGCAATGCTAGCCCTGTCATTAGAAGACGATGGCACAGCCGATACGAGATATCTCTCTTGGAATATTCAATCCCTACCAGTGCTCGCAAGCAGAGCAGCAGCCATGGCCGATGTCATTGTCATTTGCGGCAATGATTTCCGGCTTTTGAAGCCCGGGATGCACGCCCTGTCAGCTTAAACTACCCGTGGCTGGAGTTGCAGGGCCACCCCGCCCGGGGTATCGTCTGCTTGCTTTTTTCCTTTTGCAGCAAGGAAATAATGTATTTTTTTGGAAGGAATGAAAAACCCTACTACGTGCTCTTGTTCTGCATCTTATCCGGCCGGCCGGTGTGGCATCCTCGGCCAGCGCTTATTATCCACTCCCTCGTGCATGACAGGTGCACGCAAGCTTGGCGTGCCTGCCTCCGTGCTTGGCTGAAATTGATCACCTTTTATGTTTCAAAAGGTTATAATAGATGAAGGGTTTAGTAACTATGTGCATGCTGATAAATATCAAATGATCAAGTTCATAGTCAATTATTTATTACTCAAAGTATTTTTTTATGAAAAGGATCAAATCTATTGTAAAAGTTTACGGACAGTCCGAAGCATCTCAAACGTAATAAGAATTACATTAAGATTCTGAGACCACATTCCCTCAAAAAAAAAAGATTCTGAGACCACCTAACGACTATTACTGCCATCAGAACAAGCCACCGACGCACCGCTGTGGCCGCTCCCTTATCGAAGCCAGCTTGACCTCATCGATGACAGCCGGAAAGTCTTCGTCCCCTAAGGACCAACACGATGGAGACATGGAGCCGCAGTTGTCGCCCTTGAACCCTTACATATATCTAAATCATCTGACACCAAATCTTGTCACATGATGAGAAACCCTAACCTCACCTTCTCAAAGAGACGACATGAATCTACATTGGAGCTCCGTCGACTAGCCGGACAAAGTTCAGGGGGATTGGAGCCCGGAAGAAAAACTCGAAGAAGAAGCGCCACCATCTGCCTGAGCGCCCCAACAACGAGGACTAAAAAAACCTAACCTAAACTACCAAACGGAGCAAAAGCATCGGGATTCCCCTCCTCACCCCCGGCCGGCGGAGCAGCAGGCAAAGTGGAGTCGAATTCACGGGCTCGCCGCTGAAGCCTGGAAGGGTGAGTTTGTCCTATCCACCTAGGATGGGAAGAAAACGAGAGGAAGTCAACTGTGTCCCCCTGGTTTAGTCCGAGTACTTAGCTATATACTCCATCTGAATTTTCTCCATTTGGAAGCATGAGATGCGTTTAGATTTTGGTTCCAAATATCCAAGGAGCTTCAAAGTTTTAGACATGTCAAATCAAAAAAAAATATGGCAAATTATGTTTGTCGAGAATGGCAAGTTTGGTTGGTGAGCATGACAAATTCACTTCAATTCAATTTTTGCTAAGAAATTGTCATGCATGCTTGCAAATTAAATTTACCGTTTTTACGCCAACATAAATTGCCATGAAAAACCTTTGAATTTCCAAGGATTTTTAGCATTTTCGTAGACTTTTTACGTTCATCAGTGCGCGACTTCGACTCGAATCTTAAATACAAGCAAAATGTACTTAATTAAGTATTGCCCCGGTTTTTGCAGACAAACGTGCTGCTTGCTTGGTTCCTCCCCTGCTGCTTAGCCAACCCACACGGAGGTTAATGCACCTCGCCAAACATCCTTTCGGCAGCATCCCTCAAAGAAGAAAATCCTTTCGGCAGCGTTTGTGGCCAAGCATAATTCCCTCTGCCTTTCCTGAACGGAGTCATCGAGCATGTTCCTGCAAATGGAAACTGAACCTGGCATGCAGACCGACGCAGCCGGACACACCGCCACCCAACGGATTCCTGATTCATCACTCGCAAAGAATCGATGCCTAGCTCAGCTGGATAGTGCATATGTTTTTGACCTTTCTACTTGGAGACGCCACCACGCACCGTCAGTTCTCGATCCGTTCCCTTGTCACCACGGATCTGTGCTACCTGCCTCTGTGGTTCCTGATTCAGATGCCGTCTTCAGGATCGAGCACATGTTCTCGAGTATCCTCGTGCTGCACAACGTTTTGTTCTTGGTGATTGTGACAGTTCGTTCCAATGATGTTAGAACCGTTTGTTCTAAATAAGGACCTGCTCTCGAGTCTTCCCCGTGCTGCACAACGTTTTGTTCTTGCTGATTATGACCGTTTGTTCTGAATAAGGACCTGCTCTGAAGGAGTCAATTGCACAAAACTACTGCATTTGCGGCTAGGTTTGCAGAAAACCACCAAGTCGCTAATCCGTTGCAAAAATCACTGCTTTTTCATTAAACCTCTTGCAAAAAGCACTGATCATCCACTTTGGCTCGTCTAAGTGTGTTTATGACAGATGGGACCAGATCGTCAGAGCTGACTTGGCAAAAAATTGACACACACACCCCTGAAATCTGAAAACAAACGCAATCAACTCCTCCCGATGTTGGCCTCGTCCGCCCGCTCAGATCTGTCGCTGTTGAGCTGGGTTGCTACGGGATCCGTCGAGGGGAGGTGCTGCAGCCACGGCTCCTCCTCTGGCGAGGATGACGCCATGGTGGCCCAGCTCCGGCCGCCGTCGATTTATGGACCTCTTCCTCTGTCACCGTCCACTCGTCGGCTCTACTCGCAGGGAGGGTGTCCCCTAGGGTCGGCGGCGTCTCGCCCGGCGCGGGCACGGACGGGGAGGTCTCGTCGCCGGCCGGCGAGGCCCTGGCGCGGTGACAGGCGGCAGTGTTGGAGAAGGGAGAGAGACAGCGGAGTTGGAGGGGGAGAGGGGGCGGCGTGGTGCAAGGTGCACCGGCGAACTGGCGACAACAAGTAGCGGGGAAGCTCGGGCGGACTGGCGCGAGGCTAATGCCGCGTGCGCACAGGGCAGCAGGGCTCTCCTGCGGGCCTAGAAGTGGCACCGGAGACGGGCGAAGCCGCCGGCGCCGGGAGCCGAAGCGCATGGAGGTTGGGCCCCATCCACGGCGCCGAGCGACCACAACATCCCGACGGACGACAGGCAAAGGGCACCGTCGTAGCTTCAAGGACGAGCTCCCGGCGGACGCCTCTGGCTCCCCGTGCATTCCATCGAGAGAGAGACGGCGGGATTTGATTCCGTTTTCCTTTTTTGATCGAGGGGTCTCTATGTAAAGAGATTGAAGAAGATTTTTTTTTGCCAAGTCAGCTCTGATGATCTGGTCCCATCTGTCATAAACACGCTTAGACGAGCCAAAGTGGATGATCAGTGCTTTTTGCAAGAGGTTTAGTGAAAAAGCAGTGATTTTTGCAACGGATTAGCGACTTGGTGGTTTTCTGCAAACCTAGCCGTAAATATGGTAGTTTTGTGCAATTGACTCGCTCTGAAGTCTACTCGTGCTGAAAAATGCTTTGTTCTTACTGATAAAAATTACACCGTACGCTTGTTCTAATAAGAACCTGTTCTGATGAAGTATCCTTGTGCTGCAAAAGGCTTTGTTCTTGCTGATTTCGACTGTTTGTTCTTTAAGTTCAGAGAAGGTGCTGCACTTTTCAACCCTGAATCTCTACTTCTAATGTGGCAGTTGGTAGTCTCGCTTTCAGGTTTTTTTCGTCCCACCTCTCATGTTTTTTTTGGTACCTCGTCCCACCTCACACTGAGCCGTCACAAACCGAAAAAACCGTACCGAAGCCCCCACCCGCCCTCACGCATTCCAGGGCCTAACCTCCGATCACACCCAAGACAATCCAGCGAAAAAACCTACGAAAATTAAGCAGCGAAAAAAAAAACCTATTGGAGGTGTTGGTAGTCCGGTACGGTTTATTTTCAACACTTTCCTAATGACAAAAGATCACGGATCTAACTTTCCTACCTTAGCCAAATCGACGAATCCCTCTCATTAATGCAATTTGCTTTAGGAAACAAATAATAGATTCTTTCCTACCTTAGCCAAATCAACGGATCTCTCCCATTAATGCAATTTGCTTTAGCAAACAAATAATAGATTCTTTCCTACCTTAGCCAAATCAACGAATCTCTCTCATTAATGCAATTTGCTTTAGGAAACAAATAATAGATTCTTTCCTACCTTAGCCAAATCAACGGATCTCTCTTATTAATGCAATTTTCTTTAGCAAACAAATAATAGATTCTTTCCTACCTTAGCCAAATCAACGGATCTCTCTCATTAATGCAATTTTCTTTAAGAAACGAATAATAGATTTTCAGGAAACAAATAATCTCTAATCTCTATTCTCTAATTCTCTAATTCTCTAATTATTATTATTATTATTATTATTATTATTATTATTATTATTATTAATTAATATTAATAATTGATAATAATAATACCTAAAAGAAACGCAGTGTTCCGTTTCCCGTCTTACGTCGTCGAACCCTTCGTCGAGCCTCCCTCCCGTGCGCTGTTGGTTTTCCCTGCATACGTTCCACCCCAAACGTGATTCGTTCTTCTTAATTACATGGTCCCACCCCATGCGATCCGGCGAAAGAACCAGCAAAACCGTCATACCCACGCACGCAAGCAACGAAAAATCCACACAAGCCGTGTCTCCTCCTCCCTGTTCAAACCCTAGCTGCCCCTTCCCAGTTGACGCCGCTAGCGAGTAGCGCGTAGCACAGGCACCAGTGCGGCCCTTCAGCGGCCCCCCTTGACCTCGCAATGAAACAGCTCGTCGGCATCGACGACGAGCCGGTGCGTCCGCTGTTGATTCCTGTGGATGGGTCAAGCAGGACAGAGGCGGTGGATCCGGGACATAGCCATGAAGTCCGCTTCGATGCGCGCCCAGTATTGTCTCATGTGCATGGGTCGATCCTGGACGGTGGGCGATGGATCAAGGACGTACATAATAGTTTTCACCTACTCAAACGGCTGACTACTCAACCTCCTCTCGGCGGTGGCAGCGGCCAGGTCTGGTTAGCTACCATTTATCTTTAATACATGCCATGAAAGGCGATCAAGAGGAGCAATCATAAGCAGCGAGGTATTCCAGGGCTACGAGCGCCAGTACTGCGACTCTGCGTCTGCGAGGTCTTTGCCAAGATCGCCACCGTCTCTTCCCGTGCCTATTTCTATTCGTTGTTGTTGGTTTCATCTTACATGGTGAGATCTAAGTAGACAAGATGAAGCAGAGGCTCTCTGAGATCCAGTCCGACGTGCAGGATACTGAATCGCTGGTAAATACTAGATTGTGTTTTATGATTTGATCATCCATTCCGCTGCCTTACATACTGCCTTTGGGACATTTGGCAGGTGGAGGCTTCATTTTGGATGTAGGTGAATGTGTGATTTCTGGAAGCTCTGTATATTAACTTCATGATCTGCTCTTGATTTCCTTCTTGGGGACTAGATTTGAAGATTTGCCAGCTACACCATCTAAAAATCAGGCTGCTGATCCGAGTACATTGCTACTCGGCCTTGCGTTCAATTGAAGTTTTCTGAGATCAACTCTTCTGAAACTTCAAAACGAGTAGTCCTCGTATTTTGAGGTTGCTACTTGCACATTGTTAATCTTTCTAACAATTTTGTTCCATTATTTTGCACTCTATCTGCCAATATGATTGCATGGTATAGGGTGCGATGGTGGCGTGGGCGCCGCACGGGGTAGGAGCAGTGCCCTGCACAGGCCAGCCCATGCCGGGAGCTAGCATCGCGCCAACGCCTCCATGAACGCCACCATGACGCGTTGCATGTGTTGGGGAACGTAGTAATTTCAAAATTTTCCTACGCACACGCAAGATCATGGTGATGCATAGCAACGAGAGGGGAGAGTGTTGTCTACGTACCCTCGTAGACCGAAGCGGAAGCGTTGACGCAACATAGAGGAAGTAGTCGTACGTCTTCCCGATCCGACCGATCCAAGCACCGTTACTCCGGCACCTCCGAGTTCTTGGCGCACGTTCAGCTCGATGACGCACCCCTAGCTCCGATCCAGCAAAGCTTCGGGGAGGAGTTCTGTCAGCACGACGGCGTGGTGACAATCTTGCTGTTCTACCGGCGCAGGGCTTCGCCTAAGCACTGCAACGATATATTCGAGGTGGAATATGGTGGAGGGGGCACCGCACACGGCTAAGGAACGATCACGAAGATCAACTTGTGTGTCCATGGGGTGCCCCCTGCCCCCGTATATAAAGGATCAAGGGAGGGAGGAGGCCGGCCCTAGGTTTGGGCGCGCCAGGGGAGTCCTACTCCCACCGGGAGTAGGATTCCACCTTTCCTAGTCCAACTAGGTCAAGGGGGGAAAGAGGGGAAGGAAGGGAGAGAGGGGCCGCGCCCCAAACCCCTTGTCCAATTCGGACTGGGCTTGGGAGGGGCGCGCGCCACCTCCTGGTCCTTCCCACTAAGGCCCATCAAGGCCCATTGCTTCTTCCTCGTATTCCCGTAACTCCCCGGTACCTCCGAAAATACCCGAACCACTCACAACCCTTCCGATGTCCGAATATAGTCGTCCAATATATCGATCTTTACGTCTCGACCATTTCGAGACTCCTCGTCATGTCCCCGATCTCATCCGGGACTCCGAACTCCTTCGGTACATCAAAACTCATAAACTCATTATATAACTGTCATCGTAACCTTAAGCGTGCGGACCCTACGGTTCGAGAACAATGTAGACATGACCGAGACACATCTCCGGTCAATAACCAATAGCGGGACCTGGATGCCCATATTGGCTCCTACATATTCTACGAAGATCTTTATCGGTCAGACCGCATAACAACATACGTTGTTCCCTTTGTCCATCGATATGTTACTTGCCCGAGATTCGATCGTCGGTATCCAATACCTAGTTCAATCTCGTTACCGGCAAGTCTCTTTACTCGTTCCGTAATACATCATCCCGCAACTAACTCATTAGTTGCAATGCTTGCAAGGCTTAAGTGATGTGCATTACCGAGAGGGCCCAGAGATACCTCTCCCACAATTGGAGTGACAAATCCTAATCTCGAAATACGCCAACCCAACATCTACCTTTGGTGACACCTGTAGTACTCCTTTATAATCACCCAGTTACGTTGTGACGTTTGGTAGCACCCAAAGTGTTCCTCCGGCAAACGGGAGTTGCATAATCTCATAGTCAAAGGAACATGTATAAGTCATGGATAAAAGCAACAGCAACATACTAAACGATCGGGTGCTATGCTAATGGAATGGTTCATGTCAATCAGATCATTCAACTAATGATGTGACCTTGTTAATCAAATGACAACTTCTTTGTCCATGGTTAGGAAACTTAACCATCTTTGATTAAGAAGCTAGTCAAGTAGAGGCATACTAGTGACACTCTGTTTGTCTATGTATCCACACATGTATTATGTTTCCAGTTAATACAATTCTAGCATGAATAATAAACATTTATCATGATATGTAAGGAAATAAATAATAACTTTATTATTGCCTCTAGGGCATATTTCCTTCATTAAGTGCGTGTGAAGATTCTTGAATTTACCCTGACATTATGGAATCTTTGCTGAAACAATTAAATATGTTAATCTATAATGATAGCAATGAAGACACGCAGTTTCGTTATCAGTACAGTGTAGATGGTCATGTGGCCATTATGGCCTATCTTCAATATTGTGGTTAACATTGACAGGATTAATGTAATCTTCAAAACGACATGTTCCATTTTCCCTATGTATTTTTTGTTCATATGCCCTACTACTGTTTTATTGACTGCAGGCAATCTATTTTGTATGGTATGATTTTGTTTTTTGGAGAGATACTAGTTGTCCCTTTTCCACCTGTTAGTAAGTTTTGTAGCAGACTTCTTAATTGATATTATAGACGTTCTAAGGTAGACGTGGTATTTCCAGTTAGACTGATTTCTTGTATTTTATCCACTGTTATAGGAGTTTGTTACCTTTGTTTTTTGATCGAAAATTAAAATGTGCATGCATTGTCGAAGTTTGTGAAGTAGAATTAATAACCTTCTGGTTATTGATCAATATATATCTTGGATGTCCCATAGCAACGCAAGGGCATTCAGCTATCCTTGAAAAAAAAGAACTGTCAAACCGCTCAAGAACCTGTCAGGTCAAGCCTCTCCCTCCGTTGTTTGGCACTGCCTACCCCCTCTCCCCCGAATACCGCGACAGGGAAGATCCGGTCCATCGAGAGAGACCGATGCTGTCGACCATTGATGTCGCATGGGAGATCTGCGACAGTGGAAACATGCTCCCCTTCGCACCAACGGCACCTCGAGGTCACTGACACGGGTGACCCAACGATTCGCCGCTGCCATCCCGAGCTACTTTGCCAACGTCGTGGGCGTGGGCTACTGGCCTTCCATGTACTCGACCGTCGGGCTTATCGAATTGGGCCGCCACGGTGGTGCTGGCGGCCGCCGGTCTCACTATAGATGCATCATGTGCCGTCGGCCATGCCAGCATCTCCGCCTACGTTTCCCAAATCAGTTACCCGTACGGTCCATGCATACCCGGAGATGTTGGTGCGTTCACACTTCTCATGGATCTTTGTATTAGCCTTATAGTGTTGGGATCTCAAAATTTTGCTGTAGGTGAAGAAGGGATTCCTATCTCGAAATTCTGTTGTAGGTGAAGCGCCTCCTATAGGCCATGGAGATGACCAGGGATGCATTGGGAGGCGGGCGATGTAAAGCGCTGGAAAGGAGTATTGTATTATGTATGGTCCTCCGCTTTTTGGAAGGTTGTATAGTTGTTTTGATACATAAGATATAATTTCAGGTTCTACATACATATTGGTTTGAGATGTTTTCATTTTTTATCATTTCAATGAATAATGCAATCTGGATTTGTTTTATCATGCCAATTTGAGGCATTCTGTACGGGCTGGTTGGAGGAATATTATTTTTTGACGCACTATGTGTGAACATGTTGAAGGGGCATGACCATCAACGAGCTTGTGGCAGAAGTTTGAATGTGAGTAGCTCCTATCTTTTGTGTACTTATTTTCAGTCTATCAATCAAAGGGTAGAATGATTACACGTGCAGTTATTTTGGTGTGAGCTTTGACAAGGGATGTCGATTGTTATGTTGAAGAGGCTAAAATCTTCCTCGGTAAGTGATGTGCATTATGCATCTGATAAAAAATAGGCTTTAGGGAGTTGATTGTGCCCATGAGAGTTGGTCCTGATATTAGGCTTGCTATAACATGTCATATTTAACACGTAATGTTCTTTACCAACCAAATGTTCACGTTTTAGATTATAAAGAATGATGACCTCAAAGACAAAGAGCTCCAAAAACTCGGTTCTGAAACTTTTGGTTAGTCTGAGTAATGAAATGTGACCCTACTGGAAGTTCTACCTCATTTCAGTTCTTCTCTTTTCCATTTAATTATCCATTTCATTCCAAGCTAACTGTCTTACATACCTATATCTTTCAATGCAAGACTACACGAGGACTATGGTCTATGGGATATCAAGCTCCTTCAAATAATGTGCAGCAGTTCTTCTGGAGAATAATGTGTATGCATGGTCTACAATGGAGTTTACAAGATAGATTCACTTACTCAAAGATTCAGCCTAACATTTTCCATAAGGATTATGTATGTTATACCAACTCTCAGTAATCTCTACAACTAATGTCTTAGTTGGTAGTCTCGCCTCACTCCACCTCATCCCATCACTCCTATCTTTTGCCCACCTTTGCCATCATCACATCACAGCATTGGGCTGGCCCATTAACGTGTATGTGAACGCAATCCTCCCATCGCATGCCCTCCTCGCGATAATCCCGACGTCCTCGCGCTGCCGTCATCTTCTTCCTGATCTCCTCTACCAGCGTGCCTTCCTTGCGATCCTCCCGACGTGTCCTCGCGTCGCCGTCCTCTTCTCCCCAAACTCCTCTACCAGGGGGACTCCTCTATGACCCAGGCGGAGCAAACATTGTACGCAGATTTTTTGGCTTTCACCGGTTCATTCTCTACCCCTCCTCCATGACTCCCTCGCCATCGATTTTTTTTCGACGTCTAAATGCAATCCCTCTGTGGGGAAGTATGGTGTGAAGGAGAGAGGCCGCGATGGCGAAGGTGAGGTGGGTGTCATCCCATTTTAAAGGAGAGGGCTCCAGCGAGAAATGTCTCACTACGGCAAAAACCGAGCGGAAGGGGAGGGTCCGACAGGAAAACATAAGGGTGTGTCATGGGGTGGAGTTTTTATGTTGCTACACTAGATCGCGGGAACCTGCCGTCGACCTTGAGGTTGGTGTATGAGAGAAAAATAAGCTTCAATATCAATAATTTGTCTGATTCATTTATATACAGTATAGCCCGTAGCAACGCACGGGCGTTTTACTAGTTTAACCATATGGTTTGAGGTTCAACCATGTACTTAAGCTTACTGCACAACCTTCAGCTTCGGATACCGGTTAAGTTGCGACCCCAAAAAAGAAAAGAAAAAGATTGGAGAAGGTGTTTTTGCGTGACATGGCATCCAAGTTGACAAGTAAAAGCTGATGTGGCATTTGCCCAGTAAGAAGAATCGATCATGACCTTGTAGGCAGAAATAACCTGCTATTTGTTTTTTATATAACCTGCTATTTGTTGAGTGTAGATTTTTTTTTCCTCCCCGGCTCCACCGAACCTGTTTTTTTATAAAAACACTTATTTAAGTTCGAACAAGTGCTGGAGAAGATATTTTGTGATTTCTGTGCAAAATTTATTTCATTATGAAACTTTGCAAACATGCAGAATGCATCCCTATGTACATGTATATTTTTCTGAAAATTTTAAAACAAAAAACTTCACCTTTTGAACCTTCCAGAAAAAAGGCTTCATAAAGGCCAAACTCCAATACCCAAAAGAAAAAGACCGAGCTCCAATAGCAATTTCCACTGTTTGCCTTTCATTTTTCATGTGTGAACCACAATACGAGAGCCATTGATTTTTTTTTTCAGAACAAGCACCCACGGAAACACCCAAACAAGAAATAAGAAAATACATCATAGCCTTCAAAGTCTTTCAGCTCCATTTTCTTAGCAAGCCAGAGAAAGCGTCGCCAACCTCATCATCGCAGGAAACTGCGGTAAGGAGCAGTTGCAAAAACTGCACCAGAATCTCTATCAACAACACGTACCACCATGTGCTAGAGGAATTGCAATAGGAACGTGCCGCGAGAGGCATGTCAAACTACACACTGGAAGAATGTCGGTCCGCGACGCGTACCGTGAATAAGTTGTTGGAGATTTGTCGCGGAACCACCAACGGGGAGGAAGAAGAACACACCCGGCCGACCACTCGCACTCGCACGAGTTCTTAGGGGAACTTCAGGAGAAGGTAGCGGCCTTGGGTGTTCGCAACTTAACACTGGTGGTCGGTGGGGATTTTAACTTAATCCGCTCGGGAGCGGATAAGAACAACGGGATTATTAACTGGACAAGGATGTCCATGTTCAATAACGCGATAGCAGCAATGGCCCTTAGGGAAGTGGCTCGCGTGGGCGCACGCTACACTTGGACAAACAAGCAGCTTACTCCGGTTCGGTCAGTGCTTGACCGAGTCTTTATGTCCGCGGAGTGGGAGATGCTTTTTCCCATGTGCTCCCTTCACGCTGAAACGAGGATCGGGTCGGACCACGTCCCGCTAATCCTCTCCTCGGGAGAGGATCGATTAAAACGAAGCCCATGTTTTTTCTTTGAAACTGCGTGGTTTGAGCACCCGGACTTTGATCAAATTTTCCTCTCCAAATGGGAGACTTGTGTCGCCCGGATCGGGCACACGCGAGGGCCCATGGATTTCTGGATTGCCGCAGGGGCGGGGCTGCGAGCGGCCCTCAAAGGCTGGGGGGCCAACCAGGGCCGTGAGGATAAGCTGCTCCGCGCGCGTTTGGTGGCGGACCTCGCCCGTATGGACGCTACTGCGGACTCACAAGTCTTCTCGGAGCAAGACTGGGCTCAGCGATACGCAGTAGAGGCCCAAGTCGAGTCCCTCCTACGTGCAGAGGAGGAGTACTGGCGTAGGCGGGGTGGAATCAAGTGGACGCTCAAAGGGGACGCGAATACAAAGTATTTCCATGCCTATGCCAACGGCCGGCGGCGTAAGTGCGCCATCCTGAGACTGCAATCTGAGCAGGGGCTCCTTTTGCGCCAACAGGATATCGTACGTCACATCTACGACTTCTACATCTAGTTGATGGGCTCCAGGGAGGAGTCCAGGGCTCGTCTGCGGCCAGATGTCTGGGATCCTGCTCTGCGGGTCTCGGACGAGGAAAATGAAGGCTTGGGCCTCGCCTTCCTTCCTCAGGAGATTGACCAGGCGGCCCTAGGGATGAAATCTGACACAGCCCCAGGTCCGGACGGGTGGCCGGT
The DNA here is from genome assembly GCA_032464435.1 of Aegilops umbellulata. Lineage (NCBI taxonomy): Eukaryota > Viridiplantae > Streptophyta > Magnoliopsida > Poales > Poaceae > Aegilops > Aegilops umbellulata. The sequence continues at coordinate 55,079,536 of CP136057.1, forward strand.
GGCGATGTTCAAAAGATTTTGGCAAGTTCTCAAAGGCCCAATCTTCGAAGTTTGCAACGGGTTTATGCGTGGCACAGTAGACATTTCGCGACTTAACTTTGGGGTTCTTTCGCTTATTCCCAAAGTTCAGGGCGCGGACAACATTAGACTTTTTCGCCCCATAGCGCTTATCAATGTCCCGTTTAAAATCTGTTCTAAGGCTTGTTCTACGCGCTTGTCTCCGGTGGCCCATCGTATTATTAGTAGGAATCAATCGGCTTTTATTCGTGGTCGCAACATCTTGGAGGGGCCGTTGGCTCTCCAAGAGATCGTTCACTCGCTCAAACGTACCCGCCAGCCGGCAATTCTTCTGAAATTAGATTTCGAGAAGGCGTACGACCGAGTGAACTGGGAGTTCCTCCGACAAATCCTTCTGGATCGAGGATTTTTGGCGGTTTGGGTTCACCGTATGATGCAACTGGTCTCGGGAGGCCAAACGGCGATCGCGGTGAACGGAGAAGTAGGGAACTTCTTCCGCAACAAGCGTGGGCTGCGTCAAGGGGACCCAGCCTCACCATTGCTTTTCAACTTTGTGGCGGATGCCCTGGGCGCCATGCTTGACAAAGCTCGCGCTGCTGGCCACATCAGGGGAGTGGTCGGTAACCTGATCCCAGGAGGGGTGTCACATCTGCAGTATGCGGATGACACTCTACTCCTTTTTGAGCCGGACGCACACAGCATTGCAACGGTTAAGGCCATCTTGCTGTGTTTTGAACTCATGTCCGGACTAAAAATTAACTTCCACAAATGTGAAGTGGTGTCCATAGGGATGGACGCGGCTGAAAGTGAACGGGTGGCCAACTTGCTCAATTGCAAACTTGGAAAGTTTCCGTTTACCTACCTCGGCCTCCCGATCGCAGAGAAGAAATGCACGATTGCCGATTGGGAACCGCTCAACACTAAGGTGGCGGACCGGGTATGTCCGTGGAGAGGTCGATTTATGTCTTCAGGGGCAAGACTAATCCTTACTAACTCCAGCCTCTCGTCCCTACCCATGTTTGCCATGGGTATGTTCTTGCTGGCTGAAGGAGTCCACACGAAAATGGACACACCGCGGGCATGTTTCTTTTGGGAAGGAGCGGGTCCGAAACGGAAGTACCACATGGTTAAGTGGCAAGCCGTTTGTAGACCTAAAGCCCAGGGGGGGCTCGGGATCATCAATTCTAAGCTGATGAACATTGCACTTATGTGCAAGTGGATCTGGAAGTTGTCCCAGGGAGGGACCGGCCTCTGGATTGACCTCCTCCGTGCCAAGTACTTCCCGCATGGGAATTTCTTCGAGGCAACACCTCACGGTTCACCTTTCTGGACCTCCGTCCAATCTCTCAAACCATACTTCGCCAGGGGCGCGAGGTTCACGGTTAATAACGGCCGCTCCACCCGGTTTTGGCATGACGTCTGGATAGGCTAGCAACCTCTTTGGTCTGAGTTCACCCATCTCTATTCCATTGCGGTTGAGCCAAACCAACTGGTGGCGTCGGCTCTAAGTGCCACTCCGCCTCCCATCTACTTCAGAAGGGAGCTTGTGGGGCCGGAGCTGCCAGAGTGGGATCGCCTGCGGGCTCTGATAGCGAACGTTCGTTTGTCAGACTCCGCAGACGAGGTCTCTTGGAGACTTTCGGGCTCCGGCAGGTTCACTGTCAAGTCCATGTATAGAGAGCTGTGTCGCGGCCATGCCCCTACGGCAGCCATGGGCCTTTGGAAGGCGTGAATCCCGCTAAAGATTAAGGTCTTCCCGTGGCAATTATGCCAAGATCGCCTTCCTACATCTATCAATATAGCTAAGCGCAATGGCCCTGCTTCCGGGCCTTGCGCTTTGTGTGATAACGCGGAAGATGCTGACCACGTGTTCTTCCGTTGTCCTTTGGCGCGTTTTGCTTGGAGCGCGGTGCGTGAGGCCGCTGGGGTGGATTGGGATCCACGCTCACGCTCTGAGCTTGTCTCTTATCTATCTTCGATCCAGGGCTCTCTACGCCGGATCATGTGGACGTGTGCCTCGGCCATGCTGTGGGCCCTATGGAATATTCGTAACAAGTTTACTATTGAGGGAGTGTTTCCCTCTCACCCCGCTGATGTTATATTCAAATGCATCTTATTCTTGCAGCAGTGGGAACCGCTGGGAAGACAACAGGACTCTGACCTCCATCGACAAGCTACCGTGCGTCTTCGCACAGTGTACTCGGCGTCCCGAGCCGCGCCTCCTCTGTTTGCTGCCTCATAGGGATGGGCGGCCCTTTTGGTCTTCGTTATCATTGAGCCTGCGTGCTTGCTAGTTTGGCTGGCTATGCCATGTAATGCACTTATCGCCGTTATCGCCTTTTGGCATCCCTTAGAACTTGGTTGTCTAGCCTTGGTTCCGTTTAGTTTGTTTGTTCCATGTATGCACGCTGCCTGTGATGAGGGCTTTATTAATTTAAAGCCGGATGTCTCTGACGTCTATGTTCTAAAAAAAAAGAAGAACACACATATGAGGCTTTACAAAGAGAGGAGGCTCTCTCGTTCCACCTTCACACTCACCTAGATCCAACAATGGGATTGACTATTTTGACCGCCATTGTCGGCACCATCACACCGCCCAAAAAATTTGGTTGCCCATATCTCCACGGGACCACACCCTCGCAAGCCCGCCGATGACATTGGAAAAAACATTGTCGAGACGCGCAGGAGGCCATATGGACTTATTCCATCTTCGCGATGTTTTTGCCACCTCAACACATCGGCGGCGTTGTCACCACCTCAACATTGTCGCTAAGACGCATGAACAAAAGCCTACATGAAATGAGAATACACATCATACGAAGAACCGATCCGTCTCTTTGCGCCTAGTTGGTGGTTGGAGACGAGGGGAATAGCGGCCTTGCTGGTATACCTGGCCATACCTCGGGCCGGGCCGGGCTTCGGGCCGGGCCTAGCCAAGCCCGACGCAAAAAACCCAGGCCCGAGCCTGGCCCGGCCCGACCGTCGGGCTTGTTTTCTGGGCCCGAGCCCGGCCCGAAGACGTAAAAGCCCGTCGGGCTTCGGGCCGGCCCGGCCCGTCCTTCAGAAAAACATAAAAACGATGGGCCCGGGCCCGGCCCGGCGTTCGGGCTCAAAATCTAGGCCCGAGCCCGGCCCGGGAGCAGCGTCGGGCCGGGCCGGGTCGGGCTTTTTCGGCCCGGGTCGGGCCGGGCTGCCCATGGCCAGGTCTACTTGCTGGAGAAGGACAAACAAGGAGAAGGAGCACAAGAGGCGGCTAGGCGAGAAACAATCATTGTTTGGTGCCTCATGTGTCCAAGTAATGCTAAATTATTCTGTGAGTGAGATCATCATGGTTTACTATCAACAATGAGGGGCATATGGTGATTTAGTCAACCTTAAAACTTCGCAACTCTATTCTTTAGTAAGTAATGTGTGATTGTATGCACACCTATGTTGTACTAGTGTTTTTCAGAAATAAAAAAAGTGGCACAAAAATTTCAGGATTTTTTAAAAACATTTTGCCACTTTTTTGTGGCACTATTCATCTAGGAGCAAATGCTCTCGGGAAATGCCCTCAGGGGTTTTGGCTCCTAGGCTCAGATGAGCCCGGGAGTGAACAATATTAAAAATACAAAGAAATTGATTTTTTTGGTGAAAGATGCTTGAGTGCGTGATGTTCGTGTTAAATTTCAGAGCATTTGAACATCTGAGTAACCTTCAGCAAAAAGGACAAATTTGTGGTCCGTGATTTTTTTTACTATTTGTACTTTTTGAACCTGATCCTTTTTTTTGCATGGCATGGACATCAGGCACTCAAGCATCTTTCACCATAAAAAATCAGTTTTTCTTTCAATCTTTGTAGTATTTATTTCGATTTTACTGTTCATAGGGTGTAGATGAGCTCGGGTTCCAAATTGGATATTCGATGATAACATGAGTTATTTTCCTTCAGATTTTAAGGCCCCGTTGGGGTACAAAAGACAAGCGTAGAAATTTCGAAAGATAAGATTCCAATAGAAAATATAATTTTTATTGTATATTTCTTTGAATTTTTCTATGGAATGGCCTATTCCATATAAATTTTGGAGAAAAACCATACATGAGATCCTACTCCATTCTCTCTCTCTCTCTCTCTCTCTCTCTCTCTGTGTGTGTGTGTGTGTGTGTGTGTGTGTGTGTGTGTGTGTGTGTGTCTACAATTAATCTGTTTTTTCTACGTGACATATAAACAGCCTTTTTTTCTGCATTTCTAATTTCTGGTATTCCAAACTGATTGTTTTTTTTTCGTGCAATGACTTTTTTAGGGACTCGAATGGAAGCACGTACCACATTGGGAGCCCAATTTTTTAGCCCAGCATCCAAATGGGCCTAACCGTACCCTACGAACAAGCCCTGCACGTGGCCCATGAAAACATTCTCGAGATCTGTCAGGATAGGGCCCACCTAGCACAGCCCGTAGCCACCACGCAAAATCCGCAAAAAGTTCCATCGCCTCGTCATCCGCAGCTCCACTTTCCAGTCCGCAGTGACCGCCGCCGCCGCCACCTCCACCCGCTCCTCACCTACCCCGGCGGCGACCCCCCAGGGACACCCCGAATGGCGACGGCGGTCACGGCGTCGGCCACCGCGGCGACCCGCTTCACGCGCCTGGCGGGCTTCGGCCTCCGGCTCAGCAGCTGCCGCCCCCGCACCGCCGTGCGCTTCCAGCGCCCGGGGCTCACCACCACCGCGCTCCTCAGGCCCACCGAGCTCAAGCCCAAGGACCAGGGCCAGCCCGAGACGCTCGACTACCGCGTCTTCCTCGTCGACGGCGGCGGCCGCAAGGTATCCCCGTGGCACGACGTGCCGCTCCGCGCCGGGGACGGGGCGTTCCACTTCATCGTGGAGATCCCCAAGGAGAGCAGCGCCAAGATGGAGGTCGCCACCGACGAGGCCTACACCCCCATCAAGCAGGACACCAAGAAGGGCAACCTTCGTTACTACCCGTAAGGACTCTGAAACCAAGGAAATTTATGACTCAAAATGCCGTAATTTACGTTATTGCTGAAAATATTGCGTCTTCCGTGTCACACAAATTTAAGTTGGGGCTATATTAGCGAGCGAAATGATTGGGATTGTTTAGTAGAGGGCTACAGGCCAGATGTCTAATGGCAAACTGATTGCTGTTCTGATGAAATTGGGGGCTGTGAGGCCATTTTAAATGGAAAAATAAGTAGTGGGCTAGAGGTTTCATCGATGAGAAGAGAATGCCATAAGTTTACCAAATTTTCAAGCTTTTTACTCCCATCTTAAGAACAAAGAATGGAATAGATTAGAGATGAGTAACAGCTGTTGACTTCCCGTTGCACTATCGGAAATCCTATTTCGTTTTTAGTTCTAGAGCCTTAAGTCAAGGGGAAAACAGTGTGTTACAAAGGGGGGGCCAGGGAGGATACCGTTCCCATGATATGCATTTGGTGAAAAAGATTGGCACCTTTACAATTTCAGTAGCAAAGTTTATGGTTATGGGTTTTAGAAATTTAGTGGCCATTAGAACTAAGTTGGAGATTACATCCTTCTCATGAGTTTAGCTGGTACTCCCTCCGATCCTAATGGGCGGCTGGAATTGGTAATTTGGTTCATTTATTGATGGTATGATTAAGAGAGTAGTTGTAGTCTTTAGTCAAATGCTTACAGTCTCTTTCGACTTTATGGTTGAGACTAGGGAATTATTGCTGAGTAAATATGTTGTTGTCTGGCCAAGCCAGTGTTAAGGGTTACCATTTTTACGCAAATTCGCAATTACGAAGATGCATTTCGTGTATTTTTTGGAAATTTGATGATCCTTTGTGGAAATGCTGGCAGACAACTTAACCATGATAGAAAGATTTGTAAGTGGCAATATGAAGAGAAACACTTGCACTTGTACTGATAGTTCAATAGTTCATATATGTGTTCTAGTGGCACTAACTAAAGTGTTGTGGTGGAATGTCCATAACTAAGCTCTTTATTGTACTGTTGATTGTCATTTTGTGTTTATGAAGACAAACACATGATGTTTGCTTGTCACTGTAGATTGTCATTGTCCATAACCGTAAGTGGCAATATGAAAACAAAGACATGATATTTGCTTTTCATTGTAGATTGTGATTGTCCATAACCGTAAGTGGCAATATGAATACAGACACATGATCTTTGCTTGTCATTTTAGTTTGTAATTTTGTGTTTATATTAGCAAACCTTGCGTCAACCAATGGTTGTTGTTGTCCTTTATTTAAAAGGTAAATTTGGAAGAAAAACTGGCAGAGTGGTAGTTCTTTTTGTGCTTTCCTTTGTCGTATTGTGGGAAAATAATAGGAGATTAGTAGTATTGCTTCAATCGCTTTTGGGAAGTTTTATTTCAATGTAGAAAGGTTATAGAGGCGGCCATATGTTTTATTCAGGGAGAGAGAGGTCCGTATTATAAACATGAACTCTTCCATCTGTCTAAGATTCAACCCTGAACTCTAAAACCGTCTAAGGTTAAACCCTGAACTATCAAAACCAGCTAGGAATCAACCCTCCCCTCTCTTCAAACCGGTTTTCGCTGAGTAGGCCTGGTTTTGACCTGTTGACCGGCAGGTCAGAATCCCAGTAAGCAAGCCCACTTAAAAAAAATTAACCAGAAAAACAAAGTTTCCAGAAAAAAATGAAAAAGTTATGTAATATCAACACTACTATAGTGATCATTTTGTGAAAGTTTAACACTTTTTTGCCAAACAGATTTAAAAATACACTTAAATTACAGTTTCAGCCCCCTTTTTTGTTAAAAGTTTGAGGGCATTCTTAATTCTGTTCGGAAAAAATGATTGAAACTTTCCCAGAATGATCACTAATTCACTATAATAGTGTTGATCTTGCAGAAAAAATTACAATTCTTTTCCGAACACTTCCATTTATTGGTCAAAATGTGACCAAAAAAGGGCTGAAAATGTAATTTATTTGCATTTTTAAATCCTCTTGACCAAACTCTGTGAAACTTTGCTAGAATTATCACTATATTTGTGTTGATTTTACAGAAGTTTTTCAAGTATTTCTGGATATTTTCATTTTTTGGGGCAAAATTTGACCAAAAAAGAGGCTGAAAATTTAATTTAAGTGTAGTTTTAAATCTATTTGGCAAAAATGTGGGAAACTTTCCCAGAAGTTTCACTATATTAGTGTTGATTTTACAGAATTGTTTCAATTTTTTATGGACACTTCATTGTTTGGTCAAAATTTGAACAAAGAAGTGGCTGAAATGTAATTTAAGTGTATTTTTTAAATATATTTGCCAAAAATATCTGAAACTTTGCCAGAATGATCACTATAATGGTGTTAATTTGCAGAATGTTTTCAAATTTTTTTCTGGACACTTTCATTTTTGGTCAAAATTTGACCATCAAAAGGGGCTTAAATGTAATTTAAGTGTATTTTTTAAGCTGTTTGGCAGAAATGTGTGAAACTTTCGCAGAATGGTCACTATTTAGTGTTGATTTTAAAGATGTTTTTCAATTTTTTATGGGCACTTCCATTTTTCAGTCAAAAATGTGGCTGCTAAATGGGATGCTGACTAGCCGGTTAACTGTTAACGGGTCAAAACCAATCCTATTCAGAAAAAATCGGTTTGAGGAGAGGGGAGGTTGATTCCTAGGCGGTTTTGTTAGTTCAGGGGCGAATCTTAGGCAGTTTCATAGTTCAGCTTTGAATCTTAGACAAATGGAAGAGCTCAGGTTGTAATACGGACTTCTCTCTTTCAGGGATTTCTTCAAGATTTTATTCTCCTATGTTTGGCAATGGGATCACTTTAAGTCTAGTCTGGTTTCCTGTTCTCATATGCCCATCTCAAAAAATAGCAGATCTCATGAGGATACACTGTTCATATTTATGCAAAATCAAATCGAGAGTGCTCTTAACATCTCTAGTTCTCTACGATTAAATGGCACCGAAACTTACTGACCATAGCTAGGTTGTACTGATTCAAGTTATAGTGTGTCCTTGAATATTTAGTGTGCTTGGTCGTTTTTCTTGACAAAAGAAATCTTAAGCTGTTCTTTTATGCCTTATCTTGGTTCCTGTAGAAAAGGGGTTAATGTGAATATTTATTGAAGTGTTCATTTTCTTGTTGAGCTTTTATTTAACATAAGCTTGAAACGTGAAATTCCCCTGCTTGCTAGCAAGGCAATTGAGACAATGAGTTTATGCAACTATTGGCGCTGGTGATAAATTTGTGCTTGGCTATTCCTGATATCATCTGTTATATCAGGTACAACATCAACTGGAACTACGGGTTACTTCCCCAGACATGGGAGGACCCGACAGCTGCAAATGCTGATGTTGAAGGAGCACTTGGAGACAATGATCCTGGTAGTTAACTTCTCTGTTTTGCTATCTTTGATGAGCATGGTTTTTATATTTGGTCTATCCTCGCTGTAATATATCTTTCCCTTGACTTCCTTTCTCAGTTGATGTTGTCGAGATTGGTGAAAGGCGGGCCAATATTGGGGATGTTCTTAGGGTGAAACCATTGGCAGCTTTAGCAATGATTGACGAGGGAGAGCTTGACTGGAAAATTGTGGCCATCTCTCTGGATGATCCCAAAGCATCTCTTGTGAATGATGTAGATGATGTCGAGGAGCATTTTCCGGTATGATTGATGTCCTTGTCCTTACGTTTTAGTGTTTGTCCTTGTTCTCCTTCGGTATCTGGTGCCTATATATCCTTAAGGAAAGTAGGACATGCACATAGTATATCATATGAGCGCCGTTTTCTGTTTCTAGTATTGACCTCGGCTAAGTAACTTGGGAGCAACTCAGCTGTACCTACATCTGGATGTTTTCTTTGTACTCATTTCCCCTAATTAATATAATCCAGATATACAACAACAACAACAAAGCCTTTAGTCCCAAACAAGTTGGGGTAGGCTAGAGGTGAAACCCATAATTAATATAATCCAGATATCAGTGTGAAAAATATTTAGATTGCATTCATGGCATTGAAAAGAAAACACATTACTCCTGGTATAATTGTTGAACTCTAGTAATCTACCACATGCTTTTCTGTAACAACCACAAGTGCATTTACACGAGGCCTTTTCCTTTCTGTGATTGTTAGGTTTTATGTTAAAAATGTGCAAGTTATCGTAGCTTTTCCAAGTTCAGGCCAGTTCCACAGTTGGCATTGATTTGAATTTTAAAACCTAATTGTGGCATGTATTCAGGGAACATTGACTGCCATCAGAGACTGGTTCAGAGACTACAAGATACCAGACGGAAAGCCCGCCAACAGATTTGGCCTCGGCAACAAGCCCACAAGCAAGGTAAGGCCGATCTTAGCTCAGTTTCTTGGTTTATCCCCCCTGAAACGCAGAAGATATTTATACAATATATCTGATGGTATATATCTATATCCCTTTTTGCCGCAACCAGGAATATGCCCTGAAGGTGATAGAAGAAACCAACGAGTCATGGGAGAAATTGGTGAAGAGGAAAATCCCGGCGGGAGAGCTCTCGCTAGCCTAGCCTTTTATGTGCCCATGAGAATGCCAACACATTCTTTCAGTGACATACCTAAGTGTGCCGCTCTTTTGTGATATATACCTATGAACATGCTTTTGTTCATCTGCAGAACATTCTGCGTACCTGTGTGTAACAAACAGGAATAAATGAATAATCTCGTTGTGGAGCGAATAAAATGATTTTCGAGCAAGTTTTTCACAAGGAACAGAAGACTGAGTGCTTGTTCGGCAATCCACCAGCTCCGAGAAATCCAAGGATCTGCGGAGCATCTGTTTCTCTGCTCCGTGATTTTCAACTGCAGGTACGTCTATTACGGGAGCGGAGGGACTCGGAACAGACCCCGAATCTTCTTTTGTCGAGTTCATACGCAGCTCTGCCGAAAATGGGTCGAAATGGATCATCTGCCTGGGAATCCGGAAAGTTGGGCTGGCTGGGAGAGTGCGTGGCTACGAAGAAATGAGAAGATTCATTTGCCGAGTTCTTCCTCCTCTTTTTCAAAAGTTTTGTCTCCATGCCGCCATGGCCATGCCTTTGTTCGCTGGATTTATTGTCGTCCATGGATCGGCCACATGATGTCGTGTGTGGAGCAATTCCGCTCTGTTTTTCTCTGAGAGGAAGCCATGCCTCTGTTGCAAGGCCTGGGCTGGGTTGGGGTTGGGCTGTCAGCTAGAGCCTATTCAGGGTGCTGCCCGATGCATGGGGCATGTCAGCGTTCGGTGCACACCTGTCTTCTCCCCGGCGCGCCACCGCACCGGAATCAACCGCCACCTCCGCGTCTCTCTCTCCACGTCGGCATCTTCTCCGACCAAATCATTGCACGCATGCATATACTACTGCATGCATCGGACAAAGCTAGCTAGCTCAACCAGACACAACCGAAGCAATGGCGCGGCACTTCGCGGCTGCGGGGGCGGGGGCGGTGCAGCGGTACTACTGCGGCGGGGCGTGCGACGGCGGGGACGACGGCGCGGTGCAGGCGATGCTGCAGTGCCAGCGGGTGAGCGACTTCCTCATCGCCGCCTCCTACCTCTCCATCCCGCTGGAGCTGCTCTACTTCGCCTCCTGCGCCGACGTGGGGCCGCTCAAGTGGCTGCTGCTGCAGCTGGCCGCCTTCGCCGTGCTCGGCGGCGCCACCCACCTGCTCGCCGTCTTCTCCCTCGCCCACCCGCACTCCTCGAGCCTCCTCCTTGCCTCCACCGCCGCCAAGCTCCTCGCCGCGCTCGTCTCCTTCGCCACCGCCGTCTCCCTCGTCGCGCTCATCCCGCGCCTCATCCGGGCCAAGCTCCGGGAGGCGTTCCTGCGGGCCAAGGCCCGCCAGCTCGACCGCGACCTCGGCCTCATCCGCCGCCGCGTCGAGGCCACCTCCCGTGTCGTCCGCATGCTCACCCGCCGCATCCGCAGCTCCCCGCTCGACGCGCACTCCATCCTCCACACCACCATGCTCCACCTCGCCGACGCCCTCGAGCTCCACAGCTGCGCCGTCTGGATGCCCGGCCAGGACGCCGGCGACGACCTCCACTTGGTGCACCAGCTCAGCCTCAGGGGCAAGGGCCCCGTCCGCGTCGTGCTCGGCTCGCAGGCCCCCATCTCCCCGGACGACCCGGACGTGGTCGACGTAATGGCAAGCGAGGCTGCCAAGGTGCTCAGGCCAGGCTCGGAGCTCGCGACGGCGAGCAGCGGCGAGCTCCAGCCACCAGGAGCCGTGGCTGCCATACGGATCCCCATGCTCAAGGTCTCCAACTTCGACGGAAGAAAGACACCGGTGGCGAGCTCATATGCCATATTGGTGTTGGCTCTTCGCGGCAAGGCATCAGGCTCCAGTTCCAGAGAGTGGAGCGGCCATGACCTGGAGGTCGTGCAGGTTATCGCCGACCAGGTCGCCGTGGCGCTCTCTCATGCGGCGGTCCTTGAGGAGTGGCAGGCCATGAGCGACAGGCTCGCCGAGCAGAACAGGGCCTTGGTGCACGCCAAGCAGGACGCGATGATGGCGACCGAGGGCATCAACAGCATCCAGAGCGCCATGTGCGACGGCATGCGAAGGCCGATGTACTCCATCATCGGCCTGCTCTCTATGGTGCGGCAGGCGGAGGACATGCGCCCCGAACAGAGGCTTCTAGCCGACGCCATTGCCAGGACGAGCACCCTGTCGCTGGCGCTGATGAACGACGTCGACACCGAGACGTTGACGGTGAACCGCATGCCGTTCGACATGCGCTCCTTGATGAGGGAGGCCATGAGCGTCGCCGGGTGCCTGGCCAGCTGCGGCGGGGCTGGTTTCTCGTACCAGCTGGAGAACGCCTTGCCTGAGTGGGTCGTCGGCGACGAGACGAGGGTCTTCCATCTCCTGCTGCAAATGGCGGGCGATGTGCTCGGTCGGCGGCGCGATGGAGCAGGGCGTCTCTCATTCTCCATCAGAAGCTGCAGCCCGGACCAAAAGGATTGCATCCCGGTGTGGCCAAATCTGTCTGCAGGTTGTGGCATATGTGTTGAGTTTCAGGTTGCCGTGGAAAGATCAACCGGATGCAGCCAGCCACCCAGCAGTCCGGCCAGCTCTCAGATCAACATGTGCAAGAAGATTGTGCAGGTTGGTACTACTCACTTGGTATACCAGAAGAAAATTTTGCAGCTACCGGTTGTTAATTCATTCATCTCCACATTTCTTCAGATGATGAACGGTACCATGTGGTCGGCATCGGATGGCGAAAGCATCACCCTCATCCTGCACTTCCAGCTGCAGCAATCGCGCGCGTGCCGAAGAACGCCGTCGTCCATCCCTCACTTCAATGGCCTGAGGATCCTGCTCGCAGACGGCGACGGCATGAGCCGGGCGGTGACCCAGAAGCTCCTCGAGCAGCTCGGCTGCCAGGTGATATCGGTGTCGTCAGGCGCCCATTGCCTGGCCTTGCTGGGGAGCGCCGGCTCCTCCTTCCAGCTCCTCCTCCTGGACCTTGACATGGATGCATTTGAGGTGGCACTCCAGATCAGGGGGCTCAAGAACAGGCGCTGGCTCCTCATCGTTGCTGCTCTCGCCGTGACCGTCGAAGACAGCATCCGCGAGATGTGCCGCCACTCGGGGATAAACGGCCTGATCCAGAAACCCCTCACACTGACGGCGCTGGGCGGTCAGCTGCATAGAGTCCTTCGGAACTGATGATGGAATTGGTCATCTCATGCATAATGCCTTTTGTGTTTCCATCACAAAGGCAAGGAGCTGATCCACAAGCTTCTAAGATGATGAACAAGAGGTAAATTGGCAAAAACAAGCATTTGATCATTTGATATATAGTTTCATATCAATGATGACTTTGCGCGTAATTTGCGCAAATGCATTTCAGAAGAATAAAACATGCAATGTAATGCGCAAGAAAACGATAGGGGCGCGGACTAAAACCGTAAAAAGGGGAGGGGCAGCAGACACTCACCAGTCACCAAGATAGCAGCATCATATCCCAAGCGCATGAGTCCTGGGACAAATAACAAGGAGCAGGGGAGCAGATGAACCAGCAGAATCTCCAACTGATAATGTTGTATGCATGTATATAATGTCTTGTATTGTCCTCTGTAGTTGTTGTATTGCTACTTATTGGCTATTGCTGCTGCTTGCACGATCATATCATCATCTGGCTTCCTCACTGAAGATGCTTGCAAAACTCACCGGAACTTGCGATCAGTGTCGTGCAAAACAGAAACAGCACAGCAACAAGTCGCAACCTGCACTATATTTGTTCTCTGGCTCTTGCTGGTCATCAACAGAACAAAAATATGAAAATGCATTTGGCATGGACGCATGGAGTGACTAACTTCTGAACATCAATGGCATATGAAAAATAATCAACTGTTTAATCGCAGATCGTGGAACTGGGTATTCAGCAACACACGTTGAGCAAATTAGTTTCACCACACCATCAAGCAATGAAAACCAAAGATGCTGGGTTCTTACATTTGAAAAATGCAGGCCTAACATCGCGGACACAGACGTTACAAAACAGTTTACAAATCGGCTGAGCATCTGAATCGTTTTCATGGTCTAAATCTAAAGGAAGAGCAAAACTAACACCTATGAACCTAAAGCAAGTGACAGTCGCTACACGCAGCAGACAGAGACATGCAGATTGTACAGCTACAGCATGTCGGCGCTGATCATTACTTGATAATAAGGTCTTGTAACTCGGCAACTAGGTCTTGTAACTCGGCAACTGAATGCAGATCTACTCGATCAGCCTATAGGAACGGCATAGCTGGCTCGGCGCACCTCATCAACTTGTACCTGCAGGAGCGTTGGTTAGTAGCAGTTGTGTTTGGATAACATGAGTGGATGCAAACAAGGGAAGAGGATATCTCACGCAAAATAGTACTCCTTCTGTAAAGAAATATAGGAGTGTTTAAATCACTAAAGTAGTGATGTAAACGCTCTTATATTTCTTTACGAAGGGATTATCTTAACAAGAGATAGTAAATTCAAGTGGTGCTGAGCGCTCAGCAGGTAAGACAATGCAAGAAAGCTCACTGGGATGTTACTATAAACTTTACTGCAAACCTGCAGCCGGTCACAAAACAAATGGAATTCCTATAAGTATGACTCTGCAATGTAGCTATTCAGGAGAGATTTCAAGTGGGGTGGGGACAAGATGTCTACTATGGCGTCTAGATGATTCAGGTGCTCTAAGGAATATGAAACCAACATTACCCATGTATAGATAGAAGATTCTGCCATTGTTATGCATAGACCAAGAAGTCCAGACAGCATCTCAGTATCATTAAGTCTGATGTAGAGAATAAATAATTAAATCTGAGATCCAAGTTATGCAATTATCTGGACTTAGTCGTGTAAACAAACCGAAACCAAGCTATTTTAGCACGCTCGAGTTCAGGTCTTTCGCAGTTTTTCCAACAATATATTACTTCGTTCTCACTGAAGAGCATAACTGCAGAATTTAGCAGTATCTTCTGGCTGACGGGATGGAACAGTTGATGAGCTAATTTTGTGGAACGAAGTCATACTACCACACAAGAGGGTTACCATTTATGACAAAATGTTCTAATAGCCAGACACTACATAACAAGAATGCACAGCAACTGTAAAGTTGATGTGCCAATCTACATAACAAGGATGCACAAACTATTCTAACTCAAATTCCAAGCAATTTTACAAAGCAAATCTACTGTAATTGACCCTAACAGACGCTAAATAACAGAATGCACAGCATCTGTAAACTGATTACCCAGCGAGAAGTTGTTAAACTGGTGAAGCAAATATCATACTAAGCTGTTTCCTGAAGACCAGATGCAACATGGCGGGGTGACAGTCATACCAGAGCTAGGGGCCGAGGCCCTTAATGGCGTCAAGGAGCAGGCCGTAGACCTCCTTGGCCAGATCGTGCCGCTTAATCTGCGAGTGCACTTCTGCATCCAGCTGCCGCCGCCACTTGGCCTCGATCCATCTCGCGTCTTCCGTTGCTAGCTTTGACAGCCCCTTCTCCAGGGACACCCCGGACAGCGCCGGGCCATCCGTCTTCCAGTACGCATCGAGCACCTCGGTCGCCACCGGGAGCATGGCTGCCGCGTCCGGGACGTTGCCGCGCCCGCGTTCCTCCTCCTCGTCCTCCTCCTCTTCCTCCGGCGCGGCGTCCTTCTCGGCGGGCAGGCCGAAGTTGGCGCCCCAGACCTTCTTGCAGAGGTCGCGCAGGCGCTGCTCGTGCCGGCTGACGACCGCGGACGGCACCGCGTGGTCGAACTTGCTCTTGAGCCGCTTCAGCTTGTAGTACACCTTGGGCTGGTCGATGTGCGGGGCGATGGAGCCCCGGATGGCGTCGAAGAGCGCGCCCATGTCCGGGAGGCCCGGGACGCGGCCGTGGCGCACGCGGAAGGCGGCGGCCGCGTTGAGGAGGGCCACCTCGTCCGCGTCGCTCCAGACCACGCCGTAGGATCTGGCGCCGGAGGAGGAAGCCGCGGCGGGCGCGCTGGCCGCGAGCGCCGCCAGCGCGGCGGCCTCCTGGAAGGCGCGGACCGGCCTGCGGAGGGCGGGCGAGGGCGCGCGGGCCCTGCGGTCGGCGGGCGCGGTCACCGCGTCGGAGTCCGGGGGCGCGCGGGGCCGGCGCGTGCGCTCGCTCCTGCGGGAGGGGGAGCCGCGCGGGCTGGGGTAGGGCTCCGGGCGGCCGTCGTCCGGGCGGGGCCTGGGGCGGGAGGAGCGCTTCCTCGACCCCGGGGGGGACGGGGTCGCCGCGTCGGCTTCCATGGCGCTCGGGGCCGGCCGCTGGCTTGGATGGCGTGGGCGGGTGCGTGCGGCGTGCGGGTGCTGGTGCGACGGGCGTGCGCGTCGTGGGCTCGTGAGATTATCGAGTTGGGCGCTCTGGAGGCCGGGCTGGGGTGGGTGACCAGAGGCAGAGCGACAGGCAGCAGAACGTGAGCGTCGGTTTGGTTTTGGACAAAATTTCCTGCCTGAGAGCAACTCTAGGAGACCCTGCATCCGGCGCAAACCCGCATAATTCCGGCGATGATACGGGCTCGGCCCATTTTTCTGGTCAGAACAAAGCCCGCATAGGTGTCTGGCTCGTAAATATTTTTGCCGCAGCTCGCAAACGCAACCCCCGAGCCACTATAACTGCGGGTTTGCGGGGCAGATGCGGGTCGAAACCCTATCCCCCTGCAGCCGCGTTCCCCTCCAATTCCCCACCGCGCCGCTTGATTTCTCGCCGGCGGCGAGCCTTGAACCGCCATGGCCGACTCGGGGGATGAGGCGGAGCACCGCCGCCACGCCAGATCTGACGCCGCACGCAAGCGGGGGGCGCGTCGGTGGCTCAACCACGGTGCCCGGCTGCCGCCGGCATTCAACCGGCGCGAGCTCGACGAGTTCGAACTCGAGTGCGCCCGTCGCCGCCGCGCCTCCTCCAACAACTGGTCCGCGGGGTGCTCATCCGCGGGCGCATCGAGCTCGCGGCTCGTGGCGGTGAAGAGGGAGCCGGAGGAGTCCGTGCCCGATGCGTCGCCGCGCCGAGGCGTCATCGGACCCGAGGACTACCTCCCACCGGGGCAGGAGGAGCTCCCCGAGCGCGTCGTCCTCGAGCGGTCGGCGAGGGATCAGGAGGAGATGGAAGAGCGCATCCGGCGTGAGCTCGAGTATGAGCGGCTCTTCCTCGAGACGGGTCTCACGGCATCGCAGGCGCACGCATCGAAGGAGGCTGACCTGCGCGTGATGAAGGCGGAGCAGGCGAAGCTCTACATCGAGGTCGACTCCGACTCCGACCGATCGCCGCCGGTGGGCAGCTCCGGTGAGCTCAATTTTGTTGTAGTGGTGCGGTAGCGTAGGCCCTGTCTAGTATATCTAACCTTTATGTATGTATGTGGCGTGTATGAACTTATTATGCGAAGAAGAACCATCTATGCGAGCGAGCTCCGGCGAGCCGCTGCTTAAATTTCTCGCGCGAAACAACTTTTTTAAAAAATTAGGGATTTGTTTGCGGTTTCTAGTCCGCCGCCGCAAAATTCGGCCTGCATAACCGCCCTCGTACGACCTGCAAACACATTTTACAGGTCGGCAAAATGCGGGGTCTGCTAGAGTTGCTCTGACACACGGCAGAAACGTTAGTGTTTGCTCTCATATATGTCGCGGATGGTGATGCATTTTGTGTAAACTTGCTCAAACCTTTCTACATTTGACTTATGACGAAACTGACATGCAGTGTGATTTGAAAATGGTCAGCGTTTGGTGGCGGTCGACTGGTGCAAGCGTAGGATCGGTCAGCTCCTGGTTCATAAGAGCATCTTGAGCCGGGCGTCCCAAACCCACCTCAAAGGCCCGGACGCTGACCGGTCACAAAAATGCGACTCGGACGGAGTCCTCAAACGGGGCTCAAACGTCTGGACTCACAGGCATCCCTCATATTCAGCCCAAATCTGGGGTGGATATGGGGGCGACGGGGCGTGTTTGGGCGCGTTCACCATGTCGGACTGACGGTAGGGTTCCACACGGAATCGCCCGGAAACATGGCGGTCCACGGACATCTCCCCAATCGCCGTGTGGCGCCGCTTCGGCGGCCTGCGTAGTGCCCTTGCCCGACTATTTAAGCGGACCCAGCACCGAAACCCTGCCCATCGACACCCCCCCTCCTCCCGTCCGCCAACGAAACTAATTGCCCATTTGCTATATTAATTTTTTGGAATTTGCAACCCCTTCCATATTACTTCTAAGATTTACTGCCCATACTCTGGCCAGGCCGGAATGCATCCCTCCTTGTCTTGAAAGATTTGCAGCCCAGTAAGTCAGAGAAAACAAATAGGCCTAGCTTGGGTATTCTTCAAAAAGAAATGATGGGCTACCTATTTTCTCAAAAAAGCTGATGGGCTGGTCATGTTGTTAGACGGGCCATAGAGACCGCACAACCCAGTTTATAGCCTGCTCCTTTGAACAATTCCTCAAAAAAATGTTATGCAATTCTGTTGTTAATTGACTATACGTTGTGCAGTTCCGATGGATTGAAGAAAAAAAGGGGATGCCATCCCGGGCATCCCCAAGCTTAGATGCTTGGTTGTCTTGGAATATTTCCTTGGGGTGCCTTGGGCATCCCCAAGCTTAGGCTCTTGCCACTCCTTATTTCGTAGTCCATCGAAACTTCACCCAAAACTTGAAAACTTCACAACACAAAACTCAGCAAAAAAACTCATGAGCTCCGTTAGTATAATAAAAGCAAATCACCACTTAGGTACTGTTGTGAACTCATTATAAATTTATATTAGTGTTATATCTACTATATTATAACTTCTCCATGGTTCATACCCATATTGCCCATAGTTTCATCAAAATAGCAAACAACACAATGAAAACAGAATCTGTCAAAAACAGAATAGTCTGTAGCAATCTGTAAATTTTGTATACTTCTGTAACTCTAACAATTCTTAAAAATTAGGACAACCTGGGGAATTTGTATATAAATCATGTTTAAAAAATTCAGATCAAAAGCAGGTTTCTGTGAATTTACAAAATTCCAGCATCGGGTGCAGAAGTTTCTATTTTTCAGCAAAATCAAATCAACTATCACCATAGATCATCCCAAAGGCTCTACTTAGCACAAACACTAATTAAAACTATTGCATATTCTCATAAAAACAAAAAGGGAAAATATTGGGTTGTCTCCCAACAAGCTCTTTTCTTTAAAGCCTTTTAGCTAGGCATTGATAATTTTAATGATGCTCGCATGAAAGACAAGGATTGAAGCACAAGGAGAGCATCATATACCATGTGAAAATCACATTTAAGTCTAACATACTTCATATGCATAGTCATTTTATAAGCAAGCAAATTATCAAAACTAGCAAAAACTAGCATATGCAAGGAAGAAGAATAAAACATTGACAATCTCAACATGAAGAGAGGTGATTTAGTAACATGAAAATTTCTACAACCATATTTTCCTCTCTCATAATAATTACATGTGGGATCATATTCAAATTCAACAATATAGCTATCACATAACATATTCTCTACATGATCCACATGCATGCAAAGTTGACACTCTTCCAAAATAGTGGGATTATCATCAAATAAAGTCATGACCTCTCCAAGCCCACTTTATCAAAATTTTCATAAGATTGATCATTCTCCAATGTAGTGGGATCATTATTACCTGAAGTTGGAACTCTTCCAAACCCACTTTCAATATTATCGCAAACATATTCATCATCATGCTTAAATAAATTTTCAAGATCATTAGAAGAATCACCCCAATCATGATCATTGCAATATGTAGTGGACATATCAAAATTAGCATCCCCAAGCTTGGGGTTTTGCATATTACTAGCACAATTGACATTAATAGAATTTATAGTAACACCATTGCAATCATGCTTTTCATTCAAGGAGCTATCGTGAATCACTTCATAAATTTCTTCCTTTAGCACTTCATCACAATTTTCAGATTCACGAATTTCAAGCAAAACTTCATAAAGATAATCTAGTGCACTCAACTCACTAGCAATTGTTTCATCACAATTGGATCTTTTAAAAAGATTAGCAAGTGGATGAGGTTCACTAGTGTCTTTAGAACACTCTATTACACTCTTGCACTTGTCGTGAGGTTCTATTGATCTTGGGGGAGTGACGATCCTATTTTGTGCTCGTTGTATCCAATTACAAAACTAAATTGTGCACAAATCATGGGGAGCTTCTCTAGTTTCTTTAGAACACGGCTCTGCTCTTATCATAATATCCTTTATTCATGTGGCTCGTAGGATCATTGGCCTAGTTGGTTCAATTGGTATCTTTTGATAGCTTTCTTCAATTGGTATCTTTTGATTGCTTGTTTCTCTCTTTGTTATGTCTTTGTGGCATATCTTCCTTTTGCATTCTTTGGGCCTCAATATAGTTTGTCTTCCTCCAAGTATTTACAGTTGGATATGTCTATTGCATTCCACTCTCTTGTTGAGAAATACACATTTTATGGAGGAACACTTTTTATATTGGCCTTCTAAGCTTTTTTCCCATTTTGGCAATCGATGCCAATGGGGGAGAAGTTTCAGAGAGTTTCGTGGAGAAGTTTAGAGAATTCTCTCCTCTTGCTTTGGTTTTGTTCCTAAGCATTTGCATCTCTTACTCATGCATCATTGGTTGTTGCATTGCATGGTGATGCATAATTCCTTATATAATCTCTATTCCAAAATGGGGGAGATTGAAAGGACATGCGGTGCCCCCATGTGTGGTTTTGGTAATTGATGACATTCTCTATGGACTAATGGTTGCATTGAGTTATATTTGAAGGATTTTCCATAGGCATTTCTTGAAGTCCATGTGTTGGTTTCAAGGAGTTTATAGGTTGACCAAGGTGCCATTAAGGAATTATCCAAAGATTGGTCATGTGAGTGTTGAGCTTATTGCAAGCATGTCTTGAAGAAGATTGTGTGGTCATTCATGTTTACCTTCAAGAAATCATCAAAACGAAGAGAGTTGGAAAGATTCAAGGTTGATCAAGACTAAGTCAAGAGTGAATCAAGTTTATCAACTCACAAAGCATAGAAGATGTACCGAGAGGGATCAAGTGATCCCATGGTATGGTAAGCATTGTTCATTGCACTTTGTGTACTAACCCATGGTCTATGTGAGAGTCTATTTGGGGTTAGGTACGTGTCCATGGGCTTGCGTCAAGAGGAAGATATCATACAACCCATGGAAAGGATGACATCAAGTGGTGATCGTCATCAAAATT
This sequence comes from Aegilops umbellulata, assembly GCA_032464435.1. NCBI lineage: Eukaryota > Viridiplantae > Streptophyta > Magnoliopsida > Poales > Poaceae > Aegilops > Aegilops umbellulata. Next base: position 55,100,243 of record CP136057.1, read on the forward strand.
GCCGTGTGCAAGTTCAAGTGGAGCATCATGAAGAGATCAAGTGCTTGAAGCTTGCCATCCATTGTGGTGTCAATGGACTTGTGAAGATGTGCCGAAGAGTGGCTCACCCATAGTGGACTATGGGGGAGCAATCATCTAGTCTTCATCGAGCCAACGCAATCAAGAAAGGTGGTCCAACTTGAGGGAGTCAAGATCGTCATCATCTAGCTCAAGTGGACCATGTGCAAGGCAAAGTTTGCCCTTGATAGGTTTTCTATTTTACCGGTATCATGGTGGTAGTTGGGAGACCGGGTTATAGGATTGTTTGCCGTACTATTAAGGGGGGCTCTCAAGTTGGTAGCTTGATCGTATAGTTAGTAGAGAGCTCAAACCATTGCATCCTTGCATCATGTTTCTTGGTTCTTGTTTGGTTCTCTTTGTGATTCTTAGAGCTTATGGTCATCTTGATGACAATCTTGAGTTCATCGAAAACGGAGTTTGCATGCGTCTTATATGATGTTTTCGATGGTGGAGGTTTTACCGGTCTTATCTGAGGAAGGGTTCTCACCATTTTCTTTTGGGCCTTTTCTAATTTGCTTCTTATTGGTATTTCTATCAAGATTGTGTTATCCCTTGTTGCTAGCTTTCCAACAAACTTGGTTTCGTCGAATTCGGAGTCCGTTTGCAAAAGTTGTGGTAGTTTTGGTGTTCTGAAAAGGCTGCAGCGGTACTACCGCGAACAGGAGCGGATCTAATTTTTTACTACCGCTCTTGGGAGCGGTACTACCGCTTGGAGAAGTACTACCGCGACTACTTCCGTGGCTACTTCCGCTCGGGACCAAAAACTCGTCACAAGTCCAGCGGTGGTAGGCACGGATGTAATTTTTTAGTACCGCTCGCAAGCAGTAGTACCGCTACCCTTAGCAGTAGTACCGCTACCCCTAGCGATAGTACCGTGAGGTCAAGCGGTACTACCGCTCCGACGGTTCTTCTGGCTTTTTTGCATCCTCGCTGTTGTGTTTCAAAGGGCTACTACCGCCCTAGCGGTAGTACCTCTCAAGCGGTAGTACCGCTCGGTGCGGGCTGTGAGCATAACGGTTGGATTTTTCCCCGCCTATAAAAGGGGGTCTTCTTCCCCAATGAACCCAATCCTAGATCTTGGAGTTCTTCGTGTTCTTCTTTCGTTCTTCCTCTCATTTTCCTCCCTAGCATTATTTGCTTTGGTGGGATTTGGGAGAGAAGGACTTGGGGACTCCGTGTGCCCTTGCCATTGCATTTGGTGCATCGGTTTGAGTTCTCCACGGTGATACGTGGAAGTGAAGTTTGAGAAGCTTATTACTCTCGGGTGTTTGGGCACCCTAGAGCTTGTTCCTCTTGGGTGCCTTGGCGCCCTAGACGGTTGGTGGTGTTCGGAGCTCAATCATTGTGGTGTAAAGCTCCGGGCAAGTGTCGGGGTCTCCAATTAGGTTGTGGAGATCGCCCCGAGCAATTTGACGGGTTCCGGTGACCGCCCCCAAGGGTTGCCAACGTGTACGGGTTCGGTGACCGCCCTCAAGGGTCCCTTAGTGGAATCACGGCATCTTGCATTGTGCGAGGGCGTGAGGAGATTACGGTGGCCCTAGTGGCTTCTTGGGGAGCATTGTGCCTCCACATAGCTCCAAACGGAGATTAGCATCCGCAAGGGTGTGAACTTCGGGATACATCATCGTCTCCGCGTGCCTCGGTTATCTCTTACCCGAGCTCTTTACTTATGCACTTTACTTTGTGATAGCCATATTGTTTCTTGTCATATATCTTGCTATCACCTAGTAGTTTATCTTGCTTAGCATAAGTTGTTGGTGCACATAGGTAAGCCTAGTTGTTGTAGGTTTTGTGCTTGACAAATTAACCGCTAGGTTTATTCCGCATTTGTTCAAGCCTAAACCGTAATTATTTTAAAGCGCCCATTCACCCCCCCTCTAGGCGACATCCACGATCTTTCACCTCGCTTGTCCTCAAGCGGAAGCCGATAAAGATAAATATGTCCTCATGTTTAGAGGTAAAGGTGTCGATAAAATAAAATACGAACATGCAGGCATCAATATTATTCCCATAATAGCAACATATATGGATATTGTCATACGATTTCTTATGTCCAAGTAATAATCTAGTCACAATGCAAAAGTATGAATCGGAAACTTTATTAAGAACTAACAAACTATAATCTTAGTCACTGAAGCAATTGCAATTTATCATAACATCAGAAAGTGTCTTTGTCAGAGCTATTTAGCAAGTCTACATACTCAACTATCATTTAGTCTTTCATAATTGCTAACACTCACGCGATACCTGTGTTTACGGAGTTTTAATCAGACACAGAGAAAGATAGGGGCTTATTTCGCCTCCCAACCTTTCACCTCAAGGGTAATGTCAACAATAATAACTCATGCTCCCCTACATCCAATTAGATATATCTATCAAGATCTTTCCAACACACTGTGCTTGCCAAAGGATAAAATGTAAAAAGGAAAGGTGAAGATCACTGAAGGAGTCCTGGATTAGGGGGTGTTCGGATGGCCGGACTATACCTTCAGCCGGACTCCTGGACTATAAAGATACAAGATTGAAGACTTCGTCCCGTGTCCGGATGGGACTTTCCCTGGCGTGGAAGGCAAGCTTGGCGATGCGGATATTTAGATCTCCTACCATTGTAACCGACTTTGTGTAACCCTAACCCTCTCCGGTGTCTATATAAACCGGAGGGTTTTAGTCCGTAGAACAACAGAACATACAACAATCATACCATAGGCTAGCTTCTAGGGTTTAGCCTCCTTGATCTCGTAGTAGATCTACTCTTGTACTACCCATATCATCAATATTAATCAAGCAGGACGTAGGGTTTTACCTCCATCGAGAGGGCCCGAACCTGGGTAAAACTTAGTGTCCCTTGTCTCCTGTTACCATCCGCCTATACGCACAGTTCGGGACCCCCTACCCGAGATCCGCCAATTTTGACACCGACATTGGTGCTTTCATTAAGAGTTCCTCTGTGCCGTCGCAATCAGGAAGGATGCCTCTTCCCGTCTTTAAAGACGGCGCCGTTACTAAGGGAGCCTTGGCTGTCGGCCAAACTCTCCGGCTAGGTGGTTTTCTTATAACCGCCTGTTCGGCTGTTGCGCCGACGGTGACCTCTCGGGTCATCAAAAGCAATCTTCACATCAGCTCGGAACTCGTCGAGCAGTTAGATCCAATGGAGTTCTCTTCCGTAAACGAGCTCTTGGATCGCATCGCCGCCTTGGTGGTCGCTACGGATTACGGCCAAGTTGGGCTTAAACCCGATCTAAGAAAAATTAACTCTCCCCAAGCCACCCATCATGTTGCCGTGGTCGAGGCACAGTGCGGCGATCCTTCATCTATCTTAAAGACTAGCTACGTCCGGATTCCCGATCCCTCCAAGCCGGATACTCGCGGAGGGGAGGATGTAACTCAAGACCCGAACTTAGAATCAGGCAGCGGGATAGATTCATTGGACAACTTCAAAGAATCCAAACTTTAGAGTTTGGAAACTCCTTGGCCTTTGAGTCTCAGATTGGGTGAGGTTTCGGATTTAATTACACCCACCCACCCGAACATAAGCGATCTATCCCAAATCAGGCAAAAGCCCAAAGAAACAGTACATCATTACTGGGCCAGATTCCTCCTGGTTATGAACAAAGGACCTCAAAGGACCTCAAACAATTGGATATCCCAAAGGACCTCAAACAAATACAAAAATTGACCGGATGCGTGGCGGCTCTAAGCCGCTTCATCTCCCGCTTGGGGGAAAAGGCACTACCCCTCTATCGCCTCCTTCGGCGCACCGAACACTTCGAGTGGACGGATGCCGCCACGGCCGGACTCGACAAAATAAAAGCCATATTGGCAACAAACCCAGTCCTGGCCGCGCCAAATATGGGCGAACCAATGCTATTGTACATTGCAGCAACCCACCAGGTTGTTAGCGCAGTGCTCGTCGTCGAACGAGAAACGGACGGACACAAATTCCCCCTTCAAAAGCCGGTCTACTATGTGTCCACTGTCCTCACTCCATGCAAATCACGGTACCCGCATTATCAAAAGATTGCATACGCGGTATTCATGGCATCCCGGAAGCTGCGACACTACTTTCAAGAGTGTTCGATAACAGTAGCCTCCGAAGTACCACTTAATGATATTATAAACAACCGCGAAGCAACGGGCCAGATTGCAAAATGGGCCATCGAGCTCCTCCCATTCGATATAACTTATAAGCCACGGCGAGCTATTAAGTCGCAAGTTTTGGCCGACTTCGTCGCAGAATGGACGGAGGCCGAACTCCCTAAAGAGTGCGGCACATACTCAAACTGGATCATGCATTTCGATGGCTCTAAAATGTTGCCCGGTCTGGGGGCTGGCATCATTTTGACGTCCCCCACGGGAGACACAGTCCAATACGTACTCCAGATTATGTACACAGACTCCAACAATGCAGCCGAATATGAGGCCCTTTTACATGGTCTCCGGATGGCAGTATCCATGGGCATTCAACGCCTAGAGGTGCGAGGGGATTCGAACCTCGCAATATCCCAAATAAATGGAGACTTCGATGCCAAGGATCCAAAAATGGCAGCTTATCGCAACGCCATCCTAAAAATGTCAGCTCGGTTCGAAGGGCTCAAATTTCATCATATAGCCCGGGAGAACAATCAGGCGGCAGACGTCCTGGCACGCATCGGCGCAAAACGCGACGCAGTCTCCCCCAACATCTTCTTGGAACGGCTGTTCAAGCCATCCGTAGTATGGGAAGGGGAATCAGGCAATAACATTCCGGACTCAACCGCAGTGCCCGATGACGAACAATCTGACACAATCGGAGGCTCCGCCAATGAAGTCACACCTTCAGCCCACGTAATAATGGCCGTTATCGCCCGTGGAAAGAACCATTCCTAGCTTACCATACTAGGCAGGAACTCCCAGAGGACCAAAACGAGGCACGCTGCATAGTGCGGAGATCTAAAGCCTATAAAGTCCATGAGGGAGAGCTTTATAAGAAAAGCACTACCGGAGTCCTTCAAAGGTGCATCTCCGAAGAGGAAGGGCGGAACTTGATGGCTGAAATTCACGCCGGACTCGGTGGTCATCACGCTGCAGCTCGGTCCCTTGTAAGCAAGGCTTTCCGTACAGGCTTTTATTGGCCAACGGCCCGGGCAGACGCTCAGGACTTAGTCCAAGGATACGTCGGTTGTCAGCTTTTCGCAAACCAAAGCCACATGCCACCCACCGCCCTCCAAACTATCCCCATAACATCGCCCTTTGCGGTCTGGGGGCTTGACATGGTGGGACCCCTTAAAGGTGGAACCCACAAGAAAAATACTTACTGGTCATGGTGGATAAGTTCACCAAATGGATAGAAGCCAAGCCTGTTAAGATGGCCGAATCCGGACCAGTGATAGACTTCATACCCGGGGTCGTACACCGTTATGGCGTCCCTCACAGCATCATCACTGATAACGGCATGAACTTTACGGCCGACGAGGTAAAACTCTGGTGCAAAAACATGGGCATCAAGCTCGATTATGCCTCCGTCTATCACCCACAAACTAACGGCCAGGTCGAACGTGCAAATGGTCTTGTTATGAGCGGCATCAAACCCAGATTAGTGAGATCCCTCAAGAAATCCAACACGCACTGGGTAGAGGAGCTCGACTTCGTACTCTGGGGGCTGCGGACCACGCCGAATCGCACCACCGGATACACACCATTCTTCATGGTGTACGGCGCAGAGGCCGTTTTGCCTTGCGACATAATTCATGAATCACCTCGAGTGTGCATGTACGAAGAAAGAGAAGCGAACTCGATCGGCAGGACAGTTTGGACACCTGGGAGGAGGAGCGTGACGTGGCAAAAGCCCGTTCCGCATTCTATCAACAGCAGGCTCGAAGATATCAAAGCAGAGAAGTACGGGCCAAAAATTACAATATTGGCGAACAAGTTCTACGCCTGCCGGACAAGAAAAAGGACAAACTGAAGCCCAAGTGGGAAGGTCCCTTCATAATCGACCAGGTCCTGACTGGTGGAGCGTACCGCCTGGGAGATGCATCGGATAACCGACTCGAGCCGAACCCATGGAACGCAGCCCGTCTCCGAAGATTCTATGCCTAGCGCCGGACTCTGTGTTCGTCTCCTTCCTCTGTCCATTTTTTACATTTTCTGTCTTACATTTCTCTCCTTCCCCCCTTTTTTTCTCTCTTATAGCCCTTAAAGGCTCATCAAGTGACACGCTACCCGCGCTCACTAAACCTGGGGGCTTCTTTAAATAGAAGCTTATTTATACGGGCTTCATGCCCAACACATGTGTCAAACTTCCGCATGTACCTTTTATTCACCATTATATGCATCGTTATGACTTAAGTTTTGGCCAAGCTGGGTTGCCTGGCTCCTGTGCTTACCCCTACGTTCCCGATTGTTCGGCTAGGTGGTAAAGGGAGCACCTCGCGATTGTTACTGCCGGGTCAGCCGGATGTGTACCTCTGACTGGGTGAAGCCGAAAGCTAGCGTTCTTAAGGGAATATTCGGTCGGTGAACTAAAGATGACCTTTTTACTTATTTAATTATGTGCCCCCAGATGCTTTTTCTGCGTTCGCAGTCCGGACATGCACTTTAGGGCATGCCTCCCAAAGAAAAGAACTCCTAACGGAACTATTCTCCCTGGAAGATGTTTCTTACTAACCATGTAATATAACATAACTAGTTGGGCACTTGTCTGATAAAGCACTAATGACCCCTATGCCTGGTCTCCATGCATACCCCGGTTCTTATATAACCGCAAGGGTATTCGGACACACTCCGGATCGTCAGGTCCCGAGGTCGAAGCAAAAAGGTCGGCAATGACAAACGATCTACAATCCGGCTAGAAGGCATTATAAATGTCAATTAATTTACATAGTCACTTTGACTGATTGTATTCCTCTTCAATACCATATAACAGGTTGTCTAATTTACAGTCCTGCTGGGAATACTTTGCGGCCAATTCTACTTGGCCGTATACTAAGCTTACAGGGATCTCCTTCCCATCGGGCCCCACAGGTCCGACCTCGGCCATGTGGTTTGGGTCAGCCTTTGTGTACCGCGTCTTCCCCATGGCCCAGGCCTCCCCAGCGCCTTGACAGCAGGCCGATATCTTCCACAATCGGAAGCACCGCCGCGCTCCCTTCAGCTTCTCCGCAAGCTCTCCAAGGCCCTCGGGCATGGAGAGGGATGGCCATAAGGCTTGGGCAACGCCTTGCATTGCCTGCCGAACTCGCTCGTGCAGTTGCGAGAGCTTGGGAAGAAGGTCACCCGTAGAACTGGGCATCTCCTCTGCAGGAGGACCTGTTAGCATACCTGTTGGAAATATGCCCTAGAGGCAATAATAAAAGCATTATTATTATATTTCCTTGTTCATGATAATTGTCTTTATTCGTGCTATAATTGTGTTATCCGGAAATCGTAATACATGTGTGAATAACAGACAACAATATGTCCCTAGTGAGCCTCTAGTTGACTAGCTCGTTGATCGACAGATAGTCATGGTTTCCTGACTATGGACATTGGATGTCATCGGTAATGGGATCACATCATTAGGAGAATGATGTGATGGACAAGACCCAATCCTAACATAGCATAAGATCGCATAGTTCATTTGCTAGAGTTTTCCAATGTCAGTATCCTTTCCTTAGACCATGAGATCGTGTAACTCCCGGATACCGTAGGAGTGCTTTGGGTGTGCCAAACGTCACAACATAACTGGGTGACTATAAAGGTATACTACGGGTATCTCTGAAAGTGTCTGTTGGGTTGACATGGATCGAGACTGGGATTTGTCACTCCGCTTGACGGAGAGGTATCACCGGGCCCTCTCGGTAATGCATCATCATAATGAGCTCAATGTGATCAAAGTGTTTGATCACGGGATCATGCATTACGGTACGAGAAAAGTGACTTGCCGGTAACGAGATTGAACAAGGTATTGGGATACCGATGATCGAATCTCGGGCAAGTAAAATACCGATTGACAAAGGGAATCGTATACGGGATTAATTGAATCCACGACATCGTGGTTCATCCGATGAGATCATCGTGGAGCATGTGGGAGCCAACATGGGTATCCAGATCCCGCTGTTGGTTATTGCCCGAGAGCCTTCTCGGTCATGTCTGCATGTCTCCCGAACCCGTAGGGTCTACACACTTAAGGTTCGGTGACGCTAGGGTTGTGAAGATATGTATATGCAGTAACCCGAATGTTGTTCGGAGTCCCGGATGAGATCCCGGACGTCACGAGGAGTTCTGGAATGGTCCGGAGGTAAAGAATTATATATAGGAAGTGCTATTTCGGCCATCGGGACAAGTTTCAGTGTTATCGGTATTGTACCGGGACCACCGAAGGGGTCCCGGGGGTCCACCAGGTGGGGCCACCTGCCCCGGTGGGCCACATGGGCCTTAGGGGGTGCGCCTTGGCCTGCATGGGCCAAGGGGAACCAGCCCCAAAGGGGCCCATGCGCCTAGGGTTCCAAAAGGGAGGAGTCCTAGTGGTGGAAGGCACCTCCTAGATGGCTTGGGGGGGAGGGAAACCTCCCTGGCCGCCGCCCCCCTTGGGAGATCAGATCTCCCAGGGACGGCGCCCCCCCAGAGGCCTATATAAAGGGGGAGGGGAGGGGGGGCTGCGCACCCTATGCCCTGGCGCCTCCCTCTCCCTCTCCAACACATCCTCCTCCTCCGTAAGAGCTCGGCGAAGCCCTGTCGGAGTACTGCGGCTCCACCATCACCACGCCGTCGTGCTGCTGCTGGAGTCTTCTTCCCCAACCTCTCCTTTGCCTTGCTGGATCAAGAAGAAGGAGACGTTACGCTGACCGTACGTGTGTTGAACGCGGAGGTGCCGTGCTTTCGGTGCTAGGATCTCCGGTGATTTGGATCACGGTGTGTACGACTACTTCATCCCCGTTCGTTGAACGCTTCCGCTCGCGATCTACAAAGTGGTATGTAGATGCAATCTCTCTCTCCCATGACTCGTTGCTAGATGAACTCATAGATGGATCTTGGTGAAACCGTAGGAAAAATTTTAATTTTTTGCAACGTTCCCCAACAGTGGCATTATGAGCTAGGTCTATGCGTAGTTCTTCTTGCGCGAGTAGAACACAATTTGTTGTGGGTGTAGATTTGTCAACTTTTCTTGCCGCTACTAGTCTTATCTTGCTTCAGCGGTATTGTGGGATGAAGCGGCCCGGACCAACCTTACACGTACGCTTACGTGAGACCGGTTCCACCGACTAACATGCACTAGTTGCATAAGGTGGCTGGCGGGTGTCTGTCTCTCCCACTTTAGTTGGAGCGGATTCGATGAAAAGGGTCCTTATGAAGGGTAAATAGAAGTTGACAAATCACGTTGTGGCTTTTACGTAGGTAAGAAAACGTTCTTGCTAGAACCCTAATTCAGCCACGTAAAACTTGCAACAACAATTAGAGGACGTCTAACTTGTTTTTGCAGCAAGTGCTTTGTGATATGATATGGCCAAAGTTGTGATGAATGATGAATGATCTATATGTGATGTATGAGATGTTCATGCTATTGTAATAGGAATCACGACTTGCATGTCGATGAGTATGACAACCGGCAGGAGCCATAGGAGTTGTCTTTATTTTTTGTATGACCTGCGTGTCATTGAGAAACGCCATGTAAATTACTTTACTTTATTGCTAAACGCGTTAGCCATAGTAGTAGAAGTAATAGTTGGCGAGCAACTTCATGGAGACACGATGATGGAGATCATGGTGTCAAGCCGGTGACAAGATGATCATGGAGCCCCAAGATGGAGATCAAAGGAGCTATGTGATATTGGCCATATCATGTCACGTTTATTATTTGATTGCATGTGATGTTTATCATGTTTTGCATCTTGTTTACTTAAGAACGACGGTAGTAAATAAGATGATCCCTCATAATAATTTCAAGAAAGTGTTCCCCCTAACTGTGCACCGTTGCGACAGTTCGTTGTTTCGAAGCACCACGTGATGATCGGGTGTGATAGATTCTAACGTTCACATACAACGGGTGTAAGACAGATTTACACACGCGAAACACTTAGGTTGACTTGACGAGCCTAGCATGTACAGACATGGCCTCGGAACACAGAAGACCGAAAGGTCAAGCATGAGTCGTATAGAAGATACGATCAACATGAAGATGTTCACCGATGTTGACTAGTCCGTCTCACGTGATGATCGGACACGGCCTAGTTGACTCGGATCATGTAATACTTAGATGACTAGTAGAGGGATGTATATCTAAGTGGGAGTTCATTAAATAATTTGATTAAATGAACTTTATTATCATGAACTTAGTCTAAATATTTACAATATGTCTTATAGATCAAATGGCCAACGTAGTCCTCAACTTCAACGCGTTCCTAGAGAAAACCAAGCTGAAAGACGATGGTAGCAACTATACGGACTGGGTCCGGAACCTGAGGATCATCCTCATAGCTGCCAAGAAAGATTATGTCCTACGAGCACCGCTGGGTGACGCACCTATTCTCCCTGCAGAACAAGACGTTATGAACGCTTGGCAGTCACGCTGCGATGATTACTCCCTCGTTCAGTGCGGCATGCTTTACAGCTTAGAGCCGGGGCTCCAAAAGCGTTTTGAGAGACATGGAGCATATGAGATGTTCGAAGAACTGAAAATGGTTTTCCAAGCTCATGCCCGGGTCGAGAGATATGAAGTCTCCGACAAATTCTTTAGCTGTAAAATGGAGGAAAATGGCTCTGTCAGTGAACACATACTCAAAATGTCTGGGTTGCACAACCGCTTGACTCAACTGGAAGTTAATCTCCCGGATGAAGTGGTCATTGACAGAATCCTCCAGTCGCTTCCACCTAGCTACAAGAGCTTTGTGATGAACTACAATATGCAGGGGATGGTAAAGACCATTCCTGAGGTATATGCTATGCTGAAATCAGCAGAGGTAGAAATCAAGAAGGAGCATCAAGTGTTGATGGTGAATAAAACCACTAAGTTCAAGAAGGGCAAGGGTAAAAAGAACTTCAAGAAGGACGGCAAAGAAGTTGCCGCACCCGGTAAGCAAGTTGCCGGGAAGAAGCCAAAGAATGGACCCAAGCCCGAGACTGAGTGTTTTTATTGCAAGGGAAGTGGTCACTGGAAGCGGAACTGCCCCAAATACTTAGCGGACAAGAAGGCCGGCAAAACCAAAGGTATATGTGATATACATGTAATTGATGTGTACCTTACCAGTACTCGTAGTAGCTCTTGGGTATTTGATACCGGTGCAGTTGCTCACATTTGTAACTCAGAGCAGGAGCTGCGGAATAAACGGAGACTGGCGAAGGACGAGGTGACGATGCGCGTCGGGAATGGTTCCAAGGTCGATGTGATCGCCGTCGGCACGCTGCCTCTACATTTACCTACGGGATTAGTTTTAAACCTCAATAATTGTTATTTAGTGCCAAGTTTGAGCATGAACATTGTATCTGGATCTCGTTTAATTCGAGATGGCTACTCATTTAAATCCGAGAATAATGGTTGTTCCATTTATATGAGAGATATGTTTTATGGTCATGCTCCGATGGTTAATGGTTTATTCTTGATGAATCTCGTACGTGATGATACACATATTCATAGTGTGAATACCAAAAGAGTTAAAGTTGATAACAATAGTCCCACATATTTGTGGCACTGCCGCCTTGGTCACATAGGTGTCAAACGCATGAAGAAGCTCCATGCAGATGGACGTTTAGAGTCTCTTGATTATGAATCATTTGACACGTGCGAACCATGCCTCATGGGTAAAATGACCAAGACTCCGTTCTCAGGAACAATGGAGCGAGCAACCAACTTATTGGAAATCATACATACCGATGTGTGTGGTCCAATGAGTGTTGAGGCTCGCGGTGGCTATCGTTATGTTCTCACCCTCACTGATGACTTGAGTAGATATGGGTATGTCTACTTAATGAAACACAAGTCTGAGACCTTTGAAAAGTTCAAAGAATTTCAGAGTGAGGTTGAAAATCAACGTGAAAGAAAGATCAAGTTTCTATGATCAGATCGTGGAGGAGAATACTTGAGTCACGAATTTGGCACACACTTAAGAAAATGTGGAATAGTTTCACAACTCACGCCGCCTGGAACACCTCAGCGTAATGGTGTGTCCGAACGTCGTAATCGCACTCTATTAGATATGGTGCGATCTATGATGTCTCTTACCGACTTACCGCTATCTTTTTGGGGCTATGCTTTAGAAACTGCCGCATTCACTTTAAATAGGGCTCCGTCGAAATCCGTTGAGACGACACCGTATGAATTATGGTTTGGGAAGAAACCTAAGCTGTCGTTTCTAAAAGTTTGGGGATGCGATGCTTATGTCAAGAAACTTCAACCTGAAAAGCTCGAACCCAAGTCGGAAAAATGCGTCTTCATAGGATACCCTAAAGAAACTGTTGGGTATACCTTCTACCTCAGATCCGAAGGCAAGATCTTTGTTGCCAAGAATGGATCCTTTCTAGAGAAAGAGTTTCTCTCAAAAGAAGTAAGTGGGAGGAAAGTAGAACTTGATGAAGTGTTACCTCTTGAACCGGAAAATGGTGAAGCTCAAGAAAACGTTTCTGAGGTGCCTGCACCGACTAGAGAGGAAATTAATGATGATGATCAAGATGCTTCTAATCAAGCTCCTAATGAAATTCGAAGGTCCACAAGGACACGTTCTGCACCAGAGTGGTACGGCAACCCTGTCTTGGAAATCATGTTGTTAGACAACGGTGAACCTTCGAACTATGAGGAAGCAATGGCGGGCCCGGATCCCGACAAATGGCTGGAAGCCATGAAATCCGAGATAGGATCCATGTATGAAAACGAAGTATGGACTTTGACTGACTTGCCCGTTGAACGGCGAGCCATAGAAAATAAATGGATCTTTAAGAAGAAGACAGACGCGGATGGTAATGTGACCATCTATAAAGCTCGGCTTGTCGCTAAGGGTTATCGACAAGTTCAAGGGGTTGACTACGATGAGACTTTCTCACCGGTAGCAAAGCTGAAGTCCGTCCGAATCATGTTAGCAATTGCCGCATTCTATGACTATGAAATGTGGCAAATGGACGTCAAAACGGCATTCCTTAATGGTTTCATTAAGGAAGAATTGTATATGATGCAACCGGAAGGTTTTGTTGATCCTAAGAATGCTGACAAGGTGTGCAAGCTCCAACGCTCGATTTATGGGCTGGTGCAAGCATCTCGGAGTTGGAACATTCGCTTTGATGAGATGATCAAAGCGTTTGGGTTTACACAGACTTATGGAGAAGCCTGTGTTTACAGGAAAGTGAGTGGGAGCTCTGTAGCATTTCTCATATTATATGTAGACGACATACTTTTGATGGGAAATGATATAGAACTCTTGGACAGCATTAAGGCCTACTTGAATAAAAGTTTTTCAATGAAGGACCTTGGAGAAGCTGCTTATATATTAGGCATCAAGATCTATAGAGATAGATCGAGACGCCTCATAGGTCTTTCACAAAGCACATACCTTGATAAGATATTGAAGAAGTTCAATATGGATCAATCTAAGAAGGGGTTCTTACCTGTGTTACAAGGTGTGAAATTGAGCTCGACTCAATGTCCGACCACGGCAGAAGATATAGAAGAGATGAGTGTCATCCCCTATGCCTCAGCCATAGGTTCTATTATGTATGCCATGCTGTGTACCAGACCTGATGTAAACCTTGCCGTAAGTTTGTTAGGAAGGTACCAAAGTAATCCCGGCAAGGAACACTGGACAACGGTCAAGAATATCCTGAAGTACCTGAAAAGGACTAAGGAAATGTTTCTCGTTTATGGAGGTGACGAAGAGGTCGTCGTAAAAGGTTACATTGACGCTAGCTTCGACACAGATCTGGATGACTCTAAGTCACAAACCGGATACGTGTATATTTTGAATGGTGGGGCAGTAAGCTGGTGCAGTTGCAAGCAAAGCGCCGTGGCGGGATCTACATGTGAAGCGGAGTACATGGCAGCCTCGGAGGCAGCACATGAAGCAATTTGGGTGAAGGAGTTCATCACCGACCTTGGAGTCATACCCAATGCGTCGGGGCCAATCAAGCTCTTCTGTGACAACACTGGAGCTATTGCACTTGCAAAGGAGCCCAGGTTTCACAAGAAGACCAGGCACATCAAGCGTCGCTTCAACTCCATTCGTGAAAATGTTCAAGATGGAGACATAGAAATTTGTAAAGTGCACACGGATCTGAATGTCGCAGATCCGTTGACTAAACCTCTCCCTAAGGCAAAACATGATCAGCACCAGAACTCTATGGGTGTTCGATTCATCACAACGTAACTAGATTATTGACTCTAGTGCAAGTGGGAGACTGTTGGAAATATGCCCTAGAGGCAATAATAAAAGCATTATTATTATATTTCCTTGTTCATGATAATTGTCTTTATTCGTGCTATAATTGTGTTATCCGGAAATCGTAATACATGTGTGAATAACAGACAACAATATGTCCCTAGTGAGCCTCTAGTTGACTAGCTCGTTGATCGACAGATAGTCATGGTTTCCTGACTATGGACATTGGATGTCATCGATAACAGGATCACATCATTAGGAGAATGATGTGATGGACAAGACCCAATCCTAACATAGCATAAGATCGCATAGTTCGTTTGCTAGAGTTTTCCAATGTCAGTATCCTTTCCTTAGACCATGAGATCGTGTAACTCCCGGATACCGTAGGAGTGCTTTGGGTGTGCCAAACGTCACAACGTAATTGGGTGACTATAAAGGTATACTACGGGTATCTCTGAAAGTGTCTGTTGGGTTGACATGGATCGAGACTGGGATTTGTCACTCCGCTTGACGGAAAGGTATCACCGGGCCCTCTCGGTAATGCATCATCATAATGAGCTCAATGTGATCAAAGTGTTTGATCACGGGGTCATGCATTACGGTACGAGAAAAGTGACTTGCCGGTAACGAGATTGAATGAGGTATTGGGATACCGACGATTGAATCTCGGGCAAGTAAAATACCGATTGACAAAGGGAATCGTATACGGGATTAATTGAATCCACGACATCATGGTTCATCCGATGAGATCATCATGGAGCATGTGGGAGCCAACATGGGTATCCAGATCCCGCTATTGGTTATTGCCCGAGAGCCTTCTCGGTCATGTCTGCATGTCTCCCGAACCCGTAGGGTCTACACACTTAAGGTTCGGTGACGCTAGGGTTGTGAAGATATGTATATGCAGTAACCCAAATGTTGTTCGGAGTCCCGGATGAGATCCCGGACGTCACGAGGAGTTCCGGAATGGTCCGGAGGTAAAGAATTATATATAGGAAGTGCTATTTCGGCCATCGGGACAAGTTTCGGTGTTATCGGTATTGTACCGGGACCACCGAAGGGGTCCCAGGGGTCCACCAGGTGGGGCCACCTGCCCCGGTGGGCCACATGGGCCTTAGGGGGTGCGCCTTGGCCTGCATGGGCCATGGGGAACCAGCCCCAAAGGGGCCCATGCGCCTAGGGTTCCAAAAGGGAGGAGTCCTAGTGGTGGAAGGCACCTCCTAGATGGCTTGGGGGAGGGAAACCTCCCTGGCCGCCGCCCCCTTGGGAGATCAGATCTCCCAGGGCCGGCGCCCCCCCAGAGGCCTATATAAAGGGGGGAGGGGAGGGGGGCTGCGCACCCTATGCCCTGGCGCCTCCCTCTCCCTCTCCAACACATCCTCCTCCTCCGTAAGAGCTCGGCGAAGCCCTGTCGGAGTACTGCGGCTCCACCATCACCACGCCGTCGTGTTGCTGCTGGAGTCTTCTTCCCCAACCTCTCCTTTGCCTTGCTGGATCAAGAAGAAGGAGACGTTACGCTGACCGTACGTGTGTTGAACGCGGAGGTGCCGTGCTTTCGGTGCTAGGATCTCCGGTGATTTGGATCACGGTGTGTACGACTACTTCATCCCCGTTCGTTGAACGCTTCCGCTCGCGATCTACAAAGTGGTATGTAGATGCAATCTCTCTCTCCCATGACTCGTTGCTAGATGAACTCATAGATGGATCTTGGTGAAACCGTAGGAAAATTTTTAATTTTCTGCAACGTTCCCCAACAATACCTACAGACATCACTCTGTTAGTCGACTTCCTCGCCGAACCTTTTTTCAAAAGTTCGTTCAAGCACTTACTAAATATGCCGCGTCGAAGCTGCTGATTCTCCTTAACGGAGCCCGACAGCTGGGCACGAACATCTTTCAGTTCAATACCCAGCTTGGTGTTGGCATCCTGAAGATCATTCTTCTCCCGCCTCACCTTTGTTAGCACGCTCTCGCCAGCCTTTAGCCGGCGTAGGAGCTGTTGCTTGTCCGGATCTAGTCCGGCGCCACCTGCAATTTCATTTGTCAGATCGGCACATATGCCGCACTTCACACTTATCTTTTTGAAGCATATATTACCAGAGGGGGTCTCCTCGGGCTCCCCCGTCGCGGCTAGTGCGGCCTCAAGTTGGGCTTTGCACTCTTTTATCTCCTGGGACAGTTGGGTATTCTTCTCTGAAAGAACCTGCGTATTACACGATCCTTAAATCAATTATTCTAACTGTTTCAAGTCTCGGGGGCTACTGGTATATATAACCATTAAAATTTTCTCACCCATATGTCTTTTACATATTGCTCCGTGGCTCTGGCTAGACCATTCTGAGCGGCACGGAGATATGCATCTCCCGAATTGAAGGCGTCCAACGCCTCTTGGGAGAAACAGGCGTCGCGAAGAACTGTCCGGCGACGCTTGTGGTTCATGGCACTTTCCACCTTGGAAGGAGTGGCAGACAACCTGTCCGCGTCCTCTATCGGAGGAGCGTCCGGTGCGCGCCTCGTGTTCGCCTCCGCCTCCGGTCCGGGCTTTGGAGCCTGGCTGGTGGAGGCGCGATTGGCAACCTGTACGGATATAGTCCGGCGAGGTCTCTTTGTCCTGAACAGAGCAGGAGTGTTAATATGCCTTGAAGGAATAACACCTGGGAATAAGAGGGCGCGCTATACCTTTGCACAGGCGCCTCAGTCCAGACTTCACTTCTTTTCATCCCACGGGGCCCTGCTGCCCCTTGTTGGCTAGTCGCCGCAGGCTCAGCCTCCCGCCTCGAGAATCTTCCCTGCAAAATACGGTTGTTGTCAGGAAACTGAAAACACACAAGGATGGATTCCTTTTCGAGGTGCTGGGACTTTGGTCTCAGTTACCTAGTAGGCCGGGAGTAGCCCCGGGTAATCAGCCGTAATGGCCACCAGGGCATTGTCCCTGCTCAGCTGATAAAACACCCCGTCAATCAGCTCCACGAACAGGTCCGGATCCTCTTCGGAGGCCGGATCGAGGGACCGTTCGGGATCCTCGGGCTGCGGGGGAGGGCTGTTTATTTCCCTTACTTCCTGGCGCAGTTCCTGCATTGAAATCATTAGACTATATAACTAATGATGGGAATATAAAACGGGTGGGCAAGTAAAATTGTCCACTTACCCAACTCGGAGGATTGTACATAGTAAATCCACCTTGAGGGTTTATGCGGAGAAATTCCTCCTCTTCTCCCTTGTACAAAGCGGACAAGAACTTTATTAGGGCGACAGCCGAGTCCGGCCCCTTGCGGCCGTGACGGGTGGCGTCATCCTCCCCGTTAAAGTCCCACATGGGGTGGCTTCTATACTGAAGCGGTTTCACCCCCCGCATGATGCATACGGCCACGACTCCGATCATGGTTAGTCCAGAATGAGCTAGCAGTCTTATCCGGCCCATCAGGTAAAGGACGTCCCTGTCACTTTCTTTCTGAGAGCTCCATGGACGCCAGCTAGGGCGCTTCTTCAGGGGAGCACTATTGAACTCAGGGAGGCCGATCCGAACAGGATCCGGTAGCGGGACATCCTCTATATAAAACCATTCCGAAGGCCAGTCCTCGGACGCCTTCTTTGGGGTTCCGGATAAATATCCGGTCCCGGCGATGCGCCACACTTCGGCTCTGCCCACTTGATATACTAACCCCCTCTGAGAGCGGGGCACCAGGCAGAATAGCCTCTTCCACAGCGTGAAGTGAGCCTCAACACCCAAGAACAGCTCGGAAAGGGCAACGAAGCCCGCGATATGCAAGATAGAGGCAGGCGTGAGGTTGTGCAGCTGGAGGCCATAGAACTCCAGAAGCCCCGGGAGAAACGGATGAATTGGAAATCCGAGCCCCCTTATTAGATAACGGACAAGGCATACCCGCTCTCCTTTGGAGGGAGTGGGGGCGCTCTTCGCCTGCTCTCCGCCATTATAAGTGGCAAGTCCGGCTCGAACTGGGACCATGTAGGCCGGAGGGAGGAATCCCTTGGTCTGAAGCGATACTAGCTCGCTATGCGGGATGGAGCACCTCTCTCAGTCTCCAGGCTTAAGACCGGAAGGGCGAGAGGAGGAGTTGCGATGGCTGGCCATGGTGGAATGGATCTTTGCTGGATGCGATCTGATGACTACTCGCGGATGGGAGAAGGTGTGGTTTGGATCTAAATCCCCATTCCTTTAAATAGTCGGCTCATTTACGCGGCTAGGGGTGTGAATGTAAAAACGACCAGCCTTTTCGTATTCATTTGACACATGGAAGGTGGCCATTATTGGGCGTAGAAGCCAAGGAGTGCTACATTCACAAGAAACAGGACATTATTCAACAGGTACACGGAATCTGGAGGAGAACCCGCCTTGCAATGCCGGAGACAATCTGCGCGCCGGACTCGTCGTCATTGAAGCCTGGTTCGGGGGCTACTGAGGGAGTCCTGGATTAGGGGGTGTTCGGATGGCCGGACTATACCTTCAGCCGGACTCCTGGACTATGAAGATACAAGATTGAAGACTTCGCCCCGTGACCGGATGGGACTTTCCTTGGCGTGGAAGGCAAGCTTGGTGATGCGGATATTTAGATTTCCTACCATTGTAACCAACTTTGTGTAACCCTAACCCTCTCCGATGTCTATATAAACCGGAGGGTTTTAGTCCGTAGAACAACAGAACATACAACAATCATACCATAGGCTAGCTTCTAGGGTTTAGCCTCCTTGATCTCGTGGTAGATCTACTCTTGTACTATCCATATCATCAATATTAATCAAGCAGGACGTAGGGTTTTACCTCCATCGAGAGGGCCCGAACCTGGGTAAAACTTCATGTCCCTTGTCTCCTGTTACCATCCGCCTAGACGCACAGTTCGGGACCCCCTACCCGAGATCCGCCGGTTTTGACACCGACAATCACCATGACTCTTGCATAAGGTAGAAGATAATAATAAAAGATAGGCCCTTCGCAGAGGGAAGCAGAGGTTGCCATGCGCTTTTCGGGGTTGGATGCACAAAATCTTAATGCGAAAGAACGTCACTTTATATTGCCACTTGTGATATGAACCTTTATTATGCAGTCCGTCGTTTTTATTTCTTCTACATCACAAGATCGTATAAAGCTTATTTCCTCCACACCAATCAATCATACATGTTTAGAGAGCAATTTTATTGCTTGCACCGATGACAACTTACTTGAAGGATCTTACTCAATCCATAGGTAGGTATGGTGGATCTCATGGCAAAACTTGGTTTAAGGGTATTTGGAAGCACAAGTAGTATCTCTACTTAGTGCGAAGAATTTGGCTAGCATGAGGGGGAAAGGCAAGCTCAACATGTTGGATGATCCATGACAATATATTTTATCTTAGATATAAGAAAACATAACCCATTACGTTGTCTTCCTTGTCCAACATCAACTCTTTAGCATGTCATATTTTAATGAGTGCTCCCAATCATAAAAGATGTCCAGATAGTATATTTATATGTGAAACGTCTCTTTCTTTATTACTTCCTATTAATTGCAACGATGACCAAAGCTATGCTTGTCAACTCTCAACAACTGTACTCTTTCTATGGGAAGTCATTACTCTCAATAAGATCAATATGAACCCTTTATTTCTTTTTATTCTTTTCTCTTTTCTTTTATTCACTCGAGATCATGGCAAAATAATCAAGCCCTTGACTCAACACTAATCTTTATTATATAGCTCACGGACTCGATTACATAGAGAGATCATAAAGCAAAACTCAAAACAAGATCATGCCATAAACTTTATTCTACTAAATCAAGATACTACTAATAGGATCGAACTAAGAAAAACGATAAAGATAGGAGTGTGGTTGTGATACGATACCGGGGCACCTCCCCCAAGCTTGGAAGTTTCCAAGGGGAGTGCCCATACCCATGTGATTATATCTCCTTTGCTGGTGAGGAAGGTGGCGGAGTTCTTGATGAAGCGGGCTTGTCGTCCATCTTCCAAGGCATAGGCTCACCATCATAGAAGGATGATCGAGTCTCCGGGATCCTCAAATCTGCAGCCAAACTCATCCTTTTGAATCTATACTCATACGCACAGTTTTGGTTTTGCAGATCATAGATTTGGGCTTGAAGGTGCTCGATCTTCTCGTGAAGCTTGAAGATGGTCTCCCCAATGTTCTTGGCATCCAGCTTGTGGTTGTTGGTGAACTCCGCGATCATCATGTGGTTGGAGTTGAGTCCATGTTCCACCATCCCCTGGCACTTGAAAACTTGTTGCTCCATTGCTTCGAGCCTCGTCTCCATGCTTCCGGTCCCCTTCGGTCCCTCAGCATCGCGGATGTGCAGCAACCCATCACGCATCTCAATGGTTTGAGGGTGTCGCAGCACCTCCGCGAGGTAAGGGTTGATGACCTTCTCGAAGAACTTGTCCTTGGGGGCACTTGGAGACATCATGATAATCTAGTTCTGTCAGAAAAACAGCTCGAAACAAAAACAGAGGATATTTGCGTGATACAGGAGTCAAAACCTTCGGGAGATTATATAATGAATTTTTACCGACCAAAATACGTATCGTGCAAGAAAACAGAGTTCGGATAGCACACGAGGTACCCACGAGGTAGGGGGCGCGCCCAGGGGGGTAGGGCGCGCCCTCCACCCTCGTGGAGCCCTCGTGTCCTTCCCAAACTGCTTCTTATTTTTCTATTTTTCTAAATATTCCAAAACAGAAAAATATTGCCTTAAAAACTGTTTTGGAGTCGGTTTACTTACCGTACCACATACCTATTCCTTTTCGGAGTCTGAAATGTTCCGGAAAGTGTCTCTTATGTATTCCTCCGGGGTTACGGTTTCAACAACATTGGTTTCAACATTTATAGGATTACCTAAGATATAATGTTTAATTCTTTGACCGTTCACCACCTTCGGATTTGTGCCTTCGAAGTTGTTGATTTTTATGGCACCGGAACGATAGACCTCCTCGATAACGTAAGGGCCTTCCCATTTAGAGAGAAGTTTTCCTGCAAAAAATTTTAAACGAGAGTTGTATAGCAATACATAATCACCTACGTTAAACTCGCGCTTTTGTATCCTTTTGTCATGCCATCTTTTAACTTTTTCTTTAAACAACTTGGCATTTTTATAAGCTTGGGTTCTCCATTCATCAAGTGAGCTAATGTCAAATAACCTCTTCTCACCGGCAAGTTTGAAATCATAATTGAGCTCTTTAATAGCCCAATATGCCTTATGTTCTAGTTCGAGAGGTAAATGACATGCTTTTTCATAAACCATTTTATACGGAGACATACCCATAGAATTTGTATATGCAGTTCTATAGGCCCATAATGCATCATCAAGTTTCTTAGACCAATTCTTTCTAGAGCTATTGACAGTCTTTTACAAAATTAATTTGAGCTCTCTATTACTCAATTCTACTTGACCACTAGACTGTGGGTGATAAGGAGATGCAATCCTATGATTAACATCATACTTAGCAAGCATTTTACGGAAAGCACAATCAATAAAATGTGAACCACCATCAGTCATTAAGTATCTAGGGACTCCAAACCTCGGAAAAATGACTTCCTTAAGCATTTTAATAGAGGTGTTATGATCAACACTACTAGTTGGAATAGCTTCTACCC
This sequence comes from Aegilops umbellulata, assembly GCA_032464435.1. Classification (NCBI taxonomy): domain Eukaryota; kingdom Viridiplantae; phylum Streptophyta; class Magnoliopsida; order Poales; family Poaceae; genus Aegilops; species Aegilops umbellulata. The sequence continues at coordinate 55,122,222 of CP136057.1, forward strand.
ACTTAGTAACATAATCAACATAAACTAAAATATGTGTATATCCATTAGAGGTAGGAAAAGGTCCCATATAATCAAAGCCCCAGACATCAAATGGTTCAATAATAAGTGAATAGTTCAGAGGCATTTCTTGACGTCTACTAATATTACCAATTCTTTGACATTCATCACAAGATAAGACAAACTTACTGGCATCCTTGAAGAGAGTAGGCCAATAAAAACCGGATTGCAATACCTTATGTGCAGTTCTATCTCCAGCGTGGTGTCCTCCATAAGCTTCGGAGTGACACTTGCGTACGATCTATTCCTGTTCATGGTCAGGTACACAACGTCTAATAACACCATCTACTCCTTCTTTATAAATATGTGGGTCATCCCAAAAGTAATGTCTCAAATCATAGAAAAGCTTTTTCTTTTGTTGGTAAGTGAAACTAGGTGGTATAAATTTAGCAACAATATAATTAGCATAATCAGCATACCATGGAGCAATATGAGAAGCACTTATGACATTTAGTTGCTCATCAGGAAAGCTATCATCAATAGGTAGTGGGTCATCAAGAACATTTTCTAACCTAGACAAGTTGTCTGCAACGGGGTTCTCAACTCCCTTTCTATCAACAATATGCAAATCAAATTCTTGTAGCAAGAGAACCCATCTAACAAGTCTAGGTTTAGTATCTTTCTTTTCCATAAGATATTTAATAGCAGCATGATCAGTGTGAATAGTTACTTTAGAATCAACAATATAAGGTCTGAACTTATCACAAGCAAATACAACTGCTAAGAATTCTTTTTCAGTAGTAGCATAATTTCTCTGAGCATTGTCTAGAGTTTTACTAGCATATTGAATAACATTTAATTTCTTATCAACTATATGCCCTAGAACAACACCTACAACATAATCACTAGCATCACACATAATTTCAAAGGGTAAATTCCAATCAGGTGGTTGAACAATAGGTGTAGAGATCAATGCTTTCTTAAGTATTTCAAATGCTTCTACACAATCATCATCAAAGACAAATGGTATATCTTTTTGTAATAAATTAGTCAGAGGCCGAGAATTTTTTAGAAGTCTTTAGTGAACCTCCTATAAAATCCGGCATGACCAAGGAAACTTCTTATACCTTTGATGTCCATGAGATATGTCATCTTTTCAATAGCATCAACCTTGGCTTTATCAACTTCAATACCTCTTTCAGAAATTTTATGCCCCAAGACAATACCTTCATTAACCATAAAGTGGCATTTTTCCCAATTCAAGACAAGATTAGTTTCTTCACATCTCTGCGAAACTCGATCAAGGTTGCTCAAGCAATCATCAAAAGAGGATCCGTAGACGGAGAAGTCGTCCATGAAAACCTCACAAATCTTTTCACAGAAGTCAGAGAATATAGCCATCATGCATCTTTGAAAGGTAGCAGGTGCATTACATAAACCAAAAGGCATACGTCTATAAGCAAAAGTACCAAAAGGGCAAGTAAAAGTAGTCTTTCATTAATCATTGGCTGACACAGGTATTTGAGAGAAACTAGAATAACCATCTAGAAAGCAAAAGTGTGTATGTTTAGATAATATTTCTAGCATTTGATCGATAAAAGGTAAGGGGTAATGATCCTTTTTAGTAGCCTTATTTAATTTGCAGAAATCAATTACCATCCCATAACCTGTAATAATTCTTTGCGGGATCAATTCATCTTTATCATTAGGAACGACAGTAATACCTCCCTTCTTAGGGACACAATGGACATGACTTACCCATTGACTATCAGCAACGGGATAAATTATACATGCCTCAAGGAGCTTTAGTATTTCCTTTCTTACCACTTCTTTCATTTTAGGATTCAGATGTCGTTGATGATCACGAACTGGTTTGGCACCTTCCTCCAGATTTATTTTATGTTGACATAGAGTGGGACTAATGCCCTTAAGATCATCAAGAGTATACCCAATAGCAGCTCGGTGCTTCTTCAGAGTTTTCAATAATCTCTCTTCTTCATGCTCTGAAAGGTTAGCACTAATAATAACAGGATATATCTTTTTCTCATCAAGATAAGCATATTTAAGAGTATCAGGCAACGGTTTAAGCTCAAACACGGGATCACGCTTGGGTGGAGGAGGATCCCCTAGGATTTCAACAAGTAAATTGTGTTTCAGGATGGGTTCCTATTTAAAGAATACTTCATCTATTTCCCTTCTTTCATTCATAAACATATCATTTTCATGGTCTAGCAAATATTGTTCTAAAGGATCACTAGGAGGTACGGCAATAGAAGCAAGACCAATAATTTCATCCTTACTAGGCAATTCTTCTTCACGGTGTTGTCTACTAAATTTAGAAAAGTTAAACTCATGAGACATATCACCCAAACCAATAGTAACAACATTCTTTTCGCAGTCTATTCTAGCATTAACAGTGTTCAAGAAAGGTCTACCAAATATAATGGGACAAAAGCTATCTTGTGGGGAACCAAGAACAAGAAAATCAGCAGGATATTTAGTTTTCCCACACAAAACTTCAACATCTCTAATAATTCCCATTGCTGATATAGTATCTCTATTGGCAAGTTTAATTGTAACATCAATATCTTCTAACTCAGTAGGTGCAATCTCATGCTTAATTTCTTCGTATAAGTCATGAGGTATAACACTAGCACTAGCACCCATATCACATAAGCCATGATAACAATGATCTCCTATTTTAACAGAAATAACAGGCATGCCTACCACATGTCTATGTTTATCTTTAGCACAAGGTTTGGCAATTCTAGCAGTTTCATCACAGAAATAAATAACATGCCCATCAATATTATCAGCCAAGAGATCTTTAACAATAGCAATATTAGGTTCAACTTTAACTTGCTCAGGAGGTGTATAAGTTCTAATATTACTTTTAAAAACCATAGTTGAAGCTTTAGCATGATCCTTTATTCTAACAGGGAAAGGTGGTTTCTCAACATAAGAAGTAGGAACAATAGGATCATTATAAGTGACAGCCTTTTCTTCAACTTTAATAGGTGCAGCTACTTTTACTTCTATGGGAGGATGATATTTAAACCACTTCTCCTTGGGGAGATCAACATAAGTAGCAAAAGATTCACAGAGAGAAGCTACTATCTCAGAGTCAAGTCCATATTTAGTGCTAAATTTACGGAAAACATCGGTATCCATAAAAGATTTAACACAATCAAACTTAGGTGTCATACCTGACTCCTTACCTTCGGTGAGATCCCAATCTTCAGAGTTGCGTTTAATTCTATCCAATAAATTTCATTTGAATTCAATAGTCTTCATCGTAAAAGAGCCAGCACAAGAAATATCGAGCATGGTGCGATTGTTATCAGAAAGCCGAGCATAAAAACTTTGAAGAATTATTTCTCTTGAGAGCTCATGATTGGGGCATGAATATAACATTGATTTAAGCCTCCCCCAAGCTTGAGCGATGCTTTCTCCTTCGCGAGGCCAAAAATTATATATATAATTGTGATCACGATGAACAAGATGCATAGGATAAAACTTCTGATGAAATTCCAATTTCAATCGTTTGTAGTTCCATGACCCCATATCATCACATAGCCTATACCATGTCGATGCATCTCCCTCCAAAGATAAAGGGAATACCTTCGTCTGAACAACATCATCGGGTATACCTGCAAGCTTAAATAATCCACAAACTTCATCCACATAGATTAGGTGCTCATCAGGATGCTTTGTTCCATCTCCTGCAAAAGGATTAGCTAGCAGTTTTTCTAACATACCCGAAGGAACTTCAAAGGGAATATTTTCATTTTCAGTAGCTTCAGTAGGTTGAGGAGCAAAACTTTGATCTACTGGTCGGGGTGAAGATACCCCGAACAAACCCCTCAGAGGATTACTTTCCATAGTAACAAGTGACATTAAATTTCAGCACACTATATAAATTTTTTCCTTACCAAATTCCACCTACCAAAGGCGCTTCATTCCCCGGCAACGGTGCCAGAAAAGAGTCTTGATGACCCACAAGTATAGGGGATCTATCGTAGTCCTTTTGATAAGTAAGAGTGTCGAACCCAACAAGGAGCAGAAGGAAATGATAAGCGGTTTTCAGCAAGGTATTCTCTGCAAGTACTGAAATAAGTGGTAACAGATAGTTTTCTGATAAGATAATTGGTCACGAGCAACAAGTAACAAAAGTAAATAAAGTGCAGCAAGGTGGCCCAATCCTTTTTGTAGCAAAGGACAAGCCTGGACAAACTCTTATATAGAGAAAAGCGCTTCCGAGGACACATGGGAATATCGTCAAGCTAGTTTTCATCATGTCCATATGATTCGCGTTCGGTACTTTGATAATTTGATATGTGGGTGGACCGATGCTTAGGTGTTGTTCTTACTTGAACAAGCATCCCACTTATGATTAACCTCTATTGCAAGCATCCGCAACTACAACAAAAGTATTAAGGTAAACCTAACCATAACACGAAACATATGGATCCAAATCAGCCCCTTAAGAAGCAACACATAAACTAGGGTTTAAGCTTCTGTCACTCTAGCAACCCACCATCTACCTATTACTTCCCAATGCCTTCCTCTAGGCCCAAATAATGGTGAAGTGTTATGTAGTCGACGTTCACATAACACCACTAGAGGATAGACAACATACATCTCATCAAAATACCGAACGAATACCAAATTCACATGAGTACTAATAGCAAGACTTCTCCCATGTCCTCAGGAACAAACGTAACTACTCACAAAGCATATTCATGTTCATAATCAGAGGGTTATTAATATGCATAAAGGATCTGAAAATATGATCTTTCACCAAATAAACCAACTAACATCAACTACAAGGAGTAATTAACACTACTAGCAACCTACTAGTACCAATCCCGGACTTGGAGACAAGAATTGGATACAAGAGATGAACTAGGGTTTTGAGAGGAGAAGGTGCTGGTGAAGATGTTGATGGAGATTGCCCTCTCCCTATGAGAGGAGCGTTGGTGATGACGATGGTGATGATTTCCCCCTCCCGGAGGGAAGTGTCCCCGGCAGAACAGCTCTGCCGGAGCCCTAGATTGGTTCCGCCAAGGTTCCGCCTCATAGTGGCGGAGTCTTGTCCCGAAAGATTGCTTATGATTTTTCTTTAGACGAAAGGCTTCATATAGCAGAAGATGGCCATCGGAGAGCCAACAGGGGGCCCACGAGGCAGGGGGCGCGCCCCCACCCTCGTGGGCAGGTGGTGGCCCCCTGACGTATTTCTTCTGCTCAGTATTTCTTATATATTCTGAAAATAACTTCCATGGAGTTTCAAGACTTTTGGAGTTGTGCAGAATAGGTCTCTAATATTTGCTCCTTTTCCAACCCAGAATTCTAGCTACCGGCATTCTCCCTCCTTATGTAAACCTTGTAAAATAAGAGAGAATAGGCATAAGTATTGTGACATAATGTGTAATAATAGCCCATAATGCAATAAATATCAATATAAAAGCATGATGCAAAATGGACGTATCAGTCATGTTGAAGGAGATCCTTACTTGGTTTGACAATGAGTGGGAGATTTCGAGGACGATGAGGGCCATGTGGCAATGTATGCGAAAGAGCGAGACGGCGGCGATGAGGGCGGCGATGTACATGTACTCCTCGGCGGCAGTCACGCCGCAGTCCTTCGAGTTCATCGAGTATCTCCTCCGGGCGATGGAGCAGACATATTCGCCTGAGGAGAAAGTCAGGCGGAGGTGGTGGGCGTACAGGTCGAAGGTCGAGCACCCAGAGGATAATGAATCGATCGAGTACGGTGTGCCATTCGTGAGGGTGCAGAGCCAACCGAAGCCACATGAGTATTTGTTATCCCACCGCAAGAGTAGGCCGGATGGTGCGGCGTCGCTTCCCCGCATTCTCCACGGTTCCCTCCATGCTCGCCTCGTTTCAATGGCAGCTGAGGGAGTCCTGGATTAGGGGGTGTCCGGGTAGCCGGACTATACCTTCAGCCGGACTCCTGGACTATGAAGATACAAGATTGAAGACTTCGTCCCGTGTCCGGATGGGACTTTCCTTGGCGTGGAAGGCAAGCTTGGCGATGCGGATATTTAGATCTCCTACCATTGTAACCGACTTTGTGTAACCCTAACCCTCTCCGGTGTCTATATAAACAAGAGGGTTTTAGTCCGTAGGACAACACAACATACAACAATCATGCCATAGGCTAGCTTCTAGGGTTTAGCCTCCTTGATCTCGTGGTAGATCTACTCTTGTACTACCCATATCATCAATATTAATCAAGCAGGACGTAGGGTTTTACCTCCATCAAGAGGGCCCGAACCTGGGTAAAACTTCGTGTCCCTTGTCTCCTGTTACCATCTGCCTAGACGCACAGTTCGGGACCCCCTACCCGAGATCCGCCGGTTTTGACACCGACATTGGTGCTTTCATTAAGAGTTCCTCCGTGTCATCGCTTTTAGGCCCGATGGCTCCTTCGATCATCAACAACGATGCAGTCCAGGGTGAGACTTTTCTCCCCGGACAGATCTTCGTTTTCGGCGGCTTCGCACTACGGCCAATTCGCTTGGCCATCTGGAGCAGATCGAAAGCTACGCCCCTGGCCATTAGGTCAGATTTGGAAGTTTAAACTACACGGCTAACATCCGCGGGGACTTGATCTTCGACGGATTCGAGCCACAGCCGAGCGCGCCGCACTGTCTCGATGGGCATGATCTAGCTCTGCCGCCGAACAGTGCCCTGGAGGCCGCACACGCTTCGGTTCCGGCCCTTAATTCGGAGCCGACTGCACCGATCGAGGATGAGCGGTTAGACGCCGCCTCGGGGGCTGCGATCTCAAAGGCGATTGAGCCAAACACCAGCCCCGCACTCCGCATGGATCGTGACTCCGAGGGGCCGGATTCCTCTCCGGACTCCACGCCCTCCGCGCACCTGCCGATCGAATCCGATTGGGCGCCGATCATGGAGTTCACCGCTGCGGACATCTTCCAGCACTCGCCCTTCGGCGACGTCCTGAAGTCATTAAAGTCTCTCTCTTTATCAGGAGATCCCTGGCCGGACTACGGCCAACAAGTTTGGGATACGGACGATGAAGAAATTCAAGGCCCACCCACCACCCACTTCGTAGCCACTGTCGACGACTTAACCGACGTGCTCAATTTCGACTCCGAAGACATCGACGGTATGGACGATGATGCAAGAGACGCATATGAACCAACGCCTATAGGGCATTGGGCAGCTACCTCATCTCATGATGTGTACATGGTGGATACACCTAAAGGAAGCGACAACAAGGAACACGGGGATGCAACAAGGGATCGATCTCTCAAAAAGCAATCAAAGCGGCGGCGCAAACGCCGCCCCAAGCCCCACCTCAACACAGACCCAGCCATAGAGCAGGACGAGCCGGTAGACGACGAGCATGCCTTAGAGCAAACGTCCGAACAGGGCAACTCGGATATAGAAACCGAACAAACCGTCCCCGGCGAAAATGGCATTCCGGACGACCTTACGTCGGATAATGCCACAGAGCAGAAGAACCTCCACAAAAGGCTCATTGCAACCGCACGTAGCCTAAAACAAGCAGAAGCGAAAGCTAAAAACTGCGTAAGATGCACTCAGAATCAGATGGAGCAAAGTAATCAATACCACAGACAAATCCGTCGACAGTCGCCGCACTAAAAGCTATCCGAAGCGAAAGCTACTGCCTGAATTCGACGAAGAGGCCTTAGAGCCCTCGCATTCAAAAAGTAAGAAAGCCACCCGGTCGGATAGACGACCCCATGGCCAGCATAAAATGGCAAGCGGCGCCGCACTCAAGCCAGCATGCGACCCACTCAAGGACTCACATCAAAAAGATGGCCCAGACAGGTCTATTTATGGGCCAAGAAAGCAAGCTCCCGTAAGCAATACAACAACACCATTATCCGAACGCCATGGCACACCCAAATACAGGGGTGCCGCACACCCCTTATGTTTCACCGATGAGGTCCTGGATTATGAATTTCCAGTGGGATTTAAACACATAAACATAGAGGCGTACGACGGAACAACAGACCCTGGAGTCTGGATCGAGGATTATATCCTCCACATACATATGGCCAGAGGAGATGACCTCCACGCCATAAAATATTTACCCCTCAAGCTTAAATGGCCAGCCCAACATTGGCTTAAAAGCCTTCCTGAAAACACAATTGGAAGTTGGGAAGAGCTCGAGGACGCTTTCCGAGCAAATTTTCAAGGGACCTATGTCCGCCCTCCGGATGCAGACGATCTCAGTCACATAACTCAACAACCTGGAGAGTCAGCTCGGCAATTCTGGAACAGATTTCTTACTAAAAGAATCAGATAGTCGACTGTACGGACGCCGAAGCCTTAGCAGCTTTTAGGCATAACATCCGAGACGAATGGCTAGCCAGACACCTCGGCCAAGAAAAGCCAAGAACAATGGCCGCATTAACAAGCCTCATGACCCGCTTTTGCGCAGGGGAGGACAGCTGGTTGGCAAGGTGTAGCACCAGCGACCCAAGTACATCCGAAACTACGGATGGAAATGGAAAAGTGCGACGCAACAAGGATCGTCGCCGGACTAAAGAAAACAGTCCGAAGAGCACGACAGTCAACGCCGGATTCAAAAGCTCACGATAGAATCAGAAAAAGCCGCCCCTTCATGATAACAGGGACGAGCTATCCAACCTAAACAAAATCTTGGACAGGGTATGTCAAATACACAGTACTCCCGGGAAGCCTGCTAACCATACCCACAGAGATTGTTGGGTCTTCAAACAATCCGGCAGACTCAACGCCGAACACAAGGGGCTCGACACACCAAGCGAAGACGATGACGAACCCCAAAAGTAGAGCACCAAGAAACAAAAGAATTTTCCACATGAAGTAAAAACAGTAAACTTACTTCACATAACAAAACTTGCGGCGCCCATAAAGGAACGCGCCATACAACCTATCTCAAAGGAGTCCCGCCACTGGTTGACAAAACCAATCGTCTTCGATCATCGGGATTACTCTAGAAGTATCGGGAGCGCAGGCTGGACTACCTTGGTACTCGATCCAATAATTGGTGGACTCCAGTTTACAAATGTCCTGATGGATGGCGGCAGCGGTCTAAACCTGATATATCAGGACATAATCCGCCACATGGGGATAGACCCAACAAGAATTCGCCACAGCAAAACCTCCTTTCAAGGGGTAGCGCCAGGTCCGGACACCCATTGCATGGGTTTCCTCTAGCTTGAAGTCATATTCAGCTTCCCCGATAACTTCCGCCGCGAAAAGCTAACTTTCCACATCGTCCCTTTCTCAAGTTGCTATCAAGCACTGCTGGGACGCGAAGCATTCGCCCACTTTAACGCAATACCACATTACGCATCTCTTACGCTCAAGATGCCTGGTCCACGAGGCATCATCTCTTTAAAGGGAAAACATTGAGTGCGCCCCCCCCCCCCCCCGCAGAGGATCGTGCGGCTGCCTTAACAGCCCTACAATAACACGGCTTCATCAGCCAAAAACATCCAAAACAGGTCGTTAAGACCACAGACACGGCTGGACGAGTCCGGCGTAAGCATATCATTAATAGCGGCTTAATATCCGTATACCCCTGCGCTAGGGGCTCCGCGCATGTACAATATGAGACAACCAAGCTCAATTTTACCCATTTAATCTACACTTTGATTACTTAGCATAAATTTTGTTCGGCACGACCCCCTTTTCCATTTTTTTTCAACTAAGTTCATCTCTTTTACAGATGAATATCGTGCTGCGCCCGTCCAGGATACGGCACAACGGAGACACAGGCGCAGACGTGCAGCAGGGACCCGTTCCAAGGATTCTTTTCAGATTAAGACCCTGCGTAAACATTTCTTACTGTCTCTTGTTGATACACATCCTCCGGTTTTTCGTTATAATCAAGGAGGGGACTGGCGTCTTGGCATGTGGCCATGTCAGGAATTTCACGCGTACCTGGACACTAGGGGCTTATAACCAAGGGTGTTGTCCTGCCCGTACTTATAAAGACCGAATACCTTAGGGAGTGTTTGGCGTCGCGAGTTTGGCCTTATATGCATCAGCTCCGAATCATGTCTTTGGTCAAATGTTGGGTTGCCCGGCTCCTGTGTTCGGCTGCCTTACGTTCCGCACTATCGGCTAAGGCGGCACCAGAAGAACTACTGCGATTGTGCCTAGGTTCGGCGAGGCGAGCACCTCAGTAGAGAAAGCCGAGAACTGACTGTCATGATATAGCGTGAGACTGGTCAACCACTCGATGACTCACCGGAATCTATATGATTCCTCCGCATTAACGAAGGGCCGTTTCCCGGCCAGGCACATATGCGCCCTGACTTCGGGCAAGCGCAGGCGCCACCAGGGGCTATTTAAGTAGCCTCACTGTCAAGCTCCTATGGCTAAGTGAAAGTGTTAAAGCATTATAGTCCGGTTGCCTAGCTCGCTGCACTATCACCTCCTTTGTAGGACCAAGACGTTGGATTAAGTGTGAAAATGCGCCTTCTGCGAGCACCCCCACACTATGTGCGTGGGGGCTGAAGCCAACGACTGCAATCTTTCAGATTATATATATATATATATATATATATATATATATATATATATATATATATATATATCTTAAAAACGGCTGCACAGGAGGTGTTTCAAATACTTGAAGGCACAAGTATAAAAAGCTACTACAATTTATCAAAAATATTGCTTTATAATTAAATATGCTATTAGAACATAGCATCCTTCGAGCACTGCGTCTCTATTACACGAGGGCCTTCAAGGACTTCCTGAAAATAGTGCTCGGAGGGTACTCGGCTTTCGTCCAAGTCTCGGGATGCAACAACGGTGGCCTCCATCTCCGCCCAGTATGTCTTGACATGGGCAAGAGCCATCCGTGCGCCCTCTATACATGCTGACCTCTTCACTGCATTGATATGTGGCACCGCACCAAGGAATTGCTGCACTAAGCTGAAGTAACTCTTCGGCTCCGATCTCCCCGGCCACAGATGACTCATGACGCACTTCATGGCGAGTCCGGACAACCTATTCAGCTCGGCCCATTCGGCCAGACGATCGGCCACTGACAGTGGACGCTCTGGATTGTGGAACTGCGACCAAAAGAGTTTCTCCACTTCGCGATCTCCTTGATCTCGAAAGTGTTCGGTCGCATCAGCAACACTTGCCGCCAAATCCAGATAGGTGTCCATCGTACTCCACAGCCGGTCCAACGGAGCATACTTAGGATCACAAAACTTCCTCTGCAGCATAAAGGGCTTCCCAGCCGCGATCTCTCCGGCTTCACGAAGCTCCTCCTTCGCAGCTCTCATCGCAGAGGGAGCATCCTTGGCATCGGCAACGGCCTTCTTCAAGTCCGTGGGTTCTGTCCGATCCTCTTTTTCCAAAAGCTTGCAACGGTCAGCAACGCTCTTTAGCTTCACGGCCATCTTGGCCATCTCTTTCTTGCTTCGGCAGTGAGCAGCCTGTTCGGCTCTCAGCTCTTCAAGGGGCTTCTCGGCAGCCGCATCACTTTTTCGGGCTTGTTCTTTAGCTCGGGCAAGTTCCGCCTGAAGACTCTCCACGGCGGCCGCACCATCTGCGTCAACCACACACATTGTAAGATACTGGCGTAAAGCTCCTCTACCATTCAGTAAAAAAAAAGCTCCTCTTACCAGGTGCCGCCCAAGGAATTGCATACCTTGAGCCTCATCAAGCCGCTTGTTGACAAGTGCGATGTCGGCATCTGCCACGTCAAGTTGCTGCTTTAGCTCGGCAAAACCATCATTCCGGCTGGATTCCGGACACTTCGCCACCTACATGCACATGCGACAGTTTAGACCTGGGATTATGATCCTCTACACGCCGTCACTTGTGACAACGCGCAGAGTCTCAGGGGCTACTATCTACACAGGGCGCATCTTATTTATGCGCAACTGTCAGAAAATGTACATTATTTCACGTACCTCAAAACCTGTCAGTAAACTTCTGACAGCCTCGTGCAATCCGCTTTGCGCAGATGAAATCTTTTCAACCACCGTGCTCATCAACGCATGGTGCTCCTTTGAGATAGAAGCTCGCCCTAGCAGATTCTTCAGCTCCTCCGACCTAGCACCGGACGGTGCCGGATTTGTCCTATGACCTCTTTCGAAGGCCGGATGCGAAGAACCTTGGGGGGCCATATGGCAACCTTCTGCCCCTGCCGGATTCGGAGAAACCCTCCGCGACGACACCTCAGGGTCGCCTGCCTCGCTAGGTGGTACGACAGGAGGAGGCGTCCCGCTCTCCATCATCTCCGGAAGAAGGTCCCCCGAAGACGAGCTCTGCTGAGAAGGGCTGAGGTCCGAGCTACAAGGTAAAATTTCGGTTAATCTTCTCAGATATAAAGCAAGGATTTCTCTCTTAAAAATATAACCTTTCTCTACTTACGGCTCGCTGGAGGGCTGGTCCCCTTGAGGGCATAGTTCGGCCGAGGTATCCCCCGGCGTAGGACCCTCTGACAAGGATTTCCCCCCCCCCCCGCTTTGAGGCCATAGTCTCCGGGTTTTCAGAGGCCGTCCTCTTCTTCCCCTGAGGAGAGGATTTTTCTGTTCCTCCCTTCCGAACAACCTCCTTCGAGGAGGCCGTAGTTTCCTTGTTCCCTCCCTTACTTTCCCCCAAAGGCACAATCTTCAGCATCCTGACTAGTACGGGATCCGGCCTGGTCTCGGGGAGGGGAGCCGGACACCTGATCAGCTTTGCTTTCGCTATCCACTCCTGTTTAAAAGGACAGCTCTTTCAGGGGCTAGTTTATGACAAATATACGGATAACGAGTCTGGGCACAAGGCTACTTACTTGAGTATCCAGGCGATTGCAGCTCAAACCTGCGTCCTCGGTCAAATCCGGACATATTGCTTGTGATCCGAAGAACAGTTTATACATCTCCGTGGGTGTTGCGCCCATAAAATGCAGGAGAGCTCGTGGTCCCTCCGGATTAAACTCCCACAAGCGAAGGGAGCGACGTTTGCCGGGCAGTGTTCGGCGGATTAGCATGACTTGCGTCACTTTGACTAAGCTGAGACCTCTTTCTAAGAGATCCCTGATGCGGCCCCGCAACAAAGACACATCCTGGGGTGGCCCCCAATCTAGGCCTTTATTGACCCACGACCCTAGCTGCTTTGGGGGACCCGAGCGAAAGGCAGGTGGCGCCACCCACTTGGTGCCCCTGGGAGCGGTGATGTAGAACCACTCTTGTTGCCACAAGCCAAGCTCCTCTTGAAAAGGGCCCTCGGGCCACGGAGCGTCAGCCTTCTTACTTATAACAGCGCCTCTGCACTCTGCGTGCCGTCCCTCGATCATCTTCGGCTCTACCTTAAAGGTCTTGAGCCATAATCCGAAGTGAGGAGTAACACGAAGGAATGCTTCGCACACAACGATGAATGAGGAAACATGGAGGATGGACTCCGGAGGTAAATCATGAAATTCCAGCCCGTAGTAGAACATCAGCCCCCTCACAAAGGGATCCATGGGGAAGCCTAACCCCCGAAGGAAGTGAGACACGAACACCACGCTCTCACTAGGCTGGGGACTAGGAATAGCCTGCCCTTGGGCAGGCAGCCTATGCGAAATTTCGCCGGTCAAGAACTTGGCCTCTCTCAACTTTAGCACGTCCTCCTCCGTAACGGAGGAGGGCATCCATCGGCCTTGAAGGTTGGAACCGGACATTGTTGAAGGTCCGAAGCGCCTGAACTCCAGAGCCTAGGGTGTTGGAACTCGAGGCGGCGGGCGAACTCGTTTTGAGATTGAAAGAAAGGGGTAAAGCCTTGGTCTCTTTATAAGAGGTGGAATGCCAAGGGCCCTCCCCGTAGCCGTTTGGGACTCGCCTTTAATCGAGAGAACGTGCTAACGGGCACGACTGGGTTGCCCACGTCCGTATTGATGAGAATCCCGTAAATAAAGGGGACACGATCTCTGCCTCGACAAGACGTGCCAAGGAAACCGCATCGCAATATGCGCTGAGGTGGGGAAATGAAAACGGTTCAGATGGAGGCTTGGACGTAGTGTGATGTCACGCTATGGAATACGTCAGCAGATTAGATTCGTGTAAATATTATTCTCTCTGTGGCAATATGTGGAAATTTATTTTGCAGAGCCGGACACTATCCTTAGTGTTAACAATATTTTATGAAGTACTTGGAGGAGGAACCCGCCTTGCAATGCCGAAGACAATCTGCGCGCCGGACTCATCGTCATTGAAGCCTGGTTCAGGGGCTACTGAGGGAGCCCTGGATTAGGGGGTGTCCGGGTAGCCGGACTATACCTTCAGCCGGACTCCTGGACTATGAAGATACAAGATTGAAGACTTTGTCCCGTGTCCGGATGGGACTTTCCTTGGCGTGGAAGGCAAGCTTGGCGATGCGGATATTTAGATCTCCTACCATTGTAACCGACTTTGTGTAACCCTAACCCTCTCCGGTGTCTATATAAACCAGAGGGTTTTAGTCCGTAGGACAACACAACATACAACAATCATGCCATAGGCTAGCTTCTAGGGTTTAGCCTCCTTGATCTCGTGGTAGATCTACTCTTGTACTACCCATATCATCAATGTTAATCAAGCAGGACGTAGGGTTTTACCTCCATCAAGAGGGCCCGAACCTGGGTAAAACTTCGTGTCCCTTGTCTCCTGTTACCATCCGCCTAGACGCACAGTTCAGGACCCCCTACCCGAGATCCGCCGGTTTTGACACCGACAGCGGCGGTAGGGTTTAAGGTAAGCTTTGCACTAACCTAATATTCCACCTGCTCATGCTTACAATCAGTGTGACAGCTAATGAAAATCATGCTTACAATCAGTCTCTGAGTACTACGCCAATCACCCTTAAATAGCTCTGGACCTTTGGGTCAAAGTTGTGACACTGTGTAGAAATAAAGAAAAATAGATTGGTGCTTCTTTCAGAAAAGAGTACTCCCTAGAAAACTGCCAATATAAGCTACTAGTATTTGGTTAGAGGAATTGCTGTCGAGAAAGATCCGTCCACAGAGAGCGCCACACATCCCACTGGTGGTGGTGGATGCCAATGTGTGCATGGAGCATGGTTGGTGTCGGTAATTTTTACTTGGCACACCTCGCACTCTGCATATATGTCGGTTCCATCAGTACATTTGTGCAGTTCCACCAAAATGCAGCTGAATAACCCTGTTTGCACTGATAATGAAAAAGCGTGATTACATTATAGTGGCACTAGTTGATGAAACACGCAAAATGAATGTAAGAAAATATTGCGATAGTATCATAGTATGCCATGCTGCGAGGGCAAGATGGGCCCTGCGACGCCTCATACGGTACGCCACGCCTCATACTGGAAATCGTCCCAAGTCTCCCCAATACACCTTCTGCCAGTGATGAACATCAGTGTACAGCGGTAGTACAAGGAGGGGCCTTGAGACATTCAAATCTCTATTTTTGTGCAGATCAACTAATATTAAGCACCCCAGTTTGCATAAACGCTTAAACTTTAACAATGGGAGTACTTGATGAAACATACATTAACAAAGAGAAGCTCTTTCTTTATCTACATTGGAAATGAAATGATAGAGAGGACACTCGCTCTATTTTAACTGTATTATTACTTCATTTTATCAGTGACACTAGGGTCGAGCAGGTGGCAAACGAAGTGTACCGTGCATCGCAATGATGAAGGTCGGGGGTGCTTAGACTGGGATGCTGAAGTTGGCTCTTTCAGTCCCTATCTTCCCCCTGATATTTCTGTGGTAGCATTTGGGTTGTAATCCAAACTTGGTCGATCTGGTGCTACGTCCCCTACCTGCCTAGCTTATGTGGCGAACTTGTCTCCTGCTAGTACTCAGTCCGTTCTAGTAGTAGTTGCATAACTGCCCGTTTACACTGAGATGTTGTCGGATAATGGTTCTCTATGGTTGGGTTTCTTTAATGAAATCGGAGGGAACCCCCTGTTTCGATATATAAAAAAATAGTAGCACTAGCGGTGCCAAAACATTGCCTCAAATTAATAGTGCCACTAGATTAAGGTGCAAAATAATAACATTACTGCTTTATCATGGCAGTGCCAAAATAGTAGCACAAGAGCAGGATCAACATGCAGGATCTTTGGCAAACGGTCAGACCAAAAATTAACATACCTCGTGATGGGAACCATATCTGTAGTCAACACCATCATAGAATGGATGACACCAGTCACCAACATGGATGATTCAATTCATGGGACCTTTTGGTGCAATTCACCTAAAATGAAGCAATGTCCCATGAGCTAGCAGCTTGTTCTTCTTTTTTTAAGAAAAGGGCTCCAGCCCTGGTTCCATTTCCATCAGAAAACGAAACCCACAGAGCTTCTTCTTCATTAGTTGCAATAAAATTGAGCAACATCAAGGTTGGTCGTGAATCTCCTGGAATGTTCAACTATAATTTGGATATCATTTGTGCAGTTCAACTAAGCGTGAAATGTATATATCTGTTTTCACAAAAAAGGTGGAAAGGAGGGTGACTAACAAGTGATGAAACATGCATCAAATGAAAAAAAGCTTGTTCCTTATCTGAATGGCAATCGTACAAGGACAGTAGCAATTTCTAGCAGCATTGCTAGATATTAGTGTGGGCATTAGGATTAACTATGACAACCGTTAAGTACGACAGTACTTTAATGGTGCCATTGCTTCATTTTACCAGCAACATTACATTAACAGCTACTACAGAGTCGGTATTTGGGCACGGGAGAGTAGGCGGACCAGGATAGTTGCATCTCTAACAAAAAGAAGCAACTTATCTTAATGGGAAATTTAGCAGGACATGAAAAAAAGTGCCATTGATTCATATTACTGGAGGCATTACATTGAAAACAACACTGGTTTAACGTGTCCTTACTTTTAACAGTGCGACTGCTACATTTTACCAGTGGCATTACATAAGAGCGGCTCGGGGCAACAAACATCAGAAGAGGATATCTGGGTTGGTCCCATTTTTGTTCGGTATATAGCCACCTTATACTGTGTGAGGCTAGCAAATCTAGTGCTAGACTTACTCTGTTGACTTGTCCCCCAGTCCCTACTTTCTTTCCTTTTTCAACCAATAGATCGGGTTTATATTGAGTTTGTACTACATTCCCTTTATTTCCCTATTAGACCTAGAGACCAGTTGGATAGCCAGTCTCTGCTACTTTTCGCCCCCATTATTTCCTCTTTCGACTAAGTCCTAGATTCAGGTGATAAATCTTCCCCCACCCCCTGAGGGAGTCCTGGATTAAGGGGTCCTCGGGCGTCCGGCCTGTTATCCATGGGCTGGACTGATGGGTTGTGAAGACATGAAGGCCGAAGACTGTACCCGTGTCCGCATTGGACTCTACTTGGCGTGGAAGGCAAGCTTGGCAACCGACTATGTAGATTCCTTCTTATGTAACCGACTCTATGTAAATCCTAGATCCCCCCGGTGTCTATATAAACCGGAGGGGTTAGTCCGGAAAGGACATACATATTACCATAGTCATATAGGCTAGACTTCTAGGGATTTTCCATTACAATCTCATGGTAGATCAACTCTTGTAATACTCATATTCATCAAGATCAATCAAGCAGGAAGTAGGGTATTACCTCCATAGAGAGGGCCCGAACCTGGGTAAACATTGTGTCCCCCGTCTCCTGTTACCATCGATCCTAGACACATAGTTCGGGACCCCCTACCCGAGATCCGCCGGTTTTGACACCGACATTGGTGCTTTCATTGAGAGTTCCACTGTGTCGTTGATGAAAGGCTCGATGGCTCGCCTTGTCCTTAAAGACAACATCACCGCCGGGGGAGCTCTGGCCCCAGGCCAAACCCTCCGGCTGGGCGGCTTTACTATGATCGCCTGTTCGGCTGTTGAGCCGACGATGACCTCTTGGGCCATCGAAAACCCCCTTCGCATCAACTCTGAGCGCTCCAAGCAGATGGATTCGGCAGAATTTTCATCCTTGAACAAACTCCTAGATCGCATTGCCGCTTTGGGAATCTCCATAGATTACGATCGGATCGGGCCTAAAACCGATCAAGGAGAAATCAAAACCCCACCGGTCACCCACCAGATTGCGGTAGTCGAGGAGCAGGACGGCGAGTCTTCTTCTATATCGAAGACGGACTATGTTCGGATCGCCGATCAGGAAGAGCCGGATACTCACCCGCGAAAGGATGCGACCAGCCCTCCGAACATAGAATCGGACGACGGTCCTAAACAATCAGAAGATATTCCGGAACCCGGACTGTTAAGCCCAGAGGGTCGTCAGACTCCAAATAATCGGTCAGGTCGGGGTTCGGATTTAATTCCACCCACCCACCTGGACATAGACGCTCTCAGGAGCATAAAACAGCAGCCTCAGGAAATGGTCCACCACTTCTGGGCCAGATTCCTCCTTGTCAAGGACAAGGTAAAAGATTGCCGTGACGAGGACGCAATATCAGCGTTCTGCAACAAATTGCACGGATGAAGGAATCCTCAACGCCATCAATCGCCGCCGCATACTAAAATTCGCTGACTTAACAACCATCATAGAAAAGTACAACGCGATGGAGAGTGCCTGGAAAACTCAGGCGGCTCGCTGGGAACCGTCAGTCCCAACTCAGCTCCCCCTACAGGAAAAAAGGGCGCACCCTCGTAGCACGCCCAGTCCAACAATCAAGAAACACAAAACCGCTATGCGGCAAGACGCCGTTCTGGAGGGGTGGCTCGATAGCCCATGCAAAATACATACAACACCAGATACCGTGGAAACCCACAGCCTTAGAGCATGTTGGATACTATGATAGGTAGCCAAGAGCGGCGAGGACATCCTTATCAAAGACGCCCCATAACCGCATCCCCCAGAAGACTCAAGATTATTGACGGTCTTTGAGACATTCGCTTCAAACAACAAGCGCAAAAGGGCACTTCGCGAGCTCGCCGAAGTCTGCCAAATTGCTACAATAAACTCCTGGAACGACACGGCTATAACATTCAACGCCGGTGACGAACCAAAGTACAGAAAAGTACAAGCGCCAGCCGCGTTAGTCCATAGTCCCATCATGGACGGGTTTCGGCTCACCAAGGTCCTCATGGACGGCGGCAGCAGACTAAACCTCATTTATGAGGACACACTCCATAAAATGGAAATAGACAGGAGCCGCATCAAGCAAAGTAACACAACCTTCTGAGGAATTATTCCCAGTCAGGAGGCGCGGTGCGCGGGCAAAATCACACTTGACATAGTATTCGGCACGCCGGAGAACTATTGATCCGAAGAAATAACTTTCCAAGTGGCCCCTTTCAGCAGCGGATATCACGCCCTGTTGGGGCGGGACGCTTTTACACGCTTCCAGGCCATACCCCATTACGGGTATATGAAGCTCAAAATGCCCGGACCAAACGGTATAATCACTCTCGTCAGTGACCCGGACATAGCACTCTGTGCCGAAAACAAAACCGCATCCCTGGCCCTGGAGGGGCTATCTGAAGCTCTCACGGCCGAAGAGTTAACCGCACTACGCTCCACTGTGGACAGGGACGATGTGATTCTCGACAAACGCCCCAAATCCACCTCCTTCAAACCAGCAGGACAAATAGTCAAATTCCAGGTCCACCCAACGGACCCCAAGAAGACAGCACCTATCGGAGCTCAACTGAACCCAGCAGTTGACACCGCACTACGAGAATCCCTGCGCGAAAACTGGGACATATTCGCATGGCACCCTTCAGATATGCCAGGGATCCCACGCGAGCTGGCCGAACACAGCCTCAATATATTAAAGGGATTTAAACCGGTTAAGCAAACACTGCGGCGCTTTTTTGAACCCAAGCGACAAGCCATAGGGCAGGAGCTGGCCAAACTCATCGAGGCAGGATTCATTAGAGAAATCAAACATCCGGACTGGCTGGCAAACCTGGTGATGGTACCAAAGAAGGACAAATCCTAGCGCTTGTGTGTCGATTTCAAAGACCTCAACAAGGCTTGCCCTAAGGATCCCTTCCCCCTCCCCCGCATTGATCAAATCATTGACGCTACCGCAGGAAACGACTCACTGTGTTTCCTCGATGCATATTCTGGATACCATCAAATCAAAATGAAGGAGTCCGATCAAGCCGCAACATCATTTATCACCCCATATGGGCCATTCTTCTTCAACACCATGCCCTCCGGGCTCAAGAACGCCGGCGCCATGCTACCTCTTGAGCACTGTGTTAGTTTTCCCTTGAAGAGGAAAGGGTGATGCAGTAAAGCAGCGTAAGTATTTCACTTAGTTTATGAGAACCAAGGTATCAATCCAGTAGGAGGCCACGCACGAGTCCCTCGCACCTACACAAACAAATAAAATCCTTGCAACCAACGCGATAAAGGGGTTGTCAATCCCTTCAGGGTCACTTACGAAAGTGAGATCTGATAGATATGATAAGATAATATTTTTGGTATTTTTATGATAAAGATGCAAAGTAAAATAAAAGGCAATAAAAATAGATAAGTATTGGAAGATTAATATGATGGAAAATAGACCCGGGGGCCATAGGTTTCACTAGTGGCTTCTCTCGAGAGCATAAATATCACGGTGGGTGAACAAACTACTGTTGAGCAATTGATAGAATTGAGCATTATTATGAGAATATCTAGGTATCATCATGTATATAGGCATCACGTCCGCGACAAGTAGACCGACTCCTGCCTGCATCTACTACTATTACTCCACACATCGACCGCTATCCAGCATGCATCTAGAGTATTAAGTTCATAAGAACAGAGTAACGCTTTAAGTAAGATGACATGATGTAGAGGGATAAACTCATGCAATATGATATAAACTCCATCTTGTTATCCTCGATGTCAACAATACAATACGTGCCTTGCTGCCCCTACTGTCACTGGGAAAGGACACCGCAAGATTGAACCCAAAGCTAAGCACTTCTCCCATTGCAAGAAAGATCAATCTAGTAGGCCAAACCAAACTGATATTTCGAAGAGATTTGCAAAGATAACCAATCATACATAAAAGAATTCAGAGAAGATTCAAATATTGTTCATAGATAAACTTGATCATAAACCCACAATTCATCGGTCTCAACAAACACACCGCAAAAGAAGATTACATCGAATAGATCTCCACAAGAGAGGGGGAGAATATTGTATTGAGATCCAAAAAGAGAGAAGAAGCCATCTAGCTAATAACTATGGACCCGAAGGTCTGAGGTAAACTACTCACACATCATCGGAGAGGCTATGGTGTTGATGTAGAAGCCCCCCGTGATCGATGCCCCCTCCGGCGGAGCTTCGGAAAAGGCCCCAAGATGGGACCTCACGGGTACAGAAGGTTGCGGCGGTGGAATTAGGTTTCTGGCTCCGTATCTGGTAGTTTGGGGTACGTAGGTATATATAGGAGGAAGAAGTACGTTGGTGGAGCAACTTGGGGCCCACGAGGGTGGAGGGCGCGCCCAGGGGGGTAAGCGCGCCCCCTACCTCGTGCCTTCCTGGTTGATGTCTTGACGTAGGGTCCAAGTCCTCTGGATCACGTTCATTCCGAAAATCACGTTCCCGAAGGTTTCATTTCGTTTGATATTCTTTTTCTGCCAATCTCTGAAATAGGCAAAAAACAGCAATTCTGGGCTGGGCCTCCGGTTAATAGGTTTTTCCCAAAAATAATATAAAAGTGTATAATAAAGCCCATTAATGTCAAAAACAAAATATAATATAGCATGAAGCAATCAAAAATTATAGATACGTTGGAGACATATCACGCCACATACCAACGCATGATTCAAAACATGCCTGGAGAAACAGATCGGCAAAACGGTAGAAGCTTACGTCGATGACGTCGTCATCAAAACTAGGCATGTTGAAACACTAATAGACGACTTACGTCTTACATTCAACAACCTTCGGGCATATGACATTAAGCTCAACCTGGAAAAGTGTGTCTTCGGCGTCCCCGCTGGAAAACTGCTGGGCTTCATCATTTCCAATAGAGGAATCGAAGCAAATCCGGCTAAAATCCAAGCTCTGTCACAGTTGGCTACACCAACAGACCTCAAACAAGTCCAGAAACTAGCGGGATGCGTGGCAGCGTTAAGCCGCTTTATCTCCAGATTAGGAGAAAAGGCACTACCACTCTATCACCTCTTACGGCGCACTGATAACTTTGAATAGACAGACGTGGCGACTGCCGTACTGCAGGAAATAATGGCCCTCCTAGCGAGCAACCCAATCCTGGCCGCACCAAACACTAGCGAGCCCATGTTGTTATACATATCGGCAACACATCAGGTGGTGAGCGCCGTGCTCGTCGTCGAACGAGAACAGGATGGACACAAATTTCCGCTCCAAAAACCAGTATACTACGTATCAACTGTCCTCACACCATGCAAATCCCAGTACCCCCACTACCAAAAGATAGCATACGCGGTCTTTATGGCATCTCGCAAGCTACGACACTACTTCCAGGAGTGTTCAATCACGGTGGCTTCCGAGGTCCCACTCAATGACATAATAAAAAAACCGCGATGCCACAGCACGGATCACCAAATGGGCCATAGAGCTACTTACATTCGACATAACATACAAGCCACGACGAGCCATCATATCCCAAGTACTGGCCGACTTCATCGCTGAATGGACAGAGGACGAACTCCCTAAAGAGTACGGCGCATATTCCGATTGGGTTATGTACTTTTACGGCTCCAAAATGTTGGCAGGGCTAGGAGCGGGAGTCGTGCTAACATCCCCCACTGGAGACGTCGTCCAATATGTACTCCAGATATTATACATAGACTCCAACAACGCAGCTGAATACGAGGCCCTACTGCATGGTCTTCGGATGGCCGTATCCATGGGCATACAATGCCTGGAGGTCCGCGGGGACTCGAACCTCTCCATATCTCAAATAAACAGCGACTTTGATGCCAAAGATCCAAAGATGGTAGCTTATCGCAATGTCGTATTGAAAATATTGGCTCGGTTCGAGGGGCTTGAATTTCATCACGTCGCCCGAGAAAGTAATCAAGCGGCGGACGTCCTTGCTCGCATTGGCGCTAAGCGCGACCCTGTCCCACCTAACATCTTCTTGGAAAGGCTTTTCAACCCATCCGTGGTGTGGCAAGGGGAGGGCAGCAACAATAGTCCAGATCCGAATACAACTCTAAGTCCCGAACACATCGATAGTATCACGGGCTCAGCCACCGAAGTAACACCGTCGGCCCATCTCATTATGGCAGTCATTGCCCCATGGACCGAACCTTTCTTGGCCTACCTTAATAAGAAGGAGCTTCCCGAAGACCAGAATGAGGCTCACCGCATTGTCTGGCGTTCGAAGGCCTACAAGGTTCACAACGGAGAGCTCTACAAGAAAAGTACTACCGGAGTACTTCAAAGATGTATCTCTGAAGAAGAGGGGTGACAGCTTTTAGCGGAAATTAACGCCGGCCTCGGTGGACACCACGCCGCAGCTCGAGCCCTTGTTAGCAAGGCCTTCCGTACTAGGTTTTATTGGCCGATAGCCTGAACAGACGCACAGGACCTCGTCCAACGTTGCGTCGGATACCAACTCTTCGCCAACCAAAGCCACATGCCCCAACCGCCTTGCAAACTATCCCTTGGCCTTTCGCGGTCTGGGGACTAGACACGGTCGGACCCCTTAAAGGGGGAAGCCATAAGAAAAAATATCTACTGGTCATGGTGGACAAGTTCACTAAGTGGATAGAGGCTAAGCCGGTCAAAACGGCTGAGTCTGGCCCGGTGATAGAATTCATATCCGGTGTGGTGCACCGTTATGGTGTCCCACACAGCATCATCATCGACAACGGCTCTAATTTCACAGCCGACGAGGTAAAATCATGGTGCACTAATCTTGGCATTAAACTCGATTACGCCTCTGTCTACCACCCGTAAACCAACGATCAAGTCGAACGAGCGAATGATCTTATTATGAGCGGCATCAAACCTAGACTAGTGTGGTCTTTAAAAGAATCAGACAAGCACTGGGTTGAGGAGCTCGACTCTGTACTCTGGGGGCTGCGGACCACGCCCAACCGTACTACCGGATACACACCTTTCTTCATGGTGTATGGCATAGAGGCTGTGTTGCCCTGCGATATTATACATGACTCACCTCGAGTGCGTATGTACGAAGAGAAAGAGGTCGAGTTGGATCGACAGGATAGCCTAGATGCCCTAGAGGAGGAGCGCGAGGTCGCCAAAGCCCATTCAGCATTTTATCAACAGCAGGCTCAAAGATATCAAAGCAGAGAAGTACGGGCCAAGACTTACAACATTGGCGAACTCGTTCTACGCCTGCCGGAGAAGAAAAAGGACAAACTCAAGCCCAAATGGGAGGGTCCCTTCATAATTGACGAAGTTCTTACCAGAGGAGCGTACCGCCTTCGCGATGCATCAGACAATCGCCTAGAGCCAAACCCCTGGAACGCGGCAAGACTCCGAAGGTTCTATGCCTAGCGCCGAACTCTTTGTTAGTCTCCTTCTCCTCTATAGTTTCCATTACTTTTTCTCTCTTTTCCACCTTTAATTCTTCGCTTTAAAGCTCTCATACGGCTCGACCAAACACCGCGGGCGTACACATTTTAATATGTGTACATCCATTATACCTGGGGGCTTCTTGGACAGAAGCGTTTTCATTATTCATGGATCATCAAGCTCTTCACATATGCGTTTTCTTCCATATGTACCTTTTCTTCGCCATTATATGCATCGATATGACTTAAGTTTTGGCCAAGCTGGGTTGCCTGGCTCCTGTGCTTATGCCCTACGTTCCCGTTAGTTCGGCTAGGGCATAAAGGGAGCACCTCTGCGATTGTTACTGCCGGGTCATCCGGATGTGTACCTCAGACTGGGTGAAGCCGAAAGCTAGTGTTCTTAAGGGAATATTCGGTCGGTGAATTAAAGATGTTTTTTAAACTCTCCATTGTGCACCCCCAGAAGTTATACAAACTGTGATGCTCACATCACAATTCAGAAATGTACATTAAATGCATGCACACCCGGGGAAAGGAACCCTTAACGGAACTATTCTCTCTGAAAGATGTTTCTTACGATATCAATGTAATATAACATAGCTAGCCGGTTACAACTTGTCTGTTCAAGCAACTATGACCCCTATGCCTAGTTTTCCAAGCATACCCCGGCCTATTCGGCCGCGACGGTATTCGGAAACACTCCGCACCTTCGGGTCCATAGGTTGAAACGAAAAGGCCTGCCATGACAAATGATATACAATTCAGCTAGAGTTCCACATAATGAGGAAAGTACACAGTCACTTGGACTCGAACACTTCCTCATCTACACCTTCCAATAGGCAGTCTAACTTACAATCTTGTTGAGAATATTTAGCAGCCACCTCTACTTGGTCATATACTAAACTGACGGGAATTTCTTCCCCAGTTGACCCTAACGGTCCAACCCGGGCCATGTGATTTGGATCCAGCTTGGTATATCGCGTTTTCACCATGGCCCAGGCCTCTCGCGCACCCTCTCGGCAGGCCGATATCTTCCATAGTCGGATACGCCGCCGCGCTCCCTTGAACAGCTCTATGAGCTCCTCCATACTTCCTGGAGGGGGAGGCGGATGGCCATAAGGCCTTGGGCAACGCTCCGCATGGCCAGCCGGGCATGCTCATGCAGTTGCGACAGTCTTTGTAGCAGATCACTTGATGATCCGGACACCTCCTCTTTAGGACGACTCGTTAATATACCTGCAAACATGACTATATCAGATTCATTTATCTCTGAACTACTTTAAAATAGTTCAGACACATACTCAATATGTCGCCCCGCAGCTTCTTGTTCTCCCTCACGGAGTCGGCTAGCTGGGCTCGAACATCTTTCAATTCTTCACCCAATGTAGTGTTGGAATCCTATAGCTTGTTTTTCTCGTCTCTGACGCGGGTTAGCACATGCTCGCCCGCGGCGTGTTGCCTTTTCGCCTCTTTTTCTCCCTCTTGGGCGATCTTCAACTTCTCTTCAAGCTGATCAGGCGACCCTATTATGCGATCAGCAGCAGAATTAGCACAGTTGGTATGCAATTCTTGTTCCTCGATGGAAGGGAACATTACCAGAAGACGACTTCTTGAAGTTTTCCAGTTCGGCGGTAGCAGCATTTAGCTGCGCCCGGCAATGCTCCAGCTCTTGGGCCAGCAAGCCATTCTTTTCTGTAAGGACCTGGTCGTACAACGATCCTTAAATCAGTTGTGTCAACTGCTTTCAGTCTTGGGGGCTACAGGCATATGGTTATCCTTTTTTGACAAAGAAAACTTACCTGCACATCTTTCAGATATTGCTTGGTGGCTCTTCTAAGCCCATCTCGAGCAGCTCGGATGTATGCGTCGCCCGAGCTAAAGGCATTAAATGCCTCTTCCGAGAACTTGGGATCTCGAAAAACAGCCCTGCAGCACCGATGATTCATGGCACTCTCCACCTCCGAGTTGGTGACGGACATATTTTCCGAACCCTCGGCCGACGGGCAGTCCGGCATCGTTCCTACACCGGCCCCCGGCCCCCAGACTGGATCTAAATCCTGGTTGTTGGGAGCGCGACTGGCTGGGTCCCCGAACACAGTTCGGCGAACCTTTTTCCTATAGCCAAACATACACACAAGTCACAGTCGGATGCGGCCGCCGAAAAAGCATATTTATCTGTACCTCCTCGACAAAGGCCTGGCTGTGTCTTCACCGGTCTTCCTCTTCTAAGGCTTGCCCGGTGCAGGAGCCGATCTCTTTGGAATCGCCGAACGTCTCCCCTGTGGAGCATGATACAGTGCGGTGGGTGAGGCAAAATAAGAGCACTCTTTTAGAAAAAAGTGTTTCTTGATTATTTACATGTGAAGCAGGAAGAAGGCCACGGTAGTCGGCGGTCATGGCCACTTCTGTGCCGTCATAGCTTGTCTGGTAAAACACTCCCTCCGCAAGCACCACGAATATATCCGATCCTCTTCAAACCCAGGATCTAGCTCCCGGTTGTGGATCTTCGGCTGTGGGGCAGAACTATGAAGTCCTTCGGTGACCTTCCGCCAGTGCTGTCATAACAAACAAACTTTAAATTTATCAAAAGTAACCTGGAAGTGGAATGAGTGGAACAGAGGGGTTGAGGCTTACCCAACTGGGAGGATCATACATGGAATACCCTTCTCTGCGCTTAATGCGAAGAAAGTCCTCTTCCTCCCTGAGGGAGTCCTGGATTAGGGGGTGTCCGGGTAGCTGGACTATAACCTTTGGCCGGACTCTTGGACCATGAAGATACAAGATTGAAGACTTCTTCCCGTGTCCGGATAGGACTTTCCTTGGCGTGGAAGGCAAGCTTGGCGATATGGATATGTAGATCTCCTTCTCTTGTAACCGACTCTGTGTAACCCTAGCCCTCTCCGGTGTCTATATAAACAGAAGGGTTTTAGTCCATAGGACGAACAATAATCATACCATAGGCTAGCTTCTAGGGTTTAGCCTCTCTGATCTCGTGGTAGATCTACTCTTGTACTACCCATATCATCAATATTAATCAAGCAGGAGTAGGGTTTTACCTCCATCGAGAGGGCCCGAACCTAGGTAAAAACATTGTGTCCCTCGTCTCCTATTACCATCCACCTAGACGCACAGTTTGGGACCCCCTACCCGAGATCCGCCGGTTTTGACACCGACATTGGTGCTTTCATTGAGAGTTCCTTTGTGTCGTCACCTTTAGGCCCGATGGCTCCTCCAATCATCAACAACGATGCGGTCCAGGGTGAGACCTTTTGTCCCCGGACAGATCTTCGTATTCGGCGGCTTTGCACTACGGGCTAATTCGCTTGGCCATATGGAGCAGATTGAAAGCTACGCCCCTGGCCATCAGGTCAGATTTGGAAGTTTGAACTACACGGCCGACATCCTCGGGGACTTGATCTTCGATGGATTCGAGCCACAGCCAAGCGGGCCGCACTGTCACGATGGATATGACCTAGCTCTGCTGCCGAATAGTGCCCTCGAGGCCGCGCCCGCATCAGCTCCGACCCTTAGCTCGTAGCCGTCTGCGCCAATCGAGGACGAGTGGCTAGACACTGCCTCGGGGGCCGCGGCCTCAACGGCGATCGAGCCGAACACCAGCCTTATCCTCTGCGAAACCCATGACTCCGGGGTGCCGGACTCTTTTCCGAACTCCGAACCCTCCGCGCCCCTGCCAATCGAGTCTGATTGGGCGCCGATCATGGAATTCACCGCCACGGATACCTTTCATCACTCGCCCTTCGGCGACATTCTGAATTCACTAAGGTCTCTCTCTTTGTCAGGAGAGCCCTGGCTGGACTATGGCCAACAGTATTGGGATGCAGACGACGAAGAAATTTCACGCCTACCCACCACCCACTTCGTAGCCACTGTCGATGATTTAACCGACATGCTCGACTTTGACTCCGAAGACATCGACTGTATGGACGACGATGTAGGAGACGAACATGAACCAGCGCCTATAGGGCACTGGAAAGGCACCTCGTCATATGACATATATATGGTGGATACACCCAAAGAAGGCAATGGCAACGGAACAGCGGAGGATGACCCCTCCAAAAAGCAACCCAAGCGCCGGCGTCAGCGGCGCCGCTCTAAGTCCCGCCAAAGCAAGAAAGGTGATACCGGCACGGGAGATAATAACACCCTGGACAGTGCCGAAGACAACTCCCTCCAGCAAGATTTAGCGCAGGAGGATGGAGAAGCTAGCCCCCCTGAGAGAGCGGCAGACAGAGAGCAAGAGGATGATAACTACATGCCTCCCTCTGAAGACGAGGCAAGCCTCGGCGACGACGAATTTGTTGTGCCTGAGGATCCCGTCGAACAAGAGCGCTTTAAGCGCAGACTTATGGCTACAACAGGTAGCCTCAAGAAAAAACAGCAACAACTTAGAGCTGATCAAGACTTGCGAGGCGACAGATGGACGGAAATCCTTGCGGCCGAGGAGTAGGAACTCGAACGCCCCTCCAAGAACTACCCAAAGCGCAGGTTGCTACCCCGATTAGAGGAGGAAGCACTTAAACCTACGTCACCAGCGCATGATACGGCTGACCGGCCGCCTCGCGGCCGCGACAGAGAGGCCTCTAGGCCCTCCACCCAAGCCGCACTCCGACGCCGCTCAAAAAATACTAAGGCACGGGGAAACGTGCTAGACCTGCGAGACATGCTGGAGGACAAGGCAAGGCAAACAAGATCGATCTACGGATCGCGTGGGCACCCCACGACACGTGACGATAACCTTCACGCCGGATACAGTAAATCCGGCCGGGCCGAACACAGCAGACAAAGCTCATTTGAGCTACGTCGCGATATAGCCCAATACAGAGGTGCCGCACACCCACTATGCTTCACAGATGAAGTCATGGATCATCAAATCCCAGAGGGTTTCAAACCCGTAAACATTGAATCATATGATGGCACAACAGATCCGGCGGTATGGATTTAGGACTATCTCCTTCATATGCACATGGCCCGTGGCGATGATCTACACGCCATCAAATACCTCCCACTCAAGCTCAAAGGACCAGCTCAGCATTGGCTTAACAGCTTGCCAGCAGAATCAATTGGTTGCTGGGAGGACCTGGAGGCCGCATTCCTCGACAATTTCCAGGGCACCTATGTGCGACCACTAGACGCCGATGACCTAAGCCACATAACTCAACAGCCAGAAGAATCTGCCAGAAAATTCTGGACACGGTTCCTAACCAAGAAAAATCAAATCGGCGACTGTCCGGACGCAGAGGCCCTAGCAGCCTTCAAGCATAACATCTGTGACGAGTGGCTTGCCCGGCACCTTGGACAGGAAAAGCCGAAATCTATGGCAGCCCTTACGACACTCATGACCCGCTTTTGCGCGGGAGAAGACAGCTGGCTGGCTCGTAGCAATAACATGACCAAAAGCACTGGTAATTCGGATACCAAGGACAACAATGGCAGGTCACATCGCAACAAGCACAAGCGCCGCATTAACAGCAAAAGTGCTGAGGATACGGAAGTTAATGCCGGATTCAGAGGCTCTAAACCCGGTCAACGGAAAAAGCCATTCAAAAGAAATACTCCGGGCCCGTCCAGTTTGGACCGTATACTCGATCGCTCATGCCAGATACATGGCACCCCCGAAAAACCAGCCAATCACACCAACAGGGATTGTTGAGTGTTCAAGTAGGCCAGCAAATTCAATGCCGAAAACAGAGACAAGGGGCTGCACAGTGACGAGGAGGAGGAGCCCCGGCCGCCGAACAACAGTGGACAGAAGGGCTTCCCCCCACAAGTGCGGACAGTGAACATGATATACGCAACCCACATCCCCAAGAGGGAGCGGAAGCGTGCGTTAAGGGACGTCCACGCGTTGGAGCCAGTCGCCCCAAAGTTCAACCCATGGTCCTCCTGCCCGATCACTTTTGATCGAAGGGACCACCCCACTAGCATCCGCCATGGCGGATTCGCCGCATTGGTTCTAGACCCAATCATCGACGGATTTCACCTCACTAGAGTCCTCATGGACGGCGGCAGTAGCCTGAACCTGCTTTATCAGGATACAGTGCGGAAAATGGGCATATATCCCTCAAGGATTAAACCCACAAAAACGACCTTTAAAGGCATCATACCAGGTGTAGAGGCCAGCTGTACAGGCTCAGTCACCCTTGAAGTGGTCTTCGGATCCCCGGATAATTTCCGAAGCGAGGATTTAATCTTCGACATAGTCCCGTTCCGCAGTGGCTATCACGCACTGCTCGGACGAACCGCATTTGTAAAGTTTATTGTGGTGCCGCACTACGCATATCTCAATCTCAAGATGCCAGGCCCTCGAGGAGTCATTACGGTCAATGGAAACACCGAACGCTCTCTCCGAACGGAGGAGCATACGGCAGCCCTCGCAGCGGAAGTACAAAGCAGCCTCTCAAGGCAATTCTCCAGTCCGGCTCTTAAACGTCCGGACACCGTTAAGCGTGCCCGGAGTAACCTACAGCAAGACCGCCTGGCACGTTCCGAGCAAGCATAGCAATGCGGCCACAACCCCAACCCTCATAAAACTGCGCAATCAGTACCACGCGTAGATAACTACACTCTGAAAATACCATGGGCACAGGGGGAGGGGCACGACCACGGTATGCCCAAAAATGCGGCTCAACCGCACTAGGGGCTCCCGATTTTATCATTTTTTCCTACTTGCAGGACTCCACTCTTCGGAAGACCTGTCCGGCAGTATAATCGCCGAACACACGATGCAACAACCAAGGAGGCATAAGCTACGTCAAATTCCCAGGTGGTCTCTATAACGAGCAAAATACCTGTCTTACATACCACCTCACAGCTCGCCCCGGGAGGGGGACATGTCAAATAGTCCCATCTCTTGCTCATCGCATTATTTGTATCGTTCTGCTTTTACCGCAGCCTTTTTGAATAAACAATGCTTAGCTTCAGCTTTTATTGCATTCTCTATTTATTCCTTCAGTTATGACATTTAGCATCCGTACACTTTGGTACGGCTAATACGCCAGGGGCTTAAGCACCCCATAATACGGCGTAAGAAGTTCGAACACTTTCATAAGTGCGGCCCTCCGAACATATAGCATTATATGCATCAGCTCCGAATCATGTCTTTGGTCAATAGTTGGGTTTGCCCGGCTCCCATGTTTTGGTACCTTACGTTCCGCTATATTGGCTAAGGTAGCGCTTGGAGAACTACTGCGATTGTGCCCCAGTTGAGCTGGGTTAAGCACCTCAGTAGAGAAAGCTAAAACTGACTGTCATGATAGGGCGAGAGCTGGTCGCTGTTCGAGAGGTTCCGAGTCCCTAAAGACTTATACCGCTTAGAGCGAGGAGTCGGCTTTGTCCGGCCCAAGGTGTGTATAGCGCCCCGAGTTCGGTCTTCCGAACACTAGGGGCTTCGCCGAAATTTAAAATTATAGAATTATCTGGCCAAGTGAGAGTGATAACGCACTATAGTCTGATTACCATGTTCGCCAGGCTGAGCACCTCCCTCGAAGGACCCAACAATGGGAAAAAGAGTGCTCAGGTTTATCCCCGAACACCCCGGCACTAGTAGCATGGGGGCAGAAGCCGACGACTCGCCATCTCTCAGATTTAATAAACGGCCACATAGAAGGTAATATTTTAAATTAAAACAAGCGTTGCATAGTGCATATGAACAAGTTTTCAGCGCACAGGATAAAACGAACAAGTTTCACTCAAATATCACATCTTTCGAACATTCATCAGCCACGAGGCGGGCACCCTTCAGGACGCCCTCGTAATACATCTCGGGGCGGCGATGCTCCTTGCCCGGCGGCGGCCCGTCCTTCACAAGCTTCACAACATCCAATTTGCCCCAGTGCACTTTAGCACGGGCAAGAGCCCTACGGGCACCCTCGATGCAGAAGGAGCGCTTGATGACTTCAAGCCGTGGACAGGTATCCACCAGCTGCCTCACCATTCCGAAATAGCTCCCAGGAATAGCCTCTCCAGGCCACAGACGGACTAGGAGACCCGTCATGGCCTGTTCGGCCACCTTATGGAGCTCGACCAGCTGCTTCAGCTGGTCGCTCAGGGGCACCGGGTGTCCGGCCTCAGCATACTGAGACCAGAACACCTTTTCCGTCGAGCTCCCCTCCTTGGCCCGGTAAAAGGCGGCAGCGTCCGACACGCTGCAGGGCAAATCTGCAAATGCTCCTGGAGAGCTCCGGACTCGGGTAAGTAACAAGTAATTCACTTCGACGTGCTTGCTTTGCATAAAGAATGCCTTACCCGCCGCTATCTTCTTCATGGCCTCAACTTCCTGGAGGGCTTTCTGGGCTTCGGCCTTGGCAGATTTGGCACTTTCAAGGGCCGTCGCGAGCTTGACTCTCGTGTCTTTGAGTCAAGCTCCAAACTCTCGTGTTTTTTCACGAGAGCCTGGAGCTCTTGCTGCACCTCGCCAACCCGCGCCTCATGCTTCTCTCGCTCGGCGCGCTCCGTGGCCGCCCTCTTTTCGTCCTTGGACAGCGCTTGCTTAAGGGTCACCACCTCAGTCGTGGCCCCTATAACACCAATAGCGATCCTGTCATTTTTTGCAACTGCATCTTTTTATAATATACTCCACAAGGTATTACTTACCTTCTTTTTCCCTGAGCTCCTTCTTGGCAAGGCTGAGCTCTTGCTCGGACCGCTCGAGGCTCTGCTTCAGCGCATCCACCTCCGCAGTCAGTGCGGCAGAGGCTAGCAGCGAAGCCTGCATACGCATATTGACTTAATTCTATTAGACTCCTGCGAATGTTATTAGATCCTCTATTCGGCTTTTCTTTCTGAACGCCAAACAGAGCATCAATGGCTACTGTCTATGCGGTAATATTCTCACATATTTTTTACATACCTCAAAGCCTGTTAGCAGGTTGGCGCAGGCTTCAGTCAACCCGCTCTTGGCGGACTGAACCTTCTGGATCACCACACTCATAATAGTGCGGTGCTCCTCGTCGATGGAGGCACTGTTAAGCACCTCCAACAAGTTATCCGGTGCCTCCGGTTGGACGGAGGTCGCCGGTGTCGTAGGCCTGCCCTTCTTCTTAGGGGGCCGCCTGCCGGACTCCGGAACCTTTGAAGGTTCCGGTGCGGTGTCCGGCCCAGGGCCGGACTTGGAGCCCTTGGGGGTTTTATCCCCTTTGCGCCTGGAGTCCGGGAGGTCGCCTTGCGGCGCCTCCAGGACCACCTCCCCCTGGCTTGGAACCTTTTTGGACAATACCTCGGCGTCGTCCGTAGTGGGAGGGGAGGTAGCGGCCGGAAGTGAAAAGCTATTCACATCCGACGAATCCAAGGAGCCGCTCAAAGATACGTCGAGCCGGTCTTGGGCCGGAGTACATGATTATATTTGGCTTTAGGAAAAGCTGTGCAATAAAGGAACACTATGAGTCACTCTGGTGTCCGAATACTTACGACTTCGCCAGAGGCTTGGCCCTGGACGGCCACTCCTCCTTGATGTCGGTGGCATTGGTGGAGTAGTCCGGAGGGAGGGTCTTCGCCTTCTTGGACCCTCCGGCCTCCCCAGTTGGGGCGGCCTTTCTTTTCTTTTCTCGCCCTGCTGGGGGAGAAACCTCTCTCCTCCTCCTCGTCTTCATGGGAGGAGTCCGCCTCGGAGTCACCGGACGATGAATCCAACTCCACCGGACGCCGAGAACTCTTCCGAGTTCCCGTGGCCTTCTTCTCCGGCACCACGTAAGTTGCCAGGACCAGCAGCCCCTCTAAGCGGGCGTCCGCGGGGTCTTCGGGCCAAGGAGCCGGACAGTTGATCTGCCCGGACATCTCCTGCCAATCCTGTCAAAGGCACGGGAGTTTAGATCCCACATAGAGTCAAACTATGAAAGACAAGTATCCTGTAAGAGGCAAAATAGCTTACCGCGTTGGCTTGGCGCTGCGCGGAAAATCCACGATCCTCGATGGCGGAAGCAGGAGCCTCGCCACCCTTGAACAGCACCTTCCAGGCATCTTCGTACGTTGTGTCAAAGAGCTGGCTCAGAGTTCGGTGCTGGGTCGAGTCAAACTCCCATAAATTGAAAGCCCGTTGTTGACACGGGAGGATCCGGCGGATGAGCATAACCTGGACTACATTGACTAGCTTGAGCTTCTTGCTCACCAGGTTTCGGACACACATTTGGAGTCCGGTCACCTCCTCCGCACTACCCCACAGTAGGCCCTTCTCTTTCCAGGAGGTGAGCCGCGTAGGGGCTTTGGATCGGAACTCGGGGGCTGCGACCCATTTAGGGTCACGCGGCTCGGTGATGTAGAACCAACCCAATTGCCAACCCTTTATGGTCTCCACGAAGGAGCCCTCGAGCCATAGGACATTGGGCATCTTGCCCACCATGGCGCCTCCGCACTCCACCTGGCGGCCACCCACAACCTTCGGCTTGACGTTGAAGGTCTTCAGCCATAAGCCGAAGTGGGGCCGGATGCAGAGGAAGGCCTCGCACACGACGATAAATGCCGAGATGTTGAGGATGAAGTTTGGGGCCAGATCATGGAAGTCCAGGCCGTAGTAGAACATGAGCCCCCGAACGAATGAATGGAGGGGGAATCCCAGTCCACGGAGGAAATGGGTAAGGAAGACGACCCTCTCATGGGGCCTGGGGGTGGGATGAGCTGCCCCTCATCGGGGAGCCCATGCGCGATGTTGTCGGGCAAGTATCCGGCTCTCCTCAACTTTTTGACGTCTCCCTCCGTGACGAAGGAGACCATCCACTTGCCTCCCGCTCCAGACATGCTTGGAGAAGGTGGAGGAAGAAAATGCGGACTTGGACGCTGGAGCTCGAGTGTGCGAAAATGGATAAGCAAAGGAGGAAGAAGGTGTGGGTGAAGAAGGTGGATCCTTATCCCCTTATATCGGCGGTTGAAACTATGCGTCCCCACCGGCCTGGTAAAACTCGCTTATCTCCCAAGAGCCATAATCAATGGCGCGGTTGGGTTACCCACGCCCGTATTGATGAGAATCCCGGAATAAGTGGACACGATCTCTGCTTCGACAGGACGTGCCAAGGAAACCACCTCGCTAAACGTGCTGAGGTGAGACAGTAAAAACGATTCGAATAAAGGCTTGGCCGTGGTGTGATGTCATGCCACGAAATACGTCAGCAGATTAGTTTTATGTAAATACTATTCTCTCTATGGCAGTATGTGGAATTTATTTTGCAGAGCCGGACACTATTCTTGTGTTCAAAATCTTATATGAAGTATTCGGAGGAGGAACCCGCCTTGCAATGCTGAAGACAATCTGCGCGCCAGACTTATCGTCATTGAAGCCTGGTTCAGGGGCTACTGAGGGAGTCCTGGATTAGGGGGTGTCCGGGTAGCCGGACTATAACCTTTGGCCGAACTCTTGGACCATGAAGATACAAGATTGAAGACTTGTTCCCGTGTCCGTATAGGACTTTCCTTGGCATGGAAGGCAAGCTTGGCGATACGGATATGTATATCTCCTTCTGTTGTAACCGACTCTGTGTAACCCTAGCCCTCTCCGGTGTCTATATAAACCGGAGGGTTTTAGTCCATAGGACGAAAAATAATCATACCATAGGCTAGCTTCTAGGGTTTAGCCTCTCTGATCTCATGGTAGATCTACTCTTGTACTACCCATATCATCAATATTAATCAAGTTGGAGTAGGGTTTTACCTCCATCGAGAGGGCCCGAACCTGGGTAAAAACATTGTGTCCCTCGTCTCCTGTTACCATCCACCTAGACGCACAGTTCGGGACCCCCTACCCGAGATCCGCCGGTTATGACACCGACACTCCCCTTTAAACAGCTCGGCCAGTATTTTGGCCAGAGCGGTGGTGGTATCCGGACCCCTTCGGCCATAGCGGGAGGCGTCATCCTCTCCATTATGGTGCCACATGGGCAACCCTCTGTATTGTAGCGGCTGAACCCCTTGCACTATGGAGGTCGCCATGACCTCGATTATTGTAAGTCCGGACTAAGCGAGCATCTTTATCTTGCTCATGAGCTGGCGAACTTCTACGCTGTCATCCTCTTCAAGACTCTGGGGACGCGAACTGTGGCATTTCTTCAGCAGAACGCTCGCAAATTCAGGAAGACCCTTTCGAACTGGGTCAGGAAGCGCGACGTCCTTGATATAGAACCATTTGGAAGGCCATTCTTAGGGTGCCTTCCTTGGTGTGCCGGACAGATATCCGGTATCGGCAATACGCCATACTTCGACCCTGCCCACTTCAAATATTGACCCCTCGTGATTACGCGGGACAAGACAGAACAGCTTCCTCCACAGCTCGAAATGAGCCTCGATGCCCAGGAATAGTTCGCATAAAGCGACATAACCCGCAATGTGCAGAATGGAGGCAAGGTGAAGTTGTGCAGCTGGAGGCCATAGTATTCCAGAAGCCCTCGAAGGAACGGATGGATGGGAGATCCAACGCCCCTTAGCAGGTAGGGTACGAAACATACTCGCTCTCCCGGGATGGATTGGGGAAGTCTTCTACCTGAGTCTCGTCGTTGAAGGAATCTAGCCCCGCTCGGACGGGAACTAGATCTGCGGGGGGAAGAAATCCCTGCGTCTGCAACTTCGTCAATTGACTGTGGGACACTGAACACCTCTCCCACTCGCCTTTCTCTGGGCCGGAACGGGTGGAGGAGCTGGGGGCGCTAGCCATGCTGGAACAGTTTCTCCTAATTAGTTTCCGGGGATTTCCTCTGCGTGGAGCCAAATGGATCTAGGATCCAATCTCTTTAATAGGCGCTCTTCCTTGCATGGACGGGGTGTTATCTGCAAAAATACCCTGACCTTCTGCCTTCGCTCGGCACGTGGAAGGCAAAGTTATTTAACGCGTAGAAGTCGAGGGGAGCGACATTGGATTGGTGGCTGAATACATTACTTGGAGATCATTAAAGGAGGAACCCGCCTTGCAATCTCGAAGACAATTTGTGTGCCGAACACCTCGCTATTGAAGACTGGTTCGGGGGCTACTGAGGGAGTCCTGGATTAAGGGGTCCTCGGGCGTCCTGCATGTTATCCATGGGCCGGACTGATGGGCTGTGAAGACATGAGGGCCAAAGACTGTACCCGTGTCCGGATTGGACTCTACTTGGCGTGGAAGGCAAGCTTGCCAACCGACTACGTAGATTCCTTCTTATGTAACTGACTCTATGTAAATCCTAGATCCCCCCGGTGTCTATATAAACCGGAGGGGTTAGTCTGGAAAGGACATACATATTACCATAGTCATATAGGCTAGGCTTCTAGGGTTTAGCCATTACGATCTCGTGGTACATCAACTCTTGTAATACTCATATTCATCAAGATCAATCAAGCAGGAAGTAGGGTATTACCTCCATAGAGAGGGCCTGAACCTGGGTAAACATCGAGTCCCCCGTCTCCTGTTGCCATCGATCCAAGACACACAGTTCGGGACCCCCTACCCGAGATCCGCCGGTTTTGACACCGACACCCCCACCCCCTTTCTTCCTTGTTTGAACCAAGTAGTACTAGATTCGAGTGCATGAACTAGTTTTACCTCTTAAAAGTAAAAAATTAGGTGGTTTTTAAACAGCTGATCGATCCTATCTACGAGGGGGCCTGCGAAATAGTAGAAGATACAAATGCAGCGATGTCAGGAGCTCGGGAAGTAGAGCAAGGCCGGTTTTGAAGGAAGTTATACCTAAGGGTCGCTGGGATGTTGCTAGGTGGGCGGCGGGAGGCCGGATCTGCCCACACAATGGCGGCAAGGAATAAGGGGTGGGAGGCCCTCCCTCGCCAGCGATGCTTGGGAGAGAACGGCAAGGCACGCTGATCGGGACGCACCGGTAGTGGGTAAGAGCGATCATTGAGGACGACCGCGTGAATGTTGCACCTTCTCACCTTCCCCGGCGGAGAGGATCTGGCTGGATCTGTGACCAGTGGTGAGCGCAGAGAGAGAGAGAGTGTGGCCACCGTTGTCGTGTTTAGATCTGGAGAGGACGAGACAGTGTGAAGAGAGCAACACTGCCTATATAGTGGAGTACTAGTTTTCTTTTCTCTACCGGCCGGAGCCGGCTTGACCTCGGCAATGACTGTCGAGAAGTCTTCATGCACGTGCCCCGGAGGTGCAGTTGTCGTCATTTTGATCTGAAGCACCGGATTATAACATATAACACGAAAAAATGCCACATGTCAAGAAATCATAACCTCACTGCCTAAAGGAGACAAGATGAATCCCGATGGAGAAACTAGACGAGGATCAAAGCTCAAATTAAAGATAAACTCGTAGAAAAGGGGTCCGTCAATAGATGTCCTAATTAACATAGCCGGCTTGACCTAGATGGCAGCCGAGTAGTTGATAACCCACAAGTATAGGGGATCGCAACATTTTTCGATAAGTAAGAGTGTCGAACCCAACGATGAGCTAAAGGTAGAACAAATATTCCCTAAAGTTCTATCGACCACCGATACAACTCTACGCACGCTTGACGTTCGCTTTACCTAGAACAAGTATGAAACTAGAAGTACTTTGTAGGTGTTTTTTGATAGGCTTGCAAGAATAAAAAGAGAACGTAAATAAAAGCTAGGGGCTGTTGTAAGTAAGGAAGCAATAAAGTAAATATAGCGAGTGTGGAAAAGTGGTGGTAGGAGTTGCGAAATTGTCCCTTAAGCAATTGACTACTTTACTAGACCGATAGCAAGTATTATGTGGGAGAGGCCACTGCTAGCATGTCATCCCTTACTTGGAATTCTATGCACTTATGATTGGAACTATTAGCAAGCATCCGCAACTACTAACGTTCATTAAGGTAAAACCCAACCATAGCATTAAGATATATTGGTCCCCCTTCAATTCCGTATGCATCAATTTCTATGCTAGGTTGAAGCTTCTGTCACTCTTGCCCTCCAATACATAGTCTTATCAACATACAACTAACCCTATGGTGTGATCCACACGCGCGATCATATGATGGGCACCAAAGGACAGCAACATAACCACAAGCAAATTAAATCAATCATAGCAATTCATCAACCACCAACAGGACAATGAAAATCTACTCAGACATCATAGGATGGCAACACATCATTGGATAAAAATATGAAGCATAAAGCACCATGTTCAAGTAGAGGGTACAACGGGTTGCGGGAGAGTGGACCGCTATAGATAGAGGGGGGAAGGTGATGGACATGTTGGTGAAGATGGCGGTGGTGTTGGTGAAGATCGCGGTGATGATGATGGCCCCGATGGCACTCCGGCGCCACCGGAAGCGAGGGGGAGAGAGGCCCCCTCCTTCTTCTTCTTACTTGACCTTCTCCCTAGATGGGAGAAGGGTTTCCCCTCTGGTCCATGGCCTCCATGGCGTGGGAGGGGCAAGAGCCCCTCCGAGATTGGATCTGTCTCTCTGTCTCTCTCTATTTCTGCGTTCTCAGATCTGGCCCTTCACCGTTTCTTTTATAACCGGAGATCCGTAACTCCGATTGGGCTGAATTTTGGACACGATCTCTATCCGGAAATTAGCTTTCTTGCAGCGAAAGAAGGGCTCCAACCGCCTTACGGGGTGGCCACGAGGGTCAGGGGAGCGCCTGGGGGGTAGGGCGCGCCCCCTACCTCGTGCCCACCTTGGACACCGGTTCACGTTGATTATTCTTCCCAAAAATCATAAATATTCCAAAAAAATCTCTATCAAATTTTGTTTCATTTGGACTCCGTTTGATATGGATATTCTGCGAAACCAAAAACATGCAACAGACAAGAACTGGCACTGGGCACTGGATCAATATGTTAGTCCCAAAGTAGTATAAAAAGTTGCCAAAAAGTATATGAAAGTTGAATAATATTGGCATGGAACAATCATAAGTTATAGATACGATGGAGACGTATCAGGATCCCCAAGCTTAATTCCTGCTCGTCCTCGAGTAGGTAAATGATGAAAAAGATAATTTTTGATGTGGAAGGCTACCTAGCATAATCTTGATCATATGTCTAATCATGGCATGAATATTAAGACACGAGTGATTCAAAGTAATAGTCTATCCTTTGAAAAAAGAATAATACTTCAAGCCTTCTAATAAAGCAATCATGTCTTTTCAAAATAACATGGCCGAAGAAAGTTATCCCTACAAAATCATATAGTCTGGCTATGCTCCATCTTCACCACACAAAATATTCAAATCATGCACAACCCCGATGACAAGCCAAGCAATTGTTTCATACTTTTTACGTTCTCAAACCTTTTCAACTTTCACGCAATACATGAGCGTGAGCCATGGACATACCACTATAGGTGGAATAGAATATGATGGTGGAGGTTGTGTGGTGAAGACAAAAAAGGAGAAAGTCTCACATCAACTAGGCGTATCAACGGGCTATGGAGATGCCCATTAATAGATATCGATGTGAGTGAGTAGGGATTGCCATGCAACGGATGCACTAAGAGCTATAAGTGTATGAAAGCTCAAACTGGAAACTAAGTGGGTGTGCATCCAACTTGCTTGCTCATGAAGACCTCGGGCATTTGAGGAAGCCCATCATCGGAATATACAAGCCAAGTTCTATAATGAAATTTCCCACTAGTATATGAAAGTGAAAGCATAGGATACTCTCTCTATGAAGAACATGGTGCTACTCTAAAGCACAAGTGTGGTAAAAGGATAGTAACATTGCCCCTTCTCTCTTTTTCTCTCATTTTTTCTCTTTTATTTTTTTTATTTTTTTGGTGGGCTTCTTTGGCCTCTTTTTTTATTTGGGCTTCCTTGGCCTCTTTTGTTTTTCATAAAGTCCGGAGTCTCATACCGAATGGGGGAATCATAGTCTCCATCATCCTTTCCTCACTGGGGCAATGCTCTAATAATGATGATCATCACACTTTTATTTACTTACAATTCAATATTACAACTCGATATCTAGAACAAAGATATGACTCTATATGAATGCCTCCGGCGGTGTACCGGGATGTGCAATGATCTAGCATAGCAATGACATCAAAAAACAGACAAGCCATGAAAACATCATGCTAGCTATCTTGTGATCATGCAAAGCAATATGACAATAAATGCTCATGTCATGTATATGATGATGATGGAAGTTGCATGGCAATATATCTCAGAAGGCTATGGAAATGCCATGATAGGTTGGTATGGTGGCTGTTTTGAGGAAGATATAATGAGGCTTATGTGTGACAGAGTGTATCATATCACGGGGTTTGGATGCACCGGCCAAGTTTGCACCAACTCTCGAGGTGAGAAAGGGCAATGCACGGTACCGAAGAGGCTAGCAATGATGGAAGGGTGAGAGTGCGTATAATCCATGGACTCAACATTAGTCATAACGAACTCACATACTTATTGCAAAAATCTATTAGTCATCGAAACAAAGTACTACGCGCATGCTCCTAGGGGGATAGATTGGTAGGAAAAGACCATCGCTCGTCCCCGACCACCACTCATAAGGAAGACAATCAATAAATAAATCATGCTCCGACTTCGTTACATAACGGTTCACCATACGTGCATGCTACGGGAATCACAAACTTCAACACAAGTATTTCTCAATTTCACAATTACCCACTAGCATGACTCTAATGTCACCATCTTTATATCGCAAAACTATTGCAAGGAATCAAACATATCATATTCAGTGATCTACAAGTTTTATGTAGGAGTTTATGACTAACCATGTGAATGACCAATTCCTGTCATCTCTCTAAATAGATATAAGTGAAGCAAGAGAGTTTAATTATTTCTACAAAAGGTATGACCACTCTCTAACAAGTATAAGTGAATCAAAAGAGCATTCTACAAATGGCGGTTGTCTATGTAAAGAGAAATAGGCAATCCAAACTTCAAATGATATAAGTGAAGCACATGAAGCATTCTATAAAGCCATACTCAAAAGATATAAGTGAAGTACAGAGAGCATTCTATAAATCAACCAAGGACCATCTCATACCAGCATGGTGCATAAAACAAAAGTGAAAACTAAATGCAAAAGACGCTCCAAGATTGCACATATCGCATGAACGAAACGAATCCGAAAACATACTGATACTTGTTGAAGAAAGAGGTGATGCCTTCCGGGGCATCCCCAAGCTTAGACGCTTGAGTATACTTGAATATTTACTTGGGGTGCCTCGCGCATCCCCAAGCTTGAGCTCTTGCCTCTCTTCCTTCTTCTCACATCGAGACCTCCTCGATCATCGAACACTTCATCCACACAAAACTTCAACAGAAAACTCGGTAAGATCCGTAAGTACAATAAGGCAAATCACCACTCTAAGTACTGTTGCATACCAATTCATATTTCTATTTTGCACTTTTTCTACTGTAATATAAATTTTTCATGGCTTAATCCACTGATATAAATTGATAGTTTCATCAAAACAAGCAAACTATGCATCAAAAACAGAATCTGTCTAAAACAGAATAGTCTGTAATAATCTGAACATTCAGCATACTTCTTATACTTGAAAAATTCTTCCAAAATTAGGAAAAATAAAAAAATTGTACAGAAAGACAGTGCAAAAAGAATCAGAACTATTTGACATTCCAGTAAAAAACTAAAATTCGTGCACTACAGTCAAAGTTTCTGTCCTGCACCGTACAAACCAACAAGCATTGTAAACATCCTAAGGGCAAACCTTGGCACATTATTTTTATAATACAATGGAATTGTACAAGGGTATAATTATTTTTGTTGAAAAGTTTCTGTAATCAAGATTCACAAATTTTCCGTGAGCATGAACAAAGTTCAAGGAGCTCTCCCACTTCAACAATGCTTGTCTTTCTCACTTTCACTTTCCTTTTTAAAAAGGTCTGGGTTCCCCTTTTTAATTTTTTTTGTTTTTAAACTATATGAAAGCACTCAACAGAAATAAATGACTCTCTAAAACTTCCGGGTTGTCTCCCTGGAAGCGCTTTCTTTAAAGCCATTAAGCTAGGCATATAGTGCTCAAGTAGTGAATCCACCCGGATCCCAAGGTATATCAAAGCCAATTTTAGTTAGCAATGATTTGTAATTTAGTAATGAGCACAAAGCAACATATATCATGCAACAACGAAGTCTAACTCTCTTCCTATGCATCGGC
The DNA here is from genome assembly GCA_032464435.1 of Aegilops umbellulata. NCBI lineage: Eukaryota > Viridiplantae > Streptophyta > Magnoliopsida > Poales > Poaceae > Aegilops > Aegilops umbellulata. The sequence goes on from CP136057.1 coordinate 55,165,706, forward strand.
ATGTCATAAAAGAACAATTCATGCACACAAAGTAAAGGCCAATGCATAGTATAAACAGTTTCTTGCAATTTTATCGTGTGGGAAACATAGGGAGGTGGAGATATAATTCCTCTCTCATAATAATTGCAAGTAGGAGCAGCAAGCACATGCATATTATATTCATCAAAATCATCATGTGCAACGGTAAAAGGCAACCCATCAATATAATCCTTAATAAAAGCAAACTTCTCCGATATAGTGTAAATGAGAGAACTCAAAAAGATAATAGGACTATCATGCGTGGGTGCAATAGCAACAATTTCATGTTTAACATAAGGAACTATAGCAAGTTCATCTCCATAAGCATAATTCATATTGGCATCTTGGCCACAAGCATCATCAAAAAGGGATATTTCAAGAGAATCAATGGGATCATAACAATCATCATAGCATTCATCCTTCGGTAAGCATGAAGGGAAATTAAACAATGTATGAGTTGAAGAGTTACTCTCATTAGAAGGTGGGCACGGGTAGCTAATCCGTTATTCCTCCTTTTGTTCTTCGCTCTCCTCATCATCTTTTTCATCCAATGAGCTCACAGTTTCATCAATTTCCTCTTCCATAGACTCCTGTAAAATATTAGTCTCTTCTTGGACAGCGGAGTAGTCCTCAATATATGGTTTAACATAAGCATTAGAAGCATAATTATCATATCAATATTTAAGTATGGAAAAAATTTCAGATTTGTGAAAAGTAGCATCATACTTTTCAATCAAAGAAGCAATTTCATAAGCACCCTTAAAAGCAACAAATTCTTCTATTTGTTCCACATCATAGTAATTATAAACACCCTTAGCATACGAAGATACGATTCCATTATCACTGAACTCACATTGATAGGGAAGGTGTTTCTTAGGGTTTTCAGAACAACAAGTAAAATCATATATTTCACATAAATTCCAAGCATAGCATTGCAAACGATGAATTTGACCCAGTAAAAGTTTCCCTTTTTCAGATATACGGTGTCGCACATAAAAAGCATGCTCATCTAAAGATTTGCCCTCAACTAAGCTAGTTGGGGTTTCAGCACGAGCACATATGGATCGAAGGTGATCCAAGTAATAAGCTTCAGCAGTATGATAGATTTGGGTGGTTCTTCAACCATTGGTTCAGTAGGTACAACTAATGTTTTTGGTATTTTGTGTTTCCTACCCATAACTACAGATAGAAAACAACTAAAAACAGCGAATAAAAATTACTTAGTGATAAAGCAAGCAAGCACACACGAGAATATTCACCCCACACTATGACTCCCCGGCAACGGCGCCAGAAAAAGGCCTTGATAACCCACAAGTATAGGGGATCGCAACAGTTTTCGATAAGTAAGAGTGTCGAACCCAAAAAGGAGTTAAAGGTAGAACAAATATTCCCTAAAGTTCTATCGACCATCGATACAACTCTACGCACGCTTGACGTTCGCTTTACCTAGAACAAGTATGAAACTAGAAGTACTTTGTAGGTGTTTTTGGATAGGCTTGCAAGAATAAAAAGAGAGCGTAAATAAAAGCTAGGGGCTGTTGTAAGTAAGGAAGCAATAAAGTAAATATAGCGAGTGTGGAAAAGTGGTGGTAGGAGTTGCGAAATTGTCCCTTAAGCAATTGACTACTTTACTAGACCGATAGCAAGTATTATGGCATCCCTTACTTGGAATTCTATGCACTTATGATTGGAACTATTAGCAAGCATCCGCAACTACTAACGTTCATTAAGGTAAAACCCAACCATAGCATTAAGATATATTGGTCCCCCTTCAACCCCGTTTGCATCAATTTCTATGCTAGGTTGAAGCTTCTGTCACTCTTTCCCTCCAATACATAGTCCTATCAACATACAACTAACCCTATGGTGTGATCCACGCGCGCGATCATATGATGAGCACCAAAGGACAGCAACATAACCACAAGAAAATTAAATCAATCATAGCAATTCATCAACCACCAACAGGACAACGAAAATCTACTCAGACATCATAGGATGGCAACACATCATTGGGTAATAATATGAAGCATAAAGCACCATGTTCAAGTAGGGGGTACAACGGGTTGCGGGAGAGTGGACCGCTGTAGATAGAGGGGGGAAGGTGATGGAGATGTTGGTGAATGTGGCGGTGGTGTTGGTGAAGATCGCGGTGATGATGATGGCCCCCGGTGGCACTCCGGCGCCACCGGAAGCGAGGGGGAGAGAGCCCCCCTCCTTATTCTTCTTCCTTGACCTTCTCCCTAGATGGGAGAAGGGTTTCCCCTCTGGTCCATGGTCTCCATGGCGTGGGAGGGGCGAGAGCCCCTCCGAGATTGGATCTATCTCTCTGTCTCTCTCTATTTCTGCGTTCTCAGATCTGGCCCTTCACCGTTTCTTTTATAACCGGAGATCCGTAACTCCGATTGGGCTGAATTTTGGACACGATCTCTATCCGAAAATTAGCTTTCTTGCAGCGAAAGAAGGGCTCCAACCGCCTTACGGGGTGGCCACGAGAGTCAGGGGAGCGCCTGGGGGGTAGGGCGCGCCCCCTACCTCGTGCCCACCTCGGACACCGGTTCACGTTGATTCTTCTTCCAAAAAATCATAAATATTCCAAAAAAATCTCCGTCAAATTTTGTTTTGTTTGGACTCCGTTTGATATGGATATTCTGCGAAACCAAAAACATGCAAGAGACACGAACTGGCACTGGGCACTTGATCAATATGTTAGACCCAAAAATAGTATAGAAAGTTGCCAAAAAGTATATGAAAGTTGAATAATATTGGCATGGAACAATCAAAAATTATAGATACAATGGAGACGTATCAGTAGTCTTCGTGCATGTGCCCCCAATGACTAGCCCAACTCAGTTGTCGTTGTTTAACCCTCGCAGTGATCTGAAACACATGACACCTAATTTTGCGAGATGACAAGAAACCTTTTTTTAGAGTTCTCACTAGAACTACAACCCTGTACAACACAGCCTGCACGATATGTAGACGATAGCCAATCCAGGCGTGTCTGCTGGAGTCTGGTCACATGCATGGACGAACTGATCTTCCATGTCTTGCAGGGATCGTCCAGGTACCAACGTATGTACTCCTACAACACTTCTCTAGTAGTACTATCGCTCGTCTCTCTCTTCTATTAACTCACCCGACTTGCGGGGCCGAGGATTGTGCCTATGGTCGGTTCCCAATTGCGGTCCCACATGTGTGTGCAAATGCAATATGACACGCGTTCCATTCGGAGAGCGGTGTGCCAGACCGACCGACCGTCTGGGGTGCGACGCGAACACGACGGGCGTGCTGTATACTCCGTATATGTGTACTGCCGTTTTCTTGAGGCTTTGCTCCATGGCGCAATCCATGGATACAAAATTAGTATACTATACTATTTAAAAGTCGAGGGCGGGGCTTTTCCTGCACGGTAGGCGGGGCAGTTCCGGCTAGTCGGTTCGACAGAGATGCGAGAAGATGAGGGAGTAGGCTGCTGCAAACGTAGGGCTGTGTGATTTGACAGCAAGTTACTGCTGGACAGGTGGGGCCTCGTGATTTGACTTGCCATTATCATTTTAACTGCGGCGCTACGACCGACGTGAGTCTCCCGATTCCTGACCACCTCCATACAGGTACCTCTCCCAATGCTCCACCATGTAGAGGCTGGCTCTTGCATGAGAGCCCACTCCTCCACTTTTTCCTTGCATCTTTCCTCCACATATGCAAAAATGCCATGTAAAGCGGGCTTATAGCCCACTATTATACTCCCTCCATTCCAAAATAGATGACCCAACTTTGTACTAACTTAAAGTTAAGTTAGTACAAAGTTGAGTCATCTATTTTGGAACGGATGGAGTACTTACTTGCTCCTACAGGTGCTAAGCTTGCCACATAGGCATAAAGTCTGATGTGGCAAGTTAATTAAGAAGAGAGATACTAGTTTGGTGACCCAAGGAAGAAACGGTGCTAAGCGCGTGTACCTAGGTGAAAAGACAATTTTGAGTCTATAGTTAATTAAATGAAGCAAACTTAGCAACAAAAAACTAAGCACCTATGCATTGGGGACTTGATTGCTAAGCCATTTAATGCCCTTAGCACCTCATCTAAGCACCATTTCATTGAAAGAGGTCACTCCTTGGCAAATGCAATAAATACTACGAATAAAGAGACAGAGAGAAGTAAAAAATACTCTTATAGCCAACCTTATAGCTAACCTTGTTGTAGTACTAGTGACTAAGTGATGACTATGTATGACATGCCAACATTAGATAGCCTAACGCACCGTGTTAAATCTGCAAGGGCACGACCGCGCGAGCTAGGCGACGGTCGTGGTAGGCAGCACGACCATGATATGGGCTGCTGGCAGCCATTGGATCTGAGATCGAATGGTCGCACGCTAAGTTGCGGAAAATTTGCAGAATAACCCTCCAGGATAGGATATTCACCCATAGGTCCAGAATCACGCCATGCAACCATTCGATCTCAGGTCCAAGGGCTCTCGGAAGCCCGTATCATGGGAGAATGGAAAGCTTTGTATCACCTGTAATTTTACCGACGCTTGATGTCTACTACGCAACCTTCTTCTTGTAGACGTTGTTGGGCCTCCAAGTGCAGAGGTTTGTAGGACAGTAGCAAATTTCCCTCAAGTGGATGACCTAAGGTTTATCAATCTGTGGGAGGCGTAGGATGAAGATGGTCTCTCTCAAACAACCCTGCAACCAAATAACAAAGAGTCTCTTGTGTCCCTAGTACACCCAATACAATGGTAAATTGTATAGGTGCACTAGTTCGGCGAAGAGATGGTGATACAAGTGCAATATGGATGGTAGATATAGGTTTTTGTAATTTGAAAATGTAAAAACAGCAAGGTAACAAGTAATAAAAGTGAGCGTAAACGGTATTATAATGCTAGGAAACAAGGCCTAGGGTTCATACTTTCACTAGTGCAAGTTCTCTCAACAATAATAACATAATTGGATCATATAACTATCCCTCAACATGCAACAAAGAGTCACTCCAAAGACACTAATAGCGGGGAACAAACGAAGAGATTATGGTAGGGTACGAAACCACCTCAAAGTTATCCTTTCTGATCGGTCTATCATGGAGTTCATACTAGAATAACACCTTAAGACACAAATCAACCAAAACCCTAATGTCACCTAGATACTCCAATGTCACCTCAAGTATCTGTGGGTATGATTATACGATATGCATCACACAATCTCAGATTCATCTATTCAAACCAACACAAAGTACTTCAAAGAGTGTCCCAAAGTTTCTACCGGAGAGTCAAGACGAAAACGTGTGCCAACCCCTATGCATAGGTTCATGGGCGGAACCCGCAAGTTGATCACCAAAACATACATCAAGTGAATCACGTGGTATCCCATTGTCACCACAGATACGCACGGCAATACATACATCAAGTGTTCTCAAATCATTAAAGACTCAATCCGATAAGATTACTTCAAAGGGAAAACTCAATCCATTACAAGAGAGTAGAGGGGGAGAAGCATCATTAGATCCAACTATAATAGCAAAGCTCGCGATACATCAAGATTGTATCACCTCAAGAACACGAGAGAGAGAGAGAGAGAGATCAAACGCATAGCTACTGGTACATACCCTCAGCCCCGAGGGTGAACTACTCCCTCCTCGTCATGGAGAGCGTCGGGATGATGAAGATGGCCATCGGTGAGGGTTCCCCCCTCCGGCAGGGTGCCGGAACAGGGTCCCGATTGGTTTTTTGTGGCTACAGAGGCTTACGACGGCGGAACTCCTGATCTATTATATTCCCCGATGGTTTTAGGGTATATTGGTATATATATGAGGAAGAAATACGTCAGGGGAGCCACGAGGGGCCCACGAGGGTGGAGGGTGCGCCCAGGGGGGTGGGCGCGCCCCCCTGCCTCGTGCCCTCCTCGTTGATCCCCTGACATGCACTCCAAGTCTCCAATATTGCTTTCTTTCCAAAAATAACTTTTCCGAAGGTTTCATTCCGTTTGGACTCCGTTTGATATTCTTTTTCTGCGGAACACTGAAACAAGGGAAAAAACAGGAATTGGCACTAGGCTCTGGGTCAGTAGGTTAGTCCCAAAAGTAATATAAAAGTGCATAATAAAGCCAGTAAACATCCAAGATGGATAATATAATAGCATGAAACAATCAAAAATTATAGATACGTTGGAGACGTATCAGCATCCCCAAGCTTAATTCATGCTCGTCCTCGAGTAGGTAAATGATAAAAACAAATTTTTTTGATGTGGAATGCTTCTTAGCATAATCTCAAAGTAAAGCTCCCAATTGTGGTATGAATATTCAGATCCGAAAGTTTGAAGATAAAATTTTAATATTGACATAATAGTAATAATACTTCAAGCATACTAACTAAGCAATTATGTCCTCTCAAAATAACATGGCCAAAGAAAGTTCATCCCTACAAAATCATATAGTTTAGTCATGCTCCATTTTCATCACACAAGAATGCTCTCATCATGCACAACCCCGATGACAAGCCAAGCAATTGTTTCATACTTTAGTAATCTCAAACTTTTTCAACCTTCACGCAATACATGAGCGTGAGCCATGGATATAGCACTATGGGTGGAATAGAATATAATGATGGGGGTTATGTGGAGAAGACAAAAAGGGAGAAAGTCTCGCATCAACGTGGCTAATCATGAGCTATGGAGATGCCCATCGATTGATGTTAATGCAAGGAGTAGGGATTGTCATGCAACGGATGCACTAGAGCTATAAATGTATGAAAGCTCAACAAAAGAAACTAAGTGGGTGTGCATCCAACTTGCTTGCTCACGAAGACCTAGGGCATTTGAGGAAGCCCATTGTTGGAATATAAAGACAAGTTCTATAATGAAAAGTTCCCACTAGTATATGAAAGTGTCAAAACAAGAGACTCTCTATCATGAAGATTATGGTGCTACTTTGAAGCACAAGTGTGGTAAAAAGGATAGTAACATTGTCCCTTCTCTCTTTTCTCTCATTTTTTTGGGGGCCTTCTTCTGTCTTTTTTTATGGCCTTTCTCTTTCTCTCTCTTTTTTTTATTTTATTTTTTTCCTCACTTGGTACAATGCTCTAGAAAATGATGATCATCACACTTCTATTTATTTACAACTCAATGATTACAACTCGATACTAGAACAAAGTATGACTCTATATGAATGCCTCCGGCGGTGTACCGGGATATGCAATGAATCAAGAGTGACATGTATGAAATAATTATGAACGGTGGCTTTGCCACAAATATGATGTCAACTACATGATCATGCAAAGCAATATGACAATGATGGAGCGTGTCATAATAAACAGAATGGTGGAAAGTTGCATGGCAATATATCTCGGAATGGCTATGGAAATGCCATAATAGGTAGGTATGGTGGCTGTTTTGAGGAAGATATAAGGAGGTTTATGTGTGAAAGAGCATATCATATCACGGGGTTTGGATGCACCGGCGAAGTTTGCACCAACTCTCAATGTGAGAAAGGGCAATGCACGGTACCGAAGAGGCTAGTAATGATGGAAAGGTGAGAGTGCGTATAATCCATGGACTCAACATTATTCATAAAGAACTCACATACTTATTGCAAAAATCTACAAGTCATCAAAAACCAAGCACTACACGCATGCTCCTAGGGGGATAGATTGGTAGGAAAAGACCATCGCTCGTCCCCGACCGCCACTCATAAGGAAGACAATCAAAGAACACCTCATGTTTCAAATTTGTTACATAACGTTTACCATACGTGCATGCTATGGGACTTGCAAACTTCAATACAAGTATTTCTCAATTTCACAACTACTCAACTAGCACAACTTTAATATCACTACCTCCATCTCTCAAAACAATCATAAAGCATCAAACTTCTCTTAGTATTCAACACACTCATAAGAAAGTTTTTTACTAGTCTTGAATAGCTAACATATTAGGATTAATTTCCCAATTTAAGCAAATTACCATGCTGTTTAAGACTCTCAAAATAATATAAGTGAAGCATGAGATTTCAATAATTTCTACAAAATAAATCCACCATTCTGCTCTAAAAGATATAAGTGAAGCACTAGAGCAATAACAAACTACTCCGAAAGATATAAGTGAAGGTCAATGAGTAGTCGAATAATTATGTAACTATGTGAAGACTCTCTAACATTTAAGAATTTTAGATCTTGATACTTTATTCAAACATCAAGCAAAACAAAAGAAAATAAAACGAGCTCCAAGCAAAACACATATCAAGTGGTGAATAAAAATATAGCTCCAAGTAAAGTTATTGATGAACGAAGACGAAAGAGGGGATGCCTTCCGGGGCATCCCCAAGCTTAGACGCTTGGTTATCCTTGAATATTACCTTGGGGTGACTTGGGCATCCCCAAGCTTAGGCTCTTGCCACTCCTTATTCCATAGTCCATCGAATCTTTACCCAAAACTTGAAAACTTCACAACACAAAACTTAACAGAAAATCTCGTGAGCTCCGTTAGCGAAAGAAAACAAAATACCACTTCATGGTACTGTAATGAACTCATTCATTATTTATATTGGTGTTAAACTTACTGTATTCCAACTTCTCTATGGTTTATAAACTATTTTACTAGCCATAGATTCATCAAAATAAGCAAGCAACACAATGAAAACAGAATCTGTCAAAAACAGAACAGTCTGTAGTAATCTGTATCAAACGTATACTTCTGGAACTCCAAAAATTCTAAAATAAATTGGTGGACCTGATGAATTTTTCTAGTGATAATCTGCAAAAATAATCAACTAAATATCACTCTCCAGTAAAAAGTTGAGGCTAGTCTCGTGAGCGCTAAAGTTTCTGTTTTTTTACACCATGATCATAAAGACTTCACCCAAGTCTTCCCAAAGGTTCTACTTGGCACAAACACTAAATAAAACATAAAAACACATCTAAACAGAAGCTAGAAGGATTATTTATTCCTAAACAGAACCAAAAAGCAAGAAACTAAAATAAAATTGGGTTGCCTCCCAACAAGCGCTAACGTTTAACGCCCCTAGCTAGGCATGATGATTTCAATGATGCTCACATAAAAGATAGGAATTGAAACATAGAGAGAGCATCATGAAGAATATGACTAGCACATTTAAGTCTAACCCACTTACTATGCATAGGGATTTTGTGAGCAAACAACTTATGGGAACAATAATCAACTAGCATAGGAATGGAAAACAAGCATAACTTCAAAACTTTAAGCACATAGAGAGGAAATTTGATATTATTGCAATTCCTACAAGCATATATTCCTCCCTCATAATAATTTTCAGTAGCATCATGAATTAATTCAACAATATAACCAGAACCTAAAGCATTCTTTTCATGATCTACTTGCATAGAAAATTTACTACTCTCCACATAAGCAAAATTCTTCTCATTCGGAATAGTGGGAGTATCATAAGAGACTTGAATACTATAAATTGTCTCCACATTAAAAGAGTAATGTTCAGAAAAAGGGTAATCACAATCATGACAAGTTTTATAAATATAATCATCACTACTTTTTATAGCATAAGTTTTATCACAATAATCATCATATGTAGCAACTTTGTTCTCATCATAATCGATTGAAACCTCTTCCAAGATACTGGACTCATCACTATATAAAGTCATGACCTCTCCAAATCCACTTTCATAAATATTATAAGATTCAGAATCCTCCAAAATAGTGGGATCATTACTTCCTAAAGTTGACACTCTTCCAAACCCACTTATCATAGGTAGAAGGCATGCTATCATCATAACAACTTTGCATATCAAAACTTGGGAGGCTAAAAATATCATCTTCATTAAACGTAGCATCCCCAAGCTTGGGACAAACATTAATTATAGCAAATATATTCTCAAAAACATCATCTTCATCAAACATAGCATCCCCAAGCTTGGGCCTTTTCATATCATAAGCATAATCACTCTCATCATTAATAGTATGGATAGCACCAATAGTATAGCAATTATCATCATCATAATGAGTAGTAGGAACAACATCATTTGGGAGGGATACCTTTTTACCTTTGCTTCTCCATTTTTTCTTTTTCTTCTTCACATCATGTGCGGGTTTATCCCTCTTTTTGGAGCTCTTTATTAACGATATTGGTTGGATAGAAGGCTCCTCCTCATTACCTGATTCATCATAAGAAATAATAGGAGAATATTGGGAAGTCTCTTCCCTTTCGTTAGTATTCTTTTCATCTTCTATTTGTTTTCTTTTCTTTATGTAATTGGCAATATAAGGATTTTCAATGCAATTCACCGCACAATACATATAAATTTCCTCTAGATCAAAATCAAGAACTCTATCAAGGGCAAATTCTGGAATAACCTTAGTTATACATTTCATTTCTTCATAACCCAAGAGCAAACTAAGTTCATTATGATGTGCAAGGGAAATCAAGTCATCACAATTTTTGGACATGATACGATCATGAAACAATTTGCACTGGGTACTGAAATGATCACGTTCATTGCAAAGTTCACAAGTACGACTAAGAAAATTTATTTTTTCAGCAAAAACATCTAGCCTTTCTTGCAACCATTTAGTTTCTAAATGCTTATGCCTCTTGCAATATCTATGTTCCCTATTTGGTGTGTACTTGCAAACCCAATGCACTCCACAAAAATTGACATGTTTATAGGAGACAATTTCATCATAACTAGTGCAATCATCATTAGTACTATGGATATTCTAGGAGTTCATACTAACAACATTGCAATCATGCTCATCATTTAAAGATTTAGTGCCAAACATTTTAATGCATTCTTCTTCTAACACTTTGGCACAATTTTCCTTTCCATCATACTCACGAAAGATATTAAAAAGATGAAGCGTATGTGGTAAACTCAATTCCATTTTTTTGTAGTTTTGTTTTACAAACTAAACTGGTGATAAAACAAGAAACAAAAAGATTCGATTGCAAGATCTAAATATATACCTTCAAGAACTCACCTCCCCGGCAACGGCGGTAAAAAAGAGGTTGACGTCTACTACGCAACCTTCTTCTTGTAGACGTTGTCAGACCTCCAAGTGCAGAGGTTTGTAGGACAGTAGCAAATTTCCCTCAAGTGGATGACCTAAGGTTTATCAATCCGTGGGAGGCGTAGGATGAAGATTGTCTCTCTAAAACAACCCTGTAACAAAATAACAAAGAGTCTCTTGTGTCCCCAACACACCCAATACAATGGTAAATTGTATAGGTGCACTAGTTCGGCGAAGAGATGGTGATACAAGTGCAATATGGATGGTAGATATAGGTTTTTGTAATCTTAAAATGTAAAAACAGCAAGGTAACAAGTAATAAAAGTGAGCGTAAACGGTATTATAATGCTAGGAAACAAGGCCTAGGGTTCATACTTTCACTAGTGCAAGTTCTCTCAACAATAATAACATAATTGGATCATATAACTATCCCTCAACATGCAACAAAGAGTCACTCCAAAGACACTAATAGCGGAGAACAACCGAAGAGATTATGGTAGGGTATGAAACCACCTCAAAGTTATCCTTTCTGATCGATCTATCATAGAGTTCATACTAGAATAGCACCTTAAGACACAAATCAACCAAAACCCTAATGTCACCTAGATACTCCAATGTCACCTCAAGTATCCGTGGGTATGATTATACGTTATGCATCACACAATCTCAGATTCATCTATTCAAACCAACACAGAGTACTTCAAAGAGTGTCCCAAAGTTTCTATCGGAGAGTCAAGACGAAAACGTGTGCCAACTCCTATGCATAGGTTCATGGGCGGAACCCGCAAGTTGATCACCAAAACATACATCAAGTGAATCACGTGATATCCCATTGTCACCACAGATATGCATGGCAAGACATACATCAAGTGTTCCCAAATCATTAAAGACTCAATCCGATAAAATTACTTCAAAGGGAAAACTCAATCCATTACAAGAGAGTAGAGGGGGAGAAGCATCATAAGATCCAACTATAATAGCAAAGCTCACGATACATCAAGATCATATCACCTCAAGAACATGAGAGAGAGAGAGATCAAACACATAGCTACTGGTACATACCCTTAGCCCCGAGGGTGAACTACTCCCTCCTCGTCATGGAGAGCGTCGGGATGATGAAGATGGCCACCGGTGAGGGTTCCCCCCTCCGGCAGGGTGCCGGAACAAGGTCCTGATTGGTTTTTGGTGGCTACAGAGGCTTACGGCGGCGGAACTCCCGATCTATTCTGTTCCCCGATGGTTTTAGGGTATATTGGTATATATAGGAGGAAGAAATATGTCAGGGGAGCCACGAGGGGCCCACGAGGGTGGAGGGCGAGCCTAGGTGGTGGGCGCACCCCCTGCCTCGTGCCCTCCTTGTTGATCCCGTGACGTGCACTCCAAGTCTCCCGTATTGCTTTCTTTCCACAAATAACTTTTCCAAAGGTTTCATTCCATTTGGACTCCGTTTGATATTCCTTTTCTGCGAAACACTGAAACAAGGGGAAACCAGGAACTGGCACTGGGCTCTGGGTCAATAAGTTAGTCCCAAAAGTAATATAGAAGTGCATAAGAAAGCCCATAAACATCCAAGATGGATAATATAATAGCATGAAACAGTCAAAAATTATAGATACATTGGAGACGTATCAACGCTTGACATGACATCGAAAGCCATTTAATTGGGTGTCGAGTAGACATGACATCTAATTGGGCCCCCATAGGACTGTGCATGAATCCATTTATCCAGCAGGCAAGCCAGTACCCTGCCGTTCGCACGCCCCACTCAGCATTTTTACAATCAAAAACCATTGGCAGTTCGCTCCTACTCGTCCCCGGACGTCCTTTAACATTACGGCAGTTCGCTCCTAGTCGTCCCGTCCTTTCACATTACGGCAGTTCCACTAATCCTAACCCTCCTCCCAAATTCATGGCGTCCCAAATCTCCATGATCGGCGGTGAGTACAAGGTTAGACCATCACCGGCGATGAGTTCGACGTCATCTACACCCGTTGTTCCGTGACGGTGAAAGGATGCCTTGCTCGCTTCAGTCGCATGTTCGAAAACTCAAATGATGAGTGGGTCGCTGGGCTAGATGTTGAGTACACCACAGTCCTGGGACAAGAGAAGGATCTAAAGGAGGAAGAGAAGAAGAAGCCCACCGTGATCCAGGTTTGCGTGCATGACTTATGCTTGGTTTACCACATATATATGCCATGCCGACGTTGAGTGCGAGGAATTTAAGAACTTCCTTAGGGGATGCCTAGTTAAATTCGTTACAGTAGACTTTACGAACGACAAAAGAGTCCTGGGTCGGATAGGCCTCGTTGTAGGCAACCCATTCGACCTCCAAAAGAATCGGCTGTTACCCTCCCGTGGCCAGCCTTCAATGTTGGCCCTGGCAGGAGCCATGGTTCATCCTTCGTACGGTAAACTAGAGAAACCTCCGTACACATTTCATTGTCATGCATGGCAGTGGAATGTACTAGATATAGACCACATCCACTACGCTGGAATGGATGGCTACCTTTGTTTCAATATCTACAAGGGTTGGATGAAGAGCAAGAGCCAAGTGTGCGGTTCAAGCAAAGAAGTATCGGCCAAGAGGAAGAGGGACAAGGACGAAGTTGAGGACGTGGACGAGGACTCAGAGTAAGGTGGTAGTGTCGTTGCTCATGGTGGTTCTAATGCAGTGTCTACCGGATTAGTTGCATAGTTTAATTTCAGGTGTGCTTAGTTTAATTTGAGGGGTGTTTTGTGCTGAGCCCGCCCCCCAGTAGAACTATGTTATGTTTCCTCTCGTTATATTTCGTACATTTCATATTTTATTTGGTATAGTACTACCACTTGTTTCTTCACATTATATACATACAATATATATGGCCAACATCATATAGCCACCAGTTTAGTTGTCAAAGAATTTCAGGGTGCTTAGTTTTGTCAAAGAATTCCAGGGTGCTTAGTTTTATTTGAGGGGTGTGTTGTGCTGGACACCATTAACTTATCATTGTGAGAATCGACTTAGTTTTGTCATGTAACATGGTCAACGGGTTTGACGTGAAAATAACAATGTCTAATGGCATTTCTGAGCAAACATATAACTTAACGATGGCATTGTTTAGATATCTAATTGCATTTTTTAGCAGGCATCTCACGGATCGATGGCATTTTTTGAGTAGTTGTAACTTCTAATGGCAAAACTGAGTAGTGATTCACAACTAGTGGCATAAATAAGAAGAACCCAAGAATTAAATAGGTATGCTAATTTCTTTATTTCTTTATACCTTTGTGTGCGAAACAATATACGCTACCTCCCCCCAGATTTTCTTTACAGAGGCAACATAGAACTATATGAGTGCCCTGTTAAATTTTGGAATTATTCCGGGTTCGTTTGGCCTTTTTTATACATTAATTGAGTTTCTGGTCATTTAATGTGCATAATTCAAATTTGAACTACAAGCACATGCTCCTGTGCACCAAAGTTGATTGAAAAATGACATGTGTGTCCTCGGGTGAATTTCTAGGTCCCATGCAAGAAATGGGAATGAAATTCAAACATCTGGGAATCGTGGCTCGGCCGACAACATTGAGAAGCTTGGTTTTAAAATTCTTGTAAATCCAAAACACGTATGAAAATCATGAAACTTGGCATGGTGTCATGTCATGGTACTACCATGATGTGGTAAAAAAAATTGCAGAATAGGAACAAGTTTTGGTATAAGTTTCTTGCAAACCAGAGCTTCTCTCAAGAAGGCTTGTGGTTCTGAGAGGGAACATGTCACCTTTGTGTGCATAATTCAAATTTTAAATACAAGCACATGCTCTAGTGCACCAAAGTTGGTTGAAAAATCACATGTGTGTCCTCGGGTAAATTTCTAGGTCCCATGCCAGAAATGGGAATGAAATTCAAACATCTGGGCATCATGGCTCGGCTGGAAACATTGAGAAACTTGGTTTTTTAATTCCTGTAAATCCGAAACAACGCATGAAAATCATGAAGCTTGGCTTGGTATCATGACATGGCACCAACATGTTGTGGTAATTTTGCTATAGGATTTGCGAAGGCTCACACATTAACAATCAACTAAGTCATTTAGGAACAAGTGCGGTCACGTTACAATCGGAAACACAAGTATTATTGAAACCGTGGGCGTTCTATTTACCATTTATGTGCCGCCATGCGTCCCTTTTTTTTATTAGCTAGGAGGCGTCGTGCAGGGTAGCTATTTGAGTACAGGAGGCGCCGTGCAGGGTAGCTATTTGAGTATGGGAGGCGTGTGATCAGACCCATGCGCGTGCTTATCGGGAGGAGAGCCCTTTGACCTCCATCTGCCGTCCACCTCTCTCCTGATATGTCTCCGTCGTATCTACTTTTCCAAACACTTTTGCCCTTGTTTTGGACTCTAACTTGCATGATTTGAATAGACTAACCTGGACTTATGATGTTTTCAGCAGAATTGCCATGGTGTTATTTTTGTGCAGAAATAAAAGTTCGCGGAATGACATGAAAATCAACGGAGAATTATTTTGGAATTAATAAAAAATACTGGCGAAAGAATCAAGGCTAGGGGGCCCACACCCTGTCCACGAGGGTGGGAGGCGTGCCTGCCCCCTTGGGCGCACCCCCCTGCCTCGTGAGCCCCCTGGTGCTCCACCGACCTCAACTCCAACTCTATATATTCAGGTTCGGGGAGCAAAAATCAAAGAGAAGGATTCATCGCGTTTTTTCGATACAGAGCCGCCGCCAAGCCCTAATCTCTCTCGGGAGGGCTGATCGGGAGTCCGTTCGGGGCTCCGGAGAGTGGAATCCGTCGCCATCGTCATCATCAACCATCCTCCATCACCAATTTCATGATGCTCACTGCCATGCGTGAGTAATTCCATCGTAGGCTTGCTGGACAGTGATGGGTTGGATGAGATTTATCATGTAATCGAGTTAGTTTTGTTTGGGTTTGATCCCTAGTATCCACTATGTTCTGAGATTGATGTTGCTGTGACTTTGCTATGCTTAATGCTTGTCACTAGGGCCTGGGTGCCATGATTTCAGATCTGAACCTATTATGTTTTCATGAATATATGTGAGTTCTTGATCCTATCTTGCAAGTCTATAGTCACCTACTATGTGTTATGATCCGGCAACCCGGAAGTGACAATAATCGGGACCACTCCCGGTGATGACCATAGTTTGAGGAGTTCATGTATTCACTATGTGTTAATGCTTTGGTCTGGTACTCTATTAAAAGGAGGGCTTAATATCCCTTAGTTTCCAATAGGACCCCGCTGCCATGGGAGGGTAGGATAAAAGATGTCATGCAAGTTCTTTTCCATAAGCATGTATGACTATATTCGGAATACATGCCTACATTACATTAATGAATTGGAGCTAGTTCTGTGTCACCCTATGTTATGACTGTTACATGATGAACCGCATCCGGCATAATCCTCCATCACCGATCCAATGCCTACGAGCTTTTCACATATTGTTCTTCGCTTATTTACTTTTTCGTTGCTACTGTTACAATCACTATAAAACCCAAAAATATTACTTTTGCTACTGTTACTGTCACTATCATACTACTTTGCTACTAAATACTTTGCTGCAGATATTAAGTTATCCAGGTGTGGTTGAATTGACAACTCAACTACTAATACTTGAGAATATTCTTTGGCTCCTGTTGGGGATATTACTACTGGGTGTAAACCGGCCAAGGCAGGCTGGGTTAACTTCATCAGTAGTTGAGTATGTTAAAGCCCATGAAGGCAGATAAGGGCTCAAGGCCCATAGTCGGTTTAAGGCATGTAACCGTAAACCGGTGTCGATATGTAACTTGTATTATAAGTTAGGAATAGCGGAGACCGAACCGGACACACCTATGAGCCGGTATCGGGACTCTGTAAACCGACGGGCGTCACCCATGTATATAAGGGGACGACCCGGCGGCGGTTCAAGGACAACAGAGAACAACTCAAGACTTAGGCGAAGCTTGTTTCCTCCCTAGTCATCGAAACCCCATCAATTCCATCACAACTAGATGTAGGCTTTTACCTTCATTGAAGGGGCCGAACTAGTATAAACTCTCTTGCGTCCCTGTGTCCGCTTTAACCCCTTCAAGATAACCCATAGCGATGGCTCCACGACTAAGTCCTTTCATGTGGACATCTGCCGTGACAAAACCACGACAGTTGGCGCCCACCGTGGGGCTATCACACGATGGTTTCAAGTTCTTGGAGGGCAACTTCGAAGGACTCAAGGGTTACGCCGTGGGCCAGATGACCAAGAGTAGTCGCGGCAAGCTCTACATCAACGATGCAGGATGGGGCCCCGAGGCCGGCTCAATCGAGTACGGGTACCGGGTCCCCTTTGGTGGCATACATGTCTTCATTGGCAAGACCGATGAACCGGGCCCTGAGCCGGATATCTGCACCGACCCCGTCGAAACGGCTCAGCGTGCACGATTCGCCCAGACTAAACCGGCCGTGAAGCGTGCCTTCATGGGAGTCATCCACGGAGGAGAATACGAGGATAGATCAGAATCTGGTGATGAGACCGTCGTTTATTCCGGCGACGAGTCCTCGACCGGAGAGACCGAGTCGTTATATCAATTACAAGACGGCCGGATTGGGGGCTGTTCCGATGGCGACAGTATTTCGGACCCCTCTGATCTGCCAAACTGAGTCGGAATATTCATGGCCGGTACGCAAGCGGTGATCCACTCTTCGACCGCGGCAGCAATAATCTTCGAGTCAGTAGCGGTGACGGCAGCCGGGGCAGGAGGCCCTGTGCGCCCGCCGGCTCAAGCTTTATCTGATCTGTTTGATGCACTAGCTACACTCATGGCCGAGGCTAACCCGGCGGATCAGGATGCCCACAACACAGAAATCGCAAAGGTGAGGGATCAGATCACTCAAGCCAAAGCCGATCTAGCGGCTGAGAATGCCAGGATGACCGCAGAACGGGCCGCTTTGGATGCACAGGCTTATCGGCTTATGCTGGATCAGAACGCGTCACATGAAGTGCTGAAGAGGAAGCACCGATCTCGTTTACCTTCGGTTTTCGAGGCCAGAGACCTCTTTAACACCCCAGGAGCTGGAACCGGTAACCCGCCGGTGGTAAACCGGGGTGAAGCACCAGGGACGGGCGCGCCGGTTCAGCCTCGCTTGATGGATTCGCCTCGTCAGAACAATATCGTACCTCAGCCTGTCCCAACGCCCCCGGGTCACTATTCCAATCCGATGGACAACCTTGTTGCAGCCGCTTCACGACTGGAGGCCATCCCAATTGAAGGAGATTCTCCGGTAGCGGTGGAGACACGCCGGGTTAAGGAGCTTCTTCGGACAACTTTGATTCAGCAGGAAGCATATTCGTACAGCCGTGACCGAATTCACTCCACCCCTCGTCCAAGCTGGAGCTATAGTAGGCGCATGGATGAACCGACCGTGTCAAGCAATGCACGAAACCGTGAAGCGCCCCGTGGCCACAACCCGGCAGGTGGTATTGGAGATGCTCAGGAAGTGGTGGACCGGGCCCGAGCGCACAGGGAGGCCGAGTTAGCAGCACAGTATGAGGCTTGTCAGCTTACGTCGGTTCGTCCAACCACCTCGGTCGAGCCAGGAGTTACCTCTAGTTCTTTGGGGGTGTCGTGCTTTGTCCCCGCTTTACGCAATGTGCATCTGCCCAAGGATTTCAAGGTCCCGCGCAAGGTGCCGAGTTACACTGCCGATTTATCCCTAGAATCATGGGTGGAGATCTATGAGATGGCCATGGAGATGCTGAATGTGGATGATGCGGCGTGTGCGAAGTATTTCACCATGATGCTAGAAGGGATGGCCCATACTTGGTTAAAAAGTTTACCGGCCAACTCTATCAGTTCATGGGCGGAGTTGAGATCCCGATTTATCCAAAATTTCAAGGATACATGTAAGCAGCCTATGTCGATAGTGGACTGAGCGGCCTGTGTCCAGGAAGAAGGGGAATCGATGACCCGTTGGGTGCGCCGGGTCTCGAAGATCTTGCACTCGTCAGACCGCATCAATGCCGATACAGCAATGATAACCTTGGAAGGCAACTGCCGGTTTGAACCTCAGAAGTTGAAATTAGGATGGTTGAAGCGCCATTGCAACGATATGGGGACCCTTATGGCTGCGCTAGTGAAGTATGCTGACTCTGATAGTACCAAGGATCCCGAGTCTGACGATGACAAGACAGGGAAGGGAAAGAAGAGCAGCAACTCCAGAGGGCAGCAGCACAATGCGACAGGTCATGGAAACGGCAGCAAGCGTAAAGCGGATAGCAGCATGGACTTTGTGGATAATACCAACGCGCAGGACAAGGGCCAGCGACGCAAGGGTAAACCGCCAAATCGCAGTGGAGCGCCCAATCCCAACCCGGACCACTTGACTTACCTGTTAAACCAACCCTGTCCAAAGCACGGGACAAAGGAAATGTCGGCCAACCACCTTTGGAAGGATTGCTACATCATGCAAGAGTTCAAAAATTCTAATACTTTCCGGTATGATCACGGATCAGGTGGCGGTTCAGGGTCCGGATCTCATGGACCGGGTTACGGCGGAGGAAATTTTGGTTCAGGTTTCAATGGTAATCAAGGAGGACAAAACAATCAGGGTAACCAGAACAATCAGGGTGGTTACAACCAGCAGCAGAAGCAGTCGGGTTATCAGAGCAACCCGAAGCAGTTGAATAGTGGGCAATATCATGTTTTCACCACTAGTTTGGACAAGCGTGACCGAAAGGTACAGAAGCGGGCAGTAAATTCTGTTGAACCAGTGGTACCCCGTTACTTACGCTGGTCTGAGCAGCCAATCATATGGAGCAGAGAGGATCACCCTCCCCGGGTTGACAATCCGGGTCAGCTAGCGTTGGTGGTGGCACCTCAGGTGGGAGGTTATAAGTTCACCAAGGTGCTCATGGATGGAGGTAGCAGTATTAACATCATGTACTATGAGACCTTTCGCCGCATGGGGCTGACAAATAAAAATCTTAAACCGTCCAATAAGGTGTTCCACGGCGTGGTACCTGGCAAATCGGCATATCCTGTTGGCAAGATAGCCCTGGAGGTGGCCTTTGGAGATGATTATGTCTCCAGATTAGAAACATTGACCTTTGAGGTGGTGAAAATTCAAAGTCCATATCACGCCTTGTTTGGACGGCCGGCTTATGCTAAATTTATGGCGCGGCCCTGCTATGTCTACTTACAGCTCAAGATGCCAGGTCACAAAGGAACCATAACTGTTCATGGGAGCCACAAGATTGCTTTGGAGTGCGAAGAAGGTGATGCGGCCTATGCTGAGTCGGTTTGTGCCACGGAGGAGTTGAAATTCTACAAGGATAATCTTGATCCGGCAGACATGACTCCATTCAAAAAGCCAACTACGGAGCATGATCCGGCCCTGAAGTTTAAATCGGCTACTGAAACTAAGTTTGTTGACTTCGTGCCTCGCGATTCGTCCAAGCAGTTCAGTATCAGTGCAAACTTGGATCCGAAATAGGAAAGCGCGCTCGTCGAGTTCATCCATGGGAACCGGGACATCTTTGCGTGGAAGCCTTCTGACATGCCAGGTGTACCAAGGGAACTCGCTGAGCACACCCTTAATATTGATCCCAAGTACAAACCGGTGAAGCAGTTTCTCCGTCGGTTCAACGAAGAAAGACGCAAAGCTATTGGAGAGGAAGTGGCCAGGCTCTTAGCAGCTGGATTTATCATTGAAGTTTTCCATCCTGAGTGGTTAGCCAATCCGGTGCTGGTTCTTAAGAAAAATGGCACCTGGCGTATGTGTGTGGATTACACAGACCTTAACAAGGCTTGTCTAGCAGATCCTTTTGCCCTCCCTCGTATTGATCAAATTATTGGTGCTACGACGGATTGTGAGAGTTTGAGCTTTCTAGATGCATATTCTGGTTATCATCAGATCAAGATGGCAATTAAGGACCAGGAGAAGACGGCGTTCATAACTCCCTTTGGAGCCTTCTGCTATGTGTCTATGCCCTTTGGGCTCAAGAGTGCCCAGGCGACTTATCAACGGTGTGTGCAGAATTGCCTTCATAAGCAAATTGGCCGTAATGTGCATGCCTATGTGGACGATATTGTGGTCAAGTCAAGGAGGAAGGAGACTCTAGTTGATGATTTGAAGGAAACCTTTGATAACCTACGGACATACAAGATGATGCTCAACCCGGCCAAGTGCGTTTTTGGTGTACCGGCAGGCAAGTTATTGGGTTTTGTGGTGTCCAACAGGGGAATTGAGGCTAATCCGGAGAAAATCACAGCTATCACCTCCTTGGCTAAACCCAAGTGTATCAATGACGTTCAACGTTTGGCAGGCCGGATTGCCGCGTTGAGCCGGTTTATCAGCCGCCTTGGAGAGAAGGCGATTCCTTTGTATCAGATGCTGAAGAAAATAGATAACTTTGTCTGGAGTCCTGCCGCTGATGAAGTGTTTGAAGACTTAAAACGGCAGCTCGCCAACCCGCCTGTTCTTGCTGCTCCAGTTGACAAGGAACCATTGCTGTTATATGTGGCAGCTAATGCTCGCGCAGTCAGCGTAGCTGTTGTGGTGGAGCGTAAAGAGGCGGGCAAAGAATATCCGGTTCAACGTCCAGTTTACTATATCAGCGAGGTGCTTATTGAGTCCAAGCAAAGGTACCCGCATTGGCAGAAGCTGGTATATGGAGTTTTTATGGCAAGCCGGAAGCTCAAGCAATACTTCCAAGGTCATCCCATCACAGTAGTCAGCTCTGCTCCTTTGGGAGATATAATCCAGAATAGGGAGGCAACTGGCCGGATTGCCAAGTGGGCTATAGAACTTGGGCCTCACGGGTTGAAATACGTACCCCGGACGGCGGTCAAATCTCAAGCACTTGTGGATTTCATCAATGATTGAACGGAACTGCAAGCACCTGAAGAAAAGCCGGATCACACCTATTGGACTATTCATTTTGATGGGTCCAGGCAATTGGAGGGCTCGGGGGCTGGAGTCGTATTAACTTCCCCACGAGGTGATAAGTTCTGTTATGTTCTCCGCTTAATGTTCCCTTGTACTAACAATGCAGCCGAGTACGAAGCTTTACTCCACGGACTTCGGATGGCTAAGGAGATGAATCTTAGCCGAGTTAAATGTTTCGGTGACTCGGACTTGGTGGATCAACAAGTATCTGGCACTTGGGATTCCAAAGATCCGCTCATGGCATCTTATCGTCGTGAGGTGGACATTGTGGTAGGTCACTTCAAAGGTTATCAGGTGGATCACGTGGACCGGCGGAAGAACGAAGCGGCGGATGCCTTGAGCCGGTTGGGTTCTCAACGTAAACAGGTTCCGCCTAATGTCTTCTTGGACGTCCTGCATAATCCGTCTGTCAAGCTCCCTGGTGAAGAGGATTTGGCTATTCCTGATCCGGAGGCTCAACTGGTGGCAGCTCTTCATGTCATCCTGGACTGGATAGTTCCTTATCTCGCGTACTTAAACCGGGGCGAGTTACCAGAGGATGAGGTCCTGGCCAGGCAGATAATCCGGCGATCCAAGTCCTTGACTATTGTCAATGGCAAGTTGCATCGTTGCAGTGTGACAGGGGTGTTTCAATGTTGTGTGTTTCCTGAGGAGGGATATGAAATTTTATGAGAAATCCATGAACGAGATTGTGGTCACCACGCCGGTTCAAAATCTTTGGTGGCTAAAGCGTTTCGCCACGGTTTTTATTGGTTGACTGCTCATGCTGATGCGGAGGACCTGGTCAGACGATGCGATGGCTGTCAGAAGTTCTCAAGACGTGCCCATGTGTCGGCTCAAGAATTGAGGATGATTCCAATTACTTGGCCGTTTGCAACTTGGGGGTTGGATATGGTTGGGCCTTTCAAAAGGTCCAAAGACAAGAAAACCCATCTCTTGGTGGCAGTTGACAAGTTCACAAAGTGGGTGGAGGCAGAGCCCGTTAGCAATTGTGACGCGGCCACGGCGTTCAAATCATCAAAAAGGTGATTTTCCGGTTTGGCTTTCCACACAGCATCATCACTGATAATGGTACCAACCTGTCCAAGGGTGCTATGAAGGAGTTCTGTCAACGTGAGCACATCCCGCTTGACGTTTCATCAGTGGCACACCTACAGCCCAATGGCCAAGCCGAGAGGGCTAATCAAGAGATCTTGCGAGGCATCAAACCCCGGCTTATGGTCCCCTTACAGCGGACGCCGGGTTGTTGGGTTGAGGAATTACCATCTGTATTATGGAGCATCAACACCACACCTAACAGATCGATAGGATACACGTCGTTCTTTATGGTTTATGGAGCGGAGGCGGTTCTCCCCAGCGATATCCGTCATGACTCACCTCGCGTAACAGCATGTGTTGAAGAGGATAATGAGACAGCAAGACAGGACGCTTTGGACATGTTGGACGAGGAGCGTGACATAGCGGCTGCCCGTTCGGCGATTTATCATCAAGATCTCCGTCGCTATCACAGTCGCCGAGTTAAAACCAGAACCTTTCAAGAAGGAGATTTGGTGCGTCAGCTCATCCAAGATCAGACTGATATGCACAAGTTATCCCCACCTTGGGAGGGACCTTTTATGGTCAGCAAGAATTTGCACAACGGTTCATACTACCTGATCGATATTCGAGAGCACAAAGACTCACGTACATCAGAGCAGGAGACCAACAGGCCGTGGAACATAGCTCATCTTCGGCCTTATTATACTTGAGCCATAGGCTCTACTTATGTACATATTATGACAATGTATATATTATGATCAATGCAAAAAACCGGAGCCTCAGCTAAAGCGGGGTCTCTGTTCTTTTTACATCATGTGTGGTTACATGGAGTTTCTGACTTAAAGCGGCCTCCGGTTTACCCCTTGAGTTAGATTTTCAAAGCTTTGTATCATATCACTTGGGGGCTTGGTCGTGTCCGAACCACAGCAACGCCATTTGGTAGGCGAAAGCCATAGCATCACTTGGGGACTTGGTCAAGTCTGAACCATAGTCACGCCTCTTGATCGGTCTAAGGGCCACAACATCACTTGGGGGCTTTGGTCGAACCCGAACCATTGCTACACCTCTTGATCGGCATAATGCCAATGCATCATTTGGGGACCTGGCTGACTCGAACCATAGCTACGCCTTTTTGGGGGCATGGTCTTGTCCGACCATGGTAATGCCACTTGATCGGCTCAAAGCCTCATTTGCAAATCGTTTTATTTTTTGCCTTTGCTTGAATTTGGTTCTTTTTGTTAAAAACCCTTTTACTCTTTTTTACACCGACATTGTTCAACCGGTTCAATTGTCAATCACAAATTGACGGAACACGGTCAAATCTTAATCCGGAGACTAATTGCCCGGTTTTATTTTTTATTACCATCCTATTATGGAGTAGAACCGGTGTTTATTATAACCCGGAGCGGTTTACATTGTAAACCGTCCTTTTGTAAACAGAGGTTGTTTTCTCGTCCAACAATGTGGGTTTATTAAACTCCACTTCAAAGATTGGCTAAGCCAACTTCATGCCCAATGATGGCAGGTATTACGTATCTCAATATTTGATCATACGCTAAAATCTAAAGCTACTCTCTTTGGTTTTACATGCATAGATATCATGACTCGCCTGGTGGTAAACCGCCATGGCGCTTTAAGTTTTTTGGCTGCAGACAACGGTTTGGAGATACATAATTCAAAAGAAGCAGCAGTTGCAATAAATATGCATGAAGGCATATCCAGACCAAGTGTGTCAGCTAGCCTATTACAAGGCAACACAGTGCCCAAATAAGATCATTGTTTTCTGCATAACACCAACATGCAGTAATTTAAACCGGCTTCCAGCTCATGCTTGGTCATCAGCTGGACCTGATGGTTGCGGATCATCTCGAGCCGGTTCAGCCTCTTCTTCCCTACCCAACGGCTGGAAACCAACAGTTGCCCAGTCGATTCCAATTAATGCTTGAAAGACAGCTTCATCGCTGATCAGGAACGACGGTTCAATGTCAGGAGCGTAAGTATGCTTACGAATTGGCAGGACAAGATTCTCCGCTTCAGGGATTGGTGCAGCCACACGCTTGTTTTGTTCATCATAGTTGGCTTGATAGTGGGACAGATCCGCTTCCTTCGCCAGCTGACAAGCCAAAGGGCGTTGTCGGTGTCAAAACCGGCGGATCTTGGGTAGGGGGTCCCGAACTGTGTGTCTAGGCGGATGGTAATAGGAGACAAGGGACATGATGTTTTTACCCAGGTTCGGGCCCTCTCGATGGAGGTAAAACCCTACTCTTGTTTGATTAATATTTATGATATGGGTAGTACAAGAGTAGATCTACCACAAGATCAGAGAGGCTAAACCCTAGAAGCTAGCCTATGCTATGATTGTTGTTCGTCCTATGGACTAAAGCCCTCCGGTTTATATAGACACCGGAAAGGGCTAGGGTTACACAGAGTCAGTTACAATGGAAGGAGATCTACATATTCGTATTGCCAACCTTGCCTTCCACACCAAGGAAAGTCCCATCCGGACACGAGACGTAGTCTTCAATCTTGTATCTTCATAGTTCAACAGTCCGGCCAAAGGTTATAGTCCGGCTATCCGGACATCCCCTAATCCAGGACTCCCTCAGTAGCCCACGAACCAGGCTTCAATGACGATGAGTCCGGCGCGCAGATTATCTTCGGCATTGTAAGGCGGGTTCTCCTCCAAATTCGGTGTACCTGTTAAATAGTGTCCGGCTTCTCTTGAGTGTTGCGCTCCTTGGCTTCTACGCCCAATAATAGCCACCTTCCACGTGTCAAGCGAATGTGAAGAGCCAGGGTATTTTTACATTTACCCCCCTAGCTATGTGAATGAGCTGCCTATTAAAGAGACGGGGATTCAGATCCAAATCGCACCATTCTCCCTTAGCGAGTATTCATCGGAGCGCATCCGACAGAGATCCATTCCATCATGGCCAATCGCCGCAACTCCTCCTCTCGCTCCCCCAGCCCCAAGCCTGGAGATTCGGAGAGATGTTCCGTCCCGCACAGCAAACTAGTGACGCTTCAGACCAAGGGGTTTCTTCCCCCAGCATACATGGTCCCGGTTCGAGCCGGGCTCGCCACCTATAATGGCGGAGAGCAAGCGGAGAACCTTCCCAATCCCTCCAAGGGGGAGCGGGTATGCCTTGTCCCTCATATGATAAGAGGGCTCGGATTGCCTATTCATCCATTTCTCCGGGGCCTCCATATTGCATATCGCGGGCTTCGTAGCCCTTTGCGGGCTGTTTTTGGGCTGTGAGGCTCACTGTGGAAGAAGTTGTTCTGCCTTGTGCCCCATTCTCAGAAGGGGTCAGTATATCAAGTGGGTGGAGCCAAAGTGTGGCGCATCGCGGGGACCGGATATCTATCCGGAACCCCAAAGAAGACGTCCGAAGACTGGCCTTCCGAATGGTTTTATTTAGAAGACGTTCACCTCCCGGATCCTGTTCGGATCGGCCTTCCTGAGTTCGTCAATGCTCCTTTGAAGAAGCACCTGAGCTGGCGTCCATGGAGCCCTCAGGAGGAAGACGACAGGGACGTTCTTTACCTGATAAGCCGAATAAGGTCGCTAGCTCAATCCGGATTGACCATGATCAAGGTCATGGCCATATGCATTATGCGGGGGGTGCAGCCGCTTCAATATAGAGGACACCCCATGTGGGATTTCAACGGGGAGGATGACGCCACCCGCTGCGGACGTAAGGAGCCGGAATCGGTTGCTGCTCTAGCAAAGATCTTGTCCACTTTGTACAAAGGAGAAGAGGAGGAATTCCTCCGCGTCAATCCACAGGGCGGATTTTCTATGTACAATCCTCCAAGCTGGATAGGTTGATACTTTTTCTTGCCCATCCGCTCCATATTCCCGTAGTTTAGTATTTCATCTTGCGATTTCAACGCAGGAGCTGCGTAAGGCCGTGAGGGAAATGAACAACCCTCATCCACAACCCGGGGATCCGGAACGGCCCCTCGATCCGGCCTCCCAAGAGGATCCGGACATATCTGTGGAGCTGATCGACGGGATATTTTACCAATTGGGAAATGACAATGCCCTGGTGGCCATTACGGCCGATTATCCTGGGCTACTTCCAGCCTCGCAGGTAACTGAGACCAAAGTCCTGGTATTTTGAAAAGGATCCGTCCTCGCGCATTTTTTATTACCGTATACCAACGGTATTTTGCAGGGGAGGACCTCGAGGCGGAATACCGAGCCTGCGGCGACTAGCCAACAAGGGGTCGCGAGGGCAGGCAGGCTGAAAAGACACGCAGTCCGGATTGAGACATCGGCGCAGCGGTGAGGCGTGCTGTCTCACTCTGAGATATTATTCTCAGAGGCATACTAACGCTCGTGTTTTCTTTTAGGAAAAAGAGCGCTGGCCGGACTATATCCGGAGAGGGTGCCAATCGTGCCTCCACCAGCAAGGCCCCAAGGCCAGAAGCGGAGGTGAATACGAGGCGCGCGCCGGATGCTCCTCTGACAGAGGATGCGGACAGACTGTCCGCCACCAATTCCGAGGTGGAGAGTGCCATGAACCACAGGCGTCGTCGGACAGTTCTTCGTGACGCTTGTTTCTCCCAAGAGGCATTGGATGCCTTCAACTCGGGAGATGCGTACCTCCATGCTGCTCAGAATGGTCTAGCCAGAGTCGCGGAGCAGTATGTAAAGGACATACGGGTGAGAAAGTTTGGTAATTATATATACCAGTAGCCCCCGAGACTTGAAACAGTTAGAATAACTGATTTAAGGATCATTTGTTATGCAGGTTCTTACAGAAAAGAATACCCAACTGTCCCATGAGCTGGAAGAGTGCAAATCCCAACTTCAGGCCGCACTAGCCGCAGCATGGGAGCTCAAGAAGACCCCCACTGGTACTATATGCTTCAAATGATAAGTATCATGTAGAGTGCGGCATGTATGCAAATCTGACAATAAAATTGCAGATGGCGCCGGAGTAGATCCGGATAAGAAACAACTCCTACGCCGGCTAAAGGCCGGTGAGAGTGTGCTTACAAAGGTGAGAAAGGAGAAGAATAATCTCCTAGATGCCAACACCTAGCTGGGCGTGGAACTAAAGGATGTTCGTGCCCAACTGTCGGACTCCGTTAAGGAGAATCGGCGGCTTCGATGCGGCATTTTTAGTAAGTGCTTGAACGAACTTCAAAAAAGAGTTCGGCGAGGAAGTCACCTGATAGAGTTATGTCTGTAGGTATGCTGATAGGTCGTCCTGCAGAGGAAATGCCTGGTTCTATGGGTGACCTTCTTCCCGAGCTCTCACAACTGCATGAACGAGTCCGGCAGGTGATGCAAGGCATCGCCCAGGCCTTGTGGCCATCCGTCGCCCTTCCCGAAGGACTGGGAGAGCTTGCGGAGAAGCTGAAGGGAGCGCGGCGGCGCTTCCGAATTTGGAAGATATCGACCTGCCGTCACGGTGCCAGGGAAGCCTGGGCCATGGTGAAGACACGGTACACGAAGGTTGACCCGAACCATATGGCCGAGGTCGGACCTATGGGGCCCGATGGGAAGGAGATCCCTGTGAGCTTGGTGTACAGCCAAGTAGAATTGGCCTCAAAGTATTCCCAATAGGACTGTAGGCTAGACAGCCTATTGGATGGTATTGAAGAGGAATTTAACCAGTCAAATTGACTATGTAATTTAAAGTGACATGTATAATGTCTTCTAGCCGGATTGTAGATCATTTGTCATGGCGGACCTTTTTGCTTCAACCTCGGGACCCGATGGTCCGGAGTGTATCCGAATACCCTCCCGGTTATGTAAGAACCGGGGCATGCATGGAGACCAGGCGTAGGGGTCATTAGTGCTTGAACAGAGAAGTGCCCAACTAGTTATGTTATATTACATGGTTAGTAAGAAACATCTTCCGGGGAGAATAGTTCCGTTAGGGGTTCCTTTCCCTGGGAGGCATGCCCTAAAGTGCATGTCCGGACTGCGAAAAGAGACGCAGGAAAAACATCTGGGGGCGCATAAGTAAATAAGTGAGAAATCATCTTTAGTTCACCGACTAAATATTCCCTTAAGAACGCTAGCTTTCGGCTTCACCCAGTCTGAGGTACGCATCTGGCTGACCCGGCAGTAACAATCGCAGAGGTGCTCCGCTTATGCCCTAGCCGAATTAATGGGAATGTAGGGCATAAATACAAGAGCCAGGCAACCCAGCTTGGCCAAAACTTAAGTCATATCGATGCATATAATGGTGAATAAAGGGTACATGCGGAAGTATAACACATGTGTTGGGCATGAAGCCCGTATGAATAAGCTTCTGCTAAAGAAGCCCCCAGGTATAATGAGCGCGGATAGCGCGTCATTTGTGTGCAAACAAGGCACAAATGGGCCCTTGAAGGCTGTGAGAGAAAAGAAGGGGAGAAGGAGAGAAATATAAGACAGATAGTGTAAAAAAATGGACAGAGGAAGGAAACGAACACAGAGTCCAGCGTTAGGCGTAGAAAATTCGGAGTCGGGCTGCGTTCCATGGGTTCGGCTCGAGTCGATTATCCGATGCATCCCGCAGACGGTGCGCTCCACCAGTTAGGACTTGGTCAATAATGAAGGGACCTTCCAACTTGGGCTTGAGTTTGTCCTTTTTCTTATCCGGCAGGCGTAGAACTAACTCGCCAACATTGTAAGTTTTGGCCCGTACTTCTCTGCTTTGGTATCTTCGAGCCTGCTGTTGATAGAATGTGGAACGGGCTTTAGCCACGTCGCGTTCCTCCTCCAAGGTGTCCAAACTGTCCTGCCGATCGAGCTCGGCTTCTCTTTCTTCGTACATGCGCACTCGAGGTGAGTCATGAATTATGTTGCAGGGCAGAACCGCCTCTGCGTCGTATACCATGAAGAATGGTGTGTATCCGGTAGTGCGATTCGGCGTGGTCCACAGCCCCCAGAGTACGAAGTCGAGCTCCTCTACCCAGTGCGTGTTAGATTCCTTGAGGGAGCGCACTAATCTGGGTTTGATGCAGCTCATGATAAGACCATTTGCTCGCTCGACCTGGCCGTTAGTTTGTGGGTGATAGACCGAAGCACAATCGAGCTTGATGCCCATGTTTTTGCACCAGAGTTTTACCTCCTCAGCCGTAAAGTTCGTGTCGTTGTTAGTGATGATGCTGTGGGGGACGCCGTAACGGTGTACGACCCCGGATATGAAGTCTATTACCGGTCCGTATTCGGGCGTCTTAACAGGCTTGGCTTCTATCCATTTGGTGAACTTATCGACCATGACCAGTAAGTATTTGTGCTTGTGGGTTCCTCCTTTAAGGGGTCCGACCATGTCAAGCCCCCAGACCGCGAAGGGCCAGGTGATGGGGATAGTTTGGAGGGCGGTGGGTGGCATATGGCTTTGATTTGCAAAAAGCTGGCAACCAACGCAACGTTGGACTAAGTCCTGAGCGTCTACCCGGGCCGTCGGCCAATAAAAGCCTGTACAGAAGGCCTTGCTTACAAGGGCCCGGGCTGCGGTGTGGTGGCCGCCGAGTCCGGCATGAATTTCTGCCAGAAGATTCTGCCCTTCCTCTTCGGAGATGCACCTTTGAAGGACTCTGGTGATGCTTTTCTTATAAAGCTCTCCCTCATGGACTTTATAGGCTTTAGATCGCCGTACTATGCAGCGTGCCTCGTTTTGGTCCTCGGGGAGTTCCTGCCTAGTTAGATAGGCTAGGAATGGTTCTGTCCACGGGGCGATGACGGCCATTATTACGTGGGCTGAAGATGTTTTTTCGTTGGCAGAGCCTCCAATTATGTCAGAGTGTTCGGTATCGGACAGTGCGGTAGGGTCCGGGATGTTATTGCCGGGTTCCCCTTCCCATACTACGGATGGCATTAACAGCCGCTCCAGGAAGATGTTGGGAGGGACGGCATCGTGTTTTGCGCCGATGCGTGCCAGGACATCTGCCGCCTGATTGTTTTCCCGGGCTATATGGTGAAATTCGAGCCCTTCGAACCGAGCTGACATTTGTAGGACGGCGTTCCGATAAGCTGCCATTTTTGGATCCTTGGCATCAAAGTCTCCATTTATTTGGGATATTGCGAGGTTCGAATCCTCGCGGACCTCTAGGCGTTGAATGCCCATGGATACTGCCATCCGAAGACCATGTAGAAGGGCCTCATATTCGGCTGCGTTGTTGGAGTCTGTATACATTATCTGGAGTACGTATTGAATTGTGTCTCCTGTTGGGGATGACAAAACGACGCCAGCCCCTAGACCAGCCAACATTTTGGAGCCGTCGAAGTGCATGATCCAGTTGGAATATGTGTCGTACTCTTTAGGGAGTTCGGCTTCGGTCCATTCGGCGACGAAGTCGGCCAATACTTGCGACTTAATGGCTCGCCTTGGCTTGTAAGTTATGTCGATCGGGAGGAGCTCAATGGCCCATTTGGCAATTCGGCCCGTCGTGTCACGGTTGTTTATAATGTCATTAAACGGCACTTCCAAGGCTAACGTTATCGAGCACTCTTGAAAGTAGTGTCGCAGCTTCCGGGATGCCATGAATACCACGTATGCTATCTTTTGATAATGCGGGTAGCATGACTTGCATGGGGTAAGGACAGTGGATACATAGTAAACCGGCTTTTGAAGGGGGAATTTATGCCCGTCCGTCTCTCGTTCGACGACGAGTACTGCGCTCACAACTTGATGCGTTGCCGCAATGTATAAAATCATTGGTTCGCCAATGTTTGGCGCGGCCAGGACTGGGTTAGTTGCCAATATGGCTTTTATTTCTTCTAGTCCGGCTGCAGCGGCATCCGTCCACTCGAAGTGTTCGGTGCGCTGGAGGAGGCGATAAAGGGGTAATGCCTTTTCTCCAAGGCGGGAGATAAAGCGGCTTAGAGCCACCATGCATCCAGTCAATTTTTGTATTTGCTTGAGGTCCCTTGGGGTATCCAGTTGTGATAGAGCTCGGATCTTGGCCAGATTTGCTTCAATTCCTCTGCCGGATACGATGAAGCCCAGGAGCTTTCCGGCTGGTACGCCGAAAACGCATTTTTCTGGGTTGAGCTTGATGTCATATGTTCGGAGGTTATCGAATGTGAGCCTCAAGTCGTCTACTAGAGATTCGATATGTTTTGTTTTGACGACCACGTCATCTATGTATGCCTCCACTGTTTTGCCGATCTGGTTTGCCAGACATGTTTGAATCATGCGCTGATATGTTGCTCCGGCGTTTTTGAGCCCGAAGGGCATTGTGTTGAAGCAAAAGGGGCCGTATGGTGTGATGAATGCCGTTGCTGCTTGGTCTGTCTCTGCCATCGTAATTTGATGGTAGCCGGAGTATGCGTCGAGGAAACACAATGAATCGTGTCCTGCGGTAGCGTTGATAATTTGATAAATGCGGGGGAGGGGGAAGGGATCCTTTGGGCAAGCCTTGTTGAGGTCCTTAAAATCGACGCACAGGCGCCAGGATTTTTCCTTCTTTGGTACCATCACCAGGTTTGCTAGCCAGTCCGGATGTTTTATTTCTCTAATGAATCCGGCCTCCAATAACTTGGCTAGTTCCTCTCCCGTGGCTTGTCTCTTAGGTTCAGAGAAACGCCGAAGAGCCTGCTTGACTGGCTTGAATCATTTTAGAATATTTAGGCTGTGCTCGGCCAGCTTGCGTGGGATTCCTGGCATGTCTGAAGGGTGCCAGGCAAAAATGTCCCAGTTCTCGCATACGAACTCTCGTAGTGCAGCGTCTACATCGGGGTTTAATTGTGCCCCGATGGAAGCTGTTTTTGTAGGGTCCGTTGGATGGACTTGGAATTTGACTATTTCATCCGCCGGTTTAAAGGCGGTGGACTTGGATCTTTTATCTAGTATCACATTGTCCCTGTTCACTGTGGAGCGTAGCGCAGTCAGTTCCTCAGCCGCTAGGGCTTTGGATAGTGCCTCGAGGGCAAGTGCGGCTGTCTTATTTTCGGCGCGGAGTGCTATGTCTGGATCACTAGAAAGGGTGATGATTTCGTTGGGCCCGGGCATTTTAAGCTTCATGTACCCGTAATGGGGTATGGCCTGGAAGATTGTAAACGCCTCCCGCCCTAACAGAGCGTGGTATCCGCTACTGAACGGGGCCACTTGGAACGTAACATATTCGGACCTGTAATTATCCGGCGTGCCGAACACCACATCTAGTGTGATTTTTCTTGTACAGCATGCTTCTCGACTGGGGATTATTCCTCTAAAGGCTGTGTTGTTTCGCTCAATGCGGTTCCAGTCTATTTCCATTTTTTGAAGAGTTTCCTCATAGATGAGGTTCAATCCGCTTCCACCGTCCATGAGTACCTTGGTGAGTCGAAAGCCGTCCACTATTGGACTGAGGACCAATGCGGCTGGTGCTCGGGCTGTTCGGAATTTAGGTTCGTCACTGGCATTAAAAGTAATAGCCGTGTCACTCCATGGGTTTATTGTTGCCACGTGGTAGACTTCGGCAAGGCTGCGGAGTGTTCGTTTTCGCATATTATTTGATGCGAAAGTCTCGAAGACTGTTAATACCGTACTGGTATCCCTGGGATGGTGATCTGTGGCTTCTGGAATTAGAAGATCTTCGCCACTTTTGGCCACCTGCCGGAGTATCCAACATGCTCTAAGGCTATGAGTTGGTATGGCGCCCTCTTTACTGTGAATTTTACAGGGTCCATTGAGCCATCCCTCCAGTACGGTTCCATGCCCTGTAGAGGGTTTTTGCCTTTTGGTGTTTAACCCGGGTGTCTGGTGATAATGCACCCTTTTATTTCGGACTGGGTTCGTATTCATGGCCGGATTGTCCCAAAATTTTATTTCGGTTTTCCAAGCGCTTTCCATCGCACAGTACTTTCGTACTATGGATGCCAAGTCGGCGAAGCGTGTAATTTCATGGCGACTTATGGCGTTGAGGATTCCCTTGTCCATGCAATTATTGCAGAAGAATGAGATTGCGTCTTCCTTGCGGTAGTCCTTGATCCTGTTCATTACCAGGAGGAATCTGGCCCAATAATGGTGCACTGTTTCTTGGGGCTCTTGCCTAATTTGGGATAGATCGACTATGTTAGGGTGGGTCAGGGTAATTGAATCCGAAACCTCACCCAATCTGAGATTCAAGGGCCAGGGAGTTTTCGAACTCATAAGTTCGGGTTCTTGGATGTTATCCAGTGAATCTGGCCCGCTGCCTGACTCTACGTTCAGGGCTTGAGTGACGTCCTCCCCTCCGCGGGTATCCGACTTGGAGGGCTCGGGGATCCGGACATAGCTAGTCCTTAAGATGGATGAAGGGTCGCCGCATTGTTCCTCCACCACTGCAACGTGATGGGTGACCTGGTGGGAGTTAATCTCTCTCAGATCGGGTTTAGACCCAATCTGATCGTAGTCCGTAGCGACTCCCAGGGCGGTGATGCGATCCAAGAGCTCGTTTAGGGAAGAGAGCTCCATTGGATCTAACTGCTCACCGAGTTCCGAGCTGACGTGAAGATTGCTTTTGATGACCCGAGAAGTCATCATCGGCGCAGCGGCCGAACAGGCGGTCATAAGAAAACCACCTAGCCAAAGAGTTTGGCCGACAGCCAAAGTTTCCTTAGCAATAGTGTCGTTTTTAAAGACGGGATGAGGCATCCTTCCTGACGGCGATGGCACAGTGGAACTCTTAATGAAAGCACCAATGTCGGTGTCAAAACCGACGGATCTCAGGTAGGGGGTCCCGAACTGTGCATCTAGGCGGATGGTAACAGGAGACAAGGGACACGATGTTTTTACCCAGGTTCGGGCCCTCTCGATGGAGGTAAAACCCTACTCCTGCTTGATTAATATTGATGATATGGGTAGTACAAGAGTAGATCTACCACGAGATCAGAGAGGCTAAACCCTAGAAGCTAGCCTATGGTATGATTGTTGTTCGTCCTATGGACTAAAGCCCTCCGGTTTATATAGACACCGGAAAGGGCTAGGGTTACACAGAGTCGGTTACAATGGAAGGAGATCTACATATTCGTATTGCCAACCTTGCCTTCCACACCAAGGAAAGTCCCATCCGGACACGGGACGAAGTCTTCAATCTTGTATCTTCATGGTTCAATAGTCCGGCCAAAGGTTATAGTCCGGCTATCCGGACACCCCCTAATCCAGGACTCCCTCAGGCGTACCTCCCGGTTTATGGCTCGAAGATCATCTTGATTAAACTCTGTTCCATCTTCTTTCAAGCTGGGATAGCCCTGGGCCGCTTCAACAGGATCAAAGTCAGGCACCCATGCCTTGGCCCGGATTAAGGCATTGATGGCACCTGTTCTTGCAGCAGATCTCTTCAGCTCATCAACCCGGGCAGGGAGCATGGATAGCCTTTCGAGGGTGTCCTTGATCAAAGTGGGCGGCGGATTGTTATGAGATGCGGTGTAAATGATCCGTTGGGCACCCGTGTATAGTTGCTCTATCAATGTATAAGCAGCCTTCAGCTTCTTCCGCACATCTGATCCCAAGTGGCCAATACGAGTTCCTACAGCATCATAAGGGTTATTAAACCGGCAGATACATATCAAGGACTGCT
Source organism: Aegilops umbellulata (assembly GCA_032464435.1). Taxonomy (NCBI): domain Eukaryota; kingdom Viridiplantae; phylum Streptophyta; class Magnoliopsida; order Poales; family Poaceae; genus Aegilops; species Aegilops umbellulata. The sequence goes on from CP136057.1 coordinate 55,201,189, forward strand.
CGGATCATAAGAGCAAGGATGCTTACCAAAGATAGCGGCAGTCATGGCATGAACCTGGCGCTTCACACTGGTTAGCTCGTCAACCACCGGTTTGAGAGCGGCATCGGCCTTCTCTGCCCTCTGAGTTAAAGCGGCTTTTTCAGTGGCCCAATCCGTCCGCTCTTTGTTGAAGCCTTCCTTCAATTGCTCCATGACGCTTAAAGCGCTGGTTAATTCCTCTTTTGCCTTAGAGGTTTTAGCTTGTTGGGACTTCAGATTTTCTTGTAGATCGGCGGTTTGGCTGTCCCCTTTGCTCAACTCAGCCTGCATACAGATAATTATGTGATGAAAATAACGATACAGATTTGAAGTACCAACCACATAACAAGTTATGTCCTTGGTACATGGGGGCTAATGCATATTTGCTCTTCATCATACAAATTCTATAAAGTACCTAGCTCAATACAAGTATTCAACTTGGTACTTGGGGGCTAATGGCTATTTGCTCTATGGATATTGGAATTCTTATTATCTAAAAAGTCCCGGTTTAACTGCATGCAGTTGAACCGGCCCTTGGGGGCTACATCGGCAATGTACAGATGAGTTAAAATTACATTGGAAAGTCCCGGTTTAAGTTGCGATCTTAAACTATCACTTGGGGGCTATTGGAGTTGACATATTATAATATACAAGCAGAGAAGGATATAAGTTACCTCATACTTGTCCTTCATCATATTGACCAGACTAGCTTCATAATCACGGCTGGTGTATAGCCGGTTTAGATAGTCGGAATGAAGTTCTTGGGCGTTCAGAGCGGCATAAGTGGATAAGTCAGCATTCCACTTGCCTTTACCAATTGCAGCAAATTCATCTTTGGCAGTATGCCTGGATAAAGCGATAGGATTACTTGGCTCGGTACGGCCAATGCCAGTGATAAGGACCTCATCATTTTTCTCTTCACCAGTTTGAACCGGTGTCGCCGGTTTGTCACTATTCTTTGTTGGACTAGTTGCTCTGTCAGTCCGGATAGGGCTTGTTGGTTGATCAGTAGGGCCTGTGGCATCAACATTTGCCTCTTCAGCGACAAAGTCTTGGTCTTGCAGTGGTGAGTCATTCAGCACATCTTCACGGTTGGCTTCTTCAGGATCTGGTACCTTATCCAGTTCAGCAACGGCATTTTCCTCTGCCGTATTGTTCAGGCGAGCCTTCTTGCTTGGTCTGGGCTTGGCCCTGAGAAAGGAAGTTAGCAAGGATTAGTACAAATTTTATCAAAGGTAATATATCAAAGATACAAGATGAAATATAACTTACCCAAGCACCATTTTAAGAGGTGGAAGCTGGGTGGCTGATGACTCACCGGAGGATGAATGAGAAGTGCCCTGATAATCAGAGTCAGACGGATTAAGAGGTTGACGAATACAACCCTCTTTAGGGCAAGCATGCACAAGAGAGTTAGAGACCGCTGAACGGCATTTCCGAACCGGACTGTTCGGTAAACCGGCGGAGGTAACTACCTGGCCGTTGTGCCGGGTTGTGCGGTGAGCTTCGTGTTGTTGTGTCTTCACAAGAAAGTGTGGGTCCAAATAAGCAAGAGGATGAGAAAATCTAACTTTCCGGTTTGCTCGACGGATTTTTAGTGAAGGCAAAGGATTTGAATCGGAGGAAAGAACGATTACCTCTACAGCATCAGCATGACTGAACTCAGCGTCATCCTGACAATAATCATCATCAATAAGACGTATGAAATATAAACCAAGTAAGTCAAGATCTACCTCAAGATCCGGGTTACCCACATCATCGTCAGCTGGTGGACCGGAAGATGCAGTGGTTCTTTTTTTGTTGGCAGGTTTCTTCACAACTCTGGTTTTTGGCCGAGTTGGCTTCTCTGGTCGAGTTGGCTTCTCCGGTTTCTCTTGAGGAGGTTTCTTGCTCCAAAATGGATCATCGCCCTGTTCCAAAGAGGTTAACATTGTCAGCGGATATTTTGAACAAAAGCAGATTCAGTAAAAGCATAAGGTATGAGTCTTACAGCTGGCGGTTTGTTGATGGCACAGAAAGGAGGTAGGCTGGTTTGAGCACAGACAGCTTCCGGTTCATTTAATATCTTTTTCACAGCCTCAGTAACTTCATCATCTGTAAGCTGGATATCAATGTGTCGTTGAGGGTCTTTTACGTCTTTGGTATATTCGCACATCAAACCGGGGCACTGGCTAAGGGGTAGTATGCTCCAAGATATCCAGTAGCGAGCAAAGTCAACCCCGGTCAAACCATTTGCCATGAAGGCCCTCGGCTTGGATAATTGAGGAGAATACTTGAGTCTTTCCTTAGCAGTCAACCTCTATGGGAAAGGGTGTGTATTGCTCAGACGTTCCGGACGATAACCCGGAAGGGGATTTTCTTCTTCAGGAGAAGTGTCTTTGCACTAAAACCATGTTTGGTTCCACTCTTTGGGGTGGCTGTGAAGTTTGGCGTGAGGGAAGGTGACCTCTTTCCTCTTTTGAATTGCCATACCGCCTAGCTTTGTATTGGGTCCGTCTGTGAACTCAGTACGGTGGTTCAGGTGAAAGCAATCACGGAATAACTCTACGGAAGGTTCCTCTTGAAGGTACACTTCACCGAACACTTGTAAATGACAGATGTTTGTTACGGAGTTGGGACCCGTATCTTGTGGATGCAGTTGGAAGTTGGCTAAGACATCCCGATAAAACTTTGAACCGGGAGGGTTGAAGCCCCAGGCTAGGTGACCAGCAAAAACTACAACTTCCCCTTCTTGAGGTTTCGGAGGACATTCCGGGCCAGGGACCCTCCAGTGAATGACGTCTTGCTTACTTAAAGCGCCAGTTCTGACCAAGTTGTTCAAACCGGCTTCGGTCACTCGAGAAGGAACCCAGTTGCACTCATATGCTTGTTTGGCCATGGCAAGATCTACAAGGCAGTAATTACCGGTTCAAGAATAAATCAGAAAGGTATACATTGATGCATACTTTGTTAAAACCGGAGGCAGTCATTTATAAACCGGAGTTTTACAAAGCGACAGTGCTCTGATAAAATGATTCTGGCGGTTCAACAAGGGGACTAATGGTATATAACCGGTTTGTTGGTTTTTTCTACAAAGTTAAACCGCCCGGTCTAAACATTGAGGAGTCAAGATTGCAGAAGAGTAAGTACACATAAACAGATTTCACAAAGTTGTATTGCAGTTTTGGATCTGGAGCGTGTTCAGAAAAAAGATAACTATTCAAAGTTTAAAAGGAGCAGTACTGAATCAATGAGCAAAGGTACAAGTAAGATCTATGATCTGGAGCAGTATAAGTAAAGGCGGAGGTTGAGAACTACCACTACATAGAGCGAAGATTCGCAGATTCATCTAAGATCTATCGTATGAACAAAAGTAAAACGATGAACACTGGAGAACTTGGAAACCCTAGAACGGATCTATGGTGGAAAGATAGAAGACTTACCGGAGCTAAGGAAGAAGCGGAAGGTCGCCGCGATACTCTGGTACACTCAGGGTGATGCAGTGGCCAAGGTCGGAGTAGAAGTCGACGACGGTGGCGGAGCTCCGAGGTTGAGCGGCGCAAGGAAGACGAAGCAGAAGGGCACGAAGGGGAAAAATAAATGACCCTTCGGTCCTATTTATAAAGCCAGGGACATGTGACAGGCGCAAAAATCAAGGGGCCGCAAGTTTGGAAACGGAGTTGTCGCCTCGATTATCGCAGATCTATTTAATAAAGAGATATCAGGTATAGCTTCTTTATAACAGATGACGTCATGCCGGTTTACAGCAATCAGAGAAGATGACGTCACAACGGTTCACCCAACTACAAGAAGATATTGAAGATGAAGTTTTTACTAAGGATTGACATGAACCTGTTCAAATCAATCTGGGGCCTAATGTTGGGGATATTACTACTGGGCGTAAACCGTCCAAGGCAGGCCGGGTTAACTTCATCAGTAGTTGAGTATGTTAAAGCCCATGAAGGCAGATAAGGGCTCAAGGCCCATAGTCGGTTTAAGGCATGTAACCGTAAACCGGTGTCGATATGTAACTTGTATTATAAGTTAGGAATAGCTGAGACCGAACCGGACACACCTATGAGCCGGTATCGGGACTCTGTAAACTGACGGGCGTCACCCATGTATATAGGGGGACGACCCGGCGGCGGTTCAAGGACAACAGAGAACAACTCGAGACTTACGCGAAGCTTGTTTGCTCCCTAGTCATCGAAACCCCATCAATTCCATCACAACTAGACGTAGGCTTTTACCTTCATTGAAGGGGCCGAACTAGTATAAACTCTCTTGCATCCCTGTGTTCGCTTTAACCCTTTCAAGCTAACCCGTAGCGATGGCTCCACGACTAAGTCCTTTCATGAGGACATCTGCCGTGACAAAACCACGACAGCTCCCCTTGTGTCGAATCAATAAATTTGGGTTGAATACTCTACCCTCAAAAACTGTTGCGATCCCCTATACTTGTGGGTAATCAAGACTATTTTCTGGCGACGTTGCCGGGGAGCATAGCTCTATTCTTTGAGTCACTTGGGATTTATATCTGCTAGTCACTATGAAAAACTTGAAAGACGAAAAAACAAAAATTTATCCCTCAACTACGAGGGGAGGTAAGGAACTGCCATCTAGCTCTACACTTGATTCACCTTCTGTTTTGAGTAAGCTTGCGACACCTGAACCTGCTTCTGCTATTAATTCTGATATGTCACATGTTATTGATGATGCCACTTCTGCTATGCATGATACTTATGATGAAACTACTTCTATGCTTGATACTACTGTGCCACTAGGTGAATTCCTTGATGAACAACTTGCTAGGGCTAGAGATAATGAAATTTTTGAAACTGATAATATTGATGAAAGTGACGATGAAGATTCTCCCCCTATATATGAATTGCCTGTTGTGCCTGAGGGTTATGTTATGGATGAAGAAACTGCTAGAGACTTTCTTGCTTGCAATGATAGAAGTGATCTTCAGAAATTATTAGCTAAGCTTAAAGAAAAAAACTTTGAATGCTAGAATGAAATATGATCCTGCTTATGCTACTTCACCTATCTTTGTTACTGATAAGGATTATGAATTCTCTGTTGATCCTGATATAATTACTTTGGTTGAATCTGATCCTTTTTATGGCTATGAATCTAAAACTATTGTGGCACATCTTACTAAATTAAATGATATAGCCACCCTGTTCACTAATGATGAGAAAACTCGCTACTATTATATCCTTAAGATATTTTCGTTCTCATTAAAGGGTGATGCTAAGATATGGTTTAATTATCTTGATCCTGGTTGTGTGCGTAGTCCCCAAGATATGATTTATTACTTCTCTGCTAAATATTTCCCTGCTCATAAGAAACAAGTTGCTTTAAGGGAAATATAAAATTTTGTGCAAATCGAAGAAGAGAGTCTCCCACAAGCTTGGGGGAGGCTTCTCCAATTACTTAATGCTTTGCCTGATCATTCTCTCAAGAAAAATGAAATACTTGATATCTTTTATAATGGCTACCCGATGCTTCCAAAGACCACTTGGATAGTTGTGCTGGTTGTGTTTTCAGGGAAAGAACTGTTGATCAAGCTGAAATTCTATTGAATAATATGTTGACAAATGAAAATAATTGGACACTTCCTGAACCAACTCCTAAGCCAACTCGGAAGAAAAGGGGTGTTCTATTTCTTAGTCCTGAAGATATGTAAGAGGCAAAGAAATCTATGAAAGAAAAGGGTATTAAAGCTGAAGATGTAAAGAATTTGCCTCCTGTTGAAGAAATACATGGTCTTAATTTACCGCCTGTTGAAGAAACACATGGTCTTGATAACCCGACACAGGTAGTAAAGGTAAATTCTCTCTATAGATATGATAAAGCTGAAATCCCTCCTACTAAGTTTGCTAGCCAATGTTTGGATGATTTTGATAATTTTATGGTTAAGCAAGAAGATTTCAATGCTTATTTTGGTATACAATTGAAACACAATTCTTATATGATTGAACACTTGAGTGATTATATGTCCAGAGTTAAAGGTGAACTTAAACTCATTAGTAAACATGCTTCTATGGTTACCACTCAAGTAGAACAAGTACTTAAAGCTCAAAATGATTTGCTCAATGAATTAAATAGTAAGAATAATGACTTTGCTGTTAGAGTTGCAACTAGAGGGGGTAAAGTGACTCGGGAACCTTTGTATCCTGAGGGCCACCCTAAGAGGATTGAGCAAGATTCTCAAAGAAATAATGTTGATGCGCCTAGTCCTTCTAAAAAGAAGAAAAAGGAAAATGATAGGACTTTGCATGCTTCTAGTGAACCTGTTATAGACACACCTGAGAATCCCAATGATATTCCTATTTCTGATGCTGAAACACAGTATGGAAATGAACATGAACTTAATGATAATGTTAATGATGATGTTCATGTTGATGCTCCACCTAGTAATAACAATGATGTAGAAATTGAACCTGCTGTTGATCTTGATAACCCACAATCAAAGAATCAACGTTATGATAAGAGAGACTTTGTTGCTAGGAAGCACGGTAAAGAAAGAGAACCATGGGTTCAGAAACCCATGCCTTTTCCTCCCAAACCATCCAAGAAAAAGGATGATGAGGATTTTGAGCGCTTTGCTGAAATGATTAGACCTATCTCTTTGCGTATGTGTTTGACTGATATGCTCAAAATGAATCCTTATGCTAAGTACATGAAAGATATTGTCACAAATAAAATAAAGATACCAGAAGCTGAAATTTCCACCATGCTTGCTAATTATACTTTTAAGGGTGGAATACCTAAGAAACTAGGAGATCCAGGAGTACCCACTATACCATGCTCCATTAAAAGAAATTATGTTAGAACTGCTTTATGTGATCTTGGAGTCGGTGTTAGTGTTATGCCTCTCTCTTTATATCATAAACTTGATTTGAATAAGTTGACACCTACTGCAATATCTTTGCAAATGGCTGATAAATCAGCTGCTATACCTGTCGGTATTTGTGAGGATGTGCCTGTTGTGGTTGCAAACATTACTATTTTAACGGACATTGTTATTCTTGATATTCTCGAGGACGATAGTATGTCTATTATTCTTGGAAGACCCTTTTTGAATACTGCAAGGGCTGATATTGATTGGAACAAAGGCAAAGTCACTTTTCACGTTAATGGAAATGAGCATACGGTACACTTTCCGAGGAAACAACCTCAAGTCCACAGTATCAATTCTATTGGAAAAATTCCATTGATTATTATTGGAGGTTTTGAATTTCCTCTTCCTACTGTCAAAAAGAGATATGATATTCTTATTATTGGGGACGTGCATATCCCCGCTGAGGTAACATAGTGTTATTCGAAATATCTCCGGTTTCATGTTATTCGAAATGAGTTTGTTAACAAGACCTGATCAACCTTGTTAGTGGATTCCTTTTGATGAGCATGGGATGGATGAAGTTAGAAAGCACAACCTTCTATACCCTCCTTTTACTTTCTGTTATTTAGATTAAATAAAGTAAAAATAGTACTTTCTGTCAGTTTTCTGAATTATCCATGCAATAAAAAATACCCCGAAAATAAAAGTTCTCCAAATGCCCCGAAAATGAAATATGATTTTTTCTGGAATAATTGAGAATATCTGGCACTAAGAACACAGCAGGGGGAGCTGGCACCTGGCCACGAGGGTCGAGGGCGCGCCCCGTGCCTCGTGGGCCCATGGTGGCTCCCCTCCACTTATTCATGCACCCACACACTCCTTCCTCCCAAAAAAATCACCAACCAGCTCAAGCACGAGTTCTTGCTCATCTTGCTGCCATTTTCGATCTCCTTGCTCAAAGCACCTCTCACAAAACTGCTTTGGGGGATTGTTCCTTGGTATGTGACTCCTCTAATGGTCCAATTAGTTTTTGTTCTAGTGCTTTATTCATTGCAAATTTGTGCTGCCTAGGTGACCATGTTATTGAGCTTGCATGTCAAATTTATATGGTCCCAAGTAGTTCTAATGCATGATATAGTCTCTAGGCACTTTTAGGAGTAGTTGCTATCAATATTGTTGAGTTTGGTTCACTTTTATTTGAAGTTACTAAATATTTCTGAAAATAATGAAGAGATTTTTGAGGGGCTCTTCGAGCCGAAGCTCGAAGGATAAGCAAAGTGAAGAAGAAGAGAGGCCCAAATATAATCTCCCTCGCATCACGGAAGTTTGGCCGTGTGAATGGCCTTGTGATGATTTCTTGAGAGCAGCCGGAATTTATGATGATTTTTATGAGTTGGCTGAGAATGCAGGCCTCACCGACTTCCTCCGCGACCAACCCAAACAGTATCTCTTACTCGCTAATATCTTTGTGCAAAATTTTCATTTCCATTCTATGAGGTCTCCACCTTCGGTGGATTTCTATTTATATGATGAGTATAAGGAGATGCCCCTCTCTGAATTTTGTGAGGTTTGCAAGTTGCCTTTTCTGCGCAGCGTAGAGGAACCACATCGTGATGATGTGGAGGGGTTTATTGATACAATTGTTGTAGGGGAAACTAGGAAGGTTTCCGATGCAAGAATCACTCGCATACATTTTCCTATTTTACGTTACTTTGCATTATTTGCTAGTAGATGCTTAATTGGTCGAGGAAACTCTGGCAACCTAAGTGCCCCTGATATTGTTATTTTGTGCCATGCCTTGTTTTGTGATGACTCATTCAGTATGGGCGCTATTGTTGCGAAGCGGTTAAATCTTAACCGTACTAAGGGCCCCATCTTGGGAGGCATCTTCGCCTCGCACCTCGCTGCATACTTTAACATACCTATTAGGCATTATGAGAAATAAGAAAATTTGTTGCCTACTGTTCTTCTAGATTACAAGAGCATGGTTGCACATGATTTCATTGTTAAGAACAGGAAAAAGGAGCTTAACTATAGACTGTTATTTGATAAAAATCACCCTGAGACTATTACCTTGCCTGCTCCTTCCTTGTTTGATTTATCTGCAGGAGAGTACCTTGTTCCATTGGAGGCCATTCACGCCTGCCGGAACCCCACCTCAGCTACAGAGCCAGATCCGGAACCACAATTTGTTCCTCCACGCCAGTCTGTTTACCAGTGGGATCCAGAGGAGGTTGCCAACCAGTGGCAACCCGAGGCTTCATCTCAGTACGACCCCAATTACAACTTCGGATATCCGCCAGGCCAGCCATGGCCATAGACCAACTTAGGCCAAAAGCCTAAGCTTGGGGGAGTATGTATTTCTCATCGACATTATATTCATATTCACACACTCATGCTAGTTGTCGGTGCTCATACTTTTTCATTGTAATATCCATGCTAGTTTATTTTCCTTTTTATGCTTTCTTCTTGCGAGTTTGATAAACCTTAAGAAAAAAGAAAAATTAGTAGTAGCTTTTAGCTAGTTTACTTTCTTGCTTGTAGTAGTAACAGTTAAAGAAAACCGAAAAATATTTCTTGTTCTTCTTTTGCTTGTTGGGAGCTTTCCCGTGTAAATAGTTTTATTTCTTTTCTTTTCTTTGGGGGTCGATAGTAGAAGACCATAATGAAAGTGTTAAAGTGGCTCTTATATGCATTATTGTTGATTTAACCAAGAGCCCATATTATCTTGTCTTCTCCTATTTTTTGAATGCCTGCAGATTCCAGCTTAGTCCAATGCACGTGCACTATTATTAGTATTCACATCATTTGGTCATGCAAGTGAAAGGCAATAATGACGATATATGATGGACTGATTGAGATGAGAGAAGCTGGTATGAACTCGGCCTCTCTTGTTTTTGTAAATATGATTAGTTCATCGTTCCTGATTCAGCCTATTATGAATAAACATGTTTGCAATGACAATTAGAGATTATAGTTGCTTATTCCATGCTTAATTAGCTAGGAGTTTATAATGGTTTACCTTGCGTGTCAACATGCTATTAAAATGGTTGTGATCTGGTATGATAGGGTGGTATCCTCCTTTGAATGATTCGAGTGACTTGACTTGGCACATGTTCATGCATGTAGTTGAAACAAAATCAACATAGCCTTCATGATATTTATGTTCATGGTGGATTATATCCTACTCATGCTTCCACTCAATGTTTATTAATTTTAATGCATGTTCATGACTGTTGTCGCTCTCTAGTTGGAGCTTCCCAGTCTTTTGCTATCCTTCACTTGTAATAAGTGGGAATACTGTTTGTGCATCCAATCCCTGAAACCCCAAAGTTATTCCATATGAGTTCACTATACCTTCCTATATGCGGTATCCACCTGCCGTTCCAAGTAAATTTGTATGTGCCAAACTCTAAACCTTCAAATGAAATTATGTTTTGCATGCTCGAATAGCTCATGTATCAACTAGGGTTGTCTGTATCTTCCATGCTAGGCGGGTTATTCTCAAGAGGAGTGGACTCCGCTCCTCACTCATGAGAAAATGGCTGGTCAATGGGATGTCCAGTCCCATGCTTTATGCAAATCAAATCGAAATAATTGCAAACAAAATTCCCCCGGGACTCTTGTTAGTTGGAGGCACTTGTTGTTTCGAGCAAGCCATGGATTGATGCTTGTTGGTGGAGGGGAGTATAAACTTTACCATTCTATTTGGGAACCTCCTATAATGTGTGTAGCATGGAAGATACCGCCATCTCTTGGTTTTTATGTTGACAATGAAAGTATGCCGCTCAAGATATTATTTATCTCTGATTTAAAATCGAGCTCTGGCACCTCTACAAATCCCTGATTCCCTCTGCGAAGGGCCTATCTATTTACTTTTATGTTGAGTCATCACCCTCTTATTTAAAAGCACCAGCTGGAGAGCACCACTGTCATTTGCATCCACTACTATTAATTTATATTGGGTATGATTATGACTGGATCTCTTTTACCATGAATTACAATGTTTAGTCAGTCCTTGATCTTTAAAGGTGCTCTGCATTTATGTTTTGCGGTCTCAGAAAGGGCTAGCGAGATACCATCTTGTTATATAATATCATGATTGTTTTGAGAAAGTGTTGTCATCCGAGATTTATTATTATTGCTCGCTAGTTGATTATGCCATTGACATGAGTAAATATGAGACCTAAATGTTTTTGTGAACCACGCAAGCCTCCGGGGCTGGTGGCCCCTCCCGGTGGACCCCCGGACCCCTCTGGTGGTCCCGGTACACTACCGGTGATGCCCAGAACACTTCCGGTAGCCAAAACCATACTTCCTGTATATAAATCTTTACCTCCGGACCATTCCGAAACTCCTCGCAACGTCCGAGATCTCATCCGGGACTCCGAACAACATTCGGTAACCGCGTACATACTTTCCCTTATAACCCTAGCGTCATCGAACCTTAAGTGTGTAGACCCTACGGGTTCGGGAGACATGTAGACATGACCGAGACAACTCTCCGGTCAATAACCAACAGCGGGATCTGGATACCCATGTTGGCTCCCACATGTTCCACGATGATTTCATCGGATGAACCACGATGTCGAGGATTCAATCAATCCCGTATTCAATTCCCTTTGTCTAGCGGTATTGCACTTGCCCGAGATTCGATCGTCGGTATCTCGATACCTTGTTCAATCTCGTTACCGGCAAGTCTCTTTACTCGTTCCGTAACACATCATCCCGTGATCAACTCCTTGGTCACTTTTCGCATATGATGATGTCCTACCTTGTGGGCCCAGAGATACCTCTCCATTACACGGAGTGACAAATCCCAGTCTCGATTCGTGCCAACCCAACAGACACTTTAGGAGATACCCATAGTGCACCTTTATAGCCACCCAGTTACGTTGTGACGTTTGGCACACCCAAAGCACTCCTACGGTATCCGGGAGTTGTACAATCTCATGGTCTAAGGAAAGGATACTTGACATTAGAAAAGCTTTAGCATACGAACTACACGATCTTGTGCTAGGCCTAGGATTGGGTCTTGTCCATCACGTCATTCTCCTAATGATGTGATCCCGTTATCAACGACATCCAATGTCCATGGTCAGGAAACCGTAACCATCTATTGATCAATGAGCTAGTCAATTAGAGGCTTACTAGGGACATGGTGTTGTCTATGTATCCACACATGTATCTGAGTTTCCCATCAATACAATTCTAGCATGGATAACAAACGATTATCATGAACAAGGAAATATAATAATAACTAATTTATTATTGCCTCTAGGGCATATTTCCAACAGTCTCCCACTTGCACTAGAGTCAATAATCCAGTTCACATCGCTATGTGATTAACACTCAAGGTCACATCCCCATGTGACTAACACCCAAAGAGTTTAGGGTTTTATCATGTTACGCTTGTGAGAGATGTTATAGTCAACGGGTCTGAACCTTTCAGATCCGTGTGTGCTTTACAAATCTCTATGTCATCTCCTAGATGCAGCTACCACGCTCTATTTGGAGCTATTCCAAATAACTGTTCTACTTTACGAATCCAGTTTACTACTCAGAATAATCTGGATTAGTGTCAAAGTTTGCATCGGCGTAACCCTTTACGACGAACTCTTTTACCACCTCCATAATCGAGAAAATTCCTCAGTCCACTAGTTACCAAGGATAACTTTGACCGTTGTCCTGTGATCCATTCCTGGATCACTCTTGTACCCCTTGACTGACTCATGGCAAGGCACACTTCAGGTGCGGTACACAGCATAGCATACTGTAGATCCTACGTCTAAAGCATAGGGGACGACCTTCGTCCTTTCTCTCTCTTCTGTCGTGGTCAGGTCTTGAGTCTTACTCAATGCTCACACCTTGTAACACAGCCAAGAACTACTTCTTTGCTGATCTATTTTGAACTCCTTCAAAATCTTGTCACGGTATGTATTCATTCGAAAGTACTATTAAGCGTTTTTTATCTATCCTTATAGATCTTGATGCTGAATGTTCAAGTAGCTTAATCCATGTTCTCCATTGAAAAACACTTTCCAAATAACCTTGCATGCTTTCTAGAAATTCTACATCATTTCTGATCAACAATATGTTAACAACATATACTCATCAAAAATTCTATAGTGCTCCCACTCACTTCTTTAGAAATACAAGTTTCTCATAAACTTTGTATAAACCCAAAATCTTTGATCATCTCATCAAAGCATACATTCCAACTCCGAGATGCTTACTCCAGTCCTTAGAAGGATCGGTGGAGTTTTGCATACTTGTTAGCATCTTTCAGGATTGACAAAACCTTCTGGTTGTATCTCACACAACCTTTCCTCAAGAAAATCGTCGAGGAAACAATGTTTTGACATCCTATCTATAAGATTTCATAAATAATGCAGTAACTGCTAACATAATTCCAACAGACTTTTAGCATCGCTACGAGTGAGAAAGTCTCATCGTAGTCAACTCCTTGAACTTGTCAGGAAACATCTTAACGACAAGTCGAGCATTCTCAATGGTGACACTTACCATCATTGTCCGTTTTCCTTTTAAATCCATCTGTACTCAACAGCCTCACGACCATCGAGTCGTTCTGCCAAAGTCTACACTTTGTTTTCATACATGGATCCTGTCTCGGATTTTATGGCCTCGAGCCATTCATCGGAATCCGGGCCCACCATCGCTTCTCCACAGCTCGTAGGTTCATTGTTGTCTAGCAACATGACTTCCAACACAGGATTATGTGCCACTTTGAAATAGCACGCATCCTTGTTGTCCTACGAGGTTTGGTAGTGACTTGATCTGAAGTTACATGATCACTATCATAAGCTTCCACTTCAATTGGTGTAGGTGCCACAGGAACAACTTCCTGTGCCCTGCTACACACTAGTTGAAGTGACGGTTCAATAACCTCATCAAGTCTCCACCATCCTCCCACTCAATTCTTTTGAGAGAAACTTTTTCCTCGAGAAAGGACCCGATTTCAGAAACAATCCCTATTGCTTTCGGATCTGAGATAGGAAGTATACCCAACTGTTTTGGGTGTCCTATGAAGATGCATTTATCTGCTTTGGGTTCGAGCTTATCAGCCTGAAACTTTTTCACATAAGCGTCGTAGCCCCAAACTTTTAAGAAACAACAGCTTAGGTTTCTCTAAACGGTGTCGTCTCAACGGATTTGTGTGGTTCCCTATTTAAAGTGAATGCGGTTGTCTCTAATGTCCAACCCATAAACGATAGTGGTAATTTGATAAGAGACATCATGGTATGCACCATATCCAATAGGGTGCAGTTATGATGTTCGGACACACCATCACACTATGGTGTTCCCGGCGGTATTAGTCGTGAAACAATTTCCACAATGTCTTAATTGTGTGCCAAACTCGTAACTCAGATATAAATCTCTATGATCATATCATAGACATTTTATCCTCTTGTCATGACGATCTTCAACTTCACTCTGAAATTACTTGAACCTTTCAATAATTCAGACTTGTGTTTCATCAAGTAAATACACTTAGCATCTACTCAAATCATCTGTGAAGTAAGAACACAACGATATCCACTGCGTGCCTCGGCACTCATTGGACTGCATACATCAAAATGTGTTACTTCCAACAAGTTGCTTTCTTGTTCCATCTTACTGAAAACGAGGTATTTCAGTCATCTTGCCCATGTGGTATGATTTTACATGTCTCAAGTGATTCAAGATCAAGTGGTCCAAACGATCCATCTGTATGGAGTTTCTTCATGCATATCTACCAATAAACATGGTTCGCATGTCTCAATCTTTTCAAAAACGAGTGAGTCCAAAGATCCATCAACATGGAGCTTCTCCATGCGTTTTATATCAATATGACTCAAATTGCAGTGCCACAAGTATGTTGTACTATCATTACTATCTTATATCTTTTGGCATGAACATGTGTATCACTACGATCGGGATGGTATTATTCAAATACACAGAGTAACCATTATTCTCCTCAAATGAATAACCGTATTGCTATAAACATAATCCAATCATGTCTATGCCCAACGCAAACACCGAATAACAATTATTTAGGTATTAATACCAATCTCGATGGTAGAGGGAGCGTACGATAATTGATTACATCAACCTTGGAAACACTTCCAACACATATCGTTATCTCTCCTTTAGCTAGTCTCCGTTTATTCCGTAGCCTTTTATTTCGAGTTACTAACACTTAGCAACCGAACCGGTATCTAATACCCTGGTGCTACTAGGAGTACCAGTAAGGTACACATGTATATCAATATACTTCTATTGATCTTTCCAGCCTTTCTTATCTACCAAGTATGTAGGGTGGTTCTGCTTCAGTGACCGTTCCCCTTATTACAGAAGCACTTAGTCTCGGGCTTGGGTTCAACTTTGGGTTTCTTCACTAGAGCAGCAACTGATTTGTTGTTTCATGAAGTATCCCTTTCTTGTCCTTGCCCTTCTTGAAACTAGTGGTTTTACTAACCATCAACAATGGATGCTCCCTTTTGATTTCTACTTTCGCAGTGTCGCGAATACCTCAAAGATCATATCCCTGGTATGTTATAGTTCATCATGAAGCTCTAGTAGCTTGGTGGCAGTGACTTTGGAGAACCATCACTATCTTATCTGGAAGATTAACTCCCACTCGATTCAAGCGATTGTAGTGCTCATACAATCTGAGCACATGCTCAACGATTGAGCTTTTCTCCTTAGTTTGCAGGCTTAAGAAACTTGTCAGAGGTCTCATACCTCTTGACATGGGCACTAGCCTGAAATCCCAATTTCAGTCCTTGGAACATCTCATATGTTCTGCGATGTTTCAAAAACGTCTTTGGTGCCTCAATTCTAAACCATTTTGCATTACGCACTGAACTTATCATGTAGTCATCAAAACGTGTATGTCAGATGTTCGCAACATCCACAAACGACGCTCGAGGTTCAGCACACTGAGCAGTGCATTAAGGACATAATCCTTCTGCGCAGCAATGAGGACAATCCTCAGTTTACGGACCCAGTCCGCATAATTGCTACTATCAACTTTCAACTAAATTTTCTCTAGGAATGTATCTAAAACAGTAGAACTAAAGCGTAAGCTATGACATAATTTGCAAAGTCCTTTTGACTATGTTCATGATAATTGAGTTCATCTGATTATTTAATGAACTCCCACTCAGATAGACATCCCTCTAGTCATCTAAGTGATACATGATCCGAATCAACTAGGCCGTGTCCGATCATCACGTGAGACGGACTAGTCATCATCGGTGAACATCTTCATGTTGATCGTATCTTCTATACGACTCATGTTCGACCTTTCGGTCCTCCGTGTTCCGAGGCCATGTCTGTACATGCTAGGCTCGTCAAGTCAACCTAAGTGTTTCGCATGTGTTCCGAGGCCATGTTTGTAAAAGCTAGGCTCGTCAAGTCAACCTAAGTGTTTCGCATGTGTTCCGAGGCCATGTCTGTACATGCTAGGCTCGTCAACACCCGTTGTATTCGAACGTTAGAATCTATCACACCCGATCATCATGTGGTGCTTCGAAACGACGAACCTCCACAACGATGCACAGTTAGGGAGAACACTTTTCTTGAAATTTTAGTGAGGGATCATCTTATTTAAGCTATCGTCGTTCTAAGCAAATAAGATGTAAAACATGATAAACATCACATGCAATCAAATAGTGACATGATATGGCCATCATCACTTTGCTCCTTTTGATCTCCATCTTCGGGGCTCCATGATCATCATCGTCACCGGCATGACACCATGATCTCCATCATCATGATCTCCATCATCGTGTCTTCACGAAGTTGTCTCGCCAACTATTACTTCTACTACTACAGCTAACGGTTAGCAATAAAGTAAAGTAATTACATGACGTTTATGTTGACACGCAGGTCATTAATAAATTAAGACAACTCCTATGGCTCCTGCCGGTTTTCATACTCATCGACATACAAGTCGTGATTCCTATTACAAGAACATGATCAATCTCACACATCACATATCATTCATCACATCCTTTTTGGCCACATCACATCACATAGCATACCCTGCAAAAACAAGTTAGACGTCCTCTAATTGTTGTTGCATGTTTTTACGTGGCTGCTATAGGTTTCTAGCAAGAACGTTTCTTACCTACGCAAAACCACAACGTGATATGCCAATTTCTATTTACCCTTCATAAGGACCCTTTTCATTGAATCCGATCCGACTAAAGTGGGAGAGACAGACACCCGCTAGCCACCTTATGCAACTAGTGCATGTCAGTCGGTGGAACCTGTCTCACGTAAGAGTACGTGTAAGGTCGGTCCGGGCCGCTTCATCCCACGATGCACCGAATCAAGATAAGACTAGTAACGGCAAGTAAATTGACAAAATCGACGCCCACAACTACTTTGTGTTCTACTCGTGCATAGAAACTACGCATAGACCTAGCTCATGATGCCACTGTTGGGTATCGTAGCAGAAATTTAAAATTTTCTACGCATCACCAAGATTAATCTATGGAGTAATCTAGCAACGAGGGGAAGTAGAGTGCATCTACATACCCTTGTAGATCGCTAAGCAGAAGCGTTCAAGTGAACGGGGTTGATGGAGTCGTACTCGTTGTGATCCAAATCACCGATGATCCTAGTGCCGAACGGACGGCACCTCCGCGTTCAACACACATGCAGCCCGGTGACGTCTCCCATGCCTTGATCCAGCAAGAAGAGAGGGAGAGGTTGGGGAAGACTCCGTCCAGCAGCAGCACGACGGTGTGGTGGTGGAGGAGGAGCGCGGGACTCCAGCAGGGCTTCGCCAAGCACTACGTGAGACAAGGAGGGAGAGAGGTAGGGCTGCGCCAAGAGGGAGATCGAATCATGTGTTGGGCAGCCCCTAGACCTCAACTATATATAGGGGGAGGGGAGGGGCTGCGCCCCCACCTAGGGTTCCCTCCCTAGGGGCGGTGGCAGCCCCCAGATCCCATATGGGAGGCGGCCAAGGGGAGAGAGAGGGGGCGCACCTAGGGTGGGCCTTAGGGCCCATCTGCGCCTAGGGTTTGCCCCCTCTCCTCTTGAGGGCACCTTGGGCCTTGGTGGGAGGCGCCCCAGCCCACATAGGGGCTGGTCCCTTTCCACTTATGGCCCACGCAATCCTCCGGGGCTGGTGGCCCCTCCCGGTGGACCCCCGGACCCCTCCGGTGGTCCCGGTACACTACCGGTGATGCCCAGAACACTTCCGGTGGCCAAAACCATACTTCCTATATATAAATCTTTACCTCCGGACCATTCTGGAACTCCTCGCGATGTCCGGGATCTCATCCGGGACTCCGAACAACATTTGGTAACCGCGTACATACTTTCCCTTATAACCCTAGCGTCATCGAACCTTAAGTGTGTAGACCCTACGGGTTCGGGAGACATGTAGACATGACCGAGACAACTCTCCGGTCAATAAACAACAGCGGGATCTGGATACCCATGTTGGCTCCCACATGTTCCATGATGATTTCATCGGATGAACCACGATGTCGAGGATTCAATCAATCCCGTATTCAATTCCCTTTGTCTAGCGGTATTGCACTTGCCCGAGATTCGATCGTCCGTATCTCGATACCTTGTTCAATCTTGTTACCGGCAAGTCTCTTTACTCGTTCCGTAACACATCATCCCGTGATCAACTCCTTGGTCACTTTGCGCATATGATGATGTCCTACCGAGTGGGCCCAGAGATACCTCTCCATTACACGGAGTGACAAATCCCAGTCTCGATTCGTGCCAACCCAACAGACACTTTCGGAGATACCCGTAGTGCACCTTTATAGACACCCAGTTACGTTGTGACGTTTGGCACACCCAAAGCACTCCTACGGTATCCAGGAGTTGTACAATCTCATGGTCTAAGGAAAGGATACTTGACATTAGAAAATCTTTAGCATAAAACTACATGATCTTGTGCTAGGCTTAGGATTGGGTCTTGTCCATCACGTCATTCTCCTAATGATGTGATCCCGTTATCAACGACATCCAATGTCCATGGTCAGGAAACCGTAACCATCTATTGATCAACGAGCTAGTCAACTAGAGGCTTACTAGGGACATGGTGTTGTCTATGTATCCACACATGTATCTGAGTTTCCCATCAATATAATTCTAGCATGGATAACAAACGATTATCATGAACAAGGAAATATAATAATAACTAATTTATTATTGCCTCTAGGGCATATTTCCAACACTATCTTCATCACACAAAGTATTTAATCATGCACAACCCCGATGACAAGCCAAGCAATTGTTTCACACTTTTCGTGTTCTCAAACTTTTTCAATCTTCACGCAATACATGAGCGTGAGCCATGGACATAGCGCTATATGTGAATAGAATGGTGGTTGTGGAGAAGACAAAAAGGGAGAAGATAGTCTCACATCAAATAGGCGTATCAACAGGCTATGGAGATGCTCATCAATAGATATCAATGTGAGTGAGTAGGGATTGCCATGCAACGGATGCACTAGAGCTATAAGTATATGAAAGCTCAACAAAAGAAACTAAGTGGGTGTGCATCCAACTCGCTTGCTCACGAAGACCTAGGGCATTTTGAGGAAGCCCATCATTGGAATATACAAGCCAAGTTCTATAATGAAAATTTTCCCACTAGTATATGAAAGTGACAACATAAGAGACTCTCTATCATGAAGATCATGGTGCTACTTTGAAGCACAAGTGTGGTAAAAGGATAGTAGCATTGTCCCTTCTCTCTTTTTCTCTCACTTTTTTTTCTTCTTTGGCCTTTTCTCTTTTTTTATGGCCTCTCTTTTTTTCTGTTTTTTTATTTAGTCCGGAGTCTCACCCCGACTTATGGGGGAATCATAGTCGCCATCATCATTTCCTCACTTGGGACAATGCTCTAATAATGATGATCATCACATCTTTATTTTCTTACAATTCAAGAATTACAACTCAATACTTAGAACAACAATATGACTCTATCTGATTGCCTCCGGCGGAGTACTGGGATATGCAATGAATCAAGAGTGACATGTATGAAAGAATTATGAAAGGTGGCTTTGCCACAAATACGATGTCAACTACATGATCATGCAAAGCAATATGACAACGATGTAGCATGTCATAGCAAACGGAACGGTGGTAAGTTGCATGGCAATATATCTCGGAATGGCTATGGAAATGCCATGATAGGTAGGTATGGTGGATGTTTTGAGGAAGGTATATGGTGGGTTTATGATACCGGTGAAAAGTGCGCGGTATTAGAGAGGCTAGCAATGTTGGAAGGATGAGAGTGCGTATAATCCATGGACTCAACATTAGTCATAAAGAACTCATATACTTGTTGCAAAAATCTGTTAGTTATCGAAACAAAGTATTACGCGCATGCTCCTAGGGGGATAGATTGGTAGGAAAAGACCATCGCTCGTCCCCGACCGCCACTCATAAGGAAGACAATCAATAAATAAATCATGCTCCGACTTCATCACATAACGATTCACCATACATGCATGCTACGGGAATCACAAACTTTAACACAAGTATTTCTCAAATTCAAAACTACTCAACTAGCATGACTCTAATATTACCATCTTCATATCTCAAAACAATTATCAAGCATCCAACTTCTCATAGTATTCAACACACTCATAAGATTTTTTTTACTAATCTTGAATGCCTATCATAATTAAAGCAAATTACCACGCTGTTTTGTAGGACTCTCAAAATAATACAAGTGAAGCATGAGAGAACAATAGTTTCTATAAAACAAATCCACCACCATGCTCTAAAAGATATAAGTGAAGCACTAGAGCAAAAACTATATAGCTCAAAAGACATAAGTGAAGCACATAGAGTATTCTAACAAATTCCGAATCAAGTGTGTCTCTCTCAAAAGGTGTGTACAACAAGGATGATTGTGGAAAATTAACAAATAAAGACTCAAATAATACAAGATGCTCCAAGCAAAACACATACCATGTGGTGAATAAAAATATAACTCCAAGTAAATTTATCGATGGATGGGGACGAAAGAGGGGATGCCTTCCGGGGCATCCCCAAGCTTTGGCTTTTAGGTATCCTTAGATTATCTCGGGGTGCCATGGGCATCCCCAAGCTTAGGTTCTTGCCACTCCTTGTTCCATACTCCATCAAATATTTATCCAAAACTTGAAAACTTCACAACACAAAACTTAACAGAAAATCTTGTGAGCTCCGTTAGCGAAAGAAAACAAAACACCACTTCAAGGTACTGTATTGAACTCATTCTTTATTTATATTGGTGCTAAACCTACTGTATTCCAACTTCTCTATGGTTTCTAAACTATTTTACTAGCCATAGATTCATCAAAATAAGCAAACAACACACGAAAAGCAGAATCTGTCAAAAACAGAACAGTTTATGGTAATATGTAACTAACGCAAACTTCTGGAACTCCAAAACTTCTACCAAAATAGGACGACCTAGACAATTTTTTTTAATGATCTTCTACAATTGAAGTCAATATTTTCTCACGTTCTGGTGATTTTTAACAATTGTTTTCGTGAACAGAAAGTTTCTGGAATTTTCAGCAAGATCAAATAACAATCATCCAAGAAGATCCTATAGGTTTAACTTGGCACAAACACTAATTAAAACATAAAAAAATATAACCAGAGGCTAGATCAAATATTTATTCCTAAACAGAAGCAAAAAGCAAAAAACTAAAAATAAAATTGGGTTGCCTCTCAACAAGCGATATCGTTTAACGCCCCTAGCTAGGCATAAAAGCAAGGATAGATCTAAGAATTGTCATCTTTGGTAGGCAATTCTTCAATAAGACACCTATAACACTTAGGAGTTTCTTTCTTTCTATTAATTATCAGACTCCTAGGCACAAAATCGAAAAAATCATTTGTAGCAAATGGTTCCTTAATGATAGCAAAAAGATTGGGATGAACACTTATTGATTTGAGATCCGCAGTTTCCTTATTAGAGGATTCACCCTTATTTTTAGGAACATACATAAGCTTGGCAATTTTGGTAGGAGAATTTGAAGTGTTCTTTACGGAAGGAAAGGCGGTCCCCAAGTTGGTAACGACACCCTCAAGTTTATCGATTCTAGTGGAATCTTGATTTATTCTTTCATTAACCATGGGTTCCTTTTCTTTAAAAAATATTCAAAGTGACTCCTACCTTAGATCCATATTGGGTAATTTGGTTGTGGACCTTTTTATCCAAATTTTCAATTAACTCTATGGTAGCAACTTTATTTTCAATAATTTCAAGTCTTTGCATCACATGCTCCAAAGTTAACATAGTTCCATTAACCAAAAGAGGTGGTGGGCCAAACAAATCTATCATAACATTATAAGAATCAAAAGTATGGCTACCCAAGAAATTTCCTCCGGTAATGGTATCAAGAATGTATCTATTCCAAGGAGTGATGCCTACATAAAAATTGCGAAGAAGAACGGAAGTAGATTGCTTCCTAGTAGATCTATTTTGCGCATTGCAAATTCTGTACCAACCATCTTTTAGATTTTCTCCCTCCCTTTGTTTAAAATTAAGAACTTCATTCTCGGGAGATAAAGGAGTAGATAAAAGACTAGCCATAATGATGAAGCAAGCGAGAGGCAAACGGAAAAGAGAGGGCGAATAAAACGGCAAGGGTGAAGTGGGGGATAGGAAAACGAGAGGCAAATGGCAAATAATGTAATGCGAGGGATAAGAGTTTATGATGGGTACTTGGTATGTTGACTTTTGCATAGACTCCCTGGCAATGGCGCCAGAAATGGCTCGTTGTCGGGAGAGCAAATCTTGACTTGACTTGGCGTAAGCCTCCCCGGCAACGGCGCCAGAAATCCTTCTTGCTACCTCTTGAGCACTGCGTTGGTTTTTCCCTTGAAGAGGAAAGGTGATGCAGTAAAGTAGTGTAAGTATTTCCCTTAGTTTTGAGAACCAAGGTATCAATCCAGTAGGAGACCACGCTCAAGTCCCTTGCATCTACACAAACAAATAAGAACCTCGCAACCAACGCGATAAAGGGGTTGTCAATCCCTTCACGGTCACTTACGAGAGTGAGATCTAATAGATATGATAAGATAATATTTTTGGTATTTTTATGATAAAGATGCAAAGTAAAATAAAAGGCAATAAAAATAGCTAGTTGAAGGAAGATTAATATGATGGAAAATAGACCCGGGGGGCATAGGTTTCACTAGTGGCTTCTCTCAAGAGCATAAGTATTACGGTGGGTGAACAAATTACTGTTGAGCAATTGATAGAATTGATCATAGTTATGAGAATATCTAGGTATGATCATGTATATAGGCATCATGCCCGTGACAAGTAGACCGACTCCTGCCTGCATCTACTACTATTACTCCACACATCGCCCGCTATCCAGCATGCATCTAGAGTATTAAGTTCATAAGAACGGAGTAACGCTTTAAGCAAGATGACATGATGTAGAGGGACAAACTCATGCAATCTGATATAAACCCCATCTTGTTATCCTCGATGGCAACAATACAATACGTGCCTTGCTGCCCCTGCTGTCACTGGGAAAGGACACCGCAAGATTGAACCCAAAGCTAAGCATTTCTCCCATTGCAAGAAAGATCAATCTAGTAGGCCAAACCAAACTGATAATTCGAAGAGACTTGCAAAGATAACCAATCATACATAAAAGAATTCAGAGAAGATTCAAATATTGTTCATAGATAAACTTGATCATAAACCCACAATTCATCTGTCTCAACAAACACACCGCAAAAGAAGATTACATCGAATAGATCTCCACGAGAATCATGGAGAACTTTGTATTGAGATCCAAAGAGAGAGAAGTAGCCATCTAGCTAATAACTATGGACTCGAAGGACTGAGGTAAACTACTCACACATCATCGGAGAGGCTATGGTGTTGATGTACAAGCCCTCAGTGATCAATGCCCCCTCCGGCAGGACACCGGAAAAGGCCCCAAGATGGGATCTCACGGGTACAGAAGGTTGCGGCGGTGGAATTAGGTTTTCGTGGATGCTTCTATTGGTTTGTGGGTACGTGGGTATATATAGGAGGAAGAAGTACGTCGGTGGAGCAACATGGGCCCCACGAGGGTGGAGGGCGCGCTTGGGGGGGTAAGCGCACCCCCCTGCCTCGTGCTTTCCTGGTTGATTTCTTGACGTGGACTCCAAGTCCTCTGGATCACGTTTGTTCCGAAAATCACGTTCCCAAAGATTTCATTCCGTTTGGAATCCGTTTGATATTCTTTTCTGCAAAACACTGAAATAGGCAAAGAATAGCAATTTGGGTTGGGCCTCCGGTTAATAGGTTGGTCCCAAAAATAATATAAAAGTGTATAATAAAGCCCATTAAACATCCAAAACAGAATATAATATAGCATGGAACAATCAAAAATTATAGATACGTTGGAGACGTATCATTCTGAGATTGATGTTGCTATGACTTTGCTATGCTTAATGCTTCTCACTAGGGCCCGAGTGCCATGATTTCAGATCTGAACCTATTATGTTTTCATGAATATATGTGAGTTCTTGATCCTATCTTGCAAGTCTATAGTCACCTACTATGTGTTATGATCCGGCAACCCTGAAGTGACAATAATCGGGACCACTCCCGGTGATGATCGTAGTTTGAGGACTTCATGTATCCACTATGTGTTAATGCTTTGGTCCGGTACTCTATTAAAAGGAGGCCTTAATATCCCTTAGTTTTCAATAGGACCCCGCTGCCACGAGAGGGTAGGACAAAAGATGTCATGCAAGTTCTTTTCCATAAGCACGTATGACTACATTCGGAATACATGCCTACATTACATTGATGAATTGGAGCTAGTTCTGTGTCACCCTATGTGATGACTGTTACATGATGAACCGCAACAAGCATAATTCTCCATCACCGATCCAATGCCTATGAGCTTTTCACATATTGTTCTTCGCTTATTTACTTTTTCGTTGCTACTGTTAATCACTATAAAACCCAAAAATATTACTTTTGCTATTGTTACCGTTACTATCATACTACTTTGCTACTAAATACTTTGTTGCAGATATTAATTTATCCAGGTGTGGTTGAATTGACAACGCAACTGCTAATACTTGAGAATATTCTTTGGCTCCCCTTGTGTCGAATCAATAAATTTGGGTTGAATACTCTACCATCGAAAACTATTGTGATCCCCTATACTTGTGGGTTATCATCTCCCAAGGTCTCCATTAATGGCACCCGAGCCTCTGTTTAATGGCGTGGCAATGTCTCACTCAACTGTGATTTAAGAGAGAAAAAAGAAAATTGAAAAGAAAATTTTGCATGGATCTTGATGTAAGATCCGACGAACCTATATAGCATCTACTGCGACTTATAGCAAGACTGATGAATATATATATATAAGGACAACGAGAGTGGATAATAATTGTCTTACATAATTAGGAAGATAATTAAAAAAAACCACATGCGGCTACGCCCGAAATACACAAGGGCAAAAGAAGAAGGAAGATGCATACAACGATCTTGCTCACTGATCTCTACTTTCTTTATGCGCTGCAGGTCGCGAAGACTAGTTCTCGCGGTAGGCGATGATCTCTTTCATCAGTTTCATGTCCTTAATATGCTGCTTGGCAGCATCCATGGATTCTTCCACCAGCCTATTGCGCTCGATGCGGAGCATGGCATTCTCATCCATAAGTTTCTTGATAATGACGCCCGTCCTCTGCAACAAGGCAGCGGTCTCCTCCTGCTTCGCCCTTCCGGTGATCTTCGCCCTCAGCAGGTCGCGCTCGTCCCGGAGCTTCACATTGCCCTCCCCTAGTTGTCGGATGACGCCGGTAGCCTCGTCCTGCAACCTCGCCCAGCCGGAGATCTGATCCATCTGGCTATGGACCATCACATGCATGTGCCTGTAAGAGTCCTCGCCTGCCCGCGAGAAATTTTCCCAGGTCGCCGAGGTGTGGCGGGACCTCCGTGCTGCTTCGGCGGCGCGGCGGGACATCTCTGCTGCTTCTGCAGCATGGCCGGACCAGTCTGCTACATCGACGGCGCGGCGGGACCTCTATGCTGCTTCGGTGGCGCGGCGGGACCTCTGTGCTGCTACTGCTGCGCGGCTGGACATGTCGGCTGCTTTCGCAGAGGCGGGACATCTCTCATGCTTCCTCTTCCATGCTCACCTCTCCCTGGTGGGAATCTCTCGACTCAGAACTCACGCTGGCCATGGCTTGATTGACTTGATTGTTTTTTGTGGATGAGGAGTTGAGGAGGAATGTGCAGACATCTTAGCATAGTAGTATTTATAACCGAGTACTACTAATACGCTCCGAAGTGGGAAACCGTTTAGGTTGTGATCGGTGTGAACAGATTTGCAATTAAATATAGTGTGGTAGTAGTAGTAATTTGGAATGCGACGAGACGTGCTCAAAATTTATTGGCGGTTCTAGTTTCGAAGTGCGGTACTATTTCCGGATGGCGTAACGTCGGCACGTTTTCTCGGCCGTGGTGTAGCATATGCCATGGTACTAGTTCTTTTTCTACTGCTGTGTATGTGCAAAAACTGGCACCGTCGGATACATATCTTACGCTTGGCGTTCGACAGGAATAGCCTCGTGGTGAGCTATAGAGTAGTCTTTTTCTCAGACGCATTACACCTATCTCTCGGGACTTATCGCACGCACCATCACTGCTCCCTAGGTCGATGCCACCCACATACACTTGTACTCTGAGAAGAGGTGCACGCACGCACTCGTCCTCTCTCACACATGCATCTGTAGCTACGAATTGTAGTGTTCTCAACCATCCGATTGGCTCTATCATAGGTTTCACGTTGCTCCTTGGCCTTGAGATTGAGAAGTTTAAAACGCGGAGGCTAAGATGGAGGCGCGAGGTTTTGGTTAATGTGCGGGCCGCACACGGCACCAACACGACACGAGTTTCATCTGCCTAGTGCGCGTGCAGTCGGGTGAGTTGTCCAAGTATAGACACAAGCAGGCCCTCGTTGGTATCTGCGCCTCGACTTTGGCTGGTTATAGTGGAGAGTAACATAGACTAGTAACTAGTCTATGTTACTAGTACCTTCATAGTGGATAGTGTCATATAGTACATGCATAATTTGGCGACGAGCGCTCTCTATATGTACCATCTTTTTTCTTTAATTTCATCTTGTTAGTTTTGCTCCATGGCGCAATCCATCGATACTACTACTGTACAAATGTATACATTTTTTAAAAGGCTAGAGGGCGGGGCAGTCTAGCTTAGTCCTTTTCACGAGAGGCGGGGGCCTTTGTGATTTGACGGCTCATTACTGCTGGAAGGCGGGGCCTTGTGATTTGACTGCTCGTATAAATGTGCCGACGACCTGAGGAGGAGCAAAGAACCATGTGGTATACTCAAGTTTTCCACTGGAGTAGTACTACGACGGAGGAGCACCAAACACGGCAGCCCAGTGCCATATGGCGATAAAAATGATCTAATTTGCTAGTCATCTCATTGTTAGCATTGTTCTATTCATGCCTCGCAGAGAACGTGACACGTGCGGCGAAACACCCAAAGCGAAAGAAGAAACACAAGAGCAAAAGAAGAAGGAAGATTATCATCCCAAAGGATCTAATTCGCCGCGGAGTCGTAACTGCTTCTTCATCGCCTCCACGACCTCCATCTCCTTGCGCGTCTCCTCCGCCATCTTCTTCATTATGTCCATGACGCGGGATTTCTCAACGCGAGCCTTCATCATCTGTTCCACGACCACATTACGTACCTTGATAGCAGCCGGGTGCTCGATGCGGAGCTTCGCCAACTCCTCCTTCTGTTCCATGACGAGGGCCTGCAGCATCTTCATCGAGGAACTACTACTCTCATGCAGCTTCTTCCAGCCGGCGTTCTTCTCCTTCAGCAGGTCGAGCTCATGGTAGAGCTTCGCCTTGTCCTCCTGAAGTTGCAGGATTTCGTCGGTCGCCTTCTTCTCTGAGGCAATGCTCCTCTTCAGCAACATCACCAAGTCGGAGGTCAACTCCCCCTGCTTATTGAGCTCAGCGGGCATGTCGTCAAGGCTCTCCTTCAGCAGCTCCACCAAGTCGTGGATGAACTCCTTCTGCTTATTGAGGTGCTTATTGAGCTGATCGGGCATGCCATCGAGGGATAACGACTCCAGCGCTGCCAGCTCGGCATGTTTGCCTCCGCGGCTAGGGCGCTCCTGGGAACCATCGCCAACCCGTGAGAGATCTTTCGAGGTCTCTGCATGGCGGCGATCCCTCTCTTTTTTTCGCAGCCTTGGTTGCCGCTCCCTTGTTACGAGTAGTTCTCGACCTAGAGCTCTGCGCACCGAACATGGCAAGGACGGACGAAGAAGAAGCACTTATGAGGAGGAAAGGTAGAGTAATTTTCGGTTAGGTAGTTCCCCTTTTTATAACCTAAGTACTAGCTGTTGGGGAACGTAGTAATTTCAAAAAAAATCCTACGCACACGCAAGATCATGGTGATGCATACCAACGAGAGGGGAGAGTGTTGTCTACGTACCCTCGTAGACCGAAGCGGAAGCGTTGCTGCAACATAGAGGAAGTAGTCGTACGTCTTCCCGGTCCAACCGATCCAAGCACCGTTGCTCCGGCACCTCCGAGTTCTTGGCACACGTTCAGCTCGATGACGCTCCCCGAGCTCCGATCCAGCAAAGCTTTGGGGAGGAGTTCCGTCAGCACGACGGCGTGGTGACGATCTTGATGTTCAACCGTCGCAGGGCTTCGCCTAAGCACCGCTACAATATGACCGAGGTGGAATATGGTGGAGCGGGGCACCGCACACGGCTAAGGAACGATCACGAAGATCAACTTGTGTGTCATAGGGTGCCCCCTGCCCCTGTATATAAAGGAGCCAAGGGGAGGAGGCGGCCGGCCAAGGAGGGGCGCGCCAGGGGGGAGTCCTACTCCCACCGGGAGTAGGATTCCCTTCTTTCCTAGTTGGAGAAGGAGAAGGGGGGAAAGAGGAGGAAGAGGGGAAGGAAAGGGGGGCGCCGCCCCCTTCCCTTGTCCTATTCGGACTAGGAAGGGGAGGGGCGCGCGGACACCTCCTGCCTCCTTCCCTCTTCTCCCTCAAGGCCCATGTAGGCCCAATAACCCCCCGGGGGGTTCCGATAACCCCTCGGTACTTCGGTAAAATGCCGATTTCACCCGGAACCATTCCGATGTCCAAATATAGGCTTCCAATATATCGATCTTTATGTCTCGACCATTTCGAGACTCCTCGTCATGTCCGTGATCACATCCGGGACTCCGAATAACATTCGGTACATCAAAATACATAAACTCATAATGAAACTGTCATCGTAACTTTAAGCGTGCGGACCCTACGGTTCGAGAACAATGTAGACATGACCGAGACACGTCTCCTATCAATAACCAATAGCGGGACCTGGATGCCCATATTGGCTCCTACATATTCTACGAAGATCTTTATCGGTCTGACCGCATAACAACATACGTTGTTCTCTTTGTCATCGGTATGTTGCTTGCCCGAGATTCGATCGTCGGTATCCAGTACCTAGTTCAATCTCGTTACCGGCAAGTCTCTTTACTCGTTCTGTAATACATCATCTCACAACTAACACATTAGTTGCAATGCTTGCAAGGCTTATGTGATGTGCATTACCGAGAGGCCCCAGAGATACCTCTCCGACAATCGGAGTGACAAATCCTAATCTCGAAATACGCCAACCCAACATGTACCTTTGGAGACACCTGTAGAGCTCCTTTATAATCACCCAGTTACGTTGTGACGTTTGGTAGCACGCAAAGTGTTCCTCCGGTAAACGGGAGTTGCATAATCTCATAGTCATAGGAACATGTATAAGTCATGAAGAAAGCAATAGCAACATACTAAACGATCGGGTGCTAAGCTAACGAATGGGTCATGTCAATCACATCATTCTCCTAATGATGTGATCCCATTAATCAAATGACAACTCATGTCTATGGCTAGGAAACTTAACCATCTTTGATCAACGAGCTAGTCAAGTAGAGGCATACTAGTGACACTCTGTTTGTCTATGTATTCACACATGTATTATGTTTCCGGTTTATACAATTCTAGCATGAATAATAAACATTTATCATGAAATAAGGAAATAAATAATAACTTTATTATTACCTCTAGGGCATATTTCCTTCAGTCTCTCACTTGCACTAGAGTCAATAATCTAGTTCACATCGCCATGTGATTTAACAGCAATAGTTCACATCACCATGTGATTAACACCCATAGTTCACATCGATATGTGACCAACAGCAAAAGGGTTTACTAGAGTCAGTAATCTAGTTCACATCGCTATGTGATTAACACCCAAAGAGTACTAAGGTGTGATCATGTTTTGCTTGTGACATAATTTTAGTCAACTGGTCTGTCATATTCAGATCCGTAAGTATTTTGCAAATTTCTATGTCAACAATACTCTGCACGGAGCTACTCTAGCTAATTGCTCCCACTTTCAATATGTATCTAGACCGAGACTTAGTGTCATCTAGATTAGTGTCAAAACTTGCATCAACGTAACCCTTTACGACGAACCTTTTGTCACCTCCATAATCGAGAAACATATCCTTATTCCACTAAGGATAATTTTGACTGCTGTCCAGTGATCTACTCCTAGATCACTATTGTACTCCCTTGCTAAACACAGTGTAGGGTATACAATAGATCTGGTACACAGCATGGCATACTTTATAGAACCTATGGCCAAGGCATAGGGAATGACTTTCATTCTCTTTCTATCTTCTGCCGTGGTCGGGTTTTTGAGTCTTACTCAATTTCACACCTTGTAACACAGGCAAGAACTCTTTCTTTGACTGTTCCATTTTGAACTACTTCAAAATCTTGTCAAGGTATGTACTCATTGAAAAAACTTATCAAGCGTCTTGATCTATCTATATAGATCTTGATGCTCAATATGTAAGCAGCTTCACCGAGGTCCTTCTTCGAAAAACTCCTTTCAAATACTCCTTTATGCTTCGCAGAATAATTCTACATTATTTCCGATCAACAATATGTCATTTACATATACTTATCAGAAATGTTGTAGTGCTCCCACTCACTTTCTTGTAAATACAGGCTTCACCGCAAGTCTGTATAATACTATATGCTTTGATCAACTTATCAAAGCGTATATTCCAACTCCGAGATGCTTGCACCAGTCCATAGATGGATCGCTGGAGCTTGCAAATTTTGTTAACACCTTTAGGATCGACAAAACCTTCTAGTTGCATCGTATACAACTCTTCTTT
This sequence comes from Aegilops umbellulata, assembly GCA_032464435.1. Classification (NCBI taxonomy): domain Eukaryota; kingdom Viridiplantae; phylum Streptophyta; class Magnoliopsida; order Poales; family Poaceae; genus Aegilops; species Aegilops umbellulata. Next base: position 55,232,279 of record CP136057.1, read on the forward strand.
AATAAATCATTAAGGAATGCAATTTTGTTTATCCATTTGCCGGATTTCATAAAATGCGGCAATTGCTAACATGATTCGGACAGACTTAAGCATAGATACGAGTGAGAAACTCTCATCGTAGTCAACACCTTGAACTTGTCGAAAACCTTTTGCGACAATTCTAGCTTTGTAGATAGTAACACTACTATCAGCGTCTGTCTTCCTCTTGAAGATCCATTTATTTTCTATGGCTGGCCGATCATCGGGCAAATCCATCAAAGTACATACTTTGTTCTCATACATGGATCATATCTCAGATTTCATGGCCTCAAACCATTTCGCGGAATCTGGGCTCATCATCGCTTCCTCATAGTCCGCAAGTTCGTCATGGTCTAGTAACATGACTTCCAGAACAGGATTACTGTACCACTCTGGTGCGGATCTCACTCGGGTTTACCTACGAGATTCGGTAGTAACTTGATCTGAAGTTACATGATCATCATCATTAGCTTCCTCACTAATTGGTGTAGTAGTCACAAGAACAGATTTCTGTGATGAACTACTTTCCAATAAGGGAGAAGGTACAATTACCTTATCAAGTTTTCTACTTTCCTCCCACTCACTTCTTTCAAGAGAAACTCCTTCTCTGGAAAGGATCCATTCTCAGCAACAAATCTCATGCCTTCGGATCTGTGATAGAAGGTGTACCCAACATTTCCTTTTGGGTATCCTATGAAGACGCACTTCTCCGATTTAGGTTTGAGCTTATCAGGATGAAACTTTTTCATATAAGCATCACAACCCCAAACTTTAAGAAACGACAACTTTGGTTTCTTGCCAAACCATAGTTCAGATTGTGTCGTCTCAACGGATTTAGATGGTGCCCTTTTTAACGTGAATGCAGCTGTCTCTAATGCATAACCCCAAAACGATAGTGGTAAATCGGTAAGAAACATCATAGATTGCACTATATCAAATAAAGTACGGTTATGACGTTCGGACACACCATTATGCTGTGGTGTTCCAGGTGGCATGAGTTTGTGAAACTATTCCACATTGTTTTAATTGAAGACCAAACTCATAACTCAAATATTTGTCTCCGCGATCAGATCCTGGAAACCTTATCTTCTTGTCATGATGATTTTCCACCTCACTCTGAAATTCTTTGAACTGTTCAAATGTTTCAGACTTATGTTTCATCAAGTAGATATACCCATATCTACTTAAATCATCTGTGAAGGTCAGAAAATAACGATACCTGCCACGAGCCTTAACACTTATCGGATCGCATACATCAGTATGTATTATTTCCAATAAGTCAGTTGCTCACTCCATTGTTCCGGAGAACGGAGTCTTAGTCATCTTGCCCATGAGGCATGGTTCGCAAGCATCAAGTGATTCATAATCAAGTGATTCCAAAAGCCCATCAGCATGGAGTTTCTTCATGCGCTTTACATCAATATGACCTAAACGGCAGTGCCACAAATAAGTTGCACTATCATTATTAACTTTGCATCTTTTGGTTTCAATATTATGAATATGTGTATCACTATGATCGAGATCCAACGAACCATTTTCATTGGGTGTGTAACCATATAAGGTTTTATTCATGTAAACAGAACAACAATTTATTCTCTTACTTAAATGAATAACCGTATTGCAATAAACATGATCAAATCATATTCATGCTCAACACCAAATAACACTTATTTAGGTTCCACACTAATCTCGAAAGTATAGGGAGTGTGCGATGATGATCATATCAATCTTGGAACTACTTCCAACACACATCATCACTTCACCCTTAACTAGTCTCTGTTTATTCTGCAACTCCCGTTTCAAGTTACTAATCATAGCAACTTAACTAGTATCAAATATTTAGGGGTTGCTATAAACACTAGTAAAGTACACATCAATAACATGTATATCAAATATACCTTTGTTTACTTTGCCATCCTTTCTTATCCGCCAAATACTTGGGGCAGTTTTGCTTCCAGTGACCAGTCCCTTTGCAGTAGAAGCACTTAGTCTCAGGCTTAGGTCCAGACTTGGGCTTTTCACTTGAGCAGCAACTTGCTTGCCATTCTTCTTGAAGTTTCCCTTCTTTCCCTTTGCCCTTTTCTTGAAACTAGTGATCTCATCAACACTTGATGTTTTTCTTGATTTCAACCTTCTTCGATTTCAGCATCACGAAGAGCTTGGGAATTACTTTTGTCATCCCTTGCTTATTATAGTTCATCACGAAGTTCTACTAACTTGGTGATGGTGACTTAGAGAATTCTGTCAATCACTATTTTATCTAGAAGATTAACTCCCACTTGATTCAAGCGATTGTAGTACCCAGACAATCTGAGCACATGCTCACTAGTTGAGCGATTCTCCTCCATCTTTTAGCTATAGAACTTGTTTGAGACTTCATATCTCTCAACTCGGGTATTTGCTTCAAATATTAACTTCAACTCCTGGAGCATCTCATATGGTCCATGACGTTCAAAACGTATTTGAAGTCCCGATTCTAAGCTGTTAAGCATGGTGCACTAAACTATCAAGTAGTTATCATATTGAGCTAGCCAAACGTTCATAACGTCTGCATTTGCTCCTGCAATAGGTCTGTCACCTAGCGGTGCATCAAGGACATAATTCTTCTGTGCAGAAATGAGGATAAACCTCAGATTACGGATCCAATCCGCATCATTGCTACTAACATCTTTCAACACAATTTTCTCTAGGAACATATCAAAATAAACATAGGGAAGCAACAACGCGAGCTATTGATCTACAACATAGATATGCTAATACTACCAGGACAAAGTTCATGATAAATTAAAGTTCAATTAATCATATTACATAAGAACTCCCACTTAGATAGACATCCCTCTAATCATCTAAGTGATCACGTGATCCAAATCAACTAAACCATAACCGATCATCACGTGAAATGGATTAATTTTCAATGGTGAACATCTTTATGTTGATCATATCTACTATATGATTCACGCTCGACCTTTCGGTCTCCGTGTTCCGAGGCCATATCTGTATATGCTTGGCTCGTCAAGTATAACCTGAGTATTCCGCGTGTGCAACTATTTTGCACCCGTTGTAGATGGACGTAGAGCTTATCACACCCGATCATCACGTGGTGTCTGGGCACAATGAACTTTGGCAAAGGTGCATACTCAGGGAGAACACTTCTTGATAATTTAGTGAGAGATCATCTTATAATGCTACCGTCAATCAAAGCAAGATAAGATGCATAAAAGATAAACATCACATGCAATCAATATAAGTGATATGATATGGCCATCATCATCTTTTGCTTGTGATCTCCATCTCCGAAGCATCGTCATGATCACCATCGTCACCAGCGCGACACCTTGATCTCCATCGTAGCATCGTTGTCGTCTCGCCAATATTATGCTTCTACGACTATCGCTACCGCTTAGTGATAAAGTAAAGCATTACAGGGCGATTGCATTGCATACAATAAAGCGACAACCATATGGCTCCTGCCAGTTGCCGATAACTCGGTTACAAAACATGATCATCTCATACAATAAAATTTAGCATCATGCCTTGACCATATCACATCACAACATGCCCTGCAAAAACAAGTTAGACGTCCTCTACTTTGTTTGTTGCAAGTTTTACGTGGCTGCTACGGGCTTAAGCAAGAACCAATCTTACCTACGCATCAAAACCACAACGAGAGTTTGTCAAGTTGGTGTTGTTTTAACCTTCGCAAGGACCGGGCGTAGCCATACTCGGTTCAACTAAAGTTGGAGAAACTGACACCCGCTAGCCACCTGTGTGCAAAGCACGGCAGTAGAACCAGTCTCGCGTAAGCGTACGCGTAATGTCGGTCTGGGCCGCTTCATCCAACAATACCGCCGAACCAAAGTATGACATGCTGGTAAGCAGTATGACTTATATCGCCCACAACTCACTTGTGTTCTACTCGTGCATATAACATCAAACCATAAAACCTAGGCTCTGATACCACTGTTGGGGAACATAGTAATTTCAAAAAAAATCCTACACACAGACAAGATCATGGTGATGCATAGCAACGAGAGGGGAGAGTGTTGTCTACGTACCCTCGTAGACCGAAGCGGAAGCATTGACGCAACGTAGAGGAAGTAGTCGTACGTCTTCCCGGTCCAACCGATCCAAGCACCGTTACTCCGGCACCTCCGAGTTCTTGGCACACGTTCAGCTCGATGACGCTCCCCGAGCTCCGATCCAGCAAAGCTTTGGGGAAGAGTTCCGTCAGCACGACGGCGTGGTGACGATCTTGATGTTCAACTGTCGCAGGGCTTCGCCTAAGCACCGCTACAATTTGACCGAGGTGGAATATGGTGGAGGGGGGCACCGCACACGGCTAAGGAACGATCACGAAGATCAACTTGTGTGTCCTAGGGTGCCCCTCTGCCCCCGTATATAAAGGAGCCAAGGGGAGGGGGCGGCTGGCCAAGGAGGGGCGCGCCAGGGGGGAGTCCTACTTCCACCGGGAGTAGGACTCCGTTCTTTCCTAGTTGGAGAAGGAGAAGGGGGAAAGAGGAGGAAGAGGGGAAGGAAAGGGGGCGCGCCGCCCCCCTTCCCTTGTCCTATTCGGACTAGGAAGGGGAGGGGCGCGCGGCCACCTCCTGCCTCCTTCCCTCTTCTCCCTCAAGGCCCATGTAGGCCCAATAACCCCTCGGGGGGTTCCGATAACCCCTCGGTACTCCGGTAAAATGCCGATTTCACCCGGAACCATTCCGATGTCCAAATATAGGCTTCCAATATATCGATCTTTATGTCTCGACCATTTCAAGACTCCTCGTCATGTCCGTGATCACATCCGGGACTCCGAACAACATTCGGTACATCAAAATACATAAACTCATAATGAAACTATCATCGTAACTTTAAGCGTGCGGACCCTACGGTTCGAGAACAATGTAAACATGACCGAGACACGTCTCCGGTCAATAACCAATAGCGGGACCTGGATGCCCATATTGGCTCCTACATATTCTACGAAGATCTTTATCAGTCTGACCGCATAACAACATACGTTGTTCCCTTTGTCATCGGTATGTTGCTTGCCCGAGATTCGATCGTCGGTATCCAATACCTAGTTCAATCTCGTTACCGGCAAGTCTCTTTACTCGTTCCGTAATACATCATCTCACAACTAACACATTAGTTGCAATGCTTTCAAGGCTTATGTGATGTGCATTACCGATACCTCTCCGACAATCGGAGTGACAAATCCTAATCTCGAAATACGCCAACCCAACATGTACCTTTGGAGACACCTGTAGAGCTCCTTTATAATCACCCAGTTACGTTGTGACGTTTGGTAGCACACAAAGTGTTCCTCCGGTAAACGGGAGTTGCATAATCTCATAGTCATAGGAACATGTATAAGTCATGAAGAAAGCAATAGCAACATACTAAACGATCGGGTGCTAAGCTAACGAATGGGTCATGTCAATCACATCATTCTCCTAATGATGTGATCCCATTAATCAAATGACAACTCATGTCTATGGCTAGGAAACTTAACCATCTTTGATCAACGAGCTAGTCAAGTAGAGGCATACTAGTGACACTCTGTTTGTCTATGTATTCACACATGTATTAAGTTTCCGGTTAATACAATTCTAGCATGAATAATAAACATTTATCATGAAATAAGGAAATAAATAATAACTTTATTATTGCCTCTAGGGCATATTTCCTTCACTAGCACTAGTACTAATACCTGCATAGTGGGAACACGTTCAGGTTTGGTACGTACTAGTAGGTGTGAGCAGGCTTGCACTTAATTGTAGCACCAGTACTTTCGAATGTGATGGGAACAAGGTAGAGATAAATTGATGGGTTTTGGTTTCGAGGCCCGAAACGGCTCCCGATGAGTTTAGTGGAACATAAATTTCAAGTAGACTACATTGCCCAGATGCGTAAATATTATGTTACTGTCAAAAATTGGCACAAAATATGAAGGAGACGAATGGAAGTACTACTAGCAACCCATGATTTAACTACTCGCATGCGCGCAGTGGAGTAGTAATGTCTTTCTTCCGCCCTCATGTCCACTCAATTTGCATGTGCTGTATTAGTTGACCATCAATGAAGTGAAGGACTTTACATGCGTCAAATTATCACATTGGGTGGATCTTGGTACAAAATTGCGTCCGCCCATGTACCCGCGTGTGTGTGTGAGGGAATGAGTGTGTGCATGGCGTGCGTGCACATCTTCGCTTCGTGCATGTACCGCCAGTGTGGCTCAGGGAGGATGAGTACATTCTTCTGGAACCAACAACACGTCACTGTGATCAATCCACACAAGGATGTCGCGACAACGCCTCCACATGTGCCACGTGGCTTCATGAACTGTAAGAGAGACACTGTGTAGCGTGCCATTGTGTTTTGCACATACTCGAAGTACTAGTAAGGTACACGTGCATTGCACGCGTCAGATTTTGCAACCAAATTATGAACAAATACCAAACTACAACATGTAAGCTCTGAGTCATATATGCCTGATGTAGACCTTCATTTAATTCTTATAGTTCATCTCATTCAAAATCAATTAGTTTTTATAAAAAAACTAGGGCCTCTTTGATTCGTAGGATTTCCAAAACGCAGGAATAGGAAAAACATGGAATTAGAGTGGAATGTCATCTTTAATCCTACAGGATTGTACGAGTGTTTGATTGTGCATAGAAAAAACACAGAATTCTTTCAAAGAGGTTTGAGTGGATGGGATGTTTCCTATGAATCAAACAACCAAGATAGGAAAAATTCCTAAGGATTAGAATCCTCCAAAATTCCTTTGAGAATCCTTTGAATCAAAGAAGCCCTTAATCTATTTTATGATTCATGGAATTGTGCGTTGTAAAGCATAATGTAAAAACAAATAATGGCAATTCAACTAGAAAAAAAGTTTGGGCAGTTATGATACGGAAGATTCTAGAACAAAGGGGAACCACTATTGTTTTGAGATTCATGCATTATGCTTAAATTCAACCATGGAGTCTGCTAGATTGTACGTGTGGCAAAATCCGGTGGGGGGCTAGAAGATGGTGCGAGGGGCCGAGTGGAGGGAGACTATGAAGGAGTGCACAACTGCTTGATCGATATTTAGAGAGAGGGGGCGAGTACGTGCGCTGTTGCACGCAGTGGTGGAGCCATGGAAAATGTCCCATGAGCTAGGGGGCCAAGCATTGCTAATCCTTTACGAGGAGGGCCAATTCATCAACTTAAACCATTTTTACCAGCAATTGTCTAATGATCACATTCATATTAGCCTCGATATATAGTGATGTTAGGGCAGGGGGCAGGGCCCTTGCTGCCCCCTGTCTTCGCCATTGTGTGCGCGTCTGAGAGATGAAGCGGAAGGCATGGATGATGAGAGGGGGGCGTTGGATATATAATTAATATGGGTGTATTAGCTATATATGTAATCCCATATAAATAGGTATAGATTGATCGATGTGGACATGGGAAAGAGGGTGAGACCTCATTAGATATATAGATTGATCGATTTATGTGAAAAACTATGAAAGACCTAGCTATATACACACACACATAGAGGAACATTGATCGTTGCACATGCAGGTGAGAGATAAAGAATGCCCGATATGATGGAGAGGGGGATGTGTGTGTGTGTGCCTTCATGGGAGACCGACCTGAAGAAAAAGATTGCATGTGTGTGATGAATAATGCCGACTGGTAGTGTGTGTGCATGCATGCACGAGAGAAAGTTAGTGGTACAATTATAAAGAGAAGACCAATGTGTGGTTGTAAAAGACTAGGTGAGGTCATAATCAATGTAAAGTTGAATTCAAATATTTGAATAAGAGATCATAATGTTTGAAACCCATGCATGCATGAATATAACGGAGATCTGCCCGGTGTGGTTTGGAAACGAGCATGTTGTAATGTATACACATTGATCAAGGTCAGACTGGTTTGAATTTGAGATACCGATGGCAGACATCGTTTGGCCACATTGCATCCGTGCATGGACACACTATTCTAATTGGAGATGATGGATGGCTTTCGCATCACAAATCTATATCTATACCCCTATATATATTATATTATATACTTTTTATATAGTGTGTGGATAACTTTAACTTTGAAAAATGGTCGTTGGATGAGGCCAATCCGATGGTGCAGAGCTGGCAAATTTGAGTACTACTGGCCGTTTGGATATCATCTAGATTCCACCAGATTTTGCCACATATACAGTCTAGAAGACTATGGTTGAACTTAAGCATAATGCACAAACCTCAAAACACCAGCACTTCTTCTTTGTTCTAGAATCTTCCGTGTCAGAATTGCCCAAATGTTTTTCTACATGATTTGTTCTTACTTTATGCCTTACAACGCACAGTTCCATGAATCTTAAAATAGATTAGCTTTCTTATAAAAACTAGATGATTTTGAATGAAATGAACTATAAGAATTAAACGAACATCTACATCATGCATATATGACTCAAAGCTCACATGCTATAATGTGGTATTTATTCATAATTTGGTTGCCAAATCTCATGCGTGCAATGCACGTGTACCTTACTAATCTAAATGGTGTCTGTGTGTGTGCTGTGCATGTTGAACACATTATACGTAGTATATCATACTAGTCTAAATTGTTTTTTGGTACACGTTAAGCTTGTTCTCCCGAAATTTCAAGCCGCGCCTTGTTATGCCAAAATTTCAAGCTAGCGTTTCTATCTATCGTGCTGCGAAACTCCCGCCTCTTCAACCCGCGCCTTGTTACCCCGAAATATTTAAGATAAATCTTTGTCTCGTTGTGCTCCGACAACTCCCTCCATCTCAACCCGCACCTTGCTATTCCAAAATTACAACGCGCGCGAAAACTCCCTCCTCCTGTGAAATCCCAACACGCGAAATGCCCGTGATACCCCTGAACTGAAAGAACCGCCTCAAATTGGTGGGGGTACTTTTGTAACTTACCCCACATTTCGAACAAGCGCGTCCCTAAGCCATGGTTCCTGAGGGAGTCCTGGATTAGGGGGTGTTCGGATAGCCGAACTATACCTTCAACCGGACTCCAGGACTATAAAGATACAAGATTGAAGACTTCGTCCCGTGTCCGGAAGGATCCTTTCTTGGCGTGGAAGGCAAGCTAGGCGTGCGGATATTCGAGATCTCCTACCATTGTAACCGACTCTGTGTAACCCTAACCCTATCCGGTGTCTATATAAACCGGAGGGTTGTAGTCCGTAGGACAACCATCATCATACACAATCATACCATAGGCTAGCTTCTAGGGTTTAGCCTCCTTGATCTCGTGGTAGATCCACTCTTGTACTACCCATATCATCAATATTAATCTAGCAGGAGTAGGGTTTTACCTCCATCGAGAGGGCCCGAACCTGGGTAAAATAAAGTGTACCTTGTCTCCTGTTACCATCCGACCTTGACGCACAGTTCGGGACCCCCTACCCGAGATCCGCCGGTTTTGACACCGACATTGGTGCTTTCATTGAGAGTTCCTCTGTATCGTCGCTTTTAGGCCCGATGGCTCCTTTGATCATCAACAACGATGAGGTCCAGGGTGAGACTTTCCTCCCCGAACAAATCTTCGTCTTCGGCGGCTTCGCTCTGCGGGCCAATTCGCTTGGTCATCTGGAGCAGATCGAAAGCTACGCCCCTGGCCATCAAGTCAGGTTTGTAAGCTTAAACTATACGGCTGATATCCGTGGAGACTTGATCTTCGACGAGTTCGAGCCACAGCCAAGCTCGCCGCGCTATTTTGAGGGGCATGATGTAGCTCTGCCTCCGAATAGCACCCTGGAGGCCGCACACGCTCCGGCCCCGATCTTTGACTCGGAGCCCGCTGCGTTCTCTGAGGATGAACGGTTGGACGTCACCTCGGGGGCTGCGATCTCAAAGGCGATCGAGCCGAACGCCAGCCCCGTACTCCGCACGGCCCAGGACTCCAAGGAGCCGGACTCTTCTCCGAACTCCGAGCCTTCCGCGCCCCCGCCGATCAAATCTGATTGGGCGCCTGTAATGGAGTTCACCTCCGCGGACATCTTTCAGTGCTCACCTTTTGGTGATATCCTGAATTCTCTCAAATCTCTCTCTTTATCAGGAGAGCCCAGGCCGGACTATGGTCTGCGAGGTTGGGATTCGGATGACGAAGAAATTCAATGCCCACCCACCACCCACTTAATAGCCACTGTCGACGATTTAACCGACATGCTTGACTTCGGCTCCGAAGACTTCGACGGTATGGATGACGAAGGAGGAGACGAACAAGAACCAGCACCTGTAGGGCGCTGGACCGCCACCTCGTCATATGACATATATATGGTGGATGCTCCAAAGGATGCGGATGGCGATGGAACAGCGGAAGACGACAACTTGAAAAAACCGCAAAAACGCCGGCGCCAACGGCGCCGCTCTGAATCCCGCCACAGCAGAAATGGTGATTCCGGCACGGGAGATAATACTACCCCGGACAGCGTCGACGAACACCAGAACCAGCAAGATTCGACGCAGGAAGATGGAAAAGCCAGCCCTCAGGAGAGAGCGGCAGAGCAAGAGGTTGAGGATGATAACTACATGCCTCCCTCCGAAGACGAGGCAAGCCTCGACGACGACAAATTCGTCGTACCATCAGACCCAGCCGAACAAGAGCGTTTTCAACGCAGGCTTCTAGCCATGGCCAACAGCCTAAAGAAAAAGCAGCAACAACTTAGAGCTGATCAAGATCTGCTAGCTGATAGATGGACTGAAGTCCTTGCGGCCGAAGAGTATGAACTCGTGCGCCCCTCCAAAAATTATCCTAAGCGCAGGCCGCTACCCCAATCAGAGGGGGAAGCGTATGACATGGCAGACCGGCCACCCCGTGGCCGCGACAGAGAGGCCTGTCGAGCCCCTAAGCAAGCCATGCCCCGGTGCCGCTCGAATAAGGCACGGGAAAACGAGCCAGACCTGCGAGGCGTACTGGAGGATAAAGCAAAGCAAACAAGGTCGATCTATGGATCGCGCGGACGCCCGACGACACGTGATGATCTTCACTCCGGACACAATAAATCTGGCCGGGCCGAACACAGCAGGGACAACTCTTCCGAACTGCGTCGCGACATAGCCCAGTACAGGGGCGCCGCACACCCACTATGCTTCACAGACGAAGTAATGGATCATAACATCCCAGAGGGTTTTACACCCGTCAATATCAAGTCGTACGATGGTACGACAGATCCGGTAGTATGGATTGAGGATTATCTCCTTCACATCCACATGGCACATGGCGATGATCTGCATGCCATCAAATACCTACCCCTTAAGCTTAAAGGACCAGCCCGGCACTGGCTTAACAGCCTACCAGCGGACTCAATCGGTTCTTGGGAGGACCTGGAAGCCGCATTCCTCGACAACTTTCAGGGGACCTATGTGCGGCCACCAGACGCCAACGACCTAAGCCACATAATTCAGCAGCCAGAAGAATCGGCCAGGCAATTATGGACACGGTTCCTAACAAAGAAAAATCAGATAGTCGATTGTCCGGACGCAGAGGCCCTAGCAGCCTTCAAACATAACATCCGTGACGAGTGGCTTGCCCGGCACCTGGGACAGGAAAAGCCGAAAACCATGGCAGCCCTCACGACACTCATGACCCGCTTTTGCGCGGGCGAAGATAGCTGGCTAGCTCGCGGCAACAACTTATCGAAGAAGCCCGGTAATTCGGATACCAAGGACATAAGTGGCAGGTCGCGTCGAAATAATCAAAAGCGCCGCGTTAGCAGCGACAACAATGAGGATACGGCAGTCAATGCCGGATTCAGAGGCTATAAACCTGGTCAGCGGAAAAAGCCATTTAAGAAGAATACCCAGGGCCCGTCCAGTTTGGACCGGATACTCGACCGCTCGTGCCAGATTCATGGCACCCCCGAAAGGCCAGCCAATCACACCAACAGGGATTGTTGGGTGTTCAAGCAGGCAGGCAAGTTAAGAGCCGAACACAAGGACAAGGGGCTGAACAGCGACGACGAGGAGGAGCCCAGGCCACCGAACAACAATGGACAGAAAGGGTTTCCCCCACAAGTGCGGACGGTGAACATGATATACGCGACCCACATTCCCAAGCGGGAGAGGAAGTGTGCGCTACGAGACGTATACGCGATGGAGCCAGTCGCCCCAAAGTTCAACCCATGGTCCTCCTGCCCGATCACTTTCGATCGAAGGGACCACACCACTAGCATCCGTCACGGCGGTTTTGCCGCACTGGTCCTCGACCCAATCATGGACGGATTTCATCTCACAAGAGTCCTCATGGACGGCGGCAGCATCCTGAACCTGCTTTATCAGGATACAGTGCAGAAAATGGGCATAGATCCATCAAGGATCAAGCCCACAAGGACGACCTTTAAAGGTGTCATACCAGGTGTAGAGGCCAATTGCACAGGCTCGATAACACTTGATGTGGTCTTCGGATCTCCGGATAACTTCCGAAGCGAAGAGTTAATCTTCGATATAGTGCCGTTCCGCAGTGGCTATCATGCCCTGCTCGGACGAACCGCATTCGCTAAATTCAATGCGGTGCCGCACTATGCATATCTCAAGCTCAAGATGCCAGGCCCTCGAGGAGTAATTACGGTCAGCGGAAACACAGAACGCTCCATCCGTACGGAGGAGCACACGGCGGCCCTCGCAGCGGAAGTACAAAGCAGCCTTTCAAGGCAACTCTCCAGTCCGGCCGTCAAAAACCGGACAATGCAAAGCGCGCCCGGTGTAACCTGCAACAAGACCACCTGGCACGATCAGAGCAAGCGTAGCAATACGGCCCCGACCCCAGCCATCGCAACATAGCGGAGCAAGTACCTCGAGTACACAATTACGCCCTTAAAATTCCATGGGCACAGGGGGAGGGGCACATTAACGGCATGCCTACAACACGGCGTCAAACGTACTAGGGGCTGCCGGATTTTTCTTTTTTTTACTTTCAGGACTCCATACTCTGGATAACCTGTTCGGCAGTGTTGCCGCACAAACGATGCAAGATCCAGGAAAGTAGACAAAGCTACGCCGCATTCCGGAACTCTCAGGTGGTCTCTATTTCGAGCGATATATCTGTTTCTAAATTCCGCGGCCTGCGCCTGGTCAGGACATGTTAAATAGTCTAATATCTTTTTTGCTTATCGCACTACTTGTATCGTTCGGCTTTGATAAATAGCCTCTTTATAAACAATGCATAGATTTTTGTCTATTTTTTGCATTATCCCCTTTGAATATATGTGTTTATTACATAACATGATCGCACCCGTACACCATGGTACGGCAAACCACGCCAGGGCTTCATTACCCTTTTATCTGGTGTGAGAAGTCCGTACACTTTCACAAGTGCAGCACCCCGAACTTATAGCACTATATGCATCGGCTCCGAGTCATGATTTTGGTCACATGTTGGGTTTGCCCGGCTCCTATGTTTTGGTACCTTACGTTCCGCTCTATCGGCTAAGGTAGCACTAGGAGAACCACTGCGATTGTGCCCCAGATCAGGTGGGTTGAGCACCTCAGTGGAGAAAGCTAAAACAGACTGTCATGATAAGGCGTGAGACCGGTCGCTGTTCGAGAGGTTTTTCGAGCCCTTAAAGGCTTATGCCGCTTTGAGCGAGGAGCTGGCTATGTCCGGCCAAAGGCATGGATAGCGCCCCGAATTCGGCCTTCCGAACTAGGGGCTTTGCCGAAATTTAAAATTATAACGTTCTATGGCTAAGTGAGAGTGTTCAAGCATTATAGTCCGATTGCCTGGTTCGTTGTGCTGAGCGCCTCCCTCGAAGGACCCAACTATGGGAACAAGAGCCCTCAGGTTTATCCCGAACACCCCAGCACTAGTGGCATGGGGGCAGAAGCCGACGACTTGCCATCTCTCAATTTTTGATAAACGGCCGCACAGAAAATAATATTTTAAATTAAACAAGCATTGCTTTGCGCATATGAACAAGTTTTCAGCGCACAGGATACAAACGAGCGAGTTCACTCAAATATTACATCTTTAGCACATTCATCCGCGACAAGGCGGGCTCCGGCAAGAACGTCCTTGTAGTAGTTCTCGGGCTTGCGATGCTCCTTCCACTGCGGCGGCCCGTCCTTCACCAGCTTCTCTCCGTCCAGCTTACCCCAGTGTACCCTTACACGGGCAAGGGCCCTCCGGGCACCTTCAATGCAGACGGAGCGCTTGATGACCTCAAGCCATGGACAGGCCTCCACCAGCCGCCGCACAAGCCCGAAATAGCTCCCAGGCAGGGCCTCTCCAGGCCACAGCCGAACTAGTAAGCCCTTCATGGCCTGTTCGGCCGCCTTGTGGAGCTCGACCAGCTGTTTCAGCTGATCGCTTAAGGGCACAGGGTGTCCGGCCTCAGAATACTGAGACCAGAACACACTCTCCGTCGAGCTGCCCTCTTCAGCTCGGTAGAATGCGGCGGCGGCGGATACGCTACGGGGAAGATCGGCGAACGCCCCTGGAGAACTTCGGATTCGGGTAAGTAATAGGTAGTTTACTTTTATATTCCTACTCTGCATTGAGAATGCCTTACCTGTTGCTATCTTTCTCACATCCTCCAACTCTTGGAGGGCCTTTTGGGCTTCGGCCTTGGCACTCTTGGCGGTCTCAATGGCCGACGCGAGCTCGGATGCTTGCGCTTTCGCCTCAAGCTCCAAACCCTCATGTTTTTTCATGAGAGTTTGCAGCTCTTGCTGCACCTCGCCGACCTGAACCCCAAGCCTCTCTCGCTCGGCGCGCTCCTCGGCCGTTTTCTTTTCGGCCTCAGCCAGCGCCTGCTTCAGGGTTGCCACCTCGGTGGCGGCCCCTACAATAAGCAGTACAATCCTGTTATTTCTTTCTGCAATCAAGCCTCTCTATAGGCATCTTTTTTCTTTTTCTTTTCTTTTTTAGGTATTTCTTACCTTCCTTCTCCTCGAGCTGCCGTTTGGCAAGGCCGAGCTCTTGCTCGGTCCGCCCGAGGTCCTTTTTAAGGACATCCACCTGCGCAGTCAGTGCGGCGGTGGACAGCAGCGAAGCCTGCATACGCATATTTGACCTTTTTTGTTAGACTCCTGCGAAAACTACTAGATCCTCTATCCGGCTTTTATTTCCGAACACCGAACAGAGCATCAGGGGCTACTGTCTATGCGGTAAATAAATTGACATATTTTTACTTACCTCGAAGCCTGTTAGAAGGCTAGCGCAAGCTTCATTCAGTCTGCTCTTGGCGGACTGAATCCTTTGGATCGCCGTACTCATAACAGTACGGTGCTCCTCATCGATGGCGGCGCCCTTAAGCACCTCCAGCAGATTGTCCGGCGCCTCCGGTTGGACGGAGGCCGCCAGCTCAGATGGCTTACTCCTCTTGGAAGGAGTTCGCCCACCACGGACCGGGACTGTCGAGTCCGGCGCGGTGTCCGGCACAAAGCTGGACTTGGAGCCATGGGGGGTTTCATCCCCTTTACTCCTGGGGTCCGGAGGATTGCCTTGTGGCTCCTCCAGGACCATCTCCTCCTGCCCCGAAGCTTGGCGGGGCGCCACTTCGGCGTCGTCCGCCCCGTGGGGGGAGACCGCGGGCGGAACAGAGTTCACGTTCGACGAATCCAGGGAGCCGCTCGACGAGTCGTCGAGTTCGGCCCGGGGCGGGCTGCATAAAATACGCGCGATATCAGGGAAAGCCGCACACTAAAAAAATATCATATAAATACTTACGATTTCGCCGGACGCTTGGTTCTGTCCGGCCACTCCTCTCCGCCCTCTTCGGCGTCGTGGGAGTAGTCCGACGGAGGGGTCTTCCTTTTCCTTGACCCCTCGGCCTCCCCCGTTGGGGCGGCCTTCTTCTTCTTTGCTCCCCTCGCTGGAGGGGGAGAGCTTCCTTGTTCCTCCTCCTTGTTTTCACGAGAGGAGGGCGTTGCGGACTCATTAGACGACGAGTCCGACACCACCATGTTGCGGGAACTTTTTCGAGTCCCGGTGGTTTTCTTCTTCTTGGCCTTCCTCTCCGGCACCACGTAAGGTGCCGGAGCCATTAGCTTTACCAAGAGAGCTGGGGCCGGGTCTTCGGGCAGAGGAGCCAGACAGTTAATCGGTCTGGATATCTCCTGCCAAGCCTGTCAAAGGTAAAAGGGAGTTTAGATCCCGCATAGAGATAATCCATGAAGAAGAGCTTAACGAACCTGTCAAAGGTATAGATAGCTTACCTCGCCAGCGTTACGCTGCGAGCTGTATCCGCGATCCTCGGAGGCGGATGTGGGGGACTCGGCGCCTTTGGTCAGCACCTTCCAGACGTCTTCATACGTCGTGTCAAAGAGCCTACTGAGGTTCTGGTGCTGCGCCGGGTCGAATTCCCACAAAGTAAAATCCCGTTCTTGGCACGGGAGGATCAGGCGAACGAGCATGACCTGGACTATGTTGGCAAGCCGGATTGGCTTGTTCACCAGGGACTGGATGCATGTTTGCAACCCAGTCACTTCTTCCTCGTTGCCCCACGACAGGCCTGTCTCTTTCCAGGACATGAGCCGCGTGGGGGGTCCGGATCTGAACTCGGGGGCCGCGACCCATTTCGGATCGCGGGGCTCGGTGATGTAAAACCACCCAGCCTGCCACCCCTTTAGGGACTCCACGAGGGAGCCACCGAACCAGAGGATGTTGGCTATCTTGCCAACCATAGCGCCTCCGCACTCCGCCTGGGTGCCGGACACCACCTTGGGCTTGACGTTGAAGGTCTTGAGCTAGAGGCCGAAGTGGGGGCGGACGCAGAGAAAGGCCTCACACACGACGATAAACATCGAGATGTTGAGAACAAAGTTCGGGGCCAGATCGTGGAAATCCAGGCCATAGTAGAACATGAGCCCCCGGACAAATGGGTGAAGTGGAAAGCCCAGTCCGCGGAGGAAGTGGGGAAGAAAAACTACCCTCTCATGGGGCCTTGGGGTAGGAAGACGCTGCCCCTTATCAGGAAGCCGATGCGGGATGTCCTTGGACAAGTATCCGGCTTTCCTTAACCTTTTTACTTGAGCCTCCATAACGGAGGAGACCATCCACTTGCCTCCCGCTCCGGACATTGCTCGAGAAGGTTGAGGAAGGAAGAGCGGACTTGGGCGCTGGAGCTTGAGTGCGCGAGAGATGGATTGGCAAAGGAGGAAGAAGGCGTAGGTTAAAAAGGTGAATCCTTATCCCTTTATATAAGCATGTACGGTTAGGCGTCCTCACCTACCTAATAAAACTCACTTGCCTCCCAAACACCGTGGTAAATGGCGTGGTTGGGTTACCCACGTCCGTATTGATGAGAATCCCGTTAAAGGGGGCACATGATCTCTGCTTCGACAAGACGTGCCAAGGAAACCGCCTCGCTAAACGAGCTGAGGTGGAACAATGAAAACAATTTATATAAAGGGCTTGGCCGCAGTGTTATGATGCACTGCGGGATACGTCAGCAGATTTGATTTGTGTTAATATTATTCTCTATATGGCAATATGTGGAAACTTATTTTGCAGATCCGGACACTATTTTGTGGTGTTTATAATATTCTTGAAGAACTTGGAGGAGGAACCCGCCTTGCAATGCCGAAGACAATCTGCGCGTCGGACTCGTCGTCATTGAAGCCTGGTTTAGGGGCTACTGAGGGAGTCCTGGATTAGGGGGTGTTCGGATAGCCGAACTATACCTTCAGCCGGACTCCAGGACTATGAAGATACAAGATTGAAGACTTCGTCCCGTGTCCGGAAGGATCTTTTCTTGGCGTGGAAGGCGAGCTAGGCATGCGGATATTCGAGATCTCCTACCATTGTAACCGACTCTGTGTAACCCTAACCCTATCCGGTGTCTATATAAACCGGAGGGTTGTAGTCCGTAGGACAACCATCATCATACACAATCATACCATAGGCTAGCTTCTAGGGTTTAGCCTCCTTGATCTCGTGGTAGATCCACTCTTGTACTACCCATATCACCAATATTAATCTAGCAGGAGTAGGGTTTTACCTCCATCGAGAGGGCCCGAACCCGGGTAAAATAAAGTGTCCCTTGTCTCCTGTTACCATCCGACCTTGACGCACAGTTCGGGACCCCCTACCCGAGATCCGCAGGTTTTGACACCGACAGTTCCCACTCCCATCCCATCCGCCCACTAATTCGTACACCGAGGCCGCAAAAACCCGCGAAGCCCCACACCCTCCTCCGTCCGCCACCCAGCCGAAGCCTCTTCCCCGACGACGTCGTCCACAGCAACACCTCGACGTTCCTCATCCACCGTACCGGATGAGGATCCGTCGTCGATCTGATCATCCCGCCGGTTCAGCCACCCCATCCTCCACCTCCAAGGAGCTGCCCCGATGTTCCCCTCGTCTTTTGCGTCACCTCCATTCCCACACCGCCGTCTTCACTTGCACCATCGGAAGATCAGCATCATCACCATTTCCTCGGATGAAGCTGCGGCCTAATCGGCGCCACCAAAGAGGTTGTACACTAATCGCCGCATTTTTTTCTTGATTCGATCTCACGGTGCTGCCGGCGCTCGGTCCCGAGCCAACACGGCGCGACTCCATCCACGGCGGCGTCGCCGGCCACTTCCTCCACGGCGTCGCTCCCTCGGTGGCGACGTCCACATCAGTAGGAGCTGCTGCTGCTTTAGCTCTCGCTCGTGCTGCTGCTCTGCTCTTGCTCCCGGTCCCTTGCCTGGTCTGCTCTTGCTCTTGCTCGTGTTGCTCCTCTCGCTCTTGCTCTTGCTTGCGATGCTGCTCCGATTTAGCTACACTTCAGTCGACTGAATCGACTTTTGGGTTAGTCGATTTTCAAGGGGTGAGGAGGGGGCTCGCCGGAGTTAAGGAAGAACCAGCCGCAGTGGGGAGGGTGCTCGCTGGAGAGGTACTCCACTATCTATCTTAGGGTTCAGGGTGGGGGCGGTGGTCGCCAGCGGTGGTGGGGCGGTGGTGTGGGGATCGCTGGAGAAAAAGCTCGGCACGGGGGGCCTAGAGGGATGGCCGGGGCGGCGGTGCACCGGTAGTGGGGAGTGTTTTCGGGGCGGCCAGGGCGGCGCACCACCGGCCGCGGGCGGCGGGGGCAGTTGTTTTGCCGGTGGTGGCTGGCGGCTCAGGGGGTGGAGGTTGAAGATGAACTGCATGCCCTTGATTTCGTATCCAACGGCTGCAAAATTGACTGACCAAAGATGAAAAAGTCAGTCGACTGACGTGTAGCCTCACCTCTAGTGTGTTCAGTTTCAACAGTAAAATTTAGTATCGACAGCAAAATTCAGTTTCGACAGTTAAGTTCAGTTTCGACAGTTAAATTCAGTTTCGACAGTTAAGTTCGGAGATGAGCGGCTGATGTATTTTACATCTAGCACTTTGTGGTTATGTATTTTAGTCATCTATTGGAGATGCTATTAGAATTCCACTCAGGTTAACGTTGTCTCTCTTGTCCTGCTTCAGCCTCGGCGTCGTACAACTCACCGGAGCTGCTCCAACGACGAAACCCTCCAACACAGCGAAGCAGTACCTCGGGCTCCATCTCCAGATGCCTAAGATCTTCTTCCCCTCCTCCGACAGCCAAGTCAGCCGGAGCATCCTCACCAGCCAACTCAATCACGCTGAGATCGGCATGGCTTCGCCAAAGAGGTTGTACACTTGTTGCATCTCTTTTTTACTCTACATGTTATATATATTGTCCACTGAGCACACGGAGTAATGAGGAATACGATTATTTTATCCTACTATATGACAAGCAGTAAGGTACCAGGCGACTTAGCTATCCGTGATGGACTCTCTTGAACGCCATCATTATTTATCTCTGCATGTTTGAGCTGTGCATTTGTCGATGGCCCTGGGAGTTGAGCTAGTAGGGTAGTGGCCTGGGTCCAAAGTAATATAAGTAGCAAAAAACCATTTTTTTAGTGTAGGCTTTTCCTTGCTCAAGCCTGCCTACTAGAATCACCAGTGCTTGAAACGAAAAGTGAATGAAAAACATAGGAATTGGAAAGTTTTGTATGGTACTACTTTTCATGAATTTGGTGCAAAGGAATGGAGCCAAGGAAAACTGTAGGATTTGTTCTTTTAGTGTCTCCTTGAAATAAAAACCATAGGAATTTTAATTTCCACTTGTCCTCCTTTTCAAATTCCTATTCATGAAGCACAAGACTAAGAGATAGTAGCATAATAGCATTATAACCGTACATTTTCTTGTGGTTTGAATTAATCTCACCATGCTTCTTTGCATCCCGTGATCTTCCTATTCTTGTGAACCAAATACCCAGATTGGCAGAAATCCTGTGTTTTTAAATTCTCTGTTTTGCACGTGCATTCCTATCCTATTCCCATCTATTTCCTATCCCTGCATTGTTAGAATCCTCAAATTCAAACAAGCCCTTACACAATTACTTCGGTTACATATATGTGTCAAAGAAACCTTATGTGGTTTGTCCTGCTCCTGCGGTGTTGTTTCCACCCCAGCTCAGCTGCTCCAACGACGGAAGGGTTTACCACAGCAGGGATCCGCTCTCCAGACTGTCTTTCGCCGCCTCATATCTTCTTCCCCGCCGCCGGCAGCCACGACAACTGCATTACCATCATCAACTGAGCAGATGACCTTGAGGACTACACGGGTCCGCAAGAGAGGTCGCACTCTTCCGTGTCTGCTTATGTTATGCATCGCTTAATATGATGGCATGCTACTTTATCATCGTGTTCACCTATTAGACTCCGAGTCAGGTCCAAACTTATGCTGAAACTTGAGTTTTTAAATGGTTGTGGGGTACATATTGGGGCAGCAATCAGTACTATATGTCTACTATCTGGTTAATCTCGGGTGTCTACTGTGAGTTTCATGTTGGGTGCAAACAAACATTAAAGGAGCCATTATCTATATTTTTTAACTAAAGCTATTATCTGTCTGCTATCATTGGTTTTGGGTCTATCCACAGTTTGCTACCATCACTCTGGATTTGTGCATGCACTCCTTACATAATCTCATTATGTTTTATTTCTATGCATGTCAGTTATTGTACACAATGGAACTGAACATGTAGAGCAAAAGAGACGAGCCTTGTGTGGCAATAAAATTTCATGCAGACGTCGCTCCATGGTGGGCGCAAAGGCAGCCCCCCTCCACCCATTTCGAACCGTAATCAAGAGGGAGATAACTGTTTTGAGGGGGATTCAGAAGCAGAAGACCACTCCTACTTACCCCATGAGGTCTTCGCTCTAACTTGGCATGCTGATGTTGGTAATATCATGCATATGGTGCCTTGCATTGCTGACTGTATACATCAAAGATGTCATCTGCTTAGTTTAGACATGTTTTGTGTCAATGCCATCTGTTTAGTTTCTTTATCGTATATGTGTATCATGCAATGCCATCTTGTTTAGCCAGGCATCATATATGTGAATTTTGCAATGCCGCCCTGGTTAGCCAATCATCTTATATGTGAATTATATCATGACATCATTTTTTATTACGTGTTAAATTTGTCAACAATTTTAGTACATTCAATTACTCTTCCTATGCATTAGCCATTCGGCATGGTCATGGAAAAACCTGGAGCGGAAACAAGGTCTTCAAAGCAGACAATGATATCTGACGAAGTGCATGTCTTGCTGGTTACAGATAGCTCTTCAGAGGAGGATTCAGAGATAGATGACCAATCCTATTCCCCCCCAAGGTGCATGCTCTAACTTGGCATGGTTATGTTGCTCATATCGTGCATATGGTATCTTGCATTGCTATGTCATTTGCTTAGTTTAGACATGCTTTGTGTGAATGCCACCTGTTTAGTGTCTAATTACCATATATGTGAATTATGCAATGCCATCTTGTTGCAAGACATTATATATGTGAATTATGCAATGCTATCTTGTTGCAAGGCATTATATATGTGAATTATGCAATGCCATGCTGTTTAGCCAAGTGTCATATATGTGAATTATATCATGTTGTCCTTTTTTATATTTCTCATTGCTTTTGTCGACAATGTTTGTATATTCAATTGCTCTTCCTGTGCATCAGCCATTTGAATTGGTGATGAAGAAATATGGAGTGAAAACAAGGTCTTCAGAGCAGACATAACCCAGACTCACGCAGATTGTACCCCTACCCAGTTGGGCAGAGAACCAGCTACACCCCTTCTAACCCCAACCCCAGCAGATAGTAACCCAGTTCCCGTTGACACAACACCGTCTCCACCACAGAGCACCCAAACATGAGCAGTTAGTAAGGCAACTTCAGTGCCCAAAGTACGAGGACCACCACTCCGAACCCCAAGTCAACGCTTAAAGCAGAAGAAAAATTGTTCTCAGGTCAGGTTCCGTAGCTATGGTTCATACTACTTTGCTCTTGCATCACTGTATTTACTCATACAAACTAATTTCAAATTTGAAGGATGCAATTGAAACTCCAATGGCGCAATATGTATGTTTTAAACCTGTTTCTTTAACGTGTTTGCTGTTGTAACTTGCTCTATGTTGATTTCAGTTTTAATTGAATAGACAGTTATGTTCTCATGTCATGCACATTACAAGTGTTGTTATTGCTATGTAGTTTCCCACACTTATATTCTGTCTATGTTGCTTTGTCCTAAATAGATATGATTCGAACTGTATCTATCTTGATTTGGCAACATAAACTAGAATGATATAGACCATACAGTGACCATGCTACATAGATATATGTTTGTTTCATGTCGTTATCATGTCCACCTTACTACTGAACTGGTTTACCAAAATGAGTTTCATATACTACATTGTAAACTTGTGATGTGTTTGTTTGTTTCTCTTTTAGAACGCAGATAAAATATTGGAGAAGATTACCCCGTTATGCAATGGTAAAGGAAGTAATGCAGATAAGGTTCAAGATAGTGAAACATCCCTGTTGGTCTCCAAGAAAGCTGATAAAAACTATATTGAAGACACTGAGACAACTCCAAAGTCCTGTCTTGATGTAGTCTTCGAGTTACTGGCTACTACTGCTGGCACCAGCTCTTCGAACTCATTGCCTGAATCAGTTTGGCTTCTTGAGTCTCAACTTCAAGTTGAAAGACATCGATCAGATGTTATGCGACAGGAAGCCGAAGGACTGAAGAAGTCCTTGCAGAATTCAGATGCATACTTTCTGGTGCAACAGCAAGTGCTGGAGGGTTTAAGCGCCAAACAAGAGAAACTTAATAAGCTTGCTAAGCATCTTGCCAGCATTATGGGTACCCAGGATATTGTTTCTTGAGCTCTTCTGAAGTGGTTTCAATTCTGGACTTGTTTTGCTGCGGCATTTATATGCTGCTTTGTTCCCTATATTTGCACTGGTGGCGAACTTTGATGCCCAGTGAATGCAATATGTGTAATAGCCGTGTTAGCCTAGCGTAAGTTGCTTGCTTATTTATTTCCTTATTGTCTTGTTTATTTGTTTTCTTGTAGTCAGTGTAGTTCTTTTTCCGTGGTTTGCTAGTGGCCGCAATAACCTATTAAAACTAGACCACAATAACCATGGGCTACATATTTACTGTAGTTAACATGTGCCTCCTACGGGTTGTAGAAACAATGCGCCTTCTAAGGGCCATAGAAACAATGGGCCTTCTGCGGCGTAGAAACAATGGGACTTATACGGGCCGTAGACACAATGGGCCTTCTACGGGCCGTATCAACAATGGGCCTTCTACGGGCCGTATGATCGGTTGGCCAAACATGGGCCAATATCGGACCACATTATGGCCGTAAATGGGCTAGAGTTGAAATCGTCCGTTCATGGGCCGACCATAACGGGCCGTCGTTAATCGGCCGTATTTGATGACGCTATGAAAATGGCCCAACGTATTAACGGTCCACAAATGGGCCGACTGTAACCATGGGCTGAATTTAGCCCACAAGCAGAAAATGACAGTAACAGGCCGTAAGTAAATGAATGCTGGAAATGAGCCCAAGAATAAACGGGCCCTGAGAAGGCCGAAAGATAACATGGGCTGGAAACGGCCCAACGGAATAATGGGCCGTTAATGGGTATAAAGTGATACACTGTTCATTACGGGCCAGTTTCACCACGTGCCGTTAATGGGTATAAAGTGATATACTGTTCATTACGGGCCATTTTTACCACGGGCCGTTAATGGGCCGAGAGTTACTAAGGGCCTCATATGGGCCGAAAGACGTCATGGGCCATACATGGGCCAGAAGTTAAAACGGGCTGGAATTATATTGGACGGCCCAGATGACGCTACTGGGCCTAATTCGGATAGGCCGTAAACAGGCCCTGGGTTAGCGGGCTATAAATGGGCTATATGCAAACATGCCGTTAACAGGCTTGCCATGGGCCGGCCCGCCACCTTTTGACCAAGTCAAACGGGCCGGCCTTTTCACAGGAATGGGCCTCTGTTGGGCCATGCCACGTGTCGACGTATCATAGGCGCTTTGGGTCCAATGAGTGGATGACATCTGTCCCAACGGTGAGCCGACACATGTTTCCTCTAGCCAATGATGATTTTACACGTGGAAAATCCCCATTGGTCGGGGCTGTTAATGGGTTATTGGATCCAAAACCGGACCTGATAGCTTAAAGGTGTTCCGTTACGGTGGATGCCATGTGTCGGTCACCCTTGACGAAAGCACTTCTGTGACGCGTGATTTATCGTCATGGAAGTGGACACTTTCGTGATGATAAATTTGGTAATGTCATGGAACACTTCTACGACAACACAAGTATGACTATCTTGATTCTGTCATAAAATCGTCATGGATGTACATGCATGACAGAAAACGTGACCTACTGTGACAAACACGTATCATCACGGAAGTGTATTTTTTTTGTAGTGCTTCACCACAATGGAATATGACTCCGCGGTGACATCAACCATCTAGGGTGCTCAAACACCCAAGAGTAACAAGATCCGCAAGGGATTAGTGGGGGAATCAAATTTCTCTTGGTGGAAGTGTAGATCGGGGCCTTCTCAACCAATCCCTAGAAAATCAACAAGTTTGATTGGCTAGGTAGAGAGATCGGACGAAAATGGAGCTTGGAGCAACAATGGAGCTTAGGAATGGAAGAGGTGGTCAACTCGGAGAAGAAGACACCCCTTATATAGTGGAAGAACAAATCCAACTATTATCCACCCACTCCGCCTGCGAAGCACGGTACTACCGCGCCGGGGACGCGGTACTACCGCAAGGGCACACGGTACTACCGCAGGGCCCCGCGGTACTACCGCCCGTGCAGTAGAAACCAGAACAGCCCAGATGCAATGAAGCAGAGGGCGATAGAACCGCTGGCGCGGTACTACCGCTCCCCCTTGCGGTACTACCGCTCCCCCTTGCGGTACTACCACAAGACAAGGATAGTTTAGTTTTGGGAAGGCACGGACATATAAAAATACATCCGTGGCAACTTCCGCTGAGTTGGGATCTATGCAAAAATCCGACACGGTAGTACCGTAAGCCAGGAGCGGTACTACCGCGCGAGGCGCGGATGTAAAAAATTACACCCCCCTACTATCGCGCATGCTGCTGAGCCTGGCCAGAGCGCACAGTACTACCGCGCCCCTGGCGCGGTACTACCGCGTAGAGCGCGGATGTAAAAAATTACATCCGCCCCTACTACCACAGAAGCAACAACGCCTGGCCTGAAGCCACATTACTACCGCTCCAAGGAAGCGGTACTACCGTGGGCACTTGCGGTACTACCACGCCAGAGGCCGGTACTACCGCAAGGGCCTGCGGTACTACCGCTCCTAGGAGCAGTACTACCGCATACCCCAGTTCAACAATCACGACATTTTGCCTAGACAAGAAAAGACGGAGGATGCTCCAAAGTGCCAAAGGAAAAGCGGTGCAAATGGAGTAGATGTGTACGTGATGATTCCACCCAAACCTTTTCAAAATGGACCCCCTCTTAATAGTACGGCTTTCCTACGACTCAAATCCACCGAAAAGAAACGTAGAGAAACGTCGTCTTCAATAGTCTTCGAGAGGCACCAAATCGTCTTGTGCCTAGTCATGATATGTCTGAAATACTCAATGCACACGATTAGTCCATAAAAAGCATTGTCATCAATCACCAAAACAACTAAGGGATAAAAATGACCTTACAGGGGTATTTATAGAGCAAAGAGGCGGTCCGGGGGCACCCGAGGTGGGCACAACCCACCAGGGTGCGCTTGGGCCTCCTGGCGCACCCTGGTGGGTTGTGCTCCCCTTGGAGCACCCCCAGGCACAGCCTTGGCCCATTAGGTGTCTTCTGGTCCATAAAAAATCTCCGTGAAGTTTCGTTGCATTTGGAATTCGTTTGGTATTGATTTCCTGCGATGTAAAAAACATGCAGAAAATATCAACTAGCACTTGGCACTATGTCAATAGGTTAGTACCAAAAAATGATATAAAATGATTATAAGATGATTATAAAACATCCAAGATTGATAATATAACAGCATGAAACAATAAAAAATTATAGATACGTTGGAGACGTATCAATCGCCACATGAAAACCCTGATACAAGTCACCCCATTGACATGATCTGGAATTATCCGTCGGATCTCATCCGGCCTCACATCTATCAACAATTGCAACGCATGCTCCGCCCGAGCTTTCGTGCTAGGAAACCAAGAGTAGATCTCCTTGCACTTCTCCAGTAAGACAACGTCACCGACGCAGAACACCTCCAACGGCGTCGTCATCACCGACGGTGGCCACGAGATTGGGGGGTGGGGGAAGGGGCAGATGGAGGTGGGCCGCTCGGTCCGTGGGGGATGCTAAATGAGAGAGAGAGAGATATTTTGTCCCCCCTTTTTTAGACAAATGACCCAGCCGTCCACCAACCAGTCCCACATGTCAACATCTCAGGTCGCCCCCACGCATCAACACCAACATAGTGATGGTCAAAGGCTTTGACTGTACAACAAGGCACCGTTTGGCCTTTTGTGAGGCGCGGGCGAGTGGAGGAGGGCAAAAGTGAGCACAGTTAGATGGGCGGGGAAAAATGAGTAGAAGAAAAGAAGTAGGGGCACGAAAATAGAAGTCCTTTAAAAATTATAAATACATTAGAGACGTATCATAGGTTTACTAGCTAGGCGATTGGGTGTGATGGTAACAAAAGCAAGAATTTATCTAGGTTCGGGCTCTCATGGTGGAGATAATACACTACTGATGCTCGTGTATATTTGCGTTGATGTGTACAAAGCTCAGGTAAAGTACCGAGGGATTGTAAGTTGTCCTATGCCCAGCCCATGGCTTATATAGCATACCGAGAGTCCTAGGTTACAGATCCTAGTTGGCTACGTCGGTGGAGGTGGAGTCCTCCACGACTCCGATATCTTTGGATTGCACGCCAAGTCTTCTAGAGTTTGTAAAACCCGCCATGGGCCGCCCAATGTGGCCTAGGACGGAACCGGCCCAGGGGTCATCGGCCCGACTCACGAGGCCGGGAACTGTCGTGGTGGGAGTCCCCTCGCCTGAAACACCGTCATCAAGATTGCTCCAGTCGTTGCTCTGCCACTAGCAGTAGGGCTATTGACGCAAGCGGTTGGTGATTGCTAGAAGGAGAGCTTGTGGGCTATGAAAACTTTTGATGTTATATTTCTTGACAATCCTTTACAACTACAAATTTGGTACAATGGCACTGCATTTTGTGCTATTGTTCTTACATTTCTCATTTGATTTCTTGGTCGTAAAAATCATTATGACTTGAAATATTTAGACAAGCCAATTCATGGTGTGGTGATCCATGATGCGACATATGTTGCTTAATAAACTCTCCTAATATTTCGACCGCTCATCCTTCGTCAAACCTCCCCTACCACACCCCTACCCTCTCACCATTCCGATCCTTTTCCCTATACCATCCTTGTTTTTTTGGAAAACAGTCTCAACTGCCCCACATTTTATTGACTTACTAGTTTATTTATTTTATAGGTAAAAGTTCTTACCAAATATAATCTCTTCTCATACTTTAAGTAGATAGAAGATACAATATGCGTAACGTTCTGTTGTCTGCTCGTCCTTCGTCCAACCTCCCACATATACATCTTGATTTTCCCCCTCCATCGGTAGTTCTTCTCCACCGTGTTTTTCTTTCAAACCGTCTCAACTGTCCCACATTTTTTGATAAATAAATAACTCTACTCTCTCCATTCATAAATGTAAGGTTTTTTTTAGAGATTTTACTATGCACTACATACGAAGTAAAAAATGAGTGAATCTACACTCTAAAATATGTCTATATACACATGTACGTAGTTTGTAGTGAAATCTCTAAAAAATAATTATATTTAGGAACGGAGAGAGTATTGTTTTCTTAGAAGTCAATAAATGTTTACCAAATATAATCCTAATGTTTTCTTTGGCAAGTTAATAAATGCTTACCAAATACAATCATAATATTTTTTTGGCAAATCAATAAATGCTTACCAAATATAATTCTAATGTTTTCTTTGGCAAGTCAATAAATTCTTACCAAATATAATCCTAATATTTTTCTTTGGCAAATCAATAAATTCTTACCAAATATAATTCTAATGTTTATTTGGAAGCCAATAATGCTTACCAAATATAATCCTAATCTTTTCTTTGGCAAGTCAATAAATGCTTACCAAGTATAATTCTAGCATTTTCTTTGAAAGTCTACAAATGCTTACCAAATATACAATCCTAATAAATATGGACCCATTTATCTGACAAACGCTCGCTGGGGAGAAATTGCCAACGAACGCCCCAGTTGCCATGCCAATACAACTAAAATTGCCATGTATGAAATGGGAAATTGCCATGTTTAGAAAAAAAATGCCAACAACACAGTGTAATTTTTGAAAAAAAAATGACATGCATTTGATGACTTTAAGGTCGTTCGCTGGGAGCTCTCTCTCAGCGAACGTTCGCCGGTTAGATATACCGATAAATACTTATGCTCCACTGCAACGCAAGGGCAATTATCTGGGTGTGTATCACATGCAATGCAAAATAATCAATATATCAATATATAACATTAATTGTTTTTGCATATCTCGTGCTGCGTCCATCCTGCACCGTCGAATCGCCAGGGATGGAAGCCTCCAAATGCGGTTGCCAGTAGGACGGGACACGCCTCCCCGTTTTCCGTCCCGTCTGCGCTCCCGGCCGGCCTCGCTTCTCCCGAACGAAACACCGCGCGCACGCCAGCCCGGGGGGCTGTAAAGTTGCCGTTTGCGACGTGCATCCAGCCCGCGATTTGGGTCTATGCGCAACGGACCCCGTGTCCCGGCGCGGCCACGCACGCCTACTACGCCCCTAGCCAGCTAGCCCCCACCACCCCACCCCACCCCGCTCCCCTCCCCCTCTTCCCCCTCCCTCCCTCCCATCGGATCCGAACCCCGTACCGAGGAAACCGGGCCGGAGAGAGAAATCGAAGGCGCGGTCGGGAAACTGAGCAGAGCTCCCCCTCCCCGGTCGGTCGCTCGCTCGCTCGGAACGAAACCCTAACCCTAGCCCCGCCCCGCCGTCCCGCCTCGCCGGACCCCGACGCGGGCGCCTCCCCCGGCGATGCGCCGCCCCTCCCCCGCATGAGCGCCCGGGGCATGGCCGGCGCCGAGGGCTCGCCGGTGGGCCCGGCCCTCGGCGGCGTGGGCGTCGACCCCTTCGAGCAGGCCAGGAAGGCGCTGTCCCTGCGGACCCCGTTCGAGGGCGAGGAGACGGCGTCCAGGGCGCCCACGCTGCCCGCGCGCCTCGTCAGCTGGTCGGGGCCCAGCGACAGGCGGAAGAAGCACAAGAAGCTCGAGCTCCCCGACGCGGCCGCCGAGGAGCGCCCGCCGCAGCTCAACGCGGCGGCGCTCTCCTCCGGGAAGAAGGGCGCGTGGGACCACTTCGAGGCCTATTTCAGGCCGGTCACCATGGGCGACGTCGAAATGTTGGCGCCCAAGCTCCCCTTCGCCCACGGGGAGCTCGACCCCTGCCTCGCCATCCCATTTCTGGGCACCACCGAGGACTTGCTGGACCAAGGCGAGACGTTTGATGTCGCTGTGGCCGAGACGAGCTCCTACCTGGGCGTGGGCGGCGAAGAGGTCGTCAGTACCAAGGAGCGCAGTGGGCAGACCATGGACTTTGTCAGTAGCATGAGCGTGGAGCAGGGCATACATGATGTGGTCGTGCAGCAGCTGGTCACTACCGGAGAGCGTGGTGAGCAGACCCTCGAGCAGCGCTTACATGATGCTGTTGTGAAGCGGGAGTGGCCAATGGAGGTGGAGCAAGGTAGTAGCAGCGGCGGCACCGCGTCACCAACATGTGCAGATGAGGCAGGCACATCGCTCAACTGGCTGCTAGGAGCAAGGCAGCGAGTTGTGCTCACTTCTGAGAGGCCAAACAAGAAGAGAAAGCTCATAGGTGTGGATGCTGGGTTGGAGCAGCTTGTGCTGCTTCCACGCCTGGGAGCTCAGGCTGGGACGATGTGCGATGTTTGCTGTTTGGGAGAGACTGACATGG
Organism: Aegilops umbellulata; assembly: GCA_032464435.1. NCBI lineage: Eukaryota > Viridiplantae > Streptophyta > Magnoliopsida > Poales > Poaceae > Aegilops > Aegilops umbellulata. The sequence continues at coordinate 55,262,685 of CP136057.1, forward strand.
CGTCCAATAGGATGCTTTGCTGTAACAACTGCAAGGTTTCCGTGCACCAGTGGTGCTATGGTTTGCATGTTGTGCCAGATGGCCAGTGGTTGTGCACTTGGTGCAAGTATGTGGAGTCGACAGGGTGCTCATTGAAGAAAGATGCAGGCATCACCCTTTCAATGCCGTGTTTGCTATGCCCAAAGGAGAAAGGGGCCCTAAAACCTGTAATAGGGGAGCCTAGTCGAACTGCAGATGGAGGCAACCTAAAATTCGCACACTTGTTTTGTACTCTTTGGAGGCCAGAGGCTCTTGTGGAGGATATGGACTCAATGGAGCCTATTACAAATGTTGGATGGGTGCAAGAGAATCAGAGGAAACTGGTGTGTAACATTTGCAAGGTTAAGCATGGTGCATGCATTCGATGCAGCCATGGTATGTACTTTTACTCCTTGTTTCCATTATCACATTTTGAGTTTGATTGACTAAATATAATTCGCAAGGTTATGAGACCATATGTTTTGCAGAATATTGCTTGAGAACTGCAGTCTTGTGTTGTATCATTATCATTAATTGTTTAAAATTAGGTGTAGAATGCTGTTTGCAGTCAAGCATAATAATCCGTATTCTGCTGTACCAGGCTGGGGCATTAGAATGATTTGTAAAATAGTGATGCTTTCTAAAATAGTGATCTAGCAATAGGCCTTGTGATATTTGATTCGGCTTGTATCTTTTCAGTGTATTGCTATCCTTTCTCCTATGTGGAGTGACAAACTTCTGTAATAGTCTTTTATAACGAGTGGATGCAGCCTCTTAGTAAGGTTTTCCTTGACTAAAGTGGTGTCCTGTGATACTTTGGTGTTGTCCTGTGTTATTGACTTGCTTGTCTAAGTAAACGAAGATGTTCTCTGTTATTTTCTCGTGGCGACATGAAGGAATCTTGTTTTATGTTGATTGATTCCTTGGCTCTGTGATTGACACTTATTTGATTGTGATACTGTTAGTGATGATCGACTTGTTTGCCTAATTAACCAACAATGCTTTGTGTGTTATTTTCTCATGGCTGAAAACATTCTCTTAGATAGTGCAATACCCTGAGCTCTTTTTGATATATGATGGTAAAGTGGCTGTTCAAAATAGAGTAAGCATTGAATTATGTCCTAAATATGTGCCCTAAAAGCTGTTCATTTGTGATACATTATACTATGAAAAGAAACATGTTCTGTTTGAGTTATCTTTGTTATTTCCCTCAACTTTTGTGCCAGTTATAAACTTATAATTAGTACCATCTATGATATATAGAGCCATGCTAAAGAATTATTAATTTATGGTTACTGTCCATTCGTGCATACCCACTTTTGCATGTTGTTAATGCTAAGCTCCATGTGGTTTCAGGGGCCTGCCGGACAGCCTTTCATCCTATATGTGCACGTGAGTCCAAGCACCAAATGGAGATATGGGGAAAATTTGGACTTCCTAATGTGAGATCATTATCTTCTGGCTGTTGACACAACCTTATGTAGATTGCTGCAGTTCATTTTTCATGTTTGTTTGTTCTGCAGGTTGAGCTGAGAGCATTTTGCTCAAAGCATTCTTCAGTTGGATATGTCAACTCTGTAGAGAAAGGTAATAATGCATCTGAGCAGAGTCCTACAGAAGTGAGGCTGAATGATGCAAATCTCGGCAGTGGAAAGATACCAAAACTGAGATTCACACGCAAGAAAAAGGACAGATCCTTGAACCATGAAACCAGCAGCTTTAACCCTGATAACCTTATCAAAGTAGAGACGATGGAGCATGGTGCTTTGCCCCATAAGGTTAGAAATTTAAATGCTCAAGCAACTCGAAGTATGGAAATTGATATTGATCATCCCTCAGTTGGTGATAATCTTATGAGAAACTCTGGTGATATTGCTATGGTGCTTAAAAAGGTAACTGGCTAACTGTTCCTGATTCAGAATCCAATAATTACCTAGGCATGTACTGCTGAGCCTTTGGCAAGGAAGAAAAAATTAATGTCTACTGTATTTGCAGCTAATCGAAAGAGGGAATGCTAGCGTGAGTGATATAGCATCCGAAGTGGGTATTTCTTCAGCATCCTTGGAAGCTGCTCTCGTGGTACTTTGGATGTAGCTTATGCCTAGTATTACAAATTTATTTCCAAGCTATTTTGCTAATTCTCTGATTCTCAGGGTGAAACTACGACCTTTTCCCATGGGTTGAAGTTGAAAATCATCAAGTGGCTTCAAAAATCTGCACATATACTAGCTGTTCAAGCGATCACTCTTAAAGGGAGCTCAGATGTGGTGCAAGATAACAAATTAGATGGGTCTGACAGTACAGATAGTGTCAATGTGAAGAGTTCATTAGTCCTAGAGGACAAAGGAGCTACATTTGAGATGTCAGATTCTGCTGTACCAAAACCCTCATCACCAAGATCTAAAGATAATGACAAGATTCTTGAAGAAGAGAAGGCAATACGTTCAACTGGAACTACTTTTGAAAATGGAAAAAAGAACATGGTTAAAGGAAGTGCTGATCATGAGTATTTTCTTGCTGAAGATCTTGCAAAAGAATATACTGGAAATTTGTCCCTAGTTGGAGGCAAGGATACTTCAAAGGAAGTGGATGAAAAATTGGTAAGAAAAACATACTATTGAGTATTCTGTGAAGCTTTGCTTTTTTTTGTATCTGAACTGGTGCGAAGCATGAAATATCAGTGTGTAGATGATAGTTTTCTTTGATTCATTTTCCTGCATAATGGGCAAAGTGAGCATACACCTTAATTGACAATGTTGCTGCACCCATATCTGCTTTCCTGCGAGCTTTAGGGTGTTAGAGAAAGTATAAAATGGAAATAAGGGAAATTTTATCTGTTGTGTTCTTTTGAGGGGAGAGATATCCTTAGTTGCTCTGATGGGTTTTCTTTTAAATTCCACAAGGCCAAGTGGCCAAAGTGATATGTGTGTACGCTGTTTGCTGTGAACGCTGATTATGTAGGATTGCAGGACCTATTCCGTGCTAAATGGCAAGTATATTATCTGAAATTCAGTAGTAAATGGTAGATGACTTTTCTGTCAGCGTCCACAAATGGATTGTCCCTTGAATGGAATCTTAAGCTTTCTTGTCTCTCCTTGCCGAGCATTGGTTTTCAGGGTGTCTTATTAATCTTTACCTCAAAAAGTTCAACTGAGATGATAGCTAACCGATGGCATTTAGATTCTGTTCTGTCATCATTGTTTGTGTCGCCCTATTATGGTTAGGTTGTGACCTCCAGGTTACCTTTGCTCAGTAGGCTGTGCTGTCATTATTTACGGTCTTAAGGAAATGATCTTTAAATCTGGATGCAGTTTTGATTCCCATCCTTGTGACAGATATCAAACAGCAGCTCTGGCAATAAAGTATTTGATACTTCCATGGAGATACCAAATCAACTTCAAGGTAAAAATCTTTTGTTCGACCAGTACTCCAGAGTTATCACTGCGTTTCGCTTGACCTCTACGCTCTAGATAGCATTTTAGTTGCTTGCTGTTTTATCCTTCTGTTCTCTTTTGTATTAGCGACTGAATGTGAGTTTTATTTTGGTTAATTGTTCATTCACGAAACCAAATTAGACAAAGCAAAACAAACGTTTTAACAAAGGTTACCAGTTAGATGTCTTATATATGAGGCGACCCAGTCCGAGAGACATCCTGAAAAGAACTTCACTTAGTGCTGCACCAGCTCTAAATGCTCTTTGTTTTAGCTTGTCTACTTCTATTATAGTCAGGTGGCTGCCAACTTTGTGAATTTTCCAAGCTTACACGGGATCGTTATTTTCTGTGTTAAAGTGTTTAATTGGTTACAAATTTCAAGCATGCATTACTCATATTGCTTTTTCTTATAATTTTGAACTATATTAGATATCTTCACTCATAAGTGTAACTGGGTTACAACTTACAAGTTCACTTTTATTATTCCTTACAATGATGCAATGCAATGGTCGTGACAGTGCTGTTCTATATTTATCGCTTGTGGGTGTTTTAAGGTTATTGCCGGTGTCTTCTTAATTTTTTCTTGTATTGGACAAGACCAGTTCTTCCCTGTCGTTACTGCCATGCAAGAAACCTTTAATTAATATGTTTTGGTAATGTTCTCTTTGTGAGCATAGTGTGCTTTACTAGCTATACCAACTCATTCTAGTGCCATAGGGCCAGTTTGAGCTTGTTATCCTGTGCTGAATGATGTAGTAGTGTTTTCCATTCTAGTAAGATTTTACTGTTGTGATCCCAAAAAAGAAACTTTCAAGTACTTATATTCTATCAAAAAGTGAAAATTATAAGAGCACCCAGTCTTTAGGCGCAAAAATCTACCTCTAAGCTAGGACCCACACCTTGCATCTATTCCTGTCAGAAAACTCTAATGGATGGAGGCACCTGTTGCCTGACCAAGTAAATACCTTTTGAAAACAGTGATTACTTTATGAAGCCGCTGTGATGACAAATGAGCAAACCTTTGTATTTTAATTAAGTCTTTCAGTTAAAGTCATAGCTACTCATTTGCAAGATTAATTTAATGATTTAATTTCTTTTGCGAGCTCAAAGTGCTGCATACCAAAAATAGGTGAATTTGAAGCCATTGCATGTTAAATGCGGTGACATTGTTGAATTTGAAATTGTACCATTGAAAGCTAGCTTCTGTAAAATTTAGGTGACTTGGAAGTTTTAGTTGTAAAGCTTCTTCTTTCTTTCTTCCAACTTGTTAGTGGTATTTTATTTCCTTTTACGGGTTCAAATGATCTGATACATGGAACATAATAAAAACGGGTGAAACGAAGCATACAATGAGAAGGTATAGAAATCCTCAAATCAATAGAAATCCCTTTCAGACAGGATTTCTGTATGGAAATTCTCAAAGCATTGCTTATTTTATGGACCTAGATGGGAAAGTTAACTCTTATTCATGCAAAAAGCACTGATTATATATACATTATAGTATTTTCTTTTAAAATATATATGTTTTATTTAACAAATCATTTAAATAATTATTCATGTAATTGTGTGGTACGTTCTAGTTCTTACAATATGTTATGAACAGGTACATCACTTGGAAGGAAAAGTAACGACTTGACTGAGGCTGAACTTGGCTCGGAAGTGGAGGAGTGTGTATCTTCATTGGATAAAACCTCTTCTTGGGGTGATAATGCTAAACATGGGTCAGATTCAGTTGAAAATGGCGTATGCAATCATCATGATTGTAATATGGATCACGTTCATGGACAGCCTTTTTTGAAGTAAATAACCCAACTAATTATTTTTTGGCCTATTCTGCTGTGGTTTCTTCTAACCATCTTCTTTCTTTACTTTCAAACCACTTTTTTCTTTCTTTCTTTTGCATGAACATAGCCACGTAGGTCCTCCTATTTTGCTCAGGTTGTTGAACCTTATTTTGCTTCATGCAGCTTTGATGATTCTCATTCTTACATTCATCCATTTATCAAGACAAAGATTGCTCATCTTTGGAACCATGATTTGAAGCAGAATAAGCAGACACAGTGTCATCCTGGTAAATTCTTAATACCTTCTCGAAATAAATATTTTTTCTATATTTTTGGTACTTTCCATGCTATAACTGAATCTATTTTTCCTTGGTCGAATATTATTAGAAGAGCAATTATGCTCTTCCGATGAGAAAAGACCTGTGGATTCCTTAGTAGAACTTACAGAAACAACAGGAATTGATGTGACAGATCAACTTTCTAAGGCAAAAGCTTTGGGAATCCTTGATCATTCGCCTGATGATGAAGTAGAAGCAGAAACGTTGTTCTTACAAGCTAGGCTGCTTGACAATGCTATGGTTCTGAAGCATAGATGCGGTAAGATTTCTTCTGTTAATATATTATTTGTATCTGTTACTTTTCTGGTGGCATTTCTCCAGAATAATAAAACCTTGTCGATTCCTTTGTTGCTCATTTTACGTCAATGGCCTTATTGTGTCAACACTGTCCATGAAGCTGCCCTAAGATAATGAAGTTGCCGTGTCTTCATTTTTCTGAATCATTATACACTTGAATCTTGCAGAAGACTTAATAGTAAAGGTTGTCCAGAATCTTTCTTGCGAGTTGGATGTTTTCAGTAAAAGAAAATGGGACTTCATCCGTGTCAATCAGTTTCTTCGTGACGTTAGAGAAGCTAAGAAACGTGGCAGAAAAGAGAAGAGACATAAAGAAGCCCAGGCTGTACTAGCAGAAGCTGCAGCTGCTGTTGCAGCCTCCTCGCGTAACTCCACTGTGAGAAAAGATGCAAATGATGATGTACTCCGTCGAGAGGTTTCTTACTGTACTTTTTTTAGATGATTTTTTTGAGAGAAGTCCATATTACCCACCCTAAACATGTGCTGGAGTTCAGATTACAACACTCAGTTTTAATACTGTTCAAAATACACTCTTAAACTCTTAAAACAGTTCAGATTACAACCCTTCCCAGTTTGAGGTGGCTTTGACCCTAGTATTGGCAGGTCAACATGCCCACGTCAGCTTCCTCTCTCTTGTTCCTACTGCATCCCTTTTGTTTGTCTCCCGTGTGAAGCAACTGTCAGATCCCAGCTGCTTGGTTCGGACGGTGTGCGTGAGGCTGCTAATTTCGCATGAGTTCGACGGTGTGAGGACTCATACAACTACCCAGCGGCCAACTCGAGGAAGCCACATCTCACAGTTCCAGAGATGGAGTCTCAATCCACCCGGTGGCCCCGCGTCGTGAACTATCATGGTGATTTGTGAGCAATTTGGTGACCCTGTCAAGTGTCTCCAGATCGTTCTGCTTTTTAATCTCTCCAGTACTTTGGTGCCGTGAGATCTGGCTTCGTCATTGGATCATGCATGAGTTCGGGGAAAAAAGATATATGTTGATCAAGTTGCACTGCAAATATTTGATGGAATGCCAGACCTGTGATGTTTCGCAGTGATGCATGAGCTTGGTACAGAGTCATTTGATTTGATTCCTCCCTCCCGATTCAAATTCTTTCTTTCACTTCCTCTTGTGGTTTTCTTATACAATGGAAGCATATGGATTGTTTTCCACTTTCCTTTCCTGTTCATGCTTCTAGTAGTATGTAGTCTGCCACCAGACGTGCAGTGGCCAGCTACCGGTTCCAGCATGGATTCACTCTGTCATTTCTCCGGTGGCGACGTGAGGTAAGATGCGACACACACCGGCGAGAGGCGCTGGGTGGCGGCTCAGTCCTATTCCCTCGGGAAGAGAAGAAATAGAAGGAAGGGGATTGAGACAGAGGGAAAACGAGAGTTGGGGGAGGGGGTGAGAAGCTTCTCCTTGATGTTGTTGTGGCTTTCAGCAACAATGACGACGGCAGCACCCAGTAGGTAGCTTCTCTCGCTCTCTCACGGGACGAGAGGGAAGAGAGAAGTAGCGAGTTCTTTTTCAGGAGAGAGAGTTTAGTGATGTGGAAACGCTGATGTGGTGCCACGGAGGACAAAACCGGAGAACAAAACCACCTCAAGCAGGATAGGGTTGTAATCTAAACAGTTTTCGTAGTTTGGGGTTGTATTTTCACCGGTATTGAAATTGAGGGTTGTAATCCGAACTCCGACACAAATTTAGGGGGGGTAATATGGACAAATTTTTTTGAGAGGCTATGTATCTTATTTCTTGTGCACTTGTAGAGTTCTCCAAAATTTGGTGCTGGATCTTCAAGAGTCGCCCAGCGGACTCCTTCATTACCACGGCCAAAGGATTCATCAAAGCCATCCAACAGCAAAGTTTCACAAGTTACTAACTCCGGCATTTTTCATATGCCAATTTACTCAAAAGAAAATGCACTCTACTGTGATGTATGCATGCGGGGTGAAACTGTGTTGAACCGAGTATCTGTCTGCTCCGGATGCAAGGTGCTTTGGATTCTGTTGAGTTTTGAGATATTATGCTCCATTGTGTTCTATTAACTTTGACCTGTTCAGCAGGCTGCTGTCCACATAGATTGCTATAAATATCTAGAGATATGCATTGGCCGCTGGAAATGTGAACTTTGTGAAGATATTTCACCAGAAGATGCTAGCTCTAGTGATCAATCTGACAGTAATGGCACAAAATTATCCCTGGTACGATGTGCTCTGTGCCATGGAACATCTGGTGCTTTTAGAAAGACTATAGATGGGCAGTGGACTCATGCGTTCTGTGCTGAGGTATTTAAATTGTTGTCACCTTTTGTTTCCATATGAGGTTGAGTTCTAATTTTTTTTCCTAATATTTTCCTAGTGGTTGTTGGAGACGAAGTACATGAGAGGACAAGATGATCCAGTGAGCGGAATGGTACTCTTCTCTGTCCAGCATTGCAGTTTTCTCTAGCTTTCCTTTTCTGGAATTACCTCCTCTGTTATTTTTGTTGTTCATATAATCAAATGTGGTGTTCATTTTCAGGAATAAATATAACACCTCTTTGATTTTACTGTCCATATAACTAGAAGCTTTTGTTATTCGTTAGTGTTATCCTCTCTTGTTATGCTACATCATTTTAATATTTGGCTACTTAATGTTATATCAATCAGGAAACCCTTGTAAAGGAGAAAGATACTTGTTGTGTCTGCAACATCAAAGTTGGTGCGTGTCTCAAGGTAAATCATCACCTGTCCATGCTTGTAACTTAGAGCATGAATAGATCACACACTTCAGAGTTTTGACAAGTTTCTCTTCCTATTACGCAGTGCAACAGTGAGGACTGCCACACCACTTTTCATCCTTCTTGTGCTAGAGATGCTGGTTTCTACATGAACACTAAAGGATTTGGGACTGTGGCGCAACACAAGGCATACTGTGGCAAACACAGCAGCGAGCAGAAAGAGGTAAGTGCAGCATCAAGACTATTTTGGAGCAATGGGTTTCTTTCATTTGTACCTACGAACAGGCTAACTATTCACCTTCTATCCTGCAAATAAATGTGCTACTATAACAGTAAGTGAACTTGGTCCCCTGCCGCAAATTGATACTCCCTCCATTCCACAATGTAGTGCACCCGCGCTTCCTGAGATCTTAGTATCGCAATACGAATTCAGTGGTATAATTTTTGCTCCCGCCGCAGTCGGTCTCGTTGGTTAAATTTATGGTCAAACTTAGATCTCGGGAAGTGCGGGCGCACTTACATTGTGGAATGGAGGGAGTAGCTTAAATATAGCATTAGATTTTTACCATAATGAGGTAAAGTAATGTGCACGGGCAAGAGTTAGTATAATGGATCAACAGGGCACATATTTGTTACTTTTTCCTGTGCTTGGTACAGTTATCTTCAGTATCTTATTTTGCTCTTCAAACTTTACGCAGACTGATGCCTGGAAGTACTGGCCCGAGGAAGTCAATAGCTTGAAAAGGACGAGGGTTAGTAATAATGCCTGTTACATATTATTGGCTGTCAAGTAAATTTGGATGAACACAGAACCTATGAATAGTTAGGTATCAATAAACGCTTCTTTTGGAAAGGATTTTACTGTGCGTTGATTATTGCTTGGTAAAACTTCCTAACATCATATCAGCTGCCGCTCCATTACTGGAACATACTAGTGAGCTGGATACAGTAACTAGATTCTTGTTTTGATCTTAGTAATCACTGATAATCTGAACAATCAACCCTACTAGTACCAGTAGCATTTTTACTTTATTTTTTGCGGATAGTACTAGTAGCAGTTGGTGCTTCATCTCGAGCATGGAAGCACCATGCACCCACCATTCTCATTTTTATCTCTTATCGAGGAGTGCTGCTGAAAGATAACCGATACATATTAACATTCAGTGGTGAGATGCACCTGCTAGCTCAAGTTATGGTGGTGCACACTAGATGCTTGTAGCTAACCACCTTTTTTGTGCTCTACATGGTTCTTTCAAATTGATGCACTAGCCTTGCTTGCGAGGCATTTATGTATGTTACAAGACATTTCTAGAGATTGTCTTTGACTACTTGAGGCATTATTATATCATTTGCAGGTTGAGTTGGAGAAGTTCCGCCTCTTATGTGAGAGGGTAATTAAGAGAGAGAAGGTGAAGGTATGTCCGGCCGTCAATTGTACTTCTCCTGTGGTGCCTTGAAAACTGAAGTACATCTTGAAGCTACATCTATTTATTTATTTTGTATCAGTCACTTTCCTTTTTCCTTACAAGAATAGATGGAAATAATACTTGAATACTAACCTATGAAATGGCATATACAATTTCATAGGATTTATTTTGTTGCACCATCTAAAAGTTTGCAACCTTATCTATCTGGTGTTTCCTTTGATTTACTTCATGATGGTGTTGTTTCTGAATTTATGGAACGGTATTGTTATGGGCTAAAGAGGTAGCCCAGCCATGCTTAGCAATTAGGAATCACAGAAGGTTATCGTGTTATGCAAGATTGGTTGAGTTTGATTCTTATGGGACAAGCTGTACAAAGATCCATTGTGCAACTCTTTGTATCAAGCAATGAAATAAACTGAACTTCTCTAGGCCTCGGAGCCTTTCGTCGATGTTAGGAACCCACGTCACTGACCTGTTACTGGATTATTGAGGATGAGTTCCCTATCTCCAGTATTCGGGCCTTACCACACCCAAATTATCTCGTTGTGACCTATATCAGATTACGGATAGGCAAACCATGCTGTTCTGAAGAAGGATCTCATGGCCCTTCAGCAAAGCACCGCCACCCTCCAACTAATCCACTTCCGCTGGCACCACCAAATATGTTTCCACACCACCCGCTGCCACCTCAACTACAGCCACACACCGCAGCAACCACCTCCACTGCCCAAGATGCCAATCTCATGGACGATTTTCCAGCAACGGCTGGTACATCCATTGCCAAATTCACTTCCGTTCCCATTGGAGCCACCAGTGTGGGGCCTTCTGCCCCTGCTTAGACTCGCCTCTTCACAGACTTCTGTTCTGGCATCACGCGCCACACCCATTAGCCTCCCCTGCCCCAGTACCTTTACCACTGGATCGACATCCTCTGATCGCCATGAAGTTTCATGCACCAACCAGTATAGAACCTAAAGTCTGAACTGATGGAGAAGGTCAGGCAATCCACATATAATTCAACAAGTATTAACATGGATAGAAAAAGGGCAAGCATTTTTTTTGAATTTAAATTGCTAAAGCGGAACCTGAACCCAAGACTTCTTGGCTCTGGTTCCATATTAAGATTCATGCACCAGCCAGTAGAACCAAAAGTACAATATTATGGAGAAGGTTGGACATTGCCACACAAGTGGTTGCCATCCCCAAGTGGGCCTGCCAGACCACAGAAGGTACTTGCCTGACCAACACGGACATTGCAACGTTCTCCGTTGGCGGCCTCCACATGCTTGTTTGGCGTGGTTGATGACAGTGCCTGCTCCATGAAATGCATACACCCATACACCCAGGAGAGACGCAGATTAAGCAGGAGCTGTATCTCGTGCTCCAGCTATCTGTGAATCGAAATCACCCCTCCAATTCGTATTCGTGGTTCGTGATTTGTCACTTCCGAGAAGGAGCAGACTGAAAAAGAACATGAATCCGGATCTTCTCAAGGACCTCGTCTCTTTTGTCTCTTCCACTCCAGGTTCTCGACTTGTCGGCTTGCTCCAATAATCTTCCACTACCTCTCCGACGACGGCCTGCCTGCCTTCACTTCCTTGTTGCTCCACCGAACGACGACCGCCGCTCCGGGCCACTAGTAGGGGTCGCCTCCCCAGTGCAAACGCGGTTCTAATCATGGATCCCACTCTGATACCAAATGTTTGTTTCCCCCCACGGATCGATCATATCAAAGTATCACGAACACTCACGGACAATATACTTCCGTGAAAGGCACCTCCTTGTATTTTTTCTATGACAAACCCATGTTACAAAACTATAGGTTGGCTGTGTTTATGTATACTCACACACAATCAAAGTTTTAAAAAGCACTAGGCGTTAATTGTGCGTTATGCCACCACCTTGCGCTTTGGTACATAAGGGCAATTAAGCGCTAGGCGTTTTGCTGTCGCCTAGAGCCTAAAAAAGGGCAGCCCGGTGCACGTAGCTCCCGCTTGCGTAGGGTCCGAGGAATGGTCCGACCACTTTGAATCTTTTCTACGCAGCCTTTTCGTACATTTCCGCAAGAGGCTGTTTCCAGGACTCGAACCAGTGACCTCATGGTCACTAGGCAACAGCTTCGCCGCTGCGCCAAGGCTCCCCCTTCTATCACCTAGAGCCTAGGCGCGCCTTTTTTAACCATGGGCACAACCAGGACAAAACACCAACTCGGACATGGTATTGGATCCAAACTGGACTCAAAATTGTTCCCTTCCTAATCTGTTCGCACGTAACCTTGATGGCTACGTAAACCTAAACTAGCTCGTACTAACTCCAACATGAACTACTAGTAATACTTGCAACACAAATGCAAGTGCTTACGGGACTCACGGACATGGCAAAGTCCAGACCGATTTGAAACCAGTTGCAAAACTGACGTAAGAAACTAACTCAAACCAAGGCCATAACATGCAAGCCAGACTGACTAACACTTCCCAAATTGATCTAACCAATCAAGATTATGCTAACATCCAGCACCACAATGCCTTCTTCCTTCTCCCCTGCCCTCTCTTCCGTCCTACCTCTCCTTTGCCAAATCAATTTAATCATCTTTCCCTCGAATTGAACATTTTTCTTCTTAACTTTTGTAAAAGAAAATATCATATGCACTGTTACCCGATTTCTTTCGAAAGTGTACCCAGGTTCTGGCCCCTATGAGATCTTGATTGCTGTGCAGCCTTTCTACGTAGCTATACGTTTCAGTTTTGTAGTGTATGTGTGTGGTTGGTGCAGTGCACAAAAGAGGGGGGGAGGTATGTGCCATTTGTTCCACGCCTACTGTTTCTAAAATCTGACCTCCAATTATTAGAGCAGTGGGATTGGTTGAATAATTAAATTAAATTGATCAGATTGAGATATATTTGGGAGGTCATTCATTCTATCTGTACTTGTTTTAAACTCTAATCTTCAACTGCCGACTGGGATTGGTTGGATTGAGTTGATCAGATTGGATTATATTTGGCATAGTCAGCGACTCTGGTGACTATAAAAAAAATCATCGGTATTTTTTGACAAAAAGGATAAGTCCAGTCCCTTGCCGTGGCTTCAATGCGTATTGTCCTATTTGGTTTTGTGTAAATGTTCATAATAGCGGATGCCCTTTCAGTTTCAAATATTTTGCTTACAACAGATTGCAATGCCTACAATGAACTAATTTGCTGTGTTACTTATTTTGCCAGAGAGAGACAGTTCTGTGTGACCATGACATACTCGCCAAAACCAAGGATACTGTTGTTTTCTCCTACCGAACACCCGGAGCTAGTTCAGAATCTGCCACTACTTCGGTTAATAATAAATCATGCAGTGGAACCATGCAACGATCTGATGATGTCACGGTGGATAGCAGTATTTCTGGGATAAATACCGTCAGATTTTCCCTTAATAACAGAGATGCTGAGGGAAACACAGCTGATAGCTCAAGGACACTGATATCTTTCAAACGGAAGTTCAGTGAGAGGGGGCCACTCGCTGGTAAGCGACTTCCACAAAGATCAGTGAATGCCCTACTGAAATTGGAAGATGGAAAACAAAAAACAAAAGATAATAAGGTTTGTACTGTTTTCTTTCCAGTTGTTCAGTTATTTCTGGTACCAAGCTAATGCACAACACATGATTTTGCAGCAGGCAGAAACCTTTCAAAAGGAGCTGGTTATGACATCTGATCAAGCGTCCACACAGAACCAACGCCTTCCAAAGGGATATGCATATGTACCCCGTGATTCTCTTTCTAAAGAGAAACCATGGAAACGAAATACACAGACCCATGAACCACAAGAGCCTGGTGGATAGGGATAGCTGAAATTCACAAAAAAAATTGCATGCCTAGTGTTGTCAAGTGAAAAGCACAAGCATCAAGCAGTGCTGGCCTGTGCTTTTGCTGCAAGGATTACCAAACTAATTGGAATCAAGCTGTAGAATGATGCAAACCAAACTAGTTGTGAATGAGTGTTTGGTATGGGCTGGGGTGACTTGGATGAATGGAAACGTAGGTGCAATTCACCTAGCAGGGCTATACAAAGATGCCTGTCACCTGTGTATATAGATTTGTTTTTTAGAGTACAGATTTTGTAAATTTTCCTTGTACATTCCTACCTTTTACAAATGCATAGTTTAGTTATGCAAAAGAGAGTGAGAATCACCATTCCTTTTTGGCTGTAGAAGAAAATAAGGGACCTGGAATGACTGCTGGGATGGCATTCTTCCACCTGCGATTGGGAGGACGCATTTGGTAATATCTATCTAACAAGATCTGATTCATGTTATTTGTAGGAATGGAGACAGTGAAAGCAGTCCGATAGACTGGACCAGCTACTAATGTTGAGCAGGCAGTTACCGGTGAGAGCCGGTATAGCACAGGCCAAGATCGGATTGGTCCTTTTTGTGTCTATTGGTATCAGATGGTCGTCTGATGGAACCAGTAGGCTTTTGGATATTTTTTTCCTAGGATTAACATGGTTTATGCTGACAACTGCAAAGGGGGAAAGTTAAGATGCTTAACAGATTTTCAAGTTATGTGTTGGGATTCAGATATTTTGGTCTGAGACAGGTGTTTTTCGCTTGCCGTCCAGATTTGTAAGTTTGGTCAAATGTGTTGGCTTGTACTGCAAGCTGCACTGGCAATGTAAAGGCATTTGTTCAGTTTTGTAATGGTAATTGTTGCCATTAATTGTGCTTGAACCCTGCCAGCTGGTGCCTGCTGTATGTTTCCAAGTGGTGAATTTTCTGACGGGCTTGGGCATTGGAGCCAGGTATATCGCGTCGTTTGTATTCCTAAAGAGACACTGATGTGGCGATTTGGCGTGGAATCTTTTCAAAATTGTCTTGTGGAAGCTAGTGTGAAATAGTCTCCTGTGCCATCTGTATGCCTCTTTATGCTGTTGCATTTGGCTTGTGGGTGCTGGTTCTGTCAGGTGTAGGTACTCAGATATTTGCGTGAAGATGCACGTGCTGCTCTTGTTGCGTGGTGCTTTTGGTTTATTTCTGCTGGTGACTCACGTTTAGCCGGTGTCTTGGGTTCGACCCGGTGGGCGAGAACACGCGACGTTGCTTTGACCAGCAGGCAAAACATGTCATTTGTGCACTTATTTTGCCACCCCTCGCCCGTAGGAGCAAGCTGTTGGTGTGTTGTTCAGGCGTTTGCTTGCGCCATAAATGAAGCCATTCATTCATTCACACGCTTCCAAGAACGGGCAACTGTTTCCTGTCCATGCTGAGTCCCCTGACACGTCGCGAAAGACAGTAGTGAAACAGAACACATGCCCAGTTCAGAATTCATGAGACGGAGAACATGGCACATGTCGTAAGCCATCTAAATTTGCTGAATCTCCTGCCCAAGCTGTTGACATGTCGCAAAAGACAGTAGTGAAACAGAACACATTGCCCGAGTCGGAATTCATGAGATTGTGAACATGGCACATGTTGTAATAAGCTATCTGACAAAAACCCGAGTCACATTCTTCTTCTTGGCCGTAGAAAAAGGAAAGACCTTGCTCGGTTTCTCCGACTGCGCGCGCAGAGGCGCAGGCGCCCGTTGGGCCGTAGCCAGCCACGCACGCGGCCGAGAAAAAAGAAAGAAGCGCACGCCCGCCGACAGCCGTAGAAGCTTCCATGAGACCGTGACAGGCGGGTCGGCGGTCAGGCCGGCGACCGTGCAAGCAAAGCGCCCCCAGCTCGACCGAAAGCCCAAGCCGGACACTGGCGCAGCAGCAAGTCACTGACCGTCGCGCTGCCCGCCACTGTCGCGGTGTCCCTTATCACGGCATATCGCGATGAAAAATGCAGCATTTCTCTATTGCAAATAGGCGCCTTTTTCCAGACGTGGCCTGTGGCTTTCTTTTCGGGAGATTTGGCGGCCGATTCGGCCCGGCCCGGCCACGCGTGGCAGTCGGTCAACCGCGAGGGGAGGCCAGCCCAGCCCAGCCCTGCATCGATGATACGATACGATACGATCGGCATCCCGTCCCGTCCGTGGGATGGGACCGGCGCGCGAACAGCGACGGCCACCAACGGCAATGGCGAAGCTTTTGGAAGGAATATTTGCTGCCCGGCCGTGGCTCCGTCGCTCTCATCGCCAAAGCGCCAAGCGGCCGGGATAGACAGATAGATACAGATAGCGAGCACGGACTGTCCCTCCCACACCACACCCTGATCCATCATGGCACCATCGACGACCACGATTCCACCAACATAGCTTCTTGATCCTTCGCGGCCAACCACGCAACACCTTTCTACGCACTGTATGCGCGAGAGCAACCGCGAGCCACGGATCGAGCTGTGGTGTATACGAGTACCGTCTGGAATGAACGCGCGTACGCGTACGTGGTAACTGGTTTTCGCTGCAGGGTAAGGAACCGAAACTGCATCTGATAGGCCGTGGTAATTTGTCCATCATGTCATGTCAGCCGTGCCTGTGAGGCCGTGAGGCAGCCTAGCAGTATGAACACGCGCATTTCTCCCGGTGATTCCGATGGCCTAATAATCCGATCGGTCGGTAATGTTCTTGGCCCAGGATCGGCGACGGCGACACGGGTAGTCCCGTCGCTTGTCGTAGGTTCAGAGCTCAGTGGCCGGGATCGACACGGCTTGCTCAATCGATCAGTTAAATAGAGGCGACGGATAGATGGGACGGGAGCCGTGCCGTGCTCCGCCGGGCAGGCAGGCAGCGCGCGGCGCACAAGCACAAACCTGTGGCGCCAGCCACGCATTCTCTCGCTTGCAAGCTAGTGGCAGCCACGCGCTAGCTCGAGATTTTGCTGATGCACTGAATGCATGGGTCATCGTCACGCTGTCTTGTGGTACGATGGTCGCGACCGCGCCATGGTGATCGCGCACGCAAGTTCATGGACGGATTTGCTAGCTAGCTGCTCCAATGGCCAATCAGGCGAGCCGATCGATCGTGTGGTTTCTTGTAGGTGAAGTACTAGAATGAATCGGACTGGAAAAGAGTTACCGCGGCCGGGCACACCAAGTTGATTGATCGGTCGTGCGACGTCGCGTCCCGCTTTTCATCGTGGCGGTCGAGCTCGCTCCTCCATCGATCGCTTTTCACCCGGCGAGAGAGCGAAACAAGTACCAGAAGCAGCCACTTTCGTACTAATAGATAAACAAAGTACTAACAAACTCAAAGTTTATCTAGGTGGCACGCGCAAACTCTAGACCTAACTAAAGTACGTTAACTTAAGCACCACCAAGATCATTTTTGTAAGCCAGTGGAGACAAGTACGCTGTAAGTGCCGCATAAACTTTGCCTCCGGCGCCATCCATTGGTTACCCGATGAGATCGATGCGCTGGCGATTTGCTTTGCTTTGCTTTGCCCGGCGCGCGCACCGCAGACCGCGCCATGCAGGCAGCCATGTCCATGCCGGCCTGCTCCCCGCCCCACCCACTGATCCACTAGCAAGGCGCGCGGCCGTGCGTGTAGGCCCCTCGATCGGCTAGGAAGCGAGGCGCCGAGCCCAGGTCGTACGCGTGCGTCGGGCGTCTGTCTCGATGGCTGTCGCGGGCGCGACCGGGCGAGGGTGACCGCGGTGTCGGCGCACGCACGCGCCGCGTCCATCCGTCGCCGTCCGTGTCCATCTACGGTGGCGTTCCCGGCTGCCCTCGCCTGCCTAGCTTATCCCGTCGTCGTGGTACTAACGCGCATGGATCGACCATGGATGATGGATGGACACCGGCCCGGACGGGACCCGGTGAATTGCATGCACTGGGCTGGGCGCGTGGAATCACGTACGCAACCGTTCAGTCCGGCTATGCCCCCGTCGGATCGATCAAGGTGCGATGCCGGTGCCGAGTGCGGCTGGCCCAGCCTCGGCCGCGTGGCCGTGGTCGAGGCCTCGAGGGTTCGCTTCATTGGCTATTCGAGCGCACAACGACCGATATAGCTTAGGGAAACGCTTTGTATCTACATATAGTTTAATTTCGTCTTCTATGATCGCTTTAGAGCACGGTTAATAGTGCATTTAGCTGATAGCTATACGACGTTGACATGTCATTTATAGTCAAGGTTATATCCGGCACGTACAATAGTTAGATGGTAAGATGTGATACTTTATTAATGCATGGCCCGTGTCCCACTCTCACATAGTATCAAGGAGCACGTGTTGCAGCAGGCTCTTATTCTGTAGCCAGCTCCTCTTCTCTCCTCCAATGTCAGTAGAAATATAATATTTTAATTCTTATAGCCCGCTTACATAACCTTATTATACTTGCTCTTAGGGTCTTTCTTTTTCTCAAGTGGGTAGACAGCTAGGCGCCAAGTGACGAAGTGGTAACGAATCCTGGAAAACTGAGGAGTTTTTGTTGTTGGCATGTCTTGGTTTGTCTACTATATGTATATGTTGTCGCGGTTAATTAGGACATAGTGATAGTAGCTTATTAGTAGAACTAAAACTTGTCGAAATGTAATACCACTTTCATTTTTAAATACAAGGCCATTTTAAAAAGACGGCTGCTAGGCATCAAGTAGCTGATCTTTCATAAAGATAAGCCGCCTAGCCAACCGTGTGATTCAGCCGCATGTAGCCATTTGATCAGAAGTGTGCAATGCATCTTTCTTCCCTTCCCTCCATCTACATCCAATACGGCCAGCAACGAGACACGCGTGACCTTGTGCTACAGTGATGCCGTCCATAGTCTTCGTCGTCGGTGCCGCTGCCACCTGCTACTTTGCAGCACCGGCAGCATCCGCCGCCGCCGTATTACGCGTGCTACATACCAGCGCCAGCAGCACCGACGAGTGATGCGTTGCAGCACTGGTAGTTACCAACATGGAGTCGGCTGCAGAGGCCAGACGCAGTCGCCGGTAGAAGATGGAGGCGCAACAGGCCGCGGAGGAGGCAGAGATGCTCGCCTACATGGATGAGGACGAGCCGGAGCCCTCGTACCCGCCCGTCCAGTTGGTCCTTGGCATCGTCGTCGTGAACATCTCCGACGATAAAGAATAGTTAGGTTAGTACGTAGTATATAGTATATAGGATTTCTTTTGCATACTTTGTACGGATTTAGGGGTTCAAATATGAGAGAGACTGATGCAGAATGACTAATTTGAGGCATGACCGGTCACTGTCCGCAAACCCGCCCAGTCACTATCCGCAGACGTGCCCGGTCGCGTCCGCAAGCGTTAGGGACGGGATTTGCAAAGTCCGGATGTAGATGCTCTAAACCCAGTCCTCAGATCACCACCGGTGTCCGTAGGCAACTAGGCATTAGGGGCCAAATTTGCAATGTCCGACTGTAGATGCTCTAAACACAGTCCTCAGATCCCAACAGAACCACCCGAACAGAACTTAATTGAGAGGGTCACTCCAAGAGCTACAATCCAACAATTCGACGATGAGCGGCGATGGATCGGACAACTTTGACAGTGAGCAGATCCGCCTCGATCCGTTTTGCGTCTTCGACCACTACTGTCGCGTGGAAGACGGCAAGGGTAATTGTGGATGAACTTCTCGTATCGTTCATAGCTAGTAAAGCATGTCAATTTTTGTTAGTCTGATGGCATATATATGAACCGCATATGTAATTTAACATGACCCGTCTAGGGAGCGGCCGGCTGCTCCCTAGCGTTCCCGAGCGCCCATCAGAAAATAAAAGATTCGGTCCCCCCGATCACAGAAAAGGAAAGCCCTCCACCAGTAACTACAGACCCGTGCCAACCCAACAAACCACACACTAGAAGCGGTCCCCAGGCCATCACGTGCCCTTCCCTCCCATCCTGAAGCTCTCACGCCCTCCTGGCCACCAACTTCTTCTCCCCATGCCCCTTCCTGCCCCCACCTTCTTCCCCATGAAACATGGGGCTCCCAATTCTGGATCTCCATCACCAGAGCTGTCATGGCAGATAAATCAAGGTGAAATAACAATGGTTTGGAACAATTTTCTGCGAAAAAAGAAGAAAGAGGGAGGACAGATTGGAAAGTACCAGGCAGCACCAACAAGGGTGAAAAAAGAGGTTGATCATTTTCTCCTCCTGTCCAGATCCTCCCTCCTTGACTTTCCCTTTCACCCCCACGCCAATTTTCTCTTTGAAAAGTAGTTTCTCCATACGAAGACAACACAAACAGGTTAAAAAATGGGGAGATCCGGTACCTGTGCAATTTTAACTAATTTCTGTGCAACTAGATCATAAGACAAGCCCACTTTTGCAGCAATGTGTGCAACAAAACGGAGAAAATATGCAAAATATATATATGAGAGCACATATAGTCTTATTTCACACATAATGCAGAATAACCAGTGTCACTGTAGCAAACGAAGAAGAAAAAAGCATATGGTAGGTACTATGAAAATATAACTACCAACTAGACAAGAAGTATATGTGTTTTTTTCCTTTGATCTTTCCACACAGTAGGTACCTGTGCAATTTTAACTAATTTTTGTGCAACTAGATCATAAGACAAGCCAACTTTTGCAGTAATGTGTGCAACAAAACGCAGAAAATATGCAAAATATATATATGAGAGCACATATAGTCTTATTTTCACACATAATGCAGAATAACCAGTGTCACTGTGGCAAAAGAAGAAGAAAAAGCATATGGTAGGTACTATGAAAATATAACTACCAACTAGACAAGAAGTATATGTGTTTTTTTCCTTTGATCTTTCGACACAGTAGTATATGTGACTTTGTAGCTTAGAATTGTGTGCACAAATCTACATCAGTTCATCCACCCCCATAACCTATAAAACTTGCACATGATGCAAAAAAAAGAAGCTTGAGAAAAAATGAACCAACTCTGGCTTGTATTTGTGCAACTTAACCAATACAAGTGTGCAACTGACAACACTCCCATATCCATCAGTTGTGGGGTTTGAATTTTAGTAGTTGGCATCTTCAACTCATATAAAAGTAGAAGATGCCAACTCAGATAATTTCATATTCATTTTCGTTTTAGCTAAAAATCTGTATGCAGAATTCCAAAAATAAACTTTATGTTGGCTGTTGTGCAACTACATCATCTATTTTGTGCAACTGCAAGTACTCTTGCATGCAAATCATGTTGCATGTTTGTGCAGCTATGTAATGAATTTTGAACCGAGGAACATGATGAATTTAGCCTTTCTAAACACAAGAAAACAGATTATAATCTTCCAAATAAGTAGTGCAACTATATTCAAGTGCATCTGCAAACCTAGAAAATCATATGGATGTGAACACATGAGGATGTCAACTACGAATGGTTCTTGTGCAACTAAAGAAGTTGAAGTTGCCAACTCATGTGGCACTGTTGTGTGACTATTAAAAAAATTGGGGATGCCAACTCCTGATTGGCTCTTGTGCAACTAAAATAGTTGCGGATGCCAAGTCATGTGATATTGTTATGATACTATACAAAAAGTTGAGACTGCCAACTCTCAAATGGTTCTGGTGCAACTATGAAAGTCGAGGATGCCTACTCGTATGATACTATTGTGCAGCTATTTGAAAAGTTGAGGATACCAACTCCTTATTGATTCTTGTGCAACTATAAAAGTTCAGGATGCCAACACCTAGCTGGTTCTTGTGCAACTGTGTAAAAAATAATATCCTAGGTTTCTTTGTGTAGAAAAAAAATCCTAATGCCATTTCATGTTACCTCGGCATGCTGCAGACGGTGTGCCAACTCCAGCTACAACTCCAACCTACGTGGTCGCCTTTCGTTTCCGCCGTTTCACAAAGCAGAATGGGTCACCAACCTAAAGGATGCATGGAAAACGTTACTTGTGTGTGTGCAAAAAAAGGAAATGCACTCACACTGCTTGCTGGATACCCCTGTTTTCGACTCGAATGAATAGTCACGACTAGTCGATGAGTCGTAACTGAAGTCGACTCAAACACCTCGACTAGTCAATCGGCACAACATGACTCGTCAAGAGTCGCTACCCCAGAACGACTCGTTGAATCGAAAACCTTGCACGATACTTACCTCATCATCCTCTTCCTCCCCATTGATATCAGCATGACGCGGCTGCCGCTTGGCGGGCTGTTTCGAGTTTCGCCGAGAAGAATTGTTTACAGGCCCCTGCATAGAACAAACGAAACACAGAACATGGCCAGAAAAACCCCCCAAAAATAGTTATGATAATTGCAAAACAAAACTGCTACGAGGATAAATGAAAAATGATGAAAAAGCAAACACACCTCTCCTCTACAACTATATAGCCCTTCCCCGTACAACAGCATAAGTGTGACTAAGCCAGCTAGGATATGCACTGCTTTGATTTGCAAACTCATGTATGAATGCATACACTTGTGACAACAGAGCACACATGAGTGTGCAACCAAAAACACACACATACTGCTTGAACATGGTTTACACAGTGTATCCATCTGAATACCATCGTTTGTGCAACTGGTTAGCCTCACTGTGCAACTTCATAAGTTGACTAGCCAACTGAGATTTGTATATGCGTAAGCCAACTACATCTGCATTTCTGTGCAACTATGACAATAAACTAGCCAACTGGTTACTTATATGCATGCAACTTATTATGAGAAAACAGAGAAATCACACGGATGCATTTTGAGAGGGTTGAGCAATAACATTAGAACTATCCTCTCGGTACTCTTATGTACTTCCCTCCTTCTATTCCAACTCAAATCGCCGCCAAAAGATCAAAAAATCGCCATGCCGGATCAGACGGTTTGGCGGGGGGAGGGGGGGGGGGGCAATACGTCGGAATACCTCGCCGAATCTGCGTGATACGGACAGTGGCGAAGGCAGGAACAATTTGTAGGTGTGACGGAGCTTACGAGAGAAAAACTATGTATAAAACAAAAGCTAGATACTACATAAGGACATATCACTTTGTGTTAGCATTTGCAATTGAATGAGGATAACGGTCATCAACTCATCATCTATATTAACCAGCAACCAGACCCTGGCACACAAGCAGATATCCATCGATCTAGAGTAGTGCGTTTGCTCAAATTTTCAAAGATGTACTAGTATATACGGTACTACCTTAGTCAATGCGGCAAGTTAGGTGTGGCGGACGCCAAAGCTAGCCTGTCTCCGCCACGGTGAATCGCCATGAAACCTATATCCACTAGAACACGCATGCTCGACTCACCCTGACGAAACAGAACTCCCAAAATCCACCGGAGGTGACCAGGTAGTCGCGGGCGACGCCTTCCGTGAAAGCTACCTCGTACTCGTCGTACATCCACCGGAAACCCCAGAACCCCTCTCCGGCGAGCGAATAACAGGGGGCCCCAACCACGGCAGGGTAAAAATGGGGAAACAGGAGATGTGAGGCAAAAATGGTGGGGCGACCGTACCTGCGCCGCCGACGAGGAGCGGATCCCCACTGTGGTCCTGCCCTTCACCTTCGGCTGCAGCCGCGGCCCGTACCTGCGCCGATGACGAGAAGCGGATCCCCACCGCGATCCTGCCCTTCGCGTTCGGCTGCAGCCGCGGCCCGTACCTGCGCGGCCGTCGAGAAGCGGATCCCCACCGCGGTCTTGCCCTTCTCGTTCGGCTGCAGCCGCAGCAATGGTTGCCTCTGTCCGCTGGATTTGGGGGAGAAATGGAACGAATGGGGCGAGGACTGAGAAGAGAGGAAAATGGATGAGGGAAGGAGACAGAGGCGTGGCTCACCCTTCGTGCTTTCTACTTTCTCCATGACAAGTGGGCAGTGGCGGAGACAGGGGGGACCAGCAGGGGCCCTGGCCCCCCCTAACACTACTGATTTGAGTCTAGTATTAATGTAAACTTTGATGTTTTTGCTGCTAAAATGATGTATTTTCATGAACTGACCCTCTCTAACAAGACTTAACAATACTTGGCCCTCCTCATTCGAATTTCCTGGCTCCGCCACTGCAAGTAGGGCCCGCGCCACGGATGCGTCGCGCGATGCGAACCGGCTGGACGAGGAGAGCGGCGCTTGTGGGCGAGCCCAACCACACGCGCGTTCGGTCGCTCCCGACCAGATACCGCCTGACGCCGATGACCGCACGATCTAGGCTGATCGAGCGGCTCGCGTTCGGCCGCTCGTTTCACCCAGATGGTGCGCGTGCACTTTGAAGTTTTTAGGATTTAACATTGTATGAGAATAGTATGGATTTGATTTAATGGATCCGGTTATGGACACAAACTTTGAATGCTTGCCAGTCACTGTCGGTGGGCCCGGATTAGGCAACTCCGGTTGCAGATGCTCTGACGCGCACGCGATCGGTCGCCCAGTACGGCCAGCGACCCTGACGCCGTAACCCGATCATTCAGGCGGGCCGCCGTGTCAGCCACGCCGGATATCTATCACCGGCTGCCCCGGCCCGACACGGAATGACGGAAGCCCCGAGGCCGGGTTCCGTAGCAATGGACGTCGTACGTACAGGCAGCGGTACCACGCACCGGCGGGGATAATCTAACCTCCTCCCGGCCCGCACGAGCCGTGCAATCCTATAAAAACCACCGCGAGTGCCGCGAACCACACCACACCACACGCCTCTCGCTCGGCTCTTTGGCTCTAGCTAGCTCTGCTATCGAGCAGTAACTTCGCGGCACCACCAGCGCCGGCAGCGACGGCGAGAGCTCGGCTGCAGTTGGACCGCCGGCGAGGGAGCTGCCATCATCATGCAAGGGGACCAGGCGGAGAAGAGGGGGAAGGTGAAGAAGGGGTGGCTGGCCGTTCGGGTCGGCCAGGCGGAGCCGGGCGACGGCTTCCGGCGGTTTGTCATCCCCATCGCCTACCTCTACCACCCGCTCTTCCAGCGCCTGCTGGAGGCGGCCCGGGACACGTATGGCTACAGCTCGGCCGGCCCGCTCTGGCTGCCCTGTTCCGTCGACGAGTTCCTCCGCCTCCGCGCGCTCGTCGACCGGGAGACGGCGCACTCATCCTCGCACCGCGTGCACGTGCACGCCGGCGGACACCAGCAGCACGGCTACTCATTCGCCCCCTGCACCCGCGCCAAAGTCAGCTCCTGAATCGTGATCGACCCACATCGACCATCGAGAGCCGGCCCGCCGGCTTTGCTCTGTTGAGCAGTGCACCGAGAGCGCGCGAGCGGCGGGAGCTCATCTTTCTGCCGGAGACGATACACATGTACACGTAGTAGTACATAGAGAGGGAGAGAGATATACCAGATACGGAGACGCATGGGAGGCAGTCGGTAGGTGATTAGTCCTTACCGGCCGGTGAGAGCAGGTATAACACAGGCCAAGATTGGATGGGCCCTTTTTGTGTTGATTGGTATCAGGTGGTCGTCCGATGAAACCAGTAGGCTTTTCGATTTTATTTTTCTATAGGGTTAGCATGATTTATGCTGTCAAGCAAGCCAAGAGCAATGGGAAGTTACTAGTGAGCTAACAAGCCTGGCATGTTTGTCAGATGTTTAGTTATGTCTTGGGATCCAGATGTTTTGGTCAGAGACAGGTGCTTTCCGCTTGCCGTCCAGATTTGTTACTTTTACTCTGGTCATCCGTGCTGGGTGGTGTTGCAAGCTACAGTGGCAATGCAAAAAATATTTGTTTAGTTTTGTAATGGTAATTGATGCCCATTAGTTGTGCTTATTACTAGAAAAGGCAGAGGTCTCACATCTGACTCCGCAGGAAACACAGCCCGCTCCTAGCCGCCGCCGCCTCTAATCTCCTCGCCGCTGCTGGGGGATATTGGCAGCGGCGAGGCCTTCCTCTGTGATGTTTTTAGGGCATGACCGCGGCGGAGTCTCGCGTGGGTGCTCCGGCCTATTCTCGCGCTTCCAGTCCCTACCAGAGCGACAAGAAGTTCTGGTGGGGGTGGCTCGGTCCGGTTGCACGTCTCGGTGCTCCTCCGACCGCGGTCATCGTCCTTCCTAATAGCTCCTCTTCCTGGTCCAAAGCACTTCCCTCGTCTCAAAATAAGTGTTAGTACAAAGTTATACTAAGATTGAGACACTTATTTTAGGACGGAGGAAATAATAATATTCTTTCTTCTCCTACTCTTGGCCTTAACTTGATAATATCCAGTGTTAGAGTCCTCTTATTTAATTTCTTTCTCCTTACATCTTTGCAACCAGTTTAACTATTCCTATTAAAAAATCTATTTAATTTATCCGTAAGCTCTTTCTGCTCAATCCCAACGTCAACAATGAGTCCAAAAAGTTCAAAGTGTTTATTAATAGCATCAAGCATGTATCAAGCAGTAACATTTTTATCCCGCCATCTTAATTTTCTCCTAAGCACTCTCAATTTCTACTGCCAAATCACAATGTTGGACCATACTGTCTAGCATTCCAAGGTTTCACCACTACAACATTTAAATCCTCTATTAGTGCACAAGTATTATCATATCTAATTAGAGCAGGTTTATGATTTGTTCTCCAGTATCCAGTATTAAAGGGGTATGATCATATATCTCTCTTTCCAATGAAGTAACCATTGACAAAGGGTATTTCTCTTCCCAATCTGAGCAAATTAACATTATGTCCAATTTCTCAAATGTTGGATCACCTAAATTATTACCTATGTATAATTCTAGTCGCCCAGTGGTAACTCTCTAGATTAGCATGCTCAATTATAGCTTTAAAAACAAAACTCCAGTGACCATGTGTGTTCGGCTTATTCTTCTCAGAGCTCTATCTAATAATATTGAAATCACCCTGTATCACAAAAGGTAAGGTTTTTTTCAACTAGAAATTCAGTTTTTGTCGGGTTAAGTAGCTCCATACATAGTAATTAAATTCCAAGTCAGATCTACTTTCTTTTTGTCATACACTAGCATTATGATAGAATAATTCTCATGTTTAGAATCCAAAACCTTCTAAGAATCCTCATTAACTCCAACCAAAATACCTCCAGATTTTCCCCTAGTAGGAGCCCAATGCCATTAAAACAAAAAATCGTCCACATAAGGAGTGAAATTCATTATTAGAGAAGTGGCCCTTCATAGTTTCCTGAATACCTAGGAAATCCAGAGATTGATCCAATACACTCTCTCTAATAAATCTTTTTTAAAATTTCTCCACCAGTTCCTTTGGCGTTCTAGAAATATCCTTTCGGGTATGTCGTCTTCCAGCCTGACAATTTCTTAGAGGATAAAACGTGTTTGAACCGAAACCTGTAGAACAAGTGTTCTACGGTCGAATTAATTAAAATAAAAGTATTTGCAGCAGTTTACAAGTCACAGAGGACTAAGTCAACCAATTCCTGCTCTATCAAATCCCAACATGCTATGAATTTAATCTAGGAACTGATCAATCCAGCTGGAGAGTTGAGCTTCAAACTTGGACTTGATTCTATGCTTGAGAAGTAGAAGATCATGTTTCAACAGGCCTTTCCAAGCCTGAATGGACTGCTGTCATGCTCTGAAATTTTTTCGTTCCGCTGAATCCAGATGTTCCAACATCCCATGATGAGGATTTCCATGGCAATTGAAGTGGGGAGGGTTGAGCCAAAAGTGTAATTTCTTCATAAGGTGATATGCCTCTGTTTCTGTGACCAAGCAGAGCTTCCCAACAACTTGAGGCAAAGTCACAATCCCAAAATAAGTGTAAGGAGGTTTCTTCAGCATTGGAGTGGCAAAGCTCACATTTGTATGATGGTAAATGGAAAGATTTTCTGTGCAAGAGATTCCTTGTATTGGCTCTGTCATGTAAGAGCAGCCAAAAGAATATCTTATATCTCAGCATTGCAACGTTCTTCCATATCTTTGCAAAGATAGGTGGTGCTTGATCCCCAATGGCAATCAACTTGTACATTTTAATGGAGGAGTATTCAGCTCCCCATGGGTAGCTCCATTTATCTAAGTATTTCTCCTCCAAAGCAATGTGAGAGTTGTCTCCACCAGAACAGAGTTCATTTAAGTTAGCATCTCCAATGTCAATAGGACCTAGAGGCACATCCAAATAGTAATTTTATTTTCAATAATATCATTACCAGAAGGCATATCCAATCTAGCCAATTCTATTTTCCCCATAATCTCTATGTTATGCCCAATCAAATCCATAGTGCAACCCAAATCAATCACAATGGAAGAAAACATGGTCAAACAAGAAGTGTTATTCATGTCAACAAGATCAGGGATAGAACCATTATCGTAGTTGTCTTTTGTTGCTCCCCTCTCTTTAGCCATGTCCTACACTCTGACATCTTATCTGTCTTAATTCTAGGGCATCTTTTAGGGGGAAGTTATTTTCCATTCATACCGACCTCTTCGTTTTGACTATTGAAATTTCTCAATCACTATTCCAAAAGACTCATGTGAAGGAACGACCTCTGTGTGACTAGTAGTGTAATCTACAGGCTCCAAATAGTTATCTCCTGACACTCCAAAACATGTCATTTGTGTACTCATTTTGCCAGCCCCATCACTCGTAGGAACAAACTAAACTATATATTGTAGGTGTGTTTTTCAGATGTTTTCGTATCTTAAACATGCTTCCAAAACAGGCAGGTGCTTCCTGTCCTTGTTGTACTAGATCGGGATTGCGCCTCGGCGCGAGGGTGCCGGTCCAAATGTTTGTATACACACAATAAGAAGCCTCTGAATAATGCATGAACATAGAAAGCATGTTTCGCCGATAGGTTTAGCACTAAATATCTTAGGCATAAAAGATACGATAAGATGTAGTAGCTTACAGACAATTTATAAACCGAACTGATAAATCCTTGGTTGGTCTTAGGGTACAGAAGTTGAAGTCATCTCGACAGGCCTAACGTAGACCAGATAGAAATTGTGGCTTCTCGCACACCCGCGGGTGCGATCACTCCCAACCAGGTAATAAAGCATCAGATGAAAGATGTAAGAACACCAGCAAGTAACAATACAATGTACATTCTTTATCAGAGTTAAAAGTAGCTCACAACAAATACATAAAATACAGAATCAACTTCTTACTGGGAATAAAACATGGAAAGCACATGCATTTATTAGTTTGGTCAGACCAGAATTGCTCATCACAACAAAGTTCAAGTAAACTGCAAATTTGCAGTAGAGCAAACCCTGACATTTCACTATTTTGCTCACAATATTGGGATCACAAATTTAGTGAATCTAGTAACTGGATATTTATCACCCCACTTTTCAGCATATAGTTTCCTGTTTATTTTACTTCAGAGAGCCCAACACGCGATGGGGAAAAATAGTGACAGGGAGGAAGGTAGAAGGGCAACATAAACATCTCGTCTTTCACGGCTGGTTATGGGCCGAGACCAAAAGGCGGTTGTTTCTCAATTTGACTAAAAATGGTCTGCCACAACCAAAAACACACAAATTGGCCTGCTACAGAGACATTAGTTAGTAAGCAAATGTCAATACTATCATTAGCCTGCAAGTACATCAGTCTACAAATTCACTTGATAAATAATGCTTATACCATCAACTAATCACGAATGCAAGGAATTCAAATAAACAGTGATATGAGCTTGATGAAAAACAAATTTATAACAACCAAACTGATAAATCATGACAGACAGAAAATAAAACGGTGTTACTGGCTTATATAAAACCATGCCAAGACATGTAACACTTCTCATGTAAGCCACCACAGTCGCTGGTACTAATCTCATGCCAACACATGCTCGAAAGAGAAATATGGAATGGCTAAACTCCCTTCAAAGATGTCTAATTAAGGTTTATATAACTGCAATCTCTTTGACAGAAATCAGTATATATCAACAGCTAGTAGCAAGCCATACATAGTATTGTGCAGGAAGACATTTCTTCAAAAAGAACACTGCAAATATGTGATTTCTTGGGGAATAACTTTAGGAGCACTGGGATTACATCCTAGCCAAATTGAATACAACTATATATATTCAAAAAAAGCATGTATATGTGAGGTGATTAAACTTTAATTGGATAGGGTTGATCCTATTTGTGCCTTTCTGAAGAAATAGAAACTAAGCCATCAACACAATCACTGGATCAAATAATAAATGACCTAAACCAAGATTGATATGCAGAAAGACGCAACCGAGTCGCATAATTGACTTTTTTCTATTATTAATTGTTTTTATTGCAACTCTGAATATGTGGTTGTAACTACATAGTTATAACCTAACTTACATGACAAAAATAGAACATGGATCTATGATTCTCCAAGGAGTAATTAATTTCCCTAAAAAACAATAATTCATAGTCCAATAGTAGCTGAACTGATAGCCATTCTTTCCTGGCGATATATGGATCAATCAATAGAGAGAGGGGTGTCATGGACTCACCTATTGAGGATGTAAGCGGTTAAAAGGGGCGACCTTGCCTCAGTAGGGCTCAGTCGCAACCAGAATAACATTTTGTCAGTTTTTTAGTAACACTAATATTTGGTTAATGGGGCACCAAAGGAATCTCCTATATGATTTAGTGATTAAAGAATAATATTAAACGATGAATCTCCCATTGGTTCACAACTCCAAATTAGAGAGGTCGCCAATAATGCTGAGCATGGAAAGGCTTCTTTAGTTTAACAATGCTTATATCCCCAATCCAAACTCCACATATTTCAGCTCACTAATGCTTACAAAAAATAAAAAACAGTACCCTGACTTTGGAACTTGAATCTGCAAACATGGTGTCTAACTAAAAACCAGAGTCATGGTCAAGATAAAGGAGCACCTCCTGAACGAGAGCGGTGGCTAAAAGCATCAGACCACCAAAACATCCCGTAGCACACAGTCCAACAGCAAACCATCTCCTGAACCTAATTAAGTAGTGTATATATGAACCTAAACTACATGACATAAGCTGAAGAACAACATGAGCATGCAGATCCAACTCTGTGAAATAGCAAACAAAAGGCCCAGAAAATTCACCTCCAGAGGAGGTCTCCGAGAAGCATCAAGTCGCCATCCTTGTCTCAATTCCGCTCACCGCCACGAGACTCATCTCCTGGTACCCACCCTGCATCCAAGAGCCAAATCGTCAGAAACCCACCAGAAGACCAACGTATCACGTGCTCGTCTCTGCTGCTATTGAGTACATGAACAGGATATGTTCTGGGCTACAAAGAACTATTAACTTTTTAGGAATTTTAAGCAACGTTATAGAAGCTGAAATACAACCATATCTATTTTAACAACAGGTTTATGAGATTATGTTGTGCCTTTTCTTATCTATTAACACCTAATCAAGTAATGGCCTTTTCTTAGCAACACCCTCTGCACCTAGCAACTACACAGTCATCAAGCTGCACTGGTTATGGCAGGACTGTCATATGGTCTAAGTATTAATACCTGATCAAATAATGGGGTTTTATTAACATGGAGTAACCTAAGGAATGCATGAACTCAAAAAATTAGTAAAACATAAGTTCAAGCAGAGGATGCATTTCCCTTCCGGTTAGGAAAATAGCATAAACCTTGATTAGGAAGATGATTACTGACCTCAAGACAAAATAATTGCCAGCCACCACAAATTCAATCAAATAACAAATTTGTATTGATGACCTGTAAGAACAGAATGAAGAAAATCAAATACCAAAAGTGGATTATTGACCAGTAAAAAAACTGGAGGCAATCAAATGGGAAGTTACTAGTGAGCTAACAAGCCTGGCATGTTTGTCAGATGTTTAAGTTATGAGTTGGGATTCAGATGTTTTGGTCAGAGACAGGTGCTTTCCGCTTGCCGTCCAGATTTGTAACTTTACTTTGGTCATCTGTGCTGGGTGGTGTTGCAAGCTACAGTGGCAATGCAAAAAATATTTGTTCAGTTTGTAATGGTAATTGGTGCCATTACTTGTGCTTAATAGAAAAGGCAGAGGTCTCACATCTGACTCCACGGGAAACACAACCCGCTCCTAACCCTAGCCACCGCCGCCGCACGTAATCTCCTCGCCACTGCCGGGGGATGATGGCGGTGGCGAGGCCTTCCTCCGCGGCGTTTTTAGGGCATGGCCGCGGCGGAGTCTCGCGTGGGTGCTCCGGCCTATTCTCACGCTTCCAGTCCCTACCACAGCGGCAAGAAGTTCTGGTGGGGGTGGCTCGGTCCGGTTGCATGTCTCAGTGCTCCTCCGACTGCGGTCATCGTCCTTCCTAATAGCTCCTCTTCCTGGTTCAAAGTACTCCCCCCGTCTCAAAATAAGTGTTAGTACAAAGTTGTACTAAGATTGAGACACTTATTTTAGGACGAAGGAAATAATAATATTCTTTCTTCTCCTACTCTTGGCCTTAACTTGATAATATCCAGTGTCAGAGTCCCCTTATTCAATTTCTTTCTCCTTACATCTTTGCAACCATTTTAACTCTTCCTATTAAAAAAATCTATTTAATTTATCCGTAAGCTCTTTCTGCTCCATCCTAGCATCAACAATGAGTCAAAAAAGTTCAAAGTGTTTATTAATAGCATCAAGCCTGTACCAAGCAGTAACATTTTTATCCCACCATCTTCATTTTCTCCTAAGCATTACAATTTATGCTGCCAAATCACAAGGTTGGTCCAGAATATGTAGCATTCCAAGGTTTCACCACTACAACATTTAAATCCTCTATTGGTGCACAAGAATTATCATATCTAATTAGAGCCGGTTTATGATTCGTTCTCCAGTATCCGGTATTAAAGGGGTATGATCATATCTCTCTCTTTCCAATGAAGTAACTGTTGACAAAGGGTATTTCTCTTCCCAATCTGAGCAAATTAAAATTATGCCCAATTTCTGAAATGCTGGATCATCTAAATTATTATCCAGGTATAATTCTAGTCGCCCAGTGGTAACTCTCTTGGCCTAGCATTCTCAATTATAGCATTAAAAACAAAACTCCAGTGACCAGGTTTGTTCGGCTTATTCTTCTCAGAGCTCTTCCTAATAATATTGAAATCACCCCGTATCTCACAAGGTAAAGTATTTCTCTGATATAATCTAGAGAGTTCAACTAGAAATTAAATTTTCTCTCATGTTGAGCAGCTTCATACACAATAATTAAATTCCAAGTCAGATCTACTCTTTTTTATCGTACACAAGCATTATGATAGAATAATTCTCATGTTTAGAATCCAAAACCTTCAAAGAATCCTCATTAACTCCAACCAAAATACCTCCAGATTTCCCCCTAGTAGGAGCCCAATGCCATTAAAACAAAAAATCCTCCACATATGGAGTGAAATTCATTCTTAGAGAAGTGGCCCTTCATGGTTTCCTTAATACCCAAGAAATCCCAAGAGTGATCCAATACACTCTCTCTAATAAATCATTTTATAATTTCTCCACCAACCCCTCCAACATTCCAGAATAATCCTTTCGGGTATGTCGTCTTCCAGCCTGACAATTTCTTAGAGGAGAAAAGTTGTTTCAATTTATCTAAGTATTTATCCTCCAAATCAATGTGGGAATTATCTCCCTTAGAATAGAGTTCATTTATTAAGTCAACATCTCCAATGTCAATCGGAACTGGAGGGCTCATATGAAGATCATCTTTAGAATAATATCGAGTAAATAGCATAAAACTACTACTTTATAGGCTAGGGTTTTAAAATACTATCGGTTTTAATTTTTTTTTCAGATAACTACCAAATGGATGGTCCGCTGTTTCAAAAAACCCCAAATGCCCGTTGCTTAAAATTTAAATATGTTTATGATAGGTCGGGCCCGCACCTAAACAATATGTCTATTTGACCGTGTGTTTGACCGTTAGCTGACATGTGGGGCCCACATGGTAGTCTTCCACACTTTTTCCTCCTCCTCTTGAGTACTCCCTCCTCTGCCTCCCTTCCTCTCCTCTCGCCGGCGTGCACGCCACCTCACAGCATCGTCGCTCGCCGGCGAGCCTGTCCTGTCCTCTGCCGCCGTTCACTCACCCTCCCCGGCACGGCAGCGCCCACCCACCGCGTCCACCCCGCCACCCATCGCGTCCGCCCCCTCAGCTTCGCCTGCACCACCGGGTCCGCCCTCACCTTCCGACGGCCGTAGCAGAGGCCGGCCATGGCCGCTGCGGCTGGAGGCGCGTTCTCCAGCAGCGGCGCTGGCCGTACGCGGCTGCTGCTGCACAGAAGACGGTAGGGCATGGCTGCGGCCACATAGGCGAGGCGGCGCGCCATGGCCAGGAGCAGCGGTCGGCAAGGAGCTCCGCCTGGAGCCCAGCCCGTCGCCCGCCTGGACCCACCTCGAGCCCGCGCAAGGAAGAGGAAAGAGATAGAGGATGCGCGTCAGTGAGCTCGCGGCGGCTGTGAGCGCGGCTCGCCGACCGGACGAGAGGCGGCGTCGAGAGGAACGCTCCAGTGGCTGCTGTGTTCTGGAGCGGGGACCCGATTGCTTTTTTGAAAAATATGCAGGGACTTGATTGCTTTTTTAAAAAAATCCAGGGACCTGATTGCTTTTCAGAAATACACTGACATATGGGTCCCACGTGACAGTTCACGGTCAAACAAACGGTCAAATAATTAGAGCGCTGACGCATGAGGCCCAACTGTTATAATCATGATTAATTGTAAAACACTCTGTCACCAGGGTTTTTTGAAACAGTGGACCATCCATTTGGTAGTTATCTGAGAAAAATTTAAACCGGTAGTTTTTTGGAACCCTAGCCTGTAAAGTAGTAGTTTTATGCTATTTACTAGAAAGCATATCCAATCTAGCCAACTCTATTTTCCCCATAATCTCTATGTTATGCCCAATCAAATCCATAGTGCAACCCAAATCAACCGCAATGCAATAAAACATCGTCAAACGAGAAGGGTTATTCATGTCAAGAAGATGAGGGCTAGAATCATTATCGTAGTTGTCTTTTGTTGCTCCCCTCTCTTTAGTCATGTCCTTCACTCTTTCATCTTATCTGTCTTAAGTCTAGGGCATCATTTAGAAGGAAGTTATTTTCCATCCTTACCAACTCTTGATCTTGACTATTGAAATCAGTAATACCTGCAATTTTCCCAGTCACTTTTCCAAAAGACTCATGTGATGGAACAACCTCTGTCCTCACTAGTAGTGTAATCTACAGGCTCCAATAGTTATCTCCCGACACTCCAAAACATGTCATTGTTTTTGCGGGTGACCAAAACATGTCATTTGTGTACTAATTTTGCCAGCCCCATCGCTCGTAGGAACAAACACATTTTTGTAGGTGTGTTTTTCAGACGTTTTCATAGCTTAAACGCGCTTCCAAAACAGGCAGATGCTTCTTGTCCTTGCTGTATCGGGACATGTCGCAAAAGACAATGGTCCAACAGAACACATGTCCAGTTCACTAGAGAAGAGGGAAAGCATGGCACGTGTTTAAGCTACTACGTACATAAGGAAGCCGAGTCGAACTACATCACGAGCCACATTTGGCTTTCTCATAGAAAAACAGAATCACGGCATCCCTTATTTTTAGGAGGGAAAATCACGGCATCACTTGGTTTCTCGTCTTTCTCAGTTCTCAGGCTGCATGCACGGAGGTTCAGACGCCGGTTCGATCCAAGCCAGCCACGTACGCACGCACGCAACCCATGAAAACAAAGAAAGAAACACATGCGCCAGCCAGCCGTAGAAGCTTCCATGGCATGTCAGGTCTGTCAGGCGGCCGGTGAGCGTGCGAGCAAAGCGTCCCCAGCTCCACCGACCGAAAGATCTCTCATCTCTGCTCCGTACCACGACGGGAAAGAGAAAGAGAAAGGCGAGGCATCATGGCGCTGCCAGCCACTGCCGCGGTGTCCCTTATCAGGGCATATGGCATATCGCTAGTGTAGGACTTTTCCAGACGTGGCCTTGACTTTCTTTTCCCGGGAGATTTGGCGGCCGATTCGCCCGGACCGGGGCACTGCCGCCCAGCCCTCCGGAGCCTCTCCCTTCCTGCCTTCGTCTTTTCCTTTGGTTCTAGGCGTGTGTTTGCTTGGCATCCCAGCGCCGCGTGCGTGTATACGATCGGCATCCCGTCTCGTCCGTGGGACCAGCGTGTGAGCAGTGACACCCACCACCAATGCAGTCCGATGGCGAGGCTTTTGGAAGGAATATTTGCCGGTGACGATCGAGCGATCATGATGATGATACGGATCGATGATGGTGGCTTTCGTTGCGTGCCCCCCGTGGCTCCGTCGCTCTCAGCACCAAGCGGCCGAGATAGACAGATAGCTAGCGAGCACGTAGTCCCGCCGATCGAATCCCTCCTGCACCACACCCCCATCCATCATGGCATCATCGACTCCGGTTCCAGATTCCACCAACATTGCTTCTTGATCGTTCGCAGCCATGCAGCACCTTTCTGCGCACTGTACGCACGAGAGCAACCGCGATCGAGGACGGGTGGAGCTCGATCTGGAAGGAACGCCCGTGGTAGCAGCTTATTTCCAATGCAGGAAGCTGTTTCCTGTGCAGGCAGGCCGTGGTAATTAAATGGTCATGTCGGTCGTGCATGTGAGGCCGCGAGGGAGCGAAGTCTAAAATAAACCCTGAGGTTGTAGACGCCGACGCAGATGAACCCTCACCTCTAAATCCCTGAAGTCCATACCCTGAACTTTCTGATCCCGGTCTATCCTAACCCTATATACGTTTGGCGCACCGGGAAAGGCACAATCCTGGCCGGGAATGTTGTTCTTACATTGCTGCGCGGGTCAACACATCGCTAGTCATCTTCTTCCTGGCTCCAATCTTTCTCCTCTCAGATCGATCAATGGTAGATGCTCCTGGGGAGGTGGTGGCGAGTTAACAAGCTGCACGTTGACGCGGGAGCAGATGCAGCTGGAAGAGATGAACAACAATCGCTCACCGGTGAGGCCCCCAACGCCAGCTCCTCGAGTCGGGATACCGCGTTGTCGGCCACGCACGTCATCAGGCTTGGAAACGCCCAGGAACTCGTCTGCGATGGTGTCAGACAGCCGAGCCTACCCCGCCCGACACGCTCATCAGGGCCTCGTCCGGAGGCGAGCCCACGATCCATTGGGGAGTGAACTTGTGAGGAAGAGATACTGGGGAAGGAGATGCATATGACAAGTGGGCCCATGTTGTAAGTGACTGTAGAGATCAAATCCCGGCTGGGATCGCGCCTTTCCTATTCCATCAAACAAGATTTTACTTATACAAGGTCTGGATTGACAGGGATTTATAAATACAGGGCACCAACTTCAGGGAAATGAAGGTGAGGGTTTATTTACGTCGACGTCTACAATCTCAGGGTTTATTTTAGACTTTACTCGGCCGCGAGGCAGTCTAGCGGTATGAACACACGCGCTTCTCCCGGTGATTCCGATGGCGTAATGATCGGACCGGTCGGTAACGTTCTTGGCCCAAGATCGGCGACGGCGACACGGGTAGTCCCATCGCTTGTCGTAGGTTCACAACTTAGTGGCCGGATCGACACGGTTTGTGCAATCAGTAGATCAAAGACGAGACAGATGGGACGGGAGCCGTGCTCCGCCGGGCAGCGAGCACCGAGCGCAAACCTCCAGTGCTATGCCATTCTTGATTTGCTGACGCACTGAATGGACCGCCGCCTGCTCCATTTCTCTTCTTCAACGGGCCTTGCATATTGCATGGAACGGAATTACTGCTTTGCTCGCACGGCACCTGCAGCTTCTGCATGCATGCATTCACGCGCTAGCTTATCCATATCGCCATCGTCATGCTGTCTTGTTACCGTCGCCGGCGCGCAAGGTGATCACGCACGCAAGTTCATGGATGGATTTGCTAGCTAGCTGCTCCAATGGCCAATCAGGCGAGCCGATCGATGGTGTCGTTTCCTGTAGGTGAAGTACTAGAATGACTCCGACTCGAAAAGAGTTACGGCGGGCACACCAAGTTGATTGATTGGTCGTGCGACGTCGCCCCCCGCTTTCTATCGTGCCGGTCGAGCTCATGGATGGATCGCTTTTCACCCGGGCCGAGAGCGAAACAAGTGCCAAAGCAGAGTGCCGATCACTTGGTAATTAAACAAACGCAAAGTTATCACGCGCAAACTCAAGACCTAACTAAAAGAAGCCGGTGGCGTTGTACGTAGTACGTGCCGTTGCAAACTTTGCCCGGCTAGCTACTCACGAAGAGCCGACACGCACAAGCGCGCACACACACAAGACGGGCCTACCGCCTACAGTCTCGTTTGCCAGTGTGCCACTCACCAGCCGCACATGCAAAAAAAGCAAGCATATATCCGGTTTGCTTTGCCCGACGCGTGCACCGCGCCATGCATGCATGCGGCCATGTCCATGCCGGCCTGCTCCCCGGCGCACCGTACGTACGGGGCCGGGCGCGCACTACCGTTTTCACGGGCCGAAGCGGGAGAGAAGAGACCGAAACTGGCAAAGCGGGCGGCCGTGTAGGTCCCTCGGCCGGCGAGGAGGCGAGCCGCGCGCGCGCACTGAGCGCAGCCAGTACGCGGCCGGCGTGTCGATGGCTGTCACGGGCGCGACCGCGCGAGGGTGACCGCGATGTCGGCGCACGCACGCACCGCGTCCATCTATCGCCGTCCATGGTGCCGTGGCAGCGCCATCGCCCGCGCCTAGCTGGATCATCCAATCGTATCGTAGTAAGTAGCAACACACATGGATGATGGATCATGGATGGATGGACGTCTGCCGGGACCCGGTGAGCTGCATGCGCTGGGGCGTGGAATCACGTACGCAACCGTCCGGCCCGGCCAGGGGTTGGTGGTCGGGGGGCAATATGCCGTTAGATTGATCGAGGTGAGATGCCGGTGCCGACCGAGTGCGGCTGGCCCTAGCCTCCGCCGTGTGGTCACCGCCGTTCGAGCGTATAACGGCCGGTTTGGTTTCGTTTCTACATCCGGACTTTGCAAATCCGACCCCTCGAACATCCGCGGACACGCTGGATCGCGTCCACGGGCAGCGATCGTCCACACCTCAAATTAACGAGTAAATTGCAAAAAACCATCACATTTGGGGAAGCGAAATCAAAAAACCACCACCTTTCGTTTTTTTTTGCAAAAAACCGCCACTTTTGTGCTAACAGTTTGCAAAAAACGCTGATTGCTTGATCAGTCCCGTTTGAGGGCAAACCTGACATCCAGGGCCCGCTGTCAGGTGCCACGTGGCCTGTGCGCACACGGCGCCCGTCAAGCGCCGTTAGACGGCGCAAGACAAACTGGTCGAACCCAACCGGGTCGGCCATTCCCCACTCCTCGCGTGTCGGACCCTGCCCGCTCCCGCCCCGCCGTCGCCCCTCCCCCCCCCCCCCCCCCCGCCGCCGCCGCCGCCGCCGACCGCAACAGCCATGGTTTCCTGGAACGACGACGAGACTAGTGACTCGTCTATTTCTCTCCCCTCGTACGAATCGAAACCTACGTGAGTTTTCCTCTCTGTCAGTTAGGGTTTGGGTTCTTCCCGAATTCAAGTTTGATTTCATCGATTTGATTTTGTATTTGACTGTCACGTTCTTCTCTGGTTCTAATAATGTAGATACCACGGACCACTGTGGATCCCGAATGGTGTGGCATTGTTTCTGGAGGCCCGATCTGCAGTCATAAGACGCCGGTGGAGAGAGGAGTTGCATTTCAAAGCATCCACACCGGCCGTAGGTTTTTGGGGTGTTCGGAGCAGGTTAGTAATTGTTAACTGTTAGTGATTATGTATACAACTCTGTTTTGCCTTCTACTCCTTACTGTTAGCAGTAGATGTTAACTGAAGAATTAGGATTGTTAACTGAAGAACTAGGATTGTTAACTGAAGCAATAGATGTTACAAGTGGTTTATTTAAAAAAATTATGAATGGTCAAATCCTGAGTAATTATGTTTAATTGGCATGGTTTCTAGCTGCTTGTAGCAAACAGTACACGCATAATTATGTTTGTTAACTATATGAACTGCTTAAATCCTGAATAAATGATTAGAATTTTTGTTGTAATATTTATTTGGTTAATCAGGGAGGTTACAGTTGTGGTCTTGTTGAGTGGGTTGACCCAGAATGGGCAGAGCCACTTAAGAATGCTCTGCGCAAGCTTTGGGATATGTATGAGCAGAGCCAAGTGCAGATCAAGGTTAAAGAAGATGTGATTGCCCTGCTAGAAGAAGAGAAGCGTCTGATGCAGGCAAAACAGAAGAGTGTTCAGGAAAGTGGCGCTGATCAGGTTGTACCTGATGCTAATGAAATCAAGACTGATCTTGAGAAGGAGAATATGTCACTGAAGGGAGATGTAGAGCT
This sequence comes from Aegilops umbellulata, assembly GCA_032464435.1. Lineage (NCBI taxonomy): Eukaryota > Viridiplantae > Streptophyta > Magnoliopsida > Poales > Poaceae > Aegilops > Aegilops umbellulata. The sequence goes on from CP136057.1 coordinate 55,302,693, forward strand.
GCTGAAGAAGATCCAGGCCACTCAGGCTGAACTCATTAGCAAATGGAGGAAAGATGCACATGTTGATGAAGTCAATCAGCAGAAGAAAAGGCTTGAGTTTGCCATATCTGACCTTTTAAAGGATGGAGAGGCCAACAAGTCTAAGCTGAAGAGAATAAAGGCTATATGTGATGAGTGATTGCAATAATTATGTATGGTGCTTATTTATAATAGAAGGATGGCACTGCTGTAATAGAAGGAGGGGTTGGAAAATTATGTATGGTGCTTATTTATGGTACTTGTTGTAATCCAAGATTTGGTATTTGATGGCACTGGTTCCATTTTAATCTGCCATGTGATGCTACTTGTTGTAATCCAAGATTTGGTATTTGATGGCACTGGTTAAATTTTAATCTACCATGTGATGCTACTTGTTGTAATTCAAGTTTTGGTATTTGATGGCACTTGATAAAGTTAATATGGATTATGATGGTACTTGTTAAAGTTTAATATGAATTTTGATGGCACCGTTGAGGATGCCACCAACTCATGTAGGGTTAACCCTACCCCTCGACAACCGTCGAGGATGGCCTCAACTCATGTAGGGTTAACCCTACCCCTCGACAACCGCTGAGGATGGCCTCAACTCATGTAGGGTTAACCCTACCCCTCGACAACCGTCGAGGATGGCATCAACTCATGTAGGGTTAACCCTACCCCTCGACAACCGTCGAGAATGGCATCAACTCATGTAGGGTTAACCCTACCCCTCGACAACCGTCGAGGATGGCATCAACTCATGTAGGGTTAACCCTACCCCTCGACAAGCGTCGAGGATGGCATCAACTCATGTAGGGTTAACCCTACCCCTCGACAACCGTCAAGGATGGCATCAACTCATGTAGGGTTAACCCTACCCCTCGACAAGCGTCGAGGATGGCATCAACTCATGTAGGGTTAACCCTACCCCTCGACAACCGTCGAGGATGGCATCAACTCATGCTAAAGTCCAGCAACACCATGATCATTTCAGCATGGTCATTTAAGCAAGATAAAGTATCATATGGATCATAATAACAGTGCATAACATCATATGGATCATAATAACAGCGCATAAAGTATCATAACAGCAAGATCGTTACATGAGTTTCTTGCTCCATAACATCATACCAACATAAGTTGTTCCAAAATAACAAGTTTAGGCAGACCAACATCAGACCAACAGGAATAATGATCAACAAGGACACAAGGAAGCATTAGTTCCCTGAAGCATAAAAGTAATCTCTGAGCTTGGATGGTTTTTCCCTCTGTCTTGGTGGCAAGAAGGGTGCTGCTGGGGTAGTTGCTGCTGTTGAAGCTCTCCTTGTTGCTGCACCAGATGTGCTTGCCCTTGCTGCTGGAGCTCTTGAGCTGCTTGCCTTGCTTGCTGGAGGTCTTGAGCTGCTTGCCCTGCTGGCTGGAGCTCTTGAGCTGCTTGCCCTGCTTGCTGGAGCTGCTGAGGTAGCTGCCCTTGGTGGTGCGCTCCCAGCTGGTGATCCAGCAGATGGAGCTGCAGCAGAAGATGGTGCAGTCCTTGGTGTAGAAGATGGTGCACCCCTTGGTGCAGAAGATGGTGCACCCCTGTTTTCCTGCAACAAGAATAAAATGGCAGATCAGAGCATTAATGGTACAATTTGGAAATCTATCTAGGGTCACATGTAATGCAAGGTACCTTGTGTTTGTTCTTCCTAGCAGCAAGTGCTGGCTTCAAAGCATCCTCACAATTTGTGTATCTGTGGCCCTGCTTGCTGCAGTTACTGCATGTAATTGTCCCCATCCTTCATGTTTCCTTAGGTTTAGGCACTTCAAACCTGCCCTTCCTCCTCTTTGTTTGTTTCCTACCATTCTTCTTGTGGAAAACAGGGGGGTCAATGTCTCTTGTAGCAGTTTTTGTCCATAGATCAGGTCCAGAAACAGGGTATATCATTGGCTTGTAGGCTTCCAAATACATTTCCTTCTTAAAGGACTGATGCACAAAATCTTCTGGATGCTATTTGGATTTATAAATTGCAGAGACAACATGATTGCAAGGTATGGCTGTCATGTCCCATTTTCCACAGCCACAAGTCCAATCCTTTAAATTGGCTGCATATGATTTCTCCCCACTATTGACTTGATACAAATCTGGGCCTGCCATCAAAGCTTTGCAGTTCCTAGCCCATTCCTTGGACTCTGCCAGTTTTTTTGAATATGTAGGGGTAATTGTCCATCTAGCAATCTCTCCCCCAATTCTCTTTTCATTAAACTTGACCATCAACTTAGACCTTACTCCCTCAAGCATTGTTTTAATGGGTTTTCCTCTAATATCTAAAATCATCTTGTTGTATACCTCACTATTGTTATTAACTACTAGGTCAGTTTTACAATTCTTGTCCATAGCATGCCTAGCGCATGTTTCAACAGGAATTCCCTTTAACCAAGCCCAAGCATCCTCACTTTCTTTCCTCATTTCTTCCATTGCAACATTAAAACCATCCTCAGTGTATGAATATGCAGCTGCATCCATATATTTGTTAAGTTCATCTCCTCTAAACCCAGCATTTTGGAAATTTGCATAAATGTGCCTTAGACAATATCTTTGTGGGCAGTTGGGAAAAAAGTGGGTTATGGCATTAAGAAGGCCCTGGTGAAACAATTAATACATAAGTTAAGATGCTAACTAGGTGGTCAAACTAAGGTTGCAAAGAATAGCAATCCAAGGTTAAGTAAATTTGCAAATGGAGCAACTCACCTTCTGCCTGTCTGAGATTATTGTGTAGTACCCAAACAGTCCACATTCTCCACCAATAGCAATCTTTAGTTGAGTTAAAAACCATGACCAACTTGCGGTGTCTTCCTTTTCAACCACTCCAAAGGCCAATGGAAAGATGTTATTGTTTCCATCTCTGCCTGTAACAGCCAATATTTGTTGTCCTGTATTCAGCTTCACAAAACATCCATCCAGACCTGAAATCAACATGATTTAATAGAATGCAGCAGAACAAATTAAAAATGCAATGAAAGAGAATAAATGAAGTGGAATAATTCTGACAAGAACATACCAATGAAAGGTCTACACCCTTTCAAAAATCCTTCTATTTGTGCTCCAAGACACATGAAAAGTCTATGAAATCTTGGATTGGGACTAGGGTGCTCTCTCACAACTCTTGTGGTGACAATGCATCTGCTCCCAGGGTTGGTGTCCAACACAGTTTGTAGATAGTCTCTGATCCTTGTGTATTGTGCTTCTTGATCACCTTGGACAACTGAAAGAGCTTTCTGCCTTGCCCTATAGGCCTTGTTCTTTCCAACCTCCACACCAAATTTCTCCTTTGTCTTCTCTATGACAGTTTCAACTCCTGCTCTAGGATTTGTCCTCATGCTATTCTCAATTGCTTTTGCTACAAACCTTGTTGGTACCTTGCAGTTCTCACCAGATGGAGCACAAGTGTGCTCTAGTTGCAATTTCCTAATACAGAAAGAGTTTTCATTACCAATTATAGAAGCAACCATGTGAAAGGGGCATCCTTTCTCAACACAGTCAACTATAATCCTGTCTTTGTTGTTTCTATGGTAATGAAAATTCCTCCTTTGAGTCACATGCAAGTTAACCAAAGCTCTTCTGAACTGGTACACATCCAGAAAACACAAATGCCAGCAAATTTGCTCCTGTGGGGTTAATCTGCTCTCATCATACCATTGCCTGGCCTTCCTCTTCTTTGCCCTGGATTTTCTACCACTTGAGGGCAAATAAACCTCCACTTCTACATCAGAATCATCTGGATGTGGCTGATCTATATCTTCATCACTTGAGGGGATATAGTCAGCCTCAAGTGTAGATTGAGAGCTGCAATGAGATCTACTTGTTGGGCCCCTCCTCACTGGCAATTTAAGCAAAGGTTCTGGTGGAACAAATTCCTCTTCCTCCTCAGACTCACAGAACAAGTCCTCTGGCTCTAAATCCTCTTCAAATTCTCTTTTCCTCTTCAAATCTTTTATTTTCTGGTGGAGATCAGCATCATCATCCACTTACTCTCTAGCTACATCCTTCCCCATGCCATAATCAGATTTTGAACTCTCATCATCATCTTCAGAGCTGTCAGCATTTGAAACTTCTTTCTCCACAAACATTTCCTCCTCCTCCATTTGAACTTCTTGCACTACTGGCATATCATCAGCAAACTCATTGAGAAATGCATCTAGCTCATTGACACCTGCAATGTCCTTCCCCTTTCTCACATTGTAGCTCTCCTGAGTGAAAAGGTAATCTCCAATAGAATCTTGTGTATAAACACTTATAGTAGGAACAAAGCACTCTGCTCTTTCACTGGACTGACTTGGATAGAGCACACCTGCATCATCTATATCATATATTTTAGGTGAACCAATCTATGAAATAGGTATCTGCTTCTCAACTTCATCTCCATTGTTGATGTGCAACTGTGGCCTAAGTGATGTTCTTCCTTTCATAACTGTGATAGTGATATACCTTTTCTCCTCATATAATTCTAGCATTTCTTCTACATCTTCAGTACATTTAATCAGCTGCATTCCTTCAATTCCTAAACCATCTTCCTTCACATAGTACATGGAGTCCCTCTCATCATACCCCTCTGTCCCAATAAGAGCTAAAAGATTGATGTAGGTAATATCTGACTGACATAAGGTCCTTTCCAAATTGTCACAACCATGGAAATGAAACCGAACATCCCATAGGTCATCATCCAGACTGCAAACACAAAACAGAGCACATCATATTCAGTTAACAATATATTCAGCTCATTGTAATTCAGTTAACAGTACACTACATCAACACCAAATAAGTTAACTGACAATTCAATCTACTCTAAATTCAGTATATACCATATTCACATAAATGCAGTTAACAGTACACTGAAGCAATACCAAATCAGTTAACTTATATTTCTCTCCAATTTAAGTTTTCAATATTGCAGAATCAATAAATTGATTAAATTCAGTTCAGTTAACTGAAATCTAGTGAACCAAATTACAGTAATTATCCTCAACAAAAAATTTGTACAGCTTGTTCACATCTGAAACCAATATTTCTAAACCCTAGTTCCTAAACTGTAGAAATAGCGACACAGATTTATAAACCATAGTTCCTAAACAGCGGTGACAACACAAGTTTGTAAACCATAGTTCCTAAACAGCAGTGGAAACCCTAATTTCTAACACATAATGCAAATAAATGTACAGACATCGACACAGAACTCACTCTACGCCGCCGATACCAGAAGTGAAGTTGTGGCTGTTATGCGGATTCGCCTTCCAGACCTGCGCCAACCTTGCCGTCGCTGACATCTCGATGTCTTAGCTGCCGGGTTCCTGGGGGCGCTCATCTCCACCGTCGCACGCGGCCGCACCAGGGACGAGCGTGTGCGCACACTGAACATGGGAGAAAGATTTGTCCCCGCCATCGAGGGAAGAGGAGTTCCCGCGGTCGTCCCTGCCATCTCCGGCAGAGCCGCCACCGCCGCCGTCGGCGGCCATGGGTGAACACGACGGGGGTGAGCGGGAAGGAGGCGGCGCGGTGGGATTTGGGGGGAGTGGGGGGAATGGTCGACCGGGTTCGACCCAGTAGGGTTTTCTCTTGCGCCGTCTAACGGCGCTTGACGGGCGCCGTGTGCGCACAGGCCACGTGGCACCTGACAGCGGGCCCTGGACGTTAGGTTTGCCAGCAAATGGGACTGATTGAGCAATCAGCGTTTTTTGCAAACTGTTAGCACAAAAGTGGCGGTTTTTTGCAAAAAAAGAAAGGTGGTGGTTTTTTGATTTCGCGTCCCCAAATGTGGTAGTTTTTTGCAATTTACTCCAAATTAACCACCCTGCATTTGAGTCTCTCATATTTCAATCCCTAAATCCATACAAAGCATGCAAAATAAATCATATATACTACATACTACGTAACACCTTAGCTAATCTTTGTCGTCGAAGATGTTCACGATGTTGGTGCCGGGCGCTGACTGGACGGGCGCGTAGGAGGGCTCCGGCTCATTCTACTCCTCCTCGACCTCATCCATGTAGGCGAGAATTTCCGCCTCCTTCGCGGTCTCCATCTCCTTCCGGCGACGCCGTCTGACCTCCGCAGCCAACTCCAAGCGGAGGGAATCGAGGATGGCCTGCTGCTCCGCCTGCAGATCCGCGTCACCAGCATCGCCCACATCATCATCCTCCACCGGGTCATCCTCCTCCTCCGGATCCACTGCATCCGGAGATAGCCCGCGGCGATCCGGGCTTCGCGCCTTGCCCGGATCTGCTCAAGGAGCTATTGTCGGTGCCATGGGCGCATGGCTACAAGGCAGACGGGGAGTGGAAAGTGGCGGCGGCGGCGGGCATGCGGAGAAGAATGTGGATGGTAGGGTTTCGGTGCCGACGGTCGACTTAAATTGCCGGGCTAGGCACTACACTGCCCGCCGAAGCGGCGCCACACGGCGACATCGATTCGACGAAGGAGACGAGTTTCGGACCGCCGAGTTTCTGGGCGACTACGTGTGGGACCCCACCCGTCAGTCTGACATGGAGGGCGCGCACGCGTGCGCCCATATGTGCCCCATATTTAGACTAGATATGAGGGGTGACGATCGACCCGGGCGTTTGAGGCCCATTTGAGCCGTCCGTCTAGATCGAAATTTTGCAACCGAACAATGACAGACCGGCCTGCCCGAACGTATGAGACGGGTTTGAGGCGCCCGACTGTAGACGCTCTTAAAGTTTGTTTATCTATGCATTCATAACTTGTGTTTTTTTAGAAACACGGTACAAACGCTAACGACCGCATACACACACTCAACTCTACGTGTACATTTAAAAGACTAAGTCAACATATCGAGAAATAAGGGATCGAGTGCTTCCCGCGCCTCCTAAGAGCTCATTTGATTCTGGCCGTCCGATCCGTTTTCCTGATGCGTTTCTGTCCGTTAGATCGATGTGGTGAATGATTCTAGCCGTCGGATCGAGCGCCGCGCCTGTAGCAATGAATAGTTACCCTTTTTCCCGGCCTCGCTCACTCTGTGGCTTCGACCGAAACTCGCTGACGTGTGGGGTCGATCGCGTGTGGGCCCCGTTTGTCAGCGACTATGGCTGTGAGTGTGGCCTGTGTGTCCCGGCGCGCGCACCGGCGGGTAAATATCCAGTGCCACCGTGGGTAATACCGTGCCCCCACCGAGGGTAAAACGGTCATTCGTGACAAGGCCGTGTGCGTGGTGGACGGTGGTTGGCCCGTACGGCTTGCCCTTTCGTTGACTTGTCCCCAATCGGCGAGACGCCTCGTGTTTCTGTTGCCCCGTCTCACTTCGCTCTCTCTCCCTCGCATCTCTCGCACACGAGCAGCCGCTGTTCCTCTCCGCCTCCCTCCTCCACCACACGGCCTGCCCTCCCTTGTGCTAGCCTCTCACGGCCATGAAGGGCGACGAGCTCGCCGTTCCCGTCATCGGGAGGAGAGCGACCGACGGACCTAGAGCATCCCCATCGACGGGAGGAGCGGGAGGAGCGCAGGAACCGACGGCGTCCCTTCGGCCTCCGGATCGGCTCCCTCGCCCGCTGCCGTGCCGCCTCAACCCCAAGTCCGTCGGCCTCCTCTCCCTCCAGCGGCGCTGCTCCACCCTTTCCGGCGCCCCTCACCTTGTATCCCAAGGGAGGGGAGGGAATGGCCCAGATTGAGGATCGAGGGACGAGGTGAGGCAGCGCCCAGATCCACGGCGGCATCGGCGCGCCGTCGTCGACCTGAGCCGCCACCGTCCTCGAGGTCAACCATGGAGTGGGGTCTAACCCGTCTACAGCCATGGATGGAGACGCCCCAAACCCTAGCATGGGGACCGAGGCGCCATGGATGTTCGAATGAGGCACTGCACCGGATCCCGCTCCTCTTCCTCCTTCTTCCATGGATTTCTCCTCTCTCTTTCTGTCCCTCTCTCACCATGGTCTCATCTCTGTAGGAAGGAGGCCAGCGGCCAGGACGACGCCATGGTATGACCCTGCTTTGCTCCTTCCCCACCATGACCACACCATGGAAGGTTCCATCTCTCTCTCCCCCTCTCATGGAAGGTTTTTGATTTGATCTCAAATTGGGCATTCATATGTGTTACAGCAGCAGCAAGGTTCCTTGGTGGGTACAACAGCAGCAGAAAGAGGACACCATGGTGGGTACAGCGGCAGCAGCAGCGGCTCGATGGACGCATGGACGCCACCATGGAAGGTCTCCCTTCTCCTCTCGTTTCTTTCTATTTTGATAGCCCCCCTGATGTACAAGTGATATGCTTTGTTGCTACTATACTACTTGTGTCTCATTCAGATTCGGTGCTTCTTTTCTTTAGCATGAATGTGCTTATTTCTCCATCCCTTTCCACTGGCATGGGGTGGTAGCATTGTTTACTGGATGATTACGAATGGAGTCATTTGGGCTAAGAAAATGTACTGTCTTTTGATCTCTGATGCGACCATTTGCTGATATTAATTACTTAATTAGTGATCACATGGTTTCCTTGTGTCAAATTTATTGCAGCTGCGGGGCTGGAGGCGGCATTCGGGGTTGGAGATGGCATGAGAAGCAGAGCTCCTTGTGTCATTCTCTCTACAAAGGTGATGCTTGCTCCCATTCATGGCTTGGTTTGCGAAATTAGTTGGAGTTGTGATTAACTAGCAGTTATTAAATATATGTGCTTTCATTAAGAAGAATAAGCTACCATGCTAGATTAGTTGATCCAGGGCTTAAGTTCCGAGCTCAGAGTTTTTTATTGCACCAGTTTAATTTTCATGTAGTTTTGTGTATTACTGTATTATGTAGAAGCAATAATAATAAGATTGATCCCTTCATTTTTTCTGCACAAAGTGTAGTCTACAAGCTTATCAAATCTGGGTACTGTTTGTAGAAGTGCAGCACCATGCATCAGTGAGCTCCCTAATTTGGCTAGAACAGAGGGCTACTGTTCTTACTTATTTACTGCCTGCTGATCTCTCTCTCGCTCCCATTTTTTTCAATTTAATCCATGGATCTCATTTTTGTGTGTGCAATTATCTGTACCTACATAGTGCTATGAAAATTCAAGCGGGCTGAAGTAAAGATTACTCTATGTAAAATTCATGCTTCAATGCCTACTCGTAAGACTATGTCATATATTTTTCGGTGCTTTAGCTGCAACCACTGTTGACTTGTGTGTACATTATATTGCCTCTTAGTTATCTGACATGCATATGCAAATATCTCTCATCAATAAATATCTATGTGTGATTTGCAGGGAAATATATCCGTGCTTAGTAGTTTGAGACTATTGGTGTCAAGATCTTGCTCCAAATTCACATGATCTAATTAGTGTTCTATACAGAGTAACACTTTTGGGCTTTGGGTAATCTCAATGGTTTATAAATGGTAATCTTGCCTGACCATTGGTTTTTTGAGTTCTTTCAAAGAGTATTCTTCTTGGCTTGCAGGTTGCCGCTGGAGCCGGACAAGATAAGGCTTGCCTTACCTGGTGACGTATTGGCTAGGAAGAGTGCAAGCTGCCGCCCACACATACCAGATGGTCCCGTCAAGGACATTGTCATACCGACTGTCGATGATCTACAGGTAATCAGTTTTTCCTTAGCTTCTATTATTAGTATTTTCTTTCTATGAATCGTTCGACTCGTGGTTGCTTCTACAAAATAGCTCATCTTTTAACTTGAAATATTACCATGAAACTTATCCCCTTTATTCACTTAAACAATTTATGATCGTGGTTTGGGTACCAAGCTCAGTTGTTTATTTATAAAATGATTACATGGTCCAATATTTCAGTTATGTTACATATATTCGTTTTTATGTTTTTCGGAACCTTATACTTCCCTGTATTTATTTTTGTTTGGCTATGAACAACCCAAGAGATGAAGATGTTGAATTTGCTTCAAACTACTACCGTAAATTTAGAAGCTTCCTAGACTGCATGTCATGGCCATGACAATAGGAACATGGACTATAGGTTTGAGGGTGTTCGATGGCCATGTCAGTGTAGGAGGTCTCTGCTCCATTCACTCAACTCGAGCAATGCCAGTTCTCCGCCTATGAAAAATGAGCATAGCTGATGCACTCGCAGCGCTCATACTCCCTCCGTTCAAAATTAAGTGTCACCGATTTAGTACAACTTTGGAAATATATTAAATTGTTGTGGTTCAAGTTCCTTTTGCTTCAGATAAGACCTATGAAAGAGTTAATTTATTCTGAAACTATTAAAGCTGGAGAGTGGCATCTTTTTGTGGGGCTGCATTTTTAATGGTTCATTATTTTTAGAAGGGGTTAAATTGCTTTGTAGGAACTGAAAGCAAAAGGTGATGTTGATAGTGGCGGCAGAACTTTTTAATTCATGTGTTGATGATGTCAAACCTGCATTGTAGGATATATTTGTGTAATCTCCTTATTGTCAAGCTGCTTGTGTTTGTTTTTTCGACCAAAAGATAATCTTTCTTATGGTTAGTATCACAACTCTATGTTAGTTTTGGGGTTGCCGCTATTTGAGGAATGAGCTCATTGAGTTGATCATTTTGGATGTGCCCATATATGGACAATAAGTCGAATTGTTTATTGTATTTGCGCGGTGGAGTTTCAGTTGACCTTCCTTTGGTAGAACTCCTTGGATGGATTTCTATTTTAAGTACTTACGGCCTCTTGATCCATGACACTGGTTGTTTACATGTATAGGAGATACACGAAAACTGAATAGATTTGTTTTACTTAATAACTGAAGGATTATTCTACCTAGCCCCATAAATTTCATTTTACATATTGTTTGTTTTATATGTACTATATGAGATATGGGTTTATGGCTTATACCTGGACCATACGAACTGAGAAGCTTTCTCTTCTTCTAGTTCTTGCCAAATTACTCCCAAGTTCTCTCTCGTTTTTGCAATTCTGTATCAACATAGCGTGTGTTTGTATGATGCATAGGTTATTGTACTATTAAAGTATTACATGATCTGGTCTTCTACCATTTGACATGGTGTTTTCCTATTGAACCATTATCTTGGTTTACCATAATTGTTGTCTTAAATAGCTAATCGATTTTATGTTCTGCTATTTGATGTATTCAGGTTGCTGGACATGTTCTCTCTGCTTGCTTCATGTTCATTACATTAAATCCTTGAAGCTTTTCCTCAAAAAAAAAATGGATGCACACAAATACTTCTGCTTCAGTTTTCTATGGGTTTGTGTTTTATTTAGCTTTGTAGTCTTTCCTTTCCGTCTGGGATGCCACTTGATAGTTTACTATTACTGGTTCCTGTTCGCTATTACTACAACACTGCATGCCTAAATAAATTACTCCCCCATTTTGATTTCATCAATTTTTTGAACAACTCAATCCATTTTTGTCATTGTATGACAAGGCTGTCGATGTCATCACTGAGACGCCTTCTTTGCTTCATAGGCTTATTGTGCTGCTATAGTTCTCTGTCTCTTATCCACTCACCCATTGTAGTGCAGGTTTGTGTTCTTGGGTTTTTATATCTCGCTTCTTCTTTTTAGTGAGCGAGTGAGCTAATCTGGTTATTATCCTATTGGCCTGTTGCAGCAATTGCAACCTCCACATTCCCATGGCTGCTCATCCTCCGTAACTTTCTCCAGATGAGCTCACGCCACCACTGCAGCACACCTCTCTTGTAGCTATCGGGTGACCGCGTGTGACGTTGCCACCATTAGCGAGATCTGGGAGAAAGAGAAGGCAAAGAGGGAGATGGAGCGACAAGAATAAAGGTAAAGGAAGGAGGAAGAGGATACACCCTAAGCATGCCGGTGACCTCCAGGCCTGCTACTACGACTTCTCCAAGCAACACCAATCTACAGCAGCAAGGTTCACATTTAAAAATTAATAATAATAATGTGATTAGGATTTTTTGTGCCATTACATAAATCCCCAAAACCAACTTTTCTTTCTTTATTTTGGGTAAGAAGCTACCCTGTTATGTTTGGAAGATGTTTATTGCTTTGTCTTAGCTTTAGCGTTTGGCATGATCGATGTTGATGACGTTTAGTAATAGACTGGTTGAGATTTTGTTATGGTGCTTTGGATGATTCCAGCTACTAGCTAATTAGATAATAATTATTGTTGGTTTCTTATTCTATAAAAGTGCCTTATGCTCTTAAGATAACCACAATCCCATTGTTTGTCATATCATAATACAACAAACTGCCATTTTTTTACCATATTACTATGCTACTCGAAGATCATTGGTATTTTATCGTTCTTATTACTCCGTCATAGGCTTACATATGTTATTTTCAGTCGTACACCACATCGAACATCCAAGTATTGTGTGGCAGACCCTGTCCTCCTATGCTCAACCTGATATGCTCTTTTATAGTGTTGATTGTGTGTGTTAGGAATATGCTCTTTTGTTTTGCAAGAAGAAACTTGATCGAAGCTTTGTGTGATCAAGTTTATGTGTTTCTTGCTATGCAGTGTCTCGAGCAAGATGACCAAGTGTTGGTGGGTGGGCATCAACAAGGTGGGCTGTCAGCACGGTGTTCGAGTTGGTCAGTAGTGGTGCACCTGCGCCATGTATGGATCAATACTCTAGGAGGTTCTGTCGAGGCCCAATCCATCCAGGTAGTTTGTTATACTACTGATATGAATACACATTATTTATCAAGAATATTTGTATACCATATTATCAAGGAAAATAATCTGTGTATGCACTTCTTATGTTCATGTGCAGTTCAGAGCCATTGTCAAATTGAATAACAACCGCCTTTTGGTCTCGGCGCATAACCAGCCGTGAAAGACGAGATGTTTATGCTTCCCTTCTACCTTCCTCCCTGTCCCTACTTTTCCCCATCGCGTGTTGGGCCCTCTGAAGTAAAATAAAACAGGAAACTACATGCTAAAAAGTGGGGTGATAAATATCCAGTTACTAAATTCACTAAATTTGTGATCCCAAAACTGTGAGCAAAATAGTGAAATGTCAGGGTTTACTCTACTGCAAATTTGCAGTTTACTTGAACTTTGTTGTAATGAGCAATTCAGTTTCTTTGGGAAAAACGGCTGGCCAAACAAATAAATGCATGTGCTTTTCATGTTTTGTTTCCAGTAAGAAGCTGATTCTGTATCTTATGTACTTGTTGTGAGCTACTTTTAACTCTGATAAAGAATATACATTGGAATGTTGCTTGTTGGTGATCTGATGCTTTATTACCGGGTTGGGAGTGATCACACTTCAACTTCTGTACGCTGTATTTTCTGTTGGATGTGTCATGTCATCATTTCTACTGGTCTACATTATGCCTAAGACTTAGGTTATCTATACAGAGTTGCAAATTGTCTGTAAGCTACTACGTGTTGTCGTGTTTTCTATGCCTAAGATAGTTGGTGCTAAACCTATCGCGAAACATGCTTTCTATGTTCATGCATTGTTAAGAGGCTTCTTATTGTGTGCATACAAATGTTGGACCGGCACCCTCGCGCCAAGGCGCGATCCCAATCTAGTTTTAAGATAGAGCAAGTCGTCGCAAACGCTTCGTAGTTGATAAGCACACTATACCAGTGAATGAATAGATAAATGAACCCAAAAAATATAGAGTCCTGTTTCAAGTAGAGCTTGAATCAGGATGAGCTAGTTCTGCCACAAAGAAGCTAACCATTTATACTATGCTTAGTTTGTATGTCGTGGTTAATTATAACTTACAAAGCTCAGCACCAACCTTAATTAACATCTCCATGTGTAATAATATTTTATCGTCTATCAAAGATAACTAACGATCTTTGTAACGAAGTGTTCAATATTATAAAAATTTTTGTAGTAACATTAAAGTGGAGCCGAAACTTCTCGTGATGTAATACGACGTTCCAGGACCATAACTGAAGACGACCCTTGTGGATTTATAACAGACCTCACATCAATGCTTAATTATATCACAAAGCTGCTTTGAAGGTTGCATAAGATACTTCATAAAAAAGTTCAGCATATAAGATATGTTCTCTGGGAACATATCCTTATCTCTAACTACCCTTCCGTGTCGTTTTTGTAGACGACGGGGGCGACCCTTCCCCGCCGCTGCGGGCTCCCTCCTCCCCTCCTTCCTCTCTCATCGCCATCGGAGGGCGCGACCAGGAAAAGCCTGGCCGCCGTCATCAACGCCGAAGCGCTTCGCCTTGTCGTAGCCTTTTGCCACGGCGACCTTTTTCCTCGGGCATGCCGATCTCAGGAAGATGGCGAGACAGTGTCCCTTGGCGGGTTATGGTGGTGATGGTGGTTCGTGTGAGATGTCCGGCCATGGCAGAACACCCTCCCCCCACTAGACCTCCGTCTTATAAGGGCGCCTAGGGGGAGGGGTGGTACGGCCTGTGGGGATCCCAGGCCACCTCCGATGCCCAATTAGTTATATATACTCCCAAAATCCTACCTCAAATTATTACTGATTTTTCACGTTGTCGCCACTCCCTGTTGTGATGCAATTTTTTTTAGCCCTGATCTAGCCCACTCCCGAAGGGGAGAACCTTTATCTTCAATGTCTTCATCAACCCTTGTTGCTTCCATAATGATTCGAGGGAAGTTCGCCTTCTAGGTTGAGGGTTTGTGGCAGTAGCTATGTGTCATATACCCCATTTTCTTGATCTTATGAATAATCAACGTGACGTTGATCTCGGGTATTGATGATTAATTGAACCGTACTCCCTCTGTAAGGAAATATAAGAGCGTTTGGATCACTATTTTATGGAGGGAGTACAATGTATCTCTTATGATTGATCAAATTTTTGACGCCCTCTAGCGTATCGCAGTAGATAACTATGGCACTTCCGACATACATGATACACGAATGTAGCAAGCCCTACAAGCAACGATGACAACATGCTCATGATGACTTGATAACCATGAGAAAAACAACAACTAATAATCCCCACCCTCCTTTTCTCAGTAGTAGTAGAAACAAGCTACATTTTACACGCGTAGCATGTCTGCAACCCAAGATGAAGTACAACCCATGTTTGAGACCTTGAACAGAAACATCTAGTAGAAGGGCCCCAACAAAGAAAGAAACCTTGCCTAAACCTACTGGCACTAGTAGAAAAAGGGTCAAACGTGAAGCACATTAGTGCCGGTTTGTATTTGAGCCGGCACTAATGTATACATTAGTGCCGGTTCCAACGGCTAGCCGGGCCGCTTTCATTAGTACCTGTTCGTGGCTAACCTTTAGCGCCGGTTCGTGCCACGAACCGGTACTAATGAAAGTGGTGGCAGGATGTTGTCAGTCTGGGCCCCTCCAGCACCTTTAGTACCGGTTCTTGACACGAACCGGTACTAAAGGTCGTCCTACATAAACCCTTCTTCCACCCGAGCTCGCTCTGTTCTTCCCCTTTCCCCTCTGCTCTCTGTTCTTCCCCTCTTCCTCTCGAGCTCATCACACTGCCCAAAATTTGTCAAGATTTGAAGGCCCCCATCCATTCAAATGATCACAAAGGTTAGCAACTTTGTCCTTTCATCTCTCATTGCTAGATTAGCTCTTGCAATGCTTTATATAGTGATTAATTTGTGAGTTTAGTAATTTGGGTGGAAATATATATATGTGCTAGTATTTGATTTATATGCAATTTGAGGTCAAAAATAACACTTAGTTTGCATATGTAGGTGTGGTTTACTTAGTGCCTTCTAAATCTCTGTCGTAACCACGTCGATCGCCCGCACCATCCCGTCGCCGGCACCACCTTGTGGTGAGCCTCTTGTTCATGAAATTTTATATAAAAATTGATGTTTGTGTGATTTGGATATATAGTTACTCGTATAATTATCTTACCCGTATGTTGTTTGTTATACATATAGTGCCATGGTTTTGATATCCGTCCCCATCGGCCCTCGTCCTTGTTATGATTCGGATGTGGTATATATATTCTCTTTTAAAACTAGTTGCATTTCGTGTTTATGACAAATTATGCCCATCAAGTTGACATAGAAATTTTTTCTAGGAGGTATGTGAACCGGAAATTCCAACCAACCCTATTGTCGAGAGGTTAAATTTAGTTGAAAGAGAAAACGAGTACTTGAAAGAAAAATTGAAAAGAATTGAGGAGGAGAAGATGGAATTGGAGTTGCATGTTGCCGATGTCGTCGATGATCACAAGATCAAGATGGAGAAAATGCGCTTGAAGATTAGAAAGATTAGAAAATATGCCATCGATAGTGAGGCTTGGTATCATTATGTTGTTGGATCAATTGTTACCTTAGCTACGATCTTGATCGCATTTGTTGTTGCATTTAAATGCTTTAGCTAGAGAGTTATTTGTTTGTTGCATTTAAGTGTTGTATGAACTTTATGTATGAACTTGTATTAAGTTGGTGTTTTTGGTGTTGTGTATTGAAGATGAGCCGATAATGGATGTACGATGACCGATGCTCTCCCGAGTTCACTAATGGCATGCAAACTTTTCTGCTTGCGGCTGAGGCAAACAAGCGGGCGAATGGCTTTATGCCTTGTCCATGTGCTGTCTGTAAGAATGGTCAAAATTACTCTAAGTCAAGAACCATTCACGTCCACCTGTTTAAGTCCGGTTTCGTGCCCCACTATAATGCTTGGACCAGGCACGGAGAAAGAGGGGTTATGATGGAAGGCAATGAAGAAGAAGAGGACGACGACACCTATCCTGGCCATGGGTTCCCTGAATACGATGATACAACAATGGGGGAAGAAGCTGAGCCGGTAATGCGGGAAGAAGCTGAGCCGGCAATGCGGGCAGAAGCTGAAGAAGAGGCATCAGATGAGCCCGTTGATGATCTTGGTCGGGCCATTGCCGATGCAAAGAGAAACTGCGCAAATGATTTGGAGAAGAAGAAGTTGCAGCGCATGTTAGAGGATCACAAAAAATTGTTGTACCCGAATTGTGTAGGTGACAAGAAAAAGTTGGGCACCACACTGGAATTGCTGCAATAGAAGGCAGAGAACGGTGTATCTGACAAGGGATTTGGAAAGTTGCTGGTAATGATAAAGGACATGCTTCCAAAGGACAACGAATTGCCCGAGAGTACGTACGAAGCAAAGAAGGCTGTCTGCCCTCTAGGGTTAGAGGTGCAGAAGATACATGCATGCCCTAATGATTGCATCCTCTACCGTGGTGAGTACGAGGATTTGTACGCTTGCCCGGTATGCGGTGCATTGCGCTATAAGATCAGCCGCGATGACCCTGGTGATGTCGAGGGCGAGCGCCCCAGGAAGAAGATTCCTGCCAAGGTGATGTGGTATGCTCCTATAATACCACGGTTGAAACGTTTGTTCCAAAACAAAGAGCATGCCAAGGCGATGCGATGGCACAGAGAAGACCGTAAGAAAGACGGAAAGTTGAGAGTACCCGCCGACGGGTAGCAGTGGAGAAAAATCAAAAGAATGTACGGGAAGGAGTTTGCAGATGACGCAAGGAGTGTATGGTTTGGTCTAAGCGCAAATGGCATTAATCCTTTTGGGGAGCAGAGCAGCAACCATAGCACCTGGCCTGTGACTCTATGTTTGTATAACCTTCCCCCTTGGTTGTGCATGAAGCGGAAGTTCATTATGATGCCAGTGCTCATCCAAGGCCCTAAGGAACCCGGCAACGACATTGATGTGTACCTAAGGCCATTAGTTGAAGAACTCTTGCAACTATGGAATGGAATAGGTGTACGTGCGTGGGATGAGCACATGAGGAAGAATTTGACCTAAAGGCGTTGCTGTTCGTGACCATCAATGATTGGCCTGCTCTCAGTAACCTTTCAGGACAAACAAACAAGGGATACCGCGCATGCACGCACTGTTTGGACGACACCGACAGTATATATTTGGCTAATTGTAAGAAGGATGTGTACCTGGGACATCGTCGATTTCTTCCGAGCAGGCATCCCGTAAGAAAGAAAGGCAAGCATTTCAAAGGTGAGGCGGATCACCGGACGAAGCCTCGCCACCGTACTGGTGCTGATGTACATGATATGGTCAAGGATTTGAAGGTGGTCTTTGGAAAGGGTCCTGGTGGACAACCTGTTCCGAATGACGCTGACAGACGCGCACCCATGTGGAAGAAGAAATCTATATTTTGAGGCCTGCCCTATTGGAAAGACCTAGAGGTCCGCTTCGCAATCGACGTGATGCACGTGACGAAGAATCTTTGTGTGACCCTGCTTGGCTTCTTGGGCGTGTATGGGAAGACAAAAGATACACCTGAGGCACGGGAGGACCAGCAACGTATGCACGGAAAAGACGGCATACATCAGGGTCATGCAAGCTACGCTCTTACCAAAGAAGAGAAGGAAATCTTCTTTGAATGCCTGCTCAGTATTAAGGTACCGTCTGGCTTCTCGTCGAATATAAAGGGAATAATAAACATGGCAGAGAAAAAGTTCCAGAACCTAAAGTCTCATGACTGCCACGTGATTATGACGCAACTGCTTCCGGTTGCATTTAGGGGGCTTCTACCGGAAAACGTTCGATTAGCCATTGTGAACCTATGTGCATTTATCAATGCAATCTCTCAGAAGGTAATCGATCCAGAAATCATACCAAGGTTAGAGAATGATTTGGTGCAATCTCTTGTCAGTTTCGAGTTGGTGTTCCCACCATCCTTCTTCAACATCATGACGCACGTCCTAGTTCACCTATGCGAAGAGATTAACGTTTTGGGTCCTGTATTTCTACACAATATGTTCCCCTTTGAGAGGTTCATGGGAGTCTTAAAGAAATATGTTCATAACCGTGCTAGGTCAGAAGGAAGCATCTCCAAGGGCCGTCAAAATAAGGAGGTCATTGAGTTTTGTATTGACTTTATTCCTGACCTTAAGCCGATTGGTGTTCCTGAATCGCGGCATAAGGGCAGACTGGATGGAAAAGGCACGCTAGGAGGGGAACAAATAATATGTATGGACGAACATTCTCTCACTGAAGCACACTACACAGTTCTACAGAATTCCGCCTTGGTGGCTCTGTATATGGATGAACACAAGAATTTGCTACGCTCCAAACACCCGGAGCGGTCTGATGACTGGATTACACATGAACAAACCAGGAGTTTCGCCAGCTGGTTGCAGACACAAACCATGCATGACACCTCTATTGAGGATGACCTGTACTTGCTGTCCCAGTTACCATCTTTGAATATAATGACTTTCAAAGGGTACGAGATAAATGGTAATACATTTTACACGATCGCCCAAGATAAGAAGAGCACCAACCAAATCAGTGGTGTCCGCTTTGATGCAAAAACCAAGACGGGAAAGGAAACATATTATGGTTATATACAGGACATATGGGAACTTGACTATCGACGTGGTTTGAAGGTTCCTTTGTTTCGGTGCAAATGGGTCAATATGACACGAGGCGGGGTAACAGAAGACCCGCAGTACGGAATGACAACAGTGGATCTCAACAATCTTGCGTATGCAGACGAACCATTTGTCCTAGCCAATGATGTGGCACAGGTTTTCTATGTGAAGGACATGTCAACCAAGCCAAGAAAAAGAAAAGATAAGGAAGCGAATGCATCGTACGATGAGCCAAAGCGGCACATAGTTCTTTCTGGGAAGAGAAACATCGTGGGAGTGGATGACAAGACAGACAAGTCAAAAGATTATGAAAAGTTTGATGAAATTGCTCCATTCACAGTGAATATTGACCCGAGCTTCCTGTTAAATGATGAAGATTTTCCATGGTTACGGCGCAAAGGGACACACACGAAGAAAAAGTTTCACACCCAAAGATCTGGGATGTGATCGGCTTCACTATCATCACTTTCTTCTGTGTTTCACACCCAGAAGGGAATCTCTGTAATAGTTAGGGTAGTTAATTATGTGTTTTGGCATTTGAAACGCGAAGAAATTTTATGTGCAAACAAATTCTTTCATGCCTTTACTGATTTTTAAAGTTAAGTTATTCACAAACTAGTGATTCACACTAATTTCAAATTATTCAACATTTAAACTATTCAAATTTGAAAACTACGGGCACTAACAGAAATTTTGTATTTTTTTGTACCTAAAGCAAAAATATTCAAAAATAAACTCTAAATACACAAAAAACAACTCAAAAATAAATAAAGCAAAAAAATAAAAAAAGCCCGCCTACTAGGCCAGAGCGGCCTGCATACGACTAGAAACCCAACCTTTTGTTGGGCCAGGATGCAGGCCCGCAAAGGCCCAGTAGGCCCACAGGGCAGCACAACACAGGTAGGCCCAGAAGGCCTGCATTTGAGAGGAGCTTAAAGGAGCAGCCGCGGCTGGGTTTATAAACCAGTGCAGTTGCCCTTCGCTAGGCGAGGTGGGACTAAACTTTGCGCCCCTCGCCTCGCAGCACACCCCCCTTTAGTACCGGTTCGTGGCACCAACCGGTACTAAAGGGGGGGGGCTTTAGTACCGGTTGGTGCCACGAACCGGAACTAAAGGGGGTGCGGTTCCCGCCGCTTGGCCTGGCCAAAACAGGCCTTTAGTACCGGTTGGTGGCTCCAACCGGTACTAAAGGTGCCTTCTATATATACAACACTTACGAAAATTTCATTCTCCCTCTGTTTCTTTCTCTGTTTCCCCATTGAAGCACCGCCCGCGCGCCCTATCGATCGACGCCGTCGCCGTCGCTGCCTCCGTCCCCGTCGCCGCCCCGGGCCCGTCCCCGTCGCGCCGTCCCCGCGTCGCCGCCCCCGCGTCACGCCACGGCCCGTCGCCGCCCCCGGCCGTCGCCTCGCCGTCGCCGTCGCCCCGCTGTGAGCTCTTCCCCTCTAACCCCTCTCCCTCGCCCCCGGCGGCCACCATGGGCGCCGCCCCTCCCCAAGCCCATACACACACTACATGCACACACACACACACACACACACACACACACACACACTACATGCGCGCACACACACAATTTTTCTGTTTTTAGCTGTTAGTTTTTTCTGTTTTTCTATTTTTCATACAAAGTTTAGATGAATTAGTTAATTAGATTAGATTAATGTCAAATAGTATATAGAAATGTTAGTTATAATATATATAATGTCAAATTTTATAGAAATGTTAGTTATATAGAAATGTTAGAAATTTTGGAAATGTTAGTTTTAGCTAGCTAGATGATTTAGATTAATTTCAAATTGTTAGACGATGATCGATGTTTTTTTAGTTTCTTATATTTTTAGTTATAAAATTTAGAATTTGCATATATGAAATAACAATCCATCATTTAAAAAATGTTACTTTACTTTTGCGGCATATAGTATTTGTTGTCGACGATGCCCGGCCCGCATCCTCGCCATCGACACGTCCGCGACGACGTCCGGCTGACCCATGTCCGGGACTCGGCTCCGCCGGGCTGGCACTGGGAGGTGCTGCCTGGAGGGGCGCGCCGCTTGATGAGGAACCCGGCCCCGGGTCCCGTCGTCGACCCTGATCTCGTTTGGTGGCGTTCGCGTGGGCCAGTTTCGGTGCGGAGGGACCGGCCCCGCCGGAGGTGGTACGTCGCCGTGTCAGGGAGGAGGACGAGCACGTCCATCGCTACATGGTTGCGTTAGAGGGCGGCAGGTTCTCCAATACCTGGCAGTTTCTTCAGGGATCTCACTTCAGCTATGATCCTGTGAGGGTTCCTTCTCTTTGGGTGTCCACCGCCCGCGCCGCTGGAACTGCGAGTGTCCTAGATTCTTCTGTAGTATTCGATCTTTAATTAGCTACCTAGCCAGTGATGTACTATTCAATATTATCTATTATTCAAGACGATGTATTCGAGATTATATCTATTATTCGAGACGATGTAATTTGAATACTAAATTGTTTTATATTTCTTTTGGATTAGTTAAATAAAAGCTATGGCAGACAATACCGGCAGAGAGGGAGAACAGGCCATGTTCGATATGATACGCCATCCTCGCGGGCCAGATGATGATCAGAATGAAGAAGATTATGACGGCTCCGAATTTCTAAACAACACCGAGGAGGGTGATATGATATTCGATCGCGACGACCGAATTGATGAAGTCATGAACTATGATTATGATGATGACGAACAAAATGTTGATCTTGAAACAACAAAGACCGACGAGGTATATATATTTATATAAGCAGGCATCTGGTGATCATCACATGTTTTAAATGACTTGAAGATATATTAACGAATCGATATTTCTTCTTTCAGCCATCCGGATCAAGCAAATCTTCAGACAACAGGACGAAACGAGTCCCGAATAAAAAGTTGAAGGAGGGCGTAAAGTACAATATCGAGGCAATCAGACCTAATGGCGAACCATTAGCGCCTAAGAAGATTGCGGACAAGTTCGTTCGTCAGTGCGGATTTCTTGTGAAGGACCAACTCCCGATCTCCCTTCAAGAATGGAGAGAGCCAGCAAAGCCACGTCCAGATGTTACTTTTGTCGACAACAGACAAAAGTCTGCTTTGGGATACTCTCATGGAACATTTCACCCTACCAGATCATTTCACAAAAGCAGATGTGCAGAAAGTCAAGGACGCTGCTCTTAGGAAGATGGCCGTTGCATTCAAGAACCACAAGAATCGTGTATGGGACAAGTACGTCAAGGGAGGAATGAAGACTCCAGTATTCGAGGAAACACTAGAGAACCAAAGTGCTCATTGGGACGATTTCGTGAAATTTAAGGATTCCGAATGAGCTAAGGAACGGTCGAGAATAAACAAGAAGAATGCCGAAAAAAGGATAAGTTCCATAAGCTGGGGCCAGGTGGCTATGCGGTGGCAATGCCTAAGTGGGATAAGTCTGAGAAAGAGATGGAGGATGCAGGTGTCACTCCGGTTACTAAGAGCTGGCCCCCCAGGTGCAGGACTTGGTTCTATGCGCATGGGGGGGAGTTGGACCCGAAGACAGGCAAAGTTTCGACGAAGGCATGTCTGAACGGAGCCGGCGATGCGCTACTTGTTGCAATAGAAGAGGCTCGATCGGGGGTGTTCCAGCCCAACAGAGAGAACGACGAGCTTACGCGTGCCTTGGGAAATCCTGAACACCCGGGAAGAACACGAGGCAAGGGCGCTATTCCGTGGTATGAGGGGTTTTCGGACTAGAACGCCGACTATAGAACCCGTGCGAGAAAGAAGATTGCGGAGAAGAAGAAGAGGAAGATGGAGGAGGAGCAGAGGAAGCGGGACTATGAACGCCTTCAAGGCCTAGAAGCAAGTCAAGCAGAGTCGGCAGTCAAATTCCAGCGGCAGCAGGAGCAGATCGACTCACTTAGCCATCAAAGGGGGTCTCAGCAGGTGCAGCAGCTAGCGGATGATCCAGCATTGGATAGCACCGCCCCATCAATGCCGAGAAACAGCGTGGGTTCCGCCCCGTTTGATGCAATGCTGGATAGATACCCTGTGGATGACATCACAGAGAACACTAACTGCGAGCTACACTTCAAAATGAAGAACATATCCATGAAGGTGGCGGACGCCGTTGCTTTTTCAAATCCCCCCGAGGCAACCTTCCATTGCAACCCGATTCCAGCGGGCTATGCTCGTGTCATGGTTGATGAGGTGGTGGACCCATATTCAGGGCTACAACTTGACATTCCTAGAGGTGACGACGAGCACACACTCGGAGAGGCCATACATCGTGTCATCCTATGGAGAAAGGATTGCACCGTCTTTCGAAGGCCACCGACACCGCGTCACCCGACTCCTCATCGAAGTCCGCCACCGAGTCAGCAGACTACCGCTCCTCCAAGTCCACTAACGCGTGAGGCCACTCCTCCTCCTCCTCCAAGTCCGGCAAAGCGTCAGGCCACTCCTCCTCCTCCAAGTCCGGCACAGCGTCAGACATCCACTCCTCCTCCAAGTCCGGCACAACCTCAGGCCACTCCTCCTCCAAGTCCGGCATAGCTTCAGGCCACTCCTCCTCGTCCAACTCAGCCCCGTCAGCCGTCTCCGCCGCCTCAGCAATCGCAGAAGAGACACCCCGCAGCTATGGTGTGTAGCGGTACGAGTCGAGGTCGTAGTACAGGAAGTACAGACGAAGGCAAGCGATATAAATATGGTCCAAGCAGCCTCGCGCCTCTTCTGCAGACGCCTTATGACAAGTCCGATGAGGAAAACGCAGCCATATCGAAGGCCGAGGTGGAAGCCCATTTTGCACCGAAACCGCCACCGCCGCCAAGGGAGAAAGTGCCTCAGGAAACGAATGACCACTTCATTCGAATGTCTCAACCACCACCTCCGAAGCCTGTTGACACAGACTATGAGCGCCACATCAGGAAGTTAAATCGAGCACGTATACAGATGGAGGCGAGCTCGAGCTCGAGCAAACAATAAGCAGCTGGCAAAAAATGCGGGAAAACCGTTCCCCAGCTGGGAGAACAGGCGGCGCAATCAATCCCCCCGCTTGTTGTGCCAACAACACATACGCATGCCCAATATTATTGTGGGCAAACCGTTAACGTTCCCCAGCTGGCCGATGTGGTAATAACCGAGAATCATATAATGCAGGCTGAAATGCTCAAGATCACTGTTGGACAACTCCTTGAGATCGAGCCCATGTCTCCGCTTAGAGAGGAGGAAATAAAACGGAAATATGTCCGGGGCCAACCTTTGGTAGAGCCAGACGAGGTCAAGAAGCTCCCAACGAGAATGTATGAATTGCATCAATGGTACATGAACATTGTAAAGATTTCAATCGAGAGTCCCTCATGGTGTATGTCAAGAAGGATCATTACTACCATGAGAAAGCTGTGTCCGTTGAGTATTCTGAACTGTTTCAGTTATACAATCAAGACGCACTCGACAAATCTATCGTCAGTTGCTATTGTCTGTAAGTGATTTCTTTCTGTAATTTAAGTCTCTCAAGCTAGCTGTAGTGATCCTTTTGATCAATCATTACCTGTAATTATCCTCACTATATTTTTTTCTATGGTATTGTGCAGGATAAAGATGTATGAAATGACAAAAGGTGGACGCTATGGCATTGGGTTCATTGACCCAAACACCGTTAATAAATACACATGGAAAATGGATGCATATCATGAAAAGCATGTAGAGGACAGCATGCTAGAGTTCTTGAAGCGCCTCAAATACAATGAAGATATACTATTTCCTTACAACTTCCAGTGAGTCACATTGTCTTGTGTTACAAATTCTCTTTTTTTGCCTACTAGCTAGCTACATGTTTTTGCTTACATATGCCCGCTTAATTAAGACATGCAAACGTGTGTGCATGCAGATTTCACTGGATCTTGTGTATCATTAAAGTTGACGCCGGAGCAGTTGAAATACTGGACTCACTACTCAAACTAAAAGCTGACTACAACATCTTGTATGTGATAGTCAACAGGTAATTTCAATCATTATTAACTATATATCTCGGCCTATTTAGTTCGTCATTTCCTGATATGAACTATTTAATAACCCCTTTATTCATTTTTCTTTGTCGGCGGGCAGGGCTTGGGCAAGGTTCATCAGCGTCACGGAAGACGAATGGAAACAAAACCTGAAATGGTTTCGACCCAAGGTAAACTAATTAAGTAGTATTAGCTATCTAGCTAGTTGCCATCTCTTTAGTTATCATGCTTGATTAATTATTATCTGATCAAATTCCATTCTCGTAAAGGTCATTAAGCAAGCGCAGGGGACTGATCTGTGTGCATTCTGCGTTTGCGAGAACATTTGCATGATGACGTCCGAAACGAGCAGATCTCGAAGACAGGAATGGGTACGTTTGTGAGAACACTATTCACAATTTTTACACCATTATCGATATCTTGTCACACAACTAATACACATGCATATTGTATATATATGCATAACGTGTACAATGTGTAGTATCATAAAATACCAGCAAACGAAAAAGAATTAAAATGGAAAACACAAAATTAAATGAAAAAGAAATCATAAAACAAAAAAACCCAGACCTTGTAGTACCGGTTGGTGTTACCAGCCGGTACTAAAGGGCTCCCGCCCCCCGGAGCTGGCTCGTGCCATGTGGTTGCCCTTTAGCACCGGTTCGTGCTGAACCGGTACTAAAGGGGGGCCCTTTAGTGCCCACACTTTAGTGACGGTTATGGAACCGGCACTAAAGGGCCTTACGAACCGGTGCTATTGCCCGATTCTGCACTAGTGTGGCTACCCAAATACTAACAGGAATTTAATCCAGAGGGTGGCTTCAACAGCTACTCCCTCCGTTCCTAAATATTTGTCTTTCTGGATATTTCAACAAGTGACTACATACGAAGCAAAAGAAGTGAATCTATACTCTAAAATGTGTCTATATACATCCGTATATAGTACTCCCTCCGTTCTGAATTACTTGTCTTACATTTGTCTAGATATGGATGTATCTAGCACTAAAATGAGTCTAGATACATCCGTATTTAGACAAATCCAAGACAAGTAATTCGGAACGGAGGGAGTAGTTCATTTGAAATCTTTAAAGAAACAAATATTTAGAAACGGAGGGAGTACAATCCAACAGTTGGGCCAAAGCTAGACTAAAGCCCGACCAATTTTATTGCCACCATGCATCAACATCTCCTGTGGCCGTGGGGCAGCAGTCACGTACAGCACGGCAACGTGCCTATCCGCCAGCTCGCACAGCTCAAGAAAACAATTTCAACAGCCACGGCCAGTCCGCCATCGCGGGCCAGCCGCGCCAAGACCAAAGGACGACGTACGTACGACCTGTGCACCACTCGCCCGTCCGGCCCGGCGACAGCGTGCCCCTCCTCCGTTGACATCTCTCCGTCCGTCCAAACCACATCGCACCTTCCACTAGCGCGCATGGCTCCACCGCCAACCTACCCATCCCCCTCGCCGCAACTGAGGCCTGACGCTCACGCGACGGTCGGCCGGTACGGCCAGCGACCCCGACGCCGTAACCCGATTATTCCGACGGGCCGCCGTGTCAACCACGCACAGGATCCATCACCCGCCGTCCCGACCCGACACGGAAGCCCCAAGGACGGACCGTAGCAAAGGACGCCGTACGTACAGGCAGCGCACGGGTGCGCCACGCACGACCCGTGCAAGTGCTATAAAAACCACCGCGAGTGCCGCGAACCACACCGCCCGATTGGCTCTAGCTATGCGAATCAAACTGTGATTGAGTTGGTTAGGTGAACAGTGGTATCCCCAACCCACCAGGGTTCAAATCCTGGTGCTCGCATTATTCCTGGATTTATTTCAGGATTTCTGACGATGCGCTTTTAGTGGGAGGAGGCGTTCCCGTCGACGACGAGGCGCCTACGGTTACTTCGTAAATCTCAAGATAATATGCCGGCTCAGTCTCTCGGAGGTGATCATAGGGATAGGGTGTGCGTGTGTGCGTTCATAGGGGTGAGTGTATGCGCGTGTATATGAGCGCTTGTGTCTGTACTGATGCTCAAAAGAAAAAAAAAGTTTGGCTCCAGCTATCTGCAATAGAGCAGTGACCTTTTAGCACCACCACCACCTGCGGCGGCAGCGACGGCGAGAGCGCGGCTGCAGTCGGACCGCCAGCGAGGGAGCTGCCGACCTGCCGTCATCATGCAAGGGGACCAGGCGGAGAAGAAGGGGAAGGTGAAGAAGGGCTGGCTGGCGGTGCGGGTCGGCCAGGCCCAGGCGGAGCCGCAGGGCGACGGGTTCTGGCGGTTCGTCATCCCCATCGCCTACCTCTACCACCCGCTCTTCCAGCGCCTGCTGGAGGCGGCCCGAGGAGTTAATTGCAAAAAAACACCACATTTGGGGCATCGATTGCAGAAAACCACCTAGTCCTTAATTTTGTGCAAAAATCACCGCGTTTCTAGTAAACTTTTTGCAAATTGCACTGATCAGGTGATTTAGCCTAATTGATCATTTTCTGACAAGTGGGGCCTAATTGTAAGGAGATGATTTGGTAAAAAATTGACATACACATCCCTGGATTTCACAAAGACACCCTTATTCAAAAAATGAAAAAGCAATCAGCCCCCTCCCACCCTTGGCTGTGCTGCCGCAGCTCCGACGCCCGGCGAGTGATCCGCCCCGCGCACCGCTCTGTGCTGCTGCTCGGCACCGTAGCTCCCCGCCAGTGCTGCTCCGGGCTGCCGTGCAGCAGGACGCCGCGAACGAGGCCGCGTGCTGCTCCGGACGGCCGCGGACGAGCCGTCGTGCTGCTCCGAGAAGTCGCGGACGAGGCCGCCGTGCTACACCAGGATACCACGGACGAGGCCGTCGTGTTTCTCTGGGCCGCCGCCGACGAGGCCGTCGTGCTGCACCAGGCCGCCGTGCCTGTGGGCAGCAGCAACACCACCGCGGGGACCTGCGACCCAGACGGACTGCTCAACTGCTTCGAACTCCGGCGAGGACGAGCTCCTGCGCGCCGTGACCCTTCCGCTCCGGCGAGGCGCGGCGCAGAGATGAGGAGAGGCGGGGCCGACGGTGGGCTTCCGGCAGCTGCGGCGGGAGCCGGTCGGGCTGGCGTGGTTGGCTATCGTTCCGGCTCGGAGCGTGGCGGGCGGCGGCAGCAGGGAAAGGCTACGGCCATGGCGGGGCGGAAGGCGCTGCCCTCGACGGCACTTCGTCCGGCCCTCCGCCCGCGCCGCTGCCGTCCACCACCGGTCAAGCCAAGGACTGGCACCACGTCCACCAGGGGCTGTGCAGCGAGGATGGATTGATGGGACGGAGCAGGGAGGGCATGGCCGTGATGGTTTGCACGGCGAGCACCGGCCGTGGTCAACGCGCGGTCGGGGATGAGAGAGCACGGGATTGGATCGGGGCAGGGGTTGATTGCCTTTTATTTTTAGATCAAGAGGGTGTGTGTAAAAAATTTACTCTTACAATCTGGCCCCACTAGTCAGAAAGTGGTTAAATGGGACAAATCATCTGATCAATGCAATTTGTAAAAAGTTTACTAGAAACACGGTGATTTTTGCACAAAATTAGGGACTAGGTGGTTTTCTGCAATCGATGCCTCAATTGTGGTGGTTTTTTGCAATTAACTCTGGCCCGAGACACGTACGGCTACAACTCGGCCGACCCGCTCTGGCTGCCCTGCTCCGTCGAGGCGTCGACGAGTACCTCCACCTCCGCGCGCTCGTCGACCGGGAGAAGGCGCACTCGCACTCCTCGTCGCACCGCGTGCACGCCGGGGGCTACCAGCAGCGGACGCAGCTTCAGTGCCTTTGTGAAGCAAAGGCTCAGAGCGCCTTAGCCTACAATATCAGCCCCTCATTCTATATTCAATGGACATGATTCACTCAAGTCCAAAAAGGCCCAGCTTTAGTAGTTTCAGCGGAGAGATGAGGCGGGGTGCGGCGTTTTCGCGGGGGCGGCATCCAGTTCTCCCGCGCGGCCGCGACGGAGGCGAGGGTTTGGCAGGGGAGCCGCCGTCCCCGAGCTTGCGCGCAGCGTCGAACCCGGCCGTCGCGGCACGAAGCTGCTCGTAGGTGAAGGCCCAGTTGCTCGGGAGGACTGGGACGCCTGCTGCAACGCGCGGCCGCCCTCCCCCTGGCCGCGGATGTGGCGGACTGCGATGGCGACGCAGAGGTAGAGCAGAAGCACGACCAGCAGCGACGCGGCGGCGACGAGCACGGTGGTGAGCACGCGGCCTCGCGCCACCGCTGCCAGCACAGCCGCCGCTCTTGACCCGGTGCTGGTGGGCGTGCGGGTGCGGGGGAGGAGGGGGCTCGTGGTCGCCGAGCCGGGACGTGGCCGGCGGCGGGAGCGCGGCGGCCAGGAGAGGGAGGAGCAGCAGTCGCCGTTTCGCCGAAGGTAATTCTGATTTTAGTCAAATTTTACTGCAGCCAAGATCAAACCGTGAGCACCTAATTATTCAGAAGTTGAGATGATGCTTTCACTAGTAGTAATGCTTTGACATTTTTACGGGATTACATGGTTCTGCAAGTTGTAGTAATTCTTTTGACCAGTCCAGATCACACACCAGATATAATACATGGTTGTGCAAGTTCAGATCACACGCCACACACGCACACACCAGATATTAAAAAGTAGAGTAATCTGAATTTTATAGTACTGGTGAAAGAACACGAACTAATAGTCAGATATACTACTAGTGCAATATTAGTATTAGTAATTGTTTCAAGTTTGCATCTAGAATATTAGTTTGTGTTGTGCAATTTAGTCGGCTGATTATATGTGTTGGCGATGGCAGATAAATTGGGTGGTGTGCAATGGCACAATCTGATAAGGGGATGCCTCAAGTTGGCATGTTCTTTAAAAGTTCAGAGGAGGCTTGGCTGTTTTGGAGAGCATATGGTGGTCGTGTTGGCTTTGATGTGAGGAAAATATACAACAATGTGAGCAAATTTGATGGTAAGGTAACCTCTTGCAGATTTGTTTGTGCCAATGAAGGTCATCGCAAAAAGGGGCAAAGGAAATTCATTCAGAAGTGCTTTAGAGCCCAAACAAGAACTGATTGCAAAGCTCGGATGAGTCTTACATTGGATCGAGAGTCCGAAAACTTGGAAATCACTGATGTAGTTCTTGAACATAATCACCTCCTTCACTTGCCACAAACCCGCCACCTGATGGCTTCCCAAAGGAAAATTTCAGAATTTCAAGCTTTTGAAATCGAAGCCGCGGATGATTCTGGAATTAGGCCTCAAGCTGCATATGAGCTTGCTACTCGTCAAGTTGGTGGACTACTTAATCTCGGCTACACTCCTCATGATCACAGAAATCATTTACAAAGCAAGAGGCAGAGGGAGTTGGCATTTGGTCAGGCGGGCAGCATGTTAAAGTATTTTCAAGACAAAATTGTTGAAAATCCATCATTTCAATATGCTTTGCAACTAGATTGTGAGGAGAATATATCAAACATTTTCTGGGCTGATGCTAAAAATGATGTTAGACTATGCACACTTTGGCGATGTTGTCACATTTGACACTACTTTTGGCACAAACAAGGAATATAGGCCATTTGGTGTTTTTCTTGGGCTCAATCAGTTTAGGGAGACTACAGTTTTTGGTGCTGCACTGATGTTTGACGAAACATTTGCCTCATTCAAATGGCTCTTTAAAACTTTCCTAGGTGCGCATAATGGAAGGCAACCAAGAACTATTTATACCGATCAAGATTATGCAATGGGTAGAGCTGTAGAGGATGTGTTCACAGAAGCATATCATGGACTGTGTACATTTCATATAATGCAAAATGTTGTCAAACATCTATCTCCGATTAAGGGTGAAGATGAAGATGAGGGTGAAGAGAAAGAGAAGGGTGAAGACAAAGATGAAGATGAAGAGACACATATTCTCACTGATTTTAGTGCTTGTATGTATGGCTATGAGGACAAGGAAGAGTTTGAAGAAGCATTTGCCAACATGAGGTTAAAGATGCATAAGCAAACTTGGTTCGATAGTATCTACAAGGTAAAAGAATAGTGGGCTGAATGTTTTATGAGAGACGTCTTCAGTTTGGGAGTGAGAAGCACACAATTAAGTGAGAGCTTCGACAATTCATTGAAGAACCATTTGAAATCTGATTTTCATATTGTTAGATTTTTAAAGCATTTTGAAAGGATAGTGGAACAAAAAAGAAACAAAGAGCTGGAATCTGAATTTGAAGCAAGAAAGAACATACCAAGAATCAAGATGAGCACGCCTATGTTGGTACAAGCAAGCAAAGTGTACACTCCAACAATTTTTGAAGCTTTCCAAAATGAGTATGAAAGATCCATGGCTGCATGTAGTAGAGTATTGGATGGAAACAAATATGTTGTTGCTATTGGTAGTTTGCATGGTGATTCAACTTTTGAGGATGAGCGCATAGTGATAGATGATCCTTTTAACCAAACAACAACATGCACTTGTGGAATGTTTGAAAGGGCAGGAGTGTTGTGTGGACATGGATTGAAAGTTCTTGATTTGATGAACATAAAAACACTACCAACACATTATGTCTTGAAGAGATGGACTAGGGAAGCACGCAAAGGAAGTATATTGGATAGGCAAGGAAGGAATGTGGTAGAAAATCCAAAACTGGAAGCTATGCTTCGGTACAAGGAACTATCTCATCAATCTCATAGTATGGCATTTAAAATAGCCTACTCTACAGAATGTTGTGTGCTATTAGAAAATGCACTTGATTGCGTTGGTCCACAGTTGGAGGAAAAACTCAATGCATCTACTAGTGCTATAAATGAACCAAGTAATGACCAAGAAAATGCTGACCCAAATGTGCAGCAAAGAGATGACTTGCTAAGAGCTGCTAAACTGAAGAAAAAGGAGGTTCAGCCCAAAAATTCAAAGAGAAAGAAAAGTTGGCTTGATAGGTTGCACAAGGCCAAGCGCAAGGCAACTAAACCTGTTGTTTCGACCAAGAAAGGACCAAAAGTATATTCTAATCTGAAGATAATAATTTCTTTTGTCATTTGTTAATACTCTAAAAGGTTGAGCTTTCATTGCAGCAAAAAAGGAAAAATGCAGATGTACAGCCCCAAGTGGAAGTGAAGAATGATGGCAACAAGAGAAGCGCAAATGCGGGAAATGAACAGTACATTGCCATTGAGAGCTTTACTCAGCTCCTCACAGCTCCCCCTAATTGTGAAGATGATCGTCTTTATGGTGGAAATTTGTTCTAATATTTGTTCTAATATCTAGATGCTGGTTAGATGATACTTTGGGGGTTAACTATAGTTATCTAGTGGTATTTTGGTGGCTAACTATAGTCTTTTGTGGCCTAAGTGTACAAGTGAAATGGCCTATTACGTAACATACTTGGATGGTTATTCATCAGTAGTACTTGTTGCTACAGAATTTGAATGATATGGTTCAGACTATCAATGCCAAGTGCTTGAATATTTGTGCTACAGAGTTGTACGAATGCTAAGTGCTTGCAAATTTCAAGGTTATGATGTTCAGTGTTTCTTTCTCTGTTTGCTTCAGACATTTAATATGTAGTGCTTGCAATTTTCAATGTTGTACGTATTATACAATGAAGTTAATTGCTTGTAATTTTCAATGTTATACTGTCATATTTTCCCTTGTATAATGGGATTACTTTTCATTTCATATTATGTTCAACATTAGATATTTTCTTGTGAAAATATTAAGGCTGGAGAGTGTCCAACGCCTCACTGCTCTATTCACCTTACTGTACACCTGAAAACTACCAAGGTGGGCCTTTTTTTGCCTTGAGTGAATCCTGTCCATTGAATATAGAATGGAGGGCTGATATAGTGGGCTAAGGCGCTCTGTGCCTTTGCTTCACAAAGGCACCGAAGCTGCGTCCACCAGCAGCAGGCCTACTCCCGCGCCAAAATCACGTCCTGATCGACCCGCATCGATCATCGAGCCCCGGCCCGCCGGCTTTCGTCTGTTGAGCACTTGAGCACGCGAGCCGGAGGAGTTCATCTTTCTGCCGCCTACCGGAGATGACAGCCACACATACACATGTACACGTACTCGTACATAGAGAGGGAGAGAGATACTAGATACGCAGACGCATGAGGAGGCAGTCAGTAGGTGATTAGTCCTCACCGGCCGGTGAGAGCAGGTATAGCACAGCGCTAGATTTGACTGGTCCTTTTTGTATTGATTGGTATCAGGTGGCCTGATGAAACCAGTAGGCTTTTGTATATGTTTTTTCGATTTTGTATATGTTTTTTCTAGGATTAAAATGATTTATGTTGTAAGATGAAATCACAGGGAAAGTTAGGGCATCTCCAACGCTGATCTCCAAACCGGACACCGCATCCGTCTACGGATCGGAGAAAACCAATCCGCCGACACGGATGCACGAGTCAACCATCTAACCGTAGCCGTATATATTTTAAACCGGATTTCAATTAATTGGACGATTTTCATCAAACACGACGAAATTCAACGAAATCCGGAGAGAAAGTAGATAAGTCATCCATAAATAGCATGTATATGTGTCTACTACAATAATAGTTCAACTCTACGAGATTAACCGGATGTTCAATAAGTTTCTCATGAATTGATTAAGTTATCCCACACAAACTGCACCTTGAGCTTCATCCAAGAATGTATGTGCATGAATGGTCTGCCCTCTGACCTATACTACATTACGACAGCTCGTGCAGGTTAGACGTGTAGAGCAACAATGAGTGAAGAGTGAATCAATCAACATGTACATTAAGAAGAGGCAAAAATTATCCATGGTTGCCATGCGCAATGGCCACATTGCCTCCATAATACTTCATGGCGGAGGTCTCGATGGTGTACTATCGATACGCTAAGGACTTGACATTGCGTTCATAGATGATGTGCATGTCATAGGACGTAGTGTGCTTTCGCACATGAAACGAACCATGCACGCGCTCCTAAAAGACCTCTTCCGCTCCTGCCTACAAAGTCCGCAGATACGGCCAACCATGCATCACATAACAACTCATCCTCCTTCATCGAGTACCCCGCAATCCTCCTTACTCTAAAAAACGACATGAATTTCGAAAATCAGCTCAATGCTATTTGACCGAACACCTGCCGGGTGTGGTGTCCACCATGGACGGTGTCGATGGGGGGGCGGGGGGAGGGTATGTGGGCCGCGGACGGATCCTGGTGTGGTCTCCACCATTTTGAAAAGAAAGGCATTTTGAAAAGAAAGGTATGTGGGCCGCGGACGGATCCTGGTGTGGTCTCCACCATTTTTTTTTGATTTTTTTTTATTTTTTCCCATATGAGGTGTATATACACCAGGAATCGAAGGGTATTTCCCCACCGCGCTGCTATTTTTACGTACAAGTCTTACGCACGAATAGGATTTCTGAAGAAAGAGATCACGCGTTACTATCTTCTCTTCCCTCCTCCATAAGAGAAGTCCCTTCTCCTCTCATTGATGCCGCCACCGGTCCGCCCCATCTCTGATGGCCACTGGGCCATGGAGGTGCGAAGGATCTCGGCCCCCGCTGGCGGGAGGCAGTCCATTCTCGTTCTTGTTAGATTCACCGTTTTGGTTGGGGTTGTATGACGACGACA
This sequence comes from Aegilops umbellulata, assembly GCA_032464435.1. Classification (NCBI taxonomy): domain Eukaryota; kingdom Viridiplantae; phylum Streptophyta; class Magnoliopsida; order Poales; family Poaceae; genus Aegilops; species Aegilops umbellulata. Next base: position 55,337,506 of record CP136057.1, read on the forward strand.
ATGTCCTTTGGTAAGGAATAATGTCACCCATGTTCTATCAATGGTGCGTCTGGTATCGTCAGAGGACGTGTGAAGGTGTGTCTCCGCCAGATCTCGCGGGATTCGGTTGGTGCTGGTTTTCGATGGATCAGAGGCATGTGAAGGTGTTTACAGGTTTGATCCTTCTGATCCACGACTTTTCTCATCAGCGATGGTTGATGCGCTGGCCCTATGAGATCTTAGCACGGCGACTTCCCAACTGTCGACTACAATAAGGTTTGCCCGGCTCGAGTGAGGGAGGGCGATGACAGCGGCGCGCCTTCGGCTCGCTCCAGTGGTTAGTCGTCGCTAGGTTGTCCACGAACATGTTTGTAATTCGTATTACCTCTATTATATTTTACTGTCGTGATTGAAGATGATTAGATTGAAAGTATCTAAAAAAGATGATATTTTTTTTAGAAAAAAAGGAGGACCCCGGTCCTAAAAAATGATTTTTTGAAGAAAGAAACACATGCATCGGCCGTAGAAGCTTCCATGAGTGGTAGGTCGGCTGGTCAGGCCGGCGACCGTGCAAGCAAAGCGTCCCCAGCTTCACCGAAAGCCACTGCTGCTACAGTGTCCCCCACAGTCACTAGTTAGCCAGTAGCGTCATCCATCTCTCCTCCGTACGACGGCCGGGGAAAGGAAAATGCATCGCTGCCCGCCATTGTCCCGGTGTCCCTTATCATGGCAATGCCACATCGCGAGAGCCTTTTCCACACGCGGCTGAGCTTGACTTTATTTTTCCGGGAGATCTGCAGTGCACCGTGTTTGCTTGGCATCTCATCTCGGCCACGCGTGGCCGCCACTCGAGGTAAGTCGGTCAACCGCGAATCAAAGCAGAGGAGGATCGGCTTCCCGTCGCGTCCATGGGACCAGCGAGTGAACAGTGTCGGCCACCAATGGCGAAGCTTTTGGAAGGAATATTTGCCGGTGAGGATACGGTTCTACGGATCGATGATGGTGGCTTTCGATGGACGTCCGTTGCGCTTGCGTGCCCCCCGTGGCTCCGTCCCTCTCAGCGCCAAAGCACGTACTACTACCATCATGGCATCATCGACCCCAATTCCACGAACATTGCTGCTTGATCGTTCGCGGCCACGCAACACCTTTCTACGTACTGTATGCACGAGAGCAACCGCGCGCGACGGGTCGAGCTGTGGTACAGAAGTGCACGCAGTTTTGTGTCCAAATACGCCATTAAATGGTCGTGTCGCCTGTGAGGCCGTGAGGCAGCCTACCAGTATGAACACATTCTTGTCCCGGTGATTCCGAGGGCGTGATGACCCGACCGGGGTGTAACGTTTCTGGCCGAAGATCGGCGACGGCGACACGGCCGGGGAGTCCCATCACTAGCTTGTCCGTAGGTTCAGTACCTAGTTGGTGGCCGGATCGGCGCGGTTTGTGTTCCATCGTCTAGCTCAGTCGAGAGACGACGGATGGGACCTGTGCCGTGCTCCGCCGGGCAGCGCGCACAAGCACAAACCTCTGGTGCCATTCTTGATTTGCTGACGCACTGAATGGACTTCAGCCGCGTGCTCCGTTTCTACCGGGTTTGCACACTGCATGGCACGGAGTTACGTGCTGCTTTGCACAGACGGCACCTGCAGCTTCTGCATGCATGCGCTGCTATCTCGTCATCGTCATGCTCCGTCACGCACGCAAGTTCATCGAACCATCTGCTGCTCCAATGGCCAATCAGGCGAGCCGATCGATCGTGCGGTTTCTTGTAGGTGAAGTACGTACTAGTACTAGAATGAATCGGTCTCGAAAAGAAAGGTGATCGAGTTACTGCCGGCGCACGAAGTTGATCGGTGGTACGACGTCGCCTCCCGCTTTTTATCATGGCGGTCGAGCTCGGCCCATCGCTTTTCACCCGGGGACTGAGAGCGAAACAAGTAACTCCAAGTTTATCTAGGTGGCACGCGCAAACTCAAGACCTAATTAAAGTACGTTAACTTAAGTACCACCCACATTATATCGTAAGTTAAGCCCCCTATGAACTTTGCCTCCGGTGTGAGAGTATCTGAAGCCAGACTGACAAATCCGACCCCTCAAACGCCTGCGGGCGCGCCCGCGGACAGTGACTAGACACGCCTCAAAAAATACATTCCATATCCAGATATCTTAAATTAGAAACCTCAAATCAATATTATTACATGCAACGTGAAACCTAATCTAAGCGGAGCTCGTCCGGTTGCGCTCTTCGCACGCCCGGCTCCGCCCTGGCCATGTCCGGCGGCCGGCTGCGCTCCTCATAGTGTTGGTCCGGTCGCCGGCAAGGTACAGTTGGGCATGGGACACAAGCCGGCTTATGGGACTCGAGGCGCCGCCATCTCCCATGCCCTACTCTTCCTCGTCGGAGCCTGGAACCCGAACGGAAGGATTAGTCCGAGGACGAACCGCCGACGTCCACCACGATGCCGTTGCATCGGCCGGACTGATGCCCCATACAGGGCGCCGGAGAATGCGACTCCGCCTCGCCAACATCGGCCGCTGCCGCGAGGACTGGCGCCGTCTCCCACGCCCGGTGCCTTGCACAGCGGGCGCGCCGTCCCATGGCCTCGTGGGACGATGGTGTGTCCCGAATATCGGCGTGCCAACGGAGGGGTTGCGCGTCCGCCAGCGCGTTCAGTCGCCAGACGGACCTCACGGCCTCCGGCGAGGCAGCTACGACTGGCCTAGTGCTGGATACATGCGCTATTTGGGCTGACGCAATGGATTCTCGACGGATAGAGTCCGACCGCTGCCATGCACGGGCCTCCTCCCCGGCGCGGCGGGGCGCAAGACAGATGGCCATCTCCTCCTCGGAGCCGCATGAGATGAGCTCGGGGTCGATGGATCTGAAACTGAAGGATTCGGATTCGCTGCCCGCCATGTCGGAGACGGCCGGAAGGAGTCAGAGACAAGTTTGGGTGGCAGAGGTTATTGGAGGGAAAGGGAGTGAAGTGGCTAGGGTTTGGTCCGGCGAGCGGATGGGAGGAATTTATGTGGGTCGGGTCGGTCAGCGTGGACCGGGCCTGACGTGACGGGCGTGCTCGGGCGCGTCTAGGCGCCCCTATATCCGTCTCATATTTGAGCTGGATATGGGATGCCGATCAGCCTGGGCGTTTGAGGGCTGTTTGAGCGTTCCGTTCTGTAAAAAAATCGTGACCGGGCAGTGATCCGACGGCCCGTCCAGACATATGAGGCGGGTTTAAGAAGCCTGGCTATAGATGCTCTCAACCGTTAGTTACCCTAGCAGATCAATGCGCACGCGAGAGAGATGGCCGTACCGTCTAGAGCCTCCTTTGCCCTACTGTGGCAGCTGTAGTTGGGTAGTGTAGTCCGTAATCTCCAGTGCCACTTGCCAGCCTGCAAAGCAGCAAACTAGTATTCCTCTTATTTTTTTTGCGGGTGAGCAAACAAATATTCCGCTGGTGATTTGCTTTGCCCGGCGCGCGCACCGCAGACCGCACCATGCAGGCAGCCATGTCCATGCCGGCCTGCTCCCCCTCGCCGTCTCGAGGAGAGCAATCCACCGAAGTACGTACGGGTCCGGGCGCGCAGCACCGACTGGTCCAGCGTTTTCACCGAAACTGCTCTTTAGAAGACACTTCATACACGACATCCAGACGACACTGTATCCAATGGTGGACTTGTCCTGCTGCTGGGCATTGCATGGTGTGATCTTGTGCATCGTCTTCAAATCGTCTGAAATCAAAGCGCGGGCGCACCAAGAACATCTCGTACGCGTGCGTCGGGCGCCTGCGCGGCCCCGCGAGGGTGACTGCGATGTAGGCGCACGCACGCGCCGCGTCCATCCATCGCCGTCCATCTCTGCTGTGGCGTGGCAGCGACATCACCCGCGCCTGCCTAGCTTATCCCGTCGTGCTGCTAACGCGCATGAATCGACCATGGATTTTTTTTTGACGGATATGAATCGACCATGGATGGACACCGGCTGGGACCGGTGAATTGGGCCGGGGCGTGGAATCACGTATGCAACCGTCGGGCCGGACGGGGGCTGGTGGTCAGGGCATTATGCCCCCGTCTCGGATCGAGCTGCGATGCCAGTGCCGACCGAGTGCGCGCCGCTGGCCCTGGCCTTGGCCGTGGCTTTGGCTGTTCGAGCCTACAACGGCCGCGGTTTAGTTTTAGTTTAATTTTGGCCTTATATATAATATGATGGACGCGTCTAGGGAGCAGCCGTGTGCTTCCTAGCGTTTCCTGGCAGCCACCCAGAAAAAGTAATTTTCTGTCCCCCTGTCCAGGATAGGAAAGTGCCTGGCCCCCGCTCCCGATTCCTGCAGCCACCCATCGAGCGGGCAAATCACCTGGTCCTTCCCCTTCGCCCGATCCCTCCCCCACCCCTGCGCATCTTCTTTTCTCCTTTCTCCTCACCTAACCCCCAGCCCCATCTTCTTCTCTCCCGAGCAAAGAAGGACAGCACACCCCTTCCCTCACCACTTCCAGATCCAAGAAGACCTTCACAGCCCTTCAATGGCGGCTCCATTAATGTTTCCTTTCTAGGCACCTCGTTCCTGATTGCCTTGTAAAAAGGCAAAAAAAACAAGGCAAAAAGGTCAGATTTAGCTCATCTTCCAGATTCCCCTCCTCTTTCCCCACGATTTGTACAAGGCTTCAGTTGTGCAAAAGATTGTGCAAAAAAGATGTGATGTTAAGCATGTTTAGTCTGCTGTTTAGGCAAGTTTCAGCCCCCTGATTTGGGCAAATTTAGTCTGATGTTAAGCATCATATTTCTTCCCAGTTTTCAAAATCTATTTGCAAATATGTTGCATATGAACACATTTATAAATCTGTAGGCAAGTGCTGATAGTAAATGCTGACAAAAATATTAGGAAAATATAATGCCTTAAGCAAGAAAAACAACTGAGAAAAACAGTGCTTATAAGAGGATGAGAAACAAACTGATCATGATCTATTTCTGATGTGTTCTGGTTCTATTAATTGCTTATAACAGTGCAAAATAGACATTCTGTTTGAGCAAAAACAGTGCTATAAGGAGGCAACTAAGTATATGTCCGCACAAAACTTTGAAAACTTATGCCATGGCAAAACATGAACACTTTTGAAACTTATAAGACAATGAATACTGACATCACTATGGAAAAAGAAGGGGAAAACAAGGCTTCCCCCCCCTATCAGATCTTTTGGGAGCATGTGGACCAAAAACAAATGGCTTATTGGAGCAACTTACATTATAGGATTAAGCAAAAAAGCATAATGATGTCAAGGCAACTCTTGAAGAAACTAGAAAAAGATTCCTCTTGGACATTTGTTTCCATTATTCCTTGGTTTCGATAGTGAAAAAACACTAGAAGAAATAAATGTAACTAAAATTGCAACTAAAAAACAAGAGACAGTTGCGTAGTACAGTTTACCTTTGTTGTATCATATCCTTCACCATGATCCAAGAAAAGTTGGAAAGTTGCCAGGATACAGTGGCAAAATTATTAGTATTTCATCCTGCAAAAGAAGGAAAAAGCCAACAAGAAAATCCATATACCAACAACTATCTCAGCTGCGAAACGTTACTTCAAAACATACTGAGCATATCCAAACACACACAAACTTGCTGCTGTAAAAGATGAAACCTAAAAATGTCAACTTAAGTTCTTTCTAACACACAAACATAGGTACTGAAAGCAGAAATAGTCTGAATATAAAAGAGCAATCATGCCCATAATTCTAACTTAAGTTTTTCCTAACACTAAACATGCTCTAATCTCTCTGATTTGGGAGTGAATTCCATTCTGAAGACACTTCAAAGTAGCACTTCTATGGCAGTATGCTTGCTTCCCCAAAATCAAATGTTGCCTGCGTTTAAGAAAAACAAAATAAGAAAATATATTATGAAACACAAAAAACAAAAAGCCTATGTTATGTTTATATGTACAAACATGATTCATTAATACAAAAAAAAACCATGCATATCCTCAAAAATAATATATTGCCTGACATATATAGTTTGACTTGTCTGATTATATGGTTTGGGTTGCCTGATAGTGCACTTTGAATTGCCTGGTTATGTTCAATTGCTATCTTGTGAATCTGGTGTGCTTGCGTTGTTGTGTTGTTTGCTTGCCTGAGTTTAGTGTGGTACTAGCTTGCCTCAACAACGTAAAAATTGCTTTAATTTTTCTGGTTCAAAAAATGCACAGGTTGAACATGATTGAGCTATTTTTGTGTGCTTGGGTAGGTGTGCTATTGGCTTGCCTGTATTTACTGTGCTACTTGCTTCCATCCCTCTGCTGACTTGCTTTACTTTTTCCCATATTCTCAATAAATAATCAGGTTGACAATGATTGACCTGAATGAGGAACCAGCTGAAAATAATGATAATCCATTGTACTGTACACAACATGCTGCTGGAAATGCAGAATTTGTGGCGGAATCACCTAATCCCCCTATCATCCAAAGAGTCGATGGTGCTGCTACAGAAGCAATGGAGACAGATGGGCAGTCAAGTCATGGGGGCCGTGCTCCGGGCAGTACACAAGTACCTGCAACTATAGTAGCTGGGAGTGATGCTCATACCCTTGATGGCACAGGTGCTGCAGGTGATACCGGTGGCACTGTTGGTAATGGTTTGGGTGCTGAAAATGATGATAAAGCTTGGTCACAGCCCAAGGAGCCTTACGTGGGCATGAGGTTCGACACTTTGGAAGATGCCAAGGTGCATTACAATGCATATTCCTTGCAAATGGGGTTTTCAATCAAAATGAATAGTTCAAGGAAGGATCTCAAAACCGGGGAGTTGATAAAACAACAGTTTGTTTGCAACAAGTTTCGGAGGCCTGATGTTGATGACGGAGGGGCAGAAAAGATTCCCGTGCTAGATGACATTGTTGAGCAAGCAAAAGATGATAATGAAGATGAGGCTATTGTCTTTCTTGATGATGATAGTAAAGGCAAAAAGAGGAGCAAGAAACGAAAAAGAGATAAAATTGTGCAAACTAGTTGCAAAGCTAAGATGATTGTGAAGGTAATAGATGGCAGATGGGAGGTGATCTACTTTGTTAGCGAGCACAACCATCCGTTGGTTGACAAGCCATGTTTGACTAAGTATTTGCGATCACACCAAGGGATCCCGCCAGAAGAAAGGGCCTTCCTTACTCATCTTCATAACTGCAATTTAACTACAGGTATTGAACCACACCCACCTCCCCCCTATCTTCTAACTTTAAGAACCTGGACATGCCTACTGGTTGTGTGTTTCTTAGCCCATCAACAAGTACCTATTTTTGCTTGAAACATGTCACTGATTTGCTTCAAACAAATGCTTTAGTTGCTTGATAGTGCCACTAAATTGCTTACAACAGTAGAAAAAAGACATAAAATGCCTGATTTGTTTCTGGATGCTGGACTTGCCTAATGTTTACATGTTTGTTGCTCAATGCAAAGTTCCTGCTTGCCTAGTTTTTTTATAAAACAAATTTGGTGTTGAATCTGAACTTGCCTATGGTTAGTCACTTTGTAGCTAAAATGTACAATAGTACTTGTTTCTGGATGGGGTCAACTTGCCTATGATTGAAATTTGTATTGCTCACTAAATGCATAGTTATCCCCCTGGTTTGTTTTGTGTATTTTGCTCATGTGTTGCCTGGGGCATATGGTTGTAGTTGCTTGTATAGCTTCATGAATTGCCCAAACTTTGCATTTGAGTTGCCTTGCTGAAAACAGAAAATAAAATATTTTTGGCACTGTTTTTGTGTAGAAAAAGTATTGACCACCATTGTGACTTCATGTCAACAGGTCGTATGATGCACATCATGTCAGATTTCTATGGGACAGAACTCATTGTACCTTATGGCACTAAACACATTACAAACCTCAAGACACTCTTGAACAAGGATGATACAAAAGAAGGGGATATGACAGAGACAGTTGCTTACTTTAAAGATCAGCAGAGAGAGGATCCATATTTTTTTTACAAGATAAAATATGATGAGGAAGACAGGGTTGAGAATATTTTCTGGGTCGATGGTGCGGCAAGGAAGGCGTACGTGGAATCTTATCATGATTGTATCTCCTTTGACACAACGTATATGACTAACATGTACAACATGCCCTTTGCACCATTCATTGGGATTAACAGGCATGGGCAGTCGTTCATGTTGGGTTGTGGCTTTGTTAGGCAAGAGTTAGCATCGAGCTTTGATTGGCTATTCCAGACCTTCCTTGAGGCAATGCATAATGTAGCACCCACCAACATCATAACCGACCAAGACATCGCAATGGCACAGACAATTAAAAAGATCTTTCCTACATGTGTGCACCGCTGTTGCCGCTGGCATATTATGGAAAAAGCACAAGAAAAGCTTGGAGCATTGCTGGGGCGAAACCCTGGATTGTCCAAAGATTTCAACGACTGTGTTGACTTCAGCTTGACGCCGGAAGAATTTGAGGCAGGGTGGTGTGAGCTGATGATGAAGTATGAGGCTATGACTGAGTCCCACTTTGAGAATCTATACAAGTATAGAGAGACATGGGTGCCCTGCTACTTCAAGCACCAATTCTTCCCTTTCTTGCAGTCAACTCAACGCAGCGAGGGGTTCAACGCTGTCCTTAAGCGATATGTGAACCCACACAAGTCCATTTTGAACTTTGTGAAGCAATATCAGAAAATCCAAACACACATACTAGTCCGGGAGGGTTCGAAAGACTACATGACATGACATTTACAGACTGAAATGTGGTCATCTTACCCAATAGAGAAGCAGGCGTACGGTTCGTATACTAGGGACTTGTACGAGAAGTTTCGTGATGAGTTTCAGTTGACTACAAGGTACAATGTGCGACCGCATGGTGAAAACTTGTATGAGGTTTACCCCAATCAAGAGTGGGTTGCCAAATATGGTTCTAGGTGCTATTTTGTCACGGTGGAAGCTAGTGCTGGAGACTACAGATGTGACTGCTACAAGATTGAGAGGGACGGCATGCTTTCCTGCCATATCTTGAAAGTTTTCAACCAACTTGGTGTTGATGAAATCCCAGCGCAGTACATACTTAGAAGATGGACACCTATGGCAATTCCCAACGCACCCCCTGCTGTCGAAGAGCAACCTGATGAGATGACACCACAGTCGAAAAAGGAACTCAGGCATGCAAATTTGATGATGGATTTTGGTAGTCTTGCCCGGGTTGCTAGTGCGTCAGATGCTGCGACGGATTTTGTAAAGAAACATATGCGTGGTGCGCGTCATGAAATCAAAAATCCCAACATGTCAAAGAAGAAGAAACCGGCAGCACCAACAAGTGGGCCCTCTGGTGGTCCTCCACCATCAGCTGATGGTTCTGCACCACAACCGAGTAACTCTCAAGCAACTGGTGGCCCTGCGGTGCGTCCCGAAGGGCCTTCACAAGCCCCTTCCGGACCTAGGCAGCAGCGACCTACTTCTGCGCCACCACCAAGAAACACTGAGGCAACTAGTGGCCCTGCGGTGCGTCCTGATGAACCTGCACAAACCTCTTCTGGACCTAGGCAACAACGACCTACTTCTACAACGCGAAGAAAAAACACACCAAACCTAACTGGCAACTCTATGAGTGAGGATGGACACCAACAAACATCATTCGGGGCTGCAACGATGCAAAAAGGGGCTGTACCACTACCCATGAGCCCTCCCACACAAGGCTGCTGGCCTGTACAGCAACTGTCAGGATATGTGCCACTGAACAGTGGAGCAGCGCCGCACCTTTCAAGGGGCTCAACAATGACAAGGCCTGTCCAAGCGCTAAGAGGAGCTGTGCCACAACTTTTGATGGATACGACACTAGCAAGAGGGCATGCGCGACCTCCTATGGGTCCTAGACCAGCAATTTGGCCTGCACCACAAACTATGGGGGCTATACAACCACCGCGGGGGCCTAACGCAGCAAACACAACCTATGTGGCTGGTCCTGGACTGGCACCATTGCCTGCGTCAACAAAACAACACTGGATGGCTGGATTGGGCAGCATCCAGGGTCTTCAACAACACAAGAAGAAAATGCCAATGCAATTTCATCTCCTATTGCGCAAGCTCCTGGTGGATATGCGCACCAGCCGCTCAGTATGGCATCTCTACATGCAGCTGTTGCAGCCGCACAAGGTACTACGATGGTTGAACCACAGTTTAGAAGACCTGCTACCACACTTGGCCCTGCAATTCCTAGAGACCCTCCAAAATCAACAACGAAAGGGAGGGCAAAGTCAAAAAGAATTCAATCAGCACTTGAGCTGCATCCGAAGAGAAAGAACAAGTGCAGCTATTGTGGTTCTTTTAACCACAATGGTGCAAGCTGCCCGACCAGGTTGGTGTAATGGTCACACAGTGACCAGATGGCTGAAAAAGATGTGTCGAATGGCATTGACGAGTTAAACTATTTGTGGGTCTGTATGTTTGAACATCCTAAACTATTATTTATGGTTTACGGTTTCTTGTGTCTGACTTGCCTCACAATAGACTTTTGAGTTGCCTGGTTATAAGTTTTGAGTTGCCTGTTGTGTGCTTTGAATTGCCCCGCAAACACCCTTGCCCTCCCCATAATAGTCGAAAACTTACATACATAAGATTCTGCAATGCTATAAAATGCAACAATTCCCTGGTTATGTAATGATCATACTATTTGTCTTTCATTTGTCTTTTATGGGTTCTTCTGAATAACTTGCCTAAAATTAAACCTTAAATTGCCTGTTTATGCAATAGAGTTGCCTGGTCCAAGTTGTTATACAGGCAACTCCTCCCCCGGCACTCCAAAATTCACAACAGAGCAAAAGAAACAACACATGCATTTACATGGATGTAGCGCACGTGGGGGGAGAAAAAACTGACCTATGCTAACTTGAGTATGGTTTTCCATGGAGCATTGTGGTTGGCGTTGTCAACCCACGTGTTAGTCAACTGTTTCCTGATGCTTGGAATATCCTCAGCTATGAAATTTGGAACAACCCTTGCCTCCCAACCGTTTGCTATCGTCAAAGCAAAAACACCACAGTCGAACCTAAACAAAAAATTGAAAAAAGAACTGGATGCTTACTCTATGTAGTATTGCGTCGCTTGTAAAAAACTGAACAAAACCATAGTTAATATGTGAAAAGAAGTGGATGCTTACTCATTATTTTGTTTTGGAATGTCGATGTTGGTAAGACCAAACTCATCCAGCGAGACGCGGGAACTGGCGTAATGCTCTTCCCATAGAGACCGAAAACTGGCAACCATTTTCCTTGCGCAAACATCTAAAGACTTGTTTTTGAGCGTCCTCCAAGAATCAAGAGTTTCAAAACGTCGATCCCTTATGTTCACGTTAAAAATCCAGTAATGATTGCCTGTTTTAGGTTTTGTCTTGTCGATGTTCTCTAACACTGGGAACATAATCTGTTAGAAAAAACAAAAATGGGGTTAGTAAAAAAAATACAATACTAGAAACTGGATATAAGCAATTTTTTCTGTGTGATCTCACAAATTAAGAAATGGATTGAAGAAGCAAAAATGCACATGCCAGTTTTGTACTAGTGTGAGTAATTTGCCAAAAATAGAAGATGCATAGGCAACTTATCTATTTATGTAAGCAACCAGCCAAAAATGCACAGGCAAGTTTTGCAAAAAATGTAAGCAACTTGCCACATAGAAGCAATTTCATGAGTGTAGTCAACTTGCCCACCACACACCCCACCCCCCCTGAGAAATATTTACATTTGTGTGAGCAAAAGTTTTAGCAGAAAAAGTCATATATAAAAAATGCATTGGTAAAAAGTAAAGAAACCATTAACTTACCATGTCTTTACGGTCCAAGCAATTCAACTTCTTGAACCGGGAAATGAGCTCCTTGTCGTTCAATTCCATGTTTTGCATCTGAACCTGATGTAAAAAAATTTCAGACATGAACATGACCTTTTATGAAAAAAAGAAAAAGAAAGAAACGCAAAACTACACTATTAGTTAAGCATGGCGTTTTCTTACCGAGAACCTGACGGGCATCACGAGCTTCTTTGAGTCTGGTGGCAAGTTCATCATTATATTCTGTATACCAACTTCCATTACATGGCTCAAGACAAAAACCTTCCTTCTTCATTGAGTTTGCGAGCTCCCTGACCGTGACAAAGTATTTGCCATATTCAATTACCCTTACGCTGCATGAAAAAAAGAGAGGCATTCAGCTCACAAAATCCTTCCATGAATTTCCTACCACCATTTCAACTCAGGGAAAACACATGGGGGCATGGGCATATCAAAGGATAAACTACTTCAAAAAATAAGAATTTCACACTAAGCAAAGTTGCCTGATTCTATAAATGGATTGCTTGTAAACACAGTTTGAATTGCCTGGATAACATGACAGACCTTGCCTGGGGGAAAGTGCATTGTGCAATGGCTGCCAAAAAGAAATGCAATGATATACTGTCATACCTGGTATCCACATCTGGTGATTCTTCTTCATTAATTCTTCCATGCAAAATAACTGACGCATACAATCTATTTGCTTCGAGTTTGGACATGTAGATTTTCTTCTCATTATAGTCAATGAAAGGTGACCTCTTGCAAGGAGGTGGCTTGATAATCCTTCTCTCGAATTGATGTGGATGCATCTCTCTTGAACTACTACTGCTGTAAACCTTGTTGCCTGACCCCACTTCTCCTTGGTTGGAACTTTTTTCAGGTGTTTGGTACGCATTTCCTTCTACTTGAACACACGGTTCGTCTATGCCTTCAACGTCCAACAGATAATCATCGTCGGTTATATCGATGATTGGCTGGTTATGTACTGGGAGTTCCTTGAACTCATGCTCTGTAAATGTGCTTGACCCAAAATGTTGATGTGTTGTGTTGTCTGCAGATCTTGTGTGCAAATCATCTATGCCTAAATCGAAACTTGGTGCTGGGCATTACTCTCTGAAAAAATCATTTGATCTTTCGGTGTCCCTTTGCTCAAAATATTGTTTATCTTTATTCGCTGAGCTGTGATTTGTGCAGTTGGATTGGGCATTCTTGCTGTTTGGATCAACACACCTTGCAAACAGCTCACTCAGGTCTAGAACATTGATTTCTAGTGCATTGGTTGTCTTCCCACTAACACGCATGAATTCATGGTACCTCTCCTCCACATGAGAGAAATGGGAAGTGTTCCCCTGGCCAGTTGCTTCTACTGCTTCTGGAACACTTGTGGCCTCAGGTTGGGCAAGTACAGTTGAGTAGACAGGCAATTTCCCTAGGGCTCTTAGCAAATTTTGTTCCGGACTTTTTCCCATGGTTACAGCTTCGGGCAGGTCTTGTATCCTATTGATCTCCGTACATGACACCGGAGGGATGTTCTCTTTCTCCTTTTTGTGTCCTGCATGATTTAATGCTGCAGCCTCGGGTGATGCGTTGAAGTCTTGCACCTTGGCCCTCTGGATACCATTGGCTGACTGCATCACATTTCCCAGAGACGGAGGAGGCACTTGACGATTTAAGTCACCTAGTGGTTGTGTTCCGCTGTGGTTTTCTATGCTTACTAGCACTGTGGGTCCCTCCTTGAGTTGAACTGGCCTTACTTTTGTGGGGTCCAGTGTTTCCTCTACATAACTTGCCTGAAAAACAGCTGGTCTTGCTTCCTCCTTAGACTGAGTTGCCAGAATATGTGATCCACTTTCTTGACATTGGGAATGAAAATTACCCGACTGCTTTGAATCTACTCCTGTAGGTACTGCCTCATCTCCAACTTTGCTGCACGGGGGTGCTGCTGAGCTTGATGGTGTACTCTTTACCACCTGTGTTTTGGCATTCCCATGGATTGCCTCTTTTGTTTCAGAAAATGCCTGTTCTTGCTGCTGGGAAGGACCAGATTTTTTCATGGCCGACTGCCTTGACTTTCTCGCTTGGTCGTAACCGGGATTTTCGGCACGATATGCCTGCGGATGAATTGCTGTTTCATTCATCACAGATGGCTCCAATACGAAGCTAACAATTTTCTTCATCTTCTTTGATGGCGGGAGTGGTGGTAGTTGGTTTTGACAAGCAGTCTTCTGTTCTGTAGCTTCTTTTAGAGCGCCAAGTTCTCTCATTATTTTCTGCCGAGTCGTCTTTGGGCATATTTGCTTGGGGTTGAATGTGAAGACCATATCCAAATCTTCCCCCCTCAACAACTCTTTGAACATCCTCCTCGCTTCGGTGGCCATGGATATGTCATCAATATCCAACATTTCTTTTACTTCAAAAACAGGGAAGCGTGGTTTTGGGGAAACAACAGTTTTGAATTCTATCATCACAAGGTCTCTGATAGATATCCTATCTGCCTCATCCAATCCTTTTGCCTTTCTGTCCCTCTTCTTTTCAATCAGAAATTGCAGCGTGCATTGTTCATCATCATCGCTGCTTGCATTTTCAGCTACGGGATCCCCGTCCCGATCGGAGCCACCATTGCTGCCTGAACCACCGTTGCCACCTCCGCTGTCATCCTCATCATCTTCATCCTGCTTCCCCTGCCCATCATTTTCCTTGTCTTTGTCATCCCCATCGCCTTCTTCATCGTCATCGTCCTCCTTTTCTTCGTCATCTTCTTTTTCGTCATCCTCTTCTTCTTCATCATCATCATTGTCCTCGTTCCCCTCAGTTCCGTCTTTACCTCCCTTCTCAGCACTTTCCCCCTCGTGGTGATCAACCGTTTGTCGTGCTCCCTGGCTACTTGATTTCCCCTGAACTCCACTTGATCCATCATGACCGTCATCACTGTCTGAACTGCCATCGGTGTCGCTTTCATCACTACCTTTATCCCTGCCATCTCCCTCACTTTCACTGTCGGTTGCCTCGCTGTCGTCGCTGTCAGAATTAAACGACTCCTCCTCACTTGGTAAGCTGTCTCTACCGGCTGGTACTCGCTTGCCCCTTCTGTTAGACTGCCGCCTGCTTGTCTCCGCAGCAGTAGGATCTGCCTCCTTTGTCCCCCATTCATCATCATCTATCTTCCCAACCCCAGTCACGAGCTTCCCAACTGCATGTGAAATTACAGAACACATATCGTGCACCAACCCTGTGAGCTTCTTTTGCTTCTGTAAAACATAAAAGTGGATGGTAGAGAACATGATAAGTACATATCTTCTATTCAAGATTCTGAAAAAATGGTTGAATGTACAAATGGCGACAAAAAGGGGAACAACAGTGAGAGGAAAAAACAAGTGCTAGATAACTTACTGATTTGTCATATGACTAGGGCAATCTTGCGGCAACAAATTTGGTGATGTGGTCCATACTGCCAAACAAGTTATCATCCGCACACCGGGAAAACTCCGTCTTGAGCTGGTGGTTTTATAGCCAAAGAAGACTAAAACAACTATGAGTGACAACAATTCTGGCACTCCCATACCAAAAAAAGACCTGAGAAAAATGAAGAAAAATAGTACTACTAATAGTCTGAAAATTCCTGCAACCATTGTGCCACTTCCCCTGTTGCCTACTATTAGTTGATACTATAATCAACCAAAAATGAAGAACTAGTATGCAAGTTGCTAGTTTCCAGAACATAAGTTGCTTGTGTTGTTGTGTAAATTTGCTACTTTTCAACATGTAAATTGCTCAGACAGAAAAAAGAGCTAAAAAATGTACTACAGAAGCTACTATTAAATACAACAACAAAACAAATCCTTCCTGTGAACATTATCCAACTGTGTGCATGGCAAACGAGAGAAGGTTCGAATAAGTATGATAACTACTTGGACATACTTGAAATTATATGAATGGCACTTGCCCAAAAAGATACATTACCTTGCTTGCTCTTTCAAAGTGAATTGCCTACTCTAAAAAATGGTAGTGTTTCCTAAAAACAATATGACAATGATATGTATACTAAAACATAAAAATTCAGTTACCCGCAAATGGCCATACTCTCCTGGAGCCTTCCTGTCCTTCTTGATAACTCTGGAGATTAATTCTGAATTCCAAACTGAAACCCTTGGTACCAAGTTCGGGATTGGCTCATCAACATCCAGAGAGTCTAGGTACAACAGCTGCGTAGAGACACGAAAAAAAGAACAGAAAGTTTAAGTTAGCTAATGATTGCAAAAAGAAAAGAAAAGATAAGTAAACAAATGGATGCTTGAAAAAACAAAACAGCTTGAAGCACTTACAACAAGGTGGAAAACACAACAACAAACAACCTTCTTGTTGGCACGCCCCGAAGTGAACGCAAGCTTTAATTGATCAACAACAAACTGGCATATATTGGTTTCCGTTATTCCATTGACATCCATTACCGCCGGGAAGCTCTTTGGTGAAATACTCAAACTAGTTGAAGGGGCAAGGAAGCACGAAAAAACAAGAGCTAGCCAAGCGCGGACAAAGTCATCATCATGAGTTCCTCCCATGTCTACGATCATCTTGCACCATTCTGTGAGGGTTGGGGAGTTCTTGGATGTGATGTTGTAAATACTGTACATTGCCTTTGTGATTTCAGGCCGATTCTCGAAGCACACCTTCCTGCCCCTGTTGGGCAAACCCCATACCCTACAGACACTTGCGGCATCTACAGGAATCTTCCCCCTTTCTAGAATGACTATCTGCGAAATCTCCGGGTCGTAATGCTTCATTATCCACTGGCTAAAACCTCCGGGCATGCTACTCGCTGCAAGGTCCAGAATGCCACCAAATTCTTTTCCGATGATGACATTTTGGTCAAGAACCAAGTCCTTTGTTCAACTTGAAGAGCCTTGCAGGGGTTGCTCTATTCCTACGACCCTATTGCGCATAAGGAAAAAACAGAAACAGGGGATTAGCAGAAAAGGAAAAAGGTTCATCACAAACATAGGCAACTTAGGCAGCATTGCTGGGCAACTGCTCAGTGAAACTGAGGCAACTATGCAAAATACCTCAGTTCCTCCCGTCTTTTGCCGTTTTGCTTTTGGAGGTTGCTCGACGTCTGCACCTTCAACATTTTTATTCCCCCGTGCAACAACTGCCTTAGTTCTCATACGCTCGTACCCAGTTATTGGTGCACTGCTCCGTGGCTGGGAGATGGAAACCACATAAATCAATAAAAAATGAAAAAACAAACAAACTCTGTTATGTACAGGAAGAACATAAAACTTCCTGAGCATGTGCACACCTGTGCTTGATGCTCTTCATTACCATGAGATGCAAGGTCGTCATGACTTGATCAAGCAGGTCCATCCTGTTTTGACTTATCACTTGTCCCAGCCATCTATTTTCTGCTACACATTTAAAGGACAAAGAGTGAGATTCATCATAAAAAGCACATTAGAAATGATTCTGAAAGAACTCTATATCATCCAACGAATTTCGTTTGACTAAATTCTTACTGAACTTAACAAACAGCAACTTACATCTCATGGGAATGAAGAGCATGTGCATTTTCGTGAAATGCTTAAAACTGTCCTACAAATAGCCCTATTAACCTCCCTCTACTGGATTACTTCCTACCTCACACACACACACACACACACACACACACACACACACACACACACAAATCACATGTGCATTTCCTATTGCTAAATCATTACTTTCCTGCACTGAAAAATCAAAACACACCGTCAAACCCACCTTCGTAGGCGACACACGAACCATATCAGGCAAATCGCTCGCAAAAACAAGGGCAACATTAGCATGGGAGAGGCATTACTGTCCTACAATAAACCAAAAACACACTTTCAAACACCTTCATAGGCGACACGTGAACCATGTCAGACAAGTCACTCACAATACAGGGGCAACATTGACATGAGAGAAGCATTACTGTCCTACACTAAATGAAAACACACTGTCAAAAACACCTGTGCCGGCAACATATCAAAACATATCAGGCAAGTCACTCACAAAACAAAGGCAACATTGACATGAGAGAAGCATTATTCTCGTACACTAAATCAAAAATACTGTAAAACCACCTGCGCAGGCAACACATGAACCATATTCAGGCAAGTCAGTCGCCCATCAGGATCAACCTCGACATCTACAACACCGGAAATCTACAGCCCCAAGGCTTGCCTTCGAAACCTACGAATCGTAGTTCACCAGTAGCCTAGGAACACGAAATTCCCCGTGTCGTTGTCCATCTCCAAATTAACGAGTGCTCCAACTCGATTTCATCAACTTAGTCAATCGTGGAGGGGCGCGTCGACCCACCGCGATTCGGCACCTCTGCAACAACCGCACGATGGCCGCACGCGCGCCGTTCCTCCTCTGTCCATGGCGGAGCTACAGAGCGCATCAATTTGGACAACCTAAACGCGGAGGACCGGAAGAGATCGATGGGCATACCAGTGATTCGCCGCGATTTTGCCCTTCTGCGCCAACAGAACAACGGCCGCGCACGCCGTTCCTCCTCTGCCGAGTCTCCGGTGCTGCTCCTTCTGACGCGGCCTGCAGCGCGTCGTCTCTCCTCGGTCGCGTCTCCGCCGCTGCACCGCCTTCCTTCACGCCGTGCCCGCTGTCCCGCCCTCGCTCCGGCGGAAGACAACCGCCGAATCGCCGACACGCCGCCGGCTGCTCTCGCGCTGGATTTGGGGGATGGGTTGGGGGGATTTGGGGGAACGAGATCAGTTGCTGGGCTCGGGGCAGTTTCAAATCGGAGGGGGAGTGGAGAGGAACAGGAGAGGGGATGCGAGAAGCAACCGCACTCGAGAACCAACGGGTCTCGACCACGAAGCCACGACCAGGGAACACCTGGCGCGCGCATCGACGGTTTCACCTGAGCCTACTGGAAACGCGCGTGACCGCAAGATCTCGATCGGACGGCGCATGAGCCCGAGTGCTCTGTAAGACAAAGTAGCACTCGACCACTTTTTAGGATTTAGGATATATGATATGATCCCCTTGGGAGGTGGTAACGAATCCTCCTATCACAGGAGCTGAGAGGCTGAGATTTGGTTGGGTTCAGTTCGTTTATCTATTCATTATTACACACTGTGGTTGGTTAGTACTTGGAAAGCTCAGCACCAACCTTAGTCAGCGTCTCCACGCGTAAGAATATTTCAACGTCTATCAAAGGTAACTCATGCACCTTTATTACAAAGTAAGCTTGTTATTGGATATCATAAACAATTTTGCAGTAACAGTAACTTCTGAGTGGAACCGAACCTTAACGCCATGTTATACGAAGTTTGGGGAGCTAAATTGATGGCAACCCTCGGTTTTTCGACAGGCAGCATCGACAAAGTAAATAATATGGTTAATTATCTCGCAAAGCTGTTTTCTCTTGATCACGTTTGGGTTGCAAAAGTTTTGTGCGGTAATAAAGGTTGCAAGTAATAAGGTACTTCACAAAAAAAAAGGTTCTACGTATAAGATAAGTTGTCTGGCCCATTTTAGAGTGCATTAAACCTTTTACCTCCTACATGTGTAACTTTGGCAGCAATTGGTCCATTTGATGAGAATCCCACTCGGCCCTATTGCTAAAGTGGAAGCCCACAGTCCCACCTTTAGTGAGAATACTTTTCATTCAAATAAGAGATCATTTATAAGTGACCATGGGGTGTTTATACTCCTACAAATGACCAACAACATCCTTGGTGGGGAGAAAAACAAAGGCATAATTGACTAGTCTAAGGTGCCCTTAAAAATAAAGAAAAACACGATAATGAAATTCGGAGCCCGGGCTCATCTAAACCCGGTGAGCAGTAAAATCAAAATAAATAGTAAAAAAATCAAAAAATGAAACTCTTTTGCAACATAACTGGCAGTTCTTTGAGTCCTCTCATCCAAAGTACCAATATCTAGATTTAAATCGGGTGGAATAGCAAGAATGGGGGTAACAAATTGACTGTCAACGTCTAGACCTATTTTACTAGCTATTGACTCGAAGGAAGTATTGTTAAAGACAAACAAAAGATTTGTTGATATTAACTGTCATGTTCTTAGGCTTCTCATGATTCTAGATTTGTTTGATCTCATGATCCCTTTGCATAATAGTTGTTCCACTAAACTGAATCTCACTGCTTTGTCTTGTTGCTTGTATAGTGCCCCACCTCTTTCCTGAAACCGCGGTAATTTGAAGGAAATCAAGGAAATGCTCTTCAAATCGATCTTTCTCAATGATGAATAGAAACATGAACTACAACACTAGCATCGCCTTGAGCATTACTGTCCTGGTCATCTTCAGCATTATCATGTCTCTAATATCCTGTCCATTTTCATAAATCAATTGTCCATCTTTCTCAACATCTCCGTTTCTCCAAGCAGGTTAAAGCATCATTCTTCATTTTGGGTGATCTGCTGTAATAGGATCAATAAGATCTCTCCTTGCATTCTGTAGAGATTCGCGCACCTGGCATTTTAATAGAGAAGTAGGAGTCTCGAGCCCAACATAGTCATCGCGTATTTGTTGTAGAAGTCCATCCACATGTCTAGTTGAGCTGATGTTCTCAGAGACATGTGAACCATCACCTTAATTGAATCCCTTCATAGAGCTTCTACCGGACCTATCATCTTTAGCCATAATGTTGTTGTTTCTATCGGAAATCCCATACATATCCATGGTTTCTTGTCTAACAGCCTCAGTAGGATCCTCGAAAGCAAGTAGTTTAGTCACATCACTTGGAGGCTCAACCTCAACCAGGACCTTGACAACTCCCCATCTATTCCAAACACTCTATCCTCGGGAATCTTGGTGTAATCCTTGCAAGTAATCTTCACCCTGATAGTCTTATAGAAACTTTGGAAATTGTGATGCCAATCAATATGTTGAGGAACACCCAAAAAAGATGTGATCAAATCAATGATGGTCCAGTCACACCATTTTGGGTTCATTTTCCTAATCTTAATCTAGACCTCTTGCATTGAGGCAATAGCATCAACACCATCATTCGGGACCTCTAATTTAACTACCACACTCTCCTTAGTCAAATCAAAACAGGGATAGCCAACCACTTACTCTACTGTAATCTCATGTGAGAACTTAACTAGGAAGGTCCTGTCATCAAGTGCCTTTATGTGTGAGGGCCAATCTTTTTGTAAATGTCATAGAACTGTTTAGCTAATTAATGTATATTAATCTTGAGATATTTAGTAGACACTATTACAATGTTCTTCATTGATCCTAGGTGTTGAGCATTAACATCAGGCATGTCGAGATGGTAAAACCCTAGATCTCTAGCAGCACTACCACAATACCTAGCAACAATGTGAGGTTTCTTCCTAGTGGGACAACTCTCCACCTGTGATTCACCATCTTGCAGATGAAATAAGCTTTTAGTTTAGTGCACTTATCCATATGGTGCCTAGGTTCTCCATATCTGACGCAAACATATGACATCAAACCAAGAGCAGCAGCACCACTTGAGTTAGGCATCTGGTGATCTTGCTTCTTCTTATGTTTGTTTTTGTTGGCCTTGGCCTCCACGCCGCACTGACCCCACCCAGCACCTCCACGTCGCAGCGAGGGTGCGCACACACCAGCTACTGGACAGGCGTGCGGCCAGCCGCTCCATCTCGCTCCATTGTGCGTGCATTAGGCGGATCCGGGACACGCAGACCGCCGAGCTCGAGATCCCCTTGACGCGCCGAGCAGCAGCCTGATACGTCTCCAACGTATCTATAATTTTTGATTGCTCCATGCTATATTATCTACTGTTTTGGACCATATTGAGCTTTATTTTCCACTTTTATATTACTCTTAGGACTAACCTATTAACCAGAGGCCCAGCCCAGAATTACTGTTTTTTGCCTATTTCAGTGTTTCGAAGAAACGGAATATCAAATGGAGTCCAAACGGAATGAAACCTTCAGGAACGTGATTTTCTCACCGAATATGATCTAGGAGACTTGGACCCCATGTCAAGAAAGAAGGGAGGCAGGCACGAGGGTGGAGGGTGCCCTCCTAGGGCACGCCCCCTGCCTCGTGGGCCCATCTTTGCTCCACCGACGTACTCCTTCCTCCTATACATACCTACATACCCCCAAACGATCAGATACGGAGCCAAAATCCTAATTCCACAGCCACAACCTTCTGTACCCACGAGATCCCATTTTGGGGCCTGTTTCGGAGCTCCGCCGGAGGGGGCATCCACCATGGAGGGCTTCTACATCATCATAGCCTCTCCGATGAAGTGTGAGTAGTTTACCTCAGACCTTCGGGCCCATAGTTAGTAGCTAGATGGCTTCTTCTCTCTTTTTGGATCTCAATACAATGTTCTCCCCCTCTCTCGTGGAGATCTATTCGATGTAATCTTCTTTTTGCGGTGTGTTTGTTGAGACCGATGAATTGTGGGTTTATGATCAAGTCTATCTATGAACAATATTTGAATCTTCTCTGAATTCTTTTATGTATGATTGGTTATCTTTGCAAGTCTCTTCGAATTATCAGTTTGGTTTGGCCTACTAGATTGGTTCTTCTTGCAATGGGACAAGTTCTTGGCTTTGGGTTCAATCTTGCGGTGTCCTTTCCCAGTGATAACAATGGCAGCAAGGCACGTATTGTATTGTTGCCATCGAGGATAACAAGATGGGGTTTCTATCATATTGCATGAAACTATCCCTCTACATCATGTCATCTTGCTTAAGGCGTTACTCTATTTTTAACTTAATACTCTAGATGCATGCTGGATAGCGGTCGATGAGTGGAGTAATAGTAGTAGATGCAGGCAGGAGTCGGTCTACTTGTCTCGGACGTGATGCCTATATACACGATCATACCTAGATATTCTTATAACTATGCTCAATTCTGTCAGTTGCTCAACAGTAATTTGTTCACCCACTGTAGAATACTTATGCTCATGAGAGAAGCCACTAGTCAAATCTATGGCCCCCGGGTCTATTCTCATCATATCAATCTTCCATCACTTTATTATTGCTTTGCTTTTTTACTTTTGCCTTTTATTTTACTTTGCATCTTTATACCAAAAATACCAAAAATATTATCTACCATCTCTATGAGATCTCACTCCCGTAAGTGACCGTGAAGGGATTGACAACCCCTAATTGCGTTGGTTGCATTGAGCTATTTGTTTTGTGTAGGTACGAGGGACTCGCGCGTAGCTTCCTACTGGATTGATATCTTGGTTCTCAAAAACCGAGGGAAATACTTACTCTACTCTACTGCATCACCCTTTCCTCTTTAAGGAAATCCAACGCAATGCTCAAGAGGTAGCAGGAAGATTTCCGGTGCCGTTGCCGGGGAGTCTACGCAAGTCAACATACCAAGTACCCATCACAATCCCTTATCTCTCGCACTATATTATTTGCCATTTGCCTCTCGTTTTCCTCTCCCCCACTTCACCCTTGCCGTTTTATTCTCCCTCTCTTTTCCGTTTGCCTTTTCTCGCTTGCTTTTTGTTTGCTCGTGTGTTGGTTTGCTTGTTTGTCGCGATGGCTCTTCCTAGATTTGGTGATCTTCACCTTAAAAAGCTAGAAGAAATCGAAACCAATGTCAGGAAGTTTATGGTTTTGCAATTTGAGCATAATAGTTTCTTCAAAAACGAGCTTAAGGAACAAAAACGTTTTATGAGTTATATGAATAAAGAGCTCGATGATATGTCTAAAGAATTTGATGGTATAAGATCTCAAATTGCTCGTCTTGAGAAATTGACTGCTGAAATTTCGGATAAGCAAGCTACCTTAGTCAATAAGATGGCTACTAAACCGGATCCCTATGAAAATAAAGTGTCTCCTATTAAATCTTTGTTTTGCAATATGAATCTTGATAATGATGAGTTTGATTATGATCCACCTTTACCTAGAAGGCGTTCCAAAAATTCGGAGTTTTTAGATCTTAATGATGAATTTGACAAAAGTGTGATTGAAAAGAATAAAACCCTAGATGTTGCTAAACCCACTATTTTTTACTTCAAGGAATTTAATTATGAAAGTTGCTCTTTAATTGATTGTATTTCCTTGTTGCAATCCGTGCTAAATTCTCCTCATGCTTATAGTCAAAATAAAGCCTTGACCGAACATATCGTTGATGCCTTGATGCAATCTTATGAAGAAAAACTTGAGTTGAAAGTTTCTATCCCTAGAAAAATTTATGATGAGTGGGAACCTACTATTTAAATTAAAATTAAAAATCATGAGTTTTATGCTTTGTGTGATTTGGGTGCTAGTGTTTCCACTATTCCCAAAACTTTGTGTGATTTGCTAGATTTTCGTGATTTTGATGATTGCTCTCTAAACTTGCATATTGTGGATTCCACTATTAAAAAACCTATGGGAAGAATTAATGATGTTCTTATTGTTGCCAA
Organism: Aegilops umbellulata; assembly: GCA_032464435.1. Taxonomy (NCBI): domain Eukaryota; kingdom Viridiplantae; phylum Streptophyta; class Magnoliopsida; order Poales; family Poaceae; genus Aegilops; species Aegilops umbellulata. Next base: position 55,361,675 of record CP136057.1, read on the forward strand.
TAGGAATTATGTGCCCGTAGATTTTATCATTCTTGATATAGATTGCAATCCTTCATGCCCGATTATTCTTGGTAGACCTTTCCTTAGAACAGTTGGTGCAATTATTGATATGAAGGAAGGGAATATTTGATTCCAATTTCTATTAAAGAAAGGCATGGAAAACTTCCCTAGAAATAAAATAAGATTACCATACGAATCTATCACGAGAGCCACTTATGGATTGCCTACCAAAGATGGCAAAACCTAGATCTATTCTCGCTTTTATGCCTAGCTAGGGGCATTAAACAATAGCGCTTGTTGGGAGGCAACCCAATTTTATTTTTAGTTTTTTTGCTTCTGTTTAGGAATAAATAATCCATCTACCTTCTGTTTAGATGTGGTTTTATGTTTTAATTAGTGTTTGTGCCAAGTTAAACCTATAGGATCTTCTTGGATGATAGTTATTTGATCTTGTTGTAATTTCCACAAACTTTCTGTTCACGAAAACAATTGTTAAAAATCACCAGAACATGATAAAATACTGATTCCAATTGCTGATGATCAATAAACAAATTTCTAGGCCTTCCAATTTATGTAGATTTTTTGGAGTTTCAGAAGTTTGCGTTAGTTATAGATTACTACATACTGTTCTGTTTTTGACATATTTCGTTTTTCGTGTGTTGTTTGCTTATTTTGATGAATCTATGGCTATTAAAATAGTTTATAAACCATAGAGAAGTTGTAATACAGTAGGCTTAACACCAATATAAATAAAGAATGAGTTCATTATAGTACCTTGAAGTGGCCTTTTGTTTTCTTTCGCTAACGGAGCTCACGAGATTTCTGTTGAGTTTTGTGTTGTGAAGTTTTCAAGATTTGGGTGAAATCTTTTGATGGATTATGGAACAAGGAGTGGCAAGATCCTAAGCTTTGGGATGCCCATGGCACCCCCAAGATAATCCAAGGACACCAAAAAGTCAAAACTTGGGGATGCCCCGGAAGGCATCCCCTCTTTCGTCTACTTCCATTGGTAATTTTACTTGGAGCTATATTTTTATTCACCACATGATATGTGTTTTACTTGGAGCGTCTTGTATGATTTGAGTCCTTGTTTGTTAGTCTACCACAATCATCCTTGCTATACACACCTTTTGAGAGAGCCATACATGAATTAGAATTTGATAGAATACTCTATGTGCTTCACTTATATCTTTTGAGCTATATAGTTTTGCTCTAGTGCTTCACTTATATCTTTTAGAGCACGGTGGTGGATTTGTTTTATAGAAACTATTGATCTCTCATGCTTAACTTAGATTATTTTGAGAGTCTTAATTAGCATGGTAATGTGCTTGAAAATCTTAATATGCTTGGTATTCAAGATTTGTAAAACTTTCTTTTGAGTGCGTTGAATACTAAGAAAAGTTTGATGCTTGATAATTGTTTTGAGATATGAAGATGGTGATATTAGAGTCATGCTAGTTGAGTAGTTGTGAATTTGAGAAATACTTGTGTTAAAGTTTGTGATTCCCGTAGCATGCACGTATGGTGAACCGTTATGTGATGAAGTCGGAGCATGATTTATTTATAGATTGTCTTCCTTATGAGTGGCGGTCGGGGACGAGCGATGGTCTTTTCCTACCAATCTATCCCCCTAGGAGCATGCGCGTAATACTTTTCTTTGATAACTTGTAGATTTTTGCAACAAGTATATGAGTTCTTTATGACTAATGTTGACTCCATGGATTACACGCACTTTTCTTCCCTTCGACCATTGCTAGCCTCTCTAATACAGCGCACATTTTGCCGGTATAATAAAACCATCATATACTTTCCTCAAAACAGCCACCATACCTACCTATCATGACATTTCCATAGCCATTCCGAGATATATTGCCATGCAATTTTCCACCATTCCATTTATTATGACACGCTCCATCATTGTCATATTGCTAGCATGATCATGCAGTTGACATAGTATTTGTGGCAAAGCCATCATTCATAATTCTTTCATACATGTCACTCTTGATTCATTGCATATCCCGGTACACCGCCGGAGGCATTCACATAGTCATATTTTGTTCTAAGTATCGAGTTGTAATTGTTGAGTTGTAAGAAAAATAAAAGTGTGATGATCATCATTTTTTAGAGCATTGTCCCAAGTGAGGAAAGGATGATGGAGACTATGATTCCCCCACAAGTCGGGATGAGACTCCGGACGAAAAAAAGAGGCCATAAAAAAGAGATAGGCCCAAATAAAAAAGAAATAAAAAATGAGAGAAAAAGAGAGAAGGGACAATGTTACTATCCTTTTACCACACTTGTGCTTCAAAGTAGCACCATGATCTTCCTGATAGAGAGTCTGTCATTTTGTCACTTTCATATACTAATGGGATTTTTTCATTATAGAACTTGGCTTGTATATTCCAATGATGGGCTTCCTCAAAATGCCCTAGGTCTTCGTGAGCAAGCGAGTTGGATGCACACCCACTTAGTTTCTTTTGTTGAGCTTTCATATACTTATAGCTCTAGTGCATTCGTTGCATGGCAATCCCTACTCACTCACATTGATATCTATTAATGGGCATCTCCATAGCCCGTTGATACGCCTAATTGATGTGAGACTATCTTCCCATCCTTTTGTCTTCTCCACAACCACCATTCTATACCACATATAGTGCTATATCCATGGCTCACGCTCATGTATTGCGTGAAGATTGAAAAAGTTTTGAGAATGCCAAAAGTATATAACAATTGCTTCGCTTGTCATCGGGGTTGTGCATGATTTAAATACTTTGTGTGGTGAAGATAGAGCATAGCCAGACTATATGATTTTGTAGAGATAACTTTCTTTGGCCATGTTATTTTGGGAAGACATAATTGCTTTGTTAGTATGCTTGAAGTATTATTATTTTTATGTCAATATAAACTTTAGTCTTGAATCCTTTGGATCTGAATATTCATACCACAATTAAGAAGATTTACATTGAAATTATGCCAAGTAGCACTCCGCATCAAAAGTTCTTTTTTATCATTTACCTACTCGAGGACGAGCAGGAATTAAGCTTGCGGATGCCTGATACGTCTCCAACGTATCTATAATTATTGATTTCTCCATGCTATATTATCTACTGTTTTGGACCACATTGGGCTTTATTTTCCACTTTTATATTACTTTTGGGACTAACCTATTAACCGGAGGCCCAGCCCAGAATTGCTGTTTTTTTGCCTATTTCAGTGTTTCGAAAAAACGGAATATCAAGCGGAGTCCAAACGGAATGAAACCTTCGGGAACATGATTTTCTCACCGAATATGATCCAGGAGACTTGGACCCCACGTCAAGAAAGAAGGGAGGCGGCCACGATGGTGGAGGGCGCGCCCCCATGCCTCGTGGGCCCCCCTTTGCTCCACCGACGTACTCCTTCCTCCTATATATACCTACGTACCCCCAAACGATCAGATACAGAGCCAAAAACCTAATTCCACCGCCACAACCTTCTGTATCCATGAGATCCCATCTTGGGGCCTGTTCCGGAGCTCCGCCGGAGGGGCATCCACCACGGAAGGCTTCTACATCATCATAGCCTCTCCGATGAAGTGTGAGTAGTTTACCTCAGATCTTCGGGTCCATAGTTAGTAGCTAGATGGCTTCTTCTCTCTTTTTGGATAACAATACAACGTTCTCCCCCTCTCTCGTGGAGATCTATTCGATGTAATCTTATTTTTGCGGTGTGTTTGTTGAGACCGATGAATTGTGGGTTTATGATCAAGTCTATCTATGAACAATATTTGAATCTTCTCTGAATTCTTTTATGTGGGATTGGTTACCTTTGCAAGTCTCTTTGAATTATCAGTTTGGTTTGGCCTACTAGATTGGTTCCTCTTGTAATGGGAGAAGTGCTTGGCTTTGGGTTCGATCTTGTGGTGTCCTTTCCCAGTGACAGCAGGGGCAGCAAGGCTCGTATTGTATTGTTTCTATCGAGGATAACAACATGGGGTTTTTATCATATTGCATGAAACTATCCCTCTACATCATGTCATCTTGCTTAAGGCGTTACTCTGTTTTTAAGTTAATAATCTAGATGCATGCTGGATAGCCGTCGATGAGTGGAGTAATAGTAGTAGATGCAGGCAGGAGTCGGTCTACTTGTCTCGGACGTGATGCCTATATACATAATCATACCTAGATATTCTCATAACTATGCTCAATTCTGTCAATTGCTCAACAGTAATTTGTTCACCCACCGTAGAATACTTATGCTCTTGAGAGAAGCCACTAGTGAAATCTATGGCCCCCGGGTCTATTCTCATCATATCAATCTTCCATCACTTTATTATTGCTTTGCTTTTTTACTTTGCCTTTTATTTTACTTTGCATCTTTATACCAAAAATACCAAAATATTATCTATCATCTCTATCAGATCTCACTCCCGTAAGTGACCGTGAAGGGATTGACAACCCCTAATCGTGTTGGTTGCGTTGAGCTATTTGTTTAGTGTAGGTACAAGGGACTCGCGCGTAGCCTCCTGATATGTCTCCAACGTATCTATAATTTTTGATTGCTCCATGCTATATTATCTACTGTTTTAGGCAATATTGGGTTTTATTATCCACTTTTATATTACTTTTGGGACCAACCTATTAACCAGAGGCCCAGCCCAGATTTGTTGTTTTATGCCTATTTTAGTGTTTCGAAGAAAAGGAATATCAGACGGAGTCGAAACGGAACGAAATCAACTGGAGAAGTTATTTTTGGAAGGAAACCCACCAGATAGACTTGGACTCTACGTCAGAAGATACGGGAGCTGGCCACAAGGGTGGGGGGCGCGCCCACCCCCTAGGGCGCGCCCCCTGCCTCATGGGGCCCCCGCAGCTCCACCGACGTACCTCCTACACCCATATATACCTACGTATCGCAAAGCTTCCAGAACAGAGATTAGATAGGGAGTTCCGCCGCCGCAAGCCTCTGTAGCCACCAGAAACCTAATTGGGACCCTGTTCCGGCACCCTGCCGGAGGGGGGAACCCTCACCGGTGGCCATCTTCATCATCCTGGCGCTCTCCATGACGAGGAGGGAGTAGTTCACCCTCGGGGCCGAGGGTATGTACCAGTAGCTATGTGTTTGATCTCTCTCTCTCTCTCTCTCTCTCTCTCTCTCTCTCGTGTTCTTGAATTGGCACGATCTTGATGTATCGCGAGCTTTGCTATTATAGTTGGATCTTATGTTTCTTCTCGCCCTCTTCTCTCTTGTAATGGATTGAGTTTTCCCTTTGAAGTAATCTTATCGAATTGAGTCTTTAAAGATTTGAGAACACTTGATGTATGTCTTGCTGTGCGTATCTGTGGTGACAATGGGATATCACGTCCCACTTGATGTATGTTTTGGTCACCAACTTGCGGGTTTCGCCCATGAACCTATGCATAGGGGTTGGCACATGTTTCGTTGTGATTCTCCGGTAGAAACTTTGGGCACTCTTTGAGGTTCTATGTGTTGGATTGAGTAGATGAATCTGAGATTGTGTGATGCATATCGTATAATCATACCCACGGATACTTGAGGTGACATTGGAGTATCTAGGTGACATTAGGGTTTTGGTTGATTTGTGTCTTAAGGTGTTATTCTAGTACGAACTGGGCTGTTTGTGACACTTATAGGAATATCCCAACGGATTGATTGGAAAGAATAACTTTGAGGTGGTTTCGTACCCTACCATAATCTCTTCGTTTGTTCTTCGCTATTAGTTGCTTTGGAGTGACTCTTTGTTGCATGTTGAGGGATAGTTATATGATCCAATTATGTTATTATTATTGAGAGAACTTGCACTAGTGAAAGTATGAACCCTAGGCCTTGTTTCTACACATTGCAATACCGTTTACGCTCACTTTTACCGATCGCTACCTTGCTGTTTTTATATTTTCATTTCACAAAAACCTCTACCTACCATCCATATTGCACTTGTATCACCATCTCTTCGCCGAACTAGTGCACCTATACAATTTACCATTGTATTGGGTGTGTTGGGGACACAAGAGACTCTTCGTTATTTGGTTGCAGGGTTGTTTGAGAGAGACCATCTTCATCCTACGCCTCCCACGGATTGATAAACCTTAGGTCATTCACTTGAGGGAAATTTTCTACTGTCCTACAAACCTCTACACTTGGAGGCCCAACAACGTCTACAAGAAGAAGGTTGTGTAGTAGACATCAAGCTCTTTTCTGGCGCCGTTGCCGAGGAGACTAGGTAAGTGAAGGTATATCTTTAGATCTTGCAATCGAATCTTTTTGTTTCTTGTTTTAGCACTAGTCTAGCTTATAAAAGAAAACTACCAAAAAAATGGAATTGAGTTTGTCTCATACGCTTCACCTCTTTAATATCTTTTGTGAGTATGATGGAAAGGAAAATTGTGCTCAAGTGCTAGAAGAAGAATTACATAGAATGCTTGGCATAAAATATGTGAATGATGAGCATGACTGCAATGTTGTTAGTATGAATGCCTTGAATATCCATGATGCTAATGATATGCAAAGCCACAAGCTTGGGGAAGCTATGTTTGATGAATATGATATTTTTTGTCCCCCAAGCTTTGATGAGCAAATTTACTATGATGAAAGCATGCCTCCTATCTTTGATGAATATTGTGATGACACCTATGCTATAAAGAATAATGATAACCATGAAACTTTTCATCTTGATCTTAATTCTCAATCATATGATAGTTATTTCGTTGAGTTTGCTCCCACTACTATTGATGAGAAGAATTTCGCTTATATGGAGAGTAGTAAATTTTCTATGCTTGTCATCATGAAAATAATGATTTAGGTGCTGGTTATATTGTTGAATTCATTCATGATGCTACTGAAAATTATTATGAGGGAGGAATATATGCTTGTAGGAATTGCAATAATATCAACTTTCCTCTTTATGTGCTTAAATTTTTGAAGTTATGCTTGTTTTGCCTTCCTATGCTAGTTGATTCTTGTTCCCATAAGTTGTTTGCTCACAAAATCCCTATGCATAGGAAGTGGGTTAGACTTAAATGTGCTAGTCATATTCTTCATGATGCTCTATTCATGTTTCAATTCTTATCTTTTATGTGAGCATCATTGAAATCATCATGCCTAGCTAGGGGCGTTAAACGATTGCGCTTGTTGGGAGGCAACCCAAATTTATTTTACTTTCTTGCTATTTCGTTCTGTATAGGAATTCATACTAACAATGCACGTATTGTATTGTTGCCATCGAGGATAGCAAGATGGGGTTTATATCATATTGCATGAATTTATCCCTCTACATCATGTCATCTTGCTTAAAGCGTTACTCTGTTCTTATGAACTTAATACTCTAGATGCATGCTGGATAGCGGTCGATCTGTGGAGTAATAGTAGTAGATGCCGGCAGGAGTCGGTCTACTTGTCTCGGACGTGATGCCTATATACATGATCATACCTGGATATTCTCATAACTATGCTCAATCCTGTCAATTTCTCAACAGTAATTTGTTCACCCACCGTAATACTTATGCTCTTGAGAGAATCCACTAGTGAAACCTATGGCCCCCGGATCTATTTTCCATCATATTAATATTTCAAAACTTAGCTATTTTTATTGCCTTTTATTTTACTTTGCATCTTTATCATAAAAATACCAAAAATATCATCTTATCATATCTATCAGATCTCACTCTCGTAATTGACCGTGTAGGGATTGACAACCCCTTATCGTGTTGGTTGCGAGGATTTATTTGTTTGTGTAGGTGCGAGGGACTCGTGCGTGGTCTCCTACTGGATTGATACCTTGGTTCTCAAAAACTGAGGGAAATACTTACGCTGCTTTACTGCATCACCCTTTCCTCTTCAAGGGAAAACCAACGCAGTGCTCAAGAGGTAGAAAGAAGGATTTCTGGCACCGTTGCCGGGGAGTCTACGCAAAAGTCAACATACCAAGTACCTATCACAAACCCTTATCTCCCGCATTACATTATTTGCCGTTTGCCTCTTGTTTTCCTCTCCCCCACTTCACCCTTGCCGTTTTATCCGCCTTCTTCCCGCATGCCTTTCTGTTCGTGTTTCCACGTGCCTTCTATTTGCTTGCATCTTTGCTTTCTAAAAATCTATTGATATGGATCCACTTAAAGTGTTCTACTTGGATCATCTTCGATCCTTATGCACTCGTGCTGAAACCCCAACTAGCCTAGTTGATGGGAAATCTTTAGATGAGCATGCTCATTTTGTGCGTCACCGTTTGTCTGAAAAAGGGAAACTCTTATGGAATCAAATAAACAAATTGTTGTGTTATGCTTGGAATCTTTGTGAAATTTGTGATTTTACTTGTTGCTCTAAGAACCCTAAAAAACACCTTCCCTACCTATGTGAGTTTAATGAAAATGAAATCTTATCTTCTTATGCAAAGGGTGTTTATAGTTACTATGATATCAAACAAATTGAATAATTTGTTGCTTTTAAGGGTGCTTATGAAGTTGCTTCTTTGATTGAAAAGTATGATACTACTCTCTACGAATCTGAAAATTTTGACATACTTAAATATTGCTATGAAAACTATGCTCATAATGTCTATGTCAAAGAATTTATTGAAAGAATGACCGTTGCTTCTAAAGAAAATAATGATATGCACGAATCTATAGATAATTATGATTCCGATGAGTTGATTGAAATATCCCTTGATGAACATGATGCTTGCTATCCTTATGGCCATGAAGCCGATATTTATGAAGATGAATTTGCTATAGTTCCTTACGTTACACATGAGATCGTTGCTATTGCACCCATACTTGGTAGTTCCTTCGATAAAAAGCATGATTGCAATGATTTTACTATAAATTCTCTTGATGTCAATTGTGCTGATTATATGCAAAACCCTAAGCTTGGGGATGCTAGATTTGCTATGTCTACTACTTGTTGCAATGATCATGATTGGGGTGGTTTTTCTTTTGATCTTGAAAATTTATTTAAGCCCCATGATGAATATGAGATTGATAATAGTGTTTACGATTTTTTTGATAAAAGTGGGTTTGGAGAGGTCATGACTTTAGTTAATGATATTCCCACTATTTTGGAAGAGTGTCAACTTTGCATGCATGTGGATCATGTAGATTTTTTTATGTGATAGCTATATTGTTGAATTTGAATATGATCCCACATGTAATTATTATGAGAGAGGAAAATATGGTTGGAGAAATTTTCATGTTACTAAATTACCCCTCATCATGTTGAGATTGCTATTGTTTCTTTCCTTTTCCTTGCATATGCTAGGTTTTGTTTGCTATGATCATTTGTTTGCCACTAAGATGCCTATGCATAGGAAGTATGTTAGACTTAGATGTGTTTGCCATGTGTTTCATGATGCTCTCTTTGCGCTTCAATTCTCGTCTTTGATGTGAGCATCGTTAAAATTATTATGCCTAGCTAGGGGCGTTAAATGATAGCGCTTGTTGGGAGGCAACCCAATTTTATTTTTAGTTTTTTGCTTTTGCTTCTGTTTAGGAATAAATATTTGATCTAGACTCTGGTTAGATGTGTTTTTATGTTTTAATTACTGTTTGTGCCAAGTTTAACCTATAGGATCTTCTTGGATGATAGTTATTTGATCTTGCTGAAAATTCCAGAAACTTTCTGTTATCGAAAATAATTGTTAAAAATCACCATAACGTGATAAAATATTGATTCCAATTGCTGCTGATCAATGAACAAATGGTCTAGGTCGTCCTATTTTGGTAGATTGTTTGGAGTTCCATAAGTTTGCGTTAGTTACAGATTACTACAGACTGTTCTGTTTTTGACATATTCTGTTTTTCATGTGTTGTTTGCTTATTTTGATGAATCTATGGCTAGTAAAATAGTTTATAAACCATAGAGAAGTTGGAATACAGTAGGTTTAACACTAATATAAATAAAGAATGAGTTCATTACAATACCTTGAATTGGTCTTTTGTTTTCTTTCACTAACGGAGCTCACGAGATTTTCTGCTGAGTTTGTGTTGTGAAGTTTTCACGTTTTGGGTGAAATATTTGATGGATTATGGAACAAGGAGTGGCAAGAGCCTAAGCTTGGGGATGCCCCGGAAGGCATCCCCTCTTTCGTCTACTTGCATCGGTAACTTTACTTGGAGCTATATTTTTATTCACCAAATGATATGTGTTTTGCTTGGAGCGTCTTGTATTATTTGAGTCTTTATTTGTTAGTCTACCACAATCATCCTTGATGTACACACCTTTTGAGAGAGTCACACTTGATTCGGAATGTATTAGAATACTCTATGTGCTTCACTTATATCTTTTGAGCTATATAGTTTTTACTCTAGTGCTTCACTTATACCTTTTAGAGCATGGTGGTGGATTTGTTTTATAGAAACTATTGATCTCTCATACTTCACTTAATTATTTTGAGAGTCCTACAAATCAGCATGGTAATTTGCTTAAATTGAGAAATTTGTCCTAAGGTAATAGGCATCTAAGATTCGTAAAAAAATCCTTATGAGTGTTTTGAATGCTATGAGAAGTTTGATGTTTGATAATCTTTTTGAGATATAAAGATGGTGATATTAGAGTCATGCTAGTTGAGTAGTTGTGAATTTGAGAGATACTTGTGTTAAAGTTTGTGATTCCCGTAGCATGCACGTATCGTGAACCGTTATGTGATGAAGTCGGAGCATGATTTATTTATTGATTGTCTTCCTTATGAGTGGTTGTCGGGGACGAGCGATGGTCTTTTCCTACCAATATATCCCCCTAGGAGCATGCGCGTAATACTTTGCTTTGATAACTTGTAGATTTCTGCAATAAGTATATGAGTTCTTTATGACTAATGTTGAGTCCATGGATTATACGCACTTTCTTGCTTCCTCCATTGCTAGCCTCTCTAATACCGCACACTTTTCGCCGGTATCATACACCCACCATAAACCTTCCTCAAAACAGCCACCATACCTACCTATTATGGCATTTCCATAGCCATTCCGAGATATATTGCCATGCAACTTACCACTGTTCCGTTTACTACGACATGCTCCATCATTGTCATATTTCTTTGCATGATCATGTAGTTGACATCGTATTTGTGGCAAGGCCACCGTTCATAATTCTTTCATACATGTCACTCTTGATTTATTGCATATCCCGGTACACCGTCGGAGGCATTCACATAGAGTCATATTTTGTTCTAAGTATTGAGTTGTAATTTATGAGTTGTAAGTAAATAAAAGTGTGATGATCATCATCTTTAGAGCATTGTCCCAAGTGAGGAAAGGATGATGGAGACTATGATTCCCCCACAAGTCGGGATGAGACTCCGGACTAAAAAAAGGGGCCACAAAAAAAAAGAGAAGAAAAGGCCCAAATAAAAAAACGAGAGAAAAAGAGAGAAGGGACAATGTTACTATCCTTTTGCCACACTTGTGCTTCAAAGTAGCACCATGATCTCCATGATAAAGAGTCTCCTATGATATCTCTTTCATATACTAGTGAGAATTTTTCATTATAGAACTTGGCTTGTATATTTCAATGATGGGCTTCCTCAAAAAGCCCTAGCTCTTTGTGAGCAAGCGAGTTGGATGCACACCCACTAAGTTTCTTTTGTTGAGCTTTCATATATTTATAGCTCTATTGCATCCGTTGCATGGCAATCCCTACTCACTCACATTGATATCTATTCATGGGCATCTCCATAGCCCTTTGATATGCTTAGTCGATGTGAGACTATCTTCTCCCTTTTTGTCTTCTCCACAACTACCATTCTATTCCACATATAGTGCTATGTCCATGGCTCACGCTCATGTATTGCGTGAAGATTGAAAAAAGTTTGAGAACATCATAAGTATGAAACAATTGCTTGGCTTGTCATCGGGGTTGTGCACGATTTAAATACTTTGTGTGGTGAAGATAGAGCATAGCCAGACTATATGATTTTTAGGGATAACTTTCTTTGGCCATGTTATTTAGAAGACATGATTGCTTAGTTAGTATGCTTGAAGTATTATTATTTTTATGTCAATATTAAACTTTTGTCTTGAATCTTTCGGATCTGAATGTTCATACCACAATTAAGAGAATTACATTGAGAATTATGCTAAGTAGCATTCCACATCAAAAATTCTATTTTTTTTATCATTTACCTACTCGAGGACGAGCAGGAATTAAGCTTGGGGATGCTTGATACGTCTCCAGCGTATCTATAATTTTTTATTGTTCCATGCTATATTATATTCTGTTTTGGACATTAATGGGATTTATTGTACACTTTTATATTATTTTTGTGACTAACCTAATAACTGGAGGCCCAACCCAGAATTGCTGTTTTTTTCCTATTTCAGAGTTTCGCAGAAAAGAATGTCAAACGGAGTCCAAACGGAATGAAACCTTCGGGAACGTGATTTTCGAAACGAACGTGATGCCCCCCAGGCGCGCCCTCCACCCTCGTGGGCCCCATGTTGCTCCGCTGACGTACTTCTTCCTCCTATATATACCTATGTACCCCCAAACTACCAGATATGGAGCCAAAAACCTAAATCCACCACCGCAACCTCCTGTACCCGTGAGATCCCATCTTGGGGCCTGTTCCGGAGCTCCACCGGAGGGGGCATCGATCACTGAGGGCTTCTACATCAACACCATAGCCTCTCCGATGATGTGTGATTAGTTTACCTCAGACCTTCGGGCCCATAGTTATTAGCTAGATGGCTTCTTAATACAATGTTCTCTCTGTCGGTGTCAAAACCGGCGGATCTCGGGTAGGGGGTCCCGAACTATGCGTCTCGACGGATGGTAACAGGAGACAAGGGACACGATGTTTTACCCAGGTTCGGGCCCTCTTGATGGAGGTAAAACCCTACGTCCTGCTTGATTAATATTGATGATATGGGTACTACAAGAGTAGATCTACCACGAGATCAAGGAGGCTAAATCCTAGAAGCTAGCCTATGGTATGATTGTTGTATGTTGTCCTATGGACTAAAGCCCTCCGGTTTATATAGACACCGGAGAGGGTTAGTGTTACACAGAGTCGGTTACAATGGTAGGAGATCTATATATCCGTATCGCCAAGCTTGCCTTCCACGCCAAGGAAAGTCCCCTCCGGACACGGGACGAAGTCTTCAATCTTGTATCTTCATAGTCCAGGAGTCCGGGTGAAGGTATAGTCCGGCTATCCGGACACCCCCTAATCCAGGACTCCCTCAGTAGCCCCTGAACCAGGCTTCAATGACGACGAGTCCGGCACGCAGATTGTCTTCGGCATTGCAAGGCGGGTTCCTCCTCCAAATACTTCATAGAAGATTTTGAACACTAAGGATAGTGACCGGCTCTGCAAAATAAGTTTCCACATATTGCCATAGAGAGAATAATATTTACACAAATCTAATCTGCTGGCGTATTCCGTAGCGTGACACCACACCACGGCCAAGTCTTTATTCGAATCGTTTTTACTACCCCACCTCAGCGCATTTTGCGAGGCAGTTTCCTTGGCACGTCTTGTCAAAGCAGAGATCGTGTCCCCTTTATTTACGGGATTCTCATCAATACAGACGTGGGTAACCCAATCGTGCCCGTTGGCAAGTCTTCTCGATTAAAGGCGAGTCCCAAACGGTTACGGGGAGGGCCCTTGGTATTCAACCTCTTATAAAGAGACCAAGGCCTTACTCCTTTCTTTCAACCTCAAACGATTTCGTCCTTCGCCTCGAGTTCCAACACCCAAGGCTCCAAATTTCGGGCGCCTCGGATCTTCGATAATGTCCGATTCCGACCTTTGAGGCTGATGGGCGCCCTCTTCCATTACGGAGGAGGACGTGCTAAAGCTGAGAGAGGTCAGGTTCTTGACCGGCAAAATCTCGCATAGGTTGCCCGCTCAAGGGCAGGTCATTCCCACTCCCAGGCCTGGTGAGAGCGTGATGTTCATGTCTCACTTCCTTCGGGGGCTAGGCTTCCCAACGGATCCCTTCGTGAGGGGGCTCATGTTTTATTATGGGTTGGAATTTCACGACTTAGCTCCGGAGTCCATCCTCCACATTTCCTCTTTCATCGTCGTGTGTGAAGCCTTCCTCCATGTTAATCCTCACTTCGGACTATGGCTCAAGACCTTTAAGGTAGTGCCGAAGATGATCGAGGGGCGGCACGCTGAGTGCGGAGGCGCTGTTATAAGCAAGAATGCTGATACTCCATGGCTCGAGGGCTCTTTTCAAGAGGAGTTTAGCTTATGGCAACGAGAGTGGTTCTATATCACCGCTTCCAGGGGCACCAAGTGGGTGGCGCCACCTGCCTTTCGCTCGGGTCCCCCACCTCAGCTAGCGTCATGGGTCAATAAAGGACTTGACTGGGGGTCATCCAAGGACGTGCCCTTGTTGCAGGGCCGCATCAGGGATCTCCTAGAAAGAGACCTCAGCCTGGTCAAAGTGACGCATGTCATGTTGATCCGCCGAACCCTGCCCGGCAAACATCGCCCCCTTCGCCTGTGGGAGTTTAATCCGGAGGGACCGCGAGTTCTCCAGCATTTCATGGGTGCAACGCCCGCGGAGATGTATAAGTTGTTCTTCGGATCACAAGCGACGTGTCCGGACTTGACCGAGGACGCAGGCCTGAGCTGTAATCGCCCGGATACTAAAGTAAGTAGCCTTGTGCCCTGACTCGCTATCCGTATATTTGTCATAAAACTTGCTTCTAAAGAACTGTTCTTTAAACAGGAGTGGATAGCGAAAGCAAAGCTTATCAGGTGTCCGGCTCCCCTCCCCGAGACCACGCCGGATCCCGTGCTGGTCAGGATGTTGAAGATTGTGCCTTTGAAGGAAAGCAAGGGAGGGGACAAGGAAACTATGGCCCCCTCAAAGGAGGCTGTTCGGAGGGAAGGAATCGAAAGTTCCTCTCCTCTAGGAAAGAAGAGGACCGCCTCTGAAGACCCGGAGACCGTGGCCTCAAAACGGGGGAAGAGATCTTCGTTAGAGGGTCCTGCGCCGGGGGATACCTCGGCCGAACTATGCCCTCAAGGGGACCAGCCCTCCACCGAGTCGTAAGTAGAGAGAGGTTTTTCTTTGGGAAGAATCCTTGTTTTATATCTGAGAAGAGTAACCGAAAATTTACCTTGTAGTTCGGACCTCAGCCCTTCTCAGCAGAGCTCGTCTTCGGGGGATCTTCTTTCGGAGATGATGGAGAGCGGAACGCCTCCCCCTGCCGAACCGCCTAGAGAGGCAGGCGACCCTGAGGTATCATCGCGGAGGGTTTCTCTGAATCCGGCGGGGATGGAAGGCAGCCATATGGCCCCCCAAGGCTCTCCGCATCCGTCCTTCGAAAAAGGCCATAGGACGAGTCCGACACCGTCCGGTGCACGGTCGGAGGAGCTGAAGGATCTGCTAGGGCGAGCATCTATCTCAGAGGAGCATCGTGCATTGATGGGCACGGTGATTGAAAGGGTTTCCTCCGTGGAAAGCGGATTGCACGAGGCCGTCAGAAGTTTACTGACAGGTTTTGAGGTACGCGGAATAACACACCCTTTTCTAATAGTGGCGCATAAATAGGATGCGCCCTGTACACATAGTAGCCCCTGAGACTCTGGCCATGGAGGTCATCTCCTCTGGCCATGTGTATGTGGAGGATATAATCCTCGATCCAGACTCCAGGGTCTGTTGTTCCGTCATACGCCTCTATGTTTACGGGCTTGAATCCCACTGGAAATTCATAATCCAGGACCTCATCGGTGAAACATAGGGGGTGTGCGGCACCCCTGTATTTGGGTGTGCCGTGGTGTTCGGATACTGGTTTTGTTGCATTGCTTACGAGAGCTTGCTTTCTTGGCCCATAAATAGATCTGGATAGGCCATCTTTTTGATGCGAATCCTTAAGTGGATCGCGTGTCGGCTTGTGTGCGGCGCCGCTTGCCGCTCCGTGCTGGCCATGGGGTCGTTCATCCGTCCGGGTGGCTTTCTTACTTTTTGACTGCGGGGGCTCTAAGGCCTCCTCGTCGAATTCAGGCAGTAGCTTTCGCTTCGGATAGCTTTTGGTGCGGCGACTGCCGCCATATTTATCTGCGGTGTTGAGTACTTTGTTCCATCTGATTCTAAGTGCGTCTTCTGCATTTTTGAGCTTCCGCTTCTGCTTTTTCAGGCTTCGTGCAGTAGCAACGAGCCTTTTGTGGAGGTTCTTCTGCTCCATGAGCTTATCCAGTGTAAGGTCGTCCGGAATGCCGTTTACGCCGGGGACGGGTTGTTCGGTTTGTTTGCCCGAGTTGCGCTATTCGGACCGTTGCTCTAAGGCATGCTCGTCGTCCGCCGGCTCATCCTACCCTATGGCTGGGTCTGTATGGCTGTTGTCTTTATTGAGGCGGGCTTGGAGCGGCGTTTACGTCGCCGCTTTGATTGCTTTTCGATAGAACGATCCCTCGTTGCATCCCTGTGTTCCTCATCGTTGCTTCCTTTAGGTGTATCCACCATGTACACATAATGAGATGAGGTGGCTGTCCAATGCCTTATAGGCGTTGGTTCATGTGCGTCTCCTACGTCGTCGTCCATACCGTCGATGTCTTCCGAGTCGAAATTGAGCACGTCGTTTAAATTATCGACAGTGGCTACCAAATGGGTGGTGGGTGGGCTTTGAATTTCTTCATTGTCCGTATCCCGACCTTGCTGATCATAATCCGACCGGGCTCTCCTGATAAAGAGAGAGACTTTAGTGACTTCAGGATATCGCCAAAGGGCGAGTACTAAAAGATGTCCGCGGCGGTGAACTCCATGATCGGCGCCCGATCGGATTCGATCGGTAGGGGCGCGGAGGGCTCGGAGTCCGGAGAGGAGTCCGGCCCCTCAGAGTCACGGGCCTTGCGGAGTGCGGGGCTGGTGTTCGGCTCGATCGCCGTTGGGATTGCAGCCCCCGAGGCGGCGTCCAACCACTCATCCTCGATCGGCGTAGTTGGTTCCGAATTGAGGGTCGGAACCGATGCGTGTGCGGCCTCCAGGGCACTGTTCGGCGGCAGAGCTAGATCATGCCCATCGTGACAGTGTGGCGCGCTCGGCTGTGGCTCGAATCCGTTGAAGATCAAGTCCCCGCGGACGTCAGCCGTGTAGTTTAAACTTCCAAATCTGACCTGATGGCCAGGGGCATAGCTTTCGATCTGCTCTAGATGACCAAGCGAATTGGCCAACACTGCGAAGCCGCCGAAGACGAAGATCTGTCCGGGGAGAAAAGTCTCACCCTGGACTGCATCACTATTGATGATCAGAGGAGCCATCGGGCCTAAAAGCGACGACACAGAGGAACTCTCAATGAAAGCACCAATGTTGGTGTCAAAACCGGCGGATCTCGGGTAGGGGGTCCCGAACTGTGCGTCTAGGCGGATGGTAACAGGAGACAAGGGACACGATGTTTTACCCAGGTTCGGGCCCTCTTGATGGAGGTAAAACCCTACGTCCTGCTTGATTAATATTGATGATATGGGTAGTACAAGAGTAGATCTACAACGAGATCAAGGAGGCTAAACCCTAGAAGCTAGCCTATGGTATGATTGTTGTATGTTGTCCTACGGACTAAAACCCTTCGGTTTATATAGACACCGGAGAGGGTTAGGGTTACACAGAGTCGGTTACAATGGTTGGAGATCTACATATCCGTATTGCCAAGCTTACCTTCCACGCCAAGGAAAGTCCCTTCCGGACACGGGACGAAGTCTTCAATCTTGTATCTTCATAGTCCAGGAGTCCGGTTGAAGGTATAGTCCGGCTATCCGGACACCCCCTAATCCAGGATTCCCTCACTCCCCCTCTCTCGTGGAGATCTATTCGATGTAATCTTACTTTGTGGTGTGTTTGTTGAGACCGATGAATTGTGGGTTTATGATCAAGTTTATCTATGAACAATATTTGAATCTCCTCTGAATTCTTTTATGTATGATTGGTTATCTTTGCAAGTCTCTTCGAATTATCAGTTTGGTTTGGCCTACTAGATTGATCTTTCTTGCAATGGGAGAAGTGATGGGCAACGTAGTAATTTCAAAAAATTCCTACGCACACGCAAGATCATGGTGATGCATAGCAACGAGAGGGGAGAGTGTTGTCCACATACCCTCGTAGACCGAAAGCGGAAGCGTTAGAACAACGCGGTTGATGTAGTCGTACGTCTTCACGATCCGACCAATCAAGTACCGAACGCATGGCACCTCCGAGTTCAGCACACGTTCAGCCCGATGACGTCCCTCGAACTCCGATCCAGCCGAGTGTTGAGGGAGAGTTTCATCAGCACGACGGCGTGGAGACGATGATGATGTTCTACCGACGCAGGGCTTTGCCTAAGCACCGCTACAGTATTATCGAGGTGGACTATGGTGGAGGGGGGCACCGCACACGGCTAAAAGATCAAACGATCAATTGTTGTGTCTCTAGAGGTGCCCCCTGCCCCCGTATATAAAGGAGCAAGGGGGGAGAGGCGGCCGGGCAAGGAGGGCGCGCCAAGGGGGGAGTCCTACTCCCACCGGGAGTAGGATTCCTCCTTTCCTTGTTGGAGTAGGAGAAGGGAAGGAAAAAGGAGAAGGAAGGAAGGGGGCGCCCCCCTCCCTAGTCCAATTCGGACTAGTCCATGGGGAGGGGTGCGGCCACCCTTTGAGGCCTTTTTCTCCTTTCCCGTATGGCCCATTAAGGCCTACTACGAATTCCCGTAACTCTCCGGTACCCCCGAAAATACCCGAATCACTCGGAACCTTT
Organism: Aegilops umbellulata; assembly: GCA_032464435.1. Classification (NCBI taxonomy): domain Eukaryota; kingdom Viridiplantae; phylum Streptophyta; class Magnoliopsida; order Poales; family Poaceae; genus Aegilops; species Aegilops umbellulata. The sequence goes on from CP136057.1 coordinate 55,380,340, forward strand.
CCGATGTCCGAATATAGTCGTCCAATATATCGATCTTTACATCTCGACCATTTCGAGACTCTTCGTCATGTCCCCGATCTCATCCGGGACTCCGAACTCCTTCGGTACATCAAAACTTATAAACTCATAATATAACTGTCATCGAAACTTTAAGCGTGCGGACCCTACGGGTTCGAGAACTATGTAGACATGACCGAGACACGTCTCCGGTCAATAACCAATAGGGGAACCTGAATGCTCATATTGGCTCCCACATATTCTACGAAGATCTTTATCGGTCAGACCGCATAACAACATACGTTGTTCCCTTTGTCATCGGTATGTTACTTGCCCGAGATTCGATCGTCGGTATCTCAATACGTAGTTCAATCTCGTTACCAGCAAGTCTCTTTACTCGTTCTATAATACATCATCCCGCAACTAACTCATTAGTTGCAATGCTTAAGTGATGTGCATTACCGAGTGGGCCTAGAGATACCACTCCGACGATCGGAGTGACAAATCCTAATCTCGAAATACGCAAACCCAACAAGTACCTTCGGTGACACCTGTAGAGCACCTTTATAATCACCCAGTTACGTTATGACGTTTGGTAGCGAACAAAGTGTTCCTCTGGTAAACGGGAGTTGCATAATCTCATAGTCATAGGAACATGTATAAGTCATGAAGAAAGCAATAGCAACATACTAAATGATCGAGTGCTAAGCTAACGGAATGGGTCAAGTCAATCACATCATTCTCCTAATGATGTGATCCTGTTAATCAAATGACAACTCATGTCTATGGCTAGGAAACATAACCATCTTTGATCAACGAGCTAGTCAAGTAGAGGCATACTAGTGACACTCTGTTTGTCTATGTATTCACACATGTATCATGTTTCCGGTTAATACAATTCTAGCATGAATAATAAACATTTATCATGAAATAAGGAAATAAATAATAACTTTATTATTACCTCTAGGGCATATTTTCTTCAAGAAGTGCTTAGCTTTGGGTTCAATCTTGCGGTGTCCTTTCCCAGTGACAGTAGGGGCAACAAGGCACGTATTGTATTGTTGCCATCGAGGATAACAAGATTGGGTTTATATCATATTGCATGAGTTTATCCCTCTACATCATGTCATCTTGCTTAAAGCGTTACTCTATTCTTATGAACTTAATACTCTAGATGCATGCTGGATAGCGGTCGATGTGTGGAGTAATTGTAGTAGATGCAGGCAGGAGTCGGTCTACTTGTCTCGGACGTGATGCCTATATACATGATCATACCTGGATATTCTCATAACTATGCTCAATTATGTCAATTGCTCAACAGTAATTTTTTCACCCACTGTAATACTTATGCTCTTGAGAGAAGCCACTAGTGAAACCTATGGCCCCCGGGTCTATTTTCCATCATATTAATCTTTCAACACTTAGCTATTTTTATTGCCTTTTATTTTACTTTGCATCTTTATCATAAAAATACCAAAAATATTATCTTATCATATCTATCAGATCTCACTCTCGTTAGTGACCGTGTAGGGATTGACAACCCCTTATCGCGTCGGTTGCGAGGATTTATTTGTTTGTGTAGGTGCGAGGGACTCGTGCGTGGTCTCCTACTGGATTGATACCTTGGTTCTAAAAAACTGAGCGAAATACTTACGCTGATTTACTGCATCACCCTTTCCTCTTCAAGGGAAAACCAACGCAGTGCTCATGAGGTAGCATCGTCACACCCTTGATTACGCTTTAGTTGAAAGTCGGTGGATCCTGCCCAATGACCCAACACACCATTCGTTTCGCGGAACCAGGCGCATGCAGCATGGCGGGCCGGATTCTCTGACACGCCTTGTTTGATTGCCCATCCTATGACCTGGCCGGGTTTCCTCAAGTCCATCTCACGGAATTCTTCTTTGGTGGCAGTGAACGCAATCTCAATTGCTAAAGCGTGTCTGGAAGCATATTCCCGGTCTTGCAGCTCATCAAGCATCCTCTCTTTCTCGTTCACAAGCTTTCGGAAAGCTTTTTTCTCCTTAGCATCAAAAGGTTCCTTGATAACGTGATACTTGCAAAAATCCTTCATGGCCGCACTTGCCTCATCACAACTCTTCAACCATGCTTCACATTCCCTCTTCAATTAACGGTGTCGCTCCGACATGAGCTTCTCACATGCTATGTTCATAGTCATGGATCGAATGTCCATCCTACATGAATATACGGGTTTAAGATGACATAGAACAAAACAGAAAATAAATTCAATGGAGTACAACAGTTGGTTACTTGATATGACATACAACACGAAGTTCTTAATGAGTTCAAATGTTAAGGGTACAAGTCATAGTAGTTCAAATGACGACCAAGCAAAGGGTACATGTCCTTACAGTCCAAATGACAAAGACTACATAGCCTCATGCAATTCTATTTGGCGTATGGCCCCGGGTTGCAACAAATAATTTCATTTCTTTCTTTGACCAATGCCCAACGAGAAGCCCGCTTCTCGTCCGACGAGAATGGTTGCCTCACTAACCAATCAATGACATGGCATGATTTCCCATGTCTATCTCAGCATATTCTCCCCTTGTCGCACACAATGCAATTTGCATTGCAAGATCACGCCTACAATTGTTTTCCGCCGTCTTGAGCTTGGTTATCTTCCTCTGGTTATTTTTTTTGATAAAATTTTCGGAACAATCATTAGTGAAATAATAATGCGAAAAGGCCATACACGCCACATTCAACACATCAATGGCTTCCATCCAGGAGTTCATCTTTTCCTCAATCACTTCCCGTTCACGCTTCGCTGCTGCCTCAGCAGAAGCTTCAAAGAAAACGAACGGTGCCATCCTACATTTCGAAAGTTGCTATTAAAGTGAACTTAGGTTTAATTGCTTTCTTAAGCCTAACCCAACCCCAATTATGTACACTAATACTAGCACTAGATCTAGGTACACAAACAATTCTAGTTACATCATACATAAGGAAATCACAAACATAACCCTAAATGGATCATAGTAATTGATTTGACCACACCAAAATGATGAACTAGGGTTTGCAACCAAATGAGCAAATGCAAATTAAACAAAGATATCAACCAATCAAAATGAGGGGAAATGAGAGAGCTACCTTGGGTGACGAAAATGGTAAGAATCCGCCGGAGAAATCGCAAACAAATGAGAGAGATTTGAGAGGCTCTTGTGCTTGAAAGAGAGAGATGGGGGGGGAGACTTGAGCTCGGTGGAGAGGTGAGGAGTGGGTGGGCTGAATGAGTGGGTGAGGAAATATCCAGCCCCTCCCACCCTTATCCACCTCCCAGGACCCTACCGCCAAGGGAGCTGACGGTAGGTTCCAGTACCCTACCGCCAGGTCCCATGGTGATAGGCCCTTTTCCACGTCAGCACGTGCCAAACGGCCGTCGGTCGCTGTCCAGTGACCTTCTGCCGGCCGTAGGACGTGCAACCCTACCGCCACAACCCCTGGCGGTAGGACGTGCAACCCTATCGCCACAACCCCTGGCGGTAGGACGTGCAACCCTACCGCCACAACCCTTGGCGATAGGCAAAAGGGTCAGATCCTGAAATTTTCCATGAGGGTGGTCACATCCTGAAATTGTTAGCTAAAAGGGTCAAAACATGAAATTTTGCCGCGGGGTCGGGGTAGTATGACGTTTTCCTGATCTTGTTCAAATGAAAGCATACTCACGATAGCATGATGGGCTTGAGAAACAACAATCCCAACCCTACCCTCCTTTTCTTAATAATAGTAGTAGGATCAAGCTACGTTTATACACGTAGCATGTCTGCCAGACAAAAAGGAAATACATTCTACTCATCATGATGACACGATGCCCACGAGAAATAAACCATGCATGCATGAGACCTCAACGGGAACGGCTAGAAGCAACTTTCAAAAAAAAAAGCGAACGGCTAGAAGCATGCCCACGAGGTTCACCAAATCCGAACAAAAACTACCAGATCTTAACAGAGGGTCACTCCAACAGCTACGATCCAACAATTCGGCGATGAGCAAGGCTAGACGAGAGCCCGACAAATTAATTGCCCCCATGCATCAACATCTCTTGTGGCCGTGGAGCAGCAGTCGCGTACAGCAACACACTCGGAAAACAATTGCACCTGACAGGCCAGTCCGCCGTCGTGGGCCAGGCGCGCCACGACCAAAGGACGACGTAGGTACGACCTGTGCACCACCCGTCGGTCGGGCCCGGCGACAGCGTGCCCCCTCCTCACCGTAGCCATCCCTCCACCTTCCACTCCCACAGCTCCACCCTACCCATCCCCCTCACCGCAACTGAGGCCTGACGCGCACGCGACGATCGCCCGGTACGGCCAGCGACCCCGACGCCGTAACCCGATTATTCCGATGGGCCGCCGTGTCAGCCTCAGACACGGAAGCCCCGGGTTCCGTAGCAAAGTACGCCGTACGTACAGGCTCTAATCTAATCCCCTCCCGGCCCGGCGAGCCAAGCAGAAGCAGTCCTATAAAAACCACCGCGAGTGCCGCGAAGCACACCGCACCACACCCACACACGCACACCTCTCGCTCGGCTCTAGGCCTCTAGCTAGCTATCCAGCAGCAAGTAGCTTCCCGGCGGCAGCGACGGCGAGAGCGCGGCTGCAGTTGGACCGCCGGCGAGGGAGGTGCCGTCATCATGCAAGGGGACCAGGCGGAGAAGAGGGGGAAGGTGAAGAAGGGGTGGCTGGCGGTGCGGGTCGGCCAGGTCCAGGCGGAGCAGCAGGGCGACGGCTTCCGGCGGTTCGTCATCCCCATCGCCTACCTCTACCACCCGCTCTTCCAGCGGCTGCTGGAAGCAGCCCGGGACACGTACGGCTACAACTCGGCCGGCCCGCTCTGGCTGCCCTGCTCCGTCGACGAGTTCCTCCGCCTGCGCGCGCTCGTCGACCGGGAGACGGCGCACTCGCACTCCTCCTCCTCCTCGCACCGGGTGCACGTGCAGGCCGGCGGCCACCAGCAGCACGGCTACTCCTTCGCCCCGTGCACCCGCGCCAGAGTCACCTCCTGATCGACCGACCGATCATCGAGCCGCGGCTGCCCTTCGTGGGTGCGTGCGCGCATGGCGACTGTGAACACCGGATCGCGGGAGCGGAGACGGCCCATCTGTCCACCGGAGACGACGCACACGTAGTACATAGAGAGACACAGAGATACGTACGGAGATGCATGAGAGGCAGTAGGTCATTAGTCTGGGATCCATATTGCTTATGATTTTGGTTTTTGTACGGCCTTCTTTCTCTTCTGATTCTTGCCCGTGTGCATGTATACTACTACTAGATTGATTAATTAACAGACCACAGATGTATAATTAACAGTTGAATTTGAGCACAGTCGTCATATATATACACAGCCCGGTTTACAACTTTACATACGCAACTTGGTCTGCTTTGACTGCTTCCATATCTTTCTGCAAACTTGGAGCCCAAAACTGAACAAGATCAAGTTCAAAATGGGAAACTAGTTCAGCAGTGCTAATGTCAAACCGGGGATGAAGCAAGATCAGGATTACTGTATGGCGGAGAGGCTTCGAGCTCGATAGGATAGGCGTGCAGATGATCTTGTGTCGCCTCAATCCTTTCATGAAAGCAATCATATATTCCAATTAATCATGATGAAGCATGCATGGGGTCCTTGGGGAATTTCGGGTGCCGCGTTTCTTTCCGCTGGTGGATTCATGTCGTGTCGTTCAGGGGTGAGGGTTCGATCATCACTTGATCAGCATTGAGTCTGCGAGGAGGAGGTCAGGAAAGAGGTGGGAACAGGCAGCACTCGCTTCAGGCCTGATCCTCGGCACATCATCCATATCTACCTCTAGCTAGCTCTCCCTTTCTTGCTTTCTGGATTATTATTCGAAGACCCTACTTGGCTTTCCTGATGCAAAGCCAGGCCATCATTTTTTGACGGAGAGTAGTAGTACAATTTCAGTGGCACAAAGACTTTTGAAAGTACAGGTTTCATTCACCTAATTCTTCTCTGCTTTTTTGTGCGACGGGTTACACTTTTACTTGTTTTAAACGGCATTGAATTAACCCCCTTGCAACGTAGTGGATACATGTCATGCAGCAACTAGCCAGTACATACGACAACTACGCGTGCGTGCGGTCGTGCATCACCATTATGATTCGGTATAAACTTAACATAATGCTCTTTGACATGCGGACTCCTGGAACTTATTACGTTGCTTGACGTGCTTGGCGATTCTCTATACAATTACTCCCTCCGTTCCTAAATATAAGTCTTTTTAGAGATTTCAAATGGACTACAACATACGAATGCATATAGACATACTCTAGAGTATAGATTCACCCATTTTGCTCCGTATGTATTCCCTTGTTGGAATCTCTGGAAAGACTTACATTTGGGAACAGAGGGACTACATATTAATGTAAGTGCATTTTTTCTGGTAAAATAAACACGACTATTTGTACTAAGCGATGTGATAGGCCTAAGCCTCTGATTCTCAGTTAAAATAATGACAATACTGATTAAGCTTCAGTTAATTAATTGGTAGCCCAACCCAGAAGGAAGCAGGCAGACGATCGGTCGATAGCACGCAAGGCTTTTCGTTGCTGAAGTCTGCGTATCAGCAAAGTCGCCGGCGCACATAACTATTATTTAAGTGATCACACCGCCGCACTGTCAAACTGGTACAAAACACCGTATATACCATTCGCCAGCCTAGTTGCAGGCAAAGGTAAGAACCAAAGAAGGTCGTTTTAGTCCGTCCGTTTCTGTATTCTGTACGTCCGTGCGTAGTTGAGCTGCTTAGTTTCAATTTTCCCAGTAAATAAAGCAAGGGAAAAAAACCTAGTGGGGAGCTCGTTAACTGACGAACGTCCGATCGTGGTCTCCAACCTTTTAACCCCTGGATAGCCTCCCCGCTTTTGCCCTGTTTTACGCTTGAATCCAAGTGTCTTATTGCCTTTAGTTAACTACTACTCCCTCTGCAAACTAATGTAAGATCTTTTAGATCACTAAAAGATCTTACATTAGTTTACAGAGGGAGTATTAGTATAAGAAATAGGTAATGGCCACTGGCCGGTCCATATCGAAGTATCAAGGACCACGGAGATAGTGATGTTTCACTCGGAAGAAAACACACCCTTTTTTTTGCTCATGAGAGAGTGTAGATGCCTTCGTGTAGTTTTCATGTAGTTTTTTTAATGATGAAAATTCAAGAAATTTAAGTAATAATAACGACCATGTACTTTGCACATGCTATATTTTATGCGTGAACTTGCAGAATCTCATAAAATCATGATCATAGGGATTGTCACGGCAAGGAGCTATTGGTAGCCCGTATTCTAACGTGCCCAGGAGGTCTTTGTGTTCATTTTCCGTTCGTAGCTGTGAAGTTGACGTTGCGATGGTGTCGTCCGGGTGACTGGTGGTCATGTTGTTGGGGTCGACCGGACACTACATACACTCCCTGCAAAGCTCACTATTTAAATCCGCTTGATTTTTCTCAAATTAACCAAACAATTCTGTCATGCTTAGTTTACACATCGTGGTCACGGTACTTTGGCTTAAAATTAACCTGCTTTCCTTTGCAGTCTACAAATGACATTATCGCGAGGTGAAAAAATTCGGACGCACGTCACATAACTAAGAACTCATAACGTAACATAAAATGCATACATAAAGGAAATATTACTTGTCAGAACTCAAAAATCAAAACGATAAGAAAGCATACGCTTTCAGTTGGTGGAAAAGAAGATCCGTTTTTGGGAAACGAAGCAATGCGGGTGCACGAAGGGGAGAAGCCACGACGGAGGTGACCGCGCGAAATGGGCTGCTATGCTTGTTTATGATCATAATGGAGATCGGAATTTGGGAGCCCCCGCCGGCGTAACGAGTCGCCATTGGACGGCTCGTCGCGATCTCGGCAGCGGAAGCGCGCATTTGCCAGCACTAGCTAGAGATGTACTCTATCCTACACTTGTAGCCGGCAAAGAATATTGCGCAGAACGTACTTCTTCTGTACTACTCCAGCGACGGGAAATGTGACCGATTGAACCGAGCTAGTACTAGCACTAGCTAGAGATGTACTCTAGCCTACACTTGTAGTAGCCGGCAAAGAGTATTAGCCTATTATCAGTTGTCACTCAAGGTTGGCAAGGTTGGGCCAACGTCAGACGTGAGACGGGGCCGTGCGTACGGTGGAAGTTCGATCCAGTGTGCTCTCACTATGAGTGCTAGCCCAGCTCTAGCTAGGCGCCGAGAAACGAAACGAAATATACTACTACCATGGCCGCTTGCGTCGTCGTGTCAGGTGACCAGAGAGGCTGCGTTAGGGCACGTCCAATGCGGGCACTTAGGATGACCACTAGGATTAGTTTCCGGGCCAAGGCTAGATAGATGCATGCGTAGGGAGGGAGAGGGGCACAGAAGAAAGAGTAAAATGCATCCGTGGTAATCGAACTTGTGTGAAAAGCTCGCTTTGGTCATTGTACTTAAAAATATGGTCAATACATTCACTATATACGACTTGAGGTGATTATACGGTCACTGCCTCACCGTATAGCTCCGTATTTTGCCCTGTTGACTGGTCAAACATCACAACACCCTCTCTCTACCTACATAGGACCCACCTGTCAATTTTTTTAAAAGAAAAACACCGCGTCGCATGAGAATCAAACCAGGAATCTCTGCTGAAGCCCACGCACTGTAACCACTATGCCCACACAAGTTTGTGTTAAATTTATGGAGCGTTATGAATATCTAATTAACATGCACAAAACACACTTACACAGTTACACGCATGCACGCAACACTTTTGAACCCTTGCCGTGCTCATCATGGTGTCCACGTTGTGGAGCTAAGGCCTGTGCGGCTGTACGTACGTGCATGCTGGTGAATGGGAACATGTCAGTGTTCAAGCGAGGACACCGGGCTGAGCTGCTTGTGCCCCAGACGTTGGAGAGTCCATGACCGGCTTGGACTGGAACAATCATCCGAGCTTGTACCCCTGTAATATTTTGAATCACCTCAATAGAAAGAAAACAAAGATAATTGATACGGCCCTGTGGCCATCAACTCGGCATGAGTCGCGTGTCCTCGTATTGTCTCGGGTGCGTGTGCTTCGAGCGATCAGATCGATCAACCGGCGGCATGTTGTTACATATACGTGCATGTGCTACCTAGCCTAGGAAAATGGATCGAGCAGCTAGCTAGGCTTCTTCCTTTGTACGTGTATCTCTCGCCGTCTACGTCTGAACGGAACCGATTTAGCTCAGATATTACTCGAGCTAGCCTCATACGCGTGCATCGATGAAAAGCACTCGGCTATATCGCCGTTGAGGTCGGTACCTGCGCGGCTGCGCCAACAGCGGCGATGGTGGCCGGGCTCATCGAAGTGCAGGTGGCGATGGCGTGAGCGGAGCGGCGTATTCTCGGATGATGCGCCCGTCGGTGAAGACAGCGAACGTCCGATATAGTACTATGTATATATTTATGTAACAGACGTGCATACTTGGAGGTATAACAATGGCCCCGTGGCTGAGTCCTTTTTTTTTGAGCCGGTGGCTGAGTCTTGAGTCATTTTTTTAATTGTTTGGATTGCTTATCACATGTTTCATGTGGTGCTGAGTCTTGAGTCTTGAGTGTAAGGATTGTTGTATTTTTTTTGTTCTGGGAAAGGAACACTGAAGGGAACTGAGCGGCCGTGAAGAAAGTCGGGAGCAGGGATCCTAGCATGCAGCCCCGTCCAGCAAGCGCTCGATAGCATGCATGCATGCACACATGCGGCGGTACCAGCCTAAGAATTTTTGTTGTTGTGTGCTGTCCACAGATCGATCCAGAGGACAACTGACAGGTGGGACCCTCATAGGGTAAAGAGAGGGTGTTGTGATGTTTTTCCAGTCAACAGAGCAAAATACGAAGCTATACAGTGAGGCAGTGACCGTATAATCACCTCAAGTCATATATAGTGACCGTATTGGCCATATTCTTAAGTACAATGACCAAAGTGAGCTTTCGGCACAATTTAAATGATGGCGGGTGCATTTTACTCCAGAAGGAAATGCGATGGTTCGTGACGGGTCTGGCGACACGGTTGGCGAACCCAACACGCTACGGTGGTCGGCGTGGTTCGCCGTCGACTTAAAGTCGGTGACGTCTCCCACGTACCACCGGGGCGCGGTGGTGCTCCGCCCGCACACCACGACGGTGCATCTCGTCGATGAGCGGGGGTGTACGACCGACATACGCTCGGGGGGAGGGATCGTGCTGACCTCGGCGGCTACGGTCGCATTCCCCTGCCATGTTGCGCATATCGAGGAGGAAATCACCGGCGGGGATGGCGTCTCGGGAGAACTATTACTTTTTTGTTTTATACTTGGATTGTGTGATGAACTATTACTTTTTCATGGGAAGTATATGATAAAAGTTCTATGATAGAAGTCATATGTTTAAGTTTGTTGCTGTTATAATAATCAACATGATGCTTCTATGTCCGTATTTTGTTTTTATCGACACCTCTCTCTAAAAGCATGTGGACATGTTTTTCGATTTCAGTTTTCGCTTGAGGACAAGCCAGGTCTAAGCTTGTGGGAGTTGATACGTCCATTTTGCATCAAGTTTTCTTACTGTTATTTATAATGTTTTCATCCATAATAATGCTTTTTGGAGTAATTATAATGCCTTTTCTCTCATAATTTGCAAGGTACACACCAAGAGGGAGAATTCTGGCAGTTGGAAATCTGGACCTGAAAAAGATATGTCACGCTACCTACTCTGCACAACTCCAAGTAAGCTGAAACTTCACGGATATTTTTATGGAATATTTAAGAAATACGGGAGCCAATAACCACCAGAGGGGGGCTACCAGGTGGGCACAACCCACCTGGGCGCGCCAGGCTCCCCAGACGCGCCCTGGTGGGTAGTGGCCTCCTCGGCCCTCCTCCGGTGCCCATCTTCTGGTATATAAGCGATTTTGACCTAGAAAAAATAAGGAGGAGACTTTACGGACGGAGCGTCGCCGTCTCAAGGTGGAACTTGGGCAGGAGCACTTTTGCCCTCCGGCGGAGCGATTCTGCCGGGGGAACATCCCTCCCGGAGGGGGAAATCATCGTCATCATCATCACCAACAACTCTCCCATCTTCGGGAGGGCAATCTCCATCAACATCTTCAACAACACCATCTCATCTCAAACCCTATTTCATCTCTTGTGTTCAATCTTGTTACCGGAACTATAGATTGGTGCTTGTGGGTGACTAGTAGTGTTGATTACATCTTGTAGTTGATTACTATATGGTTTATTTGGTGGAATATTATATGTTCAGATCCATTATGCGATTTAATACCTCTCTGATCATGAACATGTTTATCCTTTGTGAGTAGTTTGTTTTGTTCTTGAGGTCACGAGAGAAATCATGTTGCAAGTAATCATGTGAACTTGATATGTGTTCGATATTTTGATTGTATGTATGTTGTTATTCCCTTAGTGGTGTCATGTGAACGTCGACTACATGACACTTCACCATATTTGGTCCTAAGGGAATGCATTGTGGAGTAACAATTAGATGGTGGGTTGCGAGAGTGACAGAAGCTTAAACCCCAGTTTATGCGCTATTTTGTAAGGGACCGATTGGATCCAAAAGTTTAATGTTATGGTTAGAATTTATTCTTAATACTTTTCTCGTAGTTGCGGATGCTTGCGGGAGGGTTAATCATAAGTAGGAGGTTTGTTTAAGTAAGAACATCACCTAAGCACCGGTCCACCCACATATCAAATTATCAAAGTAGCGAACACAAATCAAACCAACATGATGAAAGTGACTAGATGAAATTCCCGTGTACCCTCAAGAACGCTTTGCTTATCATAAGAGAATATTTTGGCCGGTCCTTTGCCTCAAAAGGATTGGGATAGCTTGCTGCACTTTTGTTACTATCATTACTTGCTCGTTACAAATTATCTTGCTATGAAACTACTCCACTACTTAGAATTTCAGCACTTGCAAACATTACCTTACTGAAAAGTACTTGTCATTTCCTTCCGCTCCTTGTCAGGTTCGACAGTCCTACTTATTGAAAAGAGATACAATTGATCCCCTATACTTGTGGGTCATCATCCATATTTTGATGCCTGGAGGCAGTAGAACATGTACTTGAACCTTGGTGTGGGGGATGGGTTCAAAGGATCCTCAAAAGTTGTCACTATGCACCTGCTTCCAGGGTATGTGCCAAGCACACATTGTAGGTAGACCCTCTACCTCAGATACTGCTTTCTATGATAACCTTGCACAACATCAACAGCCATCAGTCTTGCGCTATATGCCAAACTCCTAGGTACATGCAACCCAAACTTCTTCTTGGTATGTTCGAGAACTGTCTCTACATCAGCCTTTACATTTGATCTAACTATGTTCTACACAGCTTCTGCAACCCATTCTGGAGTAACCTTTGTACTCCCTCCACAAGCTCCACAACTATGATCCATGTGGCACTTCTTGATTGTGAATGTATCTTCATGGGCTACTTTGGATGCAGTCATTCAAAATTCACATCCATTCTTCCACTCTGGGAACCAAACAATAACCCTTGATGGTTCATTCCTATGGTACTGAAAGTTTCTCAAAGTCCTAACATGGAAATTTCTCAAAGCCTTTCTAAACTCATACACATTGGTGAAGCAAAGGTCCTTGCACAGCTGCTCATGTGCATCAGGTAGCTTTGGGTCATACCATTTCCTCTCTTTCTTCTTCTTCAATCTTCTCTTCCTTCTAGAAGGTAGTCTTGGAGCCTCTCCATCTGAGTCAGAAATGCCCACATCACCAGGGAAGCAATATTCGTCAGCTTCAGGTACAAAATCTTGAAACTTTGGGATCTCTGGCTGACTGTGAGCTCTGTAAGTAGGACCTGGATTTGCTGCTGCTCTTCTCACAGGCTTCAGTTTCTTAGGCCTGCCTTTTGCCACAACTCTCTCCTCTTCACTGTCAGCCTCTTTCTCCTCCTGCCAAAACTCTGAAACATCACTTTCACCTTCAAACTTTGGTCTATCTTGTACACCATCTGTTTCTTCTTCATTTCCAATATTTTCTTCACCTCTCTTTCAAGCCTTGTAAGACATCTTTCTCCCTCTATAGTCACCCCTATCAATCTCAAAGTCTGAGGATGATTTGTCAATATCATCATCCTCTTCACCACCAGCCTGTCCATCATCCTCTTCACCACTAGCCTGTCCATCATCTCCACCATGAGCTTCTGAAATGTTCAAGTTACAGCTCTGTTGTGTGTTCAAATTTACTTCAAGAGGGTGGACCACTCCGTCTTGTGACAGACTTAACATAAAACCAGGACCCCCTCACTGGACTGCCTATTGGAATTTTTTCTTCACAAACATTGTGAGCCATGTTACATTCAACATCTCTATCTTCATTTGGCTTGGCCATAATGATATTAAACACTGTGAAATCAGAGTGGTGTATCATTTCTTCAACTGCATCTTGACTGTCCAGAAGCAATAAACCTTCCTCTCCAATCCCTTGTTCTTTTACCCAGTACATGTAGTCATCTGACCCATAGCCTTTAGTTTCTATAAGAGCTATCAAGTTAAGAAAAGTGATGTATGAAACAGAAAACCTCCTTTCCATATTATCTTTACCCTTGAAATGCAGCCTCACCTCCTAAATTTCATCATCCAGCCTGCAAACCATAATATGTTAATTGAAAAGCCTAACTAAGCGTTTTTTGCTACAAAATTCAGTGCACACTAACTATACAGTACAATAAGGAGTCTGAATCCAACAAATGCTTCTCTGAATCCACCATGAATTTCTACTAAATCTAACTAATCCTTCAGTGCTAAATGATACTGGTGGGTCCAAAACATGCCATAGAGTGTTTCCTTAACTTTTATTCAGTGCATGTTCATGTTCTAAGATGAATCACAGCAGCATCAACCTAGGTTTGGTCAAAAAAACTAACTCAATTATGCTCTGTTTTTTGAATTGAACAAGCAGAAATGCAGAAACTGTTGAAGGATCTCATCAAGAGAATAAAAATAAACTTACACCACCCCTCCAAATGCAGAGGCCCAGTGATGGGAGTTGGCCGGATCCGCATGCACAGCGCCAGCAAGAGACCTCGCCATCCTGTACTCAAGAGAGAACTGGCAATCCTTAGGCGACGGCGGTGCAGCCTGTGGTGTCCGCTGTGGCGGCGGCGCCGCCGCCAGTTGGGTTGCGGTGCTACCGCTCCCCAGCCAGTTGTCAACCTCGGAGTACTCTCCGCCTCCATCCCCCTTCCATCTCCACCCATTGAATGGCCGCCGTCGAGTGGTTTCGCCGCCGCCGACGCCATCGACTAGGCTAGAGAGGGAGATGCACGCGCGCGCGCGAGAGAGACTGAGACAAAGAGGGGGGAACAGAGGAACGACTGGATCCGTCTTGACCTGGTTGGGATGGCTCATGCGCCCTAACAGCTATCACCCGCGCTCCGTGAGCCATGTGGCCGACAAAACCCTGATGGGCGGGCCCCACATGACATAACACCCCTTAAAACATAATCGTTCGGCCACTTGGGTTTTTTGGAACAGCCCACCACTTTTGTGGTAGTTTTTTGGAAAATTAAAAAAGGTAGTTTTTTGGAACGATAGCCCGTAATGTGGTAGCTTTTTGCTATTCACTCCAAGTCTGATCCCTAGCGGCTCCAATAAGTTATGTTCCTTCATATTTGGCAAAAGCCTTCATGAACAAACAATGAAGATGTAAAATCCTTCGGTCACGTGTCGATCTCTTGAATGACAGTGCTTAGAGCAACTTCAATGCGGCGACCCATTTCGTTCGCGTGCGTCTGCTTGGGTCGGCGCGGACGGAAAAGTTAGCCGAATGCACCGACTCAAACGGATGTGCGTCCGCTTTTCGTCCACCTATCGACCCATACTGGCCCATTTATTAGCCTCATTTACGTCGGCGCGGACATGAAATGAACGCGTGTGACGCCCGCCTCCTCCTCCCCCTGGCCCGCTAGTCGGTGGCACATTAACCATCCTCTCCCACCCCAAGATCGACAGCGAACCCTCGCCCACCTCCGCCGCGTCACCGCCGCCACCCATTTCTGGTGCCTCTGCCAGCAGTCGGTGTCGACACACCTCCCCCCAACACCGCCACCTCCCACGTCGCCCCCACCACCGTCTCATCACCAACACTACAAAAAATACACTTCCGTGATGATACGTGTTTGTCATAGTAGGTCGCGTTTTTTGTCATGCATGTACATCCATGACAAATTTATGACAGAATCAAGATAGTCATACCTGTGATGTCGTAGAAGTGTTCCATGACATTACCAAAATTATCATCACAGAAGTATCCACTTCCATGACGATAAATCGCGCGTCACAGAAGTGCTTTCGTCAAGGGTGACCGACACGTGGCATCCACCGTAACGGAACGTCGTTAAGCTATCGGGTCGGGTTTTGGATCCGATAACCCGTTAACAGCCCCGACCAATGGGGATTTTCCACGTGTAAAATCATCATTGGCTAGAGGAAACACGTGCCGGCTCATCGTCGGGACAGATGTCATCCACTCACTAGACAGAAGGCGCCTATGATACGTCGACACGTGGTACGGCCCAACAAGTTTAAATGGGCCGGCCCAACTAAAGGCCCACAAGATTTTGCGGACCATAATGGGCCTGCCCAGCTAAAGGCCCACGAGATTTTGTGGACCATAATGGGCTGGCCCAGCTAAAGGCACACAAGATTTCGCGGGCCATAATGGGCCAGCCCAGGTAAGGCCCACAAGATTTTTGTGTGCCGTAATGGGCCGGCCCAGGTAAAGGCCCACAAGATTCTTGCGGATCATAATGGGCCGGCCCAGCTAAAGGCCCACGAGATTTCGCCGACATTAATGGGCCAGCCCAGCTGTAGGCCCACAAGATTTTGAGGACCCTAGTAGGCCGGCCCATTAACTGCCTGACATGTTTTGGGCCAAATACCGGCCCATATTTGATCCGGTCCATTAATGGCCTGCCATGCTCCGGGCCTAATAGTGGCCCATATGAGATCCGGCCCGTTAAAGGCCTACCACGTTTGGGCCAAATTACGGCCCAGATCAGGTCCGACCCTTTAAGAGGCTTTGGGCTCAATTATGGCCCATATCAGATTCGGCCCGTCAACTGGACACTATGCTTTTGGGCCCACTTGCTAAAGGCCCACTTAGTAATTAGGCCTGATAATAGTTTTGCCCTGTTAAGGTCCCGTTTAACATTTTGGCCCTATATTAATTTCAGCCTGTTAAAAGCCCGTCATATAGTTGGGCCTAAATACGGCCTGGTTTGCATCCGACCTGCTCGCAGCCGATATCTGATTGGGCCAAACAAGGACCAAGACAATTTTTTGGCCAGTTAAAAGCCTGTGATTTTATTCGCACAATCATGGGTCGGGGTTCATTTCGGGCTGCTGCCGGCCCATGAGCTGTTCGGCACGTTTCAGGCCCAACCTACATCGTGATTGCATGACGGCCCGATTATGTACCATAATTTTACGGTTTGGCCGGTTTACTGCGAAGACAGGATATATATACAGTAAAATAACTGCAGCATCGTGAATAAGAAAAAACCTACACTATACAATAAAGAAATTACGGCATATTACATCCACTGGGCATCAAAGTTTGCCACTATGATAATAAAGCACAAGCAGACAGCAGATTACATACACTGGGCATCAAAGATCGCCATTAGTGCAAATAAACACACCGACAAAATAATATACAAAACCGACAGCACTTCAATAGAGTTCAAGAAAGGTTAGCCCTGCTGGGGAGCTGCAGCGCAAGCAGCTGAGCAAGATGATGAGACTGCGCTTGTTCAACACTTATATCTTCCTCACTCTAAAAGATAAACAAGCAGACAGATGACAGGTTTTGCACATAAAAGTATCAGTGCTGACAATTCATCACATTTCTTACTGACGAATAAAGTGACACAGTTTAAATTTGCATTAACACAATATGGTATTGTTCAGGTCAAGACATGACAGGAAATGACATTGTGAAGGAGTTGGCAGCTTCACGACACCACTGGATTACAGATCAAGAACTCATAAGTATCAATGGTTAGTGTGCTGTCAATTTATACCATTTCAGATTGGCAAATAAAGAGACAGTTTAAATAATAGTAGAATGATATGACATTGTTCATAGTTAAGACATTGCAGAATATGACATTGTGCTGTAGTGGGTAGGTTCACCACACCACTGGATTACGGATGAAGAACAGAAGCATACATGCAGTGCAAAAGAAGATCACTTGCTCTGTATAGTTTAATTTACATGGTATGAAGAAGGAACTTGGTTGTACAACTGAAAACTTAAATTGAGAAAGGACAAACTTTTGTTTATGAACTACATATAAGAAACTTTAAACAAGCAATTTGATTCAAACACCAAAAATAAACAGTTGTTGCAGTCATGCCTAACCAAATATATACAACAAAGTTTGAAGGCTTGAGATGGACAAACTTACATTATTGGTGAAGACAGGCTCTATAAAGGCCTTGTCCATGCTGATGGGGGGGCAATTCAAGAAGTATACCACAGAATCTTCTTCAAAAGTATTGCCTTTATTCTACATTTTGTTAAGAGTAAATATAGATGTGATAATATACGAAAAATGGAGAATATTTAAGATAAGATGAAGAGTGATGCTACATAACCAAGTAGCTATAAATGTAAGTGCAGCGATACAGGCAAAAGGTACAGCCAAGAGCAATGCACGGCTAAACTTCTTCAGTACCAACCTTATGGTAAGAGTAAATATAGATCTGATGTGTAGGAAATGGAGGGCAAATGAAAATAAGCTGCAGAGTGATGGTACATGAACAACTACCTGTCATTATAAGTACACTGATAAAGGACAGCATGTACTTACAAGAACAATGTAGAGCTAAAACAACATTGCATTGGATATATTCTACACTAATGTAACCATTCATACAGATCAGATAATTTGGAGCGAACAATTGATAAGCAAGCTATCATGCATACTGCTGTCACATAATGAACCAAGTATGTATGCAAGTACAGTGATATAGGACAACAGGTACTAACAAGAGCAAAGCAGCGGGCAGCATATTTGCGATATCCTGTTGTTCTTGTCAAACCGGAATTCTTCTTCGAGCAGATTTCCTGCAAAAAAGATCCGTAAGGCACATGCGGAAAAGTAGAAGTTCAAATTGTCATGTGATTTCATAGACAGTACCTCATCCTGGGAATGAGACCAGTGCATAACAAGGATTTTCCATTCAATGTCTTCTAAATTTAGCACAGGAGACTTCACGGGAAATTCGTTTATAGACTTGCCATCGAAGTGTGATTTCCTCAGGTAACACCGATACTGTTTCAATGCTTCCTTGAAAAGCACAAGCAAGCTTTGCTCGTCATGACAACAATGTAATGTAAATCATTGATCTGTTCAATCAGCAGAAAATAGGAAAATAATAACCATGAATAATAGCACTTACACGTAACTTGGACAGGAAGATGTGAAAATGGCGTTTGTCTTCACAATAATCTTCCCATGATGGGAATATATGCACGTAGTCCCTAACAACACTAAAAGCATTCTCTTTTAAACTGGGAATAAATGGAACGGGGTTCCAATCTGTAGGAATTGGCCGTCTCTACAGTTGGGATAGGTCTTCGGCCGGTGGACTTGTTGTACTTTTTGCTGGAGTGGGATTTTTCTGTGGTACAGCTGGTGCTATGGAAAATGAAATCGGTATACCTTTTGCTGGAGTGCAGGTCCTGTGTGGTGGGGCTAGTGGTGTGGCCAATGAAGTATGGGTACAATCTGCTGGAGTCGGTCCTACGTTTTGTGTCACTGGTTGTACAGCCAATATAAGTGGGGTGCTGTCTGATTTCTCCAGCACAACCACATTTTTCAAGGACTTTGCTGGTGCTCCTTCAGGTTTGGCAATCACCCTCTTCCTTTTTTATGTTTGATGCACAAGAACAACATTTGAGTGGAAAAACATGGTATGATGACAGATGGAATATGTATTGATAATGGATGGGCGTGGCATCTCGACATATATGATGAGTAAACTAAGCGTATGGTGGTGCAACAAATTAGAAGAAATGCAAGACAACACATGCAAGATACGCGCAATCAATAAAACCTTGCCAAATTAGAACAGGCACCTTCATGGGTGAACAGGACAGGCCATCTGCCTTTGACTCCTCGAGGTTAGAATAGTCAGTAAGATGATATTCTGAACAAGAATCAACAGGTGGGGAGCGTACGAGTTTCATTGCTTCCAGAATGGCACTCAATGCCTTGCTGCCAATTTTGTAAGTCATTGCAGTGTTCCACAATATTCTTCTGATGCGCGGATTCTGATATTCATTGTAATTGCGTATAATATCTGAGAACCATGAAAACATAAATAATTATGAGATTATCTTTGTAATGCAGATGATATTCTAATATAGGGGCGCCCCTGTAAACACTTGTGTGCTAACACTAAATTGTGATGAGAGAGCTCATGTGTGCTGTAATATGGTGCGTGCATTTATATAATCTGGCACAAGTACACAAAAAAATAGGCTCCAGAAGTAAGGATAGCTGGCAGATGATAGGTTCATAATATATTGTATAGAGAGTTTATTGCCAAACCATGATAACAAGAGCACACAACAACTAGGCAGATCATAGTGTACATAACAGGGGTACACCATAACTAGGATATATAAATCGGGAAAGTGGAATTGGCTGGAAATTACGGTGTTGTATTGCCGCTAGTAATTGAAAGCCTATCGATCACGTACAGGCCAGCTCTATCAGCTGTTGACTGCAGATGTCCCTGCTCCCTTTCCTGACAAGGAACATACTGTGCTTCCCATACAGAACATCGCGCGGGCCGCCGGCCGAACCACCGGCCCCACCGCCTATGTTCCTCCGCCACCCCCACCCCCGCCCCCACCGGCGTCGAGTTTTCTTTGTTCGACGAGGCCCCACCACGCCCCACAACCACCGTCCTCACCCGAGCCCCTTCGATCGCACCGGTGAACTCCGGCGAGCTCTAAAAAATCGACTGACCCGATTTTGAAATTTAGTCTACTGTGATTTAACTAGTGTGGAATATAAAAAGGGAAAACCATAAGCATTGCCAGGATGGTGTTGAGCGTGCCATGGCGGATCTGAAGGTGCAAACCAGACAAAGGCAACTTCGCAACCAAGACAAGAAATCAGAGTAAAGCAGTGGCGATCTATTTTCTTGCTGCGATAAATAAGTTGAGCAGATACGAAAGAGTACCGCCTTTGGTGCGGCGCCGTGTACGCATCTACTGAGAATTTGACGGTGCTGCGGTAGCGATGGCTGTCGGCGGCGTGGAAGCAGATCTAGGAGGGTAGATGGTGGCGGCAGGGCGCGGTGGACCAGACGGCCGTAGGAGCGGCACCGGCAAGGTGGACGACGGCGGGGATGAAGCGAGAGGACGGAATGCAAGGATCCCGGTCCAAAGCCGTGGATGAGAGAGTCAATCTCTTATAATGGACGGTGGCGTCGGGGTATCAACTCCGGCATGGTGGAGGAGGACGGCGGTGGATGGGGTGGCGGACGGCGGCGGACGGAGGAGGATGGGGTGGAGAGGGTGTTTTGGCGCCCACGGAGTACGAATGGGGAAAAGGGAGGTAGAGAGGAAGGGGGAAACCATGTATTCAGGGCGCGCTTGTCTCAAATGCGAGGAAATTTACAAACTTAGCCCCCGTTTCAAATTTCTACTACATCACAGCAACACCAGTCGGTTAGGGATAGGACGGTAATCTCGCATACACCGAATATTTGCCGACGAGAGTTTGTTTTTGGCGCCCACCGTGTATGAATATGAATCGGGGAGGGAGTCGATTTCGGCCGAGGACACACTGTGTTTTGGCGCCCACCGTGTATGAATCCGGGTGAGAGGCGGTTACGTCACGTTTGGGTGAAATTACAAACCTACCCCTATCGAAACCTATAGAAATCCAGCATATAGGCTTTGCGTGGCAGGGATAGGCAGTAGTGATTTCCATCTCGCAGATTTTGGTTTCGGGCGGTTACTGCGACTTTTCCCGCTTCGTTCAAATTTTGCAGAGTGCACGTTTACCGTGCCAACTCAATTCGAATCCCGTTTGTATTCTTTTTTTTCTTCGGGCGGGATCCATTTTCAATTGGAATTACATTCTATATACATCATTTTTTATATATACTTTCAAAAGCACAACACCATTTATACATAAATACGGTTTACAAATGGCATGATCTCGATTCATAAAGTTGTATCCATCAATTTGGATTTTCAAATATTTGAAACCACTTTATGTTGAAATCCAATGTATGCATTCCTCGCTAACTGTCTCCAATTAATGTGTGTTTCATGCGGGTTTTTTTACTTCTCAAACATGTATAATGTGTTTCACACACGCAACATATAGTGTAATCCCGTTTAGACATTAATTGCATATAAACCATGCATTGTTTGTAATTGAAGAATCTATGGATCACCAATATTGATAAACTATATAACATTACACGTTTGCCCAAATTCAAATGAATATGCATGTTTGATACACCAATTTGCATTATGATATTATCGATGTCGTGATCTCCAGTTTAAATATTTAAATCCCCTTTAATCCAGATATTCGTCTCATATAGCTATCACTCATGCTTATATAGGACTATCTCTCTAGACCTATATGCGTTCATCGTCTCTCAGGTATCTCTCGTGCTACCTGTATGTCGACAATGATATTTTATCTTCGTAAACACTGGCGATACTCTCTCCCTCGACCTTCATCACTCTATCTCTCTCTAAGTATATCTCGCTCCCTGCTATGTGTCTCTAACTATGATTCTGTTGGGGAACATAGTAATTTCAAAAAAATTCCTACGCACACGCAAGATCATGGTGATGCATAGCAACGAGAGGGGAGAGTGTTGTCTACATACCCTCGTAGACCGAAGCGGAAGCGTTGACGCAACGTAGAGGAAGTAGTCGTACGTCTTCCCGGTCCAACCGATCCAAGCACCGTTACTCCGGCACCTCCGAGTTCTTAGCACACGTTCAACTCGATGACGCTCCCCGGGCTCCGATCCAGCAAAGCTTCGGGGATGAGTTTCATCAGCACGACGGCGTGATGACGATGATGATGTTCTACCGACGCAGGGCTTCGCCTAAGCACCGCAACGATATGACCGAGGTGGAATATGGTGGAAGGGGGCACCGCACACGGCTAAGGAACGATCACGATGATCAACTTGTGTGTTCTAGGGTGCCCCCTTGCCCCCGTATATAAAGGAGGGGAGGGGAGGGCGCGGCCGGCCCCCAAGGGGTGCGCCAGGAGGAGTCCTACTCCCACCGGGTGTAGGACTCCTCTCCCTTGCCTTGTAGGAGAAGGAAGGAGAGAGGGGTAAAGGAAAAAGGGGGGCGCCGCCCCCCCCTTCCTTGTCCTATTCGGACTAGGGGGGAGGGGCGCGCGGCCTGCCCTGGCCGCCCCTCCTCTTTTCCCTTAAGGCCCATATGGGCCCATTAACCCTCGGGGGGGTTCCGGTAACCCCCCGGTACTCCAGTAAAATGCCAATTTCACTCGGAACCATTCCGATGTCCAAATATAGGCTTCCAATATATCGATCTTTATGTCTCGACCATTTAAAGACTCCTCGTCATGTCCGTGATCACATCCGGGACTCCAAACTAACTTCGGTACATCAAAATGCATAAACTCATAATAACTGTCATCGTAACTTTAAGCGTGCGGACCCTACGGTTCGAGAACAATGTAGACATGACCGAGACACGTCTCCGGTCAATAACCAATAGCGGGACCTGGATGACCATATTGGCTCCTACATATTCTACGAAGATCTTTATCGGTCAGACCGCATAACAATATACGTTGTTCCCTTTGTCATCGGTATGTTACTTGCCCGAGATTCGATCGTCGGTATCCAATACCTAGTTCAATCTCGTTGCCGGCAAGTCTCTTTACTCGTTCCGTAATACATCATCTCACAACTAACATATTAGTTGTAATGCTTGCAAGGCTTATGTGATGTGCATTACCGAGAGGGCCCAGAGATACCTCTCTGACTATCGGAGTGACAAATCCTAATCTCGAAATACGCCAACCCAACAAGTACCTTTGGAGACACCTGTAGAGCACCTTTATAATCACCCAGTTACGTTGTAACGTTTGGTAGCACACAAAGTGTTCCTCCGATAAACGGGAGTTGCATAATCTCATAGTGATAGGAACATGTATAAGTCATGAAGAAAGCAATAGCAACATACTAAACGATCGGGTGCTAAGCTAATGGAATGGGTCATGTCAATCAGATCATTCAACTAGTGATGTGACCTCGTTAATCAAATAACAACTCTTCGTTCATGGTTAGTAAACATAACCATCTTTGATTAACGAGCTAGTCAAGTAGAGGCATACTAGTGACATTCTATTTGTTTATATATTCACACATGTATTATGTTTCCGGCTAATACAATTCTAGCATGAATAATAAACATTTATCATGATACATGAGGAAATAAATAATAACTTTATTATTGCCTCTAGGGTATATTTCCTTCAGATTCTCCATGTGGAATCTATTTCTCTCACACAAACACAAACCTTTGTCTCCCGGGGTCTCATTTCTCTCTACTATTCCCATGTGTGCCACTCGCACACCACTCATACAGAGATGTCTTTCGCACACTATTCCTCTTCAATATCTCTTTCTCACACACAAACACAAATTCTGTCTCCCAGGGTCTCATATTTCTCCATTGTTCTCTTGTATGTCGCTCACACACACCCTCTCTCCCTAGAGATATCTTGTGTTCCCTCGTATTTCTCTCTAGCTATCACTCTCGTTGTGAAATATCTTTCTCTCTCGCAGACACAAAACTCCGTCTCTCTGGATTTCTATCTGATATCTGTTTGTATGTGACTCACACGCACCCTCTCTCTATCTCTCTCACACCCACACACATAGCCCAGCCTTCTGATCCACTCGACTCCTATCTCTAACGCACACTAGCTAGCATCTTTATCTTTCTATTTATCAGTTTCTCCATCAACCTTCTTTCTCGCCCTCACTCTTGATTCCTATCACGCACACTACACATGTTTCTCTCTACATGCAGTCAAGTGCCCTCACACACACATATATAACTTCACCCTTTGAACCACCCGACGGTCATCTCCAACACCAAAACTAGCGGATGTCCCTCTAGCTAGCATCTCCATCTCTGTATCTATCTGTAGTTTCTCCGTCAACATTTCTTTCTCGCACGAAGTCTTGCTTCTTATCACCCACACTATATATGTCTCTCCATACATATGCATTTATAAGTTGGTCTCTTTTGCACAATCGTTGCGCCTCACTCCCTCTGCTCGCCGTAGATGCATGCTCCAGCCCACGCCACTATCTCTTAAAGACAAAAACACATGCTCAATTGTCGGGACTTCTTCCATGCATTCTCACATGCATGCATATTGTCATACCAATCCATCTCTCCCCTGCCGTTGATCTTATGACTTATGTCTTCTTTCTTTTATCTCGATCATGCACGCGCGCACACACACACACACATCCCACGTATACATGTATACCTCTCACACATGCACGTTCAAGGTCTGTATGTCTCCATACGTAGTTAATTACCATCAATCCTAACGCCACATCGAATCGTTCTCCTCTTTTGTGCACATAACTTCCGCCTGGATGGGTAAAACACACACTCACACTTAACAATCTCCTTCTAGCTACCCCCTCCCCGCCTCTCACTCTTCCCCTATATCCCCGAAACCAATAAGACCATCCCTTAGTTTAATTCCTGCCTACCTGCACCATCGATATATAGTAGTATTCCTCGGTGTCTCTCGAACAAACACGTTCTCTCAAAGTCGACTCCTCTCACGTGCACACACCTTCTCTTCCCTCTCTATGAGCATTTTCTCTCTCGCACCCCATCGTTCGTGGCCTCTGCCATACACATCACCTCTCTATGATGACCCCGCGACACACTGCCATACACACTTAAATTGCATCCGCCACAGAGGACCCCGCGACACACACACACACGCACGCACCCCCCCAACACACACACACTAAGACTCCATCTCTCGCTCTCTCTCTCTCTCACACACACACACACAAGCACGCACGCACGCCCCCCACACACACACACTAAGACTCCATCTCTCGCCCTCTCTCTCTCACACACACAAACTAAGACTCCATCCCTCTCTCTCTCTCTCTCTCACACACACACACACACCCCACACACACTAAGACTCCATCTCACACACACATGCTCTAGGCGGAGCATTTGTTCCTACCACCCTTCATCCAACCTTACCCGTATGATAAACAATCACCTTTATTTACTTGCATAACATGGACAAATTCCACTTTACTTTAGTAGTCAGCAAACTTATCATCTGTACCCTTATAAAAAACGAGTTGGTGGTGATGGTGTGCCTGCCATCTTGTAATACAGACCGTATGATCTATATCTGAGGATAGAAAGCAAACTATGATAATTTTACAAAAGATACCCGCACCTCTCTCCACATCATTATCTCCCGCAACCTCATTGCTTAGCAATTAAAAAAGGAATAATTCTCTGGAATAATCTAGCATGCATGGTGGCCGCTGCTGCCTGCCGGCGCCGTCCATCCCCATGCCTCCGCCCATTCCGACCACCAGTCACCACCACGCTCCACTCCTCCTCGCCTTATCTCTCGTTTTTCATTTTTTCAATGACATTCTCGAGATACCAGTTTTCCGATAAAATTCTCGAGATATCATTAGTTTTTACATATGGGATTACTCCTGCATGGGTCAATCACAATAGGTGTTCTGTAAAAAAAATGCATATTGATGTTCTGTGCAATGCACGAGAATCTTGCTTGTAATTATATAACGCAAATCACGAGCAGGAAGTGACATTTTTTTGACACAACCACGTTAACATGGCCACGTAAATCACTAGCTAAAGTAAATACCATTCTACTTATATCCCGATACAAAAGGTTGAGTACACGTCTAGAGTCGCACACACGCACTCTGTCTCTCAGAATATCTCTGACACACACACTAGTTACCTGACGCCCACTTAAGCAGACACGTATGTTACAATTTGTGCACCCGCGGGTACACGTGATGCTGCGCATTTATTTAAGCCGGAAGGCGAACCCAAACAGTAGCTGCATTCATTCCCCTCCCGCCTCCTCTTCTCTGGTCGCCGTCGCCCGGTAGCCATGGGCCGGCCGAAGGTAACAACATACACCATACTCCCGCCGGAGCGGCGCTTCGATATGGAAATTTTAGTGGTCATGCATGCATCTTTTTGTGCTAGCACTCCTATATAAGGGCTGACCGGTCGCTTCCCGCGGACGTTTCGCGGGCGGTGGAAGAGGAAGGAGAAGGGAAGCGGGCTGTGGAGTAACGTTTTTTACCACAATTTCTTAGGAAACTGAGTGCAATAATTGAGTAGTTTTGCAAACTACCAGTACTACACCTGACACGGTTCAAAACCTATACTCCCTTGCCAGCGCGCGCTTCCCGCGTGAAACGTTCAGCATCGCCCTGGAGCGTCAGTGCCGCATTAATGCCCGGCCAGAGCAGAGGCGACCTCTCACTGGCGCCGGCTTTGAAGTGGCGTGACGGCCGAGAGAGCGTCGCTTCCCGGTGCACGCGACTGCTCCGCGTCGAGACTGGTCATAGGCCCTGTTTGGATCCATGGGTTAGAGTTAGTTTGAGCTAGTTGGGGCTCAAATAGCCCTAAACTATCCAAGCATGAGGGTTTAAATTGGAGCAAGTTGCACCGAACCCACCAAAAAAAACTATCCCACCCAAGAGGTTTTAACTGGAGATAGTTCTCATTGGGACCACTGAAAAATTACTTTTCTCTCTCCATGAAGTGCATTTATTATCAATCTAACCCTGTCACCCAAACACCTCTTTGGCTACAGTTAGTTCAGGGTTAGTCATGAGTTAGTCTAACCTGTAGCTAAGTTAGACTATCAAACAGGAGCAATATAGGACATGCAAGTTGCTAAAAGCATACAAGCAAATTTGTACGTGAAAGGATTTTTTCTTTTTGAAAACGAAACGTGAAAGGAATTTTTTTAGAATGCTCTTGGCATGTCGCTAACATGTGATAGTTAACCGACCTCAATAGACGGCAGAAACACCAGCCCACCGCACTTTGATAGAGACGAGGAGGGAGAAGCGATACAGGCTGCTGATTACTAGAGATAGGTGTCGCACGGAAGCCAAGAAATATGGTGATAGCGTGAGTTAGCCATGTACTAGTATGATATTGTACTACACTGGGCTGCCGTGTTTCGTACTCTTCCAGTCCACTGTGGAGATGATTGGTTAATTTTATATCGCTGAATAATATTAAATATTATGAGTGCAGACGCTCCACCACGAGGTTCCTTGCTCCTTCTCGGTCGTCCGAAATCTATGTTCTTCCACTCTATTTTTTTTACGTGAGCTTTTTTCATCCTTTTGCCAACACGCGAGACATCTAGCATCAAGGTGCACGTGTTATGCAAGGATCGTTCCATCTATATGAAGAACACGTGGGACTGGAACTACGAGACGAACATGTACCCAGGAGTGGACGTACGAACCAGAGTAATGTAGCGCAGTAAGTGAAGTAGAAAGGCACAAATGGTATGAACATGCGTGGCATATAGGGTGTGTTTGGTTGCGTTCTCGTCTCAGCATAGTTGTTCCCTCTTCATGCATGCTCAACTCAACACCCCTCTTCATGCATGCTCTCTTCATGCATGCTTCTAGTGTATTTGTGCTAAACTAGTGTGGACTCATGTACTCTCCATACACTCTACCAAACACCCAAAAGTAGGTCCAGAAGGGAACTCTTGGGCGGCATTTGTCTCTTACTACGTACTACCACTAAATGTTGTACGTGCAATGCACGGTGATGTTATGGAGTACGTGCCTAAGTACTCTATTACTACTATATTAGTTGGAGGCACATATTAACTTTTATATTTGTTTACGTGTATGCCCCGAGACCTTCCAACTAGACGTGTCTTTGTCTCCAGGTTGCACTTTGTATCATTCATACCACTAAGTACTACTACGTGTGGTCTCCGACCCAGAAGTGGAAGAAGTGGAGACGCTCTACCATGCTATTTTTTTATGCTGGGCTCTACCACGCTGTTCATATCCCACTCCTTTCGCTGATGTGTGGGACATCCAGCACGTGTCGTGTTTGGCACCCTTTGTCGTAAGAGTTGAAACGCTAGCATTCATCAGAAATAAAAAATAATTATCAATCGACAGTGATACTATTTTTTTGCGAACCAATCGGCAGTGATACTATACCACGTGGTTTCCTTGCTCCTCGATATCGGAAAGAATACTTCCGTTCGCCAACATGTGGGACGTCGACCATCCTGGTCCACTTGCCATGCACGCAGAACTCCAAGGGAGTCACCCAGGTCGTCGCGCCGCTGTAACAATGACTAATGAGCCGTCAAATCACAGGCCCACTTCCCACTTTCAAGTTGCTTGGACGAAGGAACCATCACGACTTCGTTGAATTCCGCTTCTTGAAGAAAACTACTGTACCAGTTGTACTGCTAGCTACAGTAGTTACTCCAACAGAGGCCTCCTTTCATTCATAGGATAGAAATATGAAAATCATAGGAAGTGAGATGACATGCATCTCAATTCCTATAGAGAAAGAGATGCCATTTTATGCTTAGGATAGGAATTTTTCCATTTAGTCTAGGCTAATATACTGGTAATTTGCTCTGAAAACTACAGTAGTAACTAGTAGTACTGGTACATGCTCGTACTCAGACACACACACACACACTAACTACTAGTACTAATACTTCTCACATGCTGGCCAGACGCCGTCGTTCTCCTTCCCGACTTTGTCGATGACACCCCACCGTGCTTGGATCTCCGCCGACCTCTCCGCAGCAGCGCGTGCGTACTTTTCTTTCTTGCGGCGGAGGGCCTCTATTTTCTTGAGTGCTTTCTGACTTTTCCGCTCCCTCTGTGCGGCTTTGAACGCCTCTTGCTCTACCGCCCATTCGGCCTTGGCATCTTCAAATTCCTCCCATATAGTTGTGAAGTCGCGAGCGGCGATGAACTCGGCACGGCGGGATGCCATCGCTTCCCTACCAATTTGTGTGCGGTCGTGGGCGGCGAGGAACTCGGCGCGGCGGGATGCCATCGCTGCCTTATCGGTTAGTGTGCGGCGCGGTGGCATGAACGACGCTTGGTGAGAGCTCTGGGGTGGAGTGGACGGACAACCGTATAGTGCATTGGTTTGTCAAGAGCTCAAGGACAGAAGACGAAGCAAATTTGGATTCCCCTTCAATCCTGGTCATTTATTACCGAGTAAAATGCATTGGCGGTCATCGAACTTGTCTTGATAGCTCACTTTGATCATTGTATACGAGATATGGTGATTATACGGTCACTGGCTCAGCGTATAGCTCCGTATTTCTCTGGTTGACCAGTCAAACAGTCCGCATGCGCCTCATCAGCTCATGTTCTTTATCTATCTACGCGGGCCTACCTGTTAATGGAGAAAGAAATACTGTAAAAACCAAAATTATGCTAGAGTCCGGACCGCTTCCGGAGCCCGCTCTCACCGCCCTGGCCCCTCAAGACGCCAGCTCCCTGCCGCATGCATGCATAGCAAGTAGTACTCCTTATGTGGAGGAGAGAGAAGCATTGACAAAGTCAATGAGTGGGCTCTGCAAGAGCCCGTCTCTACACGTGCTCCTTGGTATAAAAAAATAATTCTAAAAAAAGGCATATAAAACAATTGTGTCTTAAAAAAAGAAAGGTATAAAACATTTGAGAAGAAATAGATAGAGAGAAAGTGAGAAAAAGTTGTAACCTGGGCATTACATGAGGAAGGAGGGAGTGGTGCACATGCCAAGTTCACTGGGCAGCCGTGTTTCACACTCCTCCGTCGTAACAGTGGAGACAATAGCT
This sequence comes from Aegilops umbellulata, assembly GCA_032464435.1. NCBI lineage: Eukaryota > Viridiplantae > Streptophyta > Magnoliopsida > Poales > Poaceae > Aegilops > Aegilops umbellulata. The sequence continues at coordinate 55,410,351 of CP136057.1, forward strand.
TTCATAAAAAATAAACAATGAATATTCGTTGCTCGTCCTCTATATCAGAAAGAATACTTTCATTCGCCGACATGTGGGACGTCGACCATCCTGGTCGACTTGCCATGCACAAAATTATCCTGGTCTACCCCGGTCATGACTTCGTTGAATTCCGCTTCTTCAAGAAAACTTACTGTACCCGCAATACTGCTACCACATGCGAAGACTGGACGACACTGTACCACATCATATCACTAAAACCCACTAGGCCAAACTAGCCCACCTAGGTCACCTATTTTGGAACGGAGGGAGCACGTCTCTGCACTGCTATGATTTTGTGTTGCACGTCATATCACTGAAACCCGCTAGGCCAAACTAGCCCGCCTAGGTCATCGATCGCTAAGCCTACAATTTTAGGAGCTAGGGCTATTGGTCGATCGACGAGGGATAAGTATAAGCGTACCACGAGCTCATCAGCCCCAGCGTTTCTCTTCGGTGAGCGTTTTGCAAGTAGTACTATAGCTCGCACAGTAGCTAGCCTACTAACACCAAGAATCATCAAACAAGCCCTGCTGATATGATGAACAGTTCAAACTTACATCTAATCATGCCATATATTACATCAAAAGCTGGATAGGATACATCTGTTTCCATAACTCGGAGAGGGTTCGCATGATTCACTATCAAACAAAAGTAGCAATATCCGCCCACACAAGACAGTGCACTAGCCCTAAGATGGTTTGATAAAACGCGTCGTTCTGGTAATTAAACACAGGGCAATGCGAACTACCCTGAAGGATTAGCGCGACCAACTATTTCTTGTCATCGATCTCTCGGGCAATGACCACAGCACAGACAGCGGCATGGGAATCGATTTCTGGGGTGATGTCCGCAGGACTGATCGCGACATCGGAATCGATCTCTGGGGCGATGTCCATAGGATGGACAGCGGCATCGGAATCGATCTCCGGGCGATGCCAACAGGACGGGCCACGACATCGGAATCATCAAGGACGTCCACCGGCACCTGCACAACCCTAACATATTAGCAAGCACATTGCAAAATAATCAAAAACCACAACTATGGTAATAAGCCATTATTTTTTACCTTGTGCAGCTCACCGGGGGATCTCATCCCTCCGGGGGCCATCTCCTCGTCCTCGATGGGGGCCATCACCTTGCCAGGGGAATACAGCTTCTCAACGGCGACTATCTCCTCAAACTCGGTCTTGAGCCTCACATAGGTGGCAATCAGAGTTCCTGGGGTAGGCACGGTGGGGCCCTTGCTGTCCTTCCAACTTTATTTGAGGAGTCCGTCCGCCAACGTCCTCAACTCTTGGGCATGTGCTTGTTTCTTGGAGTTCTTCGTCTCCATGGGTTGGCCCGTCAACATGGTCAACTCGTTGGTCGGTGCTCGCTTCCTGGAGATCACTGTCTCTAGTGGGTTGTCCGCCGGCAACTCTTTGCCTAGTGATCCAGGATCCATCAATGAACTGACAAACAAAAAGCAATCGAAAGGAAACCACAATCGCAATGAAAACGGGAAAAGAATAGGATGTGAGAATCGGTCGGTGCTTCGCAAAAAGAAGATTCTTGGAATGAAAATATAGCAGCATAACTGATTCGCCCACCTTTCCTTCGTCGGTACAGAAGAAAAATGGCAGAAGTGAGTAGCCTGGAATGAGGTTTTCTTCAAGAAAGGGAAGAAAGGGCTTGAACGAGCGTTCTAGTGAAATGATGGTTGCTTCGTCTAGTCCAACTTGGAGGCCACCTTACCACTGTTGGTAAAGGTGTGGGTTTTGTGATATGACGGGTCATGACGGCCACACCAGGGTGACAGGTGAGTCTCGACTGTAGCACTTCGCTATGATTTGGTGGATGGCATGCGGGCCCGGATGCTTTGAAATGTCCCGCATGTAGATAGAGCGGCTAGTCATATAGGAGTGCTCAATATTGTGCACCGCGACCAAGGTGGAGAGGAAAACGAGAGAACTACGTAATTAATGCATGAGTTTAATTAGGGTAGTTTTGTAGAGTACGAGATACATTCCTCCAATCGCAAAGTGCCTTGGTTCATGGGATTTGAGATTTGAGCCCTATAAACCGGAAGGGAGGGAGTACTACACACGGTGTAGTCTAGTCACTTGTTGAAATCTCTAGAAAGGCAAATACTCCTTTCCGATTTACAGGGCTATACTACTCCCTCCGTCTAGGTGTGTAAGTCATCTTAATGAAAAGCAAATAGTCCCAAAACACTTAGGCTCGGTGCATTAACTTCTACCTTGTTTCTTGTTTCTTGACATATCAACCAATAAGAGATGAGAGGTGAGCATGCTTTTAATGACTTGCAATGGCTAGTTCATTGCATGTAATGCTACTAATTAGCAAATAAACATTGGTGACCCCAGGAGGAAACGATGCTAAGCGCGTGGACCTATGCAGAATGAGTATCAACCAATGGATAATGGAGTTTAATTGTTAAACAATAGCAATTTTGTCTCATGCAAGAGCCTGGCTAGTACTCCAAGGAACCGCACCACACGAGCGTTCGCAACTGCCACGTTCGGGTTGCGCTTGGCTCTTCGCCTCTTTGAGAAGACGAACAATAATGATGTTCCTCCTACTTCTACAGTATCGAATCCACTGCTGCATGTCCGTCCACCTCGTGCGGGAGGGATAGCGAAAGCTTCAACTTACTGTTCCTGCCTTTGCGTCTATGACAGGTGGGCCCAACAGGTGGTTGGCCCTCCTATCATGCAGCCAAAGGCAGGTGCAGTTAAGGCACCAGAGCTCAGTCCACGAGGGAGAGGGCATTGTAGTAATCAAATTTCTCGGTCTTGTATGAGTTGACGAAGATAGGGGTTGCTTGCTTGCTAGGGTTGCTCACTACGTATATATAGGTCGGAGCCTCTGCGCTTGCTTGCTAGGGTTGCTCTATTCACACACTCTCATCCTCTCCAGATTTAAACAAGATAGGGGTAGTAACACTGTCTTTCTCCCTTAAAAAAACACTGGCTTTCTATCCTCACTGCTAGTTACAGATCTGGATGTATCCCCCTTCGCCGGTGAAGGGGAGGAGGGGCAGCGTTTAGGCCGTCGTCGACAGTGAGGGAGGAGACCCACTGCCGGCCGCACCATTATCTCTGGCCGAGCGCCGGCGCGGGAGGTCCTCCAATCCCGTCGTCCTTGCTTGTGGGCGGATCCGGCCTCCCGCCGCCCACCTATCCACATCCCGATGACCTTTAGGTATATCTTTGTTCGAAACCGCCTTAGCTCTACTTCCCCAGCTCGCTTCGTCGCTGCATGTGCATCATTTCTACCTCTCAGCCCCTCTCAATCGGATGGTCCAACGTCACATATATTTTTTTCTTCTATTGTTAGTGGTAAAGCTACTTCATGGAGTCGAATCTTGTACTCCCTCCATCCGAAAATACTTGTCATTGAAATGGATGTATCTAGATGTATTTTAGTTCTAGACACATCCATTTTGATGACAAGTAATTCCGGATGGAGGGAGTACTTGGTTCAAACAAGAAATAAAGTGGGGGTGGGGGGATTTAGTATGTACATCGGACTTGGTACAAACAGGAAGGAAAGGGGGTGAAAGTAGTACAGACTGGTCATCCAACCGGTCTCTTGGTCGAGAAGGGAAATATAGGGGTAACGTTGTACACAGTGGTATGACCAGGACTAGATTTGTTATCCACACATAGGAGTAGGTGGCTAGAGTGGACAAAAATGGGACCAACCAAGATATGTTTCTTGGATGTTTGTTTCTCGGGGCAACAAACTATGAATCACCACTTTATGCCCATGTTTATGTACATGGTGCTGGACTGCTGGTGCACCGACTGTCCCATGTCCTTATACCAAATATTTAGGCTCCCTTCGGAATAAAGGGCCAGAAAACATAGGTCTTGATGAAAATAGAGGAATTGGAAAGGAATGTAGGTATAAATCTATGGAACAGCGAACCGAAGGAAACTCTCAAGAGAATGTGTCCGGATGGACTACGAAATGTACAGATTTGTTTTTTTAGAGTAGCATGCTTGGCAGTATGAGATGCTATTTGTTTATTCAGCTGCAGAGTGACTACTCTTGTCCTCACCTCACGTACCACACATAGGTTGATTTTTTTATTCCGGCAACACAGCATAACAACCTGTCTAACGCATGGCAGCGAGCGCCTGCCTCGGGCTTCTGCCCAAAAAATGAGCAGCGCGTGGATGTTTCTAATCCTATGGAATCAGTACTACCAGACCAGCTTTCCTATGAAACACTATTCACCTTTCCCGTGTTCCGAATGGTTGGAAGGGAAAGAATACCGTAGGAATTGTGTTCCTATGAAAATCCTGCACCAAACATGTGAACCAAACGCAGCCTTAGTTGTTCTTAATCTAATGTCCCTGGTAAAAATGAAGCCATGCCACTGTTATAAGCCATGACAAGTTTAGCCAAATGTTTTTGCCTGTAATTGTTTGAGACTCTGACTGTTTCCTCTATGCCTTTTTGTGCAAACAGGGATATCCAATTCACCTAGTTGTTGTTGTGACCTTTTGGTGCACTGCACAAAACTCTTCTTAAAAGAAGTAACTATTGTGCTGTTTAACTGGAATGTCAGAATGGAACAGTTGGTTCATTTTGGTAGAACTGCACAAAGGGGGATCTGTGTTCCAATCCTCATCATCCATATTGGCACCATAACCTTCCTTTAGGTAAGAATGATATTTCATGCATGTGTTCATCTCTATTTTCCGACTGCCATGAGAAAATAATGCTATTTTTTCTAGTACACTTGTACTCCCTCACTGACAAAACCAATTCTGAATTAGAAGGCCAATCATGTACTTGGTTTCACCAACTGGTGAGGATAAAGAGAAACACGGCATGAAGAGGAAGAAGAAGAAGAATAAACAGTGCCAAGGCGATCTTGCTGAAGCCAGAGGCCTCAGTCGAGGCCATTCAAGGGCTCCGGCAATGACTACCTTATATGTGAGACGATCCTCCAGGGAGCCCTTCCACTTCTGCTGTCTCACTTAATTAATCAGGATTACTTAAGTACCACTAATTTATTACTGCCTAATTTTCCATTGGAGTTAAACAAATCTTTAGTAGGACCCTATGCTGAATCATGTACGTGTGTATGTTTGTCTATGGAGGTGAATCATGTGGTGGAGCAGGGAGGGAATATTATTAGTGTCATGACATAATAGTGCTATTGTTTTGCATGTCAATTTATTGCTATCGGTTCAATGAGGCAATGTTTTGCGTATTGTCCATCATGAATTTGATGTTACTGGTTGAGTAATATGCTAATGTCTTCCTATCCTTTCTCACTAAGCTAATGAAGGTTTCACCTTGTTCCTACTTGTGCAAACAGGGATCATGTTGTGCCAATCATACATTAAATGGAACTACACAAGACAATACAATGAACTGTATCCCAGCCAGTGCTTTAGCTCTGCTGGAAGTTCTTGATAATCTTTTGATATAATCTCAGCACTGGTAAACAAGAGTGATTTCAACCATACATTTGAAGTGCACAAAAATATATACTATTGTGTGATTCCAGTGAGTGCTTTATCATCTCTTATGGGACTACATGAATAATCTTTTTTTCTCAGGTTGGTATGGGCCTAAGTCCTTCATCCATATTAGTTTGCTGTCATCTATATTTGTATCGTGCTACTGTCATGAGAAACTCCTTTATCTTTCCACATTAAAGTTTTGCAACCTATGATAAATGGCAATGCTTAGAGTGTTGAGTTGAGCTAATTGGCACTGATTAAATAAACTAATACCTCTCTTTAAGCAAGACTACTATGTTGCTAACTTTACCCATTAAGATAATGAGGGTGCTTCTATTTGTTAGTGTATGTTTCATAAACTAGTCCCACTATTACAGTAATCTCACTCTCTCAATATATGTGCCAACAGGGATGCTCGATTTTGGTGGAACTACACAAAAACTTTGGGTGCTTCATTGCCTCGACAGCTTCCGTCCTTTCCTGTCAGTCCCTAAACTCCGCATGCTTTCTTCCTTTGCTGTCAGTCGCTTGGCTTATCTCGGCTTCCAGTCAAAGGAAATAGTAATTGATATGCTACCTCACACAGGTTGGTACTGGTCTTTATCCTGATTATTGTGCCTGTCATATGTATTGGTAATTTGGTATTGTGCTATTGTTTGCCAATTTCATAAAGGAGTAATTTGGAGCCTAAATTCGCAGGCAAGTCATTACATCGGGTGATTTCAGTAGAACTGCACAAAATGATGAGATGTTGACAAGAAGTGCCTATATTCATTCGAGTATCAACCGGCGTCAACCGATTGTCAAACTCCAAGTGTTAGGAGAGTGAACGCCAAAAATATTGCTTGGTGCATAGCCCAGAAAAACGCAGTCCAGTCTTTGGTCCCAACTTGTGCCTTTTGGTTATTGACACATATGGTAGTGAACTATATGGCATGGAGTCTAAAGATTCCAGACAAGTTGGTTGACGCTTATATTCATCTGGCACTTAATCAGTCTGTACGCCAAGGATGCTCCATTTCAGTTGAACTGCACAAAAAATTTGGGTGGTTCATTTTCTCAACCGCCTCCTTTCTCGTCTGCAATGTAGAATTTTGGCGAGATACAGGACCAAGATGAGCCAGTAAACTGGTTGGATGAAAGTAGTGGCCAAGTTGCTCAAACCTCCCTCGGCACGAGGCCACTATTTGAGGATAAACCTACAAGCAAAGTTCAGATTGTCTGTGCTGCCTCTTATGTACTCGAAAGTTTACTCGTACAAGAACTAAGTTTAGCAAGAAGTACCTCCGATTGAACAGCATTTACCAGTCTGTACCCTAGGTAATTAAAGTTCGTCCATGGATCATATTGGCTGTGATCTCAATCATTTGGATGCATAAACATACTGAACATGTGTATATCTGAATCTTTTTGTAAATTATGTATGAATATTGTCGTGTGATCTATCAATCATTTGGATGCAAAGATATGCTGAGCTTGTGTATATATGAATCTTTTGAGTTGTTGATTGTGAATGTTGGCTATGGATATGAACGTGTCCTGTGAACCTGAGTTTGATATGAATGTTTACCTTTTCTGTTGTATTTGTGTGTGAACTTGTTAGTATGCCTAGTGTGGGGTATAAAACGCAGGTCTCTTATAAAAGTAATGTTGTGTACAATTTATGTTTTCCCTTCTAACCTCATTATATATATTTATATTATTACTATTGTCGTATATTTTATAGAGACTTATATATACATTATAAAAATATCCCAACTTATAAAAGTAAATGTTTAACGGAAGTTGGCAAGAAAAATCCTGGTTTTTTTGACTCACAGGCAAGGAAAATCCTGGTGATTGCGTACAAAAGCTTGCGAAGATTTTAAGGATCAATTTAATAATAACGCACTCATTATTATTTTGAGCAATAACTCGCTAATTTCTTAATTATATATATAAAAAATGTGCCTCTCCGGTTTATTCTTGGATATCAATTGCTCCTTCTAACATAACATTATATAACGAGCCCACCTAATATGTGTATTTCAAGGAAGTGCAAATGGGCTGGGATTTCTTAGAAAATATAAATGGGCCTGATTGACGCGAAGTTATTTGTTCACCCAGCCCAGCAAATGGACTGTACATTCTAGAAAACATGGGTCAAATATATGCCACATTTTGCAGGCTGACATGTGGGCCAATAGGTCGAAGCCTACGCAGGGCCTTGTCAACTTGGTCAACAAATGATTGTGTCATCCACAGCCATTGGATTTATATCCAAAGGCCGGCATGCACCTTCAATCTCTCGTCTTCTTCCTCCAGTGTCGCAGAGACCGCCTGGTCCAGCCTCCGGCGGCTAGCGGCTCTGCTTAGCACGCATCGCTGCGAAGCGCTACCCCATCGCCGGCCAGGCTATCCCTCCACCCCTCGACACCTCCCGTTATTATCCACAGACTACAGCCCCACACCGCAACAGAACCAGTTATAACCCTTCTCCTCCTCTCAATCTGCGACTCCACTGCCGCGTTTTCCCATCTCCGAGTCGTTCCCGTCCGGGGCCACGCCGTCGTCCACCGCCTCGCTGCGTTCGGTGCAGCGTGGTCAACAAACGAGAGTCATCGGAAGAGGACTTTACGTGGAGAGCCTGACGGCTGGGACCCACGAGGTCCATGGTCGCACGCAAGGAAAGTTCGTCCTTATTAAGCTGAAAAAATGTTTCCTCCACCTGACAGCTGGGACCCACCGGTTGTATCTTCGCACGGAAGGAAGTGCCTCCTTGTTTTGCGAAAAAATTATTCATCCCGTTGACAGCTGGGACCCGTCAGATTTGGTGACTGACTTGTGGGCCTACTAAGCGGACGTGTACGCACGGCTTTGTCAACTTAATCAACAAATGATTCTAGCAGCTGGACCGTTGGATGTTAATCGAACAACCGTGCTCCTTCTTCAACCTCTGTTCTTGCTCCTGTCTCCCGTGGGCGGCACCGCGGCTGTGCTGCCGCACACCCGAACCAGTGAAGTTTCCCACTCCTCTCCATCTGCGACTCCACTTCAGCTTAATAAATAGTAACGTCTAACTGGGCCAGTTAGTTAGATGCGTACACTTGGTGTAGTAGGATCTTTATTTAGTTTGATGCATACACTTGTTCTTTTTTGGTAGCCCTTTTGTAATGATGGCTGATGTTTGGTTTGGAAGAGAGAGCTGCGTCTTCACTCTTCTGGCCTGCTTACTGCTTCTGTTGCACCCCCAGCCCTGGTTACTGCTGCTGCTATATTCAATGTACAATCAGTAGTATATTTCGTCTGTTGGTTGAATAAAAATTATAAAAATAATAGCAAATGGGTTGTACACGCCACAGATTTCGAGGCTGACTTGTTTACGCAAGGCTTTGTCAGTGAACACACGATTCTAGCAGCAGTTAGTGTTGGATGTCCATCCAACGGCCGATGTGCTTCTTCAATCTCTGATCTTCCTGCTCCAGCCGCCTAAACTAGCGCCGGCGGGACTGCCTGCTCCCTCCTCTTATGGCCCGCTATGATGCCGCGCAGGCTTCCCCGGCCCATCCTACTCCCTCCGCTGGCCTGGCCGCACGCAATCAACTGCCTCCTTATTACGCGAAAAAAATGATTCCTCCCACTGACATCTGGGGCGCATCGGTTGGGAGGCTGACCTGTGGGCCTACTAAGTTGATGCGTACGCAGGGCGTGTCAACTTAGTCAACAAACGATTCTAGCAGCAGTAACCGTTGGATTTGAATCGAACGGTCCTGCTGCTTCTTCAATCGCTGCTCTTCTTGCACCAGCCGCGCAAACCAGCACCGGGGAGACCGCCTACTCTTGCCGATGAGGCCTCATCGCCCCCTACTACTCCCACCGCTAGCCAGGCCCTGCGGCGACGGCAGCCTCACACCGCAGCTGAACTAGTGAACCCTCGTACTCCTCTCCGCGTGGGCATCCATTGCCGCGTCTTCCCCGGATCCACGTCGTCCCCTTCCTAGGCCTCGCAGTCATCCACCGCCTTGGTGCTCTCGGCGTGGCGTGGTCAACGACATTCCATCGGAAGAGTACTATACGTGGAGAGGCTAACAGCTGGGTCTACGGCCACAGCCCAGTTTTTTTGTGATTTACCAAGTAAGTCACTTTTTCAGGCCTGTTGGGCTGCAAATCTTTCAAGATGAGGAGAGCTTTCATTCGGCTGGCCGAGAAAATGGCCCATCAGTAATGAGAAATGGGCTGTACATTTTTAAAACACATCAAACAGGTAATTAGTTTCAAATATCTTTTTTTCATTACGATATTTGAAATTACATTAATTTTTACGCGTGGAGAATTTGTTGGATTTTATATTGATATACATTTATTTTTAAAATCAGTTTGAATGTGCGTCGAAATTTCGGGATTAAAAACAGTTTGGACGGCACCGAAATATGCAAAATTTCGTATATTTTTTTAACCGTGGCCACAATATGGGCTGTAATGCTAACAAAAAGAATATGGGCTCCAAAAAAACCTTAATAATTAGCAAATGGGCTGTAAATTATTAGAAATAATGGCAGATGGGTTGTATGATGTTTCCCACAGATTTGAGGCTTTCCTAAAAAAAAGGTTGACATACAAGCAGTGACTGTTGGATGGCCATCCAACGGCCGTCGTGCTTCTTCAATCTCTGCTCTTCCTACTCCGGCTGCTCAAACAGGCGCCGGCGGGACTGCCTGCTCCCTCCTCCCCGCGGCCGGCTCTGCTGCCACGCAGGCCTCACCGCCCCACTGTACTCCCATCGCTGGCCTAGCCATCCCTCTACTCACCCACACTTGTTGTTATTCTCTGGCGACGACAGACAAACCAGTAAACCCTCGTACAGTCGTACTCCCCTCCGCGTGGGAAACAACTGCCGAGTCTTCCCTGCCTCCGTGTCGTTCCCTTCCTAGGCCTCGCCGTCGTCCACCGCCCTGGTGCTCTCGGCGCGGCCTGGTCAATGACCGACATGCATCTGAAGTGGACTTTACGTGGAGAGGCCGATAGCTGGGTCCACGGCCACACGCAAGGAAATGCCTCCTTATTACGCGCAAAATAATGATTCCTCCACCTAACATCAGGGACCCACCGAAAGGGCCTCTGTATTTTGCGAAAAAAACATTACCGCCGCTGGTAGCTCGGATACACCAGCTATATCTTCGCACGCAAGGAAGTGCCTCCTTATTACACACCAAAAAAATGAATACTCCCCTTGTTAGCTGGGACCCGGTATAGTGGCAGGCTGACTTGTGGGCCTACTAAGTTGACGGGGACGGAGGGCTTTGTCAACTTAGTCAATATGCATGATTCTAGCTCCAGTGACTGTACGATGTCCAGACGGCCGTAGTGCTTCTTCAATCTCTGGTCTTCTTGCTCCAGCCGCCCAAACCAACGCCGGTCGTGCCTCGTGCTCCTCCCTCCCGTGGCCGGCTGCGATGCGGCGGAGGCCTCACCGCCCCTTACTACTCCCACCGCTGGCCAGGCCATCCCTCTACTCACCCACACCCCATGTTATTCTGCGGCGACGGCAGCCTCACACCGCAGTGAACCAGTGAACCCTCGTACTCCTCTACGCGTGGGCATCCACTGCCGCGTCTTCACCGGCTCCGCGTCGTCCCCTTCCTAGGCCTCGCCGTCGTCCACCGCCGTGGTGCTCTCCGCGTGGCGTGGTCAACATGGTCAAGGAACGACTTCCATCGGAAGAGTACCGTACGTGGAGAGGCTGACAGCTGGGTCCACGGCCACAGCCCAATTTTTTTGTGATTTGCCAAGTAAGTCGCTTTGTCAGGCCTGTTGGGCTGCAAATCTTTGTCATGCCTGTTGGGCTGGCCGAGAAAATGGCCCATGAGTAATGAGAAATGTGTTGTACATTTTTAAAACACATCAAACCGGCAATTAGTTTCAAATATCTTTTTTTTCATTTCAAGATTTTTAAATTACATTATTTTTTATGCGTGGAGAATTTCTTGGATTTTATATTGATATACATTTATTTTTTAAATCAGTTTGAATGTGATTCGAAATTTCGGGATTAAAAACAGTTCGGACCGCACCAAAATATGCAAAATTTCGTATAATTTTTTAACCGTTGCCACAATATGGGCTGTAATGCTAAAAAAAGAATATGGGCTCCGAAAAAAACCTTAATAATTAGCAAATGGGCTGTAAATTATTAGAAATAATGGCAGATGGGTAGTATGTTGTTTCCCACAGATTTGAGGCTTTCCTAAAAAAAAAGGTTGACGCACAAGCAGTGACTGTTGGATGGCCATCCAACGGCCGTCGTGCTTCTTCAATCTCTGCTCTTCCTGGTCCAGCCGCTCAAACAGGCGCCGACGGGACTGCCTGCTCCCTCCTTCCCGCGGCCGGCTCTGCTACCGCGCAGGCCTCACCGCCCCACTATACTCGCATCGCTGTCCTAGCCATCCCTCTACTCACCCACACCTGCTGTTATTCTCCGGCGACGGCAGACGAACCAGTAAACCCTCGTACAGTCGTACTCCCCTCCGCGTGGGAAACAACTGTCGAGTCTTCCCTGCCTCCATGTCGTCCCCTTCCTAGGCCTCGCCGTCGTCCACCGCCCTGGTGCTCTCGGCGCGGCGTGGTCAACGTGGTCAGGGAACGACTTCCATCGGACGTGGACTGTACGTGGAGAGGCTGACAGCTGGGTCCATGGCCGCAGCAAGGAAGTGCCTCCTTATTACGTGGAAAATAATGTTTCCTCCACCTGACAGCTGGGACCCACCGGACGGGCCACTGTATTTCACAAAAAAACGTTTCCCCTAACTGCTGGGACCCACCAACTACATCTTCGCACGCAAGGAAGTGCATCTGGGCAAAAAAACGATTCGCCCCCTGACTGCTGGGACCGACCGGCTACATCTTCGCAGGCAAGGAAGTGCCTGACAGTCGGGACCCACCTGGTCGAAGCATACGTAGCGTTGTCATTCTGGTCGCGAACGTGTACGTACATACTGGTCAATGTAGAGGCGCGCACGTGTCGTAGTAGAGGCGCGCACGTAGCATGTACACGTACGTACAGCGGCCATGGTGGAAGAAAGAAAATGCGACCATGTATGTGTACATACGGAGCCAACCGGCTGGGTCGGAACGGAATGCGTGGTCGTGTTCATCGGGAGGGCTTGGACGGAACAGGCGATGGAAACGAGGCCTGGCGTACCGCACAGCGGCGGAAACGGACCTCCTACGTTCGGAATGGGGTCCTGTTGATCGGGAGGGGTCTCGCGTATGCTACCTCTTGAGCCTGCGTTGGTTTTCCCCGAAGAGGAGAGGATGATGCAGCAGATTAGCGTAAGTATTTCCCTCAGCAAGGTATCAATCCAGTAGGAGGCCACGCTCAAGTCCCTCATACCTGCACAAAACGATAACAACTCGCAACCAACGCGATTAGGAGTTGTCAATCCCCTCACGGTCACTTACGAGAGTGAGAATTGATAGATAATGTTTTTAGTATTTTTGGTATAGAGATGCAAAGTGAAAAGTAAAAGGCAAATTAAAAAGCAAGCAAGATTAAAGTGATGGAGAATGATATGATGAGAATAGACCCGGGGGCCATAGGTTTCACTAGTGGCTTCTCCCAAGAGCATAAGTATTCTACGGTGGGTGAACAAATTACTGTTGAGCAATTGACAGAATTGAGCATAGTTATGAGAATATCTAGGATATGATCATGTATATAGGCATCACGTCCGTGACAAGTAGACCGAAACGATTCTGCATCTACTACTATTACTCCACTCATCGACCGCTATCCAGCATGCATCTAGAGTATTAAGTTAGAAACAGAGTAACGCTCTAAGCAGGATGACATGATGTAGAGAGATAAATTCATGCAATATGAAATAAACCCAATCTTGTTATCCTCGATGGCAACAATGCAATAGGTGCCTTGCTGCCCCTTCTGTCACTGGGAAAGGACACCGCAAGATCGAACCCAAAGCTAAGCACTTCTCCCATGGCAAGAAGAACCAATCTAGTAGGCCAAACCAAACTGATAATTCGAAGAGACTTGCAAAGATAACCAATCATACATAAAAGAATTCAGAGAAGATTCAAATATTATTAAAAGATAGACTTGATCATAAACCCACAATTCATTGGTCTCAACAAACACACCACAAAAAGAAGATTACATCGAATAGATCTCACAAGAGAGGGGGGGAACTTTGTATTGAGATCCAAAAAGAGAGAAGAAGCCATCTAGCTAATAACTATGGACCCGAAGGTCTGAGGTAAACTACTCACACTTCATCGGAGAGGCTATGATGATGTAGAAGCTCTCCGTGATGATGGCCCTCTCCGGCGGAGCTCCGGAACAGGCCCCAAGATGGGATCTCGTGGATATAGAAGGTTGCGGTGGTGGAATTAGGTTTTTGGCTCCTGTTCTGATCGTTTGGGGGTACGTAGGTATATATAGGAGGAAGGAGTACGTCGATGGAGCACCAAGGGGCCCACGAGGCAGGGGGCGCGCCCTGTAGGGGGGGCGCCCCCACCCTCGTGACCGCCTCTGGTACTTCTTGGAGTAGGGTCCAAGTCCTCTGGATCACGTTCGGTGAGAAAATCACGTTCCCGAAGATTTTATTCTGCTTGGACTCCGTTTGATATTCTGTTTCTCCAAAATACTGAAATAGGCAAAAAACAGCAATTCTGGGCTGGGCCTCCGGTTAATAGGTTAGTCCCAAAAATAATATAAAAGTGGAAAATAAAGCCCAATATAGTCCAAAACAATAGATAATATAGCATGAGCAATAAAAAATTATAGATACGTTGGAGACGTATCAGGCATCCCCAAGCTTAATTCCTGCTCGTCCTCGAGTAGGTAAATTATAAAAAGAGAATTTTTTATGCGGAGTGCTACTTGGCATAATTTCAATGTAAAACTTCTTAATTGTGGTATGAATATTCAGATTTGAAAGATTCAAGACAAAAGTTCATATTGGCATAAAAATAATAATACTTTGAGCATAATAATAAAGCAATTATGTCTTCTCAAAATAACATGGCCAAAGAAAGTTATCCCTACAAATTCATATAGTCTGGCTATGCTCCATCTTCACCACACAAAGTATTTAAATCATGCACAACCCCGATGACAAGCCAAGCAATTGTTTCATACTTTAAAAATTTTAAAACTTTTTCAACCTTCACGCAGTACATGAGCGTGAGCCATGGATATAGCACTATATGTGGAATAGAACGGTGGTTGTGGAGAAGACAAAAAGAGGGGAAGATAGTCTCACATCAACTAGGCGTATCAACGGGCTATGGAGATGCCCATTAATAGATATCAATGTGAGTGAGTAGGGATTGCCATGCAACGGATGCACTAGAGCTATAAGTATATGAAAGCTCACAAAAGAAACTAAGTGGGTGTGCATCCAACTCGCTTGCTCACGAAGACCTAGGGCATTTTGAGGAAGCCCATCATTGGAATATACAAGCCAAGTTCTATAATGAAAAATTCCCACTAGTAAATGAAAGTGACAACATAGGAGACTCTCTATCATGAAGATCTTGGTGCTACTTTGAAGCACAAGTGTGGTAAAAGGATAGTAACATTGTCCCTTCTCTCTTTTTCTCTCATTTTTTTATTTGGGCCTTTTCTCTTTTTTTATGGCCTCTTTTTTTTCTTTTTTTTTCGTCTGGAGTCTCATCCCGACTTGTGGGGGAGTCATAGTCTCCATCATTCTTTCCTCACTTGGGACAATGCTCTAAAAATGATGATCATCACACTTTTATTTTTCTTACAACTCAACAATTACAACTCGATACTTAGAACAAGATATGACTCTATATGAATGCCTCCGGCGGTGTACCGGGATATGCAATGAATCAAGAGTGACATGTATGAAAGAATTATGAATGGTGGCTTTGCCACAAATACGATGTCAACTACATGATCATGCTAGCAATATGACAATGTTGGAGCGTGTCATAATAAACGGAACGGTGGAAAGTTGCATGGCAATATATCTCGGAATGGCTATGGAAATGCCATGATAGGTAGGTATGGTGGCTGTTTTTAGCAAGATATATGATGGGTGTATGATACCGGCGAAAAGTGCGCGGTATTAGAGAGGCTAGCAATGGTGGAAGGATGGGAAAAAGTGCATATAATCCATGGACTCAACAATAGTCATAAAGAACTCATATACTTATTGCAAAAATTTAGAAGTTATCAAAGAAAAGTATTACGTGCATGCTCCTAGGGGGATAGATTGGTAGGAAAATACCATCGCTCGTCCCCGACCGCCACTCATAAGGAGGACAATCAATAAAAACTTCATGCTCCGACTTCGTTACATAACGGTTCACCATACGTGCATGCTACGGGAATCATAAACTTCAACGCAAGTATTCTTTAAATTCACAACTACTTCCACTAGCATGACTCTAATATTATCACCTCCATATCTCAAAACAATTATCATGCTTCAATCTTTTCTTAGTATTCAACGCACTCAAAAGAAAATTTCACAAACCAAGCATATTAATATTAAGCAATTTACCATGCTATTAAGACTCTCAAAATGATCTAAGTGAAGCATGAGAGATCAATAGTTTCTTCAAAACAAGACCACCACCGTGCTCTAAAAAAATCTAAGTGAAGCACATAAAGCAAAATTATCATGCTCAAAAGATATAAGTGAAGCTCAAAGAGCAAAACTGCCTAGCTCAAAAGATATAAGTGAAGCTCAAAGAGTATTCTAACAAATTTTAATTCATAGATGGCTCTCTCAAAGGTGTGTACAGCAAGGATGATTGTGGCACACTAACAAACAAAGACACAAATAATACAAGACGCTCCAAGCAAAACACATATCATGTTGGTGAATAAAAATATAGCTCCAAGTAAAATACCGATGGAAGTAGACGAAGGAGGGGATGCCTTCCGGGGCATCCCCAAGCTTTGACTTTTTGGTGTCCTTGGATTATCTTGGGGGTTACATGGGCATCCCCAAGCTTAGGCTCTTGCCACTCCTTGTTCCATAATCCATCAAAAGATTTCACCCAAAACTTGAAAACTTCACAACACAAAACTCAATAGAAATCTCGTGAGCTCCGTTAGAGAAAGAAAACATAAAACCACTTCAAGGTACTGTAATGAACTCATTCTTTATTTGTATTGGTGTTAAACCTACTGTATTCCAACTTCTCTATGGATTATAAACTATTTTACTAGCCATAGATTGATCAAAATAAGCAAACAACACACGAAAAACAGAATCTGTCAAAAACAGAACAGTCTGTAGTAATCTGTAACTAACACAAACTTCTGGAACTCCAAAAACATCTACCAAAATTAGAAGACCTAGACAATTTGTTTATTGATCAGCAGCAATTGGAATCAGAATTTTATCACGTTCTGATGATTTTTAATAATTCGGGCACTGAGCACATAGTTTCTGGAAATTACAGCAAGATCAAATAACTATCATCCAAGAAGATCCAATAGGTCTAGATTGGCACAAACACTAATTAAAACACAAAACCACATCTAAACAGAAGGTAGATGGATTATTTATTCCTAAACAGAAGCAAAAACAAAAAACTCAAAAATAAAGTTGGGTTGCCTCCCAACAAGCGCTATCGTTTAACGCCCCTAGCTAGGCATAAAAGCGAGGATAGATTTAGGTATTGCCACCTTTGGTAGGAAATTCTTCAATGAGGCATCTACCTTTCTTAGAGATCTCTTTCTTTTTAGTAATTATCAAACTTTTAGGCACGAGATCAAAAAATTCATTTGTAGCAGAAGGTTCCTTAACGAAAGCAAAAATATCGGGATGAATACTTATAGATTTAAGATCCGCAGTTTCCTTACTAGATGATTCACCGTTATTATTAGGAACATACATAAGCTTAGCAATTTTAGTGGGAGGACTAGGGGTATTCTTTACGGAAGAAAAATTAGTTCCCAAGTTGGTAACGATACCCTCAAGTTTATCGATTCTAGATGAATCTAGGTTTATTTTCTCATTAACCAAGGGTTCCTTTTCCTTAATATTTTTCAAAGTCATTCCTACCTTAGATCCATATTGAGTAATTTGATTGTGGATCTTTTTATCTAGATTTTCAATTGATTCAATGGTAGCGACTTTATTTTCAATGATTTCAAGCCTTTGCATAACATGCTCCAAAGTTAACATAGTTCCATTGACCAAAAGAGGTGGTGAGCCAAATAAATCTATCATGGCATTATAAGAATCAAAATTATGGCTACCCAAGAAATCCCCCCCGGCAATGGTATCAAGGATATATCTATACCAAGGACTAGCACCTACATAAAAATTGCGAAGAAGAACTGAAGTAGATTGCTTCCTGGTATCTCTGTTTTGAGCATTGCAAATTCTATACCAAGCGTCTTTTAAATTTTCTCCCTCCCTTTGTTTAAAATTTAGAACTTCGTTCTCGGGAGATAACAGAGAAGATATAAGACTAGTCATGACGACAAGGTAAGCGAGAAAAAGGCAAATGGAAAAAAGAAGGAGAAGGAGAAGGAGAAGGAGAACGAGAGGGCAAAGAAAAAGGCAAGGGTGAAGTGGGGGAGAGGAAAACGAGAGGCAAATGGCAACTAATGTAATGCGAGAGATAGGGATTGTGATGGGTACTAGGTATGTTGACGTTTTGCGTAGACTCCCCGGCAACGGCGCCAGAAATTCTTCTTGCTACCTCTTGAGCTTGCGTTGGTTTTCCCCGAAGAGGAGAGGATGATGCAGCAGAGTAGCGTAAGTATTTCCCTTAGTTTTTTAGAACCAAGGTATCAATCCAGTAGGAGGCCACGCTCAAGTCCTCGTACCTGCACAAAATGGTAGCAACTCGCAACCAACGCGATTAGGGGTTGTCAATCCCTTCACGGTCACTTACGAGAGTGAGAACTGATAGATGATGTTTTTGGTATTTTTGGTATAGAGATGCAAAGTGAAAAGTAAAAGGCAAAGTAAAAAAGCAAGCAAGATTAAAGTTATGGAGATTGATATGATGAGAATAGACCCGGGGGCCATAGGTTTCACTAGTGGCTTCTCTCAAGAGCATAAGTATTCTACTGTGGGTGAACAAATTACTGTTGAGCAATTGACAGAATTGAGCATAGTTATGAGAATATCTAGGGTATGATCATGTATATAGGCATCACGTCCGTGACAAGTAGACCGAAACGATTCTGCATCTACTACTATTACTCCACTCATCGACCGCTATCCAGCATGCATCTAGAGTATTAAGTTAGAAATAGAGTAACGCTTTAAGCAAGATGACATGATGTAGAGAGATAAATTCATGCAATATGAAATAAACCCCATCTTGTTATCCTCGATGGCAATGATGCAATATGTGCCTTGCTGCCCCTTCTGTCACTGGGAAAGGACACCGCAAGATCGAACCCAAAGCTAAGCACTTCTCCCATGGCAAGAAGAACCAATCTAGTAGGCCAAACCAAACTGATAATTCGAAGAGACTTGCAAAGAGAACCAATCATACATAAAAGAATTCAGAGAAGATTCAAATATTATTCAAAGATAGACTTGATCATAAACCCACAATTCATCGGTCTCAACATACACACCGCAAAAAGAAGATTACATCAAATAGATCTCCACAAGAGAGGGGGAGAACTTTGTATTGAGATCCAAAAAGAGAGAAGAAGTCATCTAGCTAATAACTATGGACCCGAAGGTCTGAGGTAAACTACTCACACTTCATCGGAGAGGCTATGATGATGTAGAAGCCCTCCATGATGATGGCCCTCTCCAGCGAAGCTCCGGAACAGGCCCCAAGATGGGATCTCGTGGATACACAAGGTTGCGGCGGTGGCATTAGGTTTTTGGCTCCTGTTTTGATCGTTTGGGGGTACGTAGGTATATATAGGAGGAAGGAGTACGTCGGTGGAGCACCGAGGGGCCCACGAGGCAGGGGGCGCGCCTTGTAGGGGGGGCACGCCCCCACCCTCGTGACCGCCTCCGGTACTTCTTGGAGTAGGGTCCAAGTCCTCTGGATCACGTTCGGTGAGAAAATCACGTTCCCGAAGATTTTATTCCGTTTGGACTCCGTTTGATATTTTGTTTCTCCGAAATACTGAAATAGGCAAAAAACAGCAATTCTGGGCTGGGCCTCCGGTTAAAAGGTTAGTCCCAAAAATAATATAAAAGTGGAAAATAAAGCCCAATATAGTCCAAAACAGTAGATAATATAGCATGGAGCAATAAAAAATTATAGATACGTTGGAGACGTATCAGCGTACCGCAAGACGGAGGAAACGGTCTTGTTGATCGAGGG
The DNA here is from genome assembly GCA_032464435.1 of Aegilops umbellulata. NCBI lineage: Eukaryota > Viridiplantae > Streptophyta > Magnoliopsida > Poales > Poaceae > Aegilops > Aegilops umbellulata. The sequence goes on from CP136057.1 coordinate 55,430,147, forward strand.
GGTGTGGCGTACCGCAAAATGGAGGAAACAGACTTGTGTCGGAGCGTTACGGTCGAAACGGGGGTCCTGTTCATCGGAAGGGGTGTGGAATACCGCAAAACGGGACTCCACGGGATACTGTTCATCTCCACCATTGACCCCCTCCAGCCTCCACGAGCTACTGTTAATCCACCGTCGACCTCCTCCAGCCTCCACGGGCTCCAGTTCATCCAGCCTCCATCGCGCGCTACTCCACCGGCTACTGTTCAACCACCCCTCCACCGTCTACTGTTCATCCAGCCCTCCACACCACGGGGTCCTGTTCAACCACCCCTCCACGGGCACCCCTCCACCGTCTATTATTCATCCTACCCTCCATGGGGTGGTCCTGTTCATCCAGCCCTCCACGGGGTCCTGTTCATCCAGCCCCAACCGGCTCGATCGATCAGGGTCCTGTTCATCCAGAGGCAACACCACGGGGTCCTGTTCATCCACCCCCACCGCTTACTGTTCATCCAACCCCCCCCCCCCCCGCAACGCTCACTGTTCATCCCATCGATCGGCTTCAGTTAGCAGCAGTAGTGAAGGAATCGCTCGATCGGGTTCAGTTAACAGCCATCGATCGATCGCTCGGGTTCAGTAACGCGCAGCCTGCAGTGCAATCACTCGGGTTCAATTAGAGCCCAACGCCTCGCTCGGGTTCAGTTAGAGCCAACGCCTCACACACACGCACGTACGTGTACAAGAGAAACGCGCATCGCTCGGCCCCCGACCTCCCACCGTAACCGGGAACTCCCCAAAATTTTCCTCCCCCTCGCTTCTACCACGGTTTTTTCCGTCATGGACGGCCCAAAGAATGTCATGCAGCTGCGTCTCCGGCCCGCCCAGGACGAAAAAGCCCATTTTCTGTCATGATTTTTTGTCATAGAAGTAGGAGCCTAGCACATCTATGATGATACCGGGTTTTGTCACAATTATCGTCATGGAAGTGTCATATGTATGACAGAAAAAAAATTCGTTCGGCCCAAAATGTCACAGATGTGTCTTTTTTTTGTAGTGTGAGGCACCGAAGCTTCCCATCCCCACCACCCGACGCCGACGCCAGCAGGAAGCCGCCTCGCCACCTCGGCCAGCTCCTCCGGCCTGATGCCAGCACGTTCGTCGGACGCCTCCAGGGCAGCCACCTAGTCCAAGAGAGGCGCGCGTCTCCTCGCCGGCCGGCTCCTTCTGGACACCCGCAAGCTGTTCGACAGTTTGCCAAGGAACAAAATGGACTCCGCCGATGAGTTTTTTTTTTCATAATTTCCTTTGGGACTCAGACGATTCCTCGTCCGATGATGAGGAGGAGATCTTGGCTGCCGTGTTGGTCCATCACCACCTTAACAGCCAACAACCATTGTTCCGTGGCTCCATCCCGGGGCAGCTTTCGGCGTTGAATCGCAACCGAGAGAGCGGCCATTTCCTTCTTTCGAAGGACTACTTTGACACAACCAACCCGCTATTCAAACATCAAAAATTCCGGCGGCGTTTTCGTATGAGTAGGCATCTTTTCAACCGTATTAGAGAGGGGGTAGTCGGGTACGATGACTATTTCGAGTGCAAAGAGGATGTCATTGGAAAGATTGGCTTCTCATCTTATAAAAAATGCACTGCAGCCATCCGGATGCTTGCATACGGAGTGCCCAGTGATCTCATTGATGTGTACATCCGTATGAGCGAGTCTACCTGTCTAAAGTCCATGCGCAAGTTCTGCAAGGTTGTGATTGTTGTGTTTGGCCCTGAGTACTTAAGAGAGCCGACTGCTGAAGATACAACCCGCTTGTTGGCAATGAATGCAAGCAGAGGATTCCCAAGGATGCTTGGCAGCATAGACTGCATGCACTGGGAGTGGGAGAACTGCCCCTTTGCTTGGCAAGGGCAGTATAAAGGCCATATCAGGGCTTGCACTGTCATACTTGAGGTCGTGGCCTCACAAGATCTCTGGATCTGGCACTTTCTTTGGCATGGCCGTATCACACAATGATATCAACATGCTTCAGCACTCGCGGGTGTTTGCTAGGCTTGCCGAAGGCAACATGCCACCGGTGAATGTTACCATCAAGTAACATTATCTATCCTCAGTGGACCACTATTATGAAGACAATCCCCAACCTTGTCGAAGAGAAGAGGAAAAGATTTTCCCAAGAGCAGGAGAGTGCTAGGAAGGGCGTCGAGCGTGCATTTGGTGTTTTGCGATCTCGATGGGGCATTGTTCGGTATCCTGCTAGGACTTGCAGCACGAAGAAGTTGTGGGAGGTGATGACTGCTTGTGTGATTATGCATAATATGATCGTAAAATGAGCGCCCGAAACGTATCTACGATCAAGAGTTTTAGTTTTAGGGTGAGAATGTTGTGCCTGAGCATGGAGGAGCGGCAACGTTTGAACAGTTCAGCCAATTTCATCATAACATGCGTGATTGGAAACCCATATGCAATTGCAAAATGATTTGGTTGAGCATATGTGGGCTCATGTTGGCAACCAATAGATGTATCTTTTTTATTCGGCGTGCAAAACAATGTGACACTATTTTGTTTTTATTTGGCTTGTAAAACTATGCTATTTATTTTGTTTAAAACTATATGTTTGCTTGTGAAATAATGCAAAATTTCTGCATATTTGTTGAAAAAGGGCGGACAGCCGTCCACATCGGCAAATATGTGTTGGAAATATGCCCTAGAGGCAATAATAAAATGGTTATTATTGTATTTCCTTGTTCATGATAATTGTCTATTGTTCATGCTATAATTGTATTAATTGGAAACCGTAATACATGTGTGAATACATAGACCACAACATGTCCCTAGTAAGCCTCTAGTTGACTAGCTTGTTGATCAATAGATGGTTATGGTTTCTTGACCATGGACATTGGATGTCATTGATAACGGGATCACATCATTAGGAGAATGATGTGATGGACAAGACCCAATCCTAAGCATAGCACAAGATCGTGTAGTTCGTTTGCTAAGAGCTTTTCTAATGTCAAGTATCATTTCCTTAGACCATGAGATTGTGCAACTCCCGGATACCGTAGGAATGCTTTGGGTGTACCAAACGTCACAACGTAACTGGGTGGCTATAAAGGTGCACTACAGGTATCTCCGAAAGTGTCTGTTGGGTTGGCACGAATCGAGACTGGGATTTGTCACTCCGTATGACGGAGAGGTATCTCTGGGCCCACTCGGTAATGCATCATCATAATGAGCTCAATGTGACTAAGGAGTTAGCCACGGGATGATGCATTACGGAACGAGTAAAGAGACTTGCCGGTAACGAGATTGAACGAGGTATGGGGATATCGACGATCGAATCTCGGACAAGTAACATACCGATGGACAAAGGGAATTGTATACAGGATTGATTGAATCCCCAACAACGTGGTTCATCCGATGAGATCATCGTGGAACATGTGGAAACCAATATGGGTATCCAAATCCCGCTATTGGTTATTGGCCGGAGAGGTGTCTCGGTCATGTCTGCATGGTTCTCGAACCCGTAGGGTCTACACACTTAAGGTTCGGGGACGCTAGAGTTGTTATGGGAAATAGTATGTCATTACCGAAGGTTGTTCGGAGTCTCGGATGAGATCCCGGACATGACGAGGAACTCTGGAATGGTCCGGAGGTGAAGATCGATATATTGGACGAAGGGTATTGGAGTCCGGAATTGTTCGGGGAGTACCGGGTGACGACCAGCGTGACCGAAAGGTGTTTCGGAGGCCCCGGCAAGCATTGGGGGGCCTTATGGTCCAAGGGGAGGGGGCACATCAGCCCACTAAGGGGTTGTGCGCCCCTCCCACCCCATCTCACGTAACGTGGAGAGGTGGGGGCGCCTCCCTTAGGGCAGCCACCCCTCCCGGCTTGGGGGGCAAGTTTCCTAGGGGTGGGGGCGCCCAAACCCATCTATGGTTTCCCCTGTGGCCGCCACCCCTCCCCTAGGAACCCTAGGGCACCTCCTCCACCCCTCTTCCCCCTATATATAGTGAGGGAGAGAGAGGGCAGCGGCACCCCTTCCCTGGCGCAGCCCCTCCCTCCTCCAACTCTTCCTTCTCCTCCGTAGAGCTTGGCAAAGCCCTGCAGGAATACCACAAGCTCCACCACCACGCAGTAGTGCTGCCGGAGTCCTCCCTCAACTTCTCGTCTCCCCTTGCTCTATCAAGAAGGAGGAGACGTCCCCGGGCTGTACGTGTGTTGAACGCGGAGGCGCCGTCTGTTCGACACTAGATCGGATCTTCCACGATTTGAATCGCCGCGAGTACGACTCCATCAGCCGCGTTCTTGTAACGCTTCCGCTTAGCGATCTTCAAGCGAATGAAGTATTGGGGAACGAAGTAATTTCAAAAAAAAATCCTATGCACGCGCAAGATCATGGTGATGCATAGCAACGAGAGGGGAGAGTGTTGTCCACGTACCTTCGTAGACCGAAAGTGGAAGCGTTAGCACAACACGGTTGATGTAGTCGTACGTCTTCACGATCCGACCGATCAAGTACCGAACGCACGGCACCTCCGAGTTTAGCACACGTTCAGCCCGATCACGTCCCACGAACTCCGATCCAGCCGAGTGTTGAGGGAGAGTTTCGTCAGCACGATGGCGTGGTGACGATGATGATGTTCTACCGACGCAGGGCTTCGCCTAAGCACCGCTACAGTATTATCGAGGTGGACTATGGTGGAGGCGGGCACCGCACACGGCTAAAAGATCAAATGATCAGTTGTTGTGTCTATGGGGTGCCCCCCTGCCCCCATATATAAAGGAGCAAGGGGGGTGCGGCCGGCCTGGAGAGGGGGCGCGCCAGGACGAGTCCTACTCCCACCGGGAGTAGGACTCCCCCTGTCGGTGTCAAAACCAGCAGATCTCGGGTAGGGGGTCCCGAACTGTGCGTCTAGGCGGATGGTAACAGGAGACAAGGGACACAATGTTTTACCCAGGTTCGGGCCCTCTTGATGGAGGTAAAACCCTACGTCCTGCTTGATTAATATTGATGATATGGGTAGTACAAGAGTAGATCTACCACGAGATCAAGGAGGCTAAACCCTAGAAGCTAGCCTATGGTATGATTGTTGTATGTTGGAGTTGTTGTCCTACGGACTAAAACCCTCCGGTTTATATAGACACCGGAGAGGGTTAGGGTTACACAAAGTCGGTTACAATGGTAGGAGATCTGAATATCCGCATCACCTAGCTTGCCTTCCACGCCAAGGAAAGTCCCATCCGGACACGGGACGAAGTCTTCAATCTTGTATCTTCATAGTCCTGGAGTCCGGCTGAAGGTATAGTTCGGCTATCCAGACACCCCCTAATCCCGGACTCCCTCACCCCCCTTTCCAGGTTGGATTAGGACTTGGGAGGGGGAAAGAGGAGAGAGAGAGGAAGGAAGGGGGGCTCCGCCCCCCCCACTCTCCTTGTCATATTCGGACTAGGGGGAGGGGTGCGCGGCCCAGCCCTGGCCACCTCTCCTCTTCTCCGTAAAGGCCCACTAAGGCCCAGTAACCCCCGGGGGCTTCCGGTAACCCCTTCGGTACTACCGTAAAATCCCAACTTCACCTGGAACACTTCTTATATCAAAACATAGGCTTCCAATATATCAATCTTCATGTCTCGACCATTTCGAAACTCCTCGTCATGCCCGTGATCACATCCGGGACTCCGAACAACCTTCGGTACATCAAAACATATAAAGTCATAATATAAGTGTCATCGACACGTTAAGCGTGCGGACCCTACGGGTTCAAGAACTATGTAGACATGACCGAGACACGTCTCCGGTCAATAACCAATAACGGAACCTGGATGCTCATATTGGCTCCCACATATTCTACGAAGATCTTTATCGCCCAGACCGCATAACAACATACGTTGTTCCCTTTGTCATCAGCATGTTACTTTGCCCGAGATTCGATCGTCGGTATCTCAATACCTAGTTCAATCTCATTACCAGCAAGTCTCTTTACTCGTTCCATAATACATCATCCCGCAACTAACTCATTAGTTGCAATGCTTGCAATGCTTAAGTGATGTGCATTACCGAGAGGGCCCAGAGATACCTCTCCGACAATTGGAGTGACAAATCCTAATCTCGAAATACGCCAACCCAACAAGTACCTTCGGAGACACCTGTAGAGCACCTTACTAATCACCCAGTTATGTTGTGACGTTTGGTAGCACACAAAGTGTTCCTCCGGTAAACGGGAGTTGCATAATCTCATAGTCATAGGAACATGTATAAGTCATGAAGAAAGCAATAGAAACATACTAAACGATCGTGTGCTAAGCTAACGGAATGGGACATGTCAATCAATGACAACTCATGTCAATGGCTAGGAAACACAACCATCTTTGATCAACAAGCTAGTCAAGTATAGGCATACTAGTGACACTCTGTTTGTCTATGTATTCACACATGTATTGTGTTTCCGGTTAATACAATTCTAGCATGAATAAACATTTATCATGATATAAGGAAATAAATAATAACTTTATTATTGCCTCTAGGGCATATTTCCTTCAGTCTCCCACTCTCACTAGAGTCAATAATCTATATTACACAGTAATGATTCTAACACCCATGGAGCCTTGGTGCTGATCATGTTTTGCTCGTGGAAGAAGCTTAGTCAACGGGTCTGCAACATTCAGATCCGTATTTATCTTGCAAATTTCTATGTCAACAATGCTCTGCACGGAGCTACTCTAGCTAATTGCTCCCACTTTCAATATATATCTGATACGTCTCCAACATATCTATAATTTTCGATTGCTCCATGCTATATTATCTACTGTTTTGTACCATATTGGGCTTTATTTTCCACTTTTATATTACTTTTGGGACTAACCTATTAACGAGAGGCCTAGCCCAGAATTGTTGTTTTTTGCCTATTTCAGTGTTTCGAAGAAACGGAATATCAAACGGAATGAAACCTTTGCGAACGTGAATTTCTTAACGAATATGATCCAGGAGACTTGGACCTCACGTCAAGAAGGAAAGGAGGCGGCCACGAGGGTGGAGGGCCCCCCCTAGGGCGCGCCCCCTGCCTCGTGGGCCCCTCTTTTCTCCACCGACGTACTTCTTCCTCCTATATATACGTAGGTACCCCCAAACGATCAGAAACGGAGCCAAAAACCTAATTCCACCGCCGCAACCTTCTGTACCCACGAGAACCCATCTTGGGGCCTGTTCCGGAGCTTCGCCGGAGGGGGCATATACCATGGAGGTCTTCTACATCATCCTAGCCCCTCCGATGAAGTGTGAGTAGTTTACCTCAGACCTTCGGGTCCATAGTTAGTAGCTAGATGGCTTCTTCTCTCTTTTTGGATCTCAATACAATGTTCTCCCCCTCTCTTGTGGAGATCTATTTGATGTAATCTTCTTTTTGCGGTGTGTTTTTTGAGACCGATGAATTGTGGGTTTATGATCAAGTCTATCTATGAACAATATTTGAATCTTCTCTGAATTCTTTTATGTATGATTGGTTATCTTTGCAAGTCTCTTCGAATTATCAATTTGGTTTGGCCTACTAGATTGGTTTTTCTTGCCATAGGAGAAGTGCTTGGCTTTGGGTTCAATCTTGCGATGTACTTTCCCAGTGACAGTGGGGGCAGCAAGGCACGTATTGTATTGTTGCCATCGAGGATAACAAGATGGGAATTTTATCATATTGCATGAAACTATCCCTCTACATCATGTCATCTTGCTTACGGCGTTACTCTGTTTTTAACTTAATATTCTAGATGCATGTTGGATAGCGGTCGATGAGTGGAGTAATAGTAGTAGATGCAGGCAGGAGTCGGTCTAGTTGTCTCGGACGTGATGCCTATATACATGATCATACCTAGATATTCTCATAACTATGCTCAATTCTGTCAATTGCTCAAAAGTAATTTGTTCACCCGCCATAGAATACTTATGTTCTTGAGAGAAGCCACTAGTGAAATCTATGGCCCCCGGGTCTATTCTCATCATATCAATCTTCCATCACTTTATTATTGCTTTACTTTTTATTTTGCCTTTTATTTTACTTTGCATCTTTATACCAAAAATATCAAAAATATTATCTATCTTCTCTATCAGATCTTACTCTCGTAAGTGATCACGAAGGGATTGACAACCCCTAATCGTGTTGGTTGCGTTGAGCTATTTGTTTTGTGTAGGTACGAGGGACTCGCGCGTAGCCTCCTACTGGATTGATACCTTGGTTCTCAAAAACTGAGGGAAATACTTACTCTACTCTGCTGCATCACACTTTCCTCTTCAAGGAAATCCAACGCAGTGCTTAAGAGGTAGCAATATCCAGATTGAGACTTAGAGTCATCTGGATCAGTGTCAAAACTTGCATCGACGTAACCCTTTACGACGAACCTATTTTTCACCTCCATAATTGAGAAACATATCCTTATTCCACTAAGGATGATTTCGACCGCTGTCCAGTGATCTACTCCTAGATCACTATTGTACCCCCTTGCCAAAATCAGTGTAGGGTATACAATAGATCTGGAACACAGCATGGCATACTTTATAAAACCTATGGCTGAGGCATAGGGAATGACTTTCATTCTCTTTCTATCTTCTGCCGTGGTCGGGTGACGGTGTCCTGGACTAGGGGGTACTCACCACGTCGTCTCCCAATCTATTAGATTGGGCCGAGGACCCCCGTGGACATATACTCATGGGTCAGTTCGGACAGCTGCCGCATACAAGGAAGATTCCACAAGACTTGACGATCAAGACAAGGACTTCTCCTCACCGGTGTATTCGGCTAGGACTCTTGTTAACCTAGGCCTCTAGTGCATTATATAAACCAGGGCCAGGCTAGTCGATAGAAGATAGACATACAACAATCATACCATAGGCTAGCTTCTAGGGTTTAGCCTCCTTGATCTCGTGGTAGATCTACTCTTGTACTACCCATATCATCAATATTAATCAAGCAGGACGTAGGGTTTTACCTCCATCAAGAGGGCCCGAACCTGGGTAAAACTTCGTGTCCCTTGTCTCCTGTTACCATCCGCCTAGACGCACAGTTCGGGACCCCTTACCCGAGATCCGCCGGTTTTGACACCGACATTGGTGCTTTCATTGAGAGTTCCGTTGTGTGATCGACAAAAGGATCGATGGCTCGCCTGCAGATCAACTGCGACTTCGGCATTCTTGTCACCAGCTCGACTGGTCACCTTGGTTCGACCAAGAATTGCACCCCGTGTTTGGATCACCATGTTCGGACGAGGGCCTTCATCAAACATCAACTCCGATCTCTATCAAGATCACGGAGGAATCATCCATGGAGCTCGGGGGCTCAACATCAACATTGCCCTCAAGCGACCTAGCTGTTTTTCTGGACAGCGAACTAGTATCTGCTGCCACCACCTCCTCGAGTATCGCTTTGACGATCGCTTTGGTGGAATTGTGCGGAATTGAGTCTACAACAACCCTGGAAAATTTCGTCGAGTTCCGATGGAGGAATCTCTGGCAATCCACGATATACCGGAGCCCTGTCAAATTTGGACGGGAATTTGGATGTGTTTAGGGCGTGGTGTCCAGCTTCTAGCTCGGACGTCCTTTGGAAGATCCAACCGTTGATCGGCTGCGGAATTCCTGTATCTACCACCTCTCAAAATTTCAGCTCGATCCGACCGTCCAAAGTCCGGAAACCTTCCGATTAGTGCATCACTTTTCGGATCTGTTTTCTGCGTGAAAACGAATCCGACCCGAGTTCATCTTTTCTATGAACGGGATTTCGGACATCCCTTTTGAAGGAAGTTTTGTATGGGGTATTGTGTTTTGTTCCCGAACACATCCCACTAACTTTAAGATCTTTTGAACATGATCTTCAACATAATGCTGGTGTCAAACCAGTCCGGCAATATTACTCCACAGCTGCCAACCTGTGCTAAGACACGGCGTCACTTTGTTGAGCCGAGCTCAACTTCTTCGGATCACCATCTCGGCAAGCCGAACAAGAGTCCGGCATCGCGAAGGATAAATCATCACCAACATCGCCGCCCCACAGATTACACGGAGCGGGCATACCGGCATCGCCGCACGGTTGCTTCATCAAGCCGGCATCGACCACGTCACGACCTGCATCGACAGGGGCCGCACTATCGCTTCTTCAAGATGGTGTCCATCACGCCGACCTACTTTGACATCTCGGCTGGACCGGGGGCTTCGCCATCTCTTCATCAACCTACTCCGGACACTTCGGTGTCACTAGCCGACCAGCTCCGTCACGTTAGCTGGGCCGAGGGCTTTGCCTCGGCGAGCCAACCTTTACCAGCATTGCCATGCCGTCGTTTTATCGCCCATCAGGCAATGGGTGTGCAGAGCGAGTCCAAATTTTGGGAATCACCTTCCTTCGGATTGCTACAACAAATAAACCAGTTGCTATCAATCCCTAATATTTTTTGCTTGTTTGGGCTCATTTTTTCCAAGGAATTATTACTCTGGTTTGTCCATCATATGTACACAGGTCTATCAAATGGTGGCCGCATTCACGACAGTCGCATGGTGGTCCGGTCAGTTTCCGTATATAGTCCGGCGAACGCCGCATCCGGAGCTCAAACCGACCTGCAAATTCAGGCTTTGCCACGCCTTTACCGCATCACGCCGACGCCCTGCATCGACATTGACTTCAGCGCCAGGCCATATTTCTTTTATTACTCACATTGCATAAATTATTCATTATGCAACGTTTTTTTAATTATGATTATTACTATTATCTCCCATTTGCACTATTTTTATGCACAAGAAAATGATCCGGGGACTTTGGCGTCACTCTGTCGGTCTGCAACGACCGTGCTATGTCACCACTTCGGCGTGTCGAGCTCTCCGCTCCGCCACCTCGGGACCGGCTTATGGGATAGAACCTTGTCCCGCATCAAGCTCGGACTGCGAACACATTAACCAGCTAAGTCGCTTTCATGCTCAAAGCTTTTATTTCTAACTTGCGTTCGGTTCGACCAAGCGTTATACTTTTTTGGAAAAAAAATTCTTGTAAATTTTTTTTCCTTGTCCAAACTTTGTTTGTGACACATAAATTCAAATACCCCGTTTACTTGGGGGCTTCCTTTATGAAGCTTTTCCTGTTGCATATGATTATACTTGTACGGCTTCGTTCCTTGTTCGTGTATTACGCCACAATATGCACCATATTGACTTAAGCGATTTGCAAGCTGGGTTGCCTCGCTCCTGTGTTTACCCCTACGTTCCCGATTGTTCAGCTAGGGAGTAAAGGGAGCACCTCTGCGATTGTCATGATCGGGTCGCCCGAGCCGGACCTCAGACTGGGTGAAGCCGAAAGCTAGCGCTCTTATAGTTTTCAATGATGGTCGGCACACAACGGAACTCATGAGTACAAAAAATCCATTGCACAAGTCTCATAATAACAATGAGCACCGAAGAAAGGTATCGATGGGGGTACTATTTTCTTCCAAGATGCTTCTTACACTTTGCAGTAATATAGCATAAGTTCCCTGAGCATGCTTTGTCTGTTACAGCCTTATGGCCTGATTGCCTGGTTATTGGAAACACCGTCGATATTCTCGACCGATGGAGTACATAACACTCTTCGGTCATCGACCGAAGAGGGAGAAGCCGACGGTCGGTTAAGACGCGTTTAAAGTTCGGTTGAACATAGATATGATATAAGTACTTCGGTACATGCAATCATTCTCCTACCCAAGTCACTTGGGGGCTCTTAAGTTTATTTGAGCTGTTTTATAATAAGTGCTCTTCTTCTTAGTCGTTGCAAAGTTTTATTATTATTATTTATCACTCCTTTTTTCGACACGAGTGTGCGGTCACTAGCCGGGGAGCCTAATTTCTCTCTCAAAGCCGCTAGAGTTTAGTTTGCTAAACTGGCCTGATGAGAAGTACTCCGCCCTCGAGATAGGAGGTTGAAGCCGTAGGCTGACCCGCTCGAAGTCTTGAGATAGGATGTATCATGTTAAAGCACGACAGAAGCACTTCTTTTTTCTAAGACCAATTTTTGGATTGGCACCGAACACTTGATATTGTTCGGACGCCATGTTTTTACTAACGTTTCTTGGTTTTCCAAGCTTTTTGGCACTTTTAAACTATATGTGCTTTTCCAGCGTTAGTCTCGCAGTGCAACGCCGGACACCTTTTAGGGATTCGGCAAAAACATTCTCAGATATTGCTATATATGCATCGGTTTCGAATTGTGTCTTCGGTCAATAGTTGGGTTGCCCGGCTCCTGCACTTGCTTCCTACGTTCCATTTTGTTCGGCTAGGCGTGCAAAGGGAGAACCACTGCGATTGTGCTTCCAGCTCACATGGTTAAGCACCTCAGTGGAGAAAGCCGAAAATTGACTGCCACAATAAGCGTAAACTGGTCAGCGATCCGATGACTATGTTAAATAATAGGTCGTTCATAACATTGGCCGAAGTGTTTACGGCTTGACCTCGACTGTCGCCGAACACTACCGGGGGCTATTAAGCCTCCCAAACTAAATCCTCGATATTTTGCTCTTACATTGGAGCTGAGGTTTTATGATCATGCTTAGCATGACAACCCAAAGAAAGGAACCGATAGCGGGACTATTTTCTTTGGAAGACATTTCTTCTGTTAAACAGTAATATAACATATCTCTCCGCGTACCTTTGTCTATAAAACCGTATGGCTAGATTCCCTTGTTTGTCGTAAATCTTTGCCCTCATAAAGGTTTTATAAAGTAAGACAAGCACTCCTCGGCTACTGGCCGAGGAGGTGGAAGCCGATGGTCGGTCAACAAAGTTTTGTACAATGCGGATCCGAGCATTAAATGACATAAATTACTTGGATACATAGAGTCATTACACACAATTTGTGATTTTACTATGGATATCGATCCTTAATTCGGCCACCCGTGCCCGCATTAAGGCTCGGGGGATACTGGGCTTCGGGCTTATCATTTAAACATATTAAAGGGGCACATCGATCCCCTGATCTGGTGTTGCCACCCGACCAGTGTCTCGGGGGCTACTGCATTGCTTGTCCAATGCAGAAAATTTTATGTGCAATATAGTTTCCGAGGAGATTTTGATCCTTAGGTTGGTCGGCCGCACCCAACCTAAGTCTCGAGGACTGAGCACGCCGCTTTTAGTGTCCTAAAGTATTCTGCCGAGGTAGGACTTGATCCTCAGGCCAATTTTGCAAATCGACCCGAGTCTCAGCGGCTATTGGGATCAGCGGTCTTATGTCATCCTTCATGTGCATCTCAGGTTTTAGACCGATACCCACCTTGAGGGCTACTGGCTATATATCTCGGCAGAGAATAAATTGCACCAATCATAAATATTGACAAAAATCGGCCCACATTCGGGGTGGTGCACCACCTCGAAAGCATTCGGGGTGATTTACGACACCTCGGATACAGTCTGGCATTGGAGCTTGGATATAGTCCGGCGTTGGAGCTCGGATACATAGTTCGGCGTTGGAGCTCGGATACATTCCGGCATTAGAGCTGGGAAGCGGTCTGGCGTTGGTGCTCGGCTGCAAAAGATACCTCGAATGCAGTCCGGCGTTGGACAGACGCAAGAGGACACTGCCTCCCGGGAACAATTTCAAACCCGAGGTGTGGCATAAAAATAAACAAGGCATTGATAAAGGATGGAAACTTAAAGGGGCTCCTCGGATACCCGACATGTAAACCCGTCGAATGCATTTCGGCGATCCTCAAAATCGAAGATAAAGAAGATTTGTTGAACCAGTTTTCAAGACCGGCGACCGAAGATGAAGAACAGTTCGGAAGAACCGAGGAGCGTCCCTAACTTGAAAACCGGTTCAGGGGGCTACTGACAGTGTCCTGGACTAGGGGGTACTCACCACGTCGTCTCCCAATCTATTAGATTGGGCCGAGGACCCCCGTGGTCGTATACTCATGGGCCAGTTCGGACAGCTGCCGCATACAAGGAAGATTCCACAAGACTTGACGATCAAGACAAGGACTTCTCCCCATCGGCGTATTCGGCTAGGACTCTTGTTAACCTAGGCCTCTAGTGCATTATATAAACCAGGGCCAGGCTAGTCGATAGAAGATAGACATACAACAATCATACCATAGGCTAGCTTCTAGGGTTTAGCCTCCTTGATCTCGTGGTAGATCTACTCTTGTACTACCCATATCATCAATATTAATCAAGCAGGACGTAGGGTTTTACCTCCATCGAGAGGGCCCGAACCTGGGTAAAACTTCGTGTCCCTTGTCTCCTGTTACCATCCGCCTAGACGCACAGTTCGGGACCCCCTACCCGAGATCCACCGGTTTTGATACCGACATCGGGCTTTGAGTCTTACTCAATTTCACACGTTGTAACACAGTCAAGAACTCTTTCTTTGACTGTTCTATTTTGAACTACTTCAAAATCTTGTCAAGGTATGTACTCATTGAAAAAACTTATCAAGCGTCTTGATCTATCTCTGTAGATCTTGATGCTCAATATGTAAGCAGCTTCACTGAGGTCTTTCTTTGAAAAAAAACTCCTTTCAAATACTCCTTTATGCTTTCTAGAAAATTCTACATTATTTCCGATCAAGAATATGTCATTCACATATACTTATCAGAAAGGCTGTAGTGCTCCCACTCACTTTCTTGTAAATACATGCTTCACTTCAAGTCTGTATAAAACTATATGCTTTGATCAACTTATCAAAGCGTATATTCCAACTCCGAGATGCTTACACCAATCCATAGATGGATCGCTGGAGCTTGCATATTTTGTTAGCACCTTTAGGATTGACAAAACCTTATTGTTGTATCATATACAACTCTTCATTAATAAGTCCATTAAGGATTGCAGTTTTGTTATGCATTTGCCAGATTTCATAAAATGCGGCAATTGCTAACATGATTCGGATAGACTTAAGCATAGATACGAGCGAGAAACTCTCATCGTAGTCAACACCTTCAACTTTGTCAAAAACCCTTTTTGACAAATCTCGCTTTGTAGATAGTAACACTACTATCAGCGTCCGTCTTCCTCTTGAAGATCCATTTATTTTCTATGGCTCGCCGATCATTAGGCAAGTCAATCAAAGTCCATACTTTGTTCTCATACATGGGTCCCTTCTCAGATTTCATGGCCTCAAGCCATTTTGTGGAATCTGGGCTCATCATTGCTTCCTCATAATTCGTAGGTTCGTCATGGTCATGACCTCCAGAACAGGATTACCGTACCACTCTGGTGCGGATCTCACTCTGGTTGACCTACGAGGTTCGGTAATAACTTGATCTGAAGTTACATGATCATCATCATTATCTTCCTCACTAATTGGTGTAGTAGTCACAGGAACAGATTTCTGTGATGAACTACTTTCCAACAAGGGAGCAGGTACAGTTACCTCATCAAGTTCTATTTTCCTCCCACTCACTTCTTTCGAGAGAAACTCCTTCTCTAGAAAGGATCTATTCTCAGCAACAGATTTGCCTTCGGATCTGTGATAGAAGGTGTACCCAACAATTTCGTTTGGGTATCCTATGAAGATGCACTTCTCTGATTTGGGTTCGAGCTTATCAGTTTGAAACTTTTTCACATAAGCATCGTCGCCCCAAACTTTAAGAAACGACAGCTTAGGTTTCTTGCTAAACCACAGTTCATACGGTGTCGTCTCAACAGATTTAGATGGTGCCCTTTTAACATGAATGCAGTTGTCTCTAATGCATAACCCCAAAACGGTAGTGGTAAATCGGTAAGAAACATCATAGATTGCACTATATCCAATAAAGTACGGTTATGACGTTCAGACGCACCATTATGTTGTGGTGTTCCAGGTGGCACGAATTTGTGAAACTATTCCACATTGTTTTAATTGAAGACCAAACTCGTAACTCAAATATTCGTCTCCGCGATCAGATCGTAGAAACTTTATTTTCTTGTCACGATGATGTTCCACTTCACTCTGAAATTCTTTGAACTTTTCAAATGTTTCAGACTTATGTTTCATCAAGTAGATATACCCATATATGCTCAAATCATCTGTAAAGGTCAGAAAATAACATTACCCGCTGCGAGCCTCAACACTCATCGGATCGCATGCATCAGTATGTATTATTTCCAATAAGTCAGTTGCTCGCTCCATTGTTCCGGAGAACGGAGTCTTGGTCATCTTGGCCATAAGGCATGGTTCGCAAGCATCAAGTCATTCCAAAATCCCATCAGCATGGAGTTTCTTCATGCGCTTTACACCAATATGACCTAAACGGCAGTGCCACAAATAAGTTGCACTATCATTATTAACTTTGCATCTTTTGGCTTCAGTATTATGAATATGTGTATAACTATGATCGAGATCCAACAAACTATTTTCATTGGGTGTATGACCATTGAAGGTTTTATTCATGTAAACAGAACAACAATTATTCTTTGACTTTAAATGAATAACCGTATTACAATAAACATGATCAAATCATATTCATGCTCAATGCATACACCAAATAACACTTATTTAGGTTCAACACTAATCTCGAAAGTATATGGAGTGTGCGATGATGATCATATCAATCTTGGAACTATTTCCAACACACATCGTCACTTCACCCTTAACTAGTATATGTTCATTCTGCAACTCCCGTTTCGAGTTACTACTCTTAGCAACTGAACTAGTATCAAATACTAAGGGGTTGCTTTAAACACTAGTAAATTACACATCAATAACATGTATATCAAATATACCTATGTTCACTTTGCCATCCTTCTTATCCGCCAATTACTTGGGGTAGTTCCGCTTCCAGTGACCAGTCCCTTTGCAGTAGAAGCACTTAGTCTCAGGCTTAGGTCCAGACTTGGGCTTCTTCACTTGAGCAGCAACTTGATTGCCGTTCTTCTTGAAGTTCCCCTTCTTCCCTTTGCCCCTTTTCTTGAAACTAGTGGTCTTGTCAACCATCAACACTTGATGTTTTTCTTGATTTCCACCTTCGTCGATTTCAGCATCACGAAGAGCTTGGGAATCGTTACCGTTATCCCTTGCATATTATAGTTCATCACAAAGATCTAGTAACTTGGTGATAGTGACTAGAGAACTCTGTCAATCACTCTCTTATCTGGAAGATTAACTCCCACTTGATTCAAGTGATTGTAGTACCCAGACAATCTGAACACATGCTCACTGGTTGAGCTATTCTCCTCCATCTTTTAGGCAAAGTACTGTCAGAGGTCTCATACCTCTCGACACGGGCATGAGTATGAAATACCAATTTCAACTCTTGGAACATCTTATATTCTCCGTGGCACTCAAAACATTTTTGAAGTCTCGGTTCTAAGCCGTAAAGCATGGTGCACTAAACTATCAAGTAGTCATCATACCGAGCTTTGCCAAACGTTCATAACGTCTGCATATGCTCTTGCAATAGGTTCGTCACCTAGCGGTGCATCAAGGACATAATTCTTCTGTGCAGCAATGAGGATAATCCTCAGATCACAGACCAAGTCCGCATCATTGCTACTAACATCTTTCAACTTAGTTTTCTCTAGGAACATATCAAAAAAACCAGGGGAGCTAAACGTGAGCTATTGATCTACAACACAAATATGCTAATACTACCAGGACTAAGTTCATGATAAATTTAAGTTCAAGTAATCATATTACTTAAGAACTCCTACTTAGATAGACATCCCTCTAATACTCTAAGTGATCACATGATCCATATCAACTAAACCATGTCCGATCATCACGTGAGATGGAGTAGTTTCAATGGTGAACATCACTATGTTGATCATATCTACTATATGATTCATGCTCGACCTTTCGGTCTCCGTGTTCCGAGGCCATATCTGTTATATGCTAGGCTCGTCAAGTTTAACCTGAGTATTCCGCGTGTGCAACTGTTTTGCACCCGTTGTATTTGAACGTAGAGCCTATCACACCCGATCATCACGTGGTGTCTCAGCACGAAGAACTTTCGCAACAATGCATACTCAGGGACAACACGTATACTTTGATAATTTAGTGAGGGATCATCTTATAATGCTACCGTCAATCAAAGCAAGATAAGATGCATAAAAGATAAACATCACATGCAATCAATATAAGTGATATGATATGGCCATCATCATCTTGTGATTGTGATCTCCATCTCTGAAGCACCGTCATGATCACCATCGTCACCGGCGCGACACCCTGATCTCCATCGTAGCATCGTTGTCGTCTCGCCAATCTTATGCTTCTACGACTATCGCTACTTCTTAGTGATAAAGTAAAGCATTACAGGGCGATTGCATTGCATACAATAAAGCGACAACCATATGGCTCCTGCCAGTTGCCGATAACTCGGTTACAAAACATGATCATCTCATACAATAAAATTTAGCATCATGCCTTGACCATATCACATCACAAAATGCCCTGCAAAAACAAGTTAGACGTCCTCTAGTTTGTTGTTGCAAGTTTTATGTGGCTGCTATGGGCTTAGCAAGAACCGTTCTTACCTACGCATCAAAACCACAATGATAGTTTGTCAAGTTGGCGCTGTTTTAACCTTTGCAAGGACCGGGCGTAGCCACACTCGGTTCAACTAAAGTTGGAGAAACTGACACCCGCCGGCCACTTGTGTGCAAAGCACGTCGGTAGAACCAGTCTCGTGTAAGCGTACACGTAATGTCGGTCTGGGCCGCTTCATCCAACAATACCGCAAACCAAAGTATGACATGCTGGTAAGCAGTATGACATGTTGGTAAGCAGTATGACTTATATCGCCCACAACTCACTTGTGTTCTACTCATGCATATGACATCTACGCATAAAACCTGGCTCGGATGCCACTGTTGGGGAACGTAGTAATTTCAAAAAAAATCCTATGCACACGCAAGATCATGGTGATGCATAGCAACGAGAGGGGAGAGTGTTGTCCACGTACCCTCGTAGACCGAAAGCGGAAGCGTTAGCACAACGCGGTTGATGTAGTCATACGTCTTCACGATCCGACCGATCAAGTACCGAACGCATGACACCTCTGAGTTCAGCACACGTTCAGCCCAATGACGTCCCTCGAACTCCATCCAGCCGAGTGTTGAGGGAGAGTTTCGTCAGCACGACGGTGTGGTGATGATAATGATGTTCTACCGACGCAGGGCTTCGCCTAAGCACCGCTACAGTATTATCAAGGTGGACTATGGTGGAGGGGGCACCGCACACGGCTAAAAGATCAAACAATCAATTGTTGTGTCTATGGGATGCCCCCTGCCCCGGTATATAAAGGAGCAAGGGGGGTGCGGCCGACCTGGAGAGGGAGCACGCTAGGAGGAGTCCTACTCCCACCGGGAGTAGGACTCCCCCCTTTCCTACTTGGATTAGGACTTGGGAGGGGGAAAGAGGAGAGAGAGAGGAAGGAAGGGGGGCGCCGCCCCCCTCCCTCTTCTTGTCCTATTTGGACTAGGGGGAGGGGTGCGCGGCCCAGCCCTGGCCGCCTCTCCTCTTCTCCGTAAAGGCCCACTAAGGCCCATTAACCCCTGGGGGGTTCCGGTAACCCCTCCAGTACTCCGGTAAAATCCCAATTTCACCTGGAACACTTCCGATATCCAAACATAGGCTTCCAATATATCAATCTTCATGTCTCGACCATTTCGACACTCCTCGTCATGTCCGTGATCACATCGAGAACTCCGAACAACCTTCGGTACATCAAAACATATAAACTCATAATATAACTGTCATCGAAACGTTAAGCGTGCGGACCCTACGGGTTCGAGAACTATGTAGACATGATCGAGACACGTCTCCGGTCAATAACCAATAGCGGAACCTGGATGCTCATATTGGCTCCCGCTACCTCTTGAGCACTGCGTTAGATTTCCTCGAAGAGGAGAGGATGATGCAACAAAGTAGCGTAAGTATTTCCCTCAGTTTTTTAGAACCAAGGTATCAATCCAGTAGGAGGCTACGCGCGAGTCCCTCGTACCTACACAAAACAAATAGCTCAACGCAACCGACGCGATTAGGGGTTGTCAATCCCTTCACGGTCACTTACGGTAGTGAGATCTGATAGAGATGATAGATAATATTTATGGTATTTTTGATATAGAGATGCAAGGTGAAAAGTAAAAGGCAAAGTAAATAGCAAAGCAATAATAAAGTGATGGAGATTGATATGATGAGAATAGACCCGGGGGCCATAGGTTTCACTAGTGGCTTCTCTCAAGAGCATAAGTATTCTACGGTGGTTGAAAAAAATACTGTTGATCAATTGACAGAATTGAGCATAGTTATGAGAATATCTAGTTATGATCATGTATATAGGCATCACGTCCGAGACAAGTAGACTGACTCTTGCCTGCATCTAGTACTATTACTCCACTCATCGACTGCTATCCAGCATGCATCTAGAGTACTAAGTTAAAAACAGAGTAACGCCTTAAGCAAGATGACATGATGTAGAGGGATAGTTTCATGCAATATGATAAAAAAACCATGTTGTTATCCTCGATGGCAACAATACAATACACGCCTTGCTGCCCCTACTGTCACTGGGAAAGGACACCGCAAGATTGAACTCAAAGCTAAGCACTTCTTCCATTGCAAGAAAGACCAATCTAGTAGGCCAAACCAAATTGATAATTCGAAGAGAGTTGCAAAGATAACCAATCATACATAAAAGAATTCAGAGAAGATTCAAATATTATTCATAGATAGACTTGATCATAAACCCACAATTCATCGGTCTCAACAAACACACCGCAAAAAGAAGATTATATCGAATAGATCTCCACGAAAGAGGGGGAGAACATTGTATTGAGATCCAAAAAGAGAGAGGAAGCCATCTAGCTACTAACTATGGACCCGAAGGCCTGAGGTAAACTACTCACACTTCATCGGAGGGGCTAGGATGATGTAGAAGCCCTCCATGATGATGGACCCCTCCGGCGGAGCTCCAGAACAGGCCCCAAGATGGGATCTCGTGGGTACAGAAGGTTGCGGCGATGGAATTAGGTTTTTGGCTCCTGTTCTGATCGTTTGGGGGTACGTAGGTATATATAGGAGGAAGAAGTACGTCGGTGGAGCTTCGAGGGGCCCACGAGGCAGGGGCGCGCCCTCCACCCTCGTGACCGCCCCGTGGCTTTCTTGACGGAGGGTCCAAGTCTCCTGGGTCTTATCTGATGAGAAAATCACGTTCCCGAAGGTTTCATTCCGTTTGGACTCCGTTTGATATTCTGTTTCTCCGAAACTCTGAAATAGGCAAATAGACAGCAATTCTGGGCTGGGCCTCTGGTTAATAGGTTAGTCCCAAAAGTAATATAAAAGTGGAAAATAAAGCCCAATATAGTCCAAAATAGTAGATAATATAGCATGGAGCAATCAAAAATTATAGATACGTTGGGGACGTATCAGGCTTCCCCAAGCTTAATTCCT
This sequence comes from Aegilops umbellulata, assembly GCA_032464435.1. Lineage (NCBI taxonomy): Eukaryota > Viridiplantae > Streptophyta > Magnoliopsida > Poales > Poaceae > Aegilops > Aegilops umbellulata. The sequence goes on from CP136057.1 coordinate 55,451,498, forward strand.
GCTCGTCCTTGAGTAGGTAAGTGATAAAAAGAGAATTTTTGATGTGGAGTGCTACTTGGCATAATTTCAATGTAAATCTTCTCAATTGTGGTGTGAATATTCAGATCCGAAAGATTCAAGACAAAAGTTCATATTGACAGAAAAATGATAACACTTCAAGCATACTAACAAAGCAATTATGTCTTCTCAAAGTAACATTGCCAAAGAAAGTTTATACCTACAAAATCATATAGTTTAGTCATGCTCCATTTTCGTCACACAAGAATGCTCTCAGCATGCACAACCCCGATTACAAGCCAAGCAATTGTTTCATACTTTAATAATCTCAAACTCATAAACCTTCACGCAATACATGAGCGCGAGCCATGGATATAGCACTATGGGTGGAATAGAATATGATGATGGGGGTTATGTGGAGAAGACAAAAAAGGAGAAAGTCTCACATCAACGAGGATAATGAACGGGCTATGGAGATGCCCATCAATTGATGTTAATGCAAGGAGTAGGGACTACCATGCAACGGATGCACTAGAGCTATAAATGTATGAAAGCTCAACAAAAGAAACTAAATGGGTGTGCATCCAACTTGCTTGCTCACGAAGACCTAGGGCATTTTGAGGAAGCCCATTGTTGGAATATACAAGCCAAGTTCTATAATGAAAAATTCGCACTAATATATGAAAGTGACAAAACAAGAGACTCTCTATCATGATGACTATGGTGCTACTTTGAAGCACAAGTGTGGCAAAGGATAGTAACATTGTCCCTTCTCTCTTTTTCTCTCATTTTTTTCTTTTTTTTCTTTTTTTTGGGCCTTCCTTTTTTTATGGCCTTTCTTTTTTTTTATTCCTCACTTGGGACAATGCTCTACAAAATGATGATCATCACACTTCTATTTACTACAACTCAATGATTACAACTCGATACTTGAACAAAGTATGACTCTATATGAATGCCTCCGGCGGTGTACCGGGATATGCAATAAATCAAGAGTGACATGTATGAAAGAATTATGAACGGTGGCTTTGCCACGAATACTATGTCAACTACATGATCATGCTAGCAATATGACAATGATGAATGCGTCATGGCGAACGGAATGGTGGAAAGTTGCATGGCAATATATCTCAGAATGGATATGGAAATTCCATAATAGGTAGGTATGGTGGCTGTTTTGAGGAAGATATAGGGAGGTTTATGTGTGAAAGAGCGTATCATATCACGGGGTTTGGATGCACCGGCGAAGTTTGCACCAACTCTCAATGTGAGAAAGGGCAATGCACGGTACCGAAGAGGCTAGCAATGATGGAAGGGTGAGAGTGCGTATAATCCATGGACTCAACATTAGTCATAAAGAACTCATATACTTATTGCAAAAATCTACAAGCCAACAAAAACCAAAGCATCACGCGCATGCTCCTAGGGGGATAGATTGGTAGGAAAAGACCATCGCTCGTCCCCGACCGCCACTCATAAGGAGGACAATCAAATAACACCTCATGTTTCAAATTTGTTACATAACGTTTACCATACGTGCATGCTACGGGACTTGCAAACTTTAACTCAAGCACTTCTCAAATTCACAATTACTCTGCTAACATGACTTTGATATTATCACCTCCATATCTCAAAACAATTATCAAGGATCAAATTTTTCTTAGTATTCAACGCACTCAAAAGAAAATTTTACAAATCTTGAATACCAAGCTTATTATTATTATTATTAAAATTACCATGCTATTTAAGACTCTCAAAATAATCTAAGTGAAGCATGAGAGATCAATAGTTTCTTTAAAACAAATCCACCACCGTGCTCTAAAAGATATAAGTGAAGCACTAGAGCAAAATTATAAACCTCAAAAGATATAAGTGAAGCACATAGAGTATTCTATCAAATTCTAATTCATGTATGGCTCTCTCAAAAGGTGTGTGCAGCAAGGATGATTGTGGCACACTAACAAACAAAGACACAAATAATACAAAACGCTCCAAGCAAAACACATATCATGTGGTGAATAGAAATATAGCTCCAAGTAAATTTACCGATGGAAGTAGACGAAAGAGGGGATGCCTTCCGGGGCATCCCCAAGCTTTGACTTTTTGGTGTCCTTGGATTATCTTGGGGGTGCCATGGGCATCCCCAAGCTTAGGCTCTTGCCACTCCTTGTTCCATAATCCATCCAAAAATTTCACCCAAAACCTGAAAACTTCACAACACAAAACTCAATAGAAATCTCATGAGCTCCGTTAGCGAAAGAAAACAAAAGACCACTTCAAGGTACTGTAATGAACTCATTCTTTATTTATATTGGTGTTAAACCTACTGTATTCCAACTTTTGTATGGATTATAAACTATTTTAATAGACATAGATTCATCAAAATAAGCAAACAACACACGAAAAATAGAATCTGTCAAAAACAAAACAGTCTGTAGTAATCTGTAACTAACGCAAAATTCTGGAACTCCAAAAAATCTACCAAAATAGGACGACCTGGACAATTTGTTTATTGATCGGCAGCCAGTATTTTATCACGTTTTGGTGATTTTTAACAATTGTTTTCGTGAACAGAAAGATTCTGGAAATTACAGCAAGATAAAATAACTATCATCCAAGAAGATCCTATAGGTTTAACTTGGCACAAACACTAATTAAAACACAAAACCACATATAAACAGAAGGTAGATGGATTATTTATTCCTAAACAGAAGCAAAAACAAATAAACTAAAAATAAAATTGGGTTGCCTCCCAACAAGCGCTATTGTTTAACGCCCCTAGCTAGGCATAAAAGCAAGGATAGATCTAGGCATTGCCATCTTTGATTTTGAACTTTTTAGCAGGATCAAGCTCGAATCTGAGAGGTTCTTTACGTTTCCCTTCATATTCTGAAATTTTTAGATATAAAGAATCCAACCTCTTATTGCAAAGAGTAATCAACATATTCATGCGGTGGATATTTCCACTAACATTCTTAAGTGGTTCAAGAGACTTTTGTAAGATCTTAGTAATTTCACAAAAAAAATCAAAAACTTGTGTCTCTTCCTTGTTGGGATGAGCCCCCTTTTGTTGAGGTAGTGTTCCGAGTATACCTTCTATAATTTCAAGTGCAATATGGGGATCAATTTCAATAAAGTTGCCTTTAGCAACACAGTCCAAAAGTTGTCTATGAGACATACTTAACCCAACATAAAAATTGCGAAGCAAAATTCTCAGATTAACTTCAAAGGTACAATTACGATAAGACTCCATTATTCTCAACCAGGCATCTTTTAAGTTTTCTCCTTGTCTTTGTTTGAAGTGAAAAACTTCAAACTCGAGGGACAACAGAGTGGATAAGGGACTAGCCATAACGACAAGGCGAGCGAGAAAAAGGCAACGGAAGAGAGAGAGCGAATAAAACGGCAAGGGTGAAGTGGGGGAGAGGAAAACGAGAGGCAAATGGCAACTAATGTAGTGCGAGAGATAGGGATTGTGATGGGTACTTGGTATGTTGACTTTTGCACAGACTCCCCGGCAACGGCGCCATAAATTCTTCTTGCTACCTCTTGAGCACTGCGTTGGATTTCCCGGAAGAGGAGAGGATGATGCAGCAAAGTAGCGTAAGTATTTCCCTTAGTTTTTGAGAACCAAGGTATCAATCCAGTAGGAGGATACACGCGAGTCCCTCGTACCTACACAAAACAAATAGCTCAACGCAACCAACGCGATTAGGGGTTGTCAATCCCTTCACGGTCACTTTACGGGAGCAAGATCTGATAGAGATGATAGATAATATTTTTGGTATTTTTGATGTAGAGATGCAAGGTGAAAAGTAAAAGGCAAAGTAAAAAAGCAAAGCAATATAAAGTGATGGAGATTGATATGATGAGAATAGACCCGGGGGCCATAGGTTTCACTAGTGGCTTCTTTCAAGAGCATAAGTATTCTACGGTGGGTGAACAAATTACTGTTGAGCAATTGACATAATTGAGCATAGTTATGAGAATATCTAGGTATGATCATGTATATAGGCATCACGTCATAGACAAGTAGACCGACTCCTGCCTGCATCTACTACTATTACTCCACTCATCGACCGCTATCCAGCATGCATCTAGAGTATTAAGTTAAAAACAGAGTAATGCCATAAGCAAGATGACATGATGTAGAGGGATAGTTTCATGCAATATGATAAAAACTCCATCTTGTTATACTCGATGGCAACAATACAATACGTGCCTTGCTGCCCCTACTGTCACTGGGAAAGGACACCACAAGATTGAACCCAAAGCTAAGCACTTCTCCCATTGCAAGAAAGACCAATCTAGTAGGCCAAACCAAATTGATAATTCGAAGAGACTTGCAAAGATAACCAATCATACATAAAAGAATTCAGAGAAGATTCAAATATTATTCATAGATAGACTTGATCATAAACCCACAATTCATCGGTCTCAACAAACACACCGCAAAAAGAAGATTACATCGAATAGATCTCCACGAGAGAGGGGGAGAACATTGTATTGAGATCCAAAAAGAGAGAAGAAGCCATCTAGCTACTAACTATGGACCCGAAGGTCTGAGGTAAACTACTCACACTTCATCGGAGGGGCTAGGATGATGTAGAAGACCTCCGTGATGATGGCCCCCTTCGACGGAGCTCCGGAACAGGCCCCAAGATGGAATCTCGTGGGTACAGAAGGTTGTGGCGGTGGAATTAGGTTTTTGGCTCCTGTTCTGATCGTTTGGGGGTATATAGGTATATATGGGAGGAAGAAGTACGTCAGTGGAGCTTCGAGGGGCCCACGAGGCAGGGGGCGCGCCCTAGGGGGGCGCCCTCCACCCTCGCGACCGCCTCGTGGCTTTCTTGACGGAGGGTCCAAGTCTCCTGGGTCTAATCTGGTGAGAAAATCACGTTCCCGAAGGTTTTATTCTGTTTGGACTCCGTTTCATATTCTGTTTCTCCGAAACTCTGAAATAGGCAAAAAACAGCAATTCTGGGCTGGGCCTCTGGTTAATAGGTTAGTCCCAAAAATAATATAAAAGTGGAAAATAAATTCCCAATATAGTCCAAAACAGCAGATAATATAGCATGGAGCAATCAAAAATTATAGATACGTTGGAGACGTATCAGCTCCCACATATTCTACGAAGATCTTTATCGGTCAGACCGCATAACAACATACGTTGTTCCCTTTTTCATCGGTATGTTACTTTGCCCGAGATTCGACGTCGGTATCTCAATACCTAGTTCAATCTCATTACCGGCAAGTCTCTTTACTCGTTCTGTAATACATCATCCCGCAACTAACTCATTAGTTGCAATGCTTGCAAGGCTTAAGTGATGTGCATTACCGAGAGGGCCCAGAGATACCTCTCCGACAATCGGAGTGACAAATCCTAATCTCGAAATACGCCAACCCAACAAGTACCTTCGGAGACACCTGTAGAGCACCTTTATAATCACCAAGTTACGTTGTGACGTTTGGTAGCACACAAAGTGTTCCTCCGGTAAACGGGAGTTGCATAATCTCATAGTCATAGGAACATGTATAAGTCATGAAGAAAGCAATAGCAACATACTAAACGATCGTGTGCTAAGCTAACGGAATGGGTCATGTCAATCACATCATTCTCCTAATGATGTGATCCCGTTAATCAAATGACAACTCATGTCAATGGCTAGGAAACACAACCATCTTTGATTAACGAGCTAGTCAAGTAGAGGCATACTAGTGACACTCTGTTTGTCTATGTATTCACACATGTATTATGTTTCCGGTTAATACAATTCTAGCATGAATAATAAACATTTATCATGATATAAGGAAATAAATAATAACTTTATTATTGCCTCTAGGGCATATTTCCTTCATGAAGATGCACTCCCTCTCTCTCATTGCTAGAATCTCCTAGATTGATCTTGGTGACACGTAGGAAAATTTTGAATTGTTGTTACGGTCCCCAATAGTGGTATCAGAGCTAGGTCTATACATAGATTCTATGCACGAGTAGAACACAAAGTAGTTGTGGGCGATGATTTGTTCGATTTGCTTACCGTTACTAGTCTTATCTTGATTCGGCGGCATTGTGGGATGAAGCGGCCTGGACCGACCTTACACGTACTCTTACATGAGACAGGTTCCACCGACTAACATGCACTTGACGCATAAGGTGGCTAGCGGGTCTCTGTCTCTCCCACTTTAGTCGGATCGGATTCGATGAAGAGGGTCCTTATGAAGGGTAAATAGCAATTGGCATATCACCATTGTGGCTTTTGCGTAGGTAAGAAACGTTCTTGCTAGAAGCCCATAACAGCCACATAAAACATGCAACAACAATTAGAGGACGTCTAACTTGTTTTTGCAGGGTATGCTATGTGATGTGATATGGCCAAAAGGATGTGACGAATTATATATATGTGATGTATGAGATTGATCATGTTCTTGTAATAGGAACCACGACTTGCATGTCGATGAGTATGACAACCGGCGGGAGCCATAGGAGTTGTCTTAATTTATTGTATGACCTGCGTGTAAATGAAAAATGCCATGTAATTACTTTACTTTATTGCTAACCGTTAGCCATAGTAGTAGAAGTAATAGTTGGCGAGACAACTTCATGTAGACACGATGATGGAGATCATGTGTCATGCCGGTGACGAAGGTGATCATGCCGCGCCTCGAAGATGGAGATCAAAAGGTGCAAGATGATATTGGCCATATCATGTCACTTTATGATTTGCATGTGATGTTTGCCATGTTTACATCTTATTTGCTTAGAACGGCGATAGCATAGATGAGATGATCCCTCTCTAAAAAATTTCAAGAAAGTGTTCCCCCTAACGGTGCACCATTGCGAAGGTTCGTTGTTTCGAAGCACCACGTGATGATCAGGTGTGATAGATTCTAATGTTCGAATACAAAGGATGTAAGCCAGATTTACACATGCAAAACACTTAGGTTGACTTGACGAGCCTAGCATGTACAGACATGGCCTCGGAACACGAGAGACCAAAAGGTCGAACATGAGTCGTATAGTAGATATGATCAACATGAAGATGTTTACCGATGATGACTAGTCCGTCTCACATGATGATTGGACACGGCCTAGTTGACTCGGATCATGTATCACTTAGATGACTAGAGGGATGTCTATCTAAGGGGAGTTCATTAAATAATAAAATGAACTTAATTATCGTGAACATAGTCAATAGGTCTTTGCAAATTTTGTCATAGCTTACGCTTTGATATGTTCCTAGAGAAAATTTAGTTCAAAGTTGATAGTAGAAATTATGCAGACTGGGTCCATAAACTGAGGATTATCCTCAATGCTACACAGAAGGCTTATGTCCTTGATGCACTGCTCTGTGTGCTGAACCTCGAGCGTCGTCTGTGGATGTTGCGAACATCTGACATACACGTTTTGATGACTACGTGATAGTTCAGTGCATAATGCTAACGGTTTAGAATTGAGGCGCCAAAGACATTTTTGAAACGTCGCAGAACATATGAGATGTTCCAAAGACTGAAATTGGGATTTCAGACTAGTGCCCACGTCAAGAGGTATGAGACCTCTGACAAGTTTCTTAAGTCCGCAAACTAAGGGAGAAAAGCTCAATCATTGAGCATGTGCTCAGATTGTCTGAGTACTACAATCGCTTGAATCGAGTGAGAGTTAATCTTCCAGATGAGATAGTGATGGTTCTCCATAGTCACTGCCACCAAGCTATTAGAGCTTCGTGATGAACTATAACATATCAGGGATAGACATAATGATCCTTGAGCAATTCATGATGTTTGACACCGCGAAAGTAGAAATCAAGTAGGAGCATCAATTGTTGATGGTTAGTAAAACTACTAGTTTCAAGAAGGGCAAGGGAAAGAAGGGATACTTCATGAAACGACAAATCAGTTGCTGCTCTAGTGAAGAAACCCAAGGTTGAACCCAAACCCGAGACTAAGTGCTTTTGTATTGAGGGGAACGGTCACTGAAGCAGAACTGCCCTAGATACTTGGTAGATGAGAAGGCTGGCAAGGTCGACAGAAGTATTTTGGATATACGTTATATTAATGTGTACTTTACTGGTACTCCTAGTAGCACCAGGGTAATAAATACCGGTTCGGTTGCTAAGTGTTAGTAACTCGAAATAAAAGGCTACGGAAACTAGCTAAAGGTGAGATGACGATATGTGTTGGAAGTGTTTCCAAAGTTGATGTGATCAAACATCGCACGCTCCCTCTACCATCGGGATTGATGTTAAACCTAAATAATTGTTATTTGGTGTTTGCGTTGAGCATAGACATGATTGGATTATGTTTATCGCAATACGGTTATTCATTTAAGGAGAATAATGGTTACTCTGTTTATTTGAATAATACCTTCAATGATCTTGCACCTAAAATGAATGGTTTATTGAATCTCGATCGTAGTGATACACATGTTCATGCCAAAAGATATAAGATAGTAATGATAGTACCACATACTTTTGGAACTAACATTTGAGTCATATTGGTATAAAACGCATGAAGAAGCTCCATGTTGATGGATCTTTGGACTCACTCGTTTTTTAAAAGATTGAGACATGCGAACCATGTCTATTGGTATATATGCATGAAGAAACTCTATACAGATGGATCGTTTGGACTCACTTGATTTTGAATCACTTGAGACATGCAAATCATACCACATGGGCAAGATGGCTGAAAGGCCTCGTTTTCAGTAAGATGGAACAAGAAAGCAACTTGTTGGAAGTAATACATTTTGATGTGTGATGTCCAATGAGTGTTGAGGCACGCAATGGATATCGTTATGTTCTTACTTCACAGATGATTTGAGTAGATGCTGAGTATATTTACTTGATGAAACACAAGTCTGAATTATTGAAAGGTTCAAGTAATTTCAGAGTGAAGTTGAAGATCGTCGTGACAAGAGGATAAAATGTCTAGATATGATCATAGAGATGAATATCTGAGTTACGAGTTTGGCACACAATTAAGACATTGTGGAAATTGTTTCACAACTAATACCGCCTGGAGCACCATAGTGTGATGGTGTGTCTGAACATCATAACTGCACCCTATTGGATATGGTGCATACCATGATGTCTCTTATCGAATTACCACTATCGTTTATGGCTTAGGCATTAGAGACAACCGCTTTCACTTTAAATAGGGCACCATGCAATTCCGTTGAGACGATGACGTATGAACTATGGTTTAGAGAAACCTAAGTTGTCGTTTCTTAGAAGTTTGGGGCTGCGACGCTTATGTGAAAAAGTTTCAGGCTGATAAGCTTGAACCCAAAGCGGATAAATGCATCTTCATAGAATACCCAAAACAATTGGGTATACCTCCTATTTCTGATCCGGAAGCAAAAGTGATTGTTTCTAGAAACGGGTCCTTTCTCGAGGAAAAGTTTCTCTCGAAAGAATTGAGTGGGAGGATGGTGGAGAGTTGATGAGGTTACTGAACCGTCACTTCAACTAGCGTGTAGCAGGGCACAGGAAGTTGTTCCTGTGGCACCTACACCAATTGAAGTGGAAGCTTATGATAGTGATCATGAAACTTCGGCTCAAGTCACTACCAAACCTCGTAGGTCGACAAGGATGCGTACTACTTCAGAGTGGTACGTAATCCTGTCTTGGAAGTCATGTTGCTAGACAACAATGAACCTACAAGCTATGGAGAAGCGATGGTGAGCCCGGATTCCGACGAATGGCTCAAGGCCATAAAATCCGAGAGAGGATCCATGTATAAAACAAAGTATAGACTTTGGAAGAACTACTTGATGGTCGTAAGGCTGTTGGGTGCAGATGGATTTTAAAAGGAAGACGAACAATGATGGTAAGTGTCACCGTTAAGAAAGCTCGACCTATCGTTAAGATGTTTTCCGAAAAGTTCAAGGAGTTGACTACGATGAGACTTTCTCACTCGTAGCGATGCTATGAGTCTGTTGGAATTATATTAGCAGTTACTGCATTATTTATGAAATCTTGCAGATAGGATATCAAAACATTGTTTCCTCGACGATTTTCTTGAGGAAAGGTCGTATGTGATACAACCAGAAGGTTTTGTCAATCCTGAAAGATGCTAACAAGTACGCAAAGCTCCAGCAGTCCTTCTAAGGACTGGAGTAAGCATCTCAGAGTTGGAATGTATGCTTTGATGAGATGATCAAAGATTTTGGGTTTATACAAAGTTTATGAGAAACTTGTATTTCCAAAGAAGTGAGTGGGAGCACTATAGAATTTTTGATGAGTATATGTTGTTAACATATTGTTGATCAGAAATGATGTAGAATTTCTGGAAAGCATATATGGTTATTTGAAAAGAGTTTTTCAATGGAAAACCTGGATTAAGCTACTTGAACATTGAGCATCAAGATCTATAAGGATAGATCAAAAACGCTTAATAGTACTTTCAAATGAATACATACCGTGACAAGATTTTGAAGGAGTTCAAAATAGATCAGCAAAGAAGGAGTTCTTGGCTGTGTTACAAGGTGTGAGTATTGAGTAAGACTCAAGACCTGACCACGGCAGAAGAGAGAGAAAGGACGAAGGTCGTCCCCTATGCTTTAGACATAGGCTCTACAGTATGCTATGTTGTGTACCGCACCTGAAGTGTGCCTTGCCATGAGTCAGTCAAGGGGTACAAGAGTGATCCAGTAATGGATCATGTGACAGTGGTCGAACTTATCCTTAGTAACTAGTGGACCAAGGAATTTTCTCGATTATGGAGGTTGTAAAAGAGTTCGTCGTAAAGGGTTACGTCGATGCGAACTTTGACACCAATCTGGATGACTCTGAGTAGTAAACCGGATTCGTATAGTAGAGCAGTTATTTGGAATAGCCCAAGTAGCGCGTGGTAGCTGCATCTACAAGATGACATAGAGATTTGTAAAGCACACACGGATCTGAAAAGGTTCAGACCCGTTGACTAATAACCTCTCTCACAAGCGAGATATGAACAAACCCCATGAGTGTTGGATTCATTACAATCACATAGTGATGTGAACTAGATTATTGACTCTAGTGCAAGTGGGAGACTATTGGAAATATGCCTTAGAGGCAATAATAAAATGGTTATTATTGTATTTCCTTGTCCATGACAATTGTCTATTGTTCATGCTATAATTGTATTAACTGGAAACCGTAATACATGTGTGAATATATAGACCACAACATGTCCCTAGTAAGCCTCTAATTGACTAGCTCGTTGATCAATAGATGGTTATGGTTTCTTGACCATGGACATTGGATGTCATTGATAACGGGATCACATCATTAGGATAATGATGTGATGGACAAGACCCAATCCTAAGCATAGCACAAGACCGTGTAGTTCGTCTGCTAAGAGCTTTTCTAATGTCAAGTATCATTTCCTTAGACCATGAGATTGTGCAACTCCCGGATGCCGTAGGAATGCTTTGGGTGTACCAAACGTCACAACGTAACTGGGTGGCCATAAAGGTGCACTACAGGTATCTCCGAAAGTGTCTGTTGGGTTGGCACGAATCGAGACTGGGATTTGTCACTCCGTATGACGGAGAGGTATCTCTGGGCCCACTCGATAATGCATCATCATAATGAGCTCAATGTGACTAAGGAGTTTGCCACGGGATCATGCGTTACGGGATGAGTAAAGAGACTTGTAGGTAACGAGATTGAATGAGGTATGGGGATACCGACGATCGAATCTCGGGCAAGTAACATACCGTTGGACAAAGGGAATTTTATACGGGATTGATTGAATCCCCGACATCGTGGTTCATCCGATGAGATCATCGTGGAACATGTGGGAGACAATATGGGTATCCAGATCCCGTTATTGGTTATTGTCCAGAGAGGTGTCTCGGTCATGTCTGCATGGTTCCCGAACCCGTAGGGTCTACACACTTAAGGTTCGGGGACGCTAGAGTTGTTATGGGAAATAGTATGTGGTTACCGAAGGTTGTTCGGAGTCCCGGATGAGATCCCGGACGTGACGAGGAACTCCGGAATGGTCCGGAGGTGAAGATCGATATATTGGACGAAGGGTATTGGAGTCCGGAATTGTTCTGGGAGTACCGGGTGACGACCAGCGTGACCGAAAGGTATTTCGGAGGCCCCGGCAAGCACTGGGGGGCCTTATGGCCAGGCGGAGGGGGCACATCAGCCCACTAAGGGGTTGTGTGCCCCTCCCACCCCATCTCACGTAACGTGGAGAGGTGGGGGAGCCTCCCCTAGGGCAGCCACCCCTCCCGGCTTGGGGGGCAAGTTTCCTAGGGGTGGGGGCGCCCAAACCCATCTAGGGTTCCCCCTGTGGCCGCCACCCCTCCCCTAGGGAACCCTAGGGCGCCTCCTCCACCCCCTCCCCCTATATATAGTGAGGGAGAGAGAGGGCAACGGCACCCCTTCCCTGGCGCAGCCCCTCCCTCCTCCAACTCTTCCTTCTCCTCCGTAGAGCTTGGCGAAGCCCTGCAGGAATACCACAAGCTCCACCACCACGCCGTCGTGCTGCCGGAGTCCCCACTCAACTTCTCCTCTCCGCTTGCTGGATCAAGAAGGAGGAGACGTCCCCGGGCTGTACGTGTGTTGAGCGCGGAGGCGACGTCCGTTCGGCGCTAGATCGGATCTTCCACAATTTGAACCGCCGCGAGTACGACTCCATCAACCGCGTTCTTGTAACGCTTCTGATTACCGATCTTCAAGTGTATGAAGATGCACTCCCTCTCTCTCGTTGCTAGCATCTCCTAGATTGATCTTGGTGACACGTAGGAAAATTTTGAATTATTGCTACGTTCCCCAACAATATGGGTCAACGCGTTGGGCGCACTTCCGACCCAAATCTCAAACCGGGCGGACGCCGAGCGGGCGGCCGATTCAAACGGATAAAAAGCGGACAAAAGCGCCGTCCGTTTGGGTCGACGCGTTGGAGTTGCTCTTAGTCCCGAGAATGCCTCCATTGATATTCGTGATCACAGTCTTGCAATCAGAGGCGATCACAAGTTGAGAAAATCAAACAAACTATGAGAGGCTTTTTGGTCCAGCGCGTATGCAAGTGGGCCGCGGCCTAATCTCGCGCAGCTCGCACGCCACGCCCGCTCCGTCGCCCACTTTGTCGACTAGTCTTTTTTTCCCCATTTTTTCTGTTCTTGGTCTAGCAGAAAAAATAAAAGGTCGGTTTTTTGTAATACTGTTTAAGAAAAAAGTGAACTGAATTTTCTGTTACAGATTTAAAAAAAACTTATCGAATTTGGAAAAAAGATTGCAAGCTGGAAAAGAGTTCATGAATAGTAAAAAGTTGTGAATTTCAAAAAAGTTCATTATTTTTTAAAAAATCAAAAAAATCAAAAAATGAGGCATTTAGAAAATGTTCAAGGATTTGAGACATATTTTTGATTTTTGAGAAATGACCATATATATATATATATAAGTTCATGTATTTGGAAATTGTTCATGATTTGAAAATATTTGTGAATTTTAAAAAGTTTGCGAATTTCACAATGGTTCTCAAACTCAAAAAATGACACGAATTTGAAAAAAAAAGGGAATAAAAATGACAATTTGAGAAAGTTAGTGAATTTTAAATAATTGATAAAAAGAGCGATAAAAAATAAAACGAAAATAAGAGAAAACAAAATGAGCAATCACTAAAGAAATAATATGGAATCTTTAGAAGCTTCCAAAACCGATTGGAAGCTTCTAGAAGCCAAACAAAACCGGTTGGTGACGGTCGTAAAAAAAAAAGTGACCTTACGGCCCAATACGTACAAGAGGTACGTCCTATAAGGGGAGATATAAGCAGGATAAACTAATCAAGGGGCACACTTAGCGGGAGGCCCGCAGGGGTCATATGCCACGCTCTCAGCCGTCGCCCCCCATGATGGCTGCTCTCTCAGGATTTTGTTTTTCATTAATTTTTCTGTACATGTTTTCATGTTTTAGTTGTTTTTTTGAAAAAGTTTTGGTTTTTGGTTTTTGCCTGGTTTTTCCTATGTTTTGATGGAGAAAATGAAATTGTTTTAAACAAAATTTTTTTTGCTTCTCGTGGAGGCACAGGTTTGTTTCCGCAAGGGGCAGAATTATGCTTCTCAAAAAAGAAAAAAGAAATGTGTTTTCTGCCTTTTGCTTCTAAGGGAAGCACAAATTTGCTTATCGTGAAGGTACTCCCTCCGTTTCTTTTTACTCCGCATATAAGATTTAGTCAAAGTCAAACTACACAAAGTTTGACCAAATTTATATAAAAAAATATGAACATCTACAATATTAAAACTATATAGTATGAAAATACATTTCGTGGTGCATCTGATAATGTTGATTTCATATTGTTGATGTTTATATGTTTTAATATAAAGTTAGTCAAACTTTACAAAGCTTGACTTTGACTAAACCTTATATGCAGACTAAAAAGAAACGGAGGGAGTACAAATTTGCTTTCACGAGAGGCCATGCTTCTAAGAAAAAGGGAAAAAAATGTGTTTCTTCTCATCCATGGTAGGTGCAGATTTGTTTTTCGTGTAGGCATAGATTTGATTCCACGAGAGGCATGGTTAGCCTAAAACACATATTTTATTTTGCTTCTGTGGGAGGCATAGATTTGCTTCTCTTATAGGAAGAGATTTGTTTCCGCGAAAGGCACGTCACAAAGAAAAAAAACATTAGTTTTTGCTTCTGGGGTAGCAGAGATTTGTTTTCACAAGAGGAACAATTATGCCTCTCGCACCTATCACCTCGCCGACCGTTAAATGCTTTCGTCCATTTTTCAAATAAAGAATCGGAACTCGGCTACTCCCCAGAAAGCCTTCGTCTTCCACCGACTCATGGGGCCAGAAGACCGCCGAGACCCACCGGTCATGGAGCCAAACCAGAAAGCAACCGAGTAGCGGCCACGGGAAAGCCCTCCCGGGCGTCTCTCTGCCACCTTTCCCTCCTCCCGTGGTTTTGGCACAGATTCCCAGCGCTGCCAAAAGCAAACAAAAACTCCCCTGATCCTCCCGCCATTACTCACGAGCACCGACGCGCCAGCCCCGCCGCTCCCACTGACAAGCAGGCCACGCCTCC
Organism: Aegilops umbellulata; assembly: GCA_032464435.1. Lineage (NCBI taxonomy): Eukaryota > Viridiplantae > Streptophyta > Magnoliopsida > Poales > Poaceae > Aegilops > Aegilops umbellulata. The sequence goes on from CP136057.1 coordinate 55,466,524, forward strand.
ATCGATTTGCTCTGCTCCCCTGGGCTGCGCAGCTTACACATGCATGCCGCTTCTCTCTCGCAGAGTCACGAGCCGCACAGCTCACTTCAGTCTCCACTCTCCAGTGAGCTCCACCGCCCGGCCCCCGACGAAGCTAGCAGCATCTCTGGGGAACGACGATGGGGCTGTCCGCCATCTTCGCGGCGGCCGTGATGGTCGCGATCGTCGTGGTGGCGTCGGAGGCGAAGACGACGATCGAGCCGTGCTCGGGGTCGGACTCCTGCCCGGCGCTGCTGGGCTACACGCTCTACGCCGACATGAAGGTCTCCGAGGTGGCCGCGCTCTTCGCCACCGACCCCTCGGCCCTCCTCGCCGCCAACGCGCTCGACTTCGCCGCCCCGGGCGCCGCGCACCGAATCCTGCCCATGGGCCTCTTCCTCCGCGTGCCCGCGCGCTGCGCCTGCGCCGACGGCGTCCGCAAGTCCGTCGCCGTCCGCTACGCCGCGCGCCCCGCCGACACGCTCGCCACCGTCGCCGACGTCGTCTTCGCGGGGCTTGCGTCCGCCGACCAGATCCGCGGCGCCAACGGCCTCGCCGACGCCGACGCCGACGCGCCGCTCGACGCGGGCCAGCGGCTCGTCGTGCCGCTGCCCTGCGTCTGCTTCAACTCCTCCGACAGCAACCTCCCCGCGGTGTACCTCTCCTACGTGGTGCAGGTCGGGGACACCGTCCCCGCCATCGCCGCCGCCTACGAGACCACCGTCACGGACGTCATGAACGTCAACGCCATGGGCAGCCCCGTCGCCGCGCCGGGCGACATCCTCGCCGTCCCATTGCCAGGTACGATCGATCAGACTGGCGCTCTTTGTTCTTCTACGTGCTACACACAGTTTACATTCAGTAGGACTGTCAGTGTTCTCGGTTAGATCGTTGTGCTTTGAAACGGAATGTCGTATGAACTATGAAATGGCGTCAATTTTCTAACTATGAGAGTCATGTGCCCACCGAAGTTCTGTTATGATGGCACTGTTGCACACATACAGTAGAGCAGAGTTTTTATTTATTTGATACTTTCAGTTAACTATCACCGCTTGGGAAAGGCCGAATTGCATGCATTCAGGTCAGGAGTTGATACTTTTATATACTATTACTACTTCCGATCCATATTACTTGTCCGTCAAATGGATATATCTATCAAATGTACGTAGCAGTTGATTGATACGGACCTTCGAGCCGCGAATAAGATATTCACTAGCACATTTTTCAGTATATGATGAATTGCTGATCTATCCCCTTTCAATCATGTTTGAGGTTCAAAAGTGTGTATCCATGGGATAACATAAGCAACCTATTACGCAGTGTACTCAATTCTTCAAGTTGCATCTCTGTTTTTTTATGCTCTGCTTTTGTCTATTACTAATTCTGCGACTCCACAGCCGAACAGAACTTTTGTTTGCTCTTTTCTGAATATCAGCATTTGCTTAATCTTCTATCTGATGATGGTCATCCTTTATCTTTATGTTCAGCATGTGCATCTTCATTTCCAAAGAGTGCTTCAGACCATGGACTGCTTGTGGCAAATGGAACCTATGCACTTACAGCAGGGAACTGCGTGCAATGCAGTTGTGGACCAGGGAATCTTGAGTAAGATTCAGCTTACTCCTTTTCAGTTCACAAAGCAGCATTATCACTAATGAAAATATATTCATAACCCCTGTCTTTCCTTCTGTGCCAGTTTATATTGCACACCGGCTTCACTGTCAGGATCATGCCCGAGCACGCAGTGTAGTAACAGCAATGTGCTGCTCGGCAACGCGAGCACCCACGCCACAAATGCGGGCTGCAATGTTTCGTCATGCAGCTATGGAGGTTTTGTCAATGGAACCATTACAACTCTGTAAGCATTGTGTTTCACAACGCTTTTCGGTTTATTTTCCGTTTTTCTGCAATCAAGGTTGATGTATCTTACTTTCCATTTGTAGGCTAAACACTGGACTTCAACCGAAATGCCCAGGTAACTGTTGTTTCTGTGATCCTCTCTCTGCAGATTCAGACTATTTTTCAAAAGTAGGAGTTTCATGTGATTGACTATGCACAAGCTATAAGCATTGTAAAGGGTTTTCAATTAAGCAATGCTTGCAGTTCTCATCATGAACCTGAACACTCCATCCAAGTGACACTACCCTTTGAAAGCAGCAACTGCAGTGTGCAAACTGTATCACCAGAATTTATCTACAGATACAATGAGACTCCACACTTTGTGCAGCAATATGCAAACCGTATCAGAAATATACATACAAAGGAGCAAGTGTTGCATCTAAATTCATAACTTCTGTTGCGCACTGACCCCGGTTACATGCAGTTGCATCATTGGAATAGCCGACATTACACTTTCAGAAAAAAATACAGTAAAGATCTATCTCTGAACAAAGTTCAGATTCCTAAACAGTACACCTGTAAACTCACAAGATCTTCAAACTGAAACACCGGAAACAATATACTTTTTTGTTGTATATGTTCCATGCTCTTAAATTTTACTACTTCCGCATATCCATATTAATTATACTAAATTAGTGACAATTAATATGGATCGGAGGGAGTAGCTCATTCGATCAGCATAGCTAGTTTTATCTCCGCATATCTCCTATTTCTGACAGTTAGTTCCGTGCAGGGCCACACCAAGTTCCTCTACTCATAGACCCACCGACGACGGTGAACCGCGACTACTCAACCTCTCTTGCCCCGCTATCCGCGCCCGTGCCCGCAGAAGCGGGCGGCGTCATGGCGGAGCCCCCGCCGAAGTCGTCGGAGCACGGAGGGTCCTTCACGCTCCCCAAGGTCTCTCCGACGCATGGCCCCGCCGGAAGCGTCTCAAAGGCACCACCGCCTCCGACGTGCAAACCGCGGCGAATCCTATCCGGGCTCATCTTGTGCCTACTTCTCCCGTGCTTCCATGTGTGAATCGATCGCACCATTTCAAGAAATTCTTTTGAGCTGTATTTTCTGTAACTGTAAACAACCGGTACTAGTAGCAGCAGTAGTAGTAACATCATTTTGTGAGGTAAGTGGACAGTATGATGGTGGCCATGTTTTTGCATGCAGCTCCTTGTTCTTTCGAGGGGCATCATCACGTTCACGTGTGACTTTATCTCATTGAGACGAGATCTCCCAGTTGTTGTTGTGTGTAAGCAGCATCTAGGAGGATATGTTTTGCGGATGACCACCGGATAATGATCATGTTTTTGGCAAGGATACGAGAGAGTTTTCTTGTTTCAGTTTTGCTAAGTCTCAGTCGACTGAAACTTCGTTATGTCTCGGTCGATGCTATATTTTTTTTGATTTTGCATTAAGATTCATAAAAAAGAAAATTATTTTTAGTTTTTTTCTTATTATATACTAGTATATCACTTGATTAAGATTTGATTAAGTCTGCATCGACTGAGACCTAGTCGCACACTTGTTATTTTGATTGATTAACCAGCACCCAAGAGGAGGTACATGCATGCACTCGGGCCACCAAGAGGCGCAGACACATGAAGATCACATTTGCTTCTAGTAGATCGATGGTCGCCATGCATGCATGCATGGGCGTGCTTCTTTTCGTGGGGCGGCGAGGCCATCTTGGCCGGCCGGCTTCATCAGAAAAGATAAATTCTCAGTGTATGCACTGATTGCGCCACTACAAAGCAGTAGTTCTAGAGGAGTCATGCATGTGCCATTTGCTTTCTTGATCTCCCTCTTTTGTTTTTCTTCTTCTCCTTCTCTTTGACGCTTTGACTTCACCTTTGGGACCAGCCAAATCCCTCGCACCCACTGCCTAGCGGATCGAGCTTCCTACGCTTTAACACGGAGCTTTCAGCTGAGCACATTTTCATCATGGAAACGTAGTACCAAAATGTACTGGTGGGCGGTGTGTCACGTTGTGATCTGCACATTTGCGTGGCCAGATGAAGTCGCGGAAAACGGCACGATACACTGCACACCCAACCAACGAAAAATTCCGCCGGGAATAGGAGCGTAGCGGTAGCTAGGAGGACCACCTCACCACCGTATCATCAGGCCGGCGGCCGGCGCAAGTGAAATGCCATTGCTCTTTCCGTGCAATCCGATGCCCGCCTCCAGGCCAAACGCCGAGCATCTCAGCAAGTAAGTGGCTGTTGACTCTGGCCAGAACTAGTGAACACCCCTTCAAAACCCATCGAATTGATCCTGTGACGAAATTTCCTGCAGAGATCGATCGATCGATGAACGGTCGACGCATGCATGCAATGCATGGTGGTTCCGGATCGGAATATAAATCGGTGACACGCAAGGTATATCCAACGGTGCAGGGCGGGCTTTCTGCGGAGAGAATAATGCCGCTTACTGCTGTGGGATGTCTCGCCGCTTATGCTAAAGAAGGGCGTGATAAGCACGCTTTGGGTTGGAAGATGGGGGTGATTTGGCTTATCGACTTGAGATGCTGATGCCGCCTCCAGACGAACGTACGTGGTCGCTATCCACATCTGGTAATGGTTGCCATCCAACCCTCACTCCAGAAGCTGGTCCCTTTTTTTCATCTCTGTAAACAAATATGTATGTAGTAGTATTTCCTAACGCTACAAACCCACTAGGTATGTAGTAGTACGTGCAATTTTGATACGAACAAATTCAGACGTGCCCACACGAGCTAGTGTCTAGTGGTGTATTGGTTACGCCAAGTCCGATCGACTCCCTGAGAGAGAAAGCACTCACGATCGGACGTACGTGCAGATGCTCGCCGTTCGGCCGGCCCCTGTCCCGTCCATGGCCTGTTACGTGCCCAACCCGACTGCACTCCACTCCACTCCACTCCACCACCGTGCTTGTGCGCTTGTGCGCTTGACCTGACCGGCACCGCACCGCACCGCACGTACGTGTCCTCGGTCGACTGGCCGGCGCCGGAGGCCTAGGGTTTCATGCTGCGCCGCCGTGCTTCATCCATGAACCATCCATCGACCCCTGGCTCCTCGCTTGACAGATCGCGCATGCACCGTCGCCTCGCGCCCTACTATTTCCCCAGCCGATCTCCCGTCACCGAAAAGCGCCGGAAAGCCCCTTTCACCGGCTCCGAGTTTCAAAGGAAATCACTGTGCCATCGATCGACGGGCCACGCCACTAGCCACATCGCGTCCCGTACCAGTCTGGTTTCGACTTCGACGTCGATGTGTCTAACGCAGCCTCAGTGGTCACTTGACACGACGGCGCAAGATGCCATGGCAGTATATTTCGTTTCGTTTCTCGGTGCCTAGCTAGCTAGGGCTGGGCTAGCACTCCTAGCTAGTGAGAGCAGCACTGGATCCAACTTGCACCGTACGCACGTCCCCGTCTCACGTCTGATGTTGGCCTAACCTTCTAGTGACGACTGATAATATATAGGCTAATAGCTCCGTTCAATCGGTCACATTTCCCATCACGAGAGAAGAAGAAGAAGTACGTTCTGCGCAATATTCTTTGCCGGCTACAAGTGTAGGATAGAGTACATCTCTAGCTAGTGCTGGCAAATGCGCGCTTCCGCTGCCGAGATCGCGACGAGCCGTCCAATGGCGACTCGTTACGCCGGCGGGGGCTCCCAAATTCCGATCTCCACTATGATCATAAACAAGCATAGCAGCCCATTTCGCGCGGTCACGTATGCCGCTGCTTTTCCCCTGCTTCGTGCACCCGCATTGCTTCGTTTCCCATAAACGGGTTTCCCTTTTTTTTTACGGAAAAAACTTCCAATCTATTCATCTTCAATCATGACAGTACAACGAACACCAGAAATAAAAATTACATCCAGATCCGTAGACCACCAAGCGACGACTACAAGCACTGAAGCGAGCCGAAGGCGCGCCGCCGTCATCACCCCTCCATCGCCGGAGTCGGGCACAACTTGTTGTAGTAGACAATCAGGAAGTCGTCGTGCTAAGGCCTCATAGGACCAGCGCACCAGAACAGCAACCGCCGCCGATGAAGAATAACGTAGGTTGGAAGGATTCAACCCGAAGACACACGAACATAGACGAACGACGACGAGATCCGAGCAAATCCACCAAAAATAGATCCGCCGGAGACACACCTCCACACGCCCACCAGCGATGCTAGATGCACCGCCGGAACGGGGGCTAGGCGGGGAGACCTTTATTGCATCTTCAGGGAGCCGCCGCCGTCTCGCCTTCCTGAGCAGAACACAAACCCTAACAAGACAGGAAAAAACGACTGAAAACGGAGCCCTCCCGCCGGCCCTTGGCAGGATCCACCGCGTCGCCATGGCCCTAGGGCCACCGGAGACGAGGCGGACCTGCGGCGGCGCCGCCGAGAGGCAGAAACCCTAGCTTTTTTTCTTGAAGGAGGAGGAGCTGACTTGGCGGTAAGGTCCTTACGTCTACGTTAATTCGGTGTTGTGTTGTTTATGGCACGTAACGGGTTTCCCTTTTCACCGTGTATAAAAACGTATGCTTTCTTATCGTTTGAGTCCTCGGCATCTCGAGAAAAGAAAAATCGGCGTTGTGTTTCCTTCGCCTACGCATTTTATGCTATGTTATGTGCATGGGATTTTTTGGCACCACGGTGAAAATGGGAGTGATTTTCCTTTTCACCATCTATCAAAAAGCGTGTTTTCTTATCGTTTTTGAGTGCTCGGCGTCTCCCAAAAGAAAAAACAGAGTTATATTTCCTTCACCTATGCATTTGATGTTATGTTATGTGTTTTTCTTCCGAGTGGAACATCACTATCTCCTTGGTCCTTGATACTTTGATAGGGATCGTCCAGTGGCCATTACCTATCTCTTATAGTAGTTTTTTTATAGTAATTTTTTTGAAAGTAAGAAAACACTCTGGTTAAAGCATAGAACAGGGCAAAAGCGATGAGGCGAGCCGGGGGTTACAGACTGGAGACAGCGGCGGGACGTTCAGTGAACCGGCTACGCACTCATCCTATATATAAAAGAGAAAACGGCTCCGCACTCAGTTTGTTTACTTGATCCTGACAGTATAAATTAAGGAGCTCAACTACGAGCGTACGTACACAAACGTACGGACTGAAACGTCCTGCTTTCATCCCTGCGCGTGTGTCTGCAACTGCGCTGGTCGCATGGCATATACGGCGTCTTGTACCCGCTGACAATGCGATGATCACTTAAACAATAGTTACGTTGATTGAAAAACACCTAAACAAATGGTTATGGGCGCCGGTGACTTTTAAGAAAAAAACGATGACGAATCGGTCGGCTCCTGGTTCCTTGGGTCTTGGGCTACCGAATTAGTTTAACTCACACTTGATTACTTTTTTTATTTGACAATCGGAAGTTTAAGGCCTATCACGTCACTTGGTACTGCTTAATTAGAGCATCTTCAACAGACGCGCTACCGCGCATGCAGTGTTATGCTCCTGACATGCCAAGTAACATAATAATGGTGTGCTCCACGTACTCGTTGTATCTAACTGCATAAACAGACCAGGTTCGGTACATAATTTGCTAGTGCTCTTCAGAGATTGCTCGTTTAACATTTCAAAAATCACGCTTTCGTTTGCGTACGGAGGGGTGAACTGTGCAGATCCGTCCTTGACCAAATCAATCAATATACTGATCAATCGGCGCCGCTTAAGCAATACACATGGCCGGTACAATCCGTACGTTCTAGGACTGCGCATGTCTCGCCTCAAATAAAAAAAAAGACCGCGCATGTCAAACACCAATAAATTAAGTTTATGAATCAAAATGGTTGTTGATCAGGGCGGCTAATTGTAGCGTGGAGTTTTTACCGGAAAATTGCACTTATGTAATTCTATGGAATCGCCTAGCACGTACGTCAAGCAACACAATAAGTTGTAGGGCTCCGCATGTCAAACACCATCAGCTTAAGTTTATACCATATCAAAATGGTGATGCACGACGTATATACACTAGTTGGTGCATGGCTTGTGTATATCCACTACGTACGCTGTAACCTGTAAGGGGTTCAATGCCGTTTAAAACAAGTAAAAGTGTAATTCGTCGCACAAGAAAGTGAGGTAGAATTAGGTGCTGATTTCTGGATACTTTCAAAGCCGTGTAGTACCACTGAGCACTGAAACTGTACTGCTCTCCGTCAGAAAATGACGGAGGTGCCCGCCGTGCATGGTGTGGTATGCGTGTATATCATGCTTTGCTTCAAGAAAGCCAAGTTGTGGTTCGAATAATAATCAAGAAAGGAGGAAAGAGAGAGAGGTAGGGTAGGGGAGATAGATATGGAAGAGGATCAGGCCTGAAGCGAGTGCTGCCTGTTCTCACCTCCTCCACTGAAACTTAATGCCGATGAACCCACACCCTGAACGACACGACATGAATCTAGCTACCAGCGGAAAGAAACGCGGCACCTGATATTCTCCTAGGACCCCATGCATCATGATTAACTGGAATATGTGATTGCTTCCATGTCCTGCTGAGACTCGATGGGCATGAGCGACAGGAGAGGATTGAAGCGATAAGAGATGTTCGTTCATCTGTTTGGCATGACATTTTAGCACTGCCGAACCATGTATTCCAATTCGAACTTGTTCAATTTGAGCTGGAGGTTTGCAAAAAAAGACGACAGGGAAGCAGATCAAGTTGTGATAGTAAACCGGGCTGTGACGACTGTGATCGAATTCAACTGTTAATTATACATCGGTCTGTTAATTAATCTAGTACACATGCATGTGCAAGAATCAGAAGAACAACAAGGCCGAAATCATAAGCAATATGGATCATAGACTAATCACCTACTGCCTCTCAAGCATCTCCGTATCTCTCTGCCTCTCTATGTACTACGTGTAGTGTACATGTGCGTCGTCTCCGGTGGACAGATGTCTCCTCCCCGGACGCGAGGTCCGTAGCCCACAGTCGGCATGCGCGCGCACGCACACACGAAGGGCCGCCGGGGCTCGATGGTCGATGTGGGTCGATCAGGAGGTGACTCTGGCGCGGGTGCACGGGGCGAAGGAGTAGCCGTGCTGCTGGTGGCCGCCGGCCTGCACGTGCACGCGGTGCGAGGAGGAGGAGTGCGAGTGCGCCGTCTCCCGGTCGACGAGCGCGCGCAGGCGGAGGAACTCGTCGACGGAGCAGGGCAGCCAGAGCGGGCCGGCCGAGTTGTAGCCGTACGTGTCCCGGGCCGCCTCCAGCAGGCGCTGGAAGAGCGGGTGGTAGAGGTAGGCGATGGGGATGACGAACCGCCGGAAGCCGTCGCCCTGCTGCTCCGCCTGGGCCTGTCCGACCCGCACGGCCAGCCACCCCTTCTTCACCTTCCCCCTCTTCTCCGCCTGGTCCCCTTGCATGATGATGGCAGCTCCCTCGCCGGCGGCCCGACTGCAGCCGCCCTCTCGCCGTCGCTGCTGCTGGTGGTGGTGCTAAGAGGTGGCTGCTCTACTGCAGGTAGCTAGAGCCAAGGAGCCAATCCAGAGGGGTGTGTGTGGTGCGGTGAGGTTCGCGGCGCTCGCGGTGGTTTTATAGGACTTGCACGGCTCGTGCGTGCGGGCCGGGAGGAGATTAGAAGATTAGATTAGGCGGCGGTGCGTGGCGCACCCGTGCGCCGCTGCCTGTACGTACTGCGTCCTTCGCTACGGAACCCGGTCCTCGGGGGCTTCCGTGTCGGGCGATGGATCGTGTGCGTCGTTGACACCGCGGCCCGTCGGAATAATCGGGTTACGGCGTCGGGGTCGCTGGCCGTAGCGGGCGATCGTCGCGTGCGCGTCAGGCCTCAGTTGCGGTGAGGGGGATGGGTAGGGTGGAGCTGTGGGAGTGGAAGGTGGAGGGATGGCTACGGTGAGGAGGGGGCACGCTGTCGCCGGGCCCGACCGGCGGGTGGTGCACAGGTCGTACGTACGTTGTCCTTTGGCCGTGGCGCGGCTGGCCCACGACGGCGGACTGGCCGTGGCGGGTGGAATTGTTTCCGAGTGTGTTGCTGTACGTGACTGCTGCCCCACGGCCACAAGAGATGTTGATGCATGGGGGCAATTAATTGGTCGGGCTCTAGTCTAGCTTTGCTCATCGTCCAACCGTTGGATTGTAGCTGTTGGAGCGACCCTCTGGATTAAGTTCCTGTTTGGGTTTGGGGACTAGGTTTAGGCAAGGTCTCTTTCTTTTTCGGGGCCCTTCTACTAGTTGTTTCCGTTCAAGGTCTCAAACATGGTTTATCTCTCGTGGCTCGTGGGCTGTATTTCATCTAGGGTTGCAGACATGCTACGTGTGTAAAACGTAGCTTGTTTCTACTACTACTAAAAAAGGAGGGTGGAGATTAGTTGGTGTTTTTCTCACGACTATCATGTCATCATGAGCATGTTGTCATCGTGGCTTGTAGGGCTTGCTACATTCATGTTTGTCGGAAGTGCCATAGTTATCTATGCTGTGATACGCTAGAGGGCGTCAAAGATTTGATCAATCATAAGAGATACATTGTAAAAGTCAATTAATCATCAATACCCAAGATCATAATCACGTTGATTATTCATAAGATCAAGAAAATGGGGTATATGACACGTAGCTACTACCACAAACCCTCAGCCTCGAAGGCGGGCTTCCCCCGGATCTTCATGTGAGCAGCAAAGGTTGATGAAGAGGTCGAAGATAAAGGTTCTCCCCTTTGGCACAGGGCCAGATTAGGGCTAAATATGAAAATCATCAAAATAGGGAGTGGCGACGACGTGAGAAATCTGTAATAATTTGAGGTAGGATTTTGGGGGTATATATAACTAACTGGACACCGGAGGAGGCCTGGGATCCCCACAAGTCGTACCACCCCTCCCCCTAGGCGCCCTTTTAAGACGGAGGTCTAGAGGGGGTAGGGGGTCTAGGCACCGAGGAGCCCATCAGATGTTGGGCCTTAGTCCATTGGTTTTCTTTCGGTGAGAAAACACCTCTTGTTTTCCTTTCATTTTTCTAAACATTTTATATGGAGATTTCCTGAAATTCCAAAAACAGTAGAAAATAGGAATTGACTATGGGAACTGAATTAATAGGTTAGTCCAATAAATTTGGCTAAATGTTTTTTCAATTTATGTATATAAGATATAGTAGCATGCAACATAAAAAATTATAGACATGTTTGGGACCTATCACTTCTCGGGTCACAGTGAGGAAAACGTCAGGCACTGCGATGAAGCCCATGCCTCCAGAACTACCTCTGGGCACAAACACTTCTACAGCAGAACAGACGCCATGGCCACCCACTGCTACACCCCCTCGCTTCCCCGACGACCAAGAAGCACAGCCACCACCGCCACTGGAGGCCCATGGAGAGCCAACTGAAAAGCCCACCACCCATGGTTGCCGCATCGACATCCTCCGAACATCTCCCTGACGCCATGATACGCGGACGCCACTGGCCGAAGGGAAGCCAACACATCCCCACCTACCCACAAGGTTCCAGCACAAGGCATGGCCGGAGGGGGCGCATAGCCAGGCAGCACCTCCATCGCGGATGGCCAACCAACAAAAATTGGGCCACGTGTGAGGCCAGCCCATCCTGGGCAAGGGGGAGCGCCCCGCCCCTGCACCCAGGCATGCGCCGAGAGTAACGATTAGTTGAAGAATACCATGCATTGATGGGTGTTGCGGGCTGGACACCTGCAGGTAGCAATTCCGGAGGGAGCGGCAGTCAACGTCTCATCAGATATGGCATTTCCAGATCTTAACGGGGAGTTGCCCAAGGACTGGTAGTTCCGGCCACCTAACAGCCTCGACCACGTCGACCATGGCCATGGCCGGACATCTCACACGACCCGCCATCACCACCATAACTCGCCAAGGGCCACTGTCTCCCTATCTTCATGAGATCGGCGTGCCCGGGGAAAAAGGGTGTCGTGGCAGGAAGCTGCTACCACACCCCTCACTAGCACGGCGCCCCAGCCCAACAGTACCACCCCGTACTGGCGCCCCCGCGCGAGGAAGCGAAGCGCCCCGCTGACGTCGACGCCGGCCAGGCTTTTCCTGGTCGCGCCCTTTGATGGCGATGAGAGAGGAGAGAGGGGGAAGAGGGAGCTCCCAGCGGCGGGGATGGCTCGTCCCCGTCGTCTACAAAAAGTGACGCGGGAGGGTAATTGGAGATACAGATATGTTCACATACAACAACATATCTAATATGCTGAATTTTTTTATGAAGTACTCCTATCTTATGTGCAACCTTCAAAGCAGCTTTGCCATATAATTAAGCATAGATGTGAGCTATGTTGTAAATCCACAAGGGTCGTCTTCGGGTATGCTCACGGAACTTTGTATTACATCACGACAAGTTTTGGTTCCATTTAAATTGCTTATAATATCCAACACTTTGTCACAAAGGTCCGTGAGTTATCTTTGATAGACATAAAATATTCTTACGTGCTAATTAAGGTTGGTGCCGAGCCTTCTAAGTTCTAATTAACCACGACATACAAATTAAGCATCGTGTAAATAATTAGGTTCTTTGGGGTAAAACTAGCTCATCCCGGTTCAAGCTCTAGACTTGAAACGGGTGCGCGTATATTTTTTGGATTTATTTCTCTATTCTTTCACTGGTATGGTGTGCTTGTCAACTATGAAGCGTCTGTGGCGACTTGACCAATCTCAAGATCTGTCAGCTTAGTCTTTCTAGTATACTCATAGGGATGAGTGTGTGTATGTAGTCGTTAGCCTTTGTACCGTGTTCTAAAAAAAACACAACATATGAGTGCATAGATAAACAAACTTAATCCAGCCAAATCTCAGGCTCCCAGCTTCCAGTGATATAGGAGCGTTACCACTTCCCCTCTTCGCACCCACCAGCTGTCTGCCCACCTGATCATAGAAGACAAAATTAAACTAAACCGGCCGTTGTACGCTCGAACGGCCATGACCACACGGCCGACGCTAGGGCCAGCCGCACTCGGTCGGCACCGGCATCGCACCTCGATCGATCCGACGGCATAATGCCCCGATCACCAGCCCTTCCTTTTTTTTTCCAACCGGCCTCTCACCCCTTTCCATTAATTTCTCAATCAACGGAAATATATCAGTCAGAATTCAAGTTTTGTCAACTAACCACTCTCCAACAAAAGGAAACTAGACCGAACCGAGAAATGCAAAAGGAGACTGAAAGGGGAAGAGCGAGCTGGTGCACCACCAGGAAACCCACTGCATGATGATCCTAGAGCGGACCAACTGTTGTGGGGCGAAAACCAGATGGCACTCACAAGCAAACTGCCCAACGACTAAGAGTTCTACGATAAGACTACTGGATAACAGGATTTGCCGCAACAAAATACTACCAAAAGACACCATAAACCAGCGGGCATCAGACCCCAGTGGTAGGCCAACTTAGAGAAACACCAACGGAGTTCAACTAGTCAATCTGGATCCCATCCTTGTCGCTGAGAAGGAGTCTGCCACGGGGAAAGGATCTATCCGCCAAAGCAGCAGCCGCGTGAGCCAATCTCTTCACACCAGTCTGGATCTTCACATTGTCATCTTCTTTGAGTAAACCTGCCCAATATAGCATAAAAGAACATGCAGTGAAAACAGCCTCCAGTGAAGTGCGAGCAATATGTTTATCAAAAGTGACCTTATTTCGAAGGTTCCATATCCCCCAACAAACAGCAGCAATAATCATCATATAAAAGTGTTCCCCTCCTGGAAAAAACCTGTACAGCCACGCCCAACTTTGCCAAAGCGACCGGGGGCAGCAAGATGCTCCGCCCGTCATTCCCAGCACGCCCCAAACCGTGCGGGCAAGTCGGCAATTAAAGAATAGATGGTTCGCTGTTTCAACATTTGTACAAAAGGAACAAGTAGGATCCCCAGGCCACTTCCTAGCCCGCATATTGTCTCTTGTAAGCACAGCATTTTGGAAAAGCTACCACAGAAAAATCTTAATTTTTAGGGGGATAGGGGCCTTCCACACCCATTTATAATTGGGGCCAGATAGGTTCCTTTCCGGCCACTCATAAACTGATTTAGTAGTAAATTTTCCATTACTATTAAGTTTCCAAGAGATAGTGTCTGACGAGCTGTTCAGAGACAGTTGCCTGGCTTTCTCAACCATCCAAGCCCATTGGTCATTCAACTCTCCAAACAGCCTGCGTCTAAAGCCCAGATTACAATCGTTTGCAACCCAGGAGGCAACAGTGCTCTCTTGATCATGGCAAATATTAAAGAGATCTGGGAAGCGCTCACATAGAGCTGTATCATCCACCCAAGGATCGTGCCAGACTCTTGTCAAGTTACCACTATTGATATTAACTTTTCTACCAGCCATGTAAGTGTCTTTAACTTTCATGATAGCTTTCCAGCTCGGAGAATCCGAGAAGCGGGTCCATATATCAGCTACTGTTTTGTTTCTAAAATATCTGGCCCTCACAATACGCTGCCACAGGCCATCACCTGTTTCGAGTTTCCACCACCATTTAACAAGCAGACTAATGTTCTGCTTATGAAGATCCTCGATCCCCAAACCCCCAATTTTCTTAGAGCGATATACTCTATCCCACTTCACCATATGGTATCCATGTTTCTTATTCTTTTTTCTCCAGAAAAATCGTCTGCGATGTTTATTCATTTTTTCAATAAAGGTTTTATTGAAAAGAAACGTCGACATAAGATAAGATGGAATCCCATCCAGGCTGGATCCCAACAAAGTAAGTCTGGCTCCTGATGATGCTGCATACGCAATCCAGGCATCCAATTTTTTAATCATCTTCCCTTCCAGAAAATCCAAGTCTATGTTCTTAAGAGTAGAATATGTAACAGGGACACCCAAATATCTCATGGGCAGGGTGCCCACTTGACAATTAAACATGTCCGCATAAACTGAGTCAATCTTGTTATCACCTCCAATAGTAAAAATCTCACTTTTGTCAAAATTGATTTTCAAACCTGACATGAGCTCAAATAGATACAGCAAAAGTATGACATTGATAGCTTTATCAATATCATGTTCAAAACAAACCACTGTATCATCCGCATATTGGAGGATACCAACACCTCCCTCAATAAGGTCAGCAGCTAAACCCTTAATGAGGCCGTTTTTTTGTGCTGAGAGCACCATTTTGGTCAGGTATTCAGCCGCCATGTTGAATAGGAAGGGGGAATGAGGGTCACCCTGCCGTACCCCCTTAGCACTTTGTATATATGGGCCGATCTCATCATTAATCTTGACACTCACCGTGCCGTTCTTAAGGATTTGGGCAACCCACCCGCACCACTTAGAATTAAACCCACGTTTCTTATGACAGTCAAGCAAAAAATCCCAATTTACTTTGTCGTAGGCCTTTTCAAAGTCAAGTTTAAGGACCACCCCCACTTGCTTTTTGATATGAGTATAATGCAATATTTCTTGTAAGGAGAGAATACCATCAACAATGTGTGTCCCTTTAATAAACGCATTTTGCTGGACACTAAACAGCTTATAGGCATATTTACTCACTCTAATATCCATAGCTTTAGTGATAAGTTTATAGGGGCAACGAAGTAAGCAAATAGACCTATATTGCTGGATTCTTGTAGCATCTGCCGATTTGGGTAAAAGAGTTATAATGCCATAGTTTAGGCGTTGTACATCTAGCTTGCCTTCATAGAACCACTCGAAAAGACAGAAAAGGTCGTGGGCAACCATCTCCCAGCAATGTTGATAGAATTCAATAGGGATATCATCTGGACCAGGGGCACTATTGGATATCACCAGCCCCCCTGACCGGACCGTCGGCTGCGTACGTGATTCCACGCCCCAGCGCGTGGAATTCACCGGGTCCCGGCAGGCGTCCATCCATTGATCCATCATCCATGCGTGTTACTACTTACTACAATACGATTGGATAATCCAGCCTGGCGCGAGCGATGGCGTTGGCACGGCACCATGGACGGCGATAGATGTACGCGGTGCGCGCGCGTGCGCCGACATCGCGGTCACCCTCGGCGCGTCCGTGACAGCCATGGAGACGCCCGCCGCGTACTGGCTGTGCTCAGTGCGCGCGCGCGCCTCGCTTCCTCGCCGGCCGAGGGGTCTACACGGCCGTGCTTTGCTAGTTTCGCTCTCTTCTGTCCCACTTAGGCCGGTGAAATCGCTGGACCAGTCGGTAGTGCGCGCCCGGCCCCGTACGTACGGTGCGGTGGATTGCTCTCCTCGAGCCCACGCCGGGGAGCAGGCCGGCATGGACATGGGCATGGCCGCATGCATGGTGCGGTGCACGCGTCGGGCAAAGCAAACCGGATATATGCTTGCTGCTTTGCATGTGCGGCTGGTGAGTGGCACACTGCCTATGAATGAAATCATTTCACAAAATGAATTGCTCTTAAAAAATTTCACTCAGCTGACCTTTTTTAGTGGCGCCCGACACGAAGGCGCCACACTACACTGTGCAACGCTTTACAGATAGGCGCTACACGTCTGGCTAGCGTCGCACCCTGGACTGCCTAAAAATTACTAAGTCAATGTGCAGCGCCTAAAAGTTAGGCGCCACACTATACAGTGTAGCGCCTAGCTTCTAGGCGTTGCACTAGTGGTTGCCTACCAAATGAAGTAATCACTAGTGTAGCGCCTAGAGGCTAGGCGCTACACTGTACCACTAGTGCAACTCCTAGAGGCTATGCGCTACACTGTATAGTGTGGCGCCTAACTCTCAGGCGCTGCACACTGATTTAGTAATTTTCGTATCACAAGGGTGCGACGCTAGCCAGGCGTGTAGCGCCTATCTGTGAGGCGTTGCACAGTGTAGTGTGACGCCTTCGTGTCGGGCGCCACTAAAAAAGGTTAGTTGAGTGAAAAAAATTAGAGGCAGTTCATTTTGTGAAATGATTTCATCCACAGATTAAAATTGTCAAATTTGCCGCACACTGGCACCACTACCACACTGTACCCCATTGCAGTTGCCGCGGCATGGCAAACGAAACCGTAGGCGGTAGGCTCATCTCGTGTGTCATCTCGCATTGATATTAGAGCAACTCTAGTAGACCCCTTTAAAATTTGACCCGCAAAACGCATTTTCGCTTCCACAAAGATTGCGTTTGCGGGTCGAAAACTAACGCGGCCGAACAGAAATCGTATTATACCTGCATAATTTGAAGAAACACTTTCGCGAAAGAAATTGCATAAACATAGTTCATCACATACTACATAGTTCATCACATGATCAACAAACTACAAGCATAGTTATACTACATACTACGTTAAACTAGTACTAGAGGGGTCGGATCTGATGGCGGCGAGGTCGTGGCAAATGGACGACGCCGTGGAGGAGCCGGACGCTCAATCCTCCTCGCTGGAGCTGCACATGTCGACGTACTTCGCCGCCTGCTCCGCGCGGATGCGGCGCCACTCCTCGGCCTTCTCCTTGGCGGCGAGGTTGGCGGCGACCGCCTGCCGCCACTGGAGGTCTTCGAGCTCCTCGGCGTGGCGGCGGCGCTAGGCCTCCTCGCGCACGCTCAGCTCGGCGATGGCGGCCGCAACGGCGTCGACGTCGGGGACGTAGTCTTCCGACCCGATGACTCCGCGGCGGCCGAGCGGAGCGGGCTCCTCCTTCATGGGGACGAAGGCGAACACATCCGGCTCCTCCTCGTCCTCCGACCACTCCCTCTTCACGGGAAGAAGCCCCGCGCCAGAGAAGGAGGAGCTCCCGGCGTACGAGGACCTCACGGAGGAGAAGGACGCGCGCCGGCGGTCGTACTCCGCCGTCTCGCTTCGCTGGAAGCTCGCCGCGCCGGCGGCGACAGGCTGCGGTTGGTCCACTTCCGGTCCCCGCGCTTCCTCGCGTCGTCGGACCGGCGCGCCGCTCGCGTTTCGGGTCCCTTCCGCCGCCGGATCTGCTGCCGGAGCCGAGTCCGGAGCTCCACATTCGGCCTCACATGGTGGTTGGAGGCGGGGTGGGTGGTCGCCGGCGGCGAGAAATGTGAAGAGGTGGAAGGGGAATCGTGTGGCTCGGCGGCGGCGAGGGATAGGGTTTGGACCCGCAAACGAGTTGCGGAACCACAGTTATAGTGGTCGGGACGTGCAGTTTGCGGGCCGCGGCAAAAAAAATTACGGGCAGGGCGAGTATGCGTGCTCTGCTCTGGCCGGAAAAATGGACCGAGCCTGAATACTCGGCGGAATTTTGCGGGTTTGCATGTTTTGCGGGGTCTGCTAAAGTTGCTCTTACGTGGGCTCTTCGTGAGTAGCTAGCCGGGCAAAGTTTGCACGGGACGTACTTCTCCACTGGCTTCTTTCGGGTGGTGGTGGCCATGCTAGTGAACTTGCCGTACTTTAGTTAGGTCTTGCGTTTGCGCGTGATAACTTCGAGTTTGTTTAATTACGAAGTGTTCGACGCTCTGCTTTGGTACTTACTTGTTCGCTCTCTCGCCCGGGTGAAAAGCGATCCATCGAGCTCGACCGCCACCATAAAAAGTGGGAGGCGACGTCGCACGACCGATCAACTTCGTGTCCCGGCAGTAACTCTTTTCTGGTCTTTTCTAGTCCGAGTCATCCTAGTACTTCACCTACAAGAAACCACACCATCGATCCGCTCGCCTGATTGGCCATTAGAGCAGCTAGGCAGCAAATCCATCCATGAACTCGCGTGCGTGATCACCTTCGCCGGCGGCCACAATATGACGGCGCATGCATGCAGAAGCTGGAGGTGCCGTGCGAGCAAAGCAGCAACCCCGTTCCATGCAGTAATCTGCAAGGCCGGTAGAAGAATGGAGCTGGCGTGGCGGCAGTGCGTCAGCAAAATCTGAAATGCATGGCATCGGAGGTCTGCGCTTGTGCGCGCTGCTCGGCGGAGCACGGCTCCCGTCCCATCCGTCCCGTTCCGTCTCGTCTCGACTGAACTAGCTAGCTGATTGAACAAACCGTGTCGATCCGGCCACCAATGTACTGATAGAACCTACGACAAGCGATGGGACTAGCCGTGTCGCCGTCGCCCATCTTGGGCCAAGAACGTTACCGACCGGTCGGATCATTACGCCATCGGAATAACCGGAAGAAATGGGTGCGTTCATACTGCTAGGCTGCCTCAAGGCCTCACAGGCGGAAAAAGTCCATTTTAAACCCTGAACTCGTAAAGGTTTGGCGAAACAAATCCTCGAATCAAAATCCCGGTCGATTGCACCCTGAACTATGCAATCCCGGACTAAACTGAACCCTGGAGTCGTTTGGCAAACCAGGATCAATGAGGTGTCACAGGATGGCCGGGATTGGTGCCATTTCGCCGCACTGTTCCCCATTGGGCCGGCCCGCTTTAGTTTTCTTTTTCCTTCTTTTAAAACGCGCAGGTTTTTTATTCTTTAAAACTGCAAAAAAAGAGCATGTAGGATGACTGGAACCCGCGACCTGCTGCTGTTAGTCGACGGAAGTAACCACCACGACAGCACATCATTGTTCACTTTATCCCTGTTTCTTCTTTTTCTTTTTTTTTCTGTTCTTTTTATTTATATTTTTCGTTTTTAATTTTTTGTTAAATTCGTGGACATCTTAGTAGGGAATACCAAACGAAAAAAAACCTCGTGAACCAATTTTTCAAAAGGAAAAAAGGCTGCAATTTTTTTTATAAAAATTTCACGGATTTAGAAAAAATTCAAATATTTTCAAAAGAAGTTCACAAATTTTCAAAAGAAAAGTTCTCAGAATTTTGAAAGAAGTTGCAAAAATGAAAAGAGTTCATGGATTTGAAAAAAGTCCACGGATTCAAAAAATGTCCACGAGTTCTGTAAAAGGTTTCACGCATTAGACAAAAACGAAAAAGGCTAAGAAATTGGAATAAATTATTCACAAGAGATGAGGTAGCGTGGTTGGTAAGGACAGTTTTTGCACCAAAAAGGGGAGGTTGCAAGTTCAAAACACCTTATGTGCACACCTTGTTTTAGCAGTGTAACAGAAAAAAGACATTTTAACAGGCAAAAAAATACAAATTCATTGAAAATTTAGTCGACTTGAAAAGTTCATCAAATTTAGAAAATTTTCATTATTTTGAAAACAAGTTCATTGAATTTGAAAAAGTTTATGAATTCAAAAGATTCGAAAAAAAGTTCACAGAAACGAAAAAAATTCATAAACTCGAGAAAAGTTCATGGAATTGAAAAAAAGAAGAAAAATGGCCAAAAAAACAAACAAGCTGGAATCTAGCACACAAAAATGATCGTTATTAAAAATAGAATAAAAGAACAAACTACCACAAAGCGGATGTTGTCGCGGATGGTTAGCGTGTTAGAATAGTTGTATAGGGATAGGACTTGGTGTTTAAACTTGTACTTCATGTCTATCTCTTCTTCTCTCTCTCCCGTAGCTTTCCTCTCCTGACTTATGTAACGATCGCTCCGATCATCTCCACAACTTGTACGCCAAGGCTTATGCCATATATATACAGATGTGGCCCGAGACAAAGGGTTCAACGTTTTCCAACCTATTTTACATGGTAGTCAGAGCCTCTTCCTCATAGATCAAAGATCGCATCTAGCTACCTCCCGAAAAGCGCATCAAGCCTCCTCTCGACCGAGAACATGTCCACCACCACCGCCGCATCGTTGTCCGACACCTCGGGCGCGCTCACCACCACCTCGCCTTCCGCCTTCGCATCATCGTCATCCAGCATCACCGCGGGGTCTCTCGGATCGCCACCACAGGAGAAGCTCATGAGGGGAAACTTCCTCTTATGGAAGGCCATTGTGTTGCCTCAGATCAAAGGCGCTCAGATGGAACACCACCTCGACGGGAAGAGCCCGCCACCGCCGGCCACCCTCACCGTTACCAAGGAGGGCAAGGAGGAACAGATCTTCAACTATGCCCGATCCCTCTGGTATGCACAACAGCAGCAGCTACAAGGGTATCTGATGGGATCTCTCTCCCGCGATATCCTCGCATAGGTCGCGACGTTGCAGACGCCGGCCGAAGTCTGGAGCGCCATCCACGCCATGTTTGCCGCCCAGAGCCAAGCACAAGCCATCAACACCCGCATCGAGCTCCCCAACCTACATGACCATGGCTGAATATCTTGGCAGGATCAAAAGTCTCACCGATGAAGTCGCGTGCACCGCCGCGGCCCTCTCCGATCCGGAAATCGTCTCCAAGATCCTCGCTGGTTTGGACATGGAGTACAATCCGGTCGTTTCCGCACTTGCTGCTCGTGTGGAACCCATCACCGTCCAGGAGCTGTACAGCCAGCTACTGAGCTTCAACGCGCGCCTCACCCTTCTTCATGGCGGCGACCTACGGCAGTCCTCGGCCAACTCTGTTGCTCGTGGTCGCGGCCGTGGGGGCGGTCACCAGGGGCAGAACCGTGGCGGCGGCCATGGACGCAGCGCTCCTCAGGGCGACGACGCTCGCTCTGGTGGGGGCTATGGCTACAACAATGGAGGCGGCTACAACAACTCCAACAACCGCCGTTTGGCCGCTCCACGTCCTCGTCCCCGATGCCAGCTCTGCAAGAAATCCGGCCATGAGGTCATGGATTGCTGGCACCGCTACGATGAGAATTTTGTCCCTGACACTGGCCATGTTGTTGCTGCCATGTGCAAACAAGCAGGAGAAGGCGTCTGGTACATTGATTCTGGCGCCACCGATCATGTCACCAATGAACTAGAGCAACTTGCTCTTCGCGAGAGGTACCATGGCGCCGATCAGATCCAAACTGCAAGTGGAGGAGGTATGGACATTTGCCACATTGGTCAAGCTTCAATTAATTCCCCTAACCTTAAACGTGATCTCATTCTTAAGGATGTCCTTCATGTCCCACAAGCTGATAAAAATCTTGCATCCATGTCTCGTCTAGCCACCGATAATAGTGTTTTCTTTGAAACTCACCCTCGTTATTTTTTCATCAAGGATCGGGCAACGTGGGAACTTCTCCATCACGGTAGATGCATTGGGGGTCTCTACCCCATCACATCCGGAGCACTTAGTCGCCGGCGTCGTCGAGTCTACTCCGTCATCAAACCCTCTCTGGAAAGGTGGCATCAACGATTAGGACATCCATCTTCAGTTATAGTAAACCAAGTAGTTAATAAAGACAAACTTCCTTTGTCACAAAGTTCCATTAGTGAGTCTATTTGTGAAGCTTGTCAGTGTGCCAAGAGTCACCAGCTTCCGTATCCCAAGTCTTATAGTGTTTCTCATGCTCCTTTAGAGCTTATTTTTAGTGATGTATGGGGCCATGCCCGAGATTCTTTTGGAAGAAAAAAAATATTATGTGAGTTTCATTGATGACTACAGCAAGTTTACTTGGATTTATTTACTCAAGTATAAATCTGAAGTCTTTTCTATCTTTCAAGAATTCCAAAAACTCGTTGAAAGACAATTTGACAGAAAAATTCTTTCAGTCCAAAGTGACTGGGGAGGGGAGTATGAAAAACTCAACTCTTTCTTCCGAAGCATTGGCATTGCTCATCATGCGTCATGTCCTCACGCACATCAACAGAATGGCTCTGCCGAGCGTAAACATCGCCACATGGTTGAAGTTGGCCTCTCCCTTCTAGCTCATGCTTCCATGCCTCTCAAATATTGGGATGAAGCGTTTATTTCCGCCACTTATCTTATCAATAGGCTTCCTAGCAAAGTCATTGGCAACTCTACTCCATTAGAGCACCTGTACCATCAAAAACCTGATTACAACTATCTTAGAATTTTTGGGTGTGCTTGCTATCCCAATTTGCGTCCATATAACCATCATAAGCTTGAGTTCCGATCCACTCAGTGTGTTTTCCTAGGTTATAGCAATCTTCATAAAGGGTATAAGTGTCTTGAAATTGCTACCGGACGCATCTATATTTCTCGTGGTGTTGTTTTTGATGAGACACTCTTTCCTTTTGCCAAACTTCATCCTAATGCGGGAGCTTTACTTCGTGCTGAAATTGCACTTTTATCTGATCCTGATGCACCTTCTGATCACGGGGGAGAATTAACTGATCTTGATCATGTGCAAAAATCCACAGGAAATTCTGATTCTGTTGCAATTTCTACTAACTCAAACTGTGATTTCATGTGTGAGGAAACAAACAAGGGCGGCGCGGAACACGATGCAGATCTGGCTGACAACACACGATCCTAGGCGGATCCACGCGCTCAGCCTGCCGCTGTCAGCGCGCGATCCCAGGGCGATCCGCTCGTGGGCCTGGACTTGCGTGGGCAGGCGGCCGACCGTGCGGCCAGGGTGGAGCCCACTCGTCCGTACGCGTCGTCTCATGCCACGTCCCCGCGCATCGAGTCACCCGCCAGCCCATGTGCGGGAAGGGGCGAATCCCTTGTCGCCGCGTCACCGCGGGCCTCTTCAACAGCCGACCACGGGCGCGTGCCTGGCCCCGCAGTGGCCAGCCACGGCTGCGCGCGTGGGTCCCCGACCGGCAGGGCGTCAGATTCCGCCTCGGATCAGGAGCCAACGGATTTGCTCCCTGTCTTGGATAGAGAACCGGCCGGATCTTTTGTGGCCAATACAGCTTCACCAGGATCACGTGTACCACCGTCCACAACGGCTGTTCCTGTGTCTTCTACAACTTCCCTTCGACAAACAAGGTCCCGCTCAGGTATTGTCAAAGAAAAAC
Source organism: Aegilops umbellulata (assembly GCA_032464435.1). Taxonomy (NCBI): domain Eukaryota; kingdom Viridiplantae; phylum Streptophyta; class Magnoliopsida; order Poales; family Poaceae; genus Aegilops; species Aegilops umbellulata. The sequence continues at coordinate 55,489,971 of CP136057.1, forward strand.
AGTACAATGATGGTACTATAAGGTATGACAAAGTTAAACGAGCTTTTCTTACCACTACCGGTGAACCAATTCATTTGCATGATGCTCTTGCTAATAAGGATTGGAAGGAAGCTATGGACAATGAATATGATGCTCTTATGAAAAATAAAACTTGGCACTTGGTACCACCAAAACATGCACTAGTGCAGAACCGGGCAATAGCACCGGTTCGTAAGGCCCTTTAGTGCCGGTTTAGGAACCGACACTAAAGTGTGGGCACTAAAGACCCCCCCTTTAGTACCTGTTCAGCACGAACCGGTGCTAAAGGGAAACCACGTGGCACGAGCCAGCTCCAGTGGCCGGGAGCCCTTTAGTACCGGTTGGTAACACCAACCGGTACTAAATGTTTGTGGGTTTTTGTTTTATTTTTTATTTTTCAATTAAATTTGTGTTATCAATTTAATTTAGGATTGTTTTACGTTATAATGAGTTGTAGTCATCGTCATCATCATCATCATCATCATATTAATAAATAAATAAACTCTAGCTAGCTAAAAATCATCGTAGTCGTCATTAATTACCACTATTTAATCATCATAGTCATTACCTCTAGCTATCTAATCATCACCAACACTGGCTAGCTTAAAGAAGAAACATTCACTTTGTAACAGAAGCAAAGATATCATCGAGTTCAACATAATCATCACCAACATCAAAGTTCAGGACAATACGGACATGAGAGAGGACAAGTACTAATTAAGAGCATGAACTAGCTACTCCTGCTGCTCCCTCTCAGGTAGAATAGCATAGAACATGTATAGATCTCCTGATTCATCATACTGGAGCATGCAGATGAATCTGTCTCCTAATCTTGGGTTGCGCTTCTCCTTGCTGCCCCCTAGTACTTCTCTGCGACCGTTAATAATTTTGCTCCAATCTTTCACTATTAAGCATTCTTCGCTTTCAGAAATCCTGAATGCACTCATGTGCAATGTAGGAAATCTTGGTCATAAGCTAACCATTGACATGCGACCTTTTGTCTTGATCCACTGAGGCACAACTGTCATCGGAAGTCCTGTTGAAGAACATCGTATAGTAATTAATATACTAAGCAATGAAAGTTTAGCTTCAAAAATAATGTATGCAAAAGATGCACTAATTAAGGACAAATAGTTAAAATCTTACCATCTTTCGATTATAGATATGACCGTAGTTCAATACGATCACCATTGGTCGCACGTTTTGAGTACTAACATTTCTAAGTTCAGGAAAAAAAATGTCTTGACAGTATTAAGATCCTCAAGCCATGAAACATAATGACTTATCTCCTCGCAGTTTAGTTGAGCACCGGGACAGTAGTAGGTCCTGTCTACCAAGCGCCGGACATGTTTGCTTGAACCGAAATAAGCTGACAATACAAATTAGTTGTCAACTATTTTTGAATAAACTGTATCAAAGACATAAACATATGCATGCATGGTTGAGAAAAACTCACATAATGGTAGAACTGGAGGCGTTTGCACATCGACCCAGATGTCTATATTACCTTCAATATCATTTTCCGGACGAATATCAAAGGTGATAACCATATCAGGCTCAAATGCATAAGCCTTGCATAGTGCTTGCCAAGTTTTGCATTCAAAATGGGTGTATGTGTCTCCATTATATAATTTAACGTTGAAAGTATACCCATGCTCCGTCTTCAAGTAAACTCTCTTTACCTCCATATCATCTATAGCACTAAAACATATCTTATCCAAGACAAAAATTCTTGCATGGCAGTGGATGCGCTAGTAGAATAGTGAAAATTTAAAATTATAAGTTGAATCAAATGAAGCATAAGTCATGCTTTAAAATTATAAGTTGAAGCAAATGAAGCATAAGTTTTGCATTCAAATAATAATTGCCGTTGTGACTTACTATATCCACTTCGAATGTCTCATTCAGCTTGATGCTGAAGCGCCTACCATCAACAAGGAAATTTCTGTCGCACAGGCCGCGCTGGTTTTCACAGTGTTCGCACATAATGAAATCTTTTTCGTCGTCAGATGACATTTCCTATATGTTCATATAGGTGAAACATTAAACACTTATTACTATCTAACATTAATTAATATCTAGCCAATTCAAATATATAACTAACTATATTCATCTCTAACAATTGACATTACTATATATTTAACTTTTCTATCTAATTCATATAACATTCGACATTAATCTAACATTTATACAAACTTAAAAATATATAAACATTAAATAAACAGAAAAACTCATTAACAAATAATATTTTAATTAGATCATCAAATCTCAGATACGATAATTTTCTTACTAAAAATAAACTAGTTATATTAATTATTCAACTAGTTCAAATCTCAAATACCTAAATAAACTAGTTCTACAATTTTCTTACTAAAAATAAACTAGTTATATTAATTATTCAACTAGTTCAAATCTCACATACCTAGCTAATTAATATTTAATTAAATTTTCTAAAAAACAGAAAACGGAAAATAAGTAAAAAAAATGTGTGTGTGTATGTGTGCGTGTGTGTATGTGTGTATGTGTGTGTATATATGTGTGTGTATGTGTGTATATATGTGTGTGTCTGTGTACGTATACGTACACACTGCAGTTTTTTAGCTATATATGTGTGTGTCTGTAAACGATTGAAAAATAGCAAATATAATTTTTTCGGAATAGTGTAAACTGCACTGCGCATAGCTCCGTGCAGTCTACCATATTCCTGAAGGCTTGAAGCTAAGCAACGTGAGCATTGAGTTTCTTCTTCATCGTCTCTGCACTCAGGGTTTATAAACCGCTCATAGTCCCTCTCTCTTCGCGAGGTGGGACTAAAAAATAGCTTACTAAGAAACTGTAGTACTGGTTCATCCATGAACCGGTACTAAAGGTGCTCGTGGGGCCTCAGCCTTACCTGACACAACCTCATTAGTACCAGTTCGTGGCACGAACCGGTGCTAAAGGTTCCCCACGAACCGGTACTAAAGAGCTCCTCCCGCCTAGCAGTTGGAACCGGTACTAAAGAGCTCCTCCCGCCTAGCAGTTGGAACCGGTACTAAAGAGCTCCTCCCGCCTAGCAGTTGGAACCGGTACTTAAGAGCTCCTCCCGCCTAGCAGTTGAATGGTGCATACTGATGCACAAAAAGTCTGGAGTTGTAATAAGTTAAAAAAAATGAAATGCCTTTGTAACAGATGAGTTTAATTTCGTCATAAACCCGAATACTTCGAAAGAGATTGTCCAGTTTGTAAACGAAGTGCATCCAGTTTTTGCCGTAACCCTCTCTACTTTTTTGAACATGATATGTGGGTGAAATGATGATACCATGCCAAGTTTCAACTTTTTCAGAGTTCATTTGTAGTGCTTTTCAATTTCTAGGTCATTTAGTTCTCAAAACAAATAATTAAATGCATGAAAAATAGCAAATTAAGGCATAAACGGTTGAAAGTTGATGGCGTCGCTTTGAATGGTGCATACTTAACGCAAAAAATATAAGAGCATTTAGATCATGATCTTATATATTTTACAGTCTAAATTGTCAATATGATCTTATAACATCAAAAATACTTTGATCATCAATGATCTTTGTGTGTACAATCTGAATTGTCAATATGAGTCATCAATGATTTATAAACCGATGAAGACTCATGTTGCGACCACAAATTCTACACATAGAGTTCAATGAAGACCAAGTGCTTGTGATAGTTTGAAAAATAACATATTTAAGGTGGTAAAAGGCTTGTTAGGGGAGCGAGGTGGGACTAAAAACAGCTTGCCATAACCTCATTAGTACCGGTTCGTGATACGAACCGGCACTAAATGGTGATGGTGGGGCCATAGCCTGACCGCAGGCTGACACAACCTCTTTAGTACCGGTTCGTGGCATGAACCGGTACTAAAGGTTCGCCACGAACCGATGCTATTGATCACCGCCATGAACCGACACTAATGTACACATTAGTGCCGGCTGAAATTCAAACCGGCACTATTGTGCTTCACATTTGACCCTTTTTCTATTAGTGATGGAGACAATGTTATTGATTGCAAGTGGGTTTACAAGATAAAAAGAAAATCTTGTGGAAGCATAGACAGGTATAAAGCTCGATTAGTTGCCAAAGGTTTTAAGCAAAGGTTTGGAATTGATTATGAAGATACCTTTAGCCCTGTTGTTAAGTCTGCCACTATTCGACTTGTTCTGTCTATTGCTATTTACAGAGGTTGGAGCTTAAGACAGATAGATGTTCAGAACGCGTTTCTTCATGGTGTTCTTGAGGAAGAAGTGTTCATGAGGCAACCACCAGGCTATGAGGATCACAGCACACCACAGTATGTCTGTAAGTTGGATAAAGCATTATATGGCTTGAAACAAGCACCAAGAGCTTGGTATTGCAGATTGAGCATGCAGTTGCAACACCTTGGGTACATACCATCCAAGGCAGATACCTCATTGTTCTTCTTTAGAAAAGGCAATGTTACTATTTTTGTACTTGTTTATGTTGATGATATAATTGTTGCTAGTTCAAGTGCAGAAGCTACAACTTGCTTGCTTAAGGATTTGAAATTGGAGTTTACCCTCAAAGACTTGGGTGATCTTCATTATTTTCTCGGAATAGAAGTAAAGAAAATTAAAGATGGCATACTTCTCTCACAGGAAAAATATACCACTGATATTCTCAGAAGAGTGGGTTTAGAAAATTGCAAGCCAGTTAGTACACCAATTTCTACCTCAGAAATGCTTACAGCAGAAAGTGGAGAAGCTCTTGCACCAGTTGATGCAACAAATTATAGGAGTGTTGTAGGTGCTTTGTGAAGGAAATATGCCCTAGAGGCAATAATAAAGTTATTATTTATTTCCTTATATCATGATAAATGTTTATTATTCATGCTAGAATTGTATTAACCGGAAACATAATACATGTGTGAATACATAGACAAACAGAGTGTCACTAGTATGCCTCTACTTGACTAGCTCGTTAATCAAAGATGGTTATATTTCCTAACCATGAACAAAGAGTTGTTATTTGATTAACGGGGTCACATCATTAGTTGAATGATCTGATTGACATGACCCATTCCATTAGCTTAGCACCCGATCGTTTAGTATGTTGCTATTGCTTTATCCATGACTTATACATGTTCCTATGACTATGAGATTATGCAACTCCCGTTTGCCGAAGGAACACTTTGGGTACTACCAAACGTCACAACGTAACTGGGTGATTATAAAGGAGTACTACAGGTGTCTCCAATGGTAGATGTTGGGTTGGCGTATTTTGAGAAAAGGATTTGTCACTCCGATTGTCGGAGAGGTATCTCTGGACCCTCTCGGTAATGCACATCACTTAAGCCTTGCAAGCATTGCAACTAATGAGTTAGTTGCGGGATGATGTATTACGGAACGAGTAAAGAGACTTGCCGGTAACGAGATTGAACTAGGTATTGGATACCGACGATCGAATCTCGGGCAAGTAACATACCGATGGACAAAGGGAACAACGTATGTTGTTATGCGGTCTGACCGATAAAGATCTTCGCAGAATATGTAGGAGCCAATATGGGCATCCAGGTCCCGCTATTGGTTATTGACCGGAGACGTGTCTCGGTCATGTCTACATTGTTCTCGAACCGTAGGGTCCGCACGCTTAAGGTTACGATGACAGTTATAATGAGTTTATGAGTTTTGATGTACCGAAGGAGTTCGAAGTCCCGGATGAGATCGGGGACATGACGAGGAGTCTCGAAATGGTCGAGACGTAAAGATCGATATATTGGACGACTATATTCGGACATCGGAAGGGTTCTGAGTGGTTCGGGTATTTTCGGGAGTATCGGGGAGTTACGGGATTACGGGAGAAGTAATGGGCCTTGATGGGCTTTAGTGGGAAGAGGAAAAAGGCTGCTGCGCCCCCCTCCCCTCTGGTCCGAATTGGACTAGGGAAAAGGGGGCCGGCCACCTCTCCTTCTTCTCCTATTCCTTCTCCCTTCCTCCCCTTTTGGTGGACTCCTACTAGGACTTGGAGTCCTAGTAGGACTCCATATCCTGGCCGCACCTTTGCCTTGGCCGGCCTCCTCCTCCTCCATCCTTTATATACAGGGGCATGGGGCACCCCATAGACACACAATTGATCATTGAGATCTTTCCTTAGCCGTGTGCGGTGCCCCCTGCCACCAAATTCCACCTCGGTCATATTGTCACAGTGCTTAGGCGAAGCCCTGCGTCAGTAGTACATCAAGATCGTCACCACGCCGTCGTGCTGACGGAACTCTTCCTCGACGCTTTGCTGGATCGGAGCCTGAGGATTGTCATCGAGCTGAACGTGTGCCAAGAACTCGGAGGTGCCGGAGTAATGGTGCTTGGATCGGTCGGATCGTGAAGACGTACGACTACATCAACCGCGTTGATATAACGCTTCCGCTTTTGGTCTACGAGGGTACGTAGACAACACTCTCCCCTCTCGTTGCTATGCATCACCATGATCTTGCGTGTGCGTAGGGAAATTTTTTGAAATTACTACGTTCCGCAACAGTGGTATCAGAGCCTAGGTTTTTATGGTTTGATGTTATTTGCACGAGTAGAACACAAGTAAGTTGTGGACGATACAAGTCATACTGCCTACCAGCATGTCATACTTTGGTTCAGCGGTATTGTTGGACGAGACGATCCGGACCAACCTTACGCGTACGCTTACGCGAGACCGGTTCCCTCGACGTGCTTTGCACATAGATGGCTTGCGGAAGACTGTCTCTCCAACTTTAGTTGAACCGAGTGTGGCTACGCCCGGTCCTTGAGAAGGTTAAAACGGAGTCTATTTGACAAACTATCGTTGTGGTTTTGATGCGTAGGTAAGATGAGTTCTTGCTTAAGCCCGTAGCAGCCACGTAAAACTTGCAACAACAAGGTAGAGGACGTCTAACTTGTTTTTGCAGGGCATGTTGTGATGTGATATGGTCAAGACATGATGCTAAATTTTATTGTATGAGATGATCATGTTTTGTAACCGAGTTATCGGCAACTGGCAGGAGCCATATGGTTGTCGCTTTATTGTATGCAATGCAATCGCGATGTAATGCTTTACTTTATTACTAAGCGGTAGTGATAGTCGTGGAAGCATAAGATTGGCGAGACGACAACGATGCTACGATGGAGATCAAGGTGTCGCGCCGGTGACGATGGTGATCATGATGGTGCTGCGGAGATGGAGATCACGAAGCACAAGATGATGATGACCATATCATATCACTTATATTGATTTGCATGTGATGTTTATCTTTTATGCATCTTATCTTGCTTTGACTGACGGTAGCATTATAAGATGATCTCTCACTAAATTATCAAGAAGTGTTCTCCCTGAGTATGCACCGTTGCAAAAGTTCTTCGTGCTGAGACACCACGTGATGATCGGGTGTGATAGGTTCTACGTTCAAATACAACGGGTGCAAAACAGTTGCACACGCGGAATACTCAGGTTATACTTGACGAGCTATGCATATAAGATATGACCTCGGAACACGGAGACCGAAAGGTCGAGCGTGAATCATATAGTAGATATGATCAACATAATGATGTTCACCATTGAAAGCTACTCCATTTCACGTGATGATCGGTTATGGTTTAGTTGATTTGGATCACGTGATCACTTAGAAGATTAGAGGGATGTCTATCTAAGTGGGAGTTCTTAAGTAATATGATTAATTGAACTTTAATTTATCATGAACTTAGTCCTGGTAGTATTAGCATATCTATGTTGTAGATCAATAGCTCGCATTGTTGCTTCCCTGTGTTTATTTTTATATGTTCCTAGAGAAAATTGTGTTGAAAGATGTTAGTAGCAATGATGCGGATTGGATCCGTAATCTGAGGTTTATCCTCATTGCTGCACAGAAGAATTATGTCCTTGATGCACCGCTAGGTGACGGACCTATTGCAGGAGCAGATGCAGACGTTATGAACGTTTTGCTAGCTCAATATGATGACTACTTAATAGTTTAGTGCACCATGCTTAACTGCTTAGAATCGGGACTTCAAAGACGTTTTTGAACGTCATGGACCATACGAGATGTTCCAGGAGTTGAAGTTAATATTTCAAGCAAATACCCGAGTTGAGAGATATGAAGTCTCCAACAAGTTCTATAGCTAAAAGATGGAGGAGAATCGCTCAACTAGTGAGCATGTGCTCAGATTGTCTGAGTACTACAATCGCTTGAATCAAGTGGGAGTTAATCTTCCAGATAAGATAGTGATTGACAGAATTCTCTAGTCACCATCACCAAGTTAGTAGAACTTCGTGATGAACTATAATATGCAAGGGATAACGGAAACAATTCCCAAGCTCTTCGTGATGCTGAAATCGACGAAGGTAGAAATCAAGAAAAACATCAAGTGTTGATGGTTAACAAGACCACTAGTTTCAAGAAAAAGGGCAAAGGGAAGAAGGGAAACTTCAAGAAGAATGGCAAGCAAGTTGTTGCTCAAGTGAAGAAGCCCAAGTCTGGACCTAAGCCTGAGACTGAGTGCTTCTACTGCAAAGGGACTGGTCACTGGAAGCGGAACTACCCCAAGTGATTGGCGGATAAGAAGGATGGCAAAGTGAACATAAGTATATTTGATATACATGTTATTGATGTGTACTTTACTAGTGTTCATAGCAACCCCTCAATATTTGATATTGGTTCAGTTTCTAAGAGTAGTAACTCGAAACAGGAGTTGCAGAATAAACAGAGACTAGTTAAGGGTAAAGTGATGATGTGTGTAGTTCCATGATTGATATGATCATCATCGCACACTCCCTATACTTTCGGGATTAGTGTTGAACCTAAATAAGTGTTATTTGGTGTTTGTGTTGAGCATGAATATGATTTGATCATGTTTATTGCAATACAATTATTCATTTAAGTTAGAGAACAATTGTTGTTCTGTTTACATGAATAAAACCTTCTATGGTTACACACACCAACGAAATGGTTCGTTGAATCTCGACCGTAGTGATACACGTATTCATAATATTGAAGCCAAAAGATGCAAAGTTAATAATGATAGTGCAATTTATTTGTGGCACTGCCGTTTAGGTCATATCGGTGTAAAGCGCATGAAGAAACTCCATACTGATGGACTTTTGGAACCACTTGATTATGAGTCACTTGGTACTTGCGAACCGTGCCTCTTAGGCAAGATGACTAAAACGCCGTTCTCCGGAACAATGAAGCAAGCAACAGAATTGTTGGAAATCATACATACTGATGTATGTGGTCCGATGAATATTAAGGCTCGCGACAAAATATCATTATTTTCTGACCTTCACACATGATTTGAGCAGCTATGGGTATATCTACTTGATGAAACATAAGTCTGAAACATTTGAAAAGTTCAAAGAATTTCAGAGTGAAGTGGAGAATCATCGTAACAAAAAAAATATAAAAGTTTCTACGATATGATCGTGAAGGAGAATATTTGAGTTACGAGTTTGGCCTTCAATTAAAACAATGTGGAATAGTTTCACAAACTCATGCCACCTGGAACACCGCAGCATAATGGTGTGTCCGAACATCATAACCGTACTTTATTAGATATAGTACAATCTATGATGTATCTTACCGATCTACCACTATCGTTTTTGGGATTATGCATTAGAGACAGCTACATTCACATTAAATAGGGCACCATCTAAATCCGTTGAGACGACACCGTATGAACTATGGTTTAGCAATAAACCTAAGCTGTCGTTTCTTAAAGTTTGGGGCTGCGATGCTTATGTGAAAAAGCTTCAACCTGATAAGCTCGAACCCAAATCGGAGAAATGTGTCTTCATAGGATATCCAAAGGAAACTGTTGGATACACCTTCTATCACAAATCCGAAGGCAAGACTTTTGTTGCTAAGTTCAGAAACTTTCTAGAGAAAGAGTTTCTTTCGAAAGAAGTGAGTGGGAGGAAAGTAGAACTTGATAAGGTAATTGTACCTTCTCCCTTATTGGAAAGTAGTTCATCACAGAAATCTGTTCCTGTGACTACTACACCAATTAGTGAGGAAGCTAATGATGATGATCATGTAACTTCAGATCAAGTTACTACCGAATCTCGTAAGTAAACCAGAGTGAGATCCGCACCAGAGTGGTACGGTAATCCTGTTCTGGAAGTCATGTTACTAGACCATGATGAACTTGCGAACTATGAGGAAGCGATGGTGAGCCCAGATTCCGCGAAATGGTTTGAGGCCATGAAATCTGAGATATGATCCATGTATGAGAACAAAGTATGGACTTTGATGGATTTGCCCGATGATCGGCAAGCCATAGAAAATAAATGGATCTTCAAGAGGAAGACGGACGCTGATAGTAGTGTTACTATCTACAAAGCTAGAATTGTCGCAAAAGGTTTTCGACAAGTTCAAGGTGTTGACTACGATGAGAGTTTCTCACTCGTATCTATGCTTAAGTCTGTCCGAATCATGTTAGCAATTGCCGCATTTTATGAAATTTGGCAAATGGATCAACAAAACTGCATTCCTCAATGGATTTATTAAAGAAGAGTTGTATACGATGCAACTAGAAGGTTTTGTCGATCCTAAAGGTGTTAACAAAATATGCAAGCTCCAGCGATCCATCTATGGACTGGTGCAAGCATCTCGGAGTTGGAATATACACTTTGATAAGTTGATCAAAGCATATAGTTTTATACAGACTTGCGGTGAAGCCTGTATTTACAAGAAAGTGAGTGGGAGCACTACAACATTTCTGATAAGTATATGTAAATGACATATTGTTGATCGGAAATAATGTAGAATTATTCTGTAAAGCATAAAGGAATGTTTGAAAGGAGTTTTTCAAAGAAAGACTTCAGTGAAGCTGCTTACATATTGAGCATCAAAATCTATGAAGATAGATCAAGACGCTTGATAAGTTTTTTTTTCAATGAGTACATACCTTGACAAGATTTTGAAGTAGTTCAAAATGGAACAGTCAAAGAAAGAGTTCTTGCCTGTGTTACAAGGTGTGAAATTGAGTAAGACTCAAAGCCCGACCACGGCAGAAGATAGAAAGAGAATGAAAGTCATTCCCTATGCCTCAGCCATAGGTTCTATAAAGTATGCCATGCTGTTTACCAGATCTATTGTATACCCTACACTGAGTTAAGCAAGGAAGAACAATGGTGATCTAGGAGTAGATCACTGGACAGCGGTCAAAATTATCCTTAGTGGAATAAGGATATGTTTCTCGATTATGGAAGTGACAAAAGGTTCGTCGTAAAGGGTTACGTCGATGCAAGTTTTGACACCGATCTGGATGACTCTAAGTCACGATCTAGATACATATTGAAAGTGGGAGCAATTAGCTAGAGTAACTCTATGCGGAGTATTGTGGACATAGAATTCGAAAAATACTTACGGATCTGTATGTGACAGACCCGTTGACTAAAATTATCTCACAAGCAAAACATGATCACACCTTAGTACTCTTTGGGTGTTAATCACATAGCGATGTGAACTAGATTACTGACTCTAGTAAACCCTTTGGGTGTTGGTCACATATCGATGTGAACTATGGGTCTTAATCACATGGTGATGTGAACTATTGCTATTAAATCACATGGCGATGTGAACTAGATTATTGACTCTAGTGCAAGTGGGAGAATGAAGGAAATATGCCCTAGAGGCAATAATAAAGTTATTATTTATTTCCTTATATCATGATAAATGTTTATTATTCATGCTAGAATTGTATTAACCGGAAACATAATACATGTGTGAATACATAGACAAACAGAGTGTCACTAGTATGCCTCTACTTGACTAGCTCGTTAATCAAAGATGGTTATATTTCCTAACCATGAACAAAGAGTTGTTATTTGATTAATGGGGTCACATCATTAGTTGAATGATCTGATTGACATGACCCATTCCATTAGCTTAGCACCCGATCGTTTAGTATGTTGCTATTGCTTTATCCATGACTTGTACATGTTCCTATGACTATGAGATTATGCAACTCCCGTTTGCCGAAGGAACACTTTGGGTACTACCAAACGTCACAACGTAACTGGGTGATTATAAAGGAGTACTACAGGTGTCTCCAATGGTAGATGTTGCGTTGGCGTATTTCGAGAATAGGATTTGTCACTCCGATTGTCGGAGAGGTATCTCTGGGCCCTCTCGGTAATGCACATCACTTAAGCCTTGCAAGCATTGCAACTAATGAGTTAGTTGCGGGATGATGTATTACGGAACGAGTAAAGAGACTTGCCGGTAACGAGATTGAACTAGGTATTTTATACCGACGATCGAATCTCGGGCAAGTAACATACCGATGGACAAAGGGAACAACGTATGTTGTTATGCGGTCTGACCGATAAAGATCTTCGCAGAATATGTAGGAGCCAATATGGGCATCCAGGTCCCGCTATTGGTTATTGACCGGAGACGTGTCTCGGTCATGTCTACATTGTTCTCGAACCGTAGGGTCCGCACGCTTAAGGTTACGATGACAGTTATAATGAGTTTATGAGTTTTGATGTACCGAAGGAGTTCGAAGTCCCGGATGAGATCGGGGACATGACGAGGAGTCTCGAAATGGTCGAGACGTAAAGATCGATATATTGGACGACTATATTCGGACATCGGAAGGGTTCTGAGTGGTTCGGGTATTTTCGGGAGTATCGAGGAGTTACGGGATTACGGAAGAAGTAATGGGCCTTGATGGGCTTTAGTGGGAAGAGGAAAAAGGCTGCTGCGCCCCCCTCCTCCCTGGTCCGAATTGGACTAGGGAAAAGGGGGCCGTCCACCTCTCCTTCTCCTCCTATTCCTTCTCCCTTCCTCCCCTTTTGGTGGACTCCTACTAGGACTTGGAGTCCTAGTAGGACTCCATATCCTGGCCGCACCTTTGCCTTGTCTGGCCTCCTCCTCCTCCATCCTTTATATACAGGGGCAGGGGGCACCCCATAGACACACAATTGATCATTGAGATCTTTCCTTAGCCGTGTGCGGTGCCCCCTGCCACCAAATTCCACCTCGGTCATATTGTCACAGTGCTTAGGCGAAGCCCTGCGTCAGTAGTACATCAAGATCGTCACCACGCCGTCGTGCTGACGGAACTCTTCCTCGACGCTTTGCTGGATCGGAGCCCGAGGATCGTCATCGAGCTGAACGTGTGCCAAGAACTCGGAGGTGCCGGAGTAACGGTGCTTGGATTGGTCGGATCGTGAAGACGTACGACTACATCAACCGCGTTGATATAACGCTTCCGCTTTCGGTCTACGAGGATACGTAGACAACACTCTCCCCTCTCGTTGCTATGCATCACCATGATCTTGCGTGTGCGTAGGGAAATTTTTTGAAATTACTACGTTCCCCAACACTTTGCAATATTTAACCCTTACTCGTCCTGATATTTCTTACTCAGTAAACAAGGTATGTAAATATTTGCATGCACCTAGAACTACTCATTGGACTGCAGTTAAGAGAATTCTAAGGTATCTTAAGTACTCAGAAGGTCTTGGAATTCAGATTACCAAGTCCTCCTCACTTCTTGTAACTGCTTATTCAGATGCAGACTGGGCAGGATGTGCTGATGATAGAAGATCTACAGGTGGTTTTGCTATTTTTCTGGGAACAAATCTTGTGTCATGGAGCGCAAGAAAACAAGCCACTGTCTCAAGATCAACTACAGAGGCTGAGTATAAAGCCTTGGCTAATGCTACAGCTGAAGTAATGTGGATTCAGACACTTCTTTATGAGCTTGGTATTAAAGCACCTCAGGCTGTGAGACTATGGTGTGATAACATTGATGCAACTTATCTCTCAGCCAATCCAGTTTTTCATGCAAGAACAAAACATATTGAGGTTGACTTTCATTTTGTCAAAGAAAGAGTGGCTCGGAAGTTGCTTGAGATCAAGTTCATCCCTACAGGAGATCAGCTTGCAGATGGGTTTACAAAACCACTTACTTTGAGAGGATTGGAAAAATTTACATACATTCTCAACCTTGGCAAAGCTCATTGAGGTTCAGATTGAGGGGGAGTGTTAGAATAGTTGTATAGGGATAGGACTTGTTGTTTAAACTTGTACTTCATCTCTATCTCTTCTTCTCTGTGACGCCCCCGATTCAATCGTACACTAATCATGCACGCAAATGTGTACGATCAAGATCAGGGACTCACGGGAAGATATCACAACACAACTCTACAAATAAAATAAGTCATACAAGCATCATAATACAAGCCAGGGGCCTCGAGGGCTCGAATACAAGTGCTCGATCATAGACGAGTCAGCGGAAGCAACAATATCTGAGTACAGACATAAGTTAAACAAGTTTGCCTTTAGAAGGCTAGCACAAACGGGGATACAGATCGAACGAGGCGCGGGCCTCCTGCCTGGGATCCTCCTAACTACTCCTGGTCGTCGTCAGCGGGCTGCACGTAGTAGTAGGCACCTCTAGAGTAGTAGGAGTCGTCGTCGAAGGTGGCGTCTGGATCCTGGGCTCCAGCATCTGGTTGCGGCAACCGGGTAGAAGGGAAAGGGGGAAAAGGGGGAGAAAAGCAACCGTGAGTACTCATCCAAAGTACTCGCAAGCAAGGAGCTACACTACATATGCATGGGTATATGTGTAAAAGGGCCATATCAGTGGACTGAACTGCAGAATGCCAGAATAAGAGGGGGATAGCTAGTCTTATCGAAGACTATGCTTCTGGTCGCCTCCGTCTTGCAGCATATAGAAGAGAGTAGACTGAAGTCCTCCAAGTAGCATCGCATAGCATAATCCTACCCGGCGATCCCCTCCTCGATGCCCTGTCAGAGAGCGATCACCGGGTTGTATCTGGCACTTGGAAGGGTGTGTTTTATTAAGTATCCGGTTCTAGTTGTCATAAGGTCAAGGTACAACTCCGGGTCATCCTTTTACCGAGGGACACGGCTATTCGAATAGATAAACTTCCCTGCAGGGGTGCACCACATAGCCCAACACGCTTGATCCCATTTGGCCGAACACACTTTTCTGGGTCATGCCCGGCCGCGGAAGATCAACACGTCGCAGCCCCACCTAGGCACAACAGAGCGGTCAGCACGCCGGTCTAAACCTATGCGCGCAGGGGTCTGGGCCCATCGCCCTGAGCACACCTGCACGTTGCGTACGCGGCCGGAGAGCAGACCTAGCAACCTCCATTACAAAGGAAGTCACGTTACGCGGTCCAACCCGGCGCGCGCCGCTCAGTCGCTGACGTCACGAAGTGCTTCGACTGATACCACGACGTCGGGATACCCATAACTACTCCCGCGTAGGTGGTTAGTGCGTATAGACCAAATGGCCAGACTCAGATCAAATACCCAGATCTCGTTAAGCGTGTTAAGTATCGCGAACGCCGACTAGGGCCAAGCCCACCTCTCTCCTAGGTGGTCTGAACCTGCCCTGTCGCTCCGCCACAAAGTAACAGTCGGGGGCCGTCGGGAACCCAGGCCCACCTCTACCGGGATGGAGCCACCTGCCCCTTCAGCCCCCATCTCCGAACAGTATCACATGTAATGTATCAGTGTAAAGTATAGTATATGCCCGTGATCACCCCCGAGTGATCACGGCCCGATAGTATAGCATGGCAGACGGACAAGAGTGTAGGGGCACTGATGGAACACTAGCATCCTATACTAAGCAAGTAGGATTGCAGGTAAAGGTATCAACATCAGTATCAAAGACAGGCTATGCATCAGGATAGGAATAACAAAAGCAGTAACATGCTACACTACTCTAATGCAAGCAGTATAGAGGAGAGTAGGCGATATCTGGTGATCAAGGGGGGGCTTGCCTGTTAGCTCTGGCAAGAGAGAGGGGTCGTCGTCGACGTAGTCGATCACAGTGGCATCAGCAGCGGTCTAGGGGTCTACCGAAGAGAAGAGGGGGAAGAAACAATAAATACACGCAAACATATGCATAACAAGACAATAAGCGGTGCTACAGGTGTTCTAACGCGGCACTAGGCGATACTGACGAAGGGGGGAAACAACCGGGAAAGTATCCCCGGTGTTTCGTGTTTCGGACAGATGAACCGGAGGGGGAAAGTTGCGTGTTTGCTATGCTAGGGATGTGTGGCGGACGAACGGAGAGTGTATCCGGGTTCGCCTCGTCATTCTGAGCAACTTTCATGTAGAAAGTATTTTCATCCGAGTTATGGATTGTTTTCTACGATTTCTCAAAGTTTTATGCATTTTTGAAATTTATTTTATTATTTAATTCAAACATTATCCAGAACAGTGAAAGGTGATGTTAGCATGACATCACCATGACATCATCAGGTCAAACCCAGCTGACCAGGGTCAAATCTGTCCTGTGGGTCTAGTGGGACCCACCTGTCATTGACTAACACTAAATAACAGGTTTAACTAGTTTAATTAATTGTTTAGGTTAATTAAGCACAATTGATTAAGTTAATTAAACATGATTAATTAGTTACTTAATTAAATATTTAATATTTGTATTTATTTATTCATTTATTTATTATTTATCTATTCTCTCATTATTATTATTTTACGTTCTAGGGGCTGGGCCCCGTTGTCCAGTGGCCCAGGGCCTTAACGGGCAGAGGGGAAGCGGGCGCAACCCCGCTAGCACGCGGGCGCTGGGGGGCACCACGGCGTACGCCGGTGCCGGCGGCCAGGGGAGGCAACAGAGGGGTGGCCGCGGTGGGGCGCTGGCGGCCAGGGCTGCGCGCGGTGGGCGAGGTCGGCGAGGCCAACGCGTGGGCGCATGGCCAGGAGGGTAGCAGCGAGGCGCCCCGCAGCGGCGGGTGACGATGGGCGCGAGGAGCGGGGCGGCGCGGACGGACCGGTGGCGAGGTGCGGGCACGTGTGGCAGCGGTCGGCGCGGCGCGGAGTAGAGAGGGGGAGGAAACGGCGCGGGGCGGTGCGGGGTGTGCAGGCGGCCGGCGGCAGTGAGCGAAGTCGGAGTGGGGGTCACGGGCGCGGGCACGTCCAGGCTCGCGCGCGCGCGGCGGGGAGGAATGGAGGTCGCGGCAAGCGCGACAGGGGGCGCGTGCGGGCGTGGTCCGGACGCGGGCGCGCGTGCGAAGGTGCGGCCATGGGTTCGGCGGGGTCATGGTGAGCGCGGAATGTGGGGGGGGGAGAGGAGGCCGGCGGGCCTCACCAGCGGCTGCAGGGGATCGGGGCGACGAGGCTCGATGGAGCCGTCGAGGGGGAGACGAGAACGGGGCGACGTTCCGGGGAAGAGGCGAGGTGGTCGAGGCGACGAGGCTCCGGCGAGATGGCGATGGCGACCGGCGATGGCATCGATGTCCAGGGTGGCGAGGTGTTGGCATCGAGGGGTGGTTCGTCCCCGATCCTGATCCGGTCGGGAGGGGAAGAGGGAGTGGTGACGGGGTGTGGGAGGGGAATCGAGGGTAGTGGGGTAGTGCGCTAGGGTTTGCCCCGGGAGGGGGGAGGGGTAGTAGGAGGGAGTGGGTGTCCGGTTGGGCCGGCTAGGCGGCCTGGTGGCCTGCTGGGCCGAAGCCCAGCGAGGGTGGGGTTCCTTTTACTTTTTTTTGTTTTATTATTTTACTTTTGTTTTATTTTCGATACACCTTAATTTAATTTAGTAAAATATGATAACATCTCCTAAAATAATGTTCCAGAACCACCCACTAACATAAAAGTTTTACCCCGAAATATACTAGTTTAGAGTTTTATTAATTGAAAAGAGGCATTTACTTAATTGTTTTTGTTACTATTTAAATCACTTTAGAGTATTAAAGCAACATATAAAAGTATGGTTTCATCACCATAATTACCTAAGCATTATTTGGCACCTCCCGAACATTTTAGTTTTAGTATTTGAACACTTTTATTGTTGGCATTAATTTGAATTTAAATTTTGAAATGGTTCCGAAACATCGCGAGGTTAACAACAGTAACCGTGGTGACGTGGCATCATTAGTGTGGGATTACTGTAGCTTAATTATCCGGGCGTCACATTCTCTCTCTCCCGTAGCTTTCCTCTCGTGACTTATGTAACGATCGCTCCGATCGATCTCCACAACTTGTACGCCAAGTCTTATGCCATATATATACAGATGCGGCCCGAGACAAAGGGTTCAATGTTTTTTAACCTATTTTACATAGCGCGCTCGTACATTGCCTGTGAGGTTCTGGGTTCGAAACGTCATGGCGCGCGTTTTTTAAACGTTTTGCAGAAAAACGTAAAGAAAAAAGAGTACGATGGGCCGGCTCAGTGCGCGCTGTGGTCAACATCACTGCTACTTGGCCCGCGAGCCAGACAAATCCCTGCCACGTCAGCGTTTTTATGTCTCAAACGATGTCAAGGTTTGATTTAGACCGGAATTACATAGTTCAGAGTGCAATCGACCGGGATTTCGACTTGAGTGTTCATTTCGTCAAACCTCTACAAGTTTAGGGTTTAAAATGAACTTTTTCCCTCACAGGCACGAGCAGGACCGACATGACCATTTTTACCACGGCCTGCTTGCACAAGAAACAGCTTCCTGCTTCTCTCTCTCTCAAAAAAAAGAAAGAAACAGCTTCCTGCAGCGGAAATCAGCTGCTGATGCTACCACGCGCGTTCCTTCCTTCGAGAGGAGGATATGTACCACCACAGCTCGACCCGTCGCTCGCGGTTGCTCTCGTGCATACAGTACGTACAAAGGTGCTGCGTGGCCGCGAACGATCGAGAAGCAATGTTCGTGGAATAATCGTGGTCGATGGTGCCATGATGAACAGGGGTGTGGTGTAGGAGGGATTCGACCGGAGGTACGTGCTCTATAGCTATCTATCTATCCCGGCCGCTTGGCGCTGAGGGCGACGGAGCCAGGGGGTGCACGCAACGAACGCCGCCCTGCCCCATCGAAAGCCCTCCTCATCGATCCGTATCGGTATCATCATCATAATCGCTCGATCGTCACCGGCAAATATTCCGTATCGGTAGCACTGCATTGGTGGGCGTCACTATTCTTGCGCTGGCCCCGCGGACGGGACGGGATGCCGATCGTATACACGCAGCGCTGGCTGGGATGCCATGCAAACACACGCCTGGTGCACTGCAAGTTGGGACCATGCAAACACACAAAGGAAAAGCCGAAGGGAGGGAGGGAGAGGCTTCGGAGGGCCGGGCGGCAGTGCCCCGGTCCGGCCGAATCGGCCGCCAAATCTCCCGGAAAGAGAGAGCCAAGCCCAGCCGCGTCTGGAAAAGGCCCATATGCCGTGATAAGGGACACCGCGACAGTGGCGGGCAGCGCGATGATGTCTTGCCTTTTTCTTTTCCTGTCGTGGACTCGTGGTAAGGAGGAGAGATAGGATCTTTCGGTGGAGCTGGGGACGCTTTGCTCGCACGCTCACCGGCCTCACAGACCTGACATGCAATGGAAGCTTCTACGGCTGGCGCATGTGTTTTTGTCTTTATTTTCATGGGATGGGATGCGTGCGTACCTACGTGGCCGGCTCCGGTCGAACCGGCATCTGGGCCTCTGTTTGTCCATGCAGCCTGAGAGCTGGGAGCATATGCGTGCTCGGCCTCCACCTCCTGCTAACTACGCGTCTGGCATCCGCATCCGACTTCATCGAAGGGAATCGAGGATCGCCTGCTGCTCCGCTTGCAAATCCTAATCCTTAGCGTCCCCCACACCCTCCTCCTCTTCAACCTCCTCCGCCTCCTCAACCTCATCCTCCTCCTCCTCCAAGTCCTCCTCTGGATCCACCGCATCCGGAGGTACCCCCACGGTGGTGTGAGCTTTGCGTCTTGCCCAGATCTGTTCAAGAAGCTACAGCCGGCGCTCCGGCGTTAGATATGAATGGCGTGGGGGCATGGCTACTAGTGGTGGTGCACCGACGGTGAGTGAAAAATGGCGGTGGCGGCATACAGGAGGGGGGAAATGTGGACGGGTGGAGTTTCTTTAAATTCGCATGAAAAATTAAAATTCATGAACAATCCGTAAACCTTTCTTCAGTTCACATTTTTTTCAACGGTATTATAAAAACGGAAACACTAATGCCCACACGTGTGGGCGTTTGCATCTTGCCCACACACGTGGATCCGCGTCCGTTTGCGGGTGCATGAATCTGGGCGTGTTTGTGGTGCCACGTAGGATAGGGCTGGTGTGTGGCCATTCACCCGGTCGCCCACACGTCCATTTCATCACATGGAGGGGCCGGTGTGTGGGCGTTTCATAGTTCGCCCACACATCAGTTTTTGCTCACGCACAAGGGCTGATGTGTGGACATTTGCTATCTCGCCCACACGCCTGTCTCCTCTCCCACACCCAAACTGTCAGTTACCATGCGTTTTGCAGTGTACATGGCAACTGCCCTAGTGTGCTTGTATGTTTTGCAGGCGTACACAGCAACTGCCCCAGTGTGCTTGTAAGAAGATGGCAACTCTCTCTTTTATCCGAACATGTTGTTTTGCCATGCCTCTTTGTAGCGCTACACGACAACTGCCTAGTGTTAATTAGTAGGTGGCAACTCCTAAGGTTTTTAAATCATGGCAACGGTAGCAAACCAGACAATACGTGGCAACCGCTTAGTGTTAGTAGGTGGCAATCTCTAAAGTTTTCAAATCATGGCAACTATAGTAACCAGACCATACATGGCAACAGCTGCAGTTGTCCAAAATGGCATCTGGCACTTGACCTCAGATGGCAACTGCAGTTGAGCAACCATGGCAACTGTAGTTGTCCGACATGGCAACTGTAGTTCAGCGACATGGCAATTGCAGGTAAACGGATATTGAAGACGGTTCGGACCATGGCAACTGCAGGGACGCGTGGTGACTGTCACGCTGGGCGTGCGGGACCGTGAGGTAGGTGGCTGAGAGATGTCGTGTGAGCGTTATGCATTTTGCCCACACATAGGCATGTGAGAGAGACCGCAAAGGAAAAAAAAGACGTACGGGCGCTAGTTGTTTTGCCCACACGTAGGCGTGTGGACTGGTCCTTTTACATACCACACAAAACATGTAGGCGCACCCTTTAACGCCCACACGTGTGGCAATCATCGTCGTCCAATACCGTCCGTTATTTTTCATGCGAGATCATCAACAACAGGAAAGAATGGGGTAAAGACCAGTTGGCGAAGGGAGCGACGGAGCAGGCGTGGTGATCGAGCTGCGTGAGATTAAAGGCCTCTCTAACTCAGGCGCTTAAATTAGGTCGCGGACCAGCTTGCTAGCTGGCGCTTAAAGGCCTCTCTAACTCTGTTTGATTATCTCCCCTAAAAATTAAATCCTCATGATACTACCGTAATTTCTGTAAACATGTCTACTTATAATTAAATGGAACGTGTTCAGTCCAAAGAAAAAACTCAGTTTGATTTTCTGTAGGCAACTAGCACATGAGAACTTCGCAAAAAAGAAAAAAAAACCAGCACATGAGAAGGAGGCTATAGTTAAGAACACAAAATGTAGGTACAGGTAACCTTTATTACAGAAGCTTCCAAGAAAAAATCTTCATCACAGAAAGGTTTTTTTCTTCTGGCCAGACCATAACAGCAAGGACATTATAAGAGGTCTCTAATGATTTAGTACAGTACCATCCCAATAATTCCATGCTAGTGTTGATGTTAGTAGCTAGAATGAAGGGCTAACACCTGCGTCAGAAAGTAGATGTTCGTATACATTTTGTTTAAACGGAATGTCCGTATACATTCGAGGGTAAGAAAGAGGTGGATAGATCTACATTTTACGAGCAGGTTCCGACGGTCGTTCTTGTAGTCACCCACGACCCCGTAGCAGGTTCAGTTTAAGATAATTTCCAATGCTAACATCACAAAAAGGTAGTACACCCCATAAAGTGCGATGGAGGTAGCTCGTATATGCGACGAGTTGATCATGGATTCCGTGATCTGAAGGAGATGCCCAAAATCGTTGGCAGCTCCAACGAGACTATTTTCTGGTGTCGCTCATTCCCAGCATTCATTCTAAAACAATCTATGTAGATGGTCTTTTTAGTCTCTCTCGCTATGCAAACCAGGGAATACTTGCTCCGCTGTTATTTTCTAACTATATGTTAGTTTGCACCGTGCTCTCATCTTACTATGTTCAGCCGTTGGAGGTCACCATAGTTATATATAGGCCGGACAAAATGTGCACAAATAAAGACATACGTACTTTCTCTCTCTTGTCTCCAAAAGGGGAGTAGGTGAGCACAAATTAATATATATGATCTTCTCATACTGCTGAATACAAAAGCAAGTACGTGAGATATTGCTGGTGATTTTAACTGAAGAGAAAAAGGTAGTATTCCAAAAATTCATAGTGGCACTAATAATATCAAGGGCTTGTGCTGTTCTTCACTACTATGAGATCTACTCCCTCCTTTCTGGAGTAATTCTTAATTCCAACAATATGTGCAAAATTTTGTGCCTGCAATTGAACATATATGGTGCTACAGAACTATGAGAGCAAAAGGTCCACAAAATTGATACCCACCGGAGAAAAAGAAAGCTACAGATCAAACACTGTGGCAAAGCACACATCCTCTTCTAGTGCCTTCTTTTTTAGAAAAAAAAGGCCTAAGGGAATATATTAAAATTCACAAGACCAAAATACATCCATAATACAAAAATAAAAATACAATCAAAACCTTGGGGTGTCGAAGTTTTCTTCCTCTTGCATCTACCGACAACGTGCCATGAGCCTCCCGTGGAAGCAAAAAAGCAGAGAACACCTTTCTGTTCCCTTTTTTGAGAGGCATAATTGTGCCCCTCGCGGAAGCGAATCTTTTTTCATGAGAAGCAGAAAAATGTGTTTTAATAAAATTCACTTTTTCCACCAAAACATAGGTAAAACTAGGCACAAACGGAAAAGCCAAAACTTTTACAGAAAAATATCTAAACCCCAAAACTATCTACGGAAATATAAAATAAAAACAAAAATCCTGAGGGAGTGCCCAGCATGCAACACGTGGGATGGCAGAGAGCGCGTTTTGAAATGCATGCTTTTTTTTCACTTTGTGATTTTTTAAATTCATGAAAGTGTTTCAAATTCGCAAAGTTTTTTGGAATTCATGAACACTTCTCCAGCTCGCAATCATTTATTTTGAAATTCTCTAAGTTTTAAAAACAACAGTAAACCTTTTTTCAGTTCATTTTTTCAACAGTATTATAAAAAACTGACTGTGTTTTTTCTGCCAGACCAACAACAGAAAAATGGGTGGAAAAGACAAGTCGGCGAAGGGGTCAATGGAGCAGGCGCGTCGGGCGAGCTGCGCGAGATTAAGCTGCGGCGCACTTACATACGCGAACGCTATATCTCGCCTAGAGCGAGCTGGAATGGATCTCTCGGTAAAGGATCTACAGTACTCAGGTCTTCGCGCACAGTAAACAGAAAAAGAGAAGAGTAAATGGAGCAGGGCAGGATTCAAATCCTTGTCGCGTGGTTTAGAGCAAGCGCACCTAACCACTAGGATATTCCTTAGATTCTTGACAGAATAGTCCAAACCTGGTCGCGGTTTCCACTGTTTCTTCTCCGTTTTTTTTGTGATTTTCTATTTATGTTTTCAGTTTCTTTAATTGTTTTTCTTTTTTCCCATCCATTTTTTCATTATTTTTCTGCATTTTGTTTCTTATTTTTTCATTTACCTTTTCCTTTTGTATATTTTGTTTCTTTTTCGTTTTTTATTATTCTACATTTTTTTGTAAATGTTAACAACATTTTTTCTAATACGTATCTAAGATTTTTAAAATACACTTAAACATTTTTGTAACACATAGTCAAAATTTTTCTATACACATTTTTAATATTTTCCAAATGCTTGGTTTACATTTTTTAAATACTTGTTCAACATTTTTTCAAATCTTTATTAACATTTTTATATACATGATTAATTTGTTTCATCATTTTTTAATATATGGTCAACATTTTTTATACACATTTAACATTTCTCAAAAGATTGTTAACATTTTTAAGTATTTTTTCAAATTTTTTGTTCAAAATTCTTGATCAATTTTTATTTATTTATATATATATATATATATATATGATAAAAAATCATCAATTTTTAGACATGATCAACAATTTTTTTATACACATTCAAAAAAAAAATTCGACTGCTTGCTCAACATTGTTCAAATACTTTTTCACCATTTTTGAAATACTTGTTCAACATTTTTGAAATAGTTGTTTATACATGATGAACATGTTTTTCTACACGCATTTAACATTTTAAAATGCATGATTAACATTTTTTCAAAACATTATGTAAAGTATATTTTTCAACATATACTTATATATATTATGAAAGTGTAAACAAAATTTAAATATAAATAAATAAAAAGAAAAAAAGAAAGAAAAAAAGGACAAGGATGTGCCCTCCAGCGCATCGGCTGACCCATATAGAGTTAGGCTTTCCCTAGGTCTCGCTTAAAGCGAGACATAGGGGCGCCCTGTGACGCCCGGATAATTAAGCTACAGTAATCCCCCGTTAATGCTGCCATGTCATCACATTACTGTTGCTAATCCTCGCTTGATCCAAAACATAATTCAATTCAAATTCAAATTTAAGTCCAAGATTGAAATTTCTCAAACATGAAGAACAAAATGTTTAAAGTGTTGTAAATAATCCCTGGTATTTGTCATGTTGAAACCCATATTTTATAAATTGTTCAAATGCCCTTAAATGAACAAAAACAGAGATCGAAACAATATTTTAAATCACTTTCAAAGTTATAAAAATTCTAAGGCTTTTCAACTGCTTCTCAAACTTCTTGAGGCAGTGCTAAATATTACATAATAATTATTGAGACAAGCTACACATTTTACAAAAGTCTTTTGGAGCAAAAAGAAAATGCAAAACAGAGAGGACAAAGGGAAAACCGAAAAGTTTTTGTTAAACAAAAGAAAAGGCCCATGGCCCCCCGGGCCTTAGCCGGCCCACCCTGGCGATCCCTCCCCCTCTCCCCTGTGCATGCGACCTAGTCGCTACAGGGGCGCGGTCGCCACCGAACCACCTCGCCGGCGCCGACACCGGGAGGGGATAAGGACGACCCCTCGGGCTCCTCCCCCTGCTCCACCCACTCTCCCACTTGCCCGCTCGCTTCCCACTCCCTCCTCCCTCTCAGCCTCTCCCCCCTCGCCAGATCCCCTTCCCCGAGCTCGTTTGCTCGCTGCGTCACCGTGTCGTCGCCGTTGCCGCGGCCACTGATACGTCTCCAACGTATCTATAATTTTTGATTGTTCCATGCTATATTATCTACTATTTTGGACCATATTGGGCTTTATTTTCCAATTTTATATTACTTTTGGGACTAACCTATTAACCGGAGGCCCAGCCCAGAATTGCTATTTTTTTTGCCAATTTCAGTGTTTCGAAGAAACGGAATATCAAACGGAGTCCAAACGGAATGAAACCTTCGGGAACGTGATTTTCTCACCGAATGATGCAGGAGACTTGGACCCCACGTCAAGAAAGAAGGGAGGCGGCCACGAGGGTGGAGGGCGCGCCCCCCTAGGGCGCGCCCCTGCCTCGTGGGCCCCCCTTTGCTCCACCGACATACTCCTTCCTCCTATATATACCTACGTACCCCCAAACGATCAGATACGGAGCCAAAAACCTAATTCCACCGCCGCAACCTTCTGTACCCACGAGATCCCATCTTGGGGCCTGTTACGGAGCTCCGTCGGAGAGGGCATCCACCACGGAGGGCTTCTACATCATCATAGCCCCTCCGATGAAGTGTGAGTAGTTTACCTCAGACCTTCGGGTCTATAGTTAGTAGCTAGATGGCTTTTCTTCTCTCTTTTTGGATCTCAATAAAATGTTCTCCCCCTCTCTCGTGGAGATCTATTCGATGTAATCTTCTTTTTGCGGTGTGTTTGTTGAGACTGATGAATTGTGGGTTTATGATCAAGTCTATCTATGAACAATATTTGAATCTTCTCTGAATTCTTTTATGTATGATTGGTTATCTTTGCAAGTCTCTTCGAATTATCAGTTTGGTTTGGCCTACTAGATTGGTTCTTCTTTCAATGGGAGAAGTGCCTAGCTTTGGGTTCAATCTTGCGGTGTCCTTTCCCAGTGACAGTAGGGGCAGCAAGGCACGTATTGTATTGTTCCCATCGAGGATAACAAGATGGGGTTTTTATCATATTGCATGAAACTATCCCTCTACATCATGTCATCTTGCTTAAGGCGTTACTCTGTTTTCTTGAACTTAATACTCTAGATGCATGCTGGATAGCAGTCGATGAGTGGAGTAATAGTATTAGATGCAGGCAGGAGTCGGTCTACTTGTCTCGGACGTGATGCCTATATACATGATCATGCCTAGATATTCTCATAACTATGCTCAATTCTGTCAATTGCTCAACAGTAATTTGTTCACCCACCGTAGAATACTTATGCTCTTGAGAGAAGCCACTAGTGAAATCTATGGTCCCCGGGTCTATTCTCATCATATCAATCTCCAATCTCTTTATTATTGCTTTACTTTTTTACTTTGCCTTTTATTTTACCTTGCATCTTTATATCAAAAATACCAAAAATATTATCTATCAGATCTCACTCTCGTAAGTGGCCGTGAAGGGATTGACAACCCCTAATCGCATTGGTTGCGTTGAGCTATTTGTTTTGTGTAGGTACGAGGGACTCGCGCGTAGCCTCCTACTGGATTGATACCTTGGTTCTCTCAAACTGAGGGAAATACTTACGCTACTTTGCTGCATCATCCTCTCCTCTTCGGGGAAATCCGACGAAGTGCTCAAGAGGTAGCAAGAAGAATTTCTGGCGCCGTTGCCGGGGAGGTCTACGCAAAAGTCAACATACCAAGTACCCATCACAATTCCTTATCTCCCGCATTACATTATTTGCCATTTGCCTCTCGTTTTCCTCTCCCCCACTTCACCCTTGCCGTTTTATTCGCCCTTCCTCCGTTCAATCTTGTGTTACCATGTGCCTTCTTTTTGCTTGTATCTTCGCTTGCTAAAATTTTATGGATCCTCATCCACTTGCTAATCTCTTTAAGAGATCCAATTATGATGAACCTATTGCTAGTTAATTGAGTGCACTAGATTATCTTTATGAGGTTTTGCCTGAAATTCGTGAATCTAAAAATTGTGATGAAGTACTTTATGAAGCGATTCACGATAGATCTTTGAATAAAAAGCATGATTGCAATGATTTAACTATAAATTCTATTGATGTCGGTTGTGCTAAAAATATGCAAAACCCTAAGCTTGGGGATGCTAGTTTTGCTATGTCCTCTATTTGTTGCAATGATCATGATTGGGGTGATAGTTCTTCTTATGATCTTGAAACTTTATTTAAGCCCCATGATGAATATGAGATTGATAATAATGTTTGCAATAATATTAAAAGTGGGTTTGGAAGAGTGTCAACTTTAGATCCCACATATTTGGAGAATGTTCAATCTTATAAAGTTTTTGATAAAAGTGGGTTTGGAGAGGTCGTGATTTTAGTTAATGTTAATCCCACTATTTTGGAAGAGTGTCAACTTTGCATACATGTGGATCGTGTTAAGAATATGTTTTGTGATAGCTATATTGTTGAATTTGCTTATGATCCTACATGTAATTATTACGAGAGAGGAAAATATGGTTATAGAAATTTTCATGTTACTAAATTACCTCTCGTCATGTTGAGATTGCTATTGTTTCTTTCCACTTCCTTGCATATGCTAGTTTTTGCTTTCTATGATAATTTGTTTGCCTATAAGATGCCTATGCATATGAAGTATGTTATACTTAGATATGTTTGTCACGTGTTTCATGATGCTCTCTTTGCGCTTCAATTCTTGTCTTTTATGTGAGCATCATCGAAATTATCAAAGCCTAGCTAGGGGCGTTAAACGATAGCGCTTGTTGGGAGGCAACCCAATTTTATTTTTAGTTTTTTCTGCTTTTGCTTCTGTTTAGGAATAAATCTTTGGTCTAGCCTCTGGTTAGATGTGTTTTTATGTGTTTGTGCCAAGTTAAACCTATAGGATCTTCTTGGATGATAGTTATTTGATCTTGCTGTAATTTCCAGAAACTTTCTGTTCACGAAAACAATTGTTAAAAATCACCAGAATGTGATAAAATAGTGATTCCAATTGCTGCTGATCAATAAAAAAATTGCCTAGGTCTTCCTATTTTGGCTGATTTTTTGGAGTTCCAGAAGTTTGCGTTAGTTACATATTACTACAGACTATTCTGTTTTTGACAGATTCTGTTTTTCGTGTGTTGTTTGCTTATTTTGATGAATCTATGGATAGTAAAATAGTTTATAATCCATAGATAAGTTGGAATACAGTAGGTTTAACACCAATATAAATAAATAATGAGTTCACTACAGTACCTTGAAGTGGTCTTTTGTTTTCTTTCGCTAACGGAGCTCACGAGATTTCTGTTGAGTTTTGTGTTGTGAAGTTTTCAAGTTTTGGGTGAAATCTTTTGATGGATTATGGAACAAGGAGTGGCAAGAGCCTAAGCTTGGGGATGCCCATGGCACCCCCAATATAATCCAAGGACACCAAAAAGTCAAAGCTTGGGGATGCCCCGGAAGGCATCCCCTCTTTCGTCTACTTCCATCGGTAATTTTACTTGGAGCTATATTTTTATTCACCACATGATATGTGTTTTGCTTGGAGCGTCTTGTATGATTTTAGTATTTGATTTTTAGTTTACCACAATAATCCTTGCTGTACACACCTTTTTAGCGAGCCATACATGAATTGGAATTTGTTAGAATACTCTATGTGCTTCACTTATATCTTTTGAGCTTTATAGTTTTTGCTCTAGTACTTCACTTATATCTTTTAGAGCACGGTGGTGGATTTGTTTTAAAGAAACTATTGATCTCTCATGCTTCACTTAGATTATTTTGAGAGTCTTAATTAGCATGGTAATTTGCTTAATAAATCTAATATGCTATGTATACAAAAATAGTAAAACTTTCTTAGGAGTGTGTTGAATACTAAGAGAAGTTTGATGCTTGATAATTGTTTTGAGATATGGAGGTGGTAATATCAAAGTCGTGCTAGTTGAGTAGTTGTGAATTTGAAGAATGCTTGTGTTGAAGTTTGCAAGTCCCGTAGCATGCACGCATGGTAAACATTATGTAACAAATTTGAAACATGAGGTGTTATTTGACTGTCCTCCTTATGAGTGGCCGTCGGGGATGAGCGATCGTCTTTTCCTACCAATCCATCCCCCTAGGAGCATGCGCGTAGTGCTTTGGTTTTTGATGGCTTGTAGATTTTTGCAATAAGTTTGTGAGTTCTTTATGACTAATGTTGAGTCCATGGATTATACGCACTCTCACCCTTCCATCATTGCTAGCCTCTTCGGTACCGTGCATTGCCCTTTCTCACATAGAGAGTTGGTGCAAACTTCGCCGATGCATCCAAACCCCGTGATATGATACGCTCTTTCACACATAAACCTCCTTATATCTTCCTCAAAACAGCCACCATACCTACCTATCATGGCATCTCCATAGCCATTCCGAGATATATTGCCATGCAACTTTCCACCATTCCATTTACCATGACAAATTAATCATTGTCATATTGCTAGCATGATCATGTAGTTGACATAGTATTTGTGGCAAAGCCACCGTTCATAATTATTTCATACATGTCACTCTTGGTTCATTGCGTATCCTGGTACACCGCCGGAGGCATTTATATAGAGTCATACTTTGTTCTAGTATCGAGTTGTAATCATTGAGTTGTAAATAAATAGAAGTGTGATGATCATCATTTTCTAGAGCATTGTCCCATGAGAGGTTAAAAAAAAAGAAGAGGCTAAAGAAGCCAAAAAAAGAGGCCAAAGAAGCCCAAATAAAAAATGAGAGAAAAAGAGAGAAGGGACAATGTTACTATCCTTTGCCACACTTGTGCTTCAAAGTAGCACCGTAATCTTCATGATAGAGAGTCTCTTGTTTTGTCATTTTCATATACTAGTGGGAATTTTTCATTATAGAACTTGGCTTGTATATTCCAACGATGGGCTTCCTCAAATGCCCTAGGTCTTCGTGAGCAAGCAAGTTGGATGCACACCCACTTAGTTTCTTTTATTGAGCTTTCATACATTTATAGCTCTAGTGCATCGGTTACATGGCAATCCCTACTCCTTGCATTAACATCAATTGATGGGCATTTCCATAGCCCATTGATTAGCCTCGTTGATGTGACATCTTCTCCTTTTTTGTCTTCTCCACATAACCCCCATCATCATATTCTATTCCACCCATAGTGTTATGTCCATGGCTCGCGCTCATATATTGCGTGAAAGTTTATAGGCTTGAGATTATTAAAGTATGAAACAATTGCTTGGCTTGTCATCGGGGTTGTGCATGATGAGAGCATTCTTGTGTGACGAAAATGGAGCATGACTAAACTATATGATTTTGTAGGGATGAGCTTTCTTTGGCCATGTTATTTTGAGAGGACATAATTTCTTAGTTAGTATGCTTGAAGTATTATTATTTTTATGTCAATATGAACTTTTGTCTTGAATATTTCAGATCTTAATATTCATACCATAATTAAGAAGAATTACATTGAAATTACGCCAAGTAGCACTCCGCATCAAAAATTCCTTTTTATCATTTACCTACTCGAGGACGAGCAGGAATTAAGTTTGGGGATGCCTGATACGTCTCCAACGTATCTATAATTTTTGATTGCTCCATGCTATATTATCTACTGTTTTGGACCATATTGGGCTTTATTTTCCACTTTCCTATTACTTTTGGGACTAACGTATTAACCGGAGGCCCAACCCAGAATTGCTGTTTTTTTTTGCCAATTTCAGTGTTTCGAAGAAACGGGATATCAAACGGAGTCCAAACGGAATGAAACCTTCGGGAACGTGATTTTCTCAACAGATAAGATCCAGGAGACTTGGACCCTCCGTCAAGAAAGCCAGGAGGCGGTCACGAGGGTGGAGGGCGCGCCCCCCTAGGGCACACCCCCTGCCTCATGGGCCCCTCGAAGCTCCACCAACGTACTCCTTCCTCCTATATATACCTACGTACCCCCAAACGATCAGAGACGGAGCCAAAAACCTAATTCCACCGCCGCAACCTTCTGTACCCATGAGATCCCATCTTGGGGCCTGTTCCGGAGTTCCGCCGGAAGGGGAATCCACCACGGAGGGCTTCTACATCATCACCATAGCCCCTCCGACCTTCGATTCCATAGTTAGTAGCTAGATGGCTTCTTCTCTCTTTTTGGATCTCAATACAATGTTCTCCCCCTCTCTCGTGGAGATCTATTCGATGTAATCTTCTTTTTGCGGTGTGTTTGTTGAGATCGATGAATTGTGGGTTTATGATCAAGATTATCTATGAACAATATTTGAATCTTCTCTGAATTCTTTTATGTATGATTAGTTATCTTTGCAAGTCTCTTTGAATTATCAGTTTGGTTTGGCCTACTAGATTGGTTTTTCTTGCAATGGGAGAAGTGCTTAGCTTTGGGTTCAATCTTGCGGTGTCCTTTCCCAGTGACAGTAGGGGCAGCAAGACACGTATTGTATTGTTGCCATTGAGGATAACAAGATGCGGTTTTTATCATATTGCATGAATTTATCCCTCTACATCATGTCATCTTGCTTAAGGCGTTACTCTATTTTCTTGAACTTAATACTCTAGATGCATGCTGGATAACGGTCGATGAGTGGAGTAATAGTAGTAGATGCAGGCAGGAGTCGGTCTACTTGTCTCGTACGTGATGCCTATATACATGATCATACCTAGATATTCTGATAACTATGCTCAATTCTGTCAATTGCTCAACAGTAATTTGTTCACCCAGCGTAGAATACTTATGCTCTTGAGAGAAGCCACTAGTGAAATCTATGGCCCCCAGGTCTATTCTCATCATATCAATCTCCAATCACTTTATTATTGCTTTGCTTTTTTACTTTGCCTTTTATTTTACCTTGCATCTTTATATAAAAAATACCAAAAATATTATCTATCAGATCTCACTCTCGTAAGTGACCGTGAAGGGATTGACAACCCCTAATCGCGTTGGTTGCGTTGAGCTACTTGTTTTGTGTAGGTGCGAGGGACTCACGCATAGCCTCCTACTGGATTGATACCTTGGTTCTCTCAAACTGAGGGAAATACTTATGCTACTTTGCTGCATCATCCTCTCCTCTTCGGGAAATCCAACGCAGTGCTCAAGAGGTAGCAATCGTCTTCTCAATGTTCACTGACCCCAGGATCCTCTTATCGAGGGCGCCCTGCGTTGCCACTTGCAAATTCCTCGCTCCAGAGGTTTTCCCTGACATTGATGTAGGCTTTGCTATGTCACGTTGTTGTATTCCTCCATCGCGTTCATGTGCGCCGCCTAGTATGTCTGCGATGTTTCTCTCATCCGAACTCATACGAACAACGAGTAATTGGCTCCGCGTATGTATCTGTATGTCTTCAATGACTACTGCCTTGTACATATTGCGCGTTTGCTCACTGTCCAGTTTACATCATGAATGACTCCATACACTTGCACCAACCCTTGATGAACTACCCCTGCTGCATTTAAGCAGGGTGGGTTAGACCCGCTGGATGTGGCCGTGGTCCAAACAATCCACCACCTCCCGAATACATGACCGGAATGATACAGTAGTTTGATGCTGAATTGCAGTCCATGGAAGGAGTCATGGCTCAGTTTCCACGTCCCAATATGAATCAGCAACCCGCCCCAGTGAATCTGCAAAACTTTGCACATCTCAACCCTGTCATCTACGGCAACTCAACTCAGCCCCTAGATGCTGATGACCGGCTTTGTGACGTCACTTTCGAGTTGGAGTCTGCTGAGGTAGCCCCTGCCTACTATGTCACCTTCCCGACATATTATCTGAAGGTTCCCGCTGCTCAATGGTGGGACAACCACATGCGTTCCATACCTGTTGGAACCGCCATCACTTGGCCAGAATTCCAAGCTGCATTCCGGGGGCCAATGTCGAACCACCTTGGTTAGTCACAACGTCCCCGTTGAAATTGAAGGATTGGAATTCCATGTGTTCCCCCATTGTTTTGAAGTCATCCAATATTGACCTCATTCTGTAAATGGAATGGTTGGAAGCACATACTGCTTCTATCATTTGCGCCACTAAAACCGTCCATCTACTACATCCATCAAAGAAGATAGTAAGCCACCATGCTCATCTTGTTCGAAATGCCGAATCACAGATTTATTCCTTGAATGCATTAAACGCTTCTCCTCTTGCGAGAACTGAAAACGCTCCAGCCATTTGTAAATTCGAAGATGCCTTTCCAAAAGAACTACCTAGTCCATGACCTTGGACTTGATGCAGTTAAGTTTGCACCAAAGTTGTGGCGGCATTTCCTTTTGGTACTCATTGCGAGATCTTCAGTGATCATCAAAGTCTGAAGTATCTGTTACTCAGCTAGATCTGGATCTCCATCAGTGGAGATGTATGGAAACAATTACAGACTATGACTGCGGTATTTCTTATACCCCTGGCAAGGCTAATGGCATGGCTGATGCCCTAAGTCGCAAGTCTTGTTACAACAACCACATGGCTTATAAAGCTCAACCCCTGCACAATGATCTCGCTTATAGAGAGCATCCGACCCGCGTTCTTGTTCTAGCTGAACGTCGCACCCGTCTGAGGGCTATCAAATTTCTTAAGGTTCAGTGGTCAAATCCTTATGAAGATGAACCCACTCGGGAACTCGAGGATCGTCTTCGAGATGAATACCCCGTTTTGTTTCCTTCTACCTCATAAATCTCGGGACGAGATTTCTTGTAGTGGAGGAGAATTGTGATGCCCGGATAATTAAGCTACAGTAATCCCCCGTTAATGGTGCCATGTCATCACATTACTGTTGCTAATCCTCGCTTGATCCAAAACATAATTCAATTCAAATTTAAGTCCAAGATTCAAATTTCTCAAACATGAAGAACAAAATGTTCAAAGTGTTGTAAATAATCCCTGGTATTTGTCATGTTGAAACCCATATTTTATAAATTGTTTAAATGCCCTTAAATGAATAAAAACAGGGGTCGAAACAATATTTTAAATCACCTTTAAAGTTATAAAAATTCTAAGGCTTTTCAACTGCTTCTCAAACTTCTTGAGGCAGTGCTAAATATTACATAATAATTATTGAGACAAGCTACACATTTTAAAAAAGTCTTTTGTAGCAAAAAGAAAATGCAAAACAGAGAGGACAAAGGGAAAATAGAAAAGTTTTTGTTAAAGATAAGATAAGGCCCATGCCCCCCGGGCCTTAGCCTACCCGGCCGGCCCACCCTGGCGATCCCTCCCCCTCTCCCCTATTCATGCGACCTAGTCGCTACAGGGGCGCGGTCGCCACCGAACCACCTCGCCGGTGCCGACGCCGGGAGGGGATAAGGACGACCCCTCGGGCTCCTCCCCCTGCTCCACCCACTCTCCCACTTGCCCGCTCGCTTCCCACTCCCTCCTCCCTCTCAGCCTCTCCCTCCTCACCAGATCCCCTTCCCCGAGCTCGTTTGCTCGCTGCGTCACCGTGCCATCGCCGTTGCCGCGGCCACCGGCCACCTCAAGCGCTGCCAGGTTGCCCACAGGCCTCGCCTCGTCCTCTTCTTCCTCTATGACGAGCTACAAGGACCCGGACGCCCCCACGACACAACCTCGAGCTAGACTTCTTCCTCGGGCCGCCGCCCGTCGTCTTGTCTCCGGCCGCTCCGACGCCTCCCCGACCCCTCCCCGAGCTCGTTTTGCTCGACTACAAGCCCCGGTGAGATCCCCTCACCCGTTACCATGTGTTTCCTCCCTGTTTCCCTAATTCCTCGTCGCAGTATTCGTTGCCGCTGCTCCATTGCTATTGCTGCTCCTAGTCGAGCCCCGTGCTCGCCCCGCCGCGGCTGCATGCGCGCTCACCTGTGCGTCACCGCGCCCCTGCTGTCCCACGCCGCGCGAGCTCCCTCCGAGCTCGCGGTCAGCATGACCGCTGACACGCGCGTAGCCCGTCCCGCTGCTGTCTGCTGCTGCTTCGCCCCGCCTCCGCCCGTCGTGGCTGGCCGCGCCCGCCTGTCCGCCGCTCAGCCCCGTGACCGCACTGGCCGCGCCCAGCCGCGTTGTCCCGCGCTCACCCCTCGGCCCTCAGCCGCACGCCGTGCCCTTGGCTGCGCCAGCCACGCCCCCGTTGCAGCGTGGCCACGCCGCCGGCTCCCCTGCTGCCTCCGCCACCTGGCCGCGCCCGGGGCCCCTTCCCTATCACGTGGTCGGCCTGGCCCCACCGCTCACCGGTGTTGGCCGCCCCCGACCTCGCCGGCTGCCGGCGCCCCGCCGTGCCCCGGCAACCTTCGTCCGCCGCGCCACACGCCCGTGCGTTCGGGCGTGCGCCCATGCCCGATAGCGCCGCAACCGCTAAGCCCCCGGGCCACTGGCATATGGGCCACACTGCCCTGTTAAAAAGTAAAAAAAGCGAGTTAAAAAATATATATAATTAATTAGTAAGATAGTTAATTAACTTAATTAATTTTGCCTAATTAACTAATTAGTTTGTCAGAGGACTCTGTGGCAGTGGGGCCCCACCCTAGTTAGTTTAATTTAAACACCCATTTAAAGTATGTGACACTAACAGATGGGCCCCATTGACTGGTCAACATTGACCCAGTCAACGTTGACTGTACTGCTGACTGGGCACTGACCAGCCCCACATGTGAGGGTTGACTCTGGTCAACTCAATTGACCACTGATGTAATGATGACGTCATGCTGATGCAATCCAGGCCCCAGACGGCAAAGGGCCAGGCTATGGGAATAGTTTTGAGTGCAGAAGCCGGCTGGTGAGGCTTTGAATGAAACTTCTGGCACCCTTTGCATTTCTGGACCAAGCTCTTGGCGTCTTCTAGGGCAGTCGGCCAGAAAAAACCATGACGGAAGGATTTGGCGACAAGTGCTCTTGAAGCTGCGTGGTGGCCACACTCTCCTTGATAGATGTCTTTGAGAATCGCTTGGCCTTGCTCTGGCTCCATGAAGCGCTGGTAGACACCAGTGACACTGCGCCTCACAAGCTCTCTGTTGACTATGGTGTAGGCTGCTGCCCGGCGTTGCACTTGCCGGGCCGAGATCTCATCAGTCGGCAGCTCTTTGTTCACCAGGAAATTGAGGATGGGCTGGGCCCATGAAGGTGCTGCGATTTCTTTGACTGTCAGGACTACAACTTGGACGAGGGAAGTTGGGCCGGGAGCAGAGGGTTGGAGTCGGCAGCCGCTTGCTGAGTCGACGAAGTCCCCGGGCCAATTGGTGGAGTCCCCGGGCCGAGCTGTGAAGTCCCCGGGCTGGCTGCCGCAGTCCCCAGGCCGAGTTCTGAAGTCCCCGGGTCGGGTGCAACTACCGCGGCCCCCGGGCCGCCTGCTAGAATTCCCGTGCCGACCGCTGGAGCTCTCAAGTCGGATCCGACTGCTTCAGGAGGAGCCGGCACGAAGATAGAATCTGACTCTGGCGAAGGCCTGACAGACAGCACGAGGAGGCGTTGAAGGGCAATGCCGGTTGGTATTGCTTGACGGGTCGAGCCGATTCGTGCCAGGGCATCTGCTTGCTCGTTGTCGTTTCTTGGCACATGGAGAAATTCACACCCTTCAAAATATCCACTGAGTTGCTGTACGAGGAAGCGGTAGCTTGCCATGTTTGCATCTTTGGCGTCCCAGTCGCCTGACGACTGCTGGACCACCAACTCAGAGTCACCATAGCACAGGATCCGGCGAATGCCGAGCTCTTTGGCAAGCCGGAGACCGTGAATGAGTGCCTCGTATTCAGCGACGTTGTTGGAGGCGGCAAAATAGATTTGCAGCACATACTTGAGCTTGTCGCCTTTGGGAGAGGTAAGGACGATGCCGGCTCCCAGACCGGTGTGCATCTTGGAACCATCAAAATGCATCCGCCAATGGGTGGAGTTGGGCACTGGCGGCAGGTACTGGGTCTCGGCCCAGTCGACGAGGAAGTCGGCCAGCACTTGTGACTTGATGACGGTGCGAGGCTGGTAGTAGATGGTGTAGGGGGCAAATCTATGGCCAATTTGGCCACTCGGCCCGAAGCATCTCGGCTTCCAATGATCTCGGGCAATGGAGCGGTGTAGACCACAGTGATTGGGTGCTCTTGAAAGTATGACTTCAATCTCTTGGCGGCAAAGTGCACGCCGTAGCACATCTTCTGGTAGTGGGGGTATTTTTGCTTGGAGTTCGACAACATTTCACTCAAATAATATACCGGTCTCTGGACTGGTAGTGCCTTGCCTTCCTCCTTGCGCTCTACCATGATGACTGTGCTGACCACTCGACTGGTGGCGGTGATGTAGAGGAGCATGGGCTCCTTAGGACTCGGAGCCGCCAGAACAGGTGGAGTAGTCAGCATCTTTTTGAGATGGAGAAAAGCTTCGCCCGCCTTGTCGTTCCACTCGAAAAAAGTGGTCTTCTTCATCAGCTGGTACAGGGGAAGAGCCTTCTCGCCCAGCCGACTTATGAATCGGCTGATGGATGCCAAACAGCCAGTGAACATCTGCACATCCAGTAGTCGGGTGGGTACTTCCATCCTCTCGATGGCCTTGATCTTCACAGGGTTGCACTCTATGCCGCGTTCTGAGACCAGGAATCCAAGAAGCTGGCCGGGTGGTACTCCAAAGACGCATTTCTCTGGGTTGAGCTTGATTTGAAACCGGCGTAGGTTCTCAAAGGTCTCCTTGAGGTCTTGTAGCAGCATTCCACGCGTCTCCGTCTTCACCACCACATCGTCCATGTAGACGTGGGCGTTTCTGCCGAGTTGCTTGAGGAGGCACTTCTGCATGCAACGTTGAAACGTGGCGCCGGCATTCCTCAAGCCGAACGTCATGGTTAAGTAGCAGAAGGCTCCAAACAGTGTGATGAAGGCGGTCTTCAGCCTATCGGCCGGGTTCAGCTTGATCTGGTGATATCCTGAATATGCATCCAAAAAACTCAACAACTCGCATCCGGCTGTGGAGTCTATCACTTGGTCGATTCTCGGCAAAGCGAATGGGTCCTTGGGGCATGCTTTGTTGAGGCTGGTGTAATCAATACACATACGCCACTGCTTGTTTTTCTTCAGCACAAGGACTGGGTTGGCCAGCCACTCTGGAAAGAACACCTCCATGATGAAGCCGGCTGCTAGCAGCCGGGCTATCTCGTCTCCAACAACTCTTCTCTTCTCTTCTAACAGGCAGCACAAGGGCTGCCTGACTGGTTTGGCATCAGGCCGGACATGTAACTTGTGCTCGGTGAAATTCGTCGGGACACCCGGCATGTCTTTGGGGGACCATGCAAGGATGTCCCAATTCTCGCGGAGGAAATCGACGAGCTCGCCTTCCTATTTGCTGTCGAGGTTTGCACCTACGACAGCGTACCTCTTCGGGTGCTCCGGGTCCAAGGGAATCTTCTTTGTCTCTTTGGCCGGCTTGAACAAGCCCTTAGCTTTCGACTCCTTGGGATCGGGCGACATCTCTAGCCGCTTGCCTGTCATCGCCACAACCCGGTCAAGGAGCCGCTTCTCAGCTGCGATCACGAGGGACTCGGCCAACCGACTGCTCTCAGTTGTGCAGGCAGATGACTTCTTGTAGTCACCGGCTATGGGCAGAATACCCTTCGAACTCGGCATCTTCATCTTGAGGTAAGAATAGTGGGGGACCGTCATAAACTTGGCCAGAGCAGGTCGGCCAAGTAGCGCATGGTATGGGCTCTTGAGGTCCACCACTTTGAACCAGACTGACTCTCGGCGGAAGTGATCTTTGTCTCCAAAGAGGACGTCTATTTGGATCTTGCCGATTGGTGAGCAGGAAAGGCCAGGAACTATGCCATGGAATACTGTCCGACTGGACTGAAGCTGCCTTTGTGTGATTCCTAACTTCTCCATGGTATCTTTGTACATAATGCTGATGCTGATGCCGCCATCTATCAGAACTCGGGAAAACCGAGCAGCTCACTTATCGGTGGCAAAGGTGGCACCCAAAACCAGGGCGTAGGAACCGGGATTGTGCATTACATCCTGGTGGTCGGCCCTACTCCAGTTGATGGGCTTCTCGGACCAATGCATGAACTCGAGGATCTCGAATGTTACTGCATTCACTTCTTGCTGTCGTTGTCGTCTGTTGTGCTT
Source organism: Aegilops umbellulata (assembly GCA_032464435.1). Taxonomy (NCBI): domain Eukaryota; kingdom Viridiplantae; phylum Streptophyta; class Magnoliopsida; order Poales; family Poaceae; genus Aegilops; species Aegilops umbellulata. Next base: position 55,529,008 of record CP136057.1, read on the forward strand.
ATAGTCGGCCATGCTGGTGAACACGACATAAGCTCTGTGCTCTTCTGGGTACTCATCTTGTATGGCTCTGACTGGTCTGACCGCTGGCTGCTGGGGCGGAGGAGGAGGCGGCTGCTGCCCAGCAGGCGGTGGAGGCGGAAGGCCATCTCCCTTGGCGATCCTGGTGAGCCAATGGCACTTCCGAGTGGTGTGGTTGGATGGCTTCGCTCCACTATGGAATTTACAGGGTGCATCCAGAGTATGCTCATATGAGAAAGCCGGCAACCAATTGGACTTGCCGCCCTTCTGGCGTTTGGACGGAGGCTGCCCTTCTGGCTGCTGGTCTTCGACTATCACCACCTGCCGGCTGGTGGAAGCCGACTGTGTGGCCTTGCGCTTGTGGTCGCTCTACTGTTGACACCGACTGGTGTCGCCTGCCGGGGTTCGGGGAGCCTGAGGGGCCACTTTGCCAGAGGCGTTAACTTGGATCTCTGCCTTCATGGAGGAGTCGGCCGTGGCATATTTATCTGCTATGATTAGCAGCTCGTCGAGGGTCACTGGCTCGTCACAGAGGAGTCGGTGCTTGAGGAGGGTGCCCTCTCGGCACCCAGCAGTGAAGGATTCGATGGCCTGCACCTCGTGCACGCCCTCCCAAGAGTTGCAAACCTCGGCCCAACTCGTGAGGTAGTCGCGAGTCGAATCGTTGGGGCCTTGCACACACAAGGAGAGCTGGCGAGGCTTGGGCGGCCGCTTGTACGTGCTGGTGAAATTACGGATGAAGGCTTTGGTGAAGTCAACCCAACTGTTGATGCTACGGGGCTTCAGACTGTTCAGCCATGTCCGGGCTATGCCCTGGAGCATGAGCGGAACGTACTTTACAACGACGCACTTGTTGTCGTTTGCTATGCTGACGGTGGTGGAGTAGTCAACTAGCCAGTCCTCCGGCTTCACCGAGCCGGTGTATTTGGGTGTGTCTCTTGGGAGCGTGAACCCTCTGGGGAAGGGCTCGTCTTGAATGCGGGGGCTGAAACACAGGAGACCCAACTCATCTTCTTCTTCTAGCGCCAGGGATCGGTGGAGACGGTCGATCCAGTGGTGGGCATCGTTCTCTCTGACTCCCTCTCGATGGCCAAGGCGGTCGCCGAGTGTCGGGTGCTCAACAGGTGGCGGAGTGACGCGCCTTTCCCTCCGAGGGGGAGGAGGCGGACAGTCATCCCATCGTCCACTCCTCTCGGGCGGTCGTCTTGGTCGCGCTCAATGGTGATGCGAGTCCGGCTGCGGCTAGCAGTCGGCTCCTTGTCTCTTCTCCTGCGGACGTCGCCAATCGGCATCCGAGAGGTCGCGCCTTGGTCTCAGCGGGGAGGCAGATCGTCGTTGTGCTGTTGCGGCGCCTTAGTGCGGTGGCCGGCCTCGTGCTGCTCGGCGGCCGCGTCAAGGAGCCGCTGGACGCGCTCCACCATCTGGCGACGTTCTTCGCCCTCGAATTTGTCCAGTTCTTCTATTGCCGCTTGGGCAGCTTGGATGTTTTCCGCAGGCGTGGCGTAGACGGGGCGATCTGCCCCGAACAGGTTGGCGATGGCCACGCCGCGCTGCTGGACCGTGCCAAGGCGGCTGGGCCCTGCTGGAGCCGGCGTGCCGCCCACAGCACAGTCCATCTCGCGCTGATAGGCATCCGACAGGCGTCTCATGCTGGCAAGCCTCTTGGCGCCCTCGACGAGCTGGATGCGGCGTGCTTCCAGCATCTCGGCATCGGCGTCTTCTGGTATGGGCGCCATCAGGTCCTGCAGTGCCGTGTCGAGCGGGTCGCGAGCACCTCCGCTGGAGTGCTCGCCGTGACCGATGACAAGCACTTTTGTGATGGTGCTTCCGCCTCTATCTGCGCGAGGGAGCGGCTCGTCGTAGACCACCACGTTGGTGAGGAACGCGTCGAGCGACGCAGTGTCCGAGTCGACCAGCATCGGGTCGGTGGAGCCTACAGACTCCAGGTCCACAGTTGGCTCGCTGGTGACGTGGAGTTGATCGAGGAGGCCCGCGAGGAGGCTCTCGGGGCCGTCTGTGCCCGCATCGGATGCGGGCTCGCTGGAGAGGTGGACCTCGCCAATGAGATCAGCGAGGCAACTTGACGCGCAGGCGACTTCCGTGCCATGCAGCGCGTCTCCACAGACTCTGTTTGGCGTGCCGGGCTGGCTGCGCTCGCCAGGGAGAAAAAGGGTTCCCGTCCAGAACCGGTCTCCGGACGACGGTGCACCTCGCCCCACGGTGGGCGCCAAATGTCGGGGATTTGGTGCGACATATGCCAAGGGATGTCTTATCATGGTGGGAGCGAGTAGGACGTCACCGGTGCCCGAAAGCGGGATGAGGCGTAGACACAAACGCGGACGTACTTTACCCAGGTTTGAGGCTCTCCGCATGATCACTAAGGCACAAGTGAATACAAAGGTGCTCCTTGAGCTGTATGCTAGAGGTAGGAGAAGGCAGGGCTAGCTCTCTCCTTCCTATGTGATCTGGTCTAGTTCTAACAGGTTGGGAACTCTTTGCATGGGTGCCCTGGGGGGTTTATATAGGCCTACCCCCAGGGGTACAATGGTAATCCAGCCGGGCGTAGGGCCCAGCTGTCAGTCTCTCTGGTCACCGGCTTCTCCGCCGACTGCTGGGGCCCGCCGCCTTGTGGGCCCTGCCGGCTGGTCTTGTACGGAGCCGACAGGCCGCCGCTCGTGGGTCCTGCAGGCTGCGGATTACTGTAGCCGTAACTCTAATGACGCAGGCTCGGTTAGGGGATCGTGGTGGCAGCGCCGCCGCCTGGTGGTCGATTACTGTAGCCACTCCGTGTATCGTCTGGTTAATGGCGAGAGGGTCCCGAGGAAGGGGAGGGCCGACTCCTGGGGGCCGACCTCCCTCGTGTCCGACTGGTGGGATCGTCGCTGTCTTCCAGGCTCTCGCTGACTGGTGGGGCCCATCGTCCTTGGGCCGTACCGACAGGCCGTCGTGGGAGCAGGACTCCGCCTGCCTATGATGATGTCAGGGATGGCATGGCGACAGTGCCGCGCCGGGCGGAGATCTCCGCCGTATGGTGCACTGTGACCATGCTAGCCCCCGGAAAGGGGGAGGGGTGGGCTACACTGTAGCCATTCCCTGCCCCGTCCCCCTTGATGAGGGCACGGGCTTCGCTGGTGCTGTGGGCCGACTCCTCGGGGCTGACTTCTCTATAAGCCGCCGAGTAGGAGTCGGCTTGTCTTGGCCTTGCCTCTAGGACTCGGCCGTATACGGGCAGCCGACTGTTCCTCCAGCCGGCCCCCAGAAGACGGCTCTTCTCCTTGGCATATTGAGGGGCACAGTCTGCCCCGATGTCTTGAAAGGTTCTGGGCCTCGGGTTAGCCTACCCGTGGCCCATTACTCCGACACAATAATAAAGTCTTTATTTCATATTTCCTTATTCATGATAAAGGTTTATTATTTATGATTGAATTGTATTGATTAGAAATTTAAATACATGTGTGAATACATATACAAATACCGTGTCCCTAGTAAGCCTCTACTAGACTAGCTTGTTGATCAAAGATGGTTAAGGTTTCCTAACCATAGACATGTGTTGTCATTTGATAACAGGATCACATCATTAGGTGAATGATGTGATGGACAATACCCATCTGTTAGCTTAGCATAATGATCGTTCAGTTTTATTGCTATTGCTTTCTTCATGTCAAATACATATTCCTTCCACTATGAGATTATGCTACTCCTGGATACCGGAGGAATACCTTGTGTGCTATCAAACTTCACAACGTAACTGGGTGATCAAAAAGATGCTCTAGAGGTATCTACGAAGGTGTTTGTTGAGTTGGCACAGATTGAGATTAGGATTTGTCACTCCGAGTATTGGAGAGGTATCTCTGTGCCCTTTCGGTAATACACATCAGAAGAAGCCTTGCAAGAAAAGTGACTAATGAGTTAGTTAAAGGATGATGTATTACGGAATGAGTAAAGAGACTTGCCGGTAACGAGATTGAACCAGGTATGAAGATACCGACGATTGAATCTCGGGCAAGTAACATACCGATGGACAAAGGGAATTGTGTATGTTGTCATGACGGTTCGATCGATAAAGATCTTCGTAGATATGTAGGTGCCAATATGGGCATCTAGGTTCCACTATTGGTTATTGACCGAACAGGTGTCTCGGTCATGTCTACATTGTTCTCGAACACATAGGGTCCGCACACTTAACGTTCGTTGACGATATAGTGTTATATAATTTATTTGTTTTGTTGACTGAATGTTGTTTGGAGTCCCGAATGAGGTCACAGGCATGACGAGGAGTCTCAAAATGCTCGATAGGTAAAGATTGATATATAGTACGATGGTATTCGGACACCGGAAGGGTTTCGGGATGTACCGGGTAGCCGTCGGGTCACCAGAAGGGGTTCCGGACACCCCCGGTAGGTGTTATGGGCTTAATGGGCCAAGGAAGGGACATACCAGCCCACAGGGGGCTGGTGCGCCCCTCTCCCTGGCCGGTCAGCCCTAGGGAAGGAAAGGAGGGAGGCCTAGCCCCTCCTGCCTTTCCCTCTCATGGGAGAAAGGAAAGGGGGGGCGCCACCCTCCCCTGCCTTTCCCTCGCACCTATATAAGGCAGAGGCGCGACATTGGAGAGACCCCAAGTAGGATTCATCCTACTTGGGCGCCCCCCTTGGTTTCTCCTCCCTCCCTCCCTCCCATCTATATATATGTGGGAGGGGAGCACCTAGCACATAACAGACAATGGCCTAGCCGTGTGCGGCACCCCCTCCACCATTTACACCCCGATCATATTTTCGTAGTGTTTAGGCGAAGCCCTGAGGAGATAGCTTCACCATCACCATCACCACACTGCCGTGCTATCGGAACTCATCCACTAGCTCGCCTTCTTGCTGGATCAAGAAGGCGAACAACGTCATCGAGCTGAACGTGTGCTTAACGTGGAGGTGTCGTACGTTCGGTGCTCGATCGGTTGGAAAACGAAGAAGTTTGGCTACATCAACCGTCTTGTAAAACGCTTCCACTTACGGTCTACGAGGGTACATAGACACACTCTCCCCTCTCTTTTCTATGCATCTCCATGGATATATCTTGCGTGTGCATATAATTTTTTTGTTTTCCGTGCAACATTTCCCAACACTATCGACCACCGATACAACTCTATACACACTTAACGTTTGCTTTACCTAGAACAAGTATGAAACTAGAAGTACTTTGTAGGTGTAAAGGGATAGGTTTGCAAGAAAAAAACTAGATGTACTTAGCGAGAATAAAACTATGAATAATTTGTGAGATAACAAAGTTAGTTGTCTAGTAGAGAGCTTTTTGTAACACAAGGAAGTTATTTGTCCCTAGGCAATCGATATCTAGAACCATAATCATTATTGCAATTTTATATAAGGAGAGGAATGAGCTAACATACTTTTTCTACTTCGATCATATGCACTTATGATTGGAACTCTAGCAAGCATCCGCAGCTACTAAAGATCATTAAGTTAAAACCCAACCATAGCATTAAGTATCGAGTCCTCTTTACTCCCATAGGCAACAACCCACTTACTCGAGTCTGTGCTTCTGTCACTCACGCCATCCACCATAAGCGAATCATGAACATATTGCAACACCCTTGATACGTCTCCAACGTATCTATAATTTATGAAGTATTCATGCCATGTTTACAACAATTCTATATGATTTTTGTATGATTTGATTAGAACTAATCCGGACTGACGCTGTTTTCAGTAGAACTACCATGGTGTCGTTTTTTGTGCAGAAATAAAAATTCTCGCAATGGGCTGAAATTTTACAGAGAATGTTTTTGGAAAATATAAAAAATAATGGAACGAAAAGATATCGGAGAGGAGTCCCGAGGCAACCACAAGGGTGGAGGGCGCACCCCTGCCTTGTCATTGTCTCGTGGGCCCCCTTGACTTGTCCCCGACGCCAACACCTCCTATAAATACCAAAACCTCCAGAAATAAACCTAGATCGGGAGTTCCGCCACTGCAAGCCTCTGTAGCCACGAAAAACCACTCGGGTGCCCATTCCAGCACCCTGCTAGAGGGGGAAACCATCACCGATGGCCATCTTCATCATCTCGACACTCTCTCAGGGCTGAGGGTATGTACCAGTAGCTATGTGTTTGATCTCTCTCTCGTGTTCTTGATTTGGCACAATCTTGATGTACCGCGAGTGAGGGAGTCCTGGATTAGGGGGTGTCCGGGTAGCCGGACTATACCTTCAGCTGGACTCCTGGACTATGAAGATACAAGATTGAAGACTTCGTCCCGTGTCGGGATGGGACTTTCCTTGGCGTGGAAGGCAAGCTTGGCGATGTGGATATTTAGATCTCCTACCATTGTAACCGACTTTGTGTAACCCTAACCCTCTCCGGTGTCTATAAAAATTGGAGGGTTTTAGTCCGTAGGACAACAGAACATACAACAATCATACCATAGGCTAGCTTCTAGGGTTTAGCCTCCTTGATCTCGTGGTAGATCTACTCTTGTACTACCCATATCATCAATATTAATCAAGCAAGACGTAGGGTTTTACCTCCATCGGGAGGGCCTGAACCTGGGTAAAACTTCGTGTCCCTTGTCTCCTGTTACCATCCGCCTAGACGCACAGTTCGGGACCCCCTACCCGAGATCCGCCGGTTTTGACACCAACATTGGTGCTTTCATTGAGAGTTCCTCTGTGTCGTTGCTTTTAGGCCCGATGGCTCCTTCGATCATCAACAACGATGCAGTCCAGGGTGAGACTTTTCTCCCCGGACAGATCTTCGTCTTCGGTGGCTTCGTACTGCGGGCCAATTCACTTGGCCATCTGGAGCAGATCGAAAGCTACGCCCCTGGCCATCAGGTCAGGTTTGGAAGTTTAAACTACATGGCAGACATCCGCGGGGACTTGATCCTCGACGGACTCGAGCCACAGCTGAGCGCGCCGCACTGTCTCGATGGGCATGATCTAGCTCTGCCGCCGAACAGTGCCCTGGAGGCCGCACACGCTTCGGTTTCGACCCACAATTCGGAGTCGGCTGCGCCGATCGAAGATGGGCGGTTGGACACCGCCTCGGGGGCTGCGATCTCAAAGGCGATTGAGCCGAACACCAGCCCCGCACTCCGCAAGGCCCGTGAATCCGAGTGGCCGGATTCCTCTCCGGACTCCGAGCCCTCCGCGCGCGTGCCGATCGAATCCGATTGGGCGCCGATCATGGAGTTCACCGTCGCGGACATCTTTCAGCACTCGCCCTTCGGTGACATCCTGAAGTCACTAAAGTCTCTCTCTTTATCAGCAGAGCCCTGGCCAGACTACGGTCAGCAAGGTTGGGATACGGACGATGAAGAAATCCAAAACCCACCCACCACCCATTTGGTAGCGGCCGTCGATAATTTAAACGACGTGCTCAGTTTCGACTCCGAAGACATCGACGGTATGGACGACGATGCAGGAGACGCATATGAACCAACACCTATAGGGCATTGGACAACCACCTCATCTCATGATGTGTACATGGTGGATACACCTAAAGGAAGCGACAACGAGGAACACGGGGATACAACGAGGGATCGATCTCTCGAAAAGCAATCAAAGCAGCGGCGCAAACGCCGCCCCAAGCCCCGCCTCGACACAGACCTAGCCATAGAGCAGGACGAGCCGACAGACGACGAGCATGCCTTAGAGCAACCGTCCGAATAGGGCAACTCGGACAAAGAAACCAAACAACCCGTCCCCGGCAAAAACGACATTCCGGACGACCTTACGCCGGATAAGGCCACGGAGCAGAAAAACCTCCACAAAAGGCTCATTGCAACCGCACGTAGCCTAAAAAGCAGAAGCGGAAGCTAAAAACTGCGGGACATGCACTCAGAATCAGATGGAGCAAAGTAATCAATACTGCAGACAAATACGGCGACAGTCGCCGCACTAAAAGCTATCCGAAGCGAAAGCTACTGCCTGAATTCGACGAAGAGGCCTTAGAGCCCTCGCATTCAAAAAGTAAGAAAGCCACCCGGTCGGATAGACAACCCCATGGCCAACATAAAACGGCAAGCGGCGCCGCACTCAAGCCGGCATGCGACCCACTCAAGGACTCGCATCAAAAAGATGGCCCGGCCAGGTCTATTTGTGGGCCAAGAAAGCAAGCTCTCGTAAGCAATGCAAGAAAACCAGTATCCGAACGCCACGGCACACCCAAATACAGGGGTGCCGCACACCCCCTATGTTTCACCGATGAGGTCCCGGATTATGAATTTCCAGCGGGATTTAAACCCGTAAACATAGAGGCGTACGACAGAACAACAGACCCTGGAGTCTGGATCGAGGATTATATCCTCCACATACATATGGCCAGAGGAGATGACCTCCACGCCATAAAATACTTACCCCTCAAGCTTAAAGGGCCAGCCCGGCATTGGCTTAAAAGCCTTCCTGAAAACACAATTGGAAGTTGGGAAGAGCTCGAGGACGCTTTCCGAGCAAATTTTCAAGGGACCTATGTCCGCCCGCCAGATGCAGACGATCTCAGTCACATAACTCAACAGCCCGGAGAGTCAGCTCGACAATTCTGGAACAGATTTCTTACTAAAAAGAATCAAATAGTCGACTGTCCGGACGCCGAAGCCCTAGCAGCTTTTAGGCATAACGTTCGAGACGAATGGCTAGCCAGACACCTCGGCCAAGAAAAGCCAAGAACAATGGCCGCATTAACAAGCCTCATGACCCGCTTTTGCGTAGGAGAGGACAGCTGGTTGGCAAGATGTAGCACCAGCGACCCAAGTACATCCGAAACTAGGGATGGAAACGGAAAACCGCGACGCAACAAGGATCGTCGCCGGACTAAGGAAAACAGTCCGACAAGCACGGCAGTCAACGCCGGATTCAAAAGCTCAAGACAGAATCAGAAAAGGCCGCCCTTCATGATAACAGGGATGAGCTATCCAACCTAAACAAAATCTTGGACAGGATATGTCAAATACACAGCACTCCCGGGGAGCCTACTAAGCATACCCACAGAGATTGTTGGGTCTTCAGACAATCCGGCAGACTCAACGCCGAAGACAAGGGGCTCGACACACCAAGCGAAGACGATGACGAACCCCAAAAGCAGAGCACCATGAAACAAAAGAATTTTCCACAAGAAGTAAAAATAGTAAACTTACTTCACATAACAAAACGCGCGGCGCCCATAAAGGTACGGGCCATACGGCCTATCTCAAAGGAGTCCCGCCACTGGTTGACAAAACCAATCGTCTTCGATCATCAGGATTACTCTAGAAGTATCAAGAGCGCAGGCAGGACTGCCTTGGTACTCGATCCAATAATTGGCGGACTCCAGTTTACAAATGTCCTGATGGACGGCGGCAGTGGTCTAAACCTGATATATCAGGACATAATCCGCCACATGGGGATAGACCCAACAAGAATTCGCCACAGCAAAACCTCCTTTCAAGGGGTAGCGCCAGGTCCGGATACCCATTGCATGGGCTTTCTCCGGCTTGAAGTCCTATTCGGCTTCCCCGATAACTTCCTCCGCGAAAAGCTAACTTTCCACATCGTCCCATTCTCAAGTCGCTATCAAGCACTGCTGGGACGTGAAGCTTTCGCCCGCTTTAACGCAATACCGCATTACGCATCTCTTACGCTCAAGATGCCCGGTCCACGAGGCATCATCTCTTTAAAGGGAAAACATTGAGTGCGTCCCCCGCAGAGGATCGTGCGGCTGCCTTAACAGCCCCACAATAACACGACTTCATCAGCCAAAAACATCCAAAACAGGTCGTTAAGACCACGGACACAGCTGAACGAGTCCGGCGTAAACATATCATTAATAAAGGCTTAATATCCGTATACCCCTGCGCTAGGGGCTCCGCGCATGTACAATATGAGACAATCAAGCTCAATTTTACCCATTTAATCTATACTTTGGTTACTTAGTATAAATTTTGTTCGGCACGACCCTTTTTTTTCTTTTTCAACTAAGTTCCTCTCTTTTACAGATGAACATCGTGCTGCGCCCGTCCAGGATACGGCACAACGGAGACACAGGCGCAGACGTGCAGCAGGGACCCGTTCCAAGGATTCTTTTCAGATTAAGACCCTGCGTAAACCATTTTTTACTGTCTCTTGTTGATACACATCCTCCGGTTTTTCGTTATAATCAAGGAGGGGGCTGACGTCTTGGCATGTGGCCACGTCAGGAATTTTGCGCCTACCTGGACACTAGGGGCTTATAACCAAGGGTGTCGTCCCGCCCGCACTCATAAAGACCGAATACCTTAGGGAGTGTTCGGCGTCGCGAGTTTGGCCTTATATGCATCAGCTCCGAATCATGTCTTTGGTCAAATGTTGGGTTGCCCGGCTCCTGTGTTTGGCTGCCTTACGTTCCGCACTATCGGCTAAGGCGGCACCAAGAGAACTACTGCGATTGTGCCCCGGTTCGGCCACGCGAGCACCTCAGTAGAGAAAGCCGAAAACTAACTTTCATGATATAGCGTGAGACTGGTCAACCACTCGATGACTCACCGGAATCTATAGGATTCCTCCGCATTAACGAAGGGTCGTTTCCCAGCCAAGCACATATGCGCCCCGACTTCGGGCGAGCGCAGGTGCCACCAGGGGCTATTTAAGTAGCCTCACTGTCAAGCTCCTATGGCTAAGTGAAAGTGTTAAAGCATTATAGTCTGGTTGCCTAGATCGCTGCGCTATCACCTCCTTTGTAGGACCAAGACGTTGGATTAAGTGTGAAAATGCGCCTTCTGCGAGCACCCCCGCACTATGTGCGTGGGGGCTGAAGCCAACGACTGCCATCTTTCAGATTTTATATACATATCTTAAAACGGCCGCACAGGAGGTGTTTCAAATACTTGAAGGCACAAGTATAAAAGGCTACTACAATTTATCAAAATATTGCTTTACAATTAAATATGCTATTAGAACATAGCATCCTTCGAGCACTGCGTCTCTATTACACTAGCGCCTTCAAGGACTTCCTGAAAATAGTGCTCGGAGGGTACTCGGCTTTTGTCCGAATCTCGGGATGCAACAACGGTGGTCTCCATCTCCGCCCAGTATGTCTTGACACGGGCAATAGCCATCCGTGTGCCCTTTATACATGCTGACCTCTTCATTGCATTCATATGTGGTGCCGCACCAAGGAATTGCTGCACCAAGCTGAAATAACTCTTCGGCTCCGATCTCCCCGGCCACAGATGACTCATGACGCACTTCATGGCGAGTCCGGACAACCTATTCAGCTCGGCCCATTTGGCCAGACAATCGGCCACTGACAGTGGACGCTCTGGATTGTGGAACTGCGACCAAAAGAGTTTCTCCACTTCGCGATCTCCTTGATCTCGAAAGTGTTCGGTCGCATCAGCAGCACTTGCCGCCAAATCCAGATAGGTGTCCGTTGTACTCCATAGCCGGTCCAACGGAGCATGCTTAGGATCACAAAACTTCCTCCGCAGCATAAAGGGCTTTCCAGCCGCGATCTCTCCGGCTTCACGAAGCTCCTCCCTCGCAGCTCTCACCGCAGAGCGAGCATCCTTGGCATCGGCAACGGCCTTCTTCAAGTCCATGGGTTCCGCCCGATCTTCTTTTTCCAGAAGCTTGCAACGGTCAGCAGCGCTCTTTAGCTTCACGGCCATCTCGGCCATCTCTTTCTTGCTTCGGCAGTGAGCAACCTGTTCGGCTCTCAGCTCTTCAAGGGCCTTCTCGGCAGTCGCATCACTTTTTCTAGCTTGTTCCTTAGCTCGGGCAAGTTCCGCACGAAGACTCTCCACGGCGGCCGCACCATCTGCGTCAAGCACACACATTGTAAGATACTGGCATAAAGCTCCTCTTACCAGGTGCCGCCCAAGGAATTGCATACCTTGAGCCTCATCAAGCCGCTTGTTGACGAGCACGATTTCGGCACCTGCCACATCAAGTTGCCGCTTTAGCTCGGCAAAATCATCAGTCTGGCTGGATTTCGGACACTTCGCCACCTACATAAAAAGGCGACATTTTAGACCTGGGATTATGATCCTCTGCGCGCCGTCACTTTTGACAAGCACAGAGTCTCAGGGGCTACTATCTACACAGGGCGCATCTTATTTATGCGCAACTATCATAAAATGTACATTATTTCACGTACCTCAAAACCTGTCAGTAAACTTTTGACAGCCTCGTGCAATCCGCTTTCCGTAGACGAAATCCTTTCAATCACCATGCCCATCAACGCACGGTGCTCCTCTGAGATAGAAGCTCGCCCTAGCAGATTCTTCAGCTCCTCCGACCGAGCACCGGATGGTGCCGGATTCGTCCTATGGCCTCTTTCGAAGGCCGGACGCGGAGAACCTTGGGGGGCCATATTGCTACCTTCCGCCCCTACCGGATTCGGAGAAGCCCTCCGTGACGACACCTCAGGGTCGCCTGCCTCGCTAGGTGGTACGGCAGGGGGAGGCGTCCCGCTCTCCATCATCTCCGGAAGAAGGTCCCCCGAAGACGAGCTCTGCTGAGAAGGGCTGAGGTCCGATCTACAAGGTAAAATTTCGGTTACTCTTCTCAGATATAAAGCAAGGATTTCTCTCTCAAAAACATAATCTTTCTCTACTTACTACTCGCTGGAGGGCTGGCCCCCTGGGGGGCATAGTTCGGCCGGAGTTTCCCCCGGCGTAGGACCCTCTGACAAGGATTCCCCCCCCCCCCCCGCTTTGAGGCCATAGTCTCCGGGTTTTCAGAGGCAGTCCTCTTCTTCCCCCGAGGAGAGGAATCTTCGGTTCCTCCCTTCCTAATAGCCTCCTTCGAGGAGGCCGCAGTTTCCTTGTCCCCTCCCTCACTTTCCCCCCAAAGGCACAATCTTCAGCATCCTGACTAGCACGGGATCCAGCCTGGTCTCGGGGAGGGGAGTCGGACACCTGATCAGCTTTGCTTTCGCTATCCACTCCTGTTTAAAAGGACAGTTCTTTTAGGGGCAAGTTTATGACAAATATACGGATAACGAGTCCGGGCACAAGGCTACTTACTTGAGTATCCAGGCGATAGCAGCTCAAACCTGCGTCCTCGGTCAAATTCGGACACATTGCTTGTGATCCGAAGAACAGTTTATACATCTCCGCGGGCGTTGCGCCCATAAAATGCTGGAGAGTTCGTGGTCCCTCCGGATTAAACTCCCACAGACGAAGGGAGCGACGTTTGCCGGGCAGTGTTCGGCGGATCAGCATGACTTGCGTCACTTTGACCAAGCTGAGACCTCTTTCTAAGAGATCCCTGATACGGTCCCGCAACAAAGACACGTCCTGGGGTGGCCCCCAATCTAGGCCTTTATTGACCCACGACCCTAGCTGCTGTGGGGGACCCGAGCGAAAGGTAGGCGGCGCCACCCACTTGCTGCCCCTGGGAGCGGTGATGTAGAACCACTCTCGTTGCCACAAGCCGAGATCCTCTTCAAAAGGGCCCTCGGGCCGCGGAGCATCAGCCTTCTTACTTATAACAGCACCTTCGCACTCTGCGTGCCGTCCCTCAATCATCTTCGGCTCTACCTTAAAGGTCTTGAGCCATAGTCCGAAGTGAGGAAACATGGAGGATGGACTCCGGAGCTAAGTCGTGAAATTCTAGCCCGTAATAGAACATCAGCCCCCTCACAAAGGGATCCATGGGAAAGCCTAACCCCCGAAAGAAGTGAGACACGAACACCATGCTCTCACCGGGCTGGGGACTGGGAATAGCCTGCCCTTGAGCAGGCAGCCTGTGCGAAATTTCGCCGGTCAAGAACTTGGCCTCTCTCAACTTTAGCACGTCCTCCTCCGTGACGGAGGAGGGCATCCATCGGCCTTGAAGGTCGGAACCGGACATTGTCGAAGGTCCGAAGCGCCTGAAATCTAGAGCCTAGGGTGTTGGAACTCGAGGCGGCGGGCGAACTCATTTGAGATTGAAAGAAAGGGGTAAGGCCTTGGTCTCTTTATAAGAGGTGGAATACCAAGGGCCCTCCCCGTAACCGTTTGGGACTCGCCTTTAATCGAGAAAACGTGCTAACGAGCACGATTGGGTTACCCACGTCCGTATTGATGAGAATCCCGTAAATAAAGGGGACACGATCTCTGCTTCGACAAGACGTGCCAAGGAAACTGCCTCGCAAAATGCGTTGAGGTGGGGAAGTGAAAACGATTCGAATAGAGGCTTGGCCGTAGTGTGATGTCACGCTACGAAATACGTCAGCAGATTAGACTTGTGTAAATATTATTCTCTCTATGCCAATATGTGGAAACTTATTTTGCAGAGCCAGACACTATCCTTAGTGTTAACAATCTTTTATGAAGTACTTGGAGGAGGAACCTGCCTTGCAATGCCGAAGACAATCTGCACGCCGGACTCGTCGTCATTGAAGCCTGGTGGCTACTGAGGGAGTCCTGGATTAGGGGGTGTCCGGGTAGCCGGACTATACCTTCAGCTGGACTCCTGGACTATGAAGATACAAGATTGAAGACTTCGTCCCATGTCCGGATGGGACTTTCCTTGGCGTGGAAGGCAATCTTGGCGATGCGGATATTTAGATCTCCTACCATTGTAACCGACTTTGTGTAACCCTAACCCTCTCCGGTGTCTATATAAACTGGAGGGTTTTAGTCCGTAGGACAACAGAACATACAACAATCATACTATAGGCTAGCTTCTAGGGTTTAGCCTCCTTGATCTCGTGGTAGATCTACTCTTGTACTACCCATATCATCAATATTAATCAAGCAGGACGTAGGGTTTTACCTCCATCGAGAGGGCCCGAACCTAGGTAAAACTTGGTGTCCCTTGTCTCCTGTTACCATCCGCCTGGACGCATAGTTCGGGACCCCCTACCCGAGATCCGCCGGTTTTGACACCGACAGCGAGCTTTGTTACTATAGTTGAATCATATGGTGTTTCTCCCCCTCTACCTTCTTGTGATGAATTGAGTTTTATGTTTGAGGTTTCACTATTATCGGATTGAATACTATTATGGATTTGGGAACACTCGATGTATGTCTTGCGTGGGATACCCGTGGTGACGATGGGGTGTTCTATTGATTCGCTTGATGTATGTTTTGGCACTTGCTACCTCTTGAGCACTGCGTTGGTTTTCCCATGAAGAGGAAAGGGTGATGCAGCAAAGTAGCATAAGTATTTCCCTCAGTTTTTGATAACCAAGGTATCAATCCAGTGGGAGTCCACGCACTATTCCCTCGCACCTACACAAACAAATAAATCCTCGCAACCAACGCAATAAGGCGTTGTCAATCCCTACATGGTCACTTACGAGAGTGAGATCTGATAGATATGATAAAATAATATTTTTGGTATTTTTTATGATAAAGATGCAAAGTAAAATAAAAGGCAATAAAAATAACTAAGTGTTGGAAGATTAATATGATGGAAAATAGACCCCGGGGCCATAGGTTTCACTAGTGGCTTATCTCAAGAGCATAAGTATTCACAGTGGGTAAACAAATTACTGTTGAGCAATTGACAGAATTGAGCATAGTTATGAGAATATCTAGGTATGATCATGTATATAGGCATCACGTCCGAGACAAGTAGAC
This sequence comes from Aegilops umbellulata, assembly GCA_032464435.1. Classification (NCBI taxonomy): domain Eukaryota; kingdom Viridiplantae; phylum Streptophyta; class Magnoliopsida; order Poales; family Poaceae; genus Aegilops; species Aegilops umbellulata. The sequence continues at coordinate 55,544,556 of CP136057.1, forward strand.
CGACTCCTGCCTGCATCTACTACTATTACTCCACACATCGACCGCTATCCAGCATGCATCTAGAGTATTAAGTTTAAGAGAACAGAGTAACGCTTTAAGCAAGTTGACATGATGTAGAGGGATAAAATCATGCAATATGATATAAACCCCATCTTGTTATCCTCGATGGAAACAATACAATACGTGCCTTGCTGCCCCTACTGTCACTGGGCAAGGACACCGCAAGATTGAACCCAAAGCTAAGTACTTCTCCCATTGCAAGAAAGATCAATCTAGTTGGCCAAACCAAACTCATAATTCGAAGAGACTTGCAAAGATAACCAATCATACATAAAAGAATTTATAGAAGATTCAAATATTGTTCATAGATAAACTTGATCATAAACCCACAATTCATCGGTCTCAACAAACACACCGCAAAAGAAGATTACATCGAATAGATCTCCACAAGAGAGGGGGAGAACTTTGTATTGAGTTCCAAAAAGAGAGAAGAAGCCATCTAGCTAATAACTATGGACCTGAAGGTCTGAGGTAAACTACTCACACTTCATCGGAGGGGCTATGGTGTTGATGTAGAAGCCCTCCATGATCGATGCCCCCTCCGGCGGAGCTTCGGAAAAGGCCCCAAGATGGGATCTCGTGGATACAGAAAGTTACGGCGGTGGAATTAGGGTTTTGGCTCCGTATCTGGTAGTTTGGGGGTACGTAGGTATAGGAGGAAGGAGTGCGTCGGTGGAGCAACAGGGGGCCCACGAGGGTGGAGGCGCGCCCAGGGGGTAGGCGTGCCCCCTACCTCGTGGCCTCCTGGTTGATGTCTTGACGTAGGGTCGAAGTCCTTTGGATCACGTTCATTTCGAAAATCATGTTCCCGAAGGTTTCATTCTGTTTGGACTCCGTTTGATATTCTTTTTCTGCGAAACTCTGAAAGAGGCAAAAAAACGGCAATTCTGGGTTGGGCCTCCGGTTAATAGGTTAGTCCCAAAAATAATATAAAAGTGTATAATAAAGCCCAATAATTTCCAAAACAGAATATAATATAGCATGGAACAATAAAAAATTATAGATACGTTGGAGACGTATCAGCACTCAACTCGCGGATTCCCGATGTGACATTGGAGTAATCTATGCATAGGGGTTGATGCACGTTTTCGTCCTTGTTTCTCCAGTAGGAATCTTGTGGCACTCTTTGAGGTTCTTTATGTTGGATTGAATATTATGAATCTGAAGTTGTTTGATGCATACAATATAATTGACCCACAGATACTTGTGGTGCCATTGGAGTATCTAGGTGACATTAGGGTTGATTGATGTGTGTCATACGGTGTTATTTTACTATGGACTCTAGGGTTGTTTGTGACACTTGTAGGAATAGCTCAATGGATTGATCGGAAAGAATAACTTTGAGGTGGTTTCGTACCCTACAAGCGATTTCATCTTATGTTCTCCGCGATAGGAACTTTGGAGTGACTTTTGTTGCACATTCAGGGATTGCCATATGATTTAATTATGTTATAATTGTTGAGAGAACTTGCACTAGTGAAAGTATGAACCCTAGGCCTTCTTTCCAAGCATTGCAATACCGTTTTTGCTCACTTCTGTTACCAGTTACCTTGTTTTTTTTATATTTTCATATTACAAAAACCTATATCTACCATCCATATTGCACTTGTATCACCATCTCTTCGCCGAACTAATGCACCTATACAATTTAGCATTGTATTGGGTGTGTTGGGGACACAAGAGACTCTTTGTTATTTGGTTGCAGGATTGTTTGAGAGAGACCATCTTCATCCTACGCCTCCCACGAATTGATAAACCATAGGTCATCCACTTGAGGGAAATTTTCTACTGTCCTACAAAACTCTGCGCTTGGAGGCCCAACACGAGTCTACAAGAAGAAGGTTGCGTAGTAGACATCAACCCTACATCGGGGATCCCTCACGCTTGCGCGACACAGGGAGCATCATAGGATAACACCAATAATAAAAAATACAACTTAATCCAATCATGATCATCAATCAACCCATAGGAAAAAACGGATCTACTCAAACATCATAGGATAGCCACATATCATTGGATAATAATAGCATTGAGCACCATGTTTAAGTAGAGATTACAGCGGGGAGAAGAGGTGTTACACCGCTGCATAGAGGGGGAGAGAGTTGGTGTTGACGGTAGCGAGATTGTTGGTGTAGATCACTGTCATGATCCTTGCCCGACGGCACTCCGGCACCACCGGGAGAGAGGGGGAGAGAGCCCCCCTCCTTCTTCTTCTTCCTTGACCTCCTCCCTAGATGGGAGAAGGGTTTCCCCTATGGTCAATGGCCTCCATGGCGGCGGAGGGGCGATAGCCCCTCCGAGATTCTCTCTCTCTCTCTCTCTCTCTCTCTCTCTCTCTCTCTCTCTCTCTCTCTCTCTCTCTCTCTCTCTCTCTCTCTTCTATTTCGCGTTCCTGTTTTCTGGCCTTTCACCGTTTCTTAAGTATCCGGAGATCCGTAACTCTAATTGGTTTGAAATTTTGAGGGAATATTCTCCAAGATATTATCTTTCTTGCGGCGAAAGAAGGGCACCAACCACCTTATGAGGTGGCCACAAGCCCTAGGGGCACGCCTACCCCTTGGGGCGCTCCCTATGAGCTTGTGGGGCATGTGGACCACCTCTCATGCTAACTCTTCTTACCAAAAATCACATATATTCCAAAAAAAATCTCCGTAAATTTTTATCGCGTTTGGACTTTGTTTTATACGGGTATTCTGCAAAACAAAAAACATGCAACAAACAGAAACTGGCAGTGGGCACTGGATCAATATGTTAGTCCCAAAAATAATATAAAATATTGCCAAAAGTATATGAAAGTTGTAGAATATTGGCATGAAACAATCAAAAATTATAGATACGATGGAGACATATCATGTCCCCACACAAACATTGAGGGTGGATAATAAAGATCACAAGATGTACTCCACAGTTCATACAACATACAATATGGTACTAAAATAGTAGATCAATCACACTAGAACTTAGATTGTCATAGAAGCCAAACTGATACCATAATGTTCTTATCTAACATTAGTTCTAGTAGTCAGGATACGTAAAAAAATTAACACCAAACAAGGTACTAATACACAAGAAAGAGCATCAATAAATTTGGTTAATGTAACATGATTTACACGGCTATTCGCTGAAGTCATAGCTGAATAAAGTTTATAACATGACATCTTCGCCATTGCATACAAAGCTAATCTGCTACTATCGAGATTTTATCAATTTGGTGTCCAAGAAGTAGCCCTACATTTGGCAAGTTCGGTATGAAATTGCGCATGTGAGGGCACTAGTTTACCTTTATGTAGAGCTCTCGACGGATGGGAAGCATTTCAGCAGCTTCAGCAGTAAAGTCATGTCTATGTTAAGGTTGATACTCAATATCATTTTAACTAAAGGCACCACAAGGATTCTACTACAAATACACTTGCCCTAAACATGCATGGCCGAAGATACGAATTAGTCCAAATCAATCTCAATTTCTGTACAAAAAATAAGAACAAGTAACAAATAAATCCGTAACGACACAACAAAGGATTCGATGAATTATCTGCTGACTATGCCTTGACCATCTGCTAGCAGTCCAAGTATGCTCGGAATCGGTGCATCCATAACCATGACATCCAACTTGTTGGTATCTCCACCAAGGCAGAGAAATATCTCCAAGGAGGGGCATCAAGGATGGTAACAAGATCCAGATTTCCCTTGCTAGTCTGACGCAATTGAAACTGTAAGTGTTCTTAGGGAATGGGACACCGTGATAAGGGTCTGAAATCCCAAAGTGCCGTTGATGAAGATGTGCTTGAGGTTAGAACACCCAGTGATCAACCGGTGGATTGTGATCCCTAAAGAGATAACATCATCAATACAAAGGATGCGGAGGTTGAGAAACTCAAGCCAACACGTCTGGTAGACTACACTGACTGAAGGAGACAACGCGAAGCAAGCACAAAAGGCGAAGAACACAGAGCCGGTCCAGATTTTGAGGCTCGGGGTGATACATAAATATTGTCTTTCATACTAAACTTTTATATTTATTTTAAACTAAGTGTAACATATGACAATTTCAATTAATATAATTTTTCTATTACTCAGTCACATAACAATGTTTCCAAATAATAGATATAGTATTCATTGTTATACAATTGTAATGTATACATTGAAAATATTGATTCTACAAAATTTAAAAGGTATGATTTACCATAAAAAATCTATTTCTTGTTAAAATTTCTTTAAATTAATTTTCTAATATTACATAAACTATATAGTGTGCATATATACTCCTTCCATAAACTAATATAAGATATTCTAGTTACAGAGGGAGTATTTGCTTATCTATGTGTGTGTTTATATATCTTTTAATATTATTGAATAACATGGTAGATATTTCTAAACCATACACACTAAAAATATTTTATATTGGTTTCTACACTAGTAGACAAACCTTCTATAGGATTTTGCTAGTGGCAGCGTTTGACTAGAAAGAAACGCGGTTGCTAACTCGACTAACTACCAGCAGCATCCAGAAAAATAATGGATGCTTCTAGTATTACAGAATTAGCAGCATTCAGACTATATAAATGCTGCTAGTGTTGTGCACCAAGGGACCTATTCTGTCTCCAAACATCAACAACGTTTAACAAACACGGACGCCACAAGGGGGTAATAAACTAGCAGCATTCAGCCTACCAGGAACACGACAAAACTAGCTTGCATCACCACATCAGCCGACTTTGGGTTCGCCCCCTCCCCCACCAATCTCAGTTAATTAATTCATTATTACATGAATTCTTAGTAGTTACAAATTACATATTTTTTTACACTGATATATATTAGAATTGCATAGGTCATGAACTGGAAGACACCACAGGTAAGTAATTTTCTCAAGCCAATTGCTACAAACTCTCACTCTACAATTGAAGATGTAAATCCAATGGGGAAATAGATGTCACAGGGCAACCTACTAGACATAAGAGGTAATGCTTCTGTATATCCAATAGTTAATAGATTATTACGATTGTTTATCACTCCCAGTATCAACTGCAAACACGATGCATTTTCAGCAATTAAACTAATCACGATGCATCTTTCAAATAAAATAGGTAACAATTTTGACATCTTTGAAATGAAATGGTTAACGGTTTTCTTCGACATACATGGTTGTATACATTTGGGAGGAAATAACTATAAAGTTCAATGTCGATGAGATTATCGGTTTGTTCGATTAGCCCGGTGGGGGCATAGATCTACATTCAAACTAGTAGAAAGATCATTCTTTTACTGTAAAATGTATTCAATTACGTGTTGATATCGTTATAATATCTAAGGCTTGAAAATTTTCTGCTATATGTGTTTCATTGTCTTCTTTGCCCCCATATGTTGAAATCCTAAATTCCGCTCCCGCAAACAACCTGCAACGTTTGTGGGCAAGGGATGTTGCTAATGTTAGAATAAATTCGAGGCATTCCGTCGATAATCCGAGGACCAAGCAATCACATAAGCACGACACCGAGATTTGTTAACGAGGTTCACCGATATGGCTACATCCCTGGGGCCTGACTATCGGCGCTCCTCCCCATGACACCGCTACAATACCGCACCCGGTCGCCCTGAACACCGGCACATGCCGCCGGCTTCCCCTGCGTTCCTGTGCTATTATGTTGGCATAGGTTACATCGTGTGTCTACCCTCGCTATATATGAGAGGCATAGGATACAAGTGTCCTACTAGGACACGACTCCACATCCTATGTAAACATAATACAACTCATAGTCCAACTATAACCTACCTTATACACTATATTCGACACAATTCCAACGAACTCCACCTTGACGAATATTCTTCACCACCCTGAATTCATCCATGTGTCAAACTGTCGCATGAGTACCGCTGCTACTCCAAAGACTTCATGTGACTCCACCTGCAACTTGTAGTCCCTCCTTTTCTTGACCATAGTCAACACTCGAGCAAAATTAAGTTCTTTATTACTCTAGTTTGTGCTCCCAACTTCCACCAACGCCATCACACGCTGATCACTGACCTGCGTGAAAATAAACAACTCATATATTAGGTGTCACAAATAAGAGTTACCTGAACCCAACATCAGCGCTCCATTCTTGACCGCCTATCTGAAACTTGAAGGAATTTCGCCATTGCTTGTAGTCATCCCGAGTCAAATTTGCAGTTGTCTCACCACATATATGACCACCAGAACCTTGGCCCGTCTCCATGTCTCGTGCATACTGCACGCCTCGCCACCACTATTACCGCATCGAGCCTCTGCTATCTCGGCCGAGTCTCAAGGGTCGCGAACTCACACGACTCAATCCCCATGCAGAGTGCCACCGATCATCACCGACCGATGACGAGTTTCACGCTTCCATCAGACCACTAGGCTCCAGTTCGAATTACGTGTCACTCGCTTCTCCTGCTGAAATAGGCTTCGATTCTCTGGATCCTTACACTGTAGCCCCTCAATCCAGCTCCACCTTCAACATAACTTCATGGTAGATGACCAGTCCCCGTCTGACTTCAAGCTCTCATGTGCACCGTCTTGAATCAACTCCGCGCCATAGTCTTGTCGAAGCCACACAAGCGCCCGGGCCTGTGCCACATTTTTTCACGCCCAGAAGCCAGTCACCATCAGCATCACCCTCCTATGTTATCGTCGCCGATCCCACCACCGTCTTCTGTATCAATCGACATCCATGTCGATCCGTCAGACTGTCTTGTCCGACCCAGCCAAACATATCCGACTGCAACCATGCTCCACCCTGCACCATGACATCACACATATTTGTGCATGTCTTGGACGCCATGTGTATGCATGATCTTCATGATGCACTTCCAGGCTCCTCTGAACCATATATGCACGTCGCCAATCTGCTAAACTCATGGTAAAACACCATACGCAATTAGCAATGCATCAGAAAACTGCTTCCATGGAAGCTCTCGTGACTGTACCAAGTGTGCCGCCACACCTCCCAATGCTCATTTTCTGAATCCAATTGCTATCCATGCTAACGTAAATTACCATAGTGTTGCAGACAGCCCTTTTTCCTCAAACAAATCTCCGACTGACTTTCTGCACAACGCATCAAGGCACTCACGGCCTCGATCGGCAGCTCTCTTGTGTGACGCACATGGGCCTCGGGCTCACGTGCTCCACCCCCTGCCTGGACACTACTTAGCTGGGCCTCACGATGCTACGCCAACGCGCACCCCAACAAGCCGCTTCCAGGCGCCGCACCAATTGGACCTACCAGCTGCTTGCGTCATACACCGCCGATCTCGCCTATTCCGCTTCCGATTGCTTCTTCTGGTTGACACGATTGCTCCTGTCGATTCCATGCTTTTCGGCAACTTCGATCTCTTCTGAGCTTTTACTTGCGATCGCTCCGCGTAGCACATGTCAAATTGATCTCCTTTGCGATTTCTTTCGACTTTTGTCTAGATCAGCACGAACCGCAGCCTCTGAACAACCCAGCTCATGATACCACTTGTTAGAATAAATCCGAGCACTCCGTCGATCATCCGAAGACCAAGCAATCACATAAGCATGACACCGAGATTTGTTAATGAGGTTCACCTATATGGCTACATCCCCGGGGCCTGACTATGGGCGCTCCTCCCCATGACACGCTAAAATACTGCATCTGGTCGCCCTTGACGCCGGCACATGCCGCCGACTTTCCCTGCGTTCCTATGCTATTATGTTGACATATGTTACATCGTGTGTCTACCCCCGCTATATATGAGAGACATATGATACAAGTGTCCTAGTAGGACACGACTCCACATCTTATATAAACATAATACAACTTATAGTCTATCTGTAACCTACCTTATACACTATATTCAACACAATTCCAACAGCTAATGTACACACACATAGTCGCACATCAATTTGCGGCACGCTGCTAACATGTTCTCAGAATCATAAAAATATGTGCTACTTGGCGAACAAACGCCGGCGAGCTATAAACGTATCTCATAATTATTGTGTAACACATTAAATTTTTAACTGCATATTCTAGTGATCGCATACATAATAACACGATTCAAAGTTTATTTTTCAAATATCACTCACTTGGTTGAGGTTCTTGGTCATGTAGAAATGTAGAACATGTCCAAAATTTAAAGTAAATTTAGACCTCGAATTGCAATGGGGGGAGGGAAGATGAAGGTATTAATGTAGAATTTGGGGGAAAAAGTTTATGGCATGTTGCTAAACCAGTAATATACTCAATAAAATAGTTGTTTCCCTTCAGCTCCCCCCATCCTGATCCAAACTAGAAATTTTATTCGTCCTATGTCTCCCATTAGCTTTAGCATGGAAATATTTAGTATTAGAATCTTCATCTATCGATTCATTAATTTTTGCTCTTTGTTTCCATTTCGCCTCTTCCTAACTCAAGAGCCTGTCAAGTTGAGCCCTAGGCTTCATTTATTCTACCCTATCAGCAGCAGTCAAACCATATGTCTCACAATGCTAACTCTCTAAGGGACCAAGAGTTTTCAAATCTGAAGATGGGGTCAGTTTTAACTACATCACTGGTGTCCAACAGTAATCGAACATGGTCAGATTTTTCCCTAATCAAGGCAGAAACCTCAGTCAGGGGATAATTCTCCTCCCAATCAACACTGCATAAGACTCTATCCAATTTTTCAAAGGTGGGATGGGGTAAATTAATTCCCCAAGTATATTTCCTACCATGCATATCAATTTCTCTTAGAGCATCTCCAACAGCCACGCTATATAAGCACCGCGCCAGAAATTTGTGGTTTTTAGCGTGTGCGCAATCGCTAAGCAAGCTCCAGCAGAGGCGCAAAAACCGCGCGTGCAACATAAAGAGTTCAGGCACGGTCTAAATCGCCATCGCGCGCCATTTATTTGGTGTGCCCGCTTCCGCACGCTGCACACTCGAGCGCTCGAGCCGCACTCTCTCCGCCGCGCCACTTTCGCCCCACCCGCGCCGCCGCCGGAGAATTGACCCGATGGACGCCCGCGCCGGCACCCCCCCTCACCCCTTCCTACACCCGCGACCCCTCCGCCGCCACCGCCATCGCAAACCCTAGCGCGGGGAGCTTTAGCTTCACCTCCGCCGGTCCTCCTCCAAGCACCGGTATCGCGCTCGGCCTTTTCATGCCGCCACGGACAACCTCAACGGCGGGTGGCGTCACGTCGGTGCCCGCCGTGAAGCCACGTGCCCCCGTCTTGAAGCTCCCAAATGCGGCGCGGGCGAAGAAGGGCAAGGTATCCATGAAGAAGAACAAGGCGGCGGACGACTCCTCTAGGCCATTGAGGGAGAAGCTTCCAGGGCATGCGACGGACGCGGCGGCTACCGAAGTGCCGACGAGCTCATTTGTTGAGTTGCCGGCCAACGCGCACAAGGTGTTCGATGAACTGCCCCCAAGGTATAAAATTTCGCCAACTTTTTGTTGTTGTTGTTTTTTGAATGCATACATATGGATAGCTTATTTGCTTCGTTGTATATACTTTGTAGTTTCAATGATGAGGCATATATGTCAACTATGGATGTTGGCTCCAACAATTCTCATTGGTCTCAAACCAATGAGATGCATTTCGATGATCATGAGTTTGAGGTGGACGAGGATGGTGAGGGCATCGTCGATGCATCAAAAGGAAGAGGGGCAAGTACACCATGGATGAAGACATCCTGCTATGCAATACTTGGTTGCAAGTGTCGAGGGATCCCTCCATTGGAGGTGATCAAAGTAGAGATGCATATTGCCTCCAGATGAAGGAACACTTTGATGTACACAACAAAAGTGGAATTGAACGCTCCGAAAGATCTCTTCGCTCCCGGTGGTCGACAATCAACCGAGATTGTCAAAGGTGGGCTACCGCACTTAAGGCGGTTGACAAGTTGAACCCAAGTGGAACTAATGATATAGATTGGGTAAGTGCCATTTGCTTCCATGTTCATCATGCTTCTTCTTGGTGTTTGTAGTGCTAACTTGTTTTTTTGTATGTAGCTCAATATTGCACAAAATTTGTTCAAAGGAGAGGAGAAGAAGACCAAGAAAGGGGAGATCAAGAAAGGGAGACCATTTACCTTGCCTCATTGCTATGAAGAATTGAAGGATGATGAGAAATGGAAGCCCCATGATGCTATCGATGATGATGATGATGATGATGAGAGCAACAAATGCAAGAGAATTATTGATTTGGATGATGATGAGGAGGAGGCATCAAGTGATAACGGCAAGAGAAGCCCTACACCAAACTCGGTTTCATACTCTAAGCCAAAAAGACCGGATGGGTGCAAGAAAGACGCAAAAGAAAAGAAGAAGATGAAAGGAGATGACGAGCTAAAAAATGCTATGGAAGCTATTGTGAAAGCAAGAAAGGAAGCGAACGAGGTGAGAAAGATGGCAAGGAACCAAGATGTCGCGGCCGAGGAGAGGAGGGTGGCGGCCGAGGAGAGGAAGGTAGCATTGGAGGAGAGGAAGGTGGCCATGGAGGAGCGAGCTAGGTTGTTGGAATGGGAGAAGTACTTGTTCTTCATGGACACATCTACCCTCGATGAGAAGCAAAAGGAGTACATCCATCTTGCCCGTGAAGAAGTATTGGTCCAAAAAAGAGCCATGGTTGGCGGTGGCATGGGTGGCATGGGTGGCGGTGGCATGGGTGGCATGGGAGGAAGTGGCATTGGCGGCATTGAAGGCATCGGTGGCTTCAGAGCTACCATGGGCGGCATGAGTGGCATGGGTGGCTTCGGAGCTACCGTGGAGGCCATGGGAGGCATGAGTGGCTTCGGAGCTACCATGGGAGGCATGGGTGGCTTCGGAGCTATCATGGGAGGCATGGGTGGCTTCGGAGCTACCATGGGAGGCATGAGCTTTGCATCTCTCATGGGAAGCACGGGAGAACCTCCGGGCGGCATGGGCGGAATATCTTCCGGTGTGCCTCGTCACACACCTTCCATTGAAGATCTTGCCAACACCTTTTGAGCTCCACATGATGATGCGGCGTGTGACAATGAAGAGGAGGAGGAAGAATCGTCTTCAGATGAGGAAGATGAATCGAAAGAAGAGGTGGAAGAAGACGAGGATGAGGCATGATTGTTGATGTGCCATTCGTTTGTGTGAACTTTTATGTCATGAACTTCGTTCGAATTTTTAACTTGGTTGGATGATGTTGTGGGCATGAATTTGAACTTTTATGTCATGAACTTGTTTGGGTGATTTTAAACTATGCCATGTCTTTGTTTTCATGTTTCAAATATTATCATCCTCTCCAAAACGCAACATATGGCAAGTGTCGGTTGCTCGCGCGCGCTAAACTTTGCAGCGACCGCTGGAGCAAGCGCTTCGTGCCACGCAAAAACTCGCGAACAACGCACTCCAAACGCTTTTTTAGCGCGCCGAGCATAGCGCGGCTGTTGGAGATGCTCTTACACCAGCCTGCTCCATAATGGCATTATATAGGAAACTCCAGTGACCTGGTGTACCAGGTTTATTTTTTCAGAAGCTTTCTCACAATGTTAAAATCCCCTCCTATTAGGATGGGGTTTACACTATCCTGAAAAACCCTAGACAACTCTGCAAGGAATTTAGCTTTTCCAAAAGGTTGAGCATCACCATAAACTACTACTAAATCCCACAATAACTTATTTTTGACATCTTGAACTGTCATTTTAATGAAGCATTCCCCTTCATCCTGGGAAATCACATCCAGAGTAGTGTAATTAACCCCAAGAAGCAGCCCACCAGATTTCCCTCTAACTGGCATATGGTACCAATGAAAGTCTCTTCCAGCACAAATCCCCTACAAATCATTTCTAGAGAATTGTTCTCTCATAGTTTCCTGTAATCCCAAGAAATCAACCTTCATATCCATCACCATCTCTCTCATAAATCTTTTTTAATGTCACCTCCAAACCCTCTCATATTCCAAAACACCCCTCTCATTTTTTTTCTTAGAAGAATGTTCAGACTTTTTATTGCCAAAGTAGATTTCCTACCCGAATTTCTCTAGGTTATATTTCTATCCCCATTTTTTGATGTGAGAACATCTTTCTAAATTCCTCCCACCCTTCTACTTTCTCATTATCATCACTATCAACACCATCCCCTACTAGCTCTTCAATATCATGCTCCTCTATTTCAATCGCATGTGCATCATCCCCTACTGATGTTTGACTACAAGCTATATCATGATTTTTCTTGTTATTACTCAACCAGAGGTCTATTTTGGCTTTCTCAATCATTTCAATAAGACTGATATTATATTCAATCTGGTCAATCTCATTTCCCAAATCCACACCCACTTTCATAGCAACAATTGTGTAAGGAATCATTGGAAGACAGTAATAGGTTAGGAACATCCTTCTTACCATAATTATCCTTCTCAGCAACCCTCTTCATAGCAAGTTCCTCAATGTTACAATCCTCCTTTCCTTTGTTCCCGTCACTCCTTCTGTACATTTCCAAACTCTTGGTGTCAAGCTCACCCCTCTCTGCTTTTTTGACCAAACTCTCAAAAGACTCCTACTCCTGACTGGCATTGTAATCAACGGGCTCAATGTAACCATCTCCATAATCCCCCCCCCCCAATGCCTCCAATTGCTTGTCAATGTCATCCAAGTTATCTGAAGCTTCATGTTCCTCTTCTTCAATAGGATTTTTTCTTCTTCCTTCTCCCCAGCAGCACTTTGTGGTCCTCCAACGTCCTCAAAACTCCTCATCTTCTGTTGCAGGAGTTCATGTTGCCTTTTAATTTCTCTTTCCAGACCAACTTTCATCATCTCCACTTCTTTTCTCCTATTCTCCTCAACAGCCAGCTGAGCTGCCTATCTGGCAGCCATTTCTTCAGCCAATTGCAAACTAATAAGTATGGTTCTTTCCCCCTCTTACAAAGTGAGCACATATTTTTTCCTTACTGTGGCTGCATTCACCATGACTCCTCCCTTTCACATTTTCATTGTTAACCACCTTCTCATATTGCATCAGTGACATACTTCCTAGAGTCACACTTGTCTTATCTTGTCCATCCCCTCCCCTTTTCTGTTTTTCTAGAACTGCAAAGATTGGAGTTGTGCCATGTCGTCTACAACTTTCGAAGGGCTCCCAGGTTCACCCAGTTTTCCATGTCTCACAACTCAAAGCAGGGCATCTTCGTCTCGAGCAGCTGGTGAGCGCACTACCTTCTAATGACATTGAGTTCCAGGTTTCTTTGGAGGTGCTTGAGTATCACTCAGAGCATCTCCAACAGGTGCGCCAAACTAGCGCCGTGCCGCAAAATTCCCTGTTTTAGCGCGCGCGGCATACGTAGTCCAGCGCGCGGGCCGAAACGCAATCGCGCGCCGCTTATTTGCTGCGCCCGCTCCCGCACGCTGGACTCTCGCGTGCTCGCTCGCACCTCCCACCCCCCATCCAGCCGCGCCGCCGCCACCGACCGCGCCAGCCGGAGACCGTTCCGGCACTTCCCCGGCCTATCCCCGCCCCCCGCGCGCGCTGGTCCTCCGACGAACAGCGCCCGCGCACTCGCTGCCGCTCGGCACCCGCAAGGTGTTCGACAAAACGCCTAGAAGGTATGTATTGCTCAAAAGCCATGAATTTCGTGCATGTTGATTGTAGTTTTTTCTATTTAATAGCATTGTATTCAACATTGTAGATGAGTTCGTCGTATGATTCTTCCGAAGAAGAATTTGATATGGAAGAGGAGGAGGATCTTGCAATGATCCTAGCTATGCATATTAAAAAAAACCGAAGCACGATGGTTCGGTTATGGGTTGGCAGAAAATTTGGAGGGATAGGATCGATGCCCACAACAGATTGATCGGGCATTATTTTGCAGAGAATCCCACATACCTCGAGTCGTATTTTCATCGCCGGTTTAGGATGAGCACCGAGTTGTTCAGGCGCATTGCAGAGAAATTAACGAGCCATGACTGCTTTTTTCAGCAAAGGAGGAATGCCGCCGGAGAGCTCGGGCATAACACCTTCCAGAAGGTGACAGCCGCTTTGCGTATGTTGGCATACGGTATACCAGCTGATCTAGTTGATGATCACTTGGCTATGGGTGAGAGCCAAGCCATCATGTGTGTCAAGCGCTTCGCAGTCGGAATTGTGCAAGTGTTTGGCGAGGATTATTTGAGATCTCCCAACGCTGAAGACGTCGCAAGGCTTTTGGTGATGAACAAAGCTCGCGGCTTTCCTGGCATGCTTGGCTCAATATATTGCATGCATTGGAGTTGGAAGAATTGTCCAAAGGCATGGCATGGGCAATTCCACGACCAAAAAAAGGGTTCCACTATAATCCTTGAGGCGGTGGCCGATCAAGAGACTTGGATTTGGCATGCATTCTTTGGAATGCCTGGATCTTTGAATGACATCAATGTTGTCAACCGGTCACCACTGATGAGTAAGATTGCAAATGGGGAGTTACCACTGGTGCAGTTTGTAGCAAATGACCGTACATACAACTATGGCTATTATCTAGCGGGTGGCATCTATCCAAAGTGGCAAACCTTTGTCAAGCCGTTGAAAAAGCCAGAAGGTAAGAAAGAACTTGATTTCCACAATGCTCAGGCGGCGGCTAGAAAAGATGTGGAGAGAGCTTTTGGAATTTTGCAAGCCCAATTTGCTATTGTGAGAGGACCGGCTAGATTTTGGGATCAGAAGATGATTTGGTACATAATGCACGCTTGTGTGATCATGCACAACATGATCATCGAGAATGAGCGTGGCCAAGATGTAGACTACTCTCAGTATGAGCTCTTGGGTATCCCGTGCGAGTGCGACGGAGGGCTGAAAGGGTGGCCCGTTTTGTTGCCTCCTATCATGTCATTCGACGTCCCGCAGCGCATAATGATCTTGAGAAGGATCTCATTGAGGAGTGGTGGGCATGGAATGGACGACAAAGAGCATCATGATTTGTACGTTCGTTATTGTATTGTTAAACTATTTATTATTGCACAATTTGTTGTATTGAACGATAAACTGTTTGTTTGAGTTGTAATAAACGAAATTGAACTATTTATTATTGTTTCTTTTGATCTTTTTGCTTCTGTTTTCAAATGCATATGTTGTTTGTGCGAGAGTCGCGCGCGCTACATTTTTGCGCGCTGCTGGAGGGCGCGCGCACGCTGCATTTTAGCGCGGCTGCTAGAGCCAGCTCTGCGCGCCGCGCCAAACCAAGCGATGCGCGCGCGGCAAATCTGTTTTTTACTCGTGGCACGTCCGGCTTCTGTTGAAGATGCTCTCACGCAAGACGACCAACAAGATGGTGCGACAAGGACTAATCCACTAGACAGGGGCACCAGTCGATGACACCACCTGGGAAGACCTTGAAGATCTCCACCGGCGCTTCCCACGAGCTCCAGCCTGGGTGCCACTGCAGATCATATGCCAATGCGACAAGCACACCAGGCGTAAGACGGTGAGCCAAGGCCTCACACACTGGTTGCACTCCACAACAGACAAAGCCACCTGGTAAGACATCGATCGCCTCGGGCAACACTTTCCCGATGCTCCGGGTGTGGATATGTCGGAAAAGGAGAGGGGATTGTCAAGGAGTCATCGAGCGTGTAACTGACACTGGTTCTTGTATTAGGGAGTGTTGAATCCTAGTTTCCTCTATCACACTAGATTCAGAGACCAAATGTTCAAAGTAGAATTCAGAGTTTCTCACAGAACCAATATACAAGATCGTTTTATTGCTATCTTCTACTAAAAGAATAAAAAGGTTCGACAGTTACCTAGTGCAAGTGTAACTCTAGGATGCAGATATGGAACCTAAAGGGCACCCTCCCACCCTTCTTGTTAGTTCTCAACCAAATGAACTAATTTTTCAAGTGAGGTGAATTCTAAAATTTTAGTTCATTTAGTTGAACTGAGTAGGGTCGGAGGGTACTTCCAAATTTACAAACTCTCAGGTTTGTCGGCATGGATGGATGCAGCCTCAGATTGACACGACCTCGCGCGCTTAGAAGCCAAAGCATACTAAGAGACTCGGCCGCCGGTAAGACGCGACGCCGTCCTTCCCAGGTGCCGGAGCCGTGGCTGAGCTTGCCGTCGCAGCCCAGCACAGCAGGTGCTTGACGCCTGTCCTCCTCGTGCTCCTCTGCGGTGGCCTCCTGCTCGCCTTCTTCGCGAGCTGCGAGCTGTTTAGGTTCGTCCTCCGAAGCGGCGAGAGCGACCTCGCGCGGCGGATGGGCCTGCTGGGCAGTGGCGGGGCGCCGTCCCGGCGTACCTTGTCCAGCGCGGCGGCGAACGGGTCGAAGTCCCTGTGCCTCGTGCTGCTCGTGAACGGGCTCCACGACGGCACCATGCACAGTTGCGCCTGCGGGGTCGGCGAAGCGGCGGCGGAGGACGCGGCGGACCAGTCAGCCGGATGCTGCAGCCGCGGCGGCAGCTTCAGAGGGAGCTGCGCGCCACCGCGCAGCAGCTGGCGGGCGCACGCGCGCGGCTCCGCGCTGTCATTGCCATCGCCGACGCTCTTGGCGCCAGCCGACGCAAGCTCGAAGCCATCGCTGCTGTCTTCGTGGCGGCAGTACTCCTCCCAGGTGGGGACGTCGAAGAAGAGGTAGAGCGGCGCGCTGTGCGAGAGCGACATGATTGAAGCGGCGAGGTCCTCCATGAGCTTACTGGCGCAGGATGTGATTGGAGTGGAAATGATGCCTGAATATATAGGTGAACAGGTCCGTAATGGTGGCCTTCTTTCCTGCTCAAGAAAAAGAGTTTTTTGACCGGAACTGGTTACGTCGCAGCCCAATGATTGCTATATCCAGTGAATGCAATGCACTTGTGAACTACTCAACTTGTTGCCTAGGCAAGCTCTCTGTCTAACGTATGTGTTATCCCAACGAGCACCCGCGCCAACTCAACACGTCGAAAATTCATACGTGTGGGCTATGGTGACGAACGTGACGGCGACGACGATGGCAAAACTGATATTTTTATCGACGTACCGCGCGTTGCCAGCAGCCATGCGGTTACCAAACACCCACGCAAGCAGAGGTTGCACACGAACGAAGCATTGGGCTGCAGCCCCAGAAATGTGGCGCGAAATCTGGAAAGGATGACGGTATTTTATCAGCGATTTTTGCTTGCCGATGGTTTCTATCTTATATCTCAGACACGAACAATGTGGTAATTTGACGGGCACGCAGAATGTCAGGTTGTTTCTTCACACGAACGCAAATCTTAGATTGGTAGCTGCTGGGGGGAAATCATGTACGGCTTAGTTCTTGTGTAATAAATTGGGTACTTCTTTTGAAATCCAGGAACATTTTTTAAATTCACGCGGGGAAATCTCTCGCTAACCCACTCCATCCAAAACCTGTAGATTTGCATGAAGTTCCGTCAGTAGTTTAGGTTGCAATGGGAATAGGGCTAGATCCGCTAAAGTGAATGTTCACCGGTGTTTTTTTTCGATCATCCAAAGCCGTAAATTAAAGGGTCATGCCACGTTTCCCTCAATATACACTCAGAGGGGGCTCGCTCTAGAAACCATTGTTGTCTGCATAAGACAATACTACCTCCTTTTCGATTTATAGGGCTCAATTCAAAAATCTCACCAACCAGTGGTGAAATAATTTTCGTGGTTTGTAAAAGCACTCAATTAATGCGCTCGTTTTTCTCAAAGAATCGTGTTTACCAATGCATTAATTGCAATGCATGCATGCATGAAGTACATGCATTGGTCAAGTTTCTCATAATCCTTGCATGCAATTAATTAATGCACCTTGAAATCTAAGCATGTGATGGGAACAATCGAATTGAGACTTATAAAACGGGAAACAATTTTTTTGAGATAAACCCTATAAACCAGGAAGGAGAGAGTACATACAACGCAATCAATGCATCACTTCGTATCCCGGATAAGGACTCCGCTTTAAGTTAAATCCGGGAGCTTTCTAGGCCCATTCACTCTACTTAATGTACTTCGCACCATGGTCGTCTGGTCTGGACCGTGCCGCGGGAGCGCCAAGGTGATCAATGATAGCAATGTATTTTTTTTTTCAAATCCATAAACATTTTATTTACATTGGATTTGGATAATTGCGAGAATGAACATTTTAAATATCATCTCTACCCTTTTTTAGTTTTCCTCCCTCTTTGTTTTTGTCTTTGCTTCTTGGGGGGGGGGCATGCACGTTTTGTCCTTCGACGTGTTGCGCTGAATAGAACCTCCTGCGCATGTGGGTTATTTTGCTGGAGGGGGGAGGGGGCTGGTTTTCTACTTCGCGTGTCCATGTAACAGCCCCGGGTTTCCCCCAAATTAAAAAAATAGAATTTCATGCCATTATAATTTTCAAACTACTTCAAAACTATTGATAATTTCCAAAATATATTTCTCAGACCTATTGCTATTTTATCAAAATGCTTTTCTTTCTTTTGGGTTTTGATCAAATCAATTTCTTTCTGGTCTTCCTTTTCAAGGGAGGCCTCCAAACTTAGCGCATAATCTTTTCAGTCCATTATAAAGCATTCCCCAAAGTTTCATATTCCTGGCACACTTCTAGATCACACCTCTAGTTCAAATCTAATTCTTGCTTTCCTCTCTTTCAAATTCAAAGTTAATTCAAAACTTTTGAATTTCTTATTCGAACTTGAAAATATCAAAATAGCCACATGGGAAATTTCAGCCCATTTGGAGCTTACTTGAGTCTCCAAAAAAAAATTCCATCCTCTTTTCTATTTTCCAGTTTTGAAATTGGGAAGTCATTTTTGGCAACAACCCTAACCGGCCCACCTGCCTTTCCCGCACATCTCGTAGGAGCCAGCTTGACAGTCCCAACTCCTCCCTCCCTCTCTTTCCCTGTTTCACTTAACTCAGGCAACCC
Organism: Aegilops umbellulata; assembly: GCA_032464435.1. Taxonomy (NCBI): domain Eukaryota; kingdom Viridiplantae; phylum Streptophyta; class Magnoliopsida; order Poales; family Poaceae; genus Aegilops; species Aegilops umbellulata. Next base: position 55,563,416 of record CP136057.1, read on the forward strand.
AGCCCACCTAGCGAAATGTTTCGCCTTTCACTGTTCGTCATCTTCCCTAAAGACACAACATGCAATGTCGTGAACGGAGCCGGCGGTCACCTATTCCACGCCATCACCCCCTCCATATAAAACTCCTAGAGCTTCCCTAGAGTTTCCCCCAACTCTCCTCTCCTGCCCTGTGTTGCCGCCTAGGTAAGGTTGCCGCCACAGAGTCGTTACCTCGAGATAAGAGCGACACCAGGAGCACGCAGAGGACACAACAATGGCACCGCAATGAGCAACCTTCAACATAGCCTCGACCCCCATGTATAGAAACTCCGCTACCTCCCCTTCTTCCTCTATAACCACACTTATTGCAAGGTAGAGCGAAGCACCCACTCTCAGCACAACAAAACTTGAGCCGACCTAGTAGTGGAGCACCAAACGGTTTTTGTGGTTTTGTTGTTCCGGTTCTATTTAGTTTTTGTGTCCGTTTTTTTTTCAGGTTTGTTTTCATGCCGCCCTGTTAATTTTATGTTCAGTTTTACATTCTTTTCTCAAAAAATGTTTTCCTTTTTTATTTTATTGTTCATTTTTATGGGTTATTACTTTTTTCTACCATTTAACTTTACTTTTAACATTTCCTTCTATTTTTTATCTAATAACAACTCTACATAATCCTTGTTTAAAACTACATTAATTTTTTTCAAGATTTCTACTTTCCCTTTGTCACACCGTTACTCTAAACATAAACCTTTAAAAAAATACATGAATTTCTCTAAAATGTATGAACATTAATTACAGTTTTAAACAGACATTTTTCTTGTATGCTCCATTCTCTTTTGAAATAGCATATACAGTTTTTCTAGAATGTACAAACATTTCACTTAATTATAAGAATACTTTTAAAATGCAAGAAAAAATATTTAATTACATGAATATTTTTTAAACATTTCCGAACACATTCTTAAACTACATGAAATTTTTCAAAATATCCGTGACTAGTTTTCAAATGTGTAGTCAACTTTTATACATGATGAACATTTTCTAAGACACGACACATATTTTCTAGATACACGGTGAACACCTATGAATACACATAGACATTTTACCCAGAAAAAAAATACATGGCGATCGTTTTTCAAATTCTTGATGACCATTTTAAATAATTTATGAAAATTTATAAATAACTGATAAATATTTTGTAAACAGGCGATTAACATTTTTAATACGGGATGAAACATTTTTGTAGACAACTTATTTGCAAAATATAAATAGTTTACCAAATATATTCTTTTTAGAATACCTCAATAAACACACACGCGCGCGCGTGCGCACACACATGCACGCACACACACACACACACACACACACACACACACACACACACACACACACACACACACACACACACACACACACACACACACACACATTAAAAAAAATAGAACACACGTAAATGAATCCACACTATGGTGCCTGGTTTTTGCCTGCTACACAAACGACATCTTGTGGATCGGTCCACTGCGAAGGCTTTTCTAGCTCGCACGAGCGGCGGATCCTATATGCCGCTCGTTTGTGGAAAATAGAAGTGGCTCTGGTTTTCTCGATTTATTTCCGTTTCCTTTTTTGTCTGTTTTTTTCTTTCTTTGTTCACTGTAAAATTTTTCTTGTCTGGTTTTGTTTCCGGTTTTCGGGTTTTCTGTTTTTGATTTACATTTTTCTTTTTTATTTTTCACTTTGGAGATTTGGGTTTCTTTTGTTTTTTATGATTTTCTCTTTACATATTTGATTGTCTATAGTTTGTGTAATATACGTTGAACACTTCCCTTATATACGGTAAACATATTTCAAACAAATGGAAAATTTTGTAGTACACGGTGAATTTTTTCAAACACACATCAAACTTTTTTTTAAAATATATGAAGCAATTTTTTAATATAGATTGAACATTTATTAACATGTGATGAAATTTTATAATTTTATGGTGAATAGTTAATAATACAACGTAAGCACTTTTTTTAATATACACTAAACTTTCTTTTAAACACATATGAAAAATTTCATAATTTTAATTTTTTATTTTTATTAAATTTAAATATCTAGAGCCTTGGCGCAGTGGTAAAGCTGCTGCCTTGTGACCATGAGGTCACGCGTTCAAGTCCTGGAAACAACATCTTACAGAAATATAGGGAAAGACTGCGTACAATAGACCCAAAGTGGTCGGACCCTTCTCCGGACCCTGTGCAAGCGGGAGCTACACACACGGGGCTGCCCCTTTTTTATCTAGCTCGACAAAATAACCGCTCATTTTTGGGTGAAAACCTGACTAAAAAACCACTGAGATTTTTTTTTAAAAAAATCTGGTCATGGGCAACGTGGGCCGACCCATTTGCCCTAGCTTTTGGTGCAGCCTACCCTATTTGACACCCATGGGCATCCAATAGGATGTCCCCCATAAGTACTACTCCCTCTATTCCAAAATATAATGTGTCCTTGGTTTCCGTGCTTCAACTTCGACCATAAATTTAATCAAAAAGACCGACTGCAGCGCGAGCAAAAAGTATACCAGTGAATTTGTATTCAAAAGAAGTTTTCAATTATATAATTTTTGCTCATGTCGCAGTCAGTCTCGTTGGTTAAATTTATGGTCAAAGTTAAACCTCAAAAAGCGCGGACGCACTATATTTTATAATGGAGGGAGTATTACTAATAGAGGAGATAAATAAACAATAAGGTGGTGAACTATAAAAAGAAAATATAATACCAGTTAACAGTGCAACAAACCCGCTGACAGAGGCAATGGGCCACAACCTATCTTACATTTCTCTCCCATTGGATAATGAGGAGTCGATTATGCGTCAGCGCCAAAGCCAAGATAATGATTTAATGTACGGGAAAAATCTCTTGTCTATGGAAACTGACCCTTTTTCGACTCCCCGTCGCGATAATTTTAATCCCTTCATATTAAATTTCTAGAAACTGACCCTTAACTCCATTTTTTTACCATGTCCTCGACTGCATTTTCTCTTTATTCTCGTATGTCGCCATCGAGAGTGCATTTATGTCTCGCCCGATGCGAGTCCCAAATCATTCTCACCTACACTTCATTGCTCATGGGTCACTGGTGGAAAAATGGCCTTTGGTCGTGGTTCGCAACTGCCATTAGTCGCGGTTGCGCAACCGCGACAAAACAGGCGGGACTAAAGGCCCCCCCCCCCTTTAGTCGCGGTTGCTTAAGAACCGCGACTAAAGGCCCGTCCACGTGGGCGCCAGGTGGCCGTCGGGGCGGAGGACCTTTAGTCGCGGTTCTTCTGGCCAACCGCGACTAAAGGCCGCCGCAGGTTTAGGGTTTTAGCCCCCCCCCCCTAAATCTGCCCCCCTAAACCTGTTTTCTGTTTAATTTGTATTGTTTTATTTCTTTTATGCTTTATTTTAATTTTGAAGGAGTTTCACATATTCTACGCTACTACATACATGCATATGAATGTACAATTTCAAACAAATTTGAAATTAGAACCAAAAAGAATTCAAGAGAAATATACAGTATATATTAAATATCATCGGATGACCATATACAATTTTGAACAAGTTTCCATACATAATTTAATGCATATAAAGTTCTACGTCCTCGTAATGGTGTTCTCCTTTAGGATGGAGGACTTCCCTCCTGAACCATCCAGCTAGTTCCTCTTGAAGTGGTCGGAAGCGAGCTTCTGGACTAAGCATCATCCGGAGGTTATTCCTCTGAGCATTGGTATCACTCGGAACCCGCTCAGAGGTGTATCTCCGGATCATCTCACAGACATAGTATCCACATAGATTGGTCCCCGCTGGCTGAATATCCCCACCATTCTTAGCCTTTGACTTTTTGAATTCTAGCTCTTTTTTGAATTCACCGACCTTTGTATCTACGAACCGTCTTCAAACCCTACGAGGCAAAGAAAATTAAATGAACAAGAGAGTTATTAGTTACTTGATATTAGGAAATGAACGAAATAGGCCGATCGATATAGAGCGCAAATAAATGAAAATAATTACTTCTGCAGCATTCTTCTCATGTCGCCCCAAAGCTTTGGATCCATATTCAGAGAGTCGTGGACGAGACATTCTGAGGTGTCAACTTTAATTACTAGCAGAATCCAGTGGAACCTGCGGACACGATACATGCACAGTACGTCATGCATAACTCATCGATTAGCCGGCCACATACCATGCATGGAGTAAACAAAAGAGAATGTGCTCAAGACAGAAACACTCACCCAAAATGGTAAGGAAATAGAATATCACTTTTGAGTTCCTGCTTTGTAAGAAACTGCCACAGGTCTGCCTCCATGTCGGCGGGGTGATGCCGCAACACATATCCATTAACGATGTGTGGGTCAATGAACCCAACATCATGGATGTTCCTTACTCTGCATTCCTTAATCTTCATTCTGCATGTATAATAGCGGACACAACAATATAGTTAGGACATATATATAGTGCAGGCAATATGAACGAGATGGGGTAGAAATAAATCACTTACAGAACATAGCAACTGATGATAGATTTGTCGAGCTCGCGCAGATTGAAAAGCTGGAACAATTCACTCAGATGAATTTGTACATAGTAATGTTTGAAGTGATGCTCATATCTAACTTCCGCATAAATATATTCTTTGGCGTTTTTATTTTTTATGTAACCCTTGTACCATTTCAGCAGACCTTTCATTTGTGGAGGTAGATCCTCTTCCTGCGCAGGCTCGACGAGAGGCCCATTCTTCACATATGTAATTACTACCTCCTCACTGGCGCCTCATCAAGGCCTAACAGTTCACGAAGAGTAATACCTAAGTTGGCCGCTTGTTCTCTGGCACTCGTTATAGTCAATCCATGTGCTGCCGCAGCTGCTATGATATCGGGGTCATCCGGACCGGCGGCTTTCACTATAAGCGGGGCAATCGATTGTTTACTTTGTTCCCCGAGCTGGGCAACTCGATTCCCGCTTTTTTTACTTTCTAATTCCGTTTTCTCGGCCTCCTCCAAGGCTTTGTTCTCCTGGTTCTCCGCCCGCTCTTTCTTCTCCTTCAACATGAGTGCCTGCCTACGAAGTTCACGTGCATAGTCGTCAGGCAGATTCTTTGCGGCTTGGGACGGTGTGCTCAAAAATGACTTAGCCCACTTCTTTTGCTCATCAGAAAATACTGGCTTGGGCTCGGGCTCTCTTTTCTTCTTGCAGTCCGCCTTCCATTTCTCAAGATCAGCAGCCGCGGTCGCGGCAGTTTCCTCGGCACTACGTTCCCAAGGCCTTGTGGGGAGAGGCTTCAGTGATGGCTCCGGTACCTTTGTGGTCTTAGGTACATAAGGGTCCAGGTTAATAATCCAGGACTGCTTCTGCTTCTTTGCCGGAGGTGGATTGGGGGGCGGCGTCTGATCACCCGCCGGACGAGGACTGGGGGGCGGCGTCTGATCACCCGCCGGACGTTGTGGACTGGGAGGCGTCGGCTGACGTGACGGAGGTGTAGGTGAACCGCCACCACCACCACCACCACCACCACCACCACCACCACCACCGCCACCGCCACCACCACCACCGTAGGGGGGTGGACTTGTTGTCCTTGGCGCCTCGCCTGGAAACTTGATAAACTTCTTTTGCCATAGAATGAAATGGCGCTTGACATCTCCAAGTCTTTTCTCCCCTTCAGGTGTAGCAATGTCAATCTCCAGGTCCTCAAACCCTTGGATTATGTCCTCCACCGTGACACGAGCATAGCCATCTTGAATGGGGTTGTTGTGGTGGAGTGCTCCAGGTAAACATGGTAAAGCACTGCCGATGGCTACCTTCATGGACATGTTCCCGATAGGATAATACAGATGACATTCTTTCCTCTCCTTTATATCATCCACGGGGTAGCGAGGAGGCTCCGGTGCAGTAATTTCGACCACCAGAGGCTCCGGTGCAGTAATTTCGATCGTCGGTGCATCTGCACCAGCCGGTGGGGCCTCCGTGGAAGCCACGCTGCTTCTCCGCTGCTGGCTTCCGAGATCCGCTGGATGATCTTCATGCTGCGCCCAAGCTGCATCTCTTTCGGCTACTAGTACACTCATGGTTTTCTTCATCACATCCATTTCCGATGCCAACCGCGCCACAACATCTGCTTCCCGATCCATCTTTCTCTTACGGCTTCTGTAACCGTACGGGTCATCGTTCTGGGGGAACCCTATTTTCCACGGAATGTGCCCCATGCCTCGTACATGTCCTCCGTGTTCAGGATTCCCGAGGGCTTTTGTCAGTGCGTCGTTCTCTCTGTTGAACTTGATCTTCCCCTCTTGAGCATCCCTCATTGCGTCAATAAGGGCTTGGGTGGGTTTAATTATTTTGCCCTGGTAAACACACTCCCCTGTCTCCGGGTTCAGCGTTCCCCCATGCCTGTACCACCAGCTTTTGGCCCTTGGGTCCCATCCCTCCGTACCTGGACGGATTCCTCGCGCCCTCAGCTCGTTCTCCATCTTCTCCAACCTAGGCTGCCAAAGGCGATACCCTCCTGGCCCCATAATATGATTGTACTCCTTCTTAGCCGCATTTTCCTTATTTTTTTTCGATATTTGAATGAACTGCTCCGATTTCTTTTGCTTCACAAATTCTGGCCAATCATGTTTCAGTTTCTCATATTGTCCTTTGAAATTCGGAGTCTTGTTCTGCTTGACAAAGTCATGGGCTAGATTTTGCTTGAATTTCCGGAATGCGTCGGCCATCTTACGAAGAGCGAACTGTTTGACTAGCCTCCTCCTCTCCTTATTTTCCTCAATCTTGTTACCCTCCTCATCGAATTTGTTGTATTCCGGAGGTAGAACGAAATGTTCCATAAGCTTCTTGAAGCAATCTTTTTTTGTTCTCTTATCGACAAAAGTGAAACCAGCAATTCGTGCCTTCTTTGGCTCATTCCACTCCTGGACGGTGATCGAGACGTTGTCTCTAACAACGGCTCCGCATTGGCTGACAAACTTGGTGGCGTTCTTACGGGGCTCCAGCGGCCTGCCGGTTGCACTATCGACAACCTCGATGGTGCATGTTTCTCCTTGTTTCATCGTCTTGGTTGCGCCACGCTTTGACGACGTACTCGATTGTTTCGACGATCCGGCCGAGGGCTAAAATAAGAAAGAGAGTCGCGCACGTTAGTACACACATATTTATTCAAATCAGTTAGTTTGTATCACCAGAGGCTCAATGTATATATATACCTCGGCGCCGGAGGTGGTTGCTACTTCCATTTGAAGATCGTCGTTTATCGACGTTTGTTCGGCATCATCTTGCTGACGGCGCCCTTCATCTTCACCGTCAAGGTTCAGATAAGAAGAGATAACATCTTCTTCTTGTCCGGTCGGCACATATAGAATATCGCCGTTTATGATGCCGAACATATGTGCTTCACCGTCCGGATCATAGTTGTCCATAATCGGGTCAGCTCTATCGTCCGCCATTATGTCAGTCCTGAAAACATGTAGTAAAAACAAATTAATTAAGTGAAGAAGGGGGGCGGTGGCGGTGGCGGTGGCGAAAGGGCGGTGGCAAAAGGAGGGGGCGAGGAAGGGGTGGGAGAGGGTGTCGCGGTAGAGCGCGAGACGGGGCGGCAGACGACGGCGTCACGGAGAGGGAGGCGAGGACAACACACATGTATAACCCTCGCCATTTGGTTAATTATCAAATTTTACGTTTTTTTGTTAATTATCAAGTTTTAAGTTACTTTTTTTCTTCTTCCTTTTTCTTTCTTCTTTCTTTTGGTTTTCATTTTCTCTTCTTCCTTTTTCTTTCTTGTTTTTTCTTCTTCCTTTTTCTTTCTTCTTTCTTTCTTCTTTCTTTCTTCTTTATTTTTTTCTTCTTCCTTTTTCTTCTTTCTTTTTTTCTTCTTCCTTTCTTTTTCTTCTTCCTTTTTCTTTCTTCTTTTTTTCTTCTTCCTTTTTCTTTCTTCTTTCTTTCTTCTTTCTTTTTTTCTTCTTCCTTTTTTCTTCTTCCTTTTTTTTCTTCTTTCTTTTGGTTTTGTTTTGTTTTCATTTTTTTCTTCTTCCTTTTTCTTTCTTCTTTTTTTCTTCTTCCTTTTTCTTTCTTCTTTCTTTCTTCTTTCTTTTTTTCTTCTTCCTTTTTTCTTCTTCCTTTTATCTTCTTCCTTTTTTTCTTCTTCCTTTTTTTTTCTTGTTTCTTTTGGTTTTGTTTTGTTTTCTTTTTTTTTCTTCTTCCTTTTTCTTTCTTCTTGTTTTTTTTCTTGTTTCCTTTTTGGCAGGGGCGGCGGGCAGGGGCGGGCAGCGGGCGGCGCGCGGGCGGCGGCGGCGGCCAGGGGCAGGGCCAGGGGCAGGGCCAGGGGCGGCGGGCGGCGGGCAGGGGGGCGGCGGGCGGCGGGCAAGGGCAGGGCAGGGCAGGGGCGGCGGCGGCGGCGCGCTAGGGCAGGGCACGGGCGGCGGCGGCGCTCACTCGGGGCGGAGGCGGCGGCGCTCACTGGGGGCAGGGCGTCGGCGTCGGGGCAGGGCGTCGGCGTCGGCGTCGGGGCAGGGCTTCGGCGTCGATCGGCGTCGGGGCAGGGCTTCGGCGTCGAGAGAAGAATGGGAAGTGGCGGAAACTGCTAAGTGCATTATATATAGACAGACCTTTAGTCGCGGTTGGTGTGGCGGACCGCGACTAAAGGGTAGCTTTAGTCGCGGTCCGCCACACCAACCGCGACTAAAGGGTAGCTTTAGTCGCGGTCCGCCACACCAACCGTGACTAAAGGGTTTTGGCGCCGCTTTCGTTCCCGCGCAGAAAGAGCCTTTAGTCGCGGTTGGGGAGGCGGACCGCGACTAAAGCTACCCTTTAGTCGCGGTCCACCTCCCCAACCGCGACTAAAGGTCTGTGCTGGAACTGGCACGGTGCGGTGGGATGTTTAGTCCCACCTCGCTAGCCGAGAGGCTTCGACAGTGGTTTATAAGCGCGGCTGCGCTCACCACTTCGAGCTCCTCTCAAATGCAGGCTTACGGGCCTATTCTGTTACTATGAGCCTGTGGGCCTACTAGGCCTTCTGCGGGCCTGAATCCTGGCCGAATAATGGGTTTCTAGTCGTATTCAGGCCGTGGTGGCCCAGTAGGTGGCATATTTTTTATTTTTTGCCTTGTGTCCCTGCTTGCTTACGATTGTGCCGTATATAAAAAAAATCAGAAAAATAAAACTAATCCCTTGAAGGTTTGACAAAAGGTTTGATACATCATTCAGTTCATCGACCAAATACAAAGTTTGGTACAATAAATTATTACACATCAATTCTTCCCTTGTGTCCCTGCTTGCTTACGATTGTGCCGTATCCATGGAGCATCCTCATCATTTAACTTAATGCTTGGGTCGGTGTTCACTTCGAAGGGAGGAATTTCAGCAAACATATTATAATCTTCTGACATGTCTGTCTTGTCCTCCACTCCCACGATGTTTCTTTTCCCTAAAAGAACAATGTGGCGCTTTGGATCATCGCATGATGTACTGATCGTTTTCTTATCTTTCCGTTTCCTCGGTTTGCTACTCATGTCCTTCACATAGAAAACCTGAGCGACATCTTCCGCTAGGACGAATGGTTCGTCAAGGTAACCAAGATTGTTGAAATCCACCATTGTCATTCCGTATTGCTGGTCCACCTTTACCCCACCTCCTGTTAGCTTGAACCATTTGCACCGGAACAAAGGGACCTTAAAGGAGGGTCCATAGTCAAGTTCCCATATCTCCTCTATGTAACCATAATATGTGACCTTTTGCCCATTCTCGGTTGCTGCATCAAAGCGGACACCACTGTTTTGGTTGGTGCTCTTTTTATCTTGGGCGATCGTGTAAAATGTATTCTCATTTATCTCGTACCCATGGAAAGTCGTTATAGTCGAAGATGGTGTCTTGGCCAACATGTACAACTGATCTACAACATCATTGTCATTCATTAAATGTTTTCTCAACCAACTGCCGAAAGTCTCCATGTGGGCCTTCCTAATCCAGGATTCAGGCTTCCCCGGGTTGTCCGAGCGTAAAATATTCTTGTGTTTCTCAAAGTACGGAGCCACCAAGCTGGAATTGGTCAGTACAGTGTGGTGTGCTTCAGTCAGAGAATGGCCGTCCATACATATCGTTGATTTCCTTCCGATCGTGCCTTTTCCACTTAGTCTCCCCTCGTGCCGCGATCGAGGAAGGCCAATCGGCTTAAGGTCAGGAACAAAGTCAACACAAAACTCAATTACCTCCTCATTTCCATAGCCCTTGGCGATGCTTCCTTCTGGCCTAGCACGGTTACGAACATATTTCTTTAATACTCCCATGAACCTCTCGAAGGGGAACATATTGTGTAGAAATACAGGACCGAGAATGAAAATCTCTTCGACTAGGTGAACCAGGAGGTGCGTCATAATATTGAAGAAGGATGGCGGGAACACCAACTCGAAACTGACAAGACATTGGATCACATCGTTCTGTAACCGTGGTAGAACTTCTGGATTGATTACCTTCTGAGAGATTGCATTGAGGAATGCACATAGCTTCACAATGGCTACTCGAACATTTTCCGGCAGGAGCCCCCTCAAAGCCATCGGAAGCAATTGCGTCATAATCACGTGGCAGTCGTGAGACTTCAGGTTTTGGAACTTTTTCTCCGCCATGTTTATTATTCCCTTTATATTGGACGAGAATCCAGACGGGACCTTCATACTGCTCAGGCATTCAAAAAAGATGACCTTCTCTTCTTTGGTCAGAGCGTAGTTGGCATGACCTTGAAACCATTCCGGATGCCGGTCATCAGGGTCTTTCAAACGTTGCTGGTCCTGCCGTGCTTCCTTTGTATCATTTGTCTTCCCATACACGCCCAAGAAGCTTAGGAGGTTCACGCAAATATTCTTCGTAACGTGCATCACGTCGATTGCAGAGCGGACTTCTAGGACTTTCCAATATTCTAGCTCCCAGAATATAGATTTCTTCTTCCACATGGCTGCGTGCCCGTCAGCTCCCTTCGGAACTGATTGTCCGCCAGGACCCTTTCCAAAGATGACTTTCAAATCCTTGACCATATCAAATACCTCAGCACCAGTGCGTTCTGCAGGCTTCGGCCGGTGATCTGCCTTGCCGTTGTAATGCTTGCCTTTCTTTCTTACTGGATGAATTTTCGGAAGAAATCGACGATGCCCAAGGTACACGTTCTTCTTACAATTTGGCAGATGTACACTTTCAGTCTCATGTAAGCAGTGCGTGCATGCATTGTATCCTTTATTTGACAGTCCCGAAAGGTTACTAAGAGCAGGCCAATCGTTGATGGTTACGAAAAGCAACGCTCGTAGGTCAAATTCCTCTTGTTTGTGCTCATCCCACACACGGACACCAGGTCTGCCCCACAGCTGTAAAAGTTCATCAACTAATGGCCTTAGGTACACATCGATGTCGTTGCCGGGTTGCTTCGGACCTTGGATGAGCACTGGCATCATAATGAACTTCCGCTTCATGCACAACCAAGGAGGAAGGTTGTAGATGCATAGAGTCACGGGCCAGGTGCTATGGCTGGAGCTCTGCTCGCCAAAAGGATTCATGCCATCTGTACTTAGACCAAATCTTATGTTCCTTGCGTCAGCTGCAAAATCTTTGAACTCTCTGTCGATCTTTCTCCATTGCGTTCCATCTGCGGTGTGTCTCAACTCCCCGTCCGACTTACGGTCCTCTTTGTGCCATCGCAACAACTTGGCATGCTCTTTGTTCCTGAACAGACGTTTCAACCGTGGTATTATAGGAGCATACCACATCACCTTGGCGGGAACCCTCTTCCTGGGTTTCTCGCCCTCAACATCGTCACCAGGGTCATCGCCTCTGATCTTATAACGCAATGCAGTGCATACCGGGCATTCATTCAAATTCTCGTATTCACTGCAGTAGAGGATGCAGTCGTTGATGCATGCATGTATCTTCAGAACCTCTAAACCTAGAGGGCAGACAACCTTCTTTGCTTCGTACGTACTGGCGGGCAACTCGTTATTCTTTGGAAACATATTCTTCAACATTTTCAGCAAGTTTTCAAATGCCGAGTCAGCTACACCTGCCTGTGCCTTCCATTTCAGCAAATCCAGTGTGCAGCCCAGCTTTTTCAGACCATCATCGCATCCGGGGTACAACGACTTTCTGTGATCCTCTAACATGCGATCCAAATTCTCCCTATCCTTTTCAGTTTCGCAGCGTCTCCGTGCATCAGCAATGGTCCGACCAAGATCATCAACGGTCTCATCACGTGCCTCTTCTTCACCTTCACCTTCCCCTTCACCTTCCCTTTCACCTTCAGCATCCTCCATGAAAGTATCACCGAAATCAGCAAGATAGCTTTCATCGATGAAATCATCCCCTTCTTCATCTTCTTCCATTATAACCCCTCTTTCTCCATGCTTAGTCCAACAATTATAGCTTGGCATGAAACCGTGCCGAAGCAGGTGCAGGTGAACTTCTCTTGAGGAAGAGTAACCCTTCTGATTCTTACAGTCAACACATGGACAGATAACAAAACCCTTCTGCTTGTTCGCATTAGCCACTACGAGGAAATCTTTCAAACCCGTAGTGAACTCACGGGAGAGTCGGTTACCGTACATCCATTGCCGATTCATCTGCATTATTATAATATAAAATATAAAATTAACCATCATGCATTTGTTAAAATAACTAGCTATAAACAATAGAAATTAAACAATGAACAACACACATGCATATTTTATCAATGACACACATGCATGAAAGGTTCAAGTTGCTAACCGCGATCGAGGAGGAAAAAAATAAATGAGGAACCTCAAGTGTGGCTCTTGGGGCATTTCATCAAACACCTTGTGTGCATAAGAGGAACCAAAAGCAAACCTACACCCCCTTGTGAAGCTTGTGAAGAGAAGTGGCACCAAATGGCTAAGTGAGTGCGCTGAACTGGTATATATAGGGGAGGAGCTTTAGTCGCGGTTGGCCTGGCCAACCGCGACTAAAGGCCTTTGGGCACCTTTAGTCGCGGTTGGCCTGGCCAACCGCGACTAAAGCCCCTCACGTGCATCAGCTGGCCACCGAGCGCCCTGGGCCCAGGCCTTTGGTCGCGGTTCGTCTGCCGAACCGGGACTAAAGACTTCATTAGTCGCGGTTCCTACAGTTCCGCGACTAATGGGGCTGGACGGAAGCCTCTTTTTCTACCAGTGGGTCGAGCCCAACTCTGAGTAACTTTGTTGCCAGTTCAGTATGACACTACTGATTGAGTGTTGTTTTTTTCTTTTGCACAAACATCGAATGGTAGTAGGTGCAATATTTGTCTCCTTTGCTTTTTATTTACCCTATCTATATATATTTCAAAATAATCTAAAAATGATATAACATGCATGAAATATTTTAAAAAATCATCAAAAATTCAAAAGGTATACTTACAAAAAAAATCAAGCATCTCAAAAAATGGGGCATTTTTAAATTAAACGCTCTGATTTTAAAAATACTCATGACATATTGATTTTTTTTACCATTTAACAAAAAATATTAAAAAGTTTTAAAAAAATTCACATTTTTTTTATATACTCATGCGATTTTCATAAAAATCATGCGACCTTTAAGAAAATTTTATGATATATAAATAAGTGTTCGTTTCCATTTTAAAAGTTTATGAAAGTGTTGAAAGATAGGGATTTTTTTAAATGTTCATGACATAGAAACAAATGTTCGTGACTATTTCATGAATGGTTACAAGTTTTGAATAGTGCCATGAAATCTCAAAAAACATTTTCCATTTATTTGTGCATTTCTTAAATTCATTTTTTAAAAGTTTGTGACTTCTACTTTTTTTGCCATTTAAAAATATGTTCATGAGTTTTACAGAAACATGCATGGAAAATTCAAACTTTGTTCGCCCAAGTTTTTATTAAATGTTCCTGGCATGGAAGGAAATGTTTGTACAATAAAATCAGGAGGACACAAAAAGTTCTTTAATATGAAATGGGAAAAGGAAAAAGGGAGAAGAATAAAAGAAAAATGAATAAGAAATAAATCCGTTAAAAGACACACAGGAAAAAAGAGAAAAAAAATAAACGTCGAGATCTTCCTAAAACCGAGTAGAAAGTTCCAAGAACGATTGCTCATTGTACATAGAAGTTTTTTTTGCGAAGCATTGTATATAGAAGCTTCCGAAACACAAGCACAGATGACGTTGCTGGGACGGGCTAACAGGGTGGCCGTTGTAGGCGACGACTCCTTCCGTCTCACTAGCGACGGGATACAACTTTTCCGAAGAATCATTGGTGAAAATGAATTAAATGATTTCCGAGTGATTCTTCGGTTCAATGTACCCCTTTAAAAAGTGTAGTCATGATAGAGGCGGGGTGTCCGATCTTTCGATGAGATAATAACTATCGATTTGGTGAAGACAACTTTGACGATCCGATTACAAATGGGTTTCATAAGAGGTCTTGGTCTGGTTGTTGGACACAAACGAAGCACATGAAGTTGCAGTGATGACTAACTTTTAACTAAATAAAACTCAAGTCTAAACAGTGCCTTAAGGGATGTATTTATAGGGGAAAGAGAGGGAGTTTCATCCACCCTTGGTAAGGTGGGACTAAGACACCTCCTGAGTCGTCTCCCCTACAATACAGACTCTAAAAATAGCCTAAGAAGAGGTATTTTGAAATTACATGGGCCTGACCCAAAAATAAGGTGGCCTAGCACCTATAATAAGCCATGGACGAATTTTATGAACGGAAATCTTGTATATTTCGTCCATCTTCTTGTATGTCATCATGGTGGCTTCAAAGTGCAGAAATCTTCACTGGAAACTCTTTTCTTGTTCCCTTCGCGCGTTCCTTCATCTCCATGCCTTATCATGCTCCAATGTTCGTCCTTTTTGTCCATGCTAGGCCCTTCAACTGTAATCAACACAACTGTATCCAAATTAGGTAGCATCACATGTTGGGGAACGTAGTAATTTCAAAAAAATTCCTACGCACACGCAAGATCATGGTGATCCATAGCAACGAGAGGGGAGAGTGTTGTCTACGTACCCTCGTAGACCGAAGCGGAAGCGTTGACGCAACGTAGAGGAAGTAGTCGCACGTCTTCCCGGTCCAACCGATCCAAGCACCGTTACTCCGGCACCTCCGAGTTCTTGACACACGTATAGCTCGATGACGCACCCCGGGCTCCGATCCAGGAAAGCTTCGGGGAGGAGTTTTGTCAGCACGACGGCGTGGTGACGATCTTGATGTTCAACTGTCGCAGGGCTTCGCCTAAGCACTGCTACAATATGACCGAGGTGTAATATCGTGGAGGGGGGCACCGCACACGGCTAAGGAACGATCACGAAGATCAACTTGTGTGTTCTAGGGTGACCCCCTGCCCCCGTATATAAAGGAGCCAAGGGGAGGGGGCGGCCGACCAAGGAGGGGCGCGCCAGGGGGGAGTCCTACTCCCACCGGGAGTAGGACTCCCTTCTTTCCTAGTTGGAGAAGGAGAAGGGGGGAAAGAGGAGGAAGAGGGAAAGGAAAGGGGGGGGGGGCGCCGCCTCCCTTCCCTTGTCCTATTCAGACTAGGAAGGGGAGGGGCGCGCGGCCACCTCCTACCTCCTTTTCTCTTCTCCCTCAAGGCCCATGTAGGCCCAATAAACCCCCAGGGGGTTCCGGCAACCCCCGGTACTCCGGTAAAATGCCGATTTCACCCGGAACGATTCCGATGTCCAAATATAGGCTTCCAATATATCGATCTTTATGTCTCGACCATTTTGAGACTCCTCGTCATGTCCATGATCATATCCGGGACTCCGAACAACCTTCGGTACATCAAAATATATAAACTCATAATGAAACTGTCATCGTAACGTTAAGCGTGCGGACCCTACGATTCGAGAACAATGTAGACATGACCGAGACACGTCACCGGTCAATAACCAATAGCGGGACCTGGATTCCCATATTGGTTCCTACATATTCTACGAAGATCTTTATCGGTCAGACCGCATAACAACATACGTTGTTCCCTTTGTCATCGGTATGTTACTTGCCCGAGATTCGATCGTCGGTATCCAAGACCTAGTTCAATCTCGTTACTGGCAAGTCTCTTTACTCGTTCCGTAATACATCATCCTGCAACTAACTCATTAGTTGCAATGCTTGCAAGGCTTAAGTGATGTGTATTACCGAGAGGGCCCAGAGATACCTCTCTGACAATCGGAGTGACAAATCCTAATCTCGAAATACGCCAACCCAACATGTACCTTTGGAGACACCTGTAGAGCTCCTTTATAATCACCCAGTTACGTTGTGACGTTTGGTAGCACACAAAGTGTTCCTCCGGTAAACGGGAGTTGCATAATCTCATAGTCATAGGAACATGTATAAGTCATGAAGAAAGCAATAGCGACATACTAAACGATCGGGTGCTAAGCTAATGGAATGGGTCATGTCAATCAAATCATTCAACTAATGATGTGATCCCGTTAATCAAATAACAACTCTTTGTTCATGGTCAGGAAACATAACCATCTTTGATTACCGAGCTAGTCAAGTAGAGGCATACTAGTGACACTTTGTTTGTCTATGTATTCACACATGTATTATGTTTCCGGTTAATACAATTCTAGCATGAATAATAAGCATTTATCATGAAATAAGGAAATAAATAATAACTTTATTGTTGCCTCTAGGGCATATTTCCTTCAGTCTCCCACTTGCACTAGAGTCAATAATCTAGTTCACATCACCATGTGATTTAACAGCAATAGTTCACATCACCATGTGATTAACACCCATAGTTCACATCGATATGTGACCAACAACAAAAGGGTTTACTAGAGTCAGTAATCTAGTTCACATCGCTATGTGATTAACACCCAAAGAGTACTAAGGTGTGATCATGTTTTGCTTGTGAGATAATTTTAGTCAACTGGTCTGTCATATTCAGATTCGTAAGTATTTTGCAAATTTGTATGTCAACAATACTCTGCACGGAGCTACTCTAGCTAATTGCTCCCACTTTCAATATGTATCTAGACCGAGACTTAGAGTCATCTAGATTAGTGTCAAAACTTGCATCGACGTAACCCTTTACGACGAACCTTTTGTCACCTCCATAATCGAGAAACATATCCTTATTCCACTAAGGATAATTTTGACCGCTGTCCAGTGATCTACTCCTAGATCACTATTGTACTCCCTTGCTAAGCACAGTGTAGGGTATACAATAGATCTGGTACACAGTATGGCATACTTTATAGAACCTATGGCCAAGGCATAGGGAATGACTTTCATTCTCTTTCTATCTTCTGCCGTGGTCGGGTTTTGAGTCTTACTCAGCGATTTTTGCTTGCCGATGGTTTCTATCTTATATCTCAGACACGAACAATGTGGTAATTTGACGGGCGCGCAGAATGTCAGGTTGTTTCTTCACACGAACGCAAATCTTAGATTGGTAGCTGCTGGGGGGAAATCATGTACGGCTTAGTTCTTGTGTAATAAATTGGGTACTTCTTTTGAAATCCAGGAACATTTTTTAAATTCACGCGGGGAAATCTCTCGCTAACCCACTCCATCCAAAACCTGTAGATTTGCATGAAGTTCCGTCAGTAGTTTAGGTTGCAATGGGAATAGGGCTAGATCCGCTAAAGTGAATGTTCACCGGTGTTTTTTTTCGATCATCCAAAGCCGTAAATTAAAGGGTCATGCCACGTTTCCCTCAATATACACTCAGAGGGGGCTCGCTCTAGAAACCATTGTTGTCTGCATAAGACAATACTACCTCCTTTTCGATTTATAGGGCTCAATTCAAAAATCTCACCAACCAGTGGTGAAATAATTTTCGTGGTTTGTAAAAGCACTCAATTAATGCGCTCGTTTTTCTCAAAGAATCGTGTTTACCAATGCATTAATTGCAATGCATGCATGCATGAAGTACATGCATTGGTCAAGTTTCTCATAATCCTTGCATGCAATTAATTAATGCACCTTGAAATCTAAGCATGTGATGGGAACAATCCAATTGAGACTTATAAAACGGGAAACAATTTTTTTGAGATCCCTATAAACCAGGAAGGAGAGAGTACATACAACGCAATCAATGCATCACTTCGTATCCCGGATAAGGACTCCGCTTAAGTTAAATCCGGGAGCTTTCTAGGCCCATTCACTCTACTTAATGTACTTCGCACCATGGTCGTCTGGTCTGGACCGTGCCGCGGGAGCGCCAAGGTGATCAATGATAGCAATGTATTTTTTTTCAAATCCATAAACATTTTATTTACATTGGATTTGGATAATTGCGAGCATGAACATTTTAAATATCATCTCTACCCTTTTTTAGTTTTCCTCCCTCTTTGTTTTTGTCTTTGCTTCTTGGGGGGGGGGGCATGCACGTTTTGTCCTTCGACGTGTTGCGCTAAATAGAACCTCCTGCGCATGTGGGTTATTTTGCT
The DNA here is from genome assembly GCA_032464435.1 of Aegilops umbellulata. Classification (NCBI taxonomy): domain Eukaryota; kingdom Viridiplantae; phylum Streptophyta; class Magnoliopsida; order Poales; family Poaceae; genus Aegilops; species Aegilops umbellulata. The sequence goes on from CP136057.1 coordinate 55,581,804, forward strand.
GGAGGGGGGAGGGGGCTGGTTTTCCACTTCGCGTGTCCATGTAACAGCCCCGGGTTTCCCCCAAATTAAAAAAATAGAATTTCATGCCATTATAATTTTCAAACTACTTCAAAACTATTGATAATTTCCAAAATATATTTCTCAGACCTATTGCTATTTTATCAAAATGCTTTTCTTTCTTTTGGGTTTTGATCAAATCAATTTCTTTCTGGTCTTGCTTTTCAAGGGAGGCCTCCAAACTTAGCGCATAATCTTTTTAGTCCATTATAAAGCATTCCCCAAAGTTTCATATTCCTGGCACACTTCTAGATCACACCTCTAGTTCAACTCTAATTCTTGCTTTCCTCTCTTTCAAATTCAAAGTTAATTCAAAACTTTTGAAATTCTTATTCGAACTTTGAAAATATCAAAATAGTCACATGGGAAATTTCAGCCCATTAGGAGCTTACTTGAGTCTCCAAAAAAAAATTCCATCCTCTTTTCTATTTTCCAGTTTTTGAAATTGGGAAGTCATTTTTGGCAACAACCCTAACCGGCCCACCTGCCTTTCCAGCACATCTCGTAGGAGCCAGCTTGACAGTCCCAACTCCTCCCTCCCTCTCTTTCCCTGTTTCACTTAACTCAGGCAACCCAGCCCACCTAGCGAAATGTTTCGCCTTTCACTGTTCGTCATCTTCCCTAAAGACACAACATGCAATGTCGTGAACGGAGCCGGCGGTCACCTATTCCACGCCATCACCCCCTCCATATAAAACTCCTAGAGCTTCCCTAGAGTTTCCCCCAACTCTCCTCTCCTGCCCTGTGTTGCCGCCTAGGTAAGGTTGCCGCCACAGAGTCGTTACCTTGAGATAAGAGCGACACCAGGAGCACGCAGAGGACACAACAATGGCACCGCAATGAGCAACCTTCAACATAGCCTCGACCCCCATGTATAGAAACTCCGCTACCTCCCCTTCTTCCTCTATAACCACACTTATTGCAAGGTAGAGCGAAGCACCCATTCTCAGCACAACAAAACTTGAGCCGACCTAGTAGTGGAGCACCAAACGGTTTTTGTGGTTTTGTTGTTCCGGTTCTATTTAGTTTTTGTGTCCGTTTTTTTTCAGGTTTGTTTTCATGCCGCCCTGTTAATTTTAAGTTCAGTTTTACATTCTTTTCTCAAAAAATGTTTTCCTTTTTTATTTTATTGTTCATTTTTATGTGTTATTACTTTTTTCTACCATTTAACTTTACTTTTAACATTTCCTTCTATTTTTTATCTAATAACAACTCTACATAATCCTTGTTTAAAACTACATTAATTTTTTTCAAGATTTCTACTTTCCCTTTGTCACACCGTTACTCTAAACATAAACCTTTAAAAAAATACATGAATTTCTCTAAAATGTATGAACATTAATTACAGTTTTAAACAGACATTTTTCTTGTATGCTCCATTCTCTTTTGAAATAGCATATACATTTTTTCTAGAATGTACAAACATTTCACTTAATTATAAGAATACTTTTAAAATGCAAGAAAAAATATTTAATTACATGAATATTTTTTAAACATTTCCGAACACATTCTTAAACTACATGAAAATTTTCAAAATATCCGTGACTAGTTTTCAAATGTGTAGTCAACTTTTATACATGATGAACATTTTCTAAGACACGACACATATTTTCTAGATACACGGTGAACACCTATGAATACACATAGACATTTTCCCCAGAAAAAAAATACATGGCGATCATTTTTCAAATTCTTGATGACCATTCTATGTATTCACACATGTATTATGTTTCCGGTTAATACAATTCTAGCATGAATAATAAACATTTATCATGAAATAAGGAAATAAATAATAACTTTATTGTTGCCTCTAGGGCATATTTCCTTCAGTCTCCCACTTGCACTAGAGTCAATAATCTAGTTCACATCACCATGTGATTTAACAACAATAGTTCACATCACCATGTGATTAACACCCATAGTTCACATCGATATGTGACCAACAACAAAAGGGTTTACTAGAGTCAGTAATCTAGTTCACATCGCTATGTGATTAACACCCAAAGAGTACTAAGGTGTGATCATGTTTTGCTTGTGAGATAATTTTAGTCAACTGGTCTGTCATATTCAGATTCGTAAGTATTTTGCAAATTTGTATGTCAACAATACTCTGCACGGAGCTACTCTAGCTAATTGCTCCCACTTTCAATATGTATCTAGACCGAGACTTAGAGTCATCTAGATTAGTGTCAAAACTTGCATCGACGTAACCCTTTACGACGAACCTTTTGTCACCTCCATAATCGAGAAACATATCCTTATTCCACTAAGGATAATTTTGACCGCTGTCCAGTGATCTACTCCTAGATCACTATTGTACTCCCTTGCTAAGCACAGTGTAGGGTATACAATAGATCTGGTACACAGTATGGCATACTTTATAGAACCTATGGCCAAGGCATAGGGAATGACTTTCATTCTCTTTCTATCTTCTGCCGTGGTCGGGTTTTGAGTCTTACTCAATTTCACACCTTATAACACAGGCAAGAACTCTTTCTTTGACTGTTCCATTTTGAACTACTTCAAAATCTTGTCAAGGTATGTACTTTTTGAAAAAACTTATCAAGCGTCTTGATCGATCTCTATAGATCTTGATGCTCAATATGTAAGCAGCTTCACCGAGGTCTTTCTTTGAAAAACTCCTTTCAAACACTCCTTTATGCTTTGCAGAATAATTCCACATTATTTCCGATCAACAATATGTCATTCACATGTACTTATCAGAAATGCTGTAGTGCTCCCACTCACTTTCTTGTAAATACAGGCTTCACCGCAAGTCTGTATAAAACTATATGCTTTGATCAACTTATCAAAGCGTATATTCCAACTCCGAGATGCTTGCACCGGTCCATAGATGGATCGCTGGAGCTTGCATATTTTGTTAACACCTTTAGGATCGACAAAACCTTCTACTTGCATCTTATAAAACTCTTCTTTAATAAATCCATTAAGGAATGCAGTTTTGTTTATCCATTTGCCGGATTTCATAAAATGCGGCAATTGCTAACATGATTCGGACAGACTTAAGCATAGATACGAGTGAGAAACTCTCATCGTAGTCAACACCTTGAACTTGTCGAAAACCTTTTGCGACAATTCTAGCTTTGTAGATAGTAACACTACTATCAGCGTCTGTCTTCCTCTTAAAGATCCATTTATTTTCTATGGCTTGCCGATCATCGGGCAAATCCATCAAAGTCCATACTTTGTTCTCATACATGGATCCCATCTCAGATTTCATGGCCTCAAACCATTTTGCGGAATCTGGGCTCATCATCGCTTCCTCATAGTTCGTAGGTTCGTCATGGTCAAGTAACATGACCTCCAGAATAGGATTACCGTACCACTCTGGTGCGGATCTCACTCTGGTTGACCTACGAGGTTCGGTAGTAACTTGATCCGAAGTTACATGATCATCATCATTTTCTTCCTCACTAATTGGTGTAGTAGTCACAGGAACAGATTTCTGTGATGAACTACTTTCCAATAAGGGAGTAGGTACAATTACCTTGTCAAGTTCTACTTTCCTCCCACTCACTTCTTTCGAGAGAAACTCCTTCTCTGGAAAGGATCCATTCTCAGCAACGAGTATCTTGCCTTTGGATCTGTGATAGAAGGTGTACCCAACTGTCTCCTTTGGGTATCCTATGAAGACATATTTCTCCGATTTGGGTTTGAGCTTATCAGGACGAAACATTTTCATATAAGCATCACAATCCCAAACTTTAAGAAACGACAACTTTGGTTTCTTGCCAAACCACAGTTCATATTGTGTCATCTCAACGGACTTAGATGGTGCCCCTTTTTAACGTAAATGCAGCTGTCTTTAATGCATAACCCCAAAACGATGTTGGTAAATCTGTAAGAAACATCATAGATTGCACTATATCCGATAAAGTACGGTTATGACGTTCGGACACACCATTATGTTGTGGTGTTCCAGGTGGCGTGAGTAGTGAAACTATTTCATATTGTTTTAACTGAAGACCAAACTCGTAACTCAAATACTCTTCTCTACGATCAGATCGTAGAAACTTTATTTTCTTGTTACGATGATTTTCCACTTCACTACGAAATTATATGAACTTTTCAAATGTTTCAGACTTCTTATTTCATTAAGTAGATATACGCATATCTGCTTAAATCATATGTGAAGGTTAGAAAATAATGATACTTGTCGCGAGCTTTAATATTCATCGGACCACATACATCAGTATGTATGATTTCCAACAAATCTGTTGCTTGCTCCATTGTTCCGGAGAACGGCGTTTTAGTCATCTTGCCCAAGAGACATGGTTCACAAGCATCAAGTGATTTATACTCAAGTGATTCCAAAATCCCATCAGCATGGAGTTTCTTCATGCGCTTTACACCAATATGACTTAAACGGCAGTGCCACAAATAAGTTGCACTATCATTATTAACTTTGCATCTTTTGGCTTCAATATTATGAATATGTGTATCACTACGATCGAGATCCAATGAACCATTTTCATTGGGTGTGTAACCATATAAGGTTTTATTCATGTAAACAGAACAACAATTTTATTCTCTTACTTAAATGAATAACCGTATTGCAATAAATATGATCAAATCATATTCATGCTCAACGCAAACACCAAATAACACTTATTTAGGTTCAACACTAATCTCGAAAGTATAGGTGAGGGAGTCCTGGATTAGGGGGTGTTCGGATAGCCGGACTATACCTTCAGCCGGACTCCAGGACTATGAAGATACAAGATTGAAGACTTAGTCCCGTGTCCGGAAGGATCTTTTCTTGGCGTGGAAGGCAAGCTAGGCGTGCGGATGTTCGAGATCTCCTACCATTGTAACCGACTCTGTGTAACCCTAACCGTATCCGGTGTCTATATAAACCGGAGGGTTGTAGTCCGTAGGACAACCATCATCATACACAATCATACCATAGGCTAGCTTCTAGGTTTTAGCCTCCTTGATCTCGTGGTAGATCCACTCTTGTACTACCCATATCATCAATATTAATCTAGCAGGAGTAGGGTTTTACCTCCATCGAGAGGGCCCAAACCTGGGTAAAATAAAGTGTCCCTTGTCTCCTGTTACCATCCGACCTTGACGCACAGTTCGGGACCCCCTACCCGAGATCCGCCGGTTTTGACACCGACAATAGGGAGTGTACGATGATGATCATATCAATCTTGGAACCACTTCCAACTCTCATCGTCACTTCACCCTTAACTAGTCTCTGTTTATTCTGCAACTCCTGTTTCGAGTTACTACTCTTAGCAACTGAACCAGTATCAAATACCGAGGGGTTGCTATAAACACTAGTAAAGTACACATCAATAACATGTATATCCAATATACCTTTGTTCACTTTGCCATCCTTCTTATCCGCCAATCACTTGGGGTAGTTCCGCTTCTAGTGACCAGTCCCTTTGCAGTAGAAGCACTCAGTCTCAGGCTTAGGTCCCTGGCCATCAAGTCAGGTTTGGAAGCTTAAACTACACGACTGATATCCGTGGAGACTTGATCTTCGACGGGTTCGAGCCACAGCCAAGCGCGCCGCGCTATTTCGAGGGCCATGATATAGCTCTGCCTTCGAATAGCACCCTGGAGGCCGCACACGCTCCGGCCCCGATCTTTGACTCGGAGCCCGCTGCGTTCTCTGAGGATGAACGGTTGGACGTCACCTCGGGGGTTGCGATCTCAAAGGCGATCGAGCCGAATGCCAGCCCCGTACTCCGCATGGCCCAGGACTCCAAGGAGCCGGACTCTTCTCCGAACTCTGAGCCTTCCGCGCCCCCACCGATTGAATCTGATTGGGCGCCTATAATGGAGTTCACCGCCGCGGACACCTTTCGGTGATGTCCTGAATTCTCTCAAGTCTCTCTCTTTATCAGGAGAGCCCAGGCCGGACTATGGTCTGCGAGGTTGGGATTCGGACAACGAAGAAATTCAAAGCCCACCCACCACCCACTTAATAGCCAGTGTCGACGATTTAACCGACATGCTTGACTTCGGCTCCGAAGACTTCGACGGTATGGACGACGAAGGAGGAGACGAACAAGAACCAGCACCTGTAGGGCGCTGGACCGCCACCTCGTCATATGTCATATACATGGTGGATGCTCCAAAGGATGCGGATGGCGATGGAGCAGCGGAAGACGACAACTCGAAAAAACCGCAAAAACGCCGGCGCCAATGGCGCCGCTCTAAATCCCGCCACAGCAGAAACGGTGATTCCGGCACGGGAGATAATACTACCCCGGGCAGCGTCGAAGAACACCAGAACCAGCAAGATTCGGCGCAGGAAGATGGAAAAGCCAGCCCTCAGGAGAGAGCGGCAGAGCAAGAGGTTGAGGATGATAACTACATGCCTCCCTCCGAAGACGAGGCAAGCCTCGACGATGACGAATTCGTCGTACCATCAGACCCCGCCGAACAAGAGCGTTTTCAACGCAGGCTTCTAGCCACGGCCAACAGCCTAAAGAAAAAGCAGCAACAGCTTAGAGCTGATCAAGATCTGCTAGCTGATAGATGGACTGAAGTCCTTGCGGCCGAAGAGTATGAACTCGTGCGCCCCTCCAAAAATTATCCTAAGCGTAGGCCGCTGCCCCAATCAGAGGGGAAGCATATGACATGGTAGACCGGCCACCCCGTGGCCGCGACAGAGAGGCCTGTCGAGCCCTTAAGCAAGCCATGCCCCGGTGCCGCTTGAATAAGGCACGGGAAAACGAGCCAGACCTGCGAGACGTACTGGAGGATAAAGCAAAGAAAACAAGATCGATCTATGGATCGCGCGGACGCCCGACGACACGTGATGATCTTCACTCCGGACACAATAAATCCGGCCGGGCCGAACACAGCAGGCACAGCTCTTCCGAGCTGCGTCGCGACATAGCCCAGTACAGGGGTGCCGCACACCCACTATGCTTCACAGACGAAGTAATGGATCATAAAATCCCAGAGGGTTTTAAACCCGTCAATATCGAGTCGTACGATGGTACGACAGATCCGGCAGTATGGATTGAGGATTATCTCCTTCACATCCACATGGCACGTGGCGATGATCTGCACGCCATCAAATACCTACCCCTTAAGCTTAAAGGACCAGCCCGGCACTGGCTTAACAGCCTACCAGCGGACTCAATCGATTCTTGGGAGGACCTGGAAGCCGCATTCCTCGACAACTTTCAGGGGACCTATGTGCGGCCACCGGATGCCGACGACCTAAGCCACATAATTCAGTAGCCAGAAGAATCGGCCAGGCAATTCTGGACACGGTTCCTAACAAAGAAAAATCAGATAGTCGATTGTCCGGACGCAGAGGCCCTAGCAGCCTTCAAACATAACATCCGTGACGAGTGGCTTGCCCGGCACCTGGGACAGGAAAAGCCAAAAACCATGGCAGCCCTCACGACACTCATGACCCGCTTTTGCGCGGGCGAAGATAGCTGGCTAGCTCGCAGCAATAACTTATCGAAGAAGCCCGGTAATTCGGATACCAAGGACAAAAGTGGCAGGTCACGTCGAAATCATCAAAAGCGCCGTGTTAGCAGCGACAGCAATGAGGATACGGCAGTCAATGCCGGATTCAGAGGCTATAAATCCAGTAAGCGGAAAAATGTTGGAAATATGCCCTAGAGGCAATAATAAAAGCATTATTATTATATTTCCTTGTTCATGATAATTGTATTTATTCGTGCTATAATTGTGTTAACCGGAAATCGTAATACATGTGTGAATAACAGACAACAGCATGTCCCTAGTAAGCCTCTAGTTGACTAGCTCGTTGATCGATAGATAGTCATGGTTTCCTGACTATGGACATTAGATGTCATTGATAACGAGATCACATCATTAGGAGAATGATGTGATGGACGAGACCCAATCCTAAACATAGCATAAGATCGCATAGTTCGTTTGCTAGAGTTTTCCAATGTCAAGTATCCTTTCCTTAGACCATGAGATCGTGTAACTCCCGGACACCGTAGGAGTGCTTTGGGTGTACCAAACGTCACAACGTAACTGGGTGACTATAAAGGTATACTACGGGTATCTCCGAAAGTGTCTGTTGGGTTGACACGGATCGAGACTGGGATTTGTCACTCCGCTTGATGGAGAGGTATCACCGGGTCCACTCAGTAATGCATCATCATAATGAGCTCAATGTGATCAAAGTGTTTGATCACGGGATCACGCATTACGGTACGAGTAAAGTGACTTGCCGGTAACGAGATTGAACGAGGTATTGGGATACCGACGATCGAATCTCGGGCAAGTAAAATACCGGTTGACAAAGGGAATCGTATACGGGATTAATTGAATCCTTGACATCGTGGTTCATCCGATGAGATCATCATGGAGCATGTGGGAGCCAACATGGGTATCCAGATTCCGCTGTTGGTTATTGCCCGAGAGACGTCTCGGTCATGTCTGCATATCTCCCGAACCCGTAGGGTCTACACACTTAAGGTTCGGTGACGCTAGGGTTGTAGGGATATGTATATGCAGTAATCCGAATGTTGTTCGGAGTCCCGGATGAGATCCCGGACGTCACGAGGAGTTTCAGAATGGTCCGGAGGTAAAGAATTATATATAGGAAGTGCTGTTTTGGCCATCGGGACAAGTTTCGGGGTTATCGGTATTGTACCGGGACCACCGGAGGGTCCCGGGGGGTCCACCGGGTGGGGCCACCTGCCTCGGGGGGCCACATGGGCTCTAGGGGGTGCGCCTTGGCCTACATGGGCCAAGGGGAACAAGCCCCAAGAGGCCCATGCGCCTAGGGTGGGGAAACCCTAAAGGGGGGGGGGGCGCCCCCTTGCTTGGGGGGCAAGCCCCACCCCTTGGCCGCCGCCCCCCTAGGAGATTGCATCTCCTAGGGCCGGCGCCCCCCTAGGGGACTATATAAAGGGGGAGGGGAGGGGGGCAGACGCACCCTGGTCCTTGGCGCCTCCCTCTCCCTCTCCAACACCTCCTCCTCCTCCGTAGAGCTCGGCGAAGCCCTGCCGGAGTACTGCAGCTCCACTATCACCACGCTGTCGTGCTGCTGCTGGAGCTATCTTCCCCAACCTCTCCTTTGCCTTGCTGGATCAAGAAGAAGGAGACGTTACGCTGACCGTACGTGTGTTGAACGCGGAGGTGCCGTCCGTTCGGTGCTAGGATCTCCGGTGATTTGGATCACGTCGTGTACGACTACCTCATCCCCGGTCCTTGAACGCTTCCGCTCGCGATCTACAAAGTGGTATGTAGATGCAATCTCTCTCCCATGACTTGTTGCTTAGATGAACTCATAGATGGATCTTGGTGAAACCGTAGGAAAAATTTTAATTTTCTGCAACGTTCCCCAACAGTGGCATCATGAGCTAGGTCTATGCATAGTTCTCTATTGCACGAGTAGAACACAATTTGTTGTGGGCGTAGATGTTGTCAACTTTCTTGCCGCTACTAGTCTTATCTTGCTTCAGCGGTATTGTGGGATGAAGCGGCCCGGACCAACCTTACACGTACGCTTACGTGAGACCGGTTCCACCGACTAACATGCACTAGTTGCATAAGGTGGCTGGCGGGTGTCTGTCTCTCCCACTTTAGTTGGAGCGGATTCGATGAAAAGGGTCCTTATGAAGGGTAAATAGAAGTTGACAAATCACGTTGTGGCTTTCACGTAGGTAAGAAAACGTTCTTGCTAGAACCCTAATTCAGCCACGTAAAACTTGCAACAACAATTAGAGGACGTCTAACTTGTTTTTGCAGCAAGTGCTTTATGATATGATATGGCGAAAGTTGTGATGAATGATGAATGATCTATATGTGATGTATGAGATGTTCATGCTATTGTAATAGGAATCACGACTTGCATGTCGATGAGTATGACAACCGACAGGAGCCATAGGAGTTGTCTTTATTTTTTGTATGACCTGCGTGTCATTGAGAAACGCCATGTAAATTACTTTACTTTATTGCTAAACGCGTTAGCCATAGTAGTAGAAGTAATAGTTGGCGAGCAACTTCATGGAGACACGATGATGGAGATCATGATGATGGAGATCATGGTGTCAAGCCGGTGACAAGATGATCATGGAGCCCCAAGATGGAGATCAAAGGAGCTATGTGATATTGGCCATATCATGTCACGTTTATTATATGATTGCATGTGATGTTTATCATGTTTTGCATCTTGTTTACTTAGAACGACGGTAGTAAATAAGATGATCCCTCATAATAATTTCAAGAAAGTGTTCCCCCTAACTGTGCACCGTTGCGACAGTTCGTTGTTTCGAAGCACCACGTGATGATCGGGTGTGATAGATTCTAACGTTCACATACAACGGGTGTAAGACAGATTTACACATGCAAACACTTAGGTTGACTTGACGAGCCTAGCATGTACAGACATGGCCTCGGAACACAAAAGACCGAAAGGTCGACCATGAGTCGTATAGAAGATACGATCAACATGAAGATGTTCACCGATGTTGACTAGTCCGTCTCACGTGATGATTGGACACGGTCTAGTTGACTCGGATCATGTAATACTTAGATGACTAGAAGAGGGATGTCTATCTAAGTGGGAGTTCATTAAATAATTTGATTAAGATGAAGTTTATTATCATGAACTTAGTCTAAAATATTTACAATATGTCTTGTAGATCAAATGGCCAACGTAGTCCTCAACTTCAACGCGTTCCTAGAGAAAACCAAGCTGAAAGACGATGGCAACAACTATACGGACTGGGTCCGGAACCTGAGGATCATCCTCATAGCTGCCAAGAAAGATTATGTCCTACGAGCACCGCTGGGTGACGCACCTATTCTCCCTGCAGAACAAGACGTTATGAACGCTTGGCAGTCACGTTCCGATGATTACTCCCTCGTTCAGTGCGGCATGCTTTACAGCTTAGAGCCGGGGCTCCAAAAGCATTTTGAGAGACATGGAGCATATGAGATGTTCGAAGAGCTGAAAATGGTTTTCCAAGCTCATGCCCGGGTCGAGAGATATGAAGTCTCCGACAAATTCTTTAGCTGTAAGATGGAGGAAAATAGCTCTGTCAGTGAACACATACTCAAGATGTCTGGGTTGCACAACCGCTTGACTCAACTGGAAGTTAATCTCCCGGATGAAGCGGTCATTGACAGAATCCTCCAGTCGCTTCCACCTAGCTACAAGAGCTTTGTGATGAACTACAACATGCAGGGGATGGTAAAGACCATTCCTGAGGTATATGCTATGCTGAAATCAGCAGAGGTAGAAATCAAGAAGGAACATCAAGTGTTGATGGTGAATAAAACCACTAAGTTCAAGAAGGGCAAGGGTAAGAAGAACTTCAAGAAGGACGGCAAGGAAGTTGCCGCGCCCGGTAAGCAAGTTGGGGAAGAAGCCAAAGAATGGACCCAAGCCCGAGACTGAGTGCTTTTATTGCAAGGGAAGTGGTCACTGGAAGCAGAACTGCCCCAAATACTTAGCGGACAAGAAGGCCGGCAAAACAAAAGGTATATGTGATATACATGTAATTGATGTGTACCTTACCAGTACTCGTAGTAGCTCTTGGGTATTTGATACCGGTGCAGTTGCTCACATTTGTAACTCAAAGCAGGAGCTGCGGAATAAACGGAGACTGGCGAAGGACGAGGTGACGATGCGCGTCGGGAATGGTTCCAAGGTCGATGTGATCGCCGTCGGCACGCTACCTCTACATTTACCTACGGGATTAGTTTTAAACCTCAATAATTGTTATTTAGTGCCAAGTTTGAGCATGAACATTGTGTCTGGATCTCGTTTAATTCGAGATGGCTACTCATTTAAATCTGAGAATAATGGTTGTTCTATTTATATGAGAGATATGTTTTATGGTCATGCTCCGATGGTTAATGGTTTATTCTTAATGAATCTCGTACGTGATGATACACATATTCATAGTGTGAATACCAAAAGAGTTAAAGTTGATAACAATAGTCCCACATATTTGTGGCACTGCCGCCTTGGTCACATAGGTGTCAAACGCATGAAGAAGCTCCATGCAGATGGACTTTTAGAGTCTCTTGATTATGAATCATTTGACACGTGCGAACCATGCCTCATGGGTAAAATGACCAAGACTCCGTTCTCAGGAACAATGGAGCGAGCAACCAACTTATTGGAAATCATACATACCGATGTGTGCGGTCCAATGAGTGTTGAGGCTCGCGGTGGCTATCGTTATGTTCTCACCCTCACTGATGACCTGAGTAGATATGGGTATATCTACTTAATGAAACACAAGTCTGAGACCTTTGAAAAGTTCAAGGAATTTCAGAGTGAGGTTGAAAATCAACGTGATAGAAAGATCAAGTTTCTACGATCAGATCATGGAGGAGAATACTTGAGTCACGAATTTGGCACACACTTAAGAAAATGTGGAATAGTTTCACAACTCACGCCGCCTGGAACACCTCAGCGTAATGGTGTGTCCGAACGTCGTAATCGCACTCTATTAGATATGGTGCGATCTATGATGTCTCTTACCGATTTACCGCTATCTTTTTGGGGCTATGCTTTAGAGACTGCTGCATTCACTTTAAATAGGGCTCCGTCGAAATCCATTGAGACGACACCGTATGAATTATGGTTTGGGAAGAAACCTAAGTTGTCGTTTCTAAAAGTTTGGGGATGCGATGCTTATGTAAGAAACTTCAACCTGAAAAGCTCGAACCCAAATCGGAGAAATGCGTCTTCATAGGATACCCTAAAGAAACTATTGGGTATACCTTCTACCTCAGATCCGAAGGCAAGATCTTTGTTGCCAAGAATGGATCCTTTCTAGAGAAAGAGTTTCTCTCGAAAGAAGTAAGTGGGAGGAAAGTAGAACTTGATGAAGTGTTACCTCTTGAACCGGAAAATGGCGAAACTCAAGAAAACGTTCCTGAGGTGCCTGCACCGACTAGAGAGGAAATTAATGATGATGATCAAGATACTTCTAATCGAGCTCCTACTGAAATTCGTAGGTCCACAAGGACACGTTCCGCACCAGAGTGGTACGGCAACCCTGTCTTGGAAATCATGTTGTTAGACAACGGTGAACCTTCGAACTATGAGGAAGCAATGGCAGGCCCGGATTCCGACAAATGGCTAGAAGCCATGAAATCCGAGATAGGATCCATGTATGAAAACGAAGTATGGACTTTGACTGACTTGCCCGTTGAACGACGAGCCATAGAAAATAAATGGATCTTTAAGAAGAAGACAGACGCGGATGGTAATGTGACCATCTATAAAGCTCGGCTTGTCGCTAAGGGTTATCGACAAGTTCAAGGAATTGACTACGATGAGACTTTCTCACCGGTAGCGAAGCTGAAGTCCGTCCGAATCATGTTAGCAATTGCCGCATTCTACGATTATGAAATATGGCAAATGGACGTCAAAACGGCATTCCTTAATGGTTTCCTTAAGGAAGAATTGTATATGATGCAGCTGGAAGGTTTTGTCGATCCAAAGAATGCTGACAAGGTGTGCAAGCTCCAACGCTCGATTTATGGGCTGGTGCAAGCATCTCGGAGTTGGAACATTCGCTTTGATGAGATGATCAAAGCGTTTGGGTTTACACAGACTTATGGAGAAGCCTGCGTTTACAAGAAAGTGAGTGGGAGCTCTGTAGCATTTCTCATATTATATGTAGACGACATACTTTTGATGGGAAATGATATAGAACTCTTGGACAGCATTAAGGCCTACTTGAATAAAAGTTTTTCAATGAAGGACCTTGGAGAAGCTGCTTATATATTAGGCATCAAGATCTATAGAGATAGATCGAGACGCCTCATAGGTCTTTCACAAAGCACATACCTTGATAAGATATTGAAGAAGTTCAATATGGATCAATCTAAGAAGGGGTTCTTACCTGTGTTACAAGGTGTGAAATTGAGCTCAGCTCAATGTCCGACCACGGCAGAAGATATAGAAGAGATGAGTGTCATCCCCTATGCCTCAGCCATAGGTTCTATTATGTATGCCATGCTGTGTACCAGACCTGATGTAAACCTTGCCGTAAGTTTGGTAGGAAGGTACCAAAGTAATCCCGGCAAGGAACACTGGACAGCGGTCAAGAATATCCTGAAGTACCTGAAAAGGACTAAGAAATGTTTCTCATTTATGGAGGTGACGAAGAGCTCGTCGTAAAGGGTTACGTCGACGCTAGCTTCGACACAGATCTGGATGACTCTAAGTCACAAACCGGATACGTGTATATTTTGAATGGTGGGGTAGTAAGCTGGTGCAGTTGCAAGCAGAGCGTTGTGGCGGGATCTACATGTGAAGCGGAGTACATGGCAGCCTCGGAGGCAGCACATGAAGCAATTTGGGTGAAGGAGTTCATCACCGACCTCGGAGTCATACCCAATGCGTCAGGGCCAATCAAACTCTTCTGTGACAACACTGGAGCTATTGCACTTGCCAAGGAGCCCAGGTTTCACAAGAAGACCAGGCACATCAAGCGTCGCTTCAACTCTATTCTTGAAAATGTTCAAGATGGAGACATAGAAATTTGTAAAGTGCACACGGATCTGAATGTCGCAGATCCGTTGACTAAACCTCTCCCTAAGGCAAAACATGATCAGCACCAGAACTCTATGGGTGTTCGATTCATCACAATGTAACTAGATTATTGACTCTAGTGCAAGTGGGAGACTGTTGGAAATATGCCCTAGAGGCAATAATAAAAGCATTATTATTATATTTCCTTGTTCATGATAATTGTCTTTATTCGTGCTATAATTGTGTTATCCGGAAATCGTAATACATGTGTGAATAACAGACAATAGCATGTCCCTAGTAAGCCTCTAGTTGACTAGCTCGTTGATCGATAGATAGTCATGGTTTCCTGACTATGGACATTAGATGTCATTGATAACGAGATCACATCATTAGGAGAATGATGTGATGGACGAGACCCAATCCTAAACATAGCATAAGATCGCATAGTTCGTTTGCTAGAGTTTTCCAATGTCAAGTATCCTTTCCTTAGACCATGAGATCGTGTAACTCCCGGACACCGTAGGAGTGCTTTGGGTGTACCAAACGTCACAACGTAATTGGGTGACTATAAAGGTATACTACGGGTATCTCCGAAAGTGTCTGTTGGGTTGACACGGATCGAGACTGGGATTTGTCACTCCGCTTGACGGAGAGGTATCACCGGGCCCACTCAGTAATGCATCATCATAATGAGCTCAATGTGATCAAAGTGTTTGATCACGGGATCATGCATTACGGTACGAGTAAAGTGACTTGCCGGTAACGAGATTGAATGAGGTATTGGGATACCGACGATCGAATCTCGGGCAAGTAAAATACCGATTGACAAAGGGAATCGTATACGGGATTAATTGAATCCTTGACATCGTGGTTCATCCGATGAGATCATCGTGGAGCATGTGGGAGCCAACATGGGTATCCAGATTCCGCTGTTGGTTATTGCCCGAGAGCCGTCTCGGTCATGTCTGCATGTCTCCTGAACCCGTAGGGTCTACACACTTAAGGTTCGGTGACGCTAGGGTTGTAGGGATATGTATATGCAGTAACCCGAATGTTGTTCGGAGTCCCGGATGAGATCCCGGATGTCACGAGGAGTTTCGGAATGGTCCGGGGGTAAAGAATTATATATAGGAAGTGCTGTTTTGGCCATCGGGACAAGTTTCGGGGTTATCGGTATTGTACCGGGACCACCGGAGGGTCCCAGGGGGTCCACCGGGTGGGGCCACCTGCCTCGGGGGGCCACATGGGCTTTAGGGGGTGCGCCTTGGCCTACATGGGCCAAGGGGAACCAGCCCCAAGAGGCCCATGCGCCTACGGTGGGGAAACCCTAAAGGGGGGGGGGCTTGCTTGGGGGGCAAGCCCCACCCCTTGGCCGCCGCCCCCCTAGGAGATTGCATCTCCTAGGGCCGGCGCCCCCCTAGGGGACTATATAAAGGGGGGAGGGGAGGGGGGCAGCCTCACCCTGGTCCTTGGCGCCTCCCTCTCCCTCTCCAACACCTGCTCCTCCTCCGTAGAGCTCGGCGAAGCCCTGCCGGAGTACTGCAGCTCCACCATCACCACGCCGTCGTGCTGCTGCTGGAGCTATCTTCCCCAACCTCTCCTTTGCCTTGCTGGATCAAGAAGAAGGAGACGTTATGCTGACCGTACGTGTGTTGAACGCGGAGGTGCCGTCCGTTCGGTGCTAGGATCTCCGGTGATTTGGATCACGTCGTGTACGACTACCTCATCCCCGTTCCTTGAATGCTTCCGCTCGCGATCTACAAAGTGGTATGTAGATGCAATCTCTCTCCCATGACTCGTTGCTTAGATGAACTCATAGATGGATCTTGGTGAAACCGTAGGAAAATTTTTAATTTTCTGCAACGTTCCCCAACAAAAAAGCCATTTAAAAAGAATACCCAGGGCCCGTCCAGTTTGGACCGGATACTCGACCGCTTGTGCCAGATTCATGGCACCCCCGAAAGGCCAGCCAATCACACCAACAGGAATTGTTGGGTGTTCAAGCAGGCAGGCAAGTTAAGAGCCGAACAGAAGGACAAGGGGCTGAACATCGACGACGACGAGGAGCCCAGGCCGCCGAACAACAATGGACAGAAAGGGTTTCCCCCACAAGTGCGGACGGTGAACATGATATACGCGACCCACATTCCCAAGCGGGAGAGGAAGCGTGCGCTACGAGACGTATACACGATGGAGCCAGTCGCCCCAAAGTTCAACCCATGGTCCTCCTGCCCGATCACTTTCGATCGAAGGGACCACCCCACTAGCATCCATCACGGCGGTTTTGCCGCACTGGTCCTCGACCCAATCGTGGACGGATTTCATCTCACAAGAGTCCTCATGGACGGCGGCAGTAGCCTGAACCTGCTTTATCAGGATACAGTGCGGAAAATGGGCATAGATCCATCAAGGATCAAGCCCACAAGGACGACCTTTAAAGGCGTCATACCAGGTGTAGAGGCCAATTGCACAGGCTCGATAACACTTGATGTGGTCTTCGGATCTCCGGATAACTTCTCAAGTGAAGAGTTAATCTTCGATATAGTGCCGTTCCGCAGTGGCTATCATGCCCTGCTCGGACGAACCGCATTCGCTAAATTCAATGCGGTGCCGCACTACACATATCTCAAGCTCAAGATGCCAGGCCCTCGAGGAGTAATTACGGTCAGCGGAAACACAGAACGCTCCATCCGTACGGAGGAGCACACGGTGGCCCTCGCAGCGGAAGTACAAAGCAGCCTTTCAAGGCAACTCTCCAGTCCGGCTGTTAAAAAACCGGACAATGCAAAGTGCGCCCGGAGTAACATGCAACAAGACCACCTGGCACGATCAGAGCAAGCGTAGCAATACGGCCCCGACCCCAGCCATCGCAACATAGCGGAGCAAGTACCTCGAGTACACAATTACGCCCTTAAAATTCCATGGGCACAGGGGGAGGGGCACATTAACGGTATGCCTACAACACGGCGTCAAACGTACTAGGGGCCGCCGGATTTTTCTTTTTTACTTTCAGGACTCCATACTCTGGATAACCTGTTCGGCAGCGTTGCCGCACAGGCGATGCAAGATCCAGGAAAGCAGACAAATCTACGCCGCATTCCGGAACTCTCAGGTGGTCTCTATTTCGAGCGATATATCTGTTTCTAAATTCCGCGGCCTGCGCCTGGTCAGGACATGTTAAATAGTCTAATACCTTTTTTGCTTATCGCACTACTTGTATCGTTTGGCTTTGATAAATAGCCTCTTTATAAACAATGCATAGCTTTTCGTCTATTTTTTGCATTGTCCCCTTTGAATATATATGTTTATTACATAACATGATCGCACCCGTACACCATGGTACGACAAACCACGCCAGGGGCTTCATTACCCTTTTATCTGGTGTGAGAAGTCCGTACACTTTCACAAGTGCGGCACCCCGAACTTATAGCACTATATGCATCGGCTCCGAGTCATGATTTTGGTCACATGTTGGGTTTGCCCGGCTCCTATGTTTTGGTACCTTATGTTCCGCTCTATCGGCTAAGGTAGCACTAGGAGAACCACTGCAATTGTGCCCCAGATCAGGTGGGTTGAGCACCTCAGTGAAGAAAGCTAAAACAGACTGTCATGATAAGGCGTGAGACCGGTCGCTGTTCGAGAGGTTTTTCGAGTCCTTAAAGTCTTATGCCGCTTTGAGCGAGGAGCTGGCTATGCCCGGCCAAAGGCGTTGATAGCGCCCCGAATTCGGCCTTCCGAACTAGGGGCTTCGCCGAAATTTAAAATTATAACGTTTTATGGCTAAGTGAGAGCGTTCAAGCATTATAGTCCGATTGCCTGGTTCGTTGTGCTGAGCGCCTCCCTCGAAGGACCCAACTATGGGAACAAGAGCCCTCAGGTTTATCCCGAACACCCCAGCACTAGTGGCATGGGGGCAGAAGCCGACGACTTGCTATCTCTCAATTTTTGATAAACGGCCGCACAGAAAATAATATTTTAAATTAAACAAGCATTGCTTTGCGCATATGAATAAGTTTTCAGCGCACATGATACAAACGAGCGAGTTCACTCAAATATTACATCTTTAGCACATTCATCCGCGACAAGGCAGGCTCCGGCAAGAACGTCCTTGTAGTAGTTCTCGGGCTTGCGATGCTCCTTCCCCTGCGGTGGCCCGTCCTTCACCAGCTTCCCTCCGTCCAACTTACCCTAGTGTACCCTTACACGGGCAAGGGCCCTCCGGGCACCTTCAATGTAGACGGAGCGCTTGATGACCTCAAGCCGTGGACAGGCCTCCACCAGCCGCCGCACCAGCCCGAAATAGCTCCCAGGCAGGGCCTCTCCAGGCCACATCCGAACTAGTAAGCCCTTCATGACCTGTTCGGCCGCCTTGTGGAGCTCGACCAGCTATTTCAGCTGATCGCTTAAGGGCACAGGGTGTCCGGCCTCAGAATACTGAGACCAGAATACACTCTCCGTCGAGATGCCCTCTTCAGCTCGATAGAACGCGGCGGCGTCGGATACGCTGCGGGGAAGATCGGCGAACGCCCCTGGAGAACTCCGTATTCAGGTAAGCAATAGGTAGTTTACTTTTATATTCCTACTCTGCATTGAGAATGCCTTACCCGTTGCTATCTTTTTCACCTCCTCTAACTCTTGGAGGGCCTTTTGGGCTTCGGCCTTGGCACTCTTGGCGGTCTCGACGGCCGACGCGAGCTCGGATGCTTGCGCCTTTGACTCAAGCTCCAAACCCTCATGTTTTTTCATGAGAGTTTGCAGCTCTTGCTGCACCTCGTCGACCTGAACCCCAAGCCTTTCTCGCTCGGCGCGCTCCTCGGTCGTTTTCTTTTCGGCCTCTGCCAGCGCCTGCTTCAGGGTTGCCACCTCGGTGGCGGCCCCTACAATAAGCAGTACAATCCTGTTATTTCCTTCTGCAATCAAGCCTCTCTATAGGCACCTTTTTTCTTCCTTTTTTAGGTATTTCTTACCTTCCTTCTCCTCGAGCTGCCGTTTGGAAAGGTCGAGCTCTTGCTCGGTCTGCCCGAGGTCCTTTTTAAGGACATCCACCTGCGCAGTCAGTGCGGCGGTGGACATCAGTGAAGCCTGCATACGCATATTTGACCTTTTTTGTTAGACTCCTACGAAAATTACTAGATCCTCTATCCAGATTTTCTTTCTGAACACCAAACAGAGCATCAGGGGCTACTGTCTATGCGGTAAATAATTTGACATATTTTTACTTACCTCGAAGCCTGTTAGAAGGCTAGCGCAAGCTTCATTCAGTCTGCTCTTGGCGGACTGAATCCTTTGGATCACCATACTCATAACAGTACGGTGCTCCTTATCGATGGCGGCGCCCTTAAGCACCTCCAGCAGATTGTCCGGCGCCTCCGGTTGGACGGAGGAGGCCGGCTCAGATGGCTTGCTCCTCTTGGAAGGAGTTCGCCCACCGCGGACCGGGACTGTCGAGTCCGGCGCGGTGTCCGGCACAAAGCCGGACTTGGAGCCCTGAGGGGTTTCATCCCCTTTACTCTTGGGGTCCGGAGGATTGCCTTGTGGCTCCTCCAGGACCATCTCCTCCTACCCCGAAGCTTGGCGGGGCACCACTTCGGCATCGTCCGCCCCGGGGGGGGGGGGGGGGAAACCGCGGGCGGAACAGAGTTCACGTCCGACGAGTCCAGGGAGCCGCTCGACGAATCGTCGAGTTCGGCCCGGGGCGGGCTGCATAAATTACGTTCGATATTAGGGAAAGCAGCGCATTAAAAGAATATCATGAGTCACTCTGGTATATAAATACTTACGATTTCGCCGGACGCTTGGTTCTGTCCGGCCACTCCTCTCCGCCCTCTTCGGCGTCGTGCGAGTAGTCCGGCGGAGGGGTCTTCCTTTTCCTCGACCCCTCGGCCTCCCCTGTTGGGGTGGCCTTCTTCCTCTTTGCTCCCCTCACTGGGGGGGGAGAGCTTCCTTGTTCCTCGTCCTCGTTTTCACGAGAGGAGGGCGTTGCGGACTCGTCAGATGACGAGTCCGACACCACCATGTTGCGGGAACTTTTTCGAGTCCTGGTGGTTTTCTTCTTCTTGGCCTTCCTCTCCGGCACCACGTAAGGTGCCGGAGCCATTAGCTTCACCAAGAGAGCTGGGGCCGGGTCTTCGGGCAGAGGAGCCGGACAGTTAATTGGTCCGGATATCTCCTGCCAGGCTTGTCAAAGGTAAAAGGGAGTTTAGATCCCGCATAGAGTTAATCTATGAAGAAGAGCTTAACGAACCTGTCAAAGATATAGATAGCTTACCTCGCTAGCGTTACGCTGTGAACTGTATCCGCGATCCTCGGAGGCGGATGTGGGGGGCTCGGCGCCTTTGGTCAGCACCTTCCAGACGTCTTCATACGTCGTGTCGAAGAGCCTACTGAGGGTTTGGTGCTGCGCCGGGTCGAACTCCCACAAAGTAAAATCCCGTTCTTGGCACGGGAGGATCAGGCGAACGAGCATGACCTGGACTATATTGGCAAGCCGGATTGGCTTGTTCACCAGGGACTGGATGCATGTTTGCAACCCAGTCACTTTTTCCTCGTTGCCCCACGACAGTCCTGTCTCTTTCCAGGACATGAGCCGCGTGGGGGGTCTGGATCTGAACTCAGGGGTCGCGACCCATTTCGGATCGCGGGGCTCGGTGATGTAAAACCACCCTGCCTGCCACCCCTTCAGGGACTCCACGAGGGAGCCATCGAACCAGAGGACGTTGGCTATCTTGCCAACCATAGCACCTCCGCACCCCGCCTGGGTGCCGGACACCACCTTGGGCTTGACGTTGAAGGTCTTGAGCCAGAGGCCGAAGTGGGGGCAGACGCGGAGAAAGGCCTCACACACGACGATAAACACCGAGATGTTGAGGACGAAGTTCGGGGCCAGATCGTGAAAATCTAGGCCGTAGTAGAACATGAGCTCCCGGACAAATGGGTGAAGTGGAAAGCCCAGTCCGCGGAGGAAGTGGGGAAGAAAAACTACCCTCTCATGGGGCCTTGGGGTAGGAAGAAGCTGCCCCTTATCAGGAAGCCGATGCGGGATGTCCTTGGACAAGTATCCGGCTTTCCTTAACCTTTTTACTTGAGCCTCCGTAACGGAGGAGACCATCCACTTGCCTCCCGCTCCGGACATTGTTGGAAAGGATGAGGAAGGAAGAGCGGACTTGGGCGCTGGAGCTTGAGTGCGCGAGAGATGGATTGGCAAAGGGGGAAGAAGGCGTAGGTTAAAAAGGTGAATCCTTATCCCTTTATATAAGCACGTACGGTTAGGCGTCCCCACCTACTTAATAAAACTCACTTGCCTCCCAAACGCCGTGGTAAATGGCGTGGTTGGGTTACCCACGTCCGTATTAATGAGAATCCCGTTAAAGGGGGCACATGATCTCTGCTTCGACAAGACATGCCAAGGAAACCGCCTCGCTAAACGAGCTGAGGTGGAACAATGAAAACAATTTATATAAAGGGCTTGGCCGCAGTGTTATGACGCAGAGCCGGACACTATTTTTTATATGGAAATATGTGGAAACTTATTTTGCAGAGCCGGACACTATTTTTTGGTGTTTATAATCTTCTTAAAGAACTTGGATGAGGAACCCGCCTTGCAATGCCGAAGACAATCTGCGCGCCGGACTCGTCGTCATTGAAGCCTGGTTCAGGGGCTACTGAGGGAGTCCTGGATTAGGGGGTGTTCGGATAGCCGGACTATACCTTCAGCCGGACTCCAGGACTATGAAGATACAAGATTGAAGACTTAGTCCCGTGTCCGGAAGGATCTTTTCTTGGCGTGGAAGGCAAGCTAGGCGTGCGGATGTTCGAGATCTCCTACCATTGTAACCGACTCTGTGTAACCCTAACCGTATCCGGTGTCTATATAAACCGGAGGGTTGTAGTCCGTAGGACAACCATCATCATACACAATCATACCATAGGCTAGCTTCTAGGTTTTAGCCTCCTTGATCTCGTGGTAGATCCACTCTTGTACTACCCATATCATCAATATTAATCTAGCAGGAGTAGGGTTTTACCTCCATCGAGAGGGCCCAAACCTGGGTAAAATAAAGTGTCCCTTGTCTCCTGTTACCATCCGACCTTGACGCACAGTTCGGGACCCCCTACCCGAGATCCGCCGGTTTTGACACCGACAATAGGGAGTGTACGATGATGATCATATCAATCTTGGAACCACTTCCAACTCTCATCGTCACTTCACCCTTAACTAGTCTCTGTTTATTCTGCAACTCCTGTTTCGAGTTACTACTCTTAGCAACTGAACCAGTATCAAATACCGAGGGGTTGCTATAAACACTAGTAAAGTACACATCAATAACATGTATATCCAATATACCTTTGTTCACTTTGCCATCCTTCTTATCCGCCAATCACTTGGGGTAGTTCCGCTTCTAGTGACCAGTCCCTTTGCAGTAGAAGCACTCAGTCTCAGGCTTAGGTCCCTGGCCATCAAGTCAGGTTTGGAAGCTTAAACTACACGACTGATATCCGTGGAGACTTGATCTTCGACGGGTTCGAGCCACAGCCAAGCGCGCCGCGCTATTTCGAGGGCCATGATATAGCTCTGCCTTCGAATAGCACCCTGGAGGCCGTACACGCTCCGGCCCCGATCTTTGACTCGGAGCCCGCTGCGTTCTCTGAGGATGAACGGTTGGACGTCACCTCGGGGGCTGCGATCTCAAAGGCGATCGAGCCGAATGCCAGCCCCGTACTCCGCATGGCCCAGGACTCCAAGGAGCCGGACTCTTCTCCGAACTCTGAGCCTTCCGCGCCCCCACCGATTGAATCTGATTGGGCGCCTATAATGGAGTTCACCGCCGCGGACACCTTTCGGTGATGTCCTGAATTCTCTCAAGTCTCTCTCTTTATCAGGAGAGCCCAGGCCGGACTATGGTCTGCGAGGTTGGGATTCGGACAACGAAGAAATTCAAAGCCCACCCACCACCCACTTAATAGCCAGTGTCGACGATTTAACCGACATGCTTGACTTCGGCTCCGAAGACTTCGACGGTATGGACGACGAAGGAGGAGACGAACAAGAACCAGCACCTGTAGGGCGCTGGACCGCCACCTCGTCATATGTCATATACATGGTGGATGCTCCAAAGGATGCGGATGGCGATGGAGCAGCGGAAGACGACAACTCGAAAAAACCGCAAAAACGCCGGCGCCAATGGCGCCGCTCTAAATCCCGCCACAGCAGAAACGGTGATTCCGGCACGGGAGATAATACTACCCCGGGCAGCGTCGAAGAACACCAGAACCAGCAAGATTCGGCACAGGAAGATGGAAAAGCCAGCCCTCAGGAGAGAGCGGCAGAGCAAGAGGTTGAGGATGATAACTACATGCCTCCCTCCAAAGACGAGGCAAGCCTCGACGATGACGAATTCGTCGTACCATCAGACCCCGCCGTACCAACACAATTTTCTCTAGGAACATATCAAAATAAACATATGAAAGCAACAATGCGAGCTATTGATCTACAACATAGATATGCTAATACTACCAGGACTAAGTTCATGATAAATTTAAGTTCAATTAATCATATTACTTAAGAACTTCCACTTAGATAGACATCCCTCTAATCCTCTAAGTGATCACGTGATCCAAATCAACTAAACCATGTCCGATCATCACGTGAGATGGAGTAGTTTCAATGGTGAACATCACTATGTTGATCATATCTACTATATGATTCACGCTCGACCTTTCGGTCTCCGTGTTCCGAGGCCATATCTGTTATATGCTAGGCTCGTCAAGTTAAACTTGAGTATTCCGCGTGTGCAACTGTTTTGCACCCGTTGTATTTGAACGTAGAGCCTATCACACCCGATCATCACGTGGTGTCTCAGCACGAAGAACTTTCGCAACGGTGCATACTCAGGGAGAACACTTTTACTATGATAATTTAATGAGGGATCATCTTAAAATGCTACCGTCAATCAAAGCAAGATAAGATGCATAAAAGATAAACATCACATGCAATCAATATAAGTGATATGATATGGCCATCATCATCTTGTGCTTGTGATCTCCATGTTCGAAGCACCGTCATGATCACCATCATCACCGGCGCGACACCTTGATCTCCATCGTAGCATCGTTGTCGTCTCGCCAATCTTATGCTTCTACGACTATCGCTACCGCTTAGTGATAAAGTAAAGCATTACAGGGCGATTGCATTGCATACAATAAAGCGACAACCATATGGCTCCTGCCAGTTGCCGATAACTCGGTTACAAAACATGATCATCTCATACAATAAAATTTAGCATCATGTCTTGACCATATCACATCACAACATGCCCTGTAAAAACAAGTTAGACGTCCTCTACTTTGTTGTTGCAAATTTTACGTGGCTGCTACGGGCTTAGTAAGAACCAATCTTACCTACGCATCAAAACCACAACGATAGTTTGTCAAGTTAGTGCTGTTTTAACCTTCGCAAGGACCGGGCGTAGCCACACTCGGTTCAACTAAAGTTGGAGAAACTGACACCCGCCATCCACCTGTGTGCAAAGCACGGCGGTAGAACCAGTCTCGCGTAAGCGTACGCGTAATGTCGGTCCGGGCCGCTTCATCCAACAATACCGCCGAACCAAAGTATGACATGCTGGTAAGCAGTATGACTTATATCGCCCACAACTCACTTGTGTTCTACTCGTGCATATAACATCAAACCATAAAACCTTGCTCGGATACCACTGTTGGGGAACGTAGTAATTTCAAAAAATTTCCTATGCGCACGCAAGATCATGGTGATGCATAGCAACGAGAGGGGAGAGTGTTGTCTACATGCCCTCGTAGACCGAAGCGGAAGCATTGACGCAACGTAGAGGAAGTAGTCGTACGTCTTCCCGGTCCAACCGATCCAAGCACCGTTACTCCGGCACCTCCGAGTTCTTGACACACGTACAGCTCGATGACGCACCCCGGGCTCCGATCCAGCAAAGCTTCGGGGAGGAGTTTTGTCAGCACGACGGCATGGTGACGATCTTGATGTTCAACTGTCGTAGGGCTTCGCCTAAGCACTGCTACAATATGACCGAGGTGTAATATCATGGAGGGGGGCACCGCACACGGCTAAGGAACGATCACGAAGATCAACTTGTGTGTTCCAGGGTGCCCCCTGCCCCCGTATATAAAGGAGCCAAGGGGAGGGGGCGGCCGGCCAAGGAGGGGCGCGCCAGGGGGGAGTCCTACTCCCACCGGGAGTAGGACTCCCTTCTATCCTAGTTGGAGAAGGAGAAGGGGGGAAAGAGGAGGAAGAGGGAAAGGAAAGGGGGGGGGGGCGCCGCCCCCCTTCCCTTGTCCTATTCGGACTAGGAAGGGGAGGGGCGCGCGGCCACCTCCTGCCTCCTTTTCTCTTCTCCCTCAAGGCCCATGTAGGCCCAATAAACCCCCAGGGGGTTCCGGTAACCCCCGGTACTCCGGTAAAATGCCGATTTCACCCGGAACAATTCGGATGTCCAAATATAGGCTTCCAATATATCGATCTTTATGTCTCGACCATTTCGAGACTCCTCGTCATGTCCATGATCACATCCGGGACTCCGAACAACCTTCGGTACATCAAAATATATAAACTCATAATGAAATTGTCATCGTAACGTTAAGCGTGCGGACCCTACGGTTCGAGAACAATGTAGACATGACCGAGACACGTCTCCGGTCAATAACCAATAGCGGGACCTGGATGCCCATATTGGTTCCTACATATTCTACGAAGATCTTTATCGGTTAGACCGCATAACAACACACGTTGTTCCCTTTGTCATCGGTATGTTACTTGCCCGAGATTCGATCGTCGTTATCCAATACCTAGTTCAATCTCGTTACCGGCAAGTCTCTTTACTCGTTCCGTAATACATCATCCCGCAACTAACTCATTATTTGCAATGCTTGCAAGGCTTAAGTGATGTGTATTACCGAGAGGGCCCAGAGATACCTCTCCGACAATCAGAGTGACACATCCTAATCTCGAAATACGCCAACCCAACATGTACCTTTGGAGACACCTGTAGAGCTCCTTTATAATCACCCAGTTACGTTGTGATGTTTGGTAGCACACAAAGTGTTCCTCCGGTAAACGGGAGTTGCATAATCTCATAGTCATAGGAACATGTATAAGTCATGAAGAAAGCAATAGCAACATACTAAACGATCGGGTGCTAAGCTAATGGAATGGGTCATGTCAATCAAATCATTCAACTAATGATGTGATCCCGTTAATCAAATAACAACTCTTTGTTCATGGTCAGGAAACATAACCATCTTTGATTAACGAGCTAGTCAAGTAGAGGCATACTAGTGACACTCTGTTTGTCTATGTATTCACACATGTATTATGTTTCCGGTTAATACAATTCTAGCATGAATAATAAACATTTATCATGAAATAAGGAAATAAATAATAACTTTATTATTGCCTCTAGGGCATATTTCCTTCATCACATTATCATGATCATTATAAACATTACCAAGAAACGAAAGTAATTGATAATTTAATTGGCGTGCGCGAGCTCTAGTAATTGGTCTAATAGATATAGGAGCAGGGGTTGTGGGTGTAACTATGATAGCCTTGTCCTCATCAAGTCATGTTTCACTGTTTGGCCGCTGAGCGGAGCAATCAGAGCCCCAACCGATGTCGCCACATGGTATGCATCAGTCAAAAGTCGACGGTGGATGGTTGTATCATTCCTTTTCGCCCATCTACCTTTAATTAATTTGTTGTTTTTCTTAAGTTTAAGCCACCTTCTTGTATCAAAAACATTTGAGATGTTTTTTTACTTCTAGATATTGGAAATAGATTCAGGATATGAAAAATGTAAAGAAAAAGAATGAAGAACGACGGCTAATTCAACCTCAAAAGCTGGATAATACTTTGTTTTTCTAAAAATTGTACTACCACAAAGGTTCATAAAAATATATTAATTGAGTTCTTACAAATGGGGCCTAAATTATGGTTTCGCACAGGGCCAGATTTTTAAGGCACGACTATGCCGCTTCCCAGTGACCCTCGTTCACAACATATATATAGTTCATTTGTTGGAAGGCTAAAGTTCATATATTAAGTAGTACATACCCATCCTAAAAAAAGTAGTACATACCCATGCAAAAACATCCTTTAACTTGTTGATGTCTTATTTCTCCTGCATTCACCGTTGAGGTGCCGTGAGCAAAGCCCGTTTACCGCATGTGGGCCTTCATCTTAGTGGTACAAACTTCTTTAAATTCAGTAGTATGTAGAAGCAGCAATCGAGAAGCTATAGATGTAGATCAAAAGACATTGACAACCATGATTTGTGTAGCAAATCGCCGTCTTGGAGAAGAAAACATGAAGAAGGCCTATATAAAGCTCTAGGTCCAACTAGACGGAGTCGGGAAACACAAACTCTCACATACTCCATGACGCTGGACCTAGCCAACAATTGTCGATCGGAACTGGAGTCGGAGGACCAATATGCACATGCATGTCATATGCTCCCCAGGACAGCGCCACCGAGTTAAATCTGATGAGAAAAAAATTCCCAACCCAGAGAACCAGATATGGGGACACACCACCCTCCACATGCCTCCCAACGATGCCAAGAAGCACTATTAGAATAAGGATGAAGTGGGGAGGATTATATGCATACTGATGGCGGTGACATCGCCTCATCACCGATGACAGGGGACTAAAACCTAAACTAAAAATCTCACCCTACCACCACCGATCCAAGACAACAGGTCCCAGCCACCTATTGTAGCCGAAGAGATGGGAGGAGGGAGAGGGGACGGGTGATCTCGCAACGGAGGAGGTAGATCAGCATCGCTGCCCTAGTGTGTGTGTGTGTGTGGGGGGGGGGGTGCACCATGCCCTCCTTACATCTAACTATATATCAAGGTCAGGAAGGTGAACATAATTATATATCTAAGAAAAGGGTGATTGGCACACACGAGGTCATTGGTTATTTTTCTATCCCCCTTTTGAATTTTAGTTGGTGCTTCAAATGTGACCTCCCAATAATGGGAATGTCCCACAATTAGGTGGAATATCCTCTATTTTAAAATAGTGGCAACACATCATCCATTTTTCTAACACATGCAAGCTCTTCATATCATCAAGCACATACATGCCCTCCACATTCTAAATGAAAGTAAACATTTATAACTAAATAAGAGAAGGAAATCTTCTACGCGCCATGAGCTAAGTCAGGGGTACCAATAAATATGTCATGTTCTCCACACAAAAATGAGTTGGTATCGGAGGAACTAGGATCAAATTTCATTATGATAGAAGTGAGTTTTGATTGCTTTGCAGCCTACAACCTGATGACGGTGTCTAGTAAAACCCAATGCCTTCCTAGATATGACACACTTCACTCTTAATAAAAACATGATGCGCATGATACCCCAACAAATATTAGGAGAAATCAGGTTTTTACCGCACAAAATGAAGGAAATGATTATGCTGCCCAAGTAGTACAACTAGTCCAACTAGTCGAGAGAGGACATTTCCCAATACCACTCGTTCACAAGATATAGTACAAACAATCATATTTTAGGAAGTTCCCACTTCTTTGGCGGTGGAATCATAGATAATGTTTGCTTGTGTCCTGGGTGTGACTATCTAAGTATAAATATATACCATCCACTCGTTGCATCTAACTATATATTAAGCTCAGAAAGATGAACATAGTTATATATCTGAGAAAAAAGTGGTTGTAACACAGCAGGGTCATTGTTTGTTTTTATCGCATGGTAGGTCAAATGTGACCCTCCAATAATATAAATGACGAGCTGGTCATATATCCTCTATTCTTACATAATCGTAACACACTACCTATTTTTCTATCACATGCAAGCCATACCCATTCTACATTTTATTACACCAGTCTCGACATCATCAAACACATGCAAACCTTCCACATCGTCATTTTTCCAGCAAATCATCTCACCGAAGTAGAAGGTCACAAGACAGTATAGCATGCATCCAAACCTCTCTCTATATATACAAGCTTGCAGTCTCAAAGAAAATCATCATTTTTACACGAGTCTCAAAGAAGCTAGGTCTCTCTTCAACGGCCTAAAGGGAGCTACTACAACTAAAATCAACCGCATATACAAGCTTGCAGTCTCAAAGAAAATCATCATTTTTACACGAGTCTCAATGACAACGACTTCTAATCAGGAATCACCCAGGAAAATCCCTACCCTCTCTTCTGCACGGGTGATGTTAACTCTGCCTTTTCCGTAGCCCATGATAGAATCAAATCCACTGTTAACTCCTAGCATAGCGAGAACAGTCTCGCTCTCTCCTCTTGACTCGTTTTTGACATGGCCCTCGGAGCCATGTTGCGTCGTGCATCCGTCACCGTTCTTGTTGTTTCCCGCTCCAGCCGAGTACAATTTGCCATCTGGTCGACGATGTCCTGATCCAATGCTGCTCAGTCACCACCCTGAGAATCCATTGGCAGATATCAAGAGCGGCATTTGCATGTGATCGAGATCTCGTTGGTGTCGCCCCAAACGCCAAACCGATGCCCCTCTCCAAAAATGACAAGAGAGCAAGGTGAGGCAAGGGCCAACCACCTGTGGAGGTTATTGGTAGGTAAAGAAACTCGCCGGTGTGCGCAGGACTGCGTGGATCCGCATGGTGGAGCAGTAGGGTGCGCGGAGTCGCGGAGGAGGACATCTAGTATCAAAATATAGCGTCTATTACGCAACACCATCCGTGACGTTGGCGCGTCCAAAAGCCAAATCCGCCAAGTTCCTTAAAAAAACTTAACACCTTTGCACATAAACCTTTTCTCTCTCTTTAACTAAAATGGCAGTGCTTCCGCCGGTTCCTCAAAGAAAAAAAAATACAGCAACCGCGATTGTTTAACTTGTAATAAGCAAATTAGTTAACGCGGGGAGGAACCCAGTCGGCAATGACCCTATTATAGCTCAATGTATATATGGCAGCGGAAATGATAGCACTTGCAGATTTTAGGACGCGGTGGCGACTTGGCGTTCGTGCTATCATTTGGCTTTTAGTGAGCCTTTGATCGACGGTTGAGACACGAGCCCATCCAACGCGCTTCCATCCTGTCCCCGACGTATGTATACCAAACAGTATCTTGCAAGTGGGAGTAATCGCTAACGGAATTCGTAAGAATGCAGAGGACAAATCCTGAGCCTAGCTGCCAGTTCGTCCCGTAGCGTGGAAACGGCAAAGGAAGACGAGAATCCACGTGCAGCAGCCAGCAAGCAGCCAAGCGGCTTGCAGTATGCACACACGAAACCGCAACAGAATCGCCGAAGCATCGCAGCGGAGTCGGCGACGGACGCAGGCCAAGCAGGCAAGCAAAGGTAGCGAGGCGGGCACGCCTCCCCCTTCCGCGCCTCCGCTACGCTCCAAACCGCCGAACCGAACGAGCCCGGCACCCACCACCCGGAAAAATCCTATAAATCAATGCACGAACCACGTCCACAGGCAACCATCGAAATCTTCTCTTCCACTCCTACCAGCACCACGCCAGGCAAGTGTATACGGCAAGAAGAAAGCCACGACACCTCCTCTACTGTTCCTTATCCGTGCCCCGTAGCTACCCAGCAATCTGCGCACCAAGAGAGAAAGGTTTTTGGATCGGTTCTGCTGCGAAGATGGTGGCGCCCATGGTGATCGCGTCGGCGGGGCTCGGGATGCTGGCGGGCGTGGCGATGGCGAACCGGACGACCGGGGACGGGCTGCCGGCGGCGTCCAGGTGGGACGCGCGGCCACGCTGCTCCACGTGCAGCGGCACCGGTAGGGAGGAGTGCCTCTGCAGCCGTTGGTCCGACGGCGACGTCGGCTGCGGGACGTGCTCCGGCTCCGGCCGCAAGCGGTGCCGCAGCTGCGGAGGCTCTGGCACCGGCCGGCAGCTCCCGGTGCGGCTCATCGCCCAGCAGCAGAAGCTGCCGACGACCGCGCCCGGGCGACGCGGAGACTGAAACTCATACTCGTCGGTTTCCCGGAGTAAATCTCGTCGAGTGCAATTAGGCAGAACACAACACGTGAGCATGAGTGTACAGGCAACATGTTCATTCCTGTGGATGTACACGTCTCCTTCAAGACGTACTAGTTGTGCATAAAACATTTTTAGAGCTCCTTTGATTCAAAGGAATTTTATAGAAATTTTAGAGGATTTATATCCTCAGGGATCTTTCCTGCGTTGGCAGTTACATGATAGCAATTCTTTGGAATTTTTATTTTGGATTTGCATTCTATTTTGGAGGAAAATTTCCATCCGCTCAATCCCTTTGTAAGAATTCCATGTTTTCCCTATGCTATCAAGAACTCCTTCATCCAAATTCATGTAGATTTTTGATTTCATAGGATTCAAGAGGACAAGAAACTTTGGTCATTCAATCTTTTACTCGAATCTTATGCATCAAAGAGAGCCTTATCATTAGTGATCAAGTACTCGCAACTCCTGAGGTATACATCTAGTAACTGAAGCGGTTGTCACTAGGAAATCGTCCCCGCCGGAATCTGTCAGTGAGCCTATGGATTCGCCTCCCCTACCTGCTGCTTCGACGTCCATTGGTAGGGGGATCCCGATGCCTCGGCTCTGGCTAGTAGTTTGGGTTAGGGGCTTTTAGTCCCCGTAAGGGTGACACTCAGGCAAATCTGGTCCTTCAGGCTCTGATCTTCCTCGACCTAACCTACAGGACGAAGTCAGAGAAGTTATAACATAGATTTTTGACGTATCCTTGGGGCGACGAGGTTAGAGTTTCTCGTCGTACGTGGACGACAACAAGATCTGATGTCAAACATAACAAACTGATTCAATGCTTGAATAGTGGCGACTACGGCTCTAGGGTGACAGTCCTATGGCGCACATGCACAGGGACTTCCTGGTTATCGTCTACAAGGTTGTGCCGGCTCTAGTAGGGGAGCGGTGGCAATGGCTTCTCGACGGCTTGCTCTGCCGGCGGTAGTGGTCTTTCAATGGTCCAGGGACCGGAGGTCGATGTAGTTTCTATTATGTTTTGGATGCCTTGTACTTCTGGTCAGCTTCTATAATAGATTTGTGTCCCTTTTGCAAAAAATAGACCCTTACTGGTCAATAGAGCTTATTTTATGAGTAGTCGAGGTATTGAAGAACATTTTGATTTTACATGTTTTCCACTTGTTTTAAAACATACATTGTAGTCCAAATCATGTGCATGTCATGTGGGACTCTAATTTATACACTACTTTGGCAATTGAGGATGATCATTGATCTGTGAGACGTTTTCTATTGAGAAAATGTGTTTTTCTTATTTGAACTTATCACCGTCGTGTGTGCAAACACAACACCACTCTAGGTTTTGACATCTCACTTTTGCCATTGTTATCATTTTGTGGCAAAAGCAATTTTTTTCATTTCACTTTTGCCACTCTTAGCTTTTGACAATTATCACAGTTGTCACTCTAGAAAATTTGCTTTTGCCACAAAATGGAAATTGTGAAATATTGTCAAAACCTCAGAGTGGCAAAAGTGAGATGTCAAATTCGATAGTGGCGTTAGCAAAGTGGGAAAAAACTAGAGTGGCAAAAACAAAGTTTTCTCTTTTTTGGTTCAGCTAGGGGCAAAGAGATGCACAAATCCTACCACTATGACATGGTGATTTTACCCAAGTTCAGGCCGCTATGAAGCATCATACCCTATGTCCTACTATGATATTCTCACTGGATGCGATGAACAACTGGTTACAAGCGATGATTTCCCTTGTCAGGGCTTGTCGGGACTAGGAAACGTGCCTGGAGTCATGGGCGTAGACTAAAGAGAGCCTAATCTTTCCAGTGTCCAACCTTCAAAGAGTCTAACTATGAACTAGGTAGCTTGGACCTCCTTTTATAGTGGCACGGGGTTGCCACATAGCTACAAAGTAGTAAATGTGGTGGTTGTATAGTGGAGCATCTGTCACATTAACTGCGTGTAACATGTGGTGCCGAACTGCATTACCGGGAGCATACACACGTCCCATCGGGGTCGCCTTGTTGACTTAGGGCCCGCCAATGTAGCACGCGCCAACAAGTGGCATGCATAGCAGAAAGCGTGTAGGGCGCCATTGCGCACGTGACTTGCCCTCCAAGAGAGGCAGTGCGTGCCTGCCAACTCGCGTTGTGCTACGCCTGGTTAGGGCGGGCCTAGGACATTGTAGCCTTCAACCTGCCCCATCATCGTGCCCGGCAATGACTAGTTTTTGGCGGGGCCTGGGTTGTCCGCGGGAGGTAGATGACAGAATGGGGCCGGGGTTCCCAGGCGGGAACCCATCCCTGCGAAGCTCTTGGCCTTAACGTTGTCGGTAGTGTTGAAGGGATTTTCCTCAAGGGTGATGGTCTTGCAAGTGAGCGTCTTCGCAAAGATCTTCATACCGCCATGTTGCCAAGAGGCGGAGCAATTGTATGGATAGCTCCCGAATGTCGTAGCTCGCCGGGGCGCAACCATTCTCGAACTACCTGTGGTAGTGAGACAACCATGCCCATGCTGAAAATATGCTTCCCCAGCCTCAGTTTTTGATGAAGATTTGCATGCCACTTCCGGAGGGGCATGGATTTGTAGTTTATGACCAGCTAGCCCATGCTTGCCCGTTGGTAGGGCTGTCGTGGCCCACATGAGATAGATCCATGGGACCTTCGTCTTCATGGGACCAAAAGTAGTCCTCAGACCGGGGGCCAGCAAGCATGCAGCCCCCTGTCACCCGAGCTAGGCTCACACAACGTGGGCGAAACAACACATGGCAACAGAATCATGTAGAGCGTTGCAACCAGATTGATTGCGTGTTGCACTGTGAATTTTGACCACACTAGTTCCAGTGCATTTCCAACTCACAAAGGCGTCACCTCGGGCTATGCATGGACTGAAATGCCATGATAACCTCAATTAAGTTGATTTGCCCATTGATTTGATAGAACTGAAGCTAGCTAAATTTGGATTGAAGATTGTTTGATAGCATAGAGAAAACAATAGAATTCTACTAAGATATTTGAGTGGACGAAATTTTCCTTCAAAATGGAGCACAAATGAGTCATGTGGAAAAGTACCTAGGGATTGCCACCATAGGAAAATTCCTAAGGGTTCAGATCCTACAAAATTCCTACAGAATTCCTTTGAAACAAAGGAGTGTGTGTGCAGTATTTACCATGACCGTACCGCCATGTTTTCGCGCAAAGACTATATCTAGCTTATTGCGAAACATACACCACACTCTCCTCTAGTGTTCCCGGCTTGGCCGTGGCCTAGTAGCAGTCTTTTTACTTCCTTTTTTTATTTGAAGGTATTAGTTGTCTCTGGTTCCTATTCACAATCTTCTAAAGAGTGATGTGTACCTCCAACATGGTCGTTTCTTCTGGCTTTTTCGCCCATGCCCTCTAATGTACCCCTTTTCATAGAGGAATAAAATGACCGTGTGATCCCCTAAAAAGTAGTCTCTGGTTTTTCTAGACCGTATTTACCCGGTTTTCCATGTTTCTTTTTTCCCTTTTTACTGTATTAAGTTTTTTCTACTTTGTTTTCAAAATATTTTTCTTAAAATTGCATGATTTTCATAAAATGTGTGAAACCTTTGTAACATGATTAAAATGTGTGAGCATATTCAAATATTACACAAAGATTATGTGAAAAATGTGTGAAAACTTTTAACATTTGCATGAAGATTTAAAAAATGCGTGATTTTTAGAAATTGCATGAACAGTTTTGAAACATGTCAAAATTTCTTTGAAAATATTAAACATTTTTATAAATTATGTGAACATTTAAAAAATATGTCAAATCTGTTATAAAATGATATGCATATCTTTTAAGTGTGTCCATATTTATTAAAAAGGGAAATTTTGTTTTTGCCACTCTAGCTTTTGTCAATTTTCCTTATGCCACTCTAAAATTTGATGTTTCACATTTGCCACTCATAGATTTTGATAATGTATCACAATTGCCACTCTATGGCGAAAGCAAAATAATTTGATTTCACTTTTGCCACTCTTACGTTTTGATAATGTATCATAATTACCACTCTAAATTTTTTCTTTTGCCATGAAATGGCAATTGGGATGTATTGTCAAAAAACTAATAGTTGCAAAAGTGAAATGTCAAAACCTAGAGTGGCATAAGGAAAATATGCAAAAGCAATTTTTTTTTGCTTTTTTGAATGTGAGAACTATTTTTGAAATTACGTATTTAAAAAAAATGAGTGAACATTTTTAAAATATAAGCAAAATTTATATAAATACGTAAATGCTTTTCTTAGCTATATGATCTTTTTAATTGTGTGAACACCTTTCAAAATCATATGAGCATTTTAATAAAAACCCGAAGACCTTTTATAATTAAATCAACATTTCAAAATATGTGGACATGCTTTTTTTAACCAGAAACTAAAAGCATACACAAGAGCAACAAATGTTCTATTTTACAATTCTTCTGCTAATACATGAGTACATTTCACAATATAGATTCCTTACACATTGCGGAGTTCATACATCGTTCACATAGATTGCACAATTTCGTACACACATTTCACATACACCGTACACTTTCAAGCATCCAAATGATCATATACCATGTGCTATAAACCTTGTTTATTTGAACACCGTATCAATAAGATTAAGCGAATGACAAAATATGATGCCACCTGAAGCATATAACATGTTCTTTTTTGCGGGGAAATCACATACATGTTAAAATCAAGAGCCAGATAGAATACATTCTGAAATATTGAATGCGACAGAAATCTTTGCTACTCTAGCTTTCTGCATTATACAAGGATGCACAAATCGTCTGCATATATTGGGGAAAATTATGAAAGAGTTTATATTGTGAAAACAGTAAATCAGAACTTTCATCTTAACATGCAATTCACTGCAGTCAGAAAATATACTTCAAACCTTTTGATTTCATTGGTTCAATGGTACTATATCTACAAGCTTAAGCAAAGCCTCTCCTGTAGAAAACTACAATAGCAAGGGATGATTCCTAGCGGTACCCATTAATCAACGCGGGAACGAACCCAGTAGGCAATGACCCCATTATAGCTCAATGCATATATGACAGCGAAAAATATAGCACTGGAGGAATTCTGGATGAGGCGGCGACGTGGCATTTGTGCTATAGTTTGGCTGTTAGTGAGCTTTTGGTCGACGGTTGAGACATTTCGATGGGTCCGCGACAGATGTATACCAAATACTATCTTGCAAGTAGGAGTAATCGTTAACAAAATTCATAAGAATGCAGAGGTCAACGAAATGTCTCAACCGTCGACCAAAAGCATATTTTAATACCATATCAGTATTGTTAAGCGAATGACAAAATATGATGCCACCTGAAACATATAACAAGTTCTTTTTTGCGGGGAAATCACGTAGCATGTTAAAATAAAGTGCCAGATAGAATACATTCTAAAATATTCAATACGACAGAAATCTTTGCTACTATGGCTTTGTGCATTATACAAGGATGCACAGACCGTCGACGTGAGCTGCGGCGCATCACCCCCGGCGTCGAGGGTACACGGTGACGTGTTCGTGTGCGAACACACTTTTTGACGACTCCGCTGGGGAAGAAGCTTTGAACGGTCTCCGGTCTGTTCTTGCTACGAAGAAATCGTCATCTAGGGTTTACAATCTACAAAGGTAATATGAATACTCAACTCACATATGTAGATGCAAATAATGCATATGTTGTTGCTAGATCATCTAATGAGCATAATGTATCGGCTAGCCCTAGCTTTATCAATCATGCATCTAATTATGTGCAACAGCCGATGCAACAAAACCTTCATGCTTCTACCTCATATAATTTTAGCAACATGGAACATATGTATTCCAACTCCCATGCATCGG
Organism: Aegilops umbellulata; assembly: GCA_032464435.1. Lineage (NCBI taxonomy): Eukaryota > Viridiplantae > Streptophyta > Magnoliopsida > Poales > Poaceae > Aegilops > Aegilops umbellulata. The sequence continues at coordinate 55,619,189 of CP136057.1, forward strand.
CAACCCCAGAAATTTATATGCCGATGAACAACATGATGAGTTCGGTTAGTCAAGTTGAAATACCTCACACAGGAACTTCTAATAGTATGCAACAAAGTGTTTCACCTTTTTATTCATCGGCAACTAGCTTGCAATATGTTAATCCAAACATGCCGGTGGATAGAGGAATTGGCCATGCTACTACTAGTTATCCGGCCAATTACCCTCAAAGACCATATGCTACACCTCATGCTTCTAATGATTTGGCACCATATGCAACTATAGGTATTCATAATTTGGCTTTGCACCTTCAAGCTAATAGCCGGATAACTAAAAATTTCATAGGATCACATGTGCCTTCACCTAGTACCATGGCATACAATGTTTTCCCTGCACAATTACAGAATTTCAGCGACATCTCGTTACCGAAAGAGTCTAAAAGTGTCGGGGGGCAATTCTATCCAGATTGGGTCATTAAGAAAAATCTTATGTCTTTTTGGGATGAGTGCAATATTGTTCTAAATGAATTAATGAAAGAGGGGAAACCTATTAGTTATGCTGCAATACAAGCTAGATTATGTCAGAAAGAGAAAGCATCAAGTGTGGATAGAATTATCAAAAAGAGTGGTGACTGGGATAACAAAGTTAATTCGGTTATTGAAAAGACTGAATCAAATATTACGTATGCCGAATCTGTTCTAGAAAAAGAGGACAACAAAGTGTTGGGGAGCTATTCGAAAGAGGAACAACATATCGTTCAAGTAACGCAACCATCATGTTTTCCCAACGTGTTTGAAAAGGTATGTCTAGCAAGTGATTTACCTATCTTCCGATTTGGTCACAACTTTATTGTTGATGCTTCTATAAGAAAAATTCTCATAAGTAACTTTGAAAGACCAATGAAGAAGGGTAATTTACTTGTTAGCAATAAAATTGCTATAGAACATATCGGTCAACCTAGTGTGCCATTTACAAAGACCGATAGTGATTTATGATTGCAGCCAAAGTTTTTCCATTGCTTTATTTAAAATTCGTATCTAATTGGGTAGCTTTGCTTGCTTCATACTTGGCTTACGCATGGCCTCAATTGAGACATGTATGTTCTAACTACTTTGATTTTAGAAATTTAAAGCCAACGTTATACTGTGTTGAGAAAACCGATGATGGTATAATTTCCTTTTCAAAGACATCGGAGATAGAATGCAAAACACAAAGCATAGCCGAATGGGGTAATGCAAAATCTAAACCATTTGTTTGCTTAACTTCAAAGCCATTCTCACAGCAAGATCGGCTAGAGAATAAAGAGTTTACCTTTAATTCAAGCATGTGCGATCAAATATTTGATTTGTTGCTGAAAAATAATTACATAAAAAATTCTTGATCACCATGTCAGCCATCAATTCAAGGACAAATCTATTGTAGGTTGCACCATTCGTTCAAACATAATTTTGAGGATTGCAATATGTTTTGTCAACTAGTCAAATCGGCCATTGATAAAGGACGACTGAGATTTGTTGAGACACCAAAGGATGACCATTCTATTTCGATTGGTCCTGATGGCAAAAAGTTTTTGTATCAGCTTCTTCAAGCTGATTCATTAAATGATGAAAAGGAAAACACAGTGGATGATGGGATCAAGTTTTCAAGTAAAAAAGTTGTTCAAGAGCACACTGAAGATATTCTTGAAGATGGGAATTCCATCAAGGTTGAACAGAAGACGCCAAGTACTGGGGGGCAACAAGAAGATTCAAAGATCGATGCAAGCACAACCAAACAAAGCAAAGGCAGAGGTAAGCACAAAGGTAAAAACCTGAAAGTCACTTTCGCGCAGCTATTGGGAAAATACCAAAAGATGAGTGAAGAGAAAAGTGCTTATCGACCAACTAATGCAAAAGCATCAAGATCACTGTGACGCCCAGATAAGTAGGCTACAGTAATCCCACGTTAATGATGCCACATCACCTTGATTATTGTTGCTAATCTCGCGTTAGTTCGAGACCGGTTCGAATTCAAATTCAAGATCAAGCAAACAATAAAATATTTTCAAATATTAAAACTAAAATGTTGGGGTGTTACCAAATAATGCATAGGTAATTACTGTGGATAAACCACAATTTTATAAAAGATTTAAGTGCACTAAAATATTTAAAACAGCAGCAAAACATTTAACTAACTACCCTTTTCAATTTGATAAAATATTAAACTATTTGTTTTATTGCCAAAATCTTATGGGGCAGTGGCATACTTATTAAAACTAAATTAGGAACCACTGGTGTAGTTTATAAAACAAAATTCAAAAGGAAACAAAAATAAAAAGAGCAAAACAAAAATATAAAATAAAACAACAATAAAATAAAAGGAAAATAACTTTTACCCCCCCCCCTCCGACTGGGCCTTGGCCCAGTTGGCCGTGTGGCCGAGTGGCCTACCGGCCCACCTCCTGGCCTACTTAGGCCACCCCCACTCCCAAAACCCTAACCGACACCCCCACTCTCTCCCGCATGATCCCCCCACTCTCCCTCGCTTCCTTCCCGCGCCGTCACCCACAACGCACACACATACACACGCTGACGCACGGAGGAGGGGCGCCCCTGTTCGTTCCCCTCCTCTCGGCGCGCCCGCGCCCGAGGACGGTCGCCGCCCGCGGGCGCCGAGGGCCGCCTCCCCGACCTCCTCCTTGCAGCTTCATTCCTCCCGCGCCTCCCTCGTCGGCCCCGCCCCTGCGGCTCCTCTTCCTCCGCATGACGGCCTCCCTCAACCCGCACCTCTGCTTCGCCTTCATGCCTGCCGGCCCGTCTGGCCGCCGGACCTCGCCGGCAGGGTCCCTCCGGCTCCCTTGGGGCCCCTACACGTTGCGAGCCTCCCCTTCGCCTTTCCTCCCCCGTGCGTGCTATTGTGGATCGACCTCCGCCGAGCTCGGACCCCGCCGCTGGCCACTTTTCCCCGCGGCTCCCCGCTCGCATGCCTCACCGCGGTCGCCCCTGCCCACCCGCGACTTGTGCCTCACCCCGTACGACGCACGTCGCTCGCCCCGCCTCAGCCCACCATGGCCCTCGTGCTCCGCTGCGGCAACCCCTCCCGTGGCCACAACCCCGCCCCGCCCCGGGCAGGCTATGGGCGCCCATCGCCCGTTACGCTCGCGCCCGCTGCCCGTTAAGCCGCACCTGCCCCGGTTGGCCCCTAGGGCAAATGACAAGGGGCCCCAGCGCCCCAGAACAATTTAAAAAAAGATAATAATAAATATAATTAAATACTAAATAATCAATTAATTAACTAAATAATTAACTTGATTAATTCTGTTCAAATTAGTTAACCTAATTAATTGTAGTTAATAAACCTAATCATTTTAGTTAGACTAACTAAACCTGATTAGTTAGTCTTAGACAATGACAACCGGGACCCACGTGTCAGTTTGACCAAGCCAACTGGCTGTTGACTGCTGACATCGCCTGATGTCATGGTGACGTCATAATGGCATTTCCTAATTAAATTAATTCTGTTAATTCTAAAAATGAATTAAAACTTTGAAAATTAATATTAAATAATCCGTAACTCGGATGGGAAAACTACGTACATGAAAGTTGCTCAGAACGACGAGATGAATCCGGATACACTCTTCGTTCGTCCGTCACACATCCCTCATAGCAAACACGCAACTTTCCCCCTCCGGTTCATCTGTCCGAAAACGCGAAACACTAGGGATACTTTCCTGGATGTTCCCCACCTTCGCCGGTATCACCTATCCCTGCGTTAGGTCACCCCTAGCACAACGTATTGCCGCGTCTTGCTTTGTGTTACATTTGGTTGCTCTGTTATTTATTGTGTTCCCCCTTTGTTGCTTCTTTACGGTAGACCCCGAGACTGCTGCTGGTACCCCTGTGATCGACTACATTGACGACCACCCCCCTTCTTGCCGGAGCAACCAGGCAAGGCCCCTCTTGATCACCAGATATCGCCTATTCTTCTCTATACTGCTTGCATTAGAGTAGTGTAGCATGTTACTGCTTTCGGTTAATCCTATTCTGCTGCATAGTCTGTCATTGTTGCTACAGTTGTTACCCTTACCTGCTATCCTACTGCTTAGTATAGGATGCTAGTGTTCCATCAGTAGCCCTACACTCTTGTCCGGCTGCCATGCTATACTACTGGGCCGTGATCACTTCGGGAGGTGATCTCGGGCATATGCTATATACTTTATACTGTTACATTACTTGTGATACTATTAGGAGATGGGGCTGAAGGGGCAGGTGGATCCATCCTGGTAGAGGTGGGCCTGGGTTCCCGACGGCCCCCGACTGTTACTTTGTGGCGGAGCGACAGGGCAGGTTGAGATCACCTAGGAGAGAGGTGGGCCTGGCCCTGGTCGGCGTCCGCGGTTACTTCATAATAACACGCTTAACGAGATCTTGGTATTTGATCTGAGTTGGGTCGTTGACCTTATACGCACTAACCACCACATGGGACAAGATATGGGCAACCGACGTCGTGGTATCAGCCGAAGCCTTCGTGACGTCAGCGATTGAGCGGCGCGCGCCGGGTTCGACCGCGTAACGCAACTTCCTTTGAAATGAAGGTTGCTAGGTCTACTGTTCGGCCGCCCACGCAACTTGCAGGTGTGCAATGGGTGATGGGCCCAGACCGCTGCGCGCATAGGATTTAGACCGGCGTGCTGACCTCTCTGTTGTGCCTAGGTGGGGTTGCGACGTGTTGATCTTCCGAGGCCGGGCATGACCCAAGAAAGTGTGTCCGGTCAAATGGGATCGAGCGTGTTGGGTTATGTGGTGCACCCCTGCAGGGAAGTTTATCTATTCGAATAGGCGTGATCTTCGGTAACAGGACGACTTGGAGTTTTACCTTGACCTTATGACAACTAGAACCGGATACTTAATAAAACACACCCTTCCAAGTGCCAGATATAACCCAGTGATCGCTCTCTAACAGGGCGACGAGGAGGGGATCGCTGGGTAGGTTTATGCTATGCGATGCTACTTGGTGAACTTACCATCTACTCTCTTCTACATGCTGCAAGATGGAGGTGGCTTGAAGCGTAGTCTTCGACAGGATTAGCTATCCCCCTCTTATTCTGGCATTCTGCAGTTCAGTCCACCAATATGGCCCTTTACACATATACTCATGCATATGTAGTGTAGCTCCTTGCTTGCGAGTACTTTGGATGAGTACTCACGGTTGCTTTTCTCCCTCTTTCCCCTTTTCCATTCTACCTGGTTGTCGTAACCAGATGCTGGAGCCCAGGAGCTTGACGCCACTGTCGACGACGACTCCTACTACACCGGAGGTGCCTACTACTGCGTTCGGGCCGCTGACGACGACCAAGAGTAGTTTAGGAGGATCCCAGGCAGGAGGCATGCGCCTCTTTCGATCTGTATCCCAGTTTGTGCTAGCTTTCTTAAGGCAGACTTGTTTATCTTATGTCTGTACTCAGATATTGTTGCTTCCGCTGACTCGTCTATGATCGAGCACTTGTATTCGAGCCCTCGAGGCCCCTGCCTTGTATTATGATGCTTGTATGACTTATTTTACTTTTAGAGTTGTGTTGTGATATCTTCCCGTTAGTCTTAGACAATGACAACCGGGACCCACGCGTCAGTTTGACCAAGTCAACTGGTTGTTGACTGCTGACATCCCCTGATGTCATGCTGACGTCATAATGGCATTTCCTAATTAAATTAATTTTGTTAATTCTAAAAATGAATTAAAACTTTGAAAATTAATATTAAATAATTCGTAACTCGGATGGGAAACTTTGTACATGAAAGTTGCTCAGAACGACGAGACGAATCCGGATACACTCTCTGTTCGTCCGCCACACATACCTAGCATAGCAAACACGCAATTTTCCCCCTCCGGTTCATCTGTCCGAAAACGCGAAACACTGGTGATACTTTCCCGGATGTTCCCCACCTTCGCCGGTATCACCTATCCCTGCGTTAGGTCACCCCTAGCCCAACGTATTGCCGCCTCTTGCTTTGTGTTACATGTGATTGCTCTATTATTTATTGTGTTCCCCCTCCGTTACTTCTTTCTGGTAGACCCCGAGACCGCTGCTGGTACCCATGTGATCGACTACATCGACGACCACCCCCCATCTTGCCGGAACAACCAGGCAAGCCCCCCCTTGATCACCAGATATCGCCTATTCTTCTCTATATTTCTTGCATTAGAGTAGTGTAGCATGTTACTACTTTCGGTTAATCCTATTCTGCTGCATAGCCTGTCATTGTTGCTACAGTTGTTACCCTTACCTGCTATCCTACTGCTTAGTATAGGATGCTAGTGTTCCATCAGTGGCCCTACACTCTAGTCCGTCTGCCATGCTGTACTACTGGGCCGTGATCACTTCGGGAGGTGATCTCGGGCATATGCTATATACTTTATACTGTTACATTACTTGTGATACTGTTCGGAGATGGGGGCTGAAGGGGCAGGTGGCTCCATCCCGGTAGAGGTGGGCCTGGGTTCCCGATAGCCCTCGACTGTTACTTTGTGGCAGAGCGACAGGACAGGTTGAGACCACCTAGGAGAGATGTGGGCCTGGCCCTGGTCGGCGTCCGCGGTTACTTCATAATAACACCCTTACGAGATCTTGGTATTTGATCTGAGTTGGGTCGTTGACCTTATGCGCACTAACTGCCACGTGGGACAAGATATGGGCAACTGGCGTCGTGGTATCAGTCGAAGCCTTCGTGATGTCAGCGACTGAGCGGCGCGCGCCGGGTTGGACCGCGTAACGCAACTTCCTTTGAAATGGAGGTTGCTAGGTCTGCTCTTAGACCGCCCACGCAACATGCAGGTGTGCAATGGGCGATGGGCCCAGACTGCTGCGCGCATAGGATTTGGACCGGCGTGCTGACCTCTCTGTTGTGCCTAGGTGGGGCTGCGACGTGTTGATCTTCCGAGGCCGGGCATGACCTAGGAAAGTGTGTCCGGCCAAATGGGATCGAGCGTGTTGGGTTATGTGGTGCACCCCTTCAGGGAAGTTTATCTATTCGAATAGCCGTGATCTTCAGTAACAGGATGACTTGGAGTTATACCTTGACCTTATGACAACTAGAACCGGATACTTAATAAAACACACCCTTCCAAGTGCCAAATATAACCTGGTGATCGCTCTCTAACAGGGCGACGAGGAGGGGATCTCCGGGTAGGTTTATGCTATGCGATGCTACTTGGTGAACTTACCATCTACTCTCTTCTACATGCTGCAAGATGTAGGTGGCCTGAAGCGTAGTCTTCGACAGGATTAGCTATCCCCCTCTTATTCTGGCATTCTGTAGTTCAGTCCACCGATATGGCCCTTTACACATATGCCCATGCATATGTAGTGTAGCTCCTTGATTGCGAGTACTTTGGATGAGTACTCACGGTTGCTTTTCTCCCTCTTTTCCCCTTTCCATTCTACCTGGTTGTCGCAACCAGATGTTGGAGCCCAGCAGCTTGACGCCACCGTCGACGACGACTCCTACTACACCGGAGGTGCCTACTACTGCGGTCGGGCCGCTGACGACGACCAAGAGTAGTTTAGGAGGATCCCAGGCAGACTTGTTTGTGCTAGCCTTCTTAAGGCAGGCTTGTTTATCTTATGTTTGTACTCAGATATTGTTGCTTCCGTTGACTCTTGTATGATCGAGCACTTGTATTCGAGCCCTCGAGGCCCCTGGCTTGTATTATGATGCTTGTACTTATTTTACTTTTAGAGTTGTGTTGTGATATCTTCCCGTGAGTCCCTGATCTTGATCGTACACATTTGCGTGTATGATTAGTGTACGATTGAATCGGGGACGTCACAAGTTGGTATCAGAGCCGACTGCCTGTAGGAATCCCCCTTCTACACTCCTTGGCCAAAGTTGAGTCTAGACTTTACAAGACTTTTACTAACATGGCTGTGCGGCCCATGGGCCCACGTCGCCATTGGGTGGTGTCGGTGTCAAAACCGGCGGATCTCGGGTAGGGGGTCCCGATCTGTGCGTCAAGGTCGGATGATAACAGGAGACAAGGGACACTTTATTTTACTCAGGTTCGGGCCCTCTAGATGGAGGTAAAACCCTACTCCTGCTAGATTAATATTGATGATATGGGTAGTACAAGAGTAGATCTACCACGAGATCAAGGAGGCTAAACCCTAGAAGCTAGCCTATGGGTATGATGATGGTTATGATGTGTTCGTCCTACGGACTACAACCCTCCGGTTTATATAGGCACCGGATAGGGTTAGGGTTACACAGAGTCGGTTACATTGGTAGGAGATCTTGAATATCCGCACGCCTAGCTTGCCTTCCACGCCAAGTAAAGAACCTTCCGGACACGGGACGAAGTCTTCAATCTTGTATCTTCATAGTCCTGGAGTCCGGCTGAAGATATAGTTCGGCTATCCGAACACCCCCTAATCCAGGACTCCCTCAGTAGCCCCCGAACCAGGCTTCAATGACGTCGAGTCCAGCGCGCAAATTTGTCTTTGGCATTGCAAGGCGGGTTCCCCCTCCGAATCTTGTGTACCTGTATGAATAATGTCCGTAGCGCTCCTCGGTCTTGGTGCCCAATAATTGTCGTCTTCCACGTGTTGAACGAATGCGAAAAGCCCGGGGGTGTTTTTATATTCACACCCTTGGTCATATAAACGAGCCGCCTATTTAACGGGATGGGGATCTAGATCCAAACCACATCTTCTTCTCCCCGCGAGTTATCATCAGAGCGTCTCCAGCAAAGGTCCATTCCAACATGGCCAGCCGTCGTAGCTCCTCCCCTCGCCCCTCCAGCCCCAAATCCGGAGACTGGGAGAGTTGCACCATCCCACACAGCGAGCTAGTGTCACTGCAAGCCAAGGGATTCCTTCCCCAAGCATATATGATCCCGGTCCGAGCCGGACTCGCCACCTACAACGGCGGCAAGCAAGCAGAGAGCACCCCCAATCCTTCTAAAGGAGAGTGGGTGTGCCTCGTCCCTTATTTATTAAGGGGTCTGGGATTTCCAATTCATCCATTCCTCCGCGGGCTTCTGGAGTTCTACGGCCTCCAGCTGCACAACCTCACGCCTGGCTCCGTGCTACATATTGCAGGCTTCGTTGCCCTTTGCGAGCTATTTTTAGGCGTCGAGGCTCATTTTGCACTGTGGAAGAGGTTGTTCTGCTTGGTGCCCCGTTCTCAGAAGGGGTCTATATACCAAGTGGGCGGAGCCGAAATATGGTGCATCGCCGGGACCGGATACCTATCCGGAACCCCAAAGAAGGCGTCCGAGGACTGGCCTTCAGAATGGTTCTACATAGACGACGTCCCGCTGCTGGACCCTGTCCGGGTCGGCCTCCCTGAGTTCAGCATGGCTCCCTTAAAGAAACGCTTAAGTTGGCGTCCGCGGAGCTCTCAGAGAGAAAGCAACAGAGACGTTCTTTACCTGATGGGCCGGATAAGACTGTTGGCTCATTCCGGACTAACCATGATTGGAGTCATGGCCGCATGTATTATGCGGGGGGTGCAGCCGCTTCAATATAGGAGCCACCCCATGTGGGATTTCAACGGGGAGGATGACGCCACCCGTTACGGCCGCAAAGGGCCAGACACAGTTGCCGCTCTAGTAAAGATTCTAACATCTTTGTACAAGGGGGAAAAGGAGGACTTCTTCCGCGTCAACCCGCGGGCCGGATTCACTATGTATGAACCTCCAAATTGGGTAAGTGAACAATTGTACTTGCCTGTTTATTTAATGCTCCCATGACTAGATACGTAATCTGATGATTTCAAGGCAGGAGCTGCGACAGGAGGTAAAGGATATTAACAGCTGCCCTCCACAGCCTGAGGACCCAGAACGGTCCCTCGATCCGGACTTCGAAGAGGATCCGGACATATCGGTGGAGCTCATCGACGGGGTGTTCCACCAGTTAAGCAAGGATAATACCTTGGTGGCCATTACGGCTGATTATCCCGGGTTAATCCCGGCCTCCCAGGTGACAGAAACCGGAGTGTTTATTCCCACAAGAGAGATTCCGTCCTTACATATTCCGGTGTTTCTGACAACAACCGTATTTTACAGGGGAGATTTCCGAGGAGGGAGGCCGAACCTGCGGCGGCTAGCCAACGAGGAGCCGCCGGGCCCCGTGGGGTAAAAAGGGATGAAGTCCAGACTGAGAGTTCGGCACAAAGGTATAACGCGCCCTCTGTCTTTCTGGCGTTATTCTGTCAGGGCATGTTAACATCCGTACTGTTTCCAGGACGAAGAGGCCTCGCCGGACTATATCCGGAGGGGCCGCCAACCGCGCCTCTACCAGCCAGGCTCCAACGTCTGGTACGGAGGCGGGGACAAACACCAGGCTTGCGCCGGACGCTCCTCCAACAGAGGATGCGGACCGGCTATCTGCCACAAATTCAGAAGTGGAGAGCGCCATGAACCATAGGCGTCGCCGGACAGTTCTACGCGACGCTTGTTTCTCCCGAGAGGCCTTAGACGCCTTCAATTCGGGAGATGCGTACCTTCGTGCTGCTCAAGATGGTTTAGCCAGGGCCACGGAGCAGTATGTGAAAGACATACGGGTAAGAAAATTTAAATATATATATACCAGTAGCCCCCGAGACATGAAACAGTTAAACTAACTGATTTAAGGATCATATAATATGTAGGTTCTTACTGAGAAGAACACCGTGCTGTCCCAGGAGCTGGAAAAGTGCAAGGCCCAACTAGAGGCCGCACTAGCCGCAACAGGGGAGCCCAAAGGGACCCCCTCAGGTACGATATACGTTGAGAGATTGGTATTGTGCGGCTTATGTGCGAATCTGACAATTAATGTTGCAGATGGTGCCGGACTAGATCCGGAGAGGCAACAACTCTTATGCCAGTTAAAGGCTGGCGAGAGTACGTTGACAAGGGTGAGGCGAGAGAAGAATGATCTTCAGGATGCCAACACCAAGTTGGATGTTGAACTGAAAGACGTTCGTGGCCAGCTATCTGACTCCATGAAGGAGAATCAGCGTCTTCGACGCGGCATATTTAGTAAGTGCTTGAGCGAACTCTTGAAAAAAAAGGAGTTCGGCGAGGAAGACGAATAACAGAATTATGTCTGTAGGTACGCTCACAGGTCGTCCTGCAGAGGAGATGCCCGGTTCTACGGGTGACCTTCTCCCCGAACTCCTGCAACTGCACGAACGAATTCGGCGGGCAATGCAAGGGGTTGCCCGGGCCTTATGGCCTGCCCACTCCACGCCTGAGGGCCTTGGAGAGCTTGCAGAGAAGCTGACGGGAGCTCGGCGGCGCATTCGGTTGTGGAAGATATCAGCCTGCCGCCAAGGCGCGAGGGAGGCCTGGGCCATGGTGAAGACCCGCTTTACGAAGTCTGACCCCAATCACATGGCCGAGGTCGGACCAGTGGGGCCTGATGGGAAGGAGATCCCTGTGAGCTTGGTGTATGGCCAGGTAGAGCTGGCCGCAAAGTATTCCCAACAGGATTGTAAATTAGACAGCCTGTTAGATGGTATAGAGGAGGAATACGATCAGTCAAGATGACTATGTAATTTATAATTGACATGTGTAATGCCTTCTAGCCGGATTGTAGATCGTTTGTCGTTGCCGACCTTTTCGCTTCGACCTCGGGACCTGACGGTCCGGAGTGTGTCCGAATACCATAACGGCTATATAAAAGCCGGGGTATGCATGGAGACCAGGCGTAGGGGTCATTAGTGCTTTATCAGACAAGTGCCCAACTAGTTATGTTATATTACATGGTTAGTAAGAAACATCTTCCAGAGAGAATAGTTCCATTAAGGGTTCCTTTCGCTGGGGTGGCGTGCCCTAAAGTGCACGTCCGGACTGCAAATGCAGAAGATCATCTAGGGGCATGTATAAAATAAAAAGGTTCATATTTAGTTCACCGACCGAATATTCCCTTAAGAACGCTAGCTTTCGGCTTCACCCAGTCTGAGGTACACATCCGGCTTATTCGGCAGTAACAATCGCAGAGGTGCTCCCTTTACCGCCTAGCCGAACAATCGGGAACGTAGGGGTAAGCACAGGAGCCAGGCAACCCAGCTTGGCCAAAACTTAAGTCATATCGATGCATATAATGGCGAAGAAAAGGTGCATGCGGAAGTCTGACGCATGCGTTGGGTGTGAAACCCATATAGACAAGCTTCTGTTAAAGAAGCCCCCAGGTTTGAGGAGCGCGGATAGCGCGTCACATAATGAGCCTTTTAAGGGCTAGAAAAGAAAAGAGTAGGAGACAAAGTAAAAAAAGGTATAAATGTAAATAATGGACAGAGGAAGGAGACAAACACAGAGTCCGGCGCTAGGCATAGAATCTTCGGAGACGTGTGGCGTTCCATGGGTTCGGCTTGAGTCGGTTATCCGACGCATCTCGCAGGCGGTACGCTCCACCAGTTAGGACTTGGTCGATTATGAATGGACCTTCCCATTTGGGCTTGAGTTTGTTCTTTTGCTTATCCAGCAGGCGCAGAACTAGTTCACCAACGTTGTAATTTTTGGCCCGTACTTCTCTGCTTTGATATCTTCGAGCTTGCTGTTGATAGAATGCGGAACGGGCCTTAGCCACGTCACGCTCTTCCTCTAAGGCGTCCAGGTTGTCCTGCCGATCAAGCTCGGCTTCTCTTTCTTCGTACATGTGCACTCGAGGTGAGTCATGAATTATGTCGCAGGGCAGAATCGCCTCAGCGCCGTACACCATAAAGAATGGCGTGAATCCGGTGGTACGATTTGGCGTGGTTCGCAGCCCCCAGAGTACGGAGTCGAGCTCCTCTACCCAGTGCATATCGGATTCCTTGAGGGACCGCACTAGTCTGGGTTTGATGCCGCTCATGATGAGGCCATTTGCACGTTCGACCTGACCGTTAGTTTATGGGTGATAGACAGAAGCATAGTCGAGCTTAATGCCCATGTTTTTGCACCACAGCTTTACTTCATCAGAGGTGAAGTTTGTGCCGTTATCGGTGATAATGCTGTGGGGGACACCATAACGGTGTACGACCCCGGATACGAAGTCTATCACAGGTCCGGATTCAGCCGTCTTGACAGGCTTGGCTTCTATCCATTTGGTGAATTTATCCACCATGACCAATAAGTATTTTTTCTTGTGGTTTCCGCCTTTAAGGGGTCCCGCCATATCGAGCCCCCAGACCACTAAAGGCCAAGTGATGGGGATAGTTCGGAGGGCGTTGGGTGGCATATGGCTTTGGTTGGCAAAGAGCTGGCAACCGACGCACCGTTTGACTAGGTCCTGAGCGTCTGCTCTAGCCGTCGGCCAATAGAAGCCAGTACGGAAAGCCTTGCTTACAAGGGACCGAGCCGCGGCGTGATGGACACCGAGTCCGGCATGAATTTCAGCCAACAGACTCCGCCCTTCCTCTTCGGAGATACACCTTTGGAGGACTCTTGTAGTGCTTTTCTTATATAGCTCTCCCTCGTGGACTTTATAGGCTTTAGATCGCCGCACTATGCAGCGTGCCTCGTTTTGGTCCTCGGGGAGTTCCTGCCTAGTAAGGTAGGCTAGGAATGGTTCCATCCACGGGGCGATGACCGCCATTATTGCGTGGGCTGAGGGTGTAATTTCGGTGGCGGGGCCGCCGATTATGTCTGATTGTTCGGCATTGGGTTGTGCGGTTATGCCCGGGCTATTATCCGAGGGTTCCCCTTCCCATGCTACGGATGGTTTGAATAATCTTTCTAAGAATATGTTGGGGGGGACTGCATCTCGTTTTGCTCCAATGCGTGCCAGGACGTCCGCTGCCTGATTATTTTCTCGGGCTATGTGATGGAACTCCAGTCCCTCGAACCGAGCTGACATTTTTAGTACGGCATTGCGATAAGCTGCCATTTTTGGTTCTTTGGCGTCGAAGTCGCCATTTATTTGGGATATCGCGAGGTTTGAGTCCCCGCGTACTTCCAGGCGTTGAATGCCCATGGATACCGCCATCCGGAGGCCATGTAGAAGGGCCTCGTATTCGGCTGCATTGTTGGAGTCCGTGTACATAATTTGGAGTACATATTGGACTGTATCTCCTGTAGGGTACGTCAAAACGACGCCAGTCCCCAGTCCGGCCAGCGTTTTGGAGCCGTCGAAATGCATGATCCAGTTTGAGTACGTGTCGTACTCTTTAGGGAGTTCGGCCTCTGTCCATTCGGCGACGAAGTCGGCTAGGACTTGCGATTTAATTACTCGCCGTGGCTTGTAGGTTATATCGAACGGGAGGATCTCCATGGCCCATTTTGCTATCCGGCCTGTTGCATCGCGGTTGTTGATAATATCGTTGAGTGGTACTTTCGAGGCTACTGTAATAGAACACTCTTGAAAGTAGTGTCGTAGCTTCCGGGATGCCATGAATACCGCGTATGCGATTTTTTGATAATGCGGGTACCGTGATTTGCATGGTGTGAGGACAGTGGACACGTAGTAAACCGGCCTTTGAAGGGGTAATTTATGTCCATCCGTTATCCGTTCGACGACGAGTACTGCGCTAACAACTTGATGGGTTGCGGCAATGTACAATAGCATGGGTTCGCCGGTATTCGGCGCGGACAGGACGGGGTTTGTTGCCAAGATGGCCTTTATTTCCTCGAGTCCGGCCGTGGCAGCGTCCGTCCACTCGAAGTGTTCGGTGCGCCTAAGGAGGCGGTAAAGGGGTAGTGCCTTTTCTCCCAAGCGGGAGATGAAGCGGCTTAAGGCCGCCACGCATCCGGTGAGTTTCTGAATTTGCTTGAGATCTTTTGGGACATCCAATTGTGACAGAGCTCAGATTTTAGCTGGATTTGCTTCAATTCCTCTGCCGGATACAATGAAGCCCAGGAGCTTTCCGGCTGGGACGCCAAAAACACATTTTTCCGGATTGAGCTTGATGTCGTATTTTCGTAGGTTGTCGAATGTAAGTCTCAAGTCGTCTACTAGAGATTCGACGTGTCTTGATTTAACGACCACATCATCTACGTACGCCTCCACTGTTTTGCCGATCTGGTTTGCCAAACATGTTTGAATCTTGCGCTGATATGTCGCGCCGGCGTTTTTGAGCCCAAAGGGCATTGTGTTGAAGCAGAACGGGCCGTATGGCGTGATGAATGATGTTGCAGCTTGGTCGGATTCTGCCATCTTTATTTGATGGTAACCGGAGTATGCGTCGAGGAAACACAGGGAATCGTGTCCTGCGGTGGCATCGATGATTTGATCAATTCGAGGGAGGGGAAAGGGATCCTTTGGGCAGGCCTTATTAAGGTCTTTGAAGTCGACACACAGGCGCCAGGATTTGTCCTTCTTTGGTACCATTACCAGGTTTGCTAGCCAGTCCGGGTGTTTGATATCTCTAATGAATCCGGCCTCCAATAATTTGGCTAGCTCCTCTCCCATGGCCTGTCTCTTTGGTTTGGAGAAACGCCGAAGGGTTTGTTTGACAGGTTTGAATCCTTTCTGGATATTTAAGCTGTGCTCGGCCAGCCTGCGTGGGATTCCTGGCATATCTGAGGGGTGCCAAGCGAAAATATCCCAGTTCTCTCGTAGGAACTCGCGCAGTGCGGCGTTTACATCAGGGCTCAATTGTGCCCCGATGGAGGCTGTTTTATTTGGGTCCGTTGGGTGGACCTGGAATTTGACTATTTCGTCCGCTGGTTTGAAGGATGTGGATTTGGATCTCTTATCGAGTATCACATCATCCCTGCTAACCATGGATCGCAGCACCGTCAGCTCTTCGGCTGCTAAGGCTTCAGATAGTGCCTCGAGGGCCAATGCGGTTGTCTTGTTTTCGGCGCGGAGTGCTATGTCCGGATCACTAGCGAGAGTGATAATTCCGTTTGGCCCAGGCATCTTAAGCTTCATGTACCTGTAATGGGGTATGGCTTGGAAAACTGTGAATGCCTCTCGTCCTAATATAGCGTGATATCCGCTTCTGAACGGGGCCACCTGGAACGTGATTTGTTCGGACCTGTAATTATCCCGCGTGCCGAATACCACATCTAGTGTGATCTTTTCGGTGCAGCGCGCTTCCTGACTCGGGATTATTCCTCTAAAGGTTGTGCTGCTTCGCTCAATGCGGTTCCAGTCTATTTCCATCTTTTGGAGGGTTTCCTCGTAGATGAGGTTCAATCCGCTGCCTCCGTCCATAAGTACCTTTGCGAGGCGACAGCCGTCCACTATGGGACTGAGAACCAATGCGGCTGGCACTCTGGCTGTTCGGAATTTAGGTTCGTCGCTCGCATTAAAGGTGATGGCAGTATTGCTCCATGGATTTATGATCGCTACTTGGTAGACTTCGGCGAGGCTGCGAAGTGTTCTTTTTCGCATGTTATTTGATGCAAAAGTCTCGGAGATTGTGAGAACGGTACTGAAATTCTCGGGCTGGTTTCCTTCGGCCTCTGGATTTAGGAGGTCCTCGCCAATTTTGGCCACCTACCGGAGTATCCAACATGCCCTGAGGCTGTGAGTTGGGGTGGCATCCTCCTTACTATGAATCTTGCAGGGTCCATCGAGCCACCTTTCTAGCACGGTTCCGTGCCCCCTAGAGGGTTTTGATTTTTTATTTAATCCGGGCGCCTTGCTGTAGTGCGCCCTTTTGATTCGGACAGGATTGCTATTCAAGGCCGGATTATCCCAAAATTTAATTTCGGTTTTCCGAGCACTTTCCATCGCACAGTATTTTTGTACTATGGACGCCAAGTCAGCAAAGCGCGTAATATTATGACGACTTATGGCGTTGAGTATCCCCTTGTCCGTGCAGTTACTGCAGAAGATTGAAATCGCGTCTCCCTCGTGGCAGTCCTTTATCCTGTTCATAAGCAGGAGGAATCTGGTCCAGTAATGATGTACTGTTTCTTCGGGCATCTGCTTGATTTGGGAGAGATCGCTTAAGATTGGACAGGCGGAATTCATTAGATCTGATACTTCGCCCGGTTTGCTGTTCGGAGGCCGAACGACCTCCGGATTCCGAGATCCGGAGTCCTGTATGTTTTCCGGTTTGCCTGGTTCCAAGCCCAGGTCTTGGGTTGTATCCTCCCCTCCGTGGATATCCGGCATGGAGGGTCCCGGAATTCAGACGTAACTGGTCCTTAAGATTGATGAAGGGTCACCGCATTGTGTTTCCACCACAGCAACATGATGGGTGGCTTGGGGAGAGTTGATTTCCCTTAGATCGGGTTTAGGCCCAACCTGGTCGTAGTTTGTAGCGACCCCCAAGGCGGCGATGCGATCCAGGAGCTCGTTTATGGAGGAGAGCTCCACCGGATCTAGCTGCTCGGCCAATTCCGAGCTGACGCGGAGATTGTTTTCGATGACCCGAGAGGTCACCGTCGGCGTAATGGCCGAACAGGCGGTCATGAGAAAACCACCCAGCCGGAGGGGTTGGCCGATAGCCAAAGCTCCCTCAGTGACGGCGCCGTCTTTAAAGACGGGAAAAGGCATCCTTCCTGATCGCGACGGCACAGAGGAACTCTCAATGAAAGCACCAATGTCGGTGTCAAAACCGGCGGATCTCGGGTAGGGGGTCCCGATCTGTGCGTCAAGGTCGGATGGTAACAGGAGACAAGGGACACTTTATTTTACCTAGGTTCGGGCCCTCTCGATGGAGGTAAAACCCTACTCCTGCTAGATTAATATTGATGATATGGGTAGTACAAGAGTAGATCTACCACGAGATCAAGGAGGCTAAACCCTAGAAGCTAGCCTATGGGTATGATGATGGTTATGATGTGTTCGTCCTACGGACTACAACCCTCCGGTTTATATAGGCACCGGATAGGGTTAGGGTTACACAGAGTCGGTTACATTGGTAGGAGATCTTGAATATCCGCACGCCTAGCTTGCCTTCCACGCCAAGGAAAGAACCTTCCGGACACGGGACGAAGTCTTCAATCTTGTATCTTCATAGTCCTGGAGTCCGGCTGAACATATAGTTCGGCTATCCGAACACCCCCTAATCCAGGACTCCCTCAGGTGGTATTAGGATATTTTATTCCTCGCCTATACTCTGGGATTCTAATCTCCCTTCTATTCATGTTAAATGATTTTCTAAAAATCTAACTTTAGGTTCTCGAAAACACTTTCTCCCGGAGAGCCCCTTTAGTCCAGATGATCGCCGGCTGCACCAGAAGATTTCGAAGTTACTCTCCGATACTCTTTTGAGACTTTGTGCCCGTTGCTTTTGCAATTTCCTACCACCGAAATATCCCTATGGATAAATACATACACTTGTCGTTCTTACTTTTATTCCCAGTTGATCTCGTTATTACAAGATATCCTGAAATCCTCTCTATTGTTCCAAGAATATTTTGTGCCTACTGCCTCGCAGTTCTTTGCCACATGAATACCCCTGCGGATAATTTCTCGCCCTTATCGAGTATCCGCTCATCCCCCAGTTGTTCATGTATTTCATAATGGTCTTCGAAATACTATTCGATCCTCCAAAAAAAATCCTTAGTAGCGTATTGCTCTGAATACTTGTCTGCTTGCATTATGAATGCTTTCCATATGTCTGGCAATATTCGTTAGTATCCTTAGGCACCGTCATTTTGATCCTATTGATTTAACATGAGTGCGAATGCACGCAATCATCAGTTGATCCTTTTAAATTATCTTTCCGGTTCAGACTGAGCTGGTTCTCAACCAATCCAATTGCCATCGATTGTACCCCTAAGGCTATTCAACTTATCCATCCCTAATCAGAACATTGCTTCTGATCCCTTGATTTGAAAATCATAATTCCTTTGCATTTGAGCTCTGGATTAGTCTGTTGTGTCTATAATCCAATGCCTTTGCATTGTTACTTCCTCTGGTTGTGTGCCGATGCTCAAATCAGCTCTGTTATGGACCGGCAGATCCTTTAATGGATTTTATCCGACAGTGTCCTTCATATCCAATAACCTTGTGAGCCTTCCCTCGGATACATAATGCCTTTGGTAAATTGTATCCTCTCCTTTTTTTTCACCCATGCTCTACTATCGACCTTGTATTATTTACTATTGAAGCTTGTGGTATATGTTCCCAAGATGACCCTAAGGGTTGAACCTATGCCTTCCCAGATCTGGGTAAACCCGAGAGCTATCACGAGTCATACTCTTCTGGAGTTTTGCTAGATAAAATTTAAAAATTACAACTTCTTCGAAAAATGAGAAGGGAATGAAAGGTTATGCATTGGAGAAGTGGGGGTCGACCTTGAACTTTGTGTTCATGCCCATGGACCCGATGTGGAACTTATCATAGAAGCTTCTTGTAATAATAACTATTTCCTTGATTTGATATCATCTTATATCTATGTATTGATCCTTTGCAATCGTGGTCCTGACCACATTTTCTCCTTGATTCCATTTCTTAGACAAGTTAAAGCACTTGTCATCAGTTAATCGATACATCTCCGCAACCTCTATTTTGATCTTCCTCGAGTATTAACCTCTGGTATCTCGAGAACTGTGTTGCTCCCCGCGAGTCTTCATCTAGTATTGCTTCTCGCCGATCTTAGATTCCCCCCAGGTTCTGGGTTATTAGTCACTTGAGAACACCGATAAGTGCATCGATTCCGCACTCCGATTCAATAACTCTAAGTAATTCTCGTTGCTTACGAGTTTAATAATCCTTCAAGTCATTCCTAGCCTTATCGGCTATATCATTAATGTGCTAAATTTTAACTGCGCTACCGGGTCCTTCCCGGAGCACAAATTTCAACGATGAGCTAATCTTGCATCGATCTTCCTCGTCATATCATTGGTTCTTGAACAACAAGCTTAATTTCGAGTTTGTGTCGTACCATTGTTTCGAATAACCTTTCGCTTCATCATTCCTTTAACTTGATGTCATCACCGATCGATTACATCTTCATGAAATCTCTCGACAAATGTGTCGTGATCATCATCAGCATTCAGAGCTCTTCCAGGATATCAATTGAATTCATGATGAGAAATACCATCCTTGCCCTCGATGATTTGTGTTGTCATCGACCACTTTATTGCCTTCCCTCCAACACAAACTTATTCGTGTTCTATGTTGTACCTTGAGTTCCTTGCTATCCAGCATTTGTTCTTCTTTACCTTGGAGTATTACCATCTTTTATGTCAAGAATGTCATGAGGATTACTCCACCTCTTCAGAATTCTTAATATAGTGATACTTCTCACCATCACCATTCTTTCTTGGTCCCCGTGTTGATTCCAACAAGTGAACGGTGTTGTTTGGATTCTTTCCTTCTAGCAACCCTATTGCTTTGAAGTTAATGGGCGGCCGTTCATTCTTAGACTATTGATTATTGAATCACAATTCTGACATTGGTTGTGCAACCCAACCCATATTTCGGGTGCACCTTTCAACCAATGTTTAATTGTGTATGTTTTCCTCGAGCATACTTCATTATATCATTTGATCTTACAAATGCTATCTCCTCATCCACATAATTGTGGAGATCCATCTTTTTGGATACCTAGTTGAATTATCGCTGAGTCCATCAGCCACCTCCTCATCCTCTCCTTGGTTTAATGATGAACTCTTGTTTCGGATCCTTGCCTCCGTACGTTATTTCCCGAGAACTTTACAATGTCATCTCATGAATTTGTGTTGCACCTTTCCTTCTCAGGCCTCCTGAGTCTGAGGTATTTTGACACCATCAGATCTAAATCTCGGTCAGATATCATGGTTGGGACATGTGTTTCAAGAGTTATAATGTTGGTCTTTATATGACCCGGTAAGGTGGTGTCATGTCTAGCACACCTGGCCGGAGGACCTATTGTTACCGTTTCCTTTTAGCAAGGTTAACCATTTTTCCATGAGAAAATTGTAAGACTTATTCTATAAGTTGTTCCTGATGAATTCTTTGAGTACCTAAGGTCTGACCTTTGCTTGCTGACCATGTCAATGCTATCTCGAAGCATGACTGTGGTACTCAAACATCAACAAAAGCATTGAAAGCACAATGCTAAATTTTCTTTATCAATTATCCAAACACCGTTGTATGGGTAATGTCATGTTATTTCTCTCCCCTTTCCTAAAGGGTTTTCTACGTTATATCCTATCATGGATATCATTCTCTGCTTGTCCTTGGGAAGGATATACCCCTGAATTATGTGTTTAAACATATTTGTCTTTCCATTGTTCTGATTAAATCTGATAAACACTTTTTCCTTTCCATTGGTACACCCTCCGTCCCATAATGTAAGACGTTTTTGACACTATACTAGAGTCAAAAAAACGTCTTACATTATGGGACAGAGGGAGTATATGATATAAGCAGTAATAATTCACTGCTTGTGCAAACACCTCGGTGTACAACTCTGTCAGTAAGACCTTGTTACTATTGTTGATGACATTGCGGTAACCACCGATGGACGGGAACCTTGCCTATTGGTCCGCCTCGTTTCAACGAGCAGGAAAATGGTTCTCTTCATCCCTCGCCCTTGGTACCGACGTTGTTGCTGACATATAACTGACAGGCTACGCTCTGACATGCCTTGCTATCATGACCGTGCAAGATGTCACCGTCCTCCCTACTTTAACCCACATGGTGGGCCCATAACTCACAGTTCCGCTGGATCGAAACCCGACTCTTCTGTACAACCCTGTATCTAAAGTTATTCCTCACACTTGGCTTCGTATGTAATTCACGACCCACCTTCCGTGTGATCATCAATTACGGTATTAAACACAATACCTATTCTCGTTGCCTTGAGCCCCTTTCACGCGTTGTTTCAGGCATCGAACGATTGCCTGCCCGCTCGAAACTCCCCATGATACCTCCTTACCTTGCTCTTCAAACTTTCTTAAGTTTCAATTCGCGAGTGACTTCTGCCACCTTCCTCGATATTATCGACCACATAGTCGACCATTCAAAGGTCTGTTCTCCCGGAATGCCCACCCTTTTTTTTCTTTCGTAAGTACGATGGAGTTCCTGAAGAGGACGCTGACTTCATCATGATGACCTGAAGCAGAGAAATAAAGACATCAATATAATGGATCGACCACTTCGAGAGGAGCAACCAAGACCGAGAAGATTCGTTAGAATTTCGTAACCAAACCTTTCCCCCTTAGACCCCCTCATAAATCTCGGGACGAGATTTCTTGTAGTGCAGGAGAATTGTGACGCCCGGATAATTAGGCTACAGTAATCCCACGTTAACGATGCCACGTCACCTCGATTATTGTTGCTAATCTCGCGTTAGTTCGAAACCGGTTCGAATTCAAATTCAAGATCAAGCAAACAATAAAATATTTTTAAATATTAAAACTAAAATGTTGGGGTGTTGCCAAATAATGCATAGGTAATTATTGTGGATAAATCACAATTTTATAAAAGGTTTAAGTGCACTAAAATATTTAAAACAGCAGCAAAAAATTTAACTAACTAACCTTTTCAATTTGATAAAATATTAAACTATTTGTTTTATTGCCAAAAACTTATGGGGCAGTGGCATACTTATTAAAACTAAATTAGGAACCAGTGGTGTAGTTTATAAAACCAAATTCAAAAGGAAAATAAAATAAAAAACAGTAAAATCGAAATATAAAATAAAACAAAAATAAAATAAAAGGAAAACAACTTTACCCCCGCGCCGACTGGGCCTTGGCCCAGTTGGCCCTGTGGCCGAGTGGCCTGCCGGCCCACCCCCTTGCCTACTTAGGCCACCCCCACTCCCAAAACCCTAACCGACACCCCCACTCTCTCCCGCACGATCCCCCACTCCCCCTCGCTTCCTCCCCGCGCCGTCACCCACATCGCACACACATACACATGCTGACGCACGGAGGAGGGGCGCCCCTGTTCGTTCCCCTCCTCTCAGCGCGCCCGCGCCCGAGGATGGTCGCCGCCCGCCGGCGCCGAGGACCGCCTCCCCGGCCTCCTCCTCGCAGCTTCCTTCCTCCCGCGCCTCCCTCATTGGCTCTGCCCCCACGGCTCCTCTTCCTCCGCATGACGGCCTGCCTCAACCCGCACCTCTACTTCGCACTCACGCCTGCCTGCCCGTCCGGCTGCCGGACCTCGCCGGCAGGGTCCCTCCGGCTCCCCTGGGCCCCCTACACGTTGCGATGTGAGCCTCCCCTTCGCCTTTCCTCCCTCGTGCGTGCTATTGCGGATCGACCTCCGCAGAGCTCGGACCCCGCCGCTTGCCACTTTTCCCCGCGTCTCCCCGCTCGCATGCCTCACCGCGGTCGCCCCTGCCCGCCCGCGACTTGTGCCTCGCTCCGCACGCCGCTCGCCGCTCGCCCCGCCTCCGCCCACCGTGGCCCTCGTGCCCCGCTGCGGCAACCCCTCCCGTGGCCACAGCCCCGCCCCGCCCCGGGCAGGCTATGGGCGCCGGTCGCCCGTTACGCTCGCGCCCGCTGCCCGTTAAGCCGCACCTTCCCTGGTTGGCCCCTAGGGCAAATGACAAGGGGCCCCAGCGCCCCAGAACGATTTAAAAAAAAGATAATAATAAATATAATTAAATACTAAATAATCAATTAATTAACTAAATAACTAACTTGATTAATTATGTTTAAATTAATTAATTAAATTAGTTAACCTAATTAATTGTAGTTAATAAACCTAATCATTTTAGTTAGACTAACTAAACCTGATTAGTTAGTCTTAGACAATGACAACCGGGACCCACGTGTCAGTTTGACCAAGCCAACTGGCTGTTGACTGCTGACATCCCCTGATGTCATGGTGACATCATAATGGCATTTCCTAATTAAATTAATTCTGTTAATTCTAAAAATGAGTTAAAACTTTGAAAATTAATATTAAATAATCCGTAACTCGGATGGGAAAACTATGTACATGAAAGTTGCTCAGAACGACGAGATGAATCCGGATACACTCTTTGTTCGTCCGTCACACATCCCTAGCATAGCAAACACACAACTTTCCCCCTCCGGTTCATCTGTCCGAAAACGCGAAACACTAGGGATACTTTCCTGGATGTTCCCCACCTTCGCCGGTATCACCTATCCCTGCGTTAGGTCACCCCTAGCACAACGTATTGTCGCGTCTTGCTTTGTGTTACATTTGGTTGCTCTGTTATTTATTGTGTTCCCCCTCTGTTACTTCTTTACGGTAGACCCCGAGACCGCTGCTGGTACCCCTGTGATCGACTACATTGACGACCACCCCCCTTCTTGCCGGAGCAACCAGGCAAGGCCCCTCTTGATCACCAGATATCGCCTATTCTTCTCTATACTGCTTGCATTAGAGTAGTGTAGCATGTTACTGCTTTCGGTTAATCCTATTCTGCTGCATAGTCTGTCATTGTTGCTACAGTTGTTACCCTTACCTGCTATCCTACTGCTTAGTATAGGATGCTAGTGTTCCATCAGTGGCCCTACACTCTTGTCCGGCTGCCATGCTATACTACTGGGCCGTGATCACTTCGGGAGGTGATCTCGGGCATATGCTATATACTTTATACTGTTACATTACTTGTGATACTATTAGGAGATGGGGCTGAAGGGGCAGGTGGATCCATCCTGGTAGAGGTGGGCCTGGGTTCCCGACGGCCCCCGACTGTTACTTTGTGGCGGAGCGACAGGGCAGGTTGAGATCACCTAGGAGAGAGGTGGGCCTGGCCCTGGTCGGCGTCCGCGGTTACTTCATAATAACACGCTTAACGAGATCTTGGTATTTGATCTGAGTTGGGTCGTTGACCTTATACGCACTAACCACCACATGGGACAAGATATGGGCAACCGACGTCGTGGTATCAGCCGAAGCCTTCGTGACGTCAGCGACTGAGCGGCGCGCGCCGGGTTCGACCGCGTAACGCAACTTCCTTTGAAATGAAGGTTGCTAGGTCTACTCTTCGGCCGCCCACGCAACTTGCAGGTGTGCAATGGGTGATGGGCCCAGACCGCTGCGCGCATAGGATTTAGACCGGCGTGCTGACCTCTTTGTTGTGCCTAGGTGGGGCTGCGACGTGTTGATCTTCCGAGGCCGGGCATGACCCAAGAAAGTGTGTCCGGTCAAATGGGATCGAGCGTGTTGGGTTATGTGGTGCACCCCTGCAGGGAAGTTTATCTATTCAAATAGGCGTGATCTTCGGTAACAGGACGACTTGGAGTTTTACCTTGACCTTATGACAACTAGAACCGGATACTTAATAAAACACACCCTTCCAAGTGCCAGATATAACCCAGTGATCGCTCTCTAACAGGGCGACGAGGAGGGGATCGCCGGGTAGGTTTATGCTATGCGATGCTACTTGGTGAACTTACCATCTACTCTCTTCTACATGCTGCAAGATGGAGGTGGCTTGAAGCGTAGTCTTCGACAGGATTAGCTATCCCCCTCTTATTATGGCATTCTGCAGTTCAGTCCACCAATATGGCCCTTTACACATATACTCATGCATATGTAGTGTAGCTCCTTGCTTGCGAGTACTTTGGATGAGTACTCACGGTTGCTTTTCTCCCTCTTTCCCCTTTTCCATTCTACCTGGTTGTCGTAACCAGATGCTGGAGCCCAGGAGCTTGACGCCACCGTCGACGACGACTCCTACTACACCGGAGGTGCCTACTACTGCGTTCGGGCCGCTGATGACGACCAAGAGTAGTTTAGGAGGATCCCAGGCAGGAGGCATGCGCCTCTTTCGATCTGTATCCCAGTTTGTGCTAGCTTTCTTAAGGCAGACTTGTTTATCTTATGTCTGTACTCAGATATTGTTGCTTCCGCTGACTCGTCTATGATCGAGCACTTGTATTCGAGCCCTCGAGGCCCCTGCCTTGTATTATGATGCTTGTATGACTTATTTTACTTTTAGAGTTGTGTTGTGATATCTTCCCGTGAGTCCCTGATCTTGATCGTACACATTTGCGTCTATGATTAGTGTACGATTGAATCAAGGGCGTCACAATCACCCCCTAGGCACAAATCCAAGGATCGATATTGGCAAGAACAGAATTTGAATGCAACTTGTTCATATCCTTATTTTGGGTCGCCAATGCCAATGTCGTGGATACCTCCCTATGCTCATGTAGATCCATATCCATCATGGGACAGGTACGATACAAGGGCACATTCTCCATCTTATTTTAGAGCATCTCACCAATATTGTGCAGCTCCGAGAAGATCAATATTTGAATAATCACATGTCAAAGGCCGTTTCAATCATAAGGAATTGGTTTGGAGTTCAAGGAAGAGGAAAGAGGTGGTCAGTCAAGTATATCGAGTTAAAAAAGATGGTCGCAAGAGTGCCAATTCAGACTTGGTCTTAAAGGATAAAGAGCCAATTAGAGTGTTGACACTGGCTACAAAAGGCAATGAGATGGAGCAATCAATTATCGAGAATCAGAGTGCTAAATCTGAAGAAAAGAAGTTGAGAGTGCACAAGGTAAAACAAGAATTTCCATTGCTTCAAACAAAATCGCAGCCGGGGTGCCTACTCGGCTTATCTTATTGGCAAAAGAAGAAATTGCAAAAACTTAGTGCACAAGAACTTAGTGAAATGAACATGGCATGGGTTCCCAAAGGAAGTACTCTAAGGAAGAATAGTGTGCAAGCTTCCATCGCAGGAAGTGCGACAAAGGTAAAGAAGGAAAAGAGTGAAAAATATGAATGACCAAGCCAAAGGTTTCAACGTCCTCAGTGCACACATTATCCACATTCTCCAACTATGCCATTTATGCCGATAACATGGAATTCCTCCCAGGTATGACTGGTTACCCTCCATGGACTTATTTTGATCCATGGACGCAATATAACTTCTTATATCATGCAAGGGTTTCACTACTAGGGAAAACCTTATACACAGAACTTTAGCAGTAGCGAGGGTCAAAAAAGCACGCTGGTGCTAAGTAGCAGTAGCGCGCCTGCGCAAACCGCGCTGCAGATAAAGTTCTAGCAGTAGCACGTCTTCTTATAAACACGTTACTACTAAAATTCCCACGGCTAGCCGATAGGCTACACATAGTAGTAGCGACCTATAACGAACCGCGCTACCGCTAATTTCTTTGTAGCAGCGCATTTTATTCTAAACTCGCTACTGATAGAGGATATAAAATTAAATGAAAAGCAAATAGAAAGGTAATTGAAAATGAAAGAAATAGAATAAGGTGAAAGGAAAAAAATAAAATGTGAAGAAAACTAAATGAAAAGGGGAAAAAAGAGAATGGTGTACCAGTAGCGTCTATTCCAGAACGCGTTGTAGCTAACCTAGCAGTAGCGCCCTTTCTGGAACGCGCTACTGGTACTTCTGACTTAACCACGGGGTTCGTCCTTCCCCACGGCCAGTTCATCCCCCAAATCCAACTCCACTCTCGCCGCCGCCGTCGCCCCTCGGCCGCCGCGCGCTCTCCGCACACCCTCTACACCGCCCCCGACCCCAGATTCAACGCCGCCCCCGCCCCCGATCTCAACGCCGCCCCGGACGCCGCCCCCGACCCCGACCTCAACGCCGCCCCCGGGGGCCCGACCACGACCTCGACGCCGCCTGCCCCTCCCTCATCGCAGGCACCCGAGGTGAGCACGCCTGCTCCTCCCTCTCCCCTACCTCTGCCTAGGTTTTCTACCTCCATCAAATTAGTTAGGGTTCATGTAAGGGTGGAAACGGATCGGATGCGGATGCGGCTCAAATGAGTTAGGGTTCATGTAAGGGTGGAAACGAATCAAATTTCTAAGATGAATCATAAAACGTGTAAAATTTGACCACTTATTTCACTTTATAGTTGGATAATTGGAATATCCGCTACCACTTTCCACCCCTATAGGTTCATCAAATTAGATGGTAATTAGGGCAGTAGTTCCTAGGTACTAATTACTTAGTAAGAACTAGGTACTAATTAGGTACTAGAATATTTTTATTTATAGTAAGTTTATTTTTAGTAAGAACTAGTTGAATTAATAGAACTAGTTAGTAAGAACTTGTTGCTATTTTTTTGTTAAAGCAATTTTCCCGCATCGACGTGGACGATGCCTATCCCGCATCCTCATCGTCGAGTCGGCGAAGGACGACAGCTGCTTGACCAGATGGGCCATGTCCGGGACTGGGCTCCGCCGGGGTGGTACTGGGAGGCGCTACCTACCGGGGGCACAGGTTGGTGAGGAGCCAGCCTGTCGTTGACCCGAACCTTCTTTGGTGCCGGTCGCGTGGGCCAATGACGGTCCAGAGGCTCGAGGACTCCGCGGAGGTGGTGCGTCACCGTGTCAGTGAGGAGGACGCGCACGTCTGTCGCTACTTGTTTGCATTGGAGCACAGGTTCTCCAATACCTGGCAGGTTCTCCAGGGATCTCACTGGAGCTATGATCCCGTGATGGTTCCTTCTCTGTGGGTGTCCACCGCCCGCGCCGATACCCGTCGTGTGCTAGGGTTTTAGTTGTACTAGTGATGTTATATGTAAGACACTATTCGGGATGTATTAGTGATAATATTCGACGATGTATGGACACATGAGATGATTTACTTTTGCTTATTGAATGCATGCTAATTTGAGTCCTATAAGATATTTTGAAATGTATATCTTGTGTTGCTCAATATCCAAGTGGCCGGTCATGTTTGCAGGTTACACCTCCGAGTGGCCTATGTTTTGCCGGAGTGTTGATTCATTTCCGTTCTGGCAAATTTCAGGCGCTCGATATGTCCTATTTTAGCAAAGGTCATGCCGGATTTTTCCGTGAATTTTGGCATGACTTTTGCCAGAATATGTAGGAAATATCGAGTGCCCCGGATTTGTGTGTTGAGTATCCTGGTAGTTGTCTTCTATCGATTTTCAATTAATGTTTTAACTATGAACATAGGAAATGTCTGACGACAAAAGGGATTTCGGTATTTGCAAATACTGCGAAGACGAGCGCGGCCTGTGCGACGGAATCTTCCTAGATGATGATAGATGCTTCAGCATCAAGCTGGACGAGAACTTCGAAGTGGATACAGTAAGTCACAACGACAAGTCTTTTTTTGTAATTAAGCATGACATGTGCTTCATTTGCTTCAACTTATATATTTTTTTACTATTCTACTAGCGTATCCCCTGCCATGCAAGAGTTTTTGTATTGGATAAGATAGGTTTCAGTCATACTATGGAGGTAAAGAAAGTTTACTTAAAGACCGAGCATGGTTATATTTTCCACGCAAAATTATACAATTCAGACGACTACACCTATTTTGGATGCAAAACATGGCGAGCACTATGCAAGACTTATGCATTTGAGCCTGATATGGTTATCACCTTTGATATTCGTCCGGAAGATGATATTGAAGGTAATACCGATATCTGGGTCGATGTGCAGACGCCTCCAGTTATACCATTATGTAAGTTTCTCAACCATATTTATGTCTTTGATATTGTTTATTCAAAAATAGTTGACAACTAATTTGTATTGTCAGCTTATTTTGGTGCAAGCAAACATGTCCGGCGCTTGGTAGACAGGACCTACTACTGTCCCGGTGCTGAACTAAACTGCGAGGAGCTAAGTCATTATGTTTCATGGCTTGAGGATCTTGATACTGTCAAGACAAATTTCTTCCTGGACTTAGAAATGTTAGTACTGAAAACGTGCGACCAATAGTGTTCGTAATGAACTACGGTCACATCTATTTAGGAAGGAGGGTAATATTTTTACTATTTGACCTCAGTGCATCTTTTCCATACATTATTTGTGAATCTAAACTTCATTGCTAAGTATGTGACCATACGATGTTCTTCAACAGGGACTCCCGATGAATGTTGTGCCTTATGGGATCGAGACTAAAGGTACCATGAGTATTATTAGCTTACGGCCAAGATATCATACATGTTACTTTAGTGCATTCAAGATAAGCGATGAATGCTTAATAGTGCAAGACTGGACCAGATATGTGATGGGGCAGCGCAGACAAGTACTAGGGGGCAGCAAACAGAAGTGCTACCCAAAATTAGGAGACAGGTTCATCTGCATGCTCCAACTTGATCAAGGAGGAGAGCTACACATGTTTTATGTTGTTTTACCTAAGAGAGAGCAGCAGGAGTGATTAGCTAGAAATGAGCTTGAGGATGATGATGTGCTACACTATTACTATGATGATAAAATAGCTAGTGTTGGTGGTAATGATTGATGATTATTATTAGCTAGTGTTAGTGGTGATTAAATAAATATTATAGGTGGTAATGATTATGATGATGATTAAATAGCTTGTGCTGGCGGATTAGATTCAAGTGGAGGCAACATGTGGTGCACATCGAAAGTACTACTAGTCCAAACTAGATCAAGTTTGGATTAGCAGTATACTTTTGACATGCACCACATATTGCCTCCACTTGAACCTAATCCACCTTCATTTGGCACACTGTTATGAACATAATGATGTAAACCAAATAACTGGTATTGTACCAATATTTGTACGATGGCGTATAAATACACTAAAAATAAAAAAATAAAAAAAAATACTAGTAGCGATGGAGAGAAAACACGCTGCCAGTAGTTACATTAGCAGTAGCGTGGGAGTGAACAAGCACTGCAGCTATTTGTCCTAACAGTAGCGCGCGCGGCACGCGTTACTGCTAAGCAATAGCTGTAGCGCCTTATTAGTAGCGCGCCTACCCGCGCTACTAGTGAGCACAAAACCCGCGCTGCTGCTAGGGTTTTCCCTAGTAGTGTTTTACCACATCTTCATTCATTTGATTAGCTGCATTTTGTTGCTGATCCATATGGCCGATATATAATTATCGCCCTAAGCATATAAATGGCCGATGGAGTGTTGACATCGTCCTTAGAACCAACAAGGTACAGGTTATTTTTCGGCACGCTAGCTTTGCCGAAAAATAGGGGGGCATGTGTTGACGCTCAAAAATGGCATGATCGCAAAGAGTGACTTGAGCCTATAATGGGATGAGTTTAAAATTATGAGTTCATATCATCATTTGATGGCCCTCATCAAGATTTTTGAAATAAATATGAAGATGGACCAAAGCGGAGCTCAAGTGCAAAAGTTATGACAATCTTAGAGATGCCCGTATTGGCATCAAATCAAAGAATGGCTTGATACCTAATTAAGATGGCCTCAGATGAAGAAAGTTACAATAGCAAAGTTCTTCGGCTCGTTGAAACGGATGATTTTGATATAAAAATCGTTTTAATCGAAGGTCGTATGCAAAAGTTACATCCAAAACTGTGCGTTGCAGCACTGCATGGACGGATCATCCGGACCAGGGTCCAGATCATCCGGTCAAAGGCCGAATAATTGACCAAAACAACAGAAGCTAAAAGTTGAAGCCGGATGATCTGGATCAACTCCCGGATGATCCGGATAAATGCCGGACAATCCGGGCAATCGTCCGGGCGTCCGAACACGTTTTTCTGCTGCAGACTTTAGGAAACGGCATGAAACACCATCAAGATTGCTTCAGATCCAAAAGTGTTCAACATGAAAGTTGTGCGTCTCGTCGAGGCGGTTGATTTTGATATAGAAAATGTCCAATTCCAAGGTCGTATGTCGATTCTAAAGCCAAAACAGTGAGCTGCTGTCAGAAAACTGGGCTAGGCCGGATCATCCGGGCCTAGAGCAGAACATCCGGGCCGGAAGTCGTGAGAAGTCCGAATTTGACTAGATTTTGATGATTTGGACGACAATGTAAGTCCTTTTCTTGTACGGAAAGTCCATCCGCCTTATATATAGACAAGAGGTGACGGGCGATTGAACAACACACAATCGAACAAATCATCTACCACTTTTTATCTTTTTTACCTTCTTCTTTTGTTCTTCTTCTTCCTCTTTTTCGTTCGTTCTTCTTGTTGCAGGACGGCGAACATCGAGGCCCTAGGAGCGATCAGGTCGACCTAGGGCAGCCCATAGCCGCCACACGCCCTGACGGGGTCCCTTCCAGGCGTGTGGGGTTTCGGGTGCTCAAAAGCGCCCGCCGAATTGTCTTGCGTACCGCGCTTTCGGCGGGTCTCCTTCGACGTGAGCTGCGGCCAACATAATAGCACAGGCGTGCAAGGGGGAGCCGACGGCGTGTGCCGGCGCCCGGGTGACCGGTGTGCGGTATTGTGACGGTGTCACGGGGAGGAGCGCCCATAGTCAAGCCCCGGAGATGTAGCCATACCGGTGAACCTCATTAACAAATATCGGTGTCATACCTCGTGTGATTGCTTGGTCCTTGGATGATCGACGGTGACCTCAGATTTATTCTAACAAAAACGGTAAATGAAAACTTCAATCTTAACATGCAATTCACTGCAATCAGCATATCTATTTCGGGACACGGTGTTTTGGCTCCTAGGTGCATATGCACCCATTGTCTAAATACACATTTTGAAAACTTGAAAAATTCGAAACAAAAATTCTGCGGGTATATCCGGACATTCTATGTGCATGCACAAAGTTTCGGTGAAAAACGACGTTTTTTGTGGCTTGTGTAAAAAAGATAAAGAAATGCAAAATGAATAGTTGTAATGAAGCATCAGAAATTGTCTTTTTTACACAAGCCACAAAAAAACCTCGTTTTTCACCAAAAACTTTGTGCATGCACATAGAATGTCCGAATATACACGCGGGGTTTTTGTTTGAAATTTTTCAATTTTTCAAAATGTGTATTTAGAAAATGGGTGCATATGCACCTAGGAGCCATTACCAATTTCCGTCTATTTCGAACCTTTTGATTCCATTGCTTCAATGGTACTATATCTACAAGCTTAGGCAAAGCCTTTCCTGCAGAAAACTACAATAGCAAGGGATGATCCCTAGCGGTACCCATTAATCAACGCGGGAAGGAACCCAGTAGGCAATGGCCCCATTATAGCTCGATGCATATAGGACAGCGAAAAATATAGCACTTGGGGAATTTAGGATGCGGTGGCGATGTGGCGTTTGTGCTATAGTTTGGCTGTTAGTGAGCTTTTGGTCGACGGTTGAGACATGCATACGCGCTTCCATCCTGTCCGCGACGTATACCAAACAGTATGTTGCAACTAGGAGTAATCGTTAACGGAATTCATAAGAATGCAGAGGACAAACCCTGTGCCTAGCTGCGAATACGTCCCGTAGCGTGGAAACGGCAAAGGAGCACGTAAATCCACGTGCACCAGCCAGCAAGCAGCCATGGCTTGCAGTACGCACGCACGAAACCGAAACAGAATCGCCGAGCAGAGTATAGGCGACACGCCATCCCTTCCGCGCCTCGGCTACCCTCCAAGCTGCCAGACTAAACGAGCTCAGCACCCACGCACGCCCGAGAAAGAAGTGTCTCCTGAGGGTGCACGGTGGAAACCATTTAGGAGTAGCGTGGGGTTTGTAACCCGCGCTATTACTATCAACTTAGTAGTAGCGTCGGTTTATGACCAGCGCTACTGCTACTGCTGGTCCCGGAAGGCACGGTGAAAATCACTTAGAGCAACTTTAGCAGACCCTGCAAAACGCCCGGCCTGCAAAAATTTCGACGAGTATGCGGGCTCGGGTCAATTTTTCGGTCAAAACAAAGCCCGCATACTCGACCGGCCCGCAAATTTTTTTGCCGCAGCCCGCAAAGCGCACGCCCCGAGCACTATAAATGCGGTTCCGCGACCTTTTTGCGGGTCCAAATCTATCCTCCCGCCGCCGTGAGCCACCCGATTCCTCTTTCCCCTCTTCCAATTTCTCGCCGCTGGCGACCCTTCGCCCCGCCTCCAGCCGCCATGTGGGGGCGAATGTGGAGCTCCGGACGCGGCTCCGACAGCAGATCCGGCCGTGAGAGGGACCCAGAGCGCGAGCGACGCGTCCGATCCGACGGCGCGAGGAAGCGTGGCACCCGGAGGTGGACCAACCATGGGCTGTCGCCGCCGGCGAGCTTCGACCGCCGCGAGACGGAGGAGTACGACCGCCGACGCGCGTCCTTCTCCTCCGCGAGGTCTTCCTACGCCGGATCCTCCGCCGCCGCCGCCGCAGGCTTCCTCCCCGTGAAGAGGGAGTGGTCGGACGAGGAGGAGGAGCCGGAGCCGTCGGCGCCGTTCCCCTTCGTGCTGGTGAAGGAGGGGCCCGAGGAGCCCGCTCAGCTCGGCCGCTGCGGAGTTGTCGGGCCCGAGGACTACGTCGCGGACTTCGACGCCGTCGCCGCCACCATCGCCGAGCAGAGTGTGCGCGAGGAGGAGGAGCGTCGGCGCCACGCCGAGGAGCTCAAAGCCCTCGAGTGGCGGCAGGCGGTCGCCGACAACGTCGCCGCCAACGAGAAGGCTGACGAGTGGCGCCGCATCCACGCGGAGCAGGCGGAGAAGTACGTTGATCTGTGCAGCTCCGGCGAGGAGGATTGAGCATCCGGCTCCTCCACGACGTCGTCCAGTTTGCCGCGGCCTTGCCGCCATCAGATCCGACCCCTAGTACTAGTTTAGCGTAGTATGTAGTATAGCTATGCTTGTAGTTTGTTGATCATGTGATGAACTAAGTTTGTGCTATTTCTCCCGTGAAAGTATTTTTTTCAAATTATGCAGGTTTAGATACGGGTTCCACTCGACCGCGCATGTTTTTGACCCGTAAACGCGATCTTCGTCAAACCGCAAACGCGTTTTGCGGGGTCTACTAGAGTTGCTCTTAGTAGTAGCGAGGGGTAAAAAACCCGCGCTACTATTATCAACTTAGTAGTGGCGAGGGGTAAA
Source organism: Aegilops umbellulata (assembly GCA_032464435.1). Taxonomy (NCBI): domain Eukaryota; kingdom Viridiplantae; phylum Streptophyta; class Magnoliopsida; order Poales; family Poaceae; genus Aegilops; species Aegilops umbellulata. Next base: position 55,653,642 of record CP136057.1, read on the forward strand.
AACCTGCGCTACTAGTAATTAGCAGTAGCGAGGGTTAAAAACCAGCGGTACTAGTAAGCGTCTGCCTATAAGCTTTTCCCTAATAGTGTAACATGCATAATTTAAATATTACGGTCTACATCTAGCAATAATGTATATTAACAAATGGAGAGATATCCTTTCATCATTTATTTGTCTTACACCATGTGTATGGGTTTCTGCCGAGTCACCAGTTGGTCCCATGAAACTACTGCATGGTAATGCAATGGAGTAGCAATAGGGTGTGCTTGGTTCCTTGGCAGCCCCCCCCCCCCCCCCCCAAAGGCCTAGCAGAAAAAAAAATTGGTTCATCAGACAAGTCGCTGGCCTACAGACGCACGAAACTTAAATCACTTTAGGGATTTCTTCAACCCCCTAGCTCGTCCCATCTCTCTCTCTCTCTCACGCTCACTCTCTCAAGAGAAAAGGAGGAAGAAGAAGCTGGACAGGGGCGTTCTGGCGCCCGAACGCCCGTTGCAACGACGGCCTTTTTTCCCCAACCCACAACTCGAGCCACACAACAATACACAGGGGTATGGGAGTCTTATACGTGCAAGCGCACACGCGCCATGCCGCACCCGCAACGCGCCCACTCACCCATGTCCCGCACCCCTGGCTCGCGCACCCGCCATGCTCCGACGCAGACGATGCGGCCACTACCAGTTCTGGTGACGCGGTCACACCTCCTGGTTCCTCGCCAATAGACTCGCGCACGCCTCCTGTGTCTACGGCAGCGCCTCTCGTGTGTGTGACCACGCCTCCCGTGTCTGCGGCCGCGCCTCCCGTGCGTGCGACCGTGCCATGCAGGCGGAGACAGGACCTAGGTGCGCGGAGACTACAACTTGGGTTGGTGGCCGGCGCCTCCGCATCCGCCGCTATCATCGAGAAGAAGTAGAACACGATAGTCCACCACCGCTTGGGTCCCATGAAGGCCACCGCCGAGGCGACGGCGGCGTTCACAGCCCGCATGAGCTCCACAAAAGCGGAAGCGCCCCCCTTCCCCTACCGATGAAGCATCAGCCGGGGTTCCGCTCCGATGACGATGCAGAAGCGAGCCGTCTTTTGCGCTGAAGCATATACCTCCGTGGCTCCCGACAGTCCGGTGATCGGGTTGCCGGACATGAGAACACAAAGGGATCCGCGGGCGGCCATTTAGATTAGGTATTAGTTATACCTACAGAGCCGGACTAGCGTTGTCGATGTAAATGTACGGTTTATATAAAAATCTGCCTTTTTATATGAAATCCGGCCATTTTTACACGAATTTCGTTCAGTTGAAAATATATGCGGCTGGCGTTAGATGGCGTCCTCCCGCATCAGTGTCCGCAGACTGATCCCCTGTCCATGGACGGATGCGGGAGACTTTTTACGGGTTGCCATTGAAAGCCTCTCCTGCAGAAAACTACAATAGCAAGATGATCCCTAGCGGCCCCTAGCGGTACCCATTAATCAACGCGGGAAGGAACCCAGTAGGCAATGACCCCATTATAGCTCAATGCATATACGACAGCGAAAAATATAGCACTTGGGGAATTTAGGATGCGGTGGCGATGTGGCATTTGTGCTATAGTTTGGCTGTTAGTGAGCTTTTTGGTCGACGGTTGGGACGCATACCAAACAGTATGGTGCAAGTAGGAGTAATCGTTAACGAAATTCATAAGAATGCAGAGGACAAACCATGTGCCTAGCTGCGAATACGTCCCGTAGCGTGGAAACGGCAAAGGAGCACGTAAATCCACGTGCACCAGCCAGCAAGCAGCCATGGCTTGCAGTACGCACGCACGAAACCAAAACAGAATCGCCGAGCAGAGTATAGGCGACACGCCATCCCTTCCGCGCCTCGGCTACCCTCCAAACTGCCGAACTAAAACGAGCCCAGCATCCACCACCGGAAAAAGTCCTATAAATCAACCGACGCACCCCGTCCACAGGCACCCATCGAAATCTTTTCTTCCACTCCTACCAGCACCATACGGCAAGAAAGGTTCTTGGATTGGCTCTTCTCTGACGATGGTGGCGCCCATGGTGATCGCGGCGGCGGGGCTCGGGATGCTGGCGGGCGTGGCGACGGCGAACCGGACGACGGGCGACGGGCTGCCGGTGGCCTCCAAATGGGACGCGCGGCCCCGTTGCTCCACGTGCAGAGGCACCGGCCGGGAGGAGTGCCTCTGCAGCCGTTGGTCCGACGGCGACGTCGGCTGCGGGACGTGCTCCGGCTCCGGCCGCAAGCGGTGCCGCAGCTGCGGAGGCTCTGGCACCGGCCGGCAGCTCCCGGCGCGACTCATCGTCCAGCAGCAGAAGCTGCCGACCGCGCACGGGCGCCGCGGAGACAACAACTGATGTTCACAGGTCTCCCGGAGAAGTGCAATTAGGCAGAACATAACACATGAGTGTGTATGCAACATGTTCATTACTGTGGATGTACACGTCTCCTTCAAGACGTTCTACTAGTTATGCACAAAACATGCTTAGAGCTCCTTTGTTTCACAGGAATTTTGTAGAAATTTAGAGGATTTAAATCTTTAGGAATCTTTTCATGCGTTGCAATTCTTTGGAACTTTTCCTTTGAATTCCATTGCATTCTATTTTGGAGGAAAATTTCCATCCACTCAAGCCATTTCTTAAAAATTTCACCATTTTTCCTATGCTATGAAGCACTCCTTCATCCAAATTTATGTAGGTTTTCGATTCTACAGAATTCAAGAAGACATGGCACTAGTCATACAATTTTTTATTCCGGAGTTGAAAGAATCTTGTGAATCAAAGAGAGCCTTAACGATAGAGTCCTTCATTCATAATTCCCGAGATACACATCTACTAGTAATTTAAGTGAACGTACCTACAAACACGATCCCCTTCAGGCTTCGCCAGTGTGCCCTTGAATTTGCCTCCCCTGACTGCTGCTTCGGTGGCCATTGACACATGGAATCCCGGTGCCTCGGCTCCGGCTTGTAGTTTGGGTTAGGGGTATTTAGTCCCCGCAAGGGCGACGCTTAGGCAAATGGCAGTGCTTCATCTTCGAGCTGGTGTTTCAGGCTTTGATCGTCCTCAACTTCACCGTCAGGATTAAGTCGACGTAGTTCTGACATAGATTTTTGTCATCTCCTTGGGACGACGAGGTTAGGATTTCTCGTCATACTTGGACGACGTCGAGATCCGATGTCACACGCTGTAGATTGATTCAATGCTTTAACAGTGATGACTACGGCTCTAGGGTGCCAGTCCTACGGACACCCGCACGGAGGCTTCCGGCTATCTTCTACAAGGTTGCGCCGGCTCTAGTAGGCGAGAGGCAACAACGGCTTGTTCTGTCGATGCTAGTGGTCGTTCAGTGGTCTAGAGAGCAGAGTTTATTTTGTTTTGGGTGTGTTGTACTTCCGATGAGCTTCTAAAATAGATTTGTATCCCTTTCGCAAAAAAATAGACTCTTACTAGTCAACAAGTTTATTTTGTGAGTGGTCGAGGTATTGAAGAACATTATGATATTAAATGTTCTCCACTTGTCTTAAAACTTGCAATTTAGTCCAAATCATGTGCATGTCATGTGCAACTCTAAGTTATACATTAATTTGGCAATTGAGGATGATCATTGATACGCGAGACATTTTCTGTTGAGAAAATTAATGTGTTTTCCGTAAATTAACTTATCATGTATAACTTTCATCGCTCAACTAATGTTTGATGTGATTTTATTCTAACCCAAAAAATACTACGTAGCATTGCATAGTGGCAGTAATCATTGGTCAAGCTCGGCTTCGACCTTATATGTCATATATTTCCATCATATCATCAATCCAAGTTGGCAATACACTTGCATATCATTCATAATGAACCCCCCCCCCCCTTGCCAGTTACAACCGTGAATGGAGCAAATCTACCGCTTGGTGCTCCTCCATGTCCATGATTGCAATCACAGTGACAACCGTTGTGGAGACACACTCCCCATTCTTGGTTGATGTTTCTATGACCATAGAGCGCATGATCTTAAGCTGAATTTTATGTTGTGTGATTAGCTTTATGCAAGATATACATCCATAGAAGCATCAAAGCATGTATAAGATGCGAGCTACGCATGGGAGTGAAGTGGTTGATAGTGGATTCTCGAAACACAGAAATACAAATAGCTTAAGACTAGATTGCCATGTCCTATTGCATCCTAGTATTACAAAGCTAAAGGAATTTGGATTGAAAATTGTTTGATATCATAGATAAAACAATAGAATTCAAACTAAGAGATTTCAGTGGATGGAATTGTGATGGGTAACGTCGCATAAAAGTCAATAAAATGACTATATGATCCTAAAAAAGTAAGTCTCTAGTTTTCTCTAGACCACATTTATTCGATTTTCCAATGCTTAATTTTTTTTTCTGTGTTTACATTATTAAATTTCTTTTTTATTATTTCCTTATTCTTTGCTTTGTTTACTACCTTATTTTTAAAATATTTTTTTTGGAAATTGCATGATTTTTATAAAATGTGTGAAACCTTGTAACACGTTTTAAAATATGTGAGCATCTTCAAATATTACACAAATATTATGGAAAAATGTGTGAATATTTTTTAAATTTACCAGAAGATTTTAAAAACTTGTGATATGTAAAAAATGTATGCTCACTTTTTAAACATGTATACATTTCTTTGAAAATATGCAAATACTTTTCTAAATTATGTGAACAATTTTTTTCAAACTACGTGAACTCTTTATAAAATTATATGAATATCTTTTAAGTATGTCCATATTTTAAAAAAAATGTGACAATATTTTTTGAAAATTACATAAATATTTTTTTAATCAGTGAGCAGTTTAAATATTATGCAGACTTTACTTAATACAAGAATACTTTTCTTAGTTATATGGTCTTTTTAATTGCATGAACATCTTTCAAAATCACATGAGCATTTTAATAAAAATGCACGAACACCTTTTATAATTCAATTAACATTTTAAAATATGTGGACATTTTTGTAACCCCAAACCATAAGCATATATAAGAGCAGCAAATGTTATATTTTACAGTTCTTCGCTAATACATGATTTACCACAATGAAGCATATAGAAACACTACAAGAAGCGACCAGAAGAGCCAACTGGAGTTGATGTGATATTTGTAGCAGAATGATAGGTAGTTTGTATATAATGAGCTAACTTAGGGTCCAACTAGATATGAGGCCGTTCATGCAAGGATCATTGTTGAGGAAATCATTAACTGGTACAGGGGCGAACCCACGTTAACCCACCAGGTAGCACAGGACACCGGGTAAAAAACTCTTTTACCTTATAAATATAGAGCCCGAATACAATGGGACACCCCTAATTTTCCTAGAAGGACACCCGTACATCACGCAAGTGCAGCCCAGTTGTAGCAGCGCGTGACGCCGTATCGATTGAGGAAGCCACGAAGGCCCAGTCCAGCCTGTCCAGGATATGAGCAGTACATTGATCGATACTTGCCTTCGGCCCTTCGGCCCTTCGCCTCGCCTGTTCGTCTTCTCGACTTTGCGCTACGTGCCCTTGTTCTTTCGCCTTCCTCTGTATCCCCGTACGTCGGACACGCCGCCTATTCTGCAGATCGCGGCAAGTCGCCGAATCAGTGGAGAAAAGAAGGCACAGGTATGATGCATCAGACCCCCAATTCTATGTGCCTCCGCGGCTCTGCCTCAGCCTTTTGTAAATCTTATTATAATTATTGCTTTGTCTCTCTAACCCTAGGGAATTAGGGGTACTGCCGTACTGGATATTACTAGAGATTTTGACTGTATTGGGTAATTGAACTATTTGAGATAATTGGGCACCAAGTGGAGACCAATATTGCAAAATTCTAGGACGGCTGGAAGCATCGGCACCATGTCAAGTATGTTTTATACTATAACCGTGCAATTATAATTCAAGTATTATGTACGTACACATGATTCATAGTTCTTTTCTTTCATGCAAATTTTAATTATCTGAATAAACTGCAAATTTCAGGAGAAGCTCAGTTTATGGAAAGGTTTCTAAAAAAGAGGAGAACCTCAGCGCAAGATGAAAATGTTGGTCCATCACACGAACATGATCAGAAGATGACTCAGTTCCGCCACCATCGGATGGACAAATTGATGCATCACCACATGAACAGACTAATGTTCCAGCCCCGCCATCACCACATGGACAAAATGATGCCTCCACACATGAACCTAGTTCTGCCAATACTACAAGGAATTCATCTCAAGTTGAAGAGATCAATTGGGAAGAAGAAATTCAGTTTGATCCAGGTAAAAGGAGAAGCATAGATGAGTACCATCCCAATCAGAGAGATATGGTAAGAAGAAAGTATTTGGCCAATGGCCCTTGTCAACCTCGTACTGCTGATTTTGAAGTGACAGAAATATGTGGTAAAGATAGAAGGTTCGTTCGGGAATGGTTTGATGAGTTTGGGAGCTGGCTTGAGTATAGTGAGTCCAAACGAAAAGCATATTGTTTTTGTTGTTTCTTGTTTAGACCGCGCAAGAAGAAAGAAGCCGGATATGATGCATTTGTTGCAAATGGTTGGTCAAGTTGGAATAAAAAATATAGATTAAAGGAGCATGTAGGAGACATCAATAGTGCTCACAACCAAGCAAAAAGAGATTGTGATGCTTTGCAGAAACAAAAGCAACACATCTATGTTGCTCTAAACAACCAAAGTAATGTTGAGAGGAATGCTTATTATACTCGACTAAATGCCTCAATTGATGTTACTAGAGTGTTACTGAAGCAAGGATTGCCTTTCCGTGGCCACGATGAGTCTGACGAGTCTCTCATTAAAGGTAATTTCAAGGAATTGCATGCTTACACAGCAGAGCAGAATCCGGAGGTAAGAAAAGTTGTGGCCCATAATGCTCCAGGTAATAATCAGTTGACTTCTACAAAGATTCAGAAGGACATAGTTGAATGTTTTGCAAAGGAGATATTGCATTCTGTTCTTCGGGAAATTGGGAATGATGTATTTTCTTTGCTAGTTGATGAATCAAGGGATGTGGCTGGTAAAGAGCAAATGGCGGTGGTATTGCGGTATGTTGGTAAATGTGGAAGTGCCATAGAGACATTAGTTGGCCTTACTCATGTGAAGGAGACAACTTCCAAGTATCTCAAGTCTGCCATTGATGATTTATTTGCAGAATATAAATTAAGTTTCAAGCAAGTTAGAGGGCAAGGATATGACGGTGCGAGCAATATGCGAGGTGAGTTTAATGGCTTACAATCCTTAATCATGAGAGAGAATAGCACAGCATATTATGTTCACTGTTTTGCCCATCAGCTTCAGTTAGTTGTTGTGGCTGTTGTTCGGAAGCACAAATGCATTGATAATTTTTTTGATATGATCTCAGTCTTGTTGAATGTGGTCTCTGGATCCTCAAAGAGAAAGGACATGATTCGAGACAAACATAAAGAACAAGTGTGTGAAGCTTTAAGTTGTGGACTGCTAAAAAGTTGGACAGGATTAAATCAAGAACTAGCTCTTCAAAGACCGGGAGACACTCGATGGAGTTCTCACTACAAGACACTTAAGAGTTTGATTGATATGTTCCCTACAGTTGTCAAAGTGCTGGAATATGTGGAAGAAGAAGACAGGGATGACACAAATAGAAGGCAAGCATGTGGTCTTCTTGTTTATTTCCAGTCTTTTGATTTTGTGTTCTACTTACAGCTTATGTCCACTATATTGATAATCACAAACACATTATCATTGGCTCTACAACGGAAGAATCAGGACATTGTGAATGCTATTAATTGTGTGAATTCAACCAAAGCCTCCTTGAATGATCTAAGGAGAAATGGATGGGAATCTGTCCTACATGAAGCATATGTCTTTTGTGACAAGCATGACATTTCCAAGTTGCAAATGGAAGACCAATATGTGAACCCAAAGAAGCCACGGCAAAAAACAGGTATCACTAATAGGCATCATTACGAAGTGGATTGTTTTAATGATGTTATTGATTGGCTGCTTCAAGAACTTGATAATCGCTTCAATGAGAAAAATTCCTAACTACTTGTTTGCTCAGCGGCTTTGAGCCCAAATGAATCATTTCATGATTTCAACTTAGAGCATTTGATGAGTCTAGCTAAACTATATCCAAAAGATTTTGATGATGGAGAACTCAGGGACCTTAGGCATCACCTTCATCTTTACATTGCTGATGTCCGAGCAGATGATCGCTTCTCTGGATTAAGTAATATTTGTGAGCTCTCTCAAAAAATGGTGGAGACAAGAAAACATATTGTCTATCCCTTGGTTTATCGACTTTTGAAGCTAGCACTAATATTGCCTGTTGCCACTGCTACAGTTGAGAGATCTTTTTCAGCTATGAGAATTGTGAAGACATATTTGCGCAATCGTCTTGGTGACGACGCCTTGAAGTACGACCTTATTTGTTATGTGGAGAAAAGCGAAATGAGGAAGGTTACTAATGATGCGGTAATTGATCGCTTTGAAGCCATGAAAAAACGTCGGAAACCATTTTAGGAAGGTAATGGTTTTAACTTACTTATTATTACGCAACTGTAATTAATATGTTACTAAGTGGTTTTGTTTCTTTTTTATTTGTAGGCAATCAGGATCTAGTGTTGCATTTTCTTGTCGGCGGTTATACTTTATTCAGATTTTGGACACTTTGATTTTCCTTTAATATTCAATTTCCTATTATCAATTAATATTTCAAGTGAAACTCTTTATTTCAGATTCTCGATAAGCACATTCACAGTTATATCGTATTCTATGTATATTGTATTGTTAACTGTTACTTTTAGATATATTAGTACGTCATATCCAAATATACGTGATAGACATGGGACCCCGGGTCATTTTTATCCTGGGTCCGCCCCTGAACTGGTAGCTGCTCGATTGGCTAGCGAGTAGGAGATTAATAGGCTAATAGGCAAGTTAATTGGCCATTTAATCAATTAATCAGCCGATTTATCAGTCTATCGGCTACTCGGTGACCCTACTAGTAGGGATTAATTGGCAAGTTAACTGGATGAATTCTTGAACAGTGGCAAGGATAGCGTACGAAATGCATGCCACATATCTTGAGACAAACATGGACATCACAAGATACATTTCACAATATAGATTTCATACACATTGCATAATTCATACATCTTTCACATACATTACAAAATTTCATACACACATGTCACAAACATAGTCCAATTTCTAGCATCGAAATGAACATATAGCATGTGCTATAAACTTTACTTTTTTGAACACGAGATCAATATGATAAAGACAAATGACAGAATATGATGCCAACTGAATTGTATAACATGTTCTTTTTTGCGGGAAATCGCATAACATGTTAAAATCAAGTGCCAAAAATAATTCATTCTAAAATACTCAATACAACAAAAATGTTTGGTACTCTGGCCTTCTGCATATTGGAGAAAATTATGAAAGATTTTTTTACGGTGGAAACAATAAATGAAAACTTTGTGTTAACATGCAATTCATATCAATCAGAAAATCCATCTCAAACCTCCTGATTTCATTATATCTCTTGTTGCAATATTATATTGGTTTAATTGTACTTATCTACAAACTTAGGCAAAGCCTCTCCTTCAGAAAGCTACAATAACCATAAGCTCCTGCATCGATAAAGTGTGCAAATTGTCAACTAAAGCAATGTCCATGTCATATTCATTTTCTATTAAGTAAAGATATTAGAAAGTATCATTCTTCGAGATGAGTTTCTTCAAAGCTACTTTCAGGTACTAGATTTTTTGGTGTCACAACATAAATTGTTGCCTTACTTTACTACTACTATGTAAGTAAAGAAAATATGTATGCATTCTCCTTTAAGATTTGCATGCAGTTGATTTGGAGGTGGTCGTGATGTGAGTCAATGCGGGTGAATGCTGGTGGTGGCTCGACATTGCCATTGGGAGTTCTAGTTACTCAATGCTACGTAGAGGCAAACGATTGCAAGCCACTAAATGGTTTAGGGGCACTCATGGAGTAGTAGCATGTATTGAATAACATGGAATGTCCAATATATACACCCTATGAAAAATGACCAAGTTAACCTTACATAAGGATGGTTGGACTGGCTAGGTACTCATATCTAGGGTTGAGGAGCAATAGAGTGATGTAAAAGAGCTCCAACTCACGAGCGGGGAAAGTATCATCATCTTTCTTAACGTCACTCACCACCCACAACTAATGTCTAGTGTGGTTTTATTCTAAGCTACCAATACTACGTAGCATGTGTAATGGTAGTAATCCTTGGTCAAACTCGGTTTCAACCTTACATGGCATATCTTTCGATCATATCATCAATCCAAGTTGGCAATACGCTTGCATATCATTGATAATGAATCTCCCCCCTCCCCAGTTACAACCACGAATGGGCCAGATCTACCACACGCTCCTCCTCCATGTCCAAGATTGCAACAGTAACGACAACCATCGTGGAGACACACACCACATTCTTGAGTGTTGTTTCATATGGACATAGAGCGCATGATCCTATGCTGAAATGTGTGTCGTGTGATTAGCTCTATGCAAGATATACATCTACAGAAGCATCAAAGCATGCGTAAGATGTAAATTGCGCGTGGGGTGAAGTGATTGATAGTGGATCCTCAAAACATGGAAGTAGGAAAAACGTAGGACTAGGGCTTGTACTCTTGCATCCTAGTATTACAAAGCTAATGGAATTTGGATTGAAGATAATTCGATATCATAGAAAAAAATATAATTTTACTAAGAGATTTGAGTGAGTCGTGTGGAAAAGTTCGTAGGGATTGCCACCGTAGGAAAGATTCCTAAGGGTCCAAATCTTAAAAAAATCATATAGAATTCCTTTGAATTAAACAAGTGTGTGTGTGGTACTTACTATGACGGTCATGTTTTCATGCAAAGGCTATATCTAGCTTATTGCGAAACATAAGCCAAATTCTCCTCTAGTATTCCCGACTTAGGCCGTGCCCCAGTAGTAGCATTTTTTCTTCCTTTTATCCTGTGGAGGTATTAGTAGTCTCCAGTTCTTGCTCACAATCTTCTAAAGAGTGCTTTGTTCCTTGAACATGGTCAATTCTGGTCAATTCGTGTGGCTTCTTCAACCACGAGATCCCTCTATTGTACCCCTTGTTATTACTAAACAGTAAAACAGAGCCAGCTATGCCCTTCCACAGCGCTGTGACGTTCTCGGTCGTCGGATCTCATCCATGTACGCTCCAGATTAGTTTGGCCGTCTCAAAGATCATTTACGCACGTTGACCGCTCGAGGCACCGTTACCCGGGCCGCTGCTCCTCGGAACGAGTAAGGCGTGCGGTGAGTAATTGGGCCTTACTGGTCGAACGGCCACTGGGCCCAATCGTTCGCACCTAGCCCAGTTCAACGTGAGCACCTTCCTTGTCTCAAAAAAAAAACGTGAGCACCTTCCAGCCTGTTCATCCCCTGTATCCCTGCCGTATCCCTGCGGTCCTCCCCTGTTTGTCGGCGCTGCGCCGCCGCCGTCTTGCGTCCCGACGGCGAGCATCTAAGACACGCGTGCCTGGGGTAGGCGCTCTATTATTCCTTCGTAGGCTCCCGCAGGTGGGTCCCTTCTTTCCCATGGCCTGCCCTACTGCGTTGTTCGTGTTCCATTCCATTGCGGTTGCGGCGGCCGCATGCAGCGTCGGCGTACACCCCTGTTTTTCCGCCGTATTAGTCGACCTCCATGCCCTGGCAGTTGTACCGCCCCACATGTCTGCATTAGTCGGACTGTTACACCTGCTGTGACCATGCGAATCATCCTATCCAGAGAGAAGCGGCGGCAGAACCATGCCAGTGATGGATCATTGGTGTCCCTTTTGAAACTGCTGCTGTTGGTGGAGGAGAATTGTTATCCGTTTGTCTCTTTCTATAGCTGAGCTACTTTCATATATACTCCTACCAATCACATCGCCTTATTTTGCCTTTTCCATCTTGCTTTTCATCCAGGCAAGCCACGGCGTAGTTTTGCCCTTGGCGATGGCAAGCCTTCCATTTTCCATGCGCGCTTATAGCACCAAGCTGGAAACGGAGGAACATGTGATTAGATAAGAGATATGAGAAAATAATAGACAATCCAAATCAGAATAGGAGAAGCAATGGGCATACGTCATAATATCTCACTCACTACATCCTACTTACACATGCCCCACCACCAACTTCAAGGTGTTCTAATTTTCCCCTTAAAATTACCAGACATTTCTATCATTCTAATTTTCTCTAACAGTTTAAAAATTTACCCTTAAGACATATGGGCACAGCAACGCGCGCATTTATGTTCTAGTACAGCAATAAAATGACCATGCGATTCTAAGAAAAAGTTGTCTCTAGACAACAATTATTTGATTTCCCATGTTTCATTTTTTCTGTTTTACCTTATTAAGTTTCTTTTTATCATTCCCTTTTTAGTTTTTTGCACTTTTTAAATTTTTTAAATGGTTTTTTTGGAATTTTCCTGATTTGTTTATAAAATGTGCGATACCTTTGTAACATGTCTTAAAATGTGCGAGAATCTTCAAGCATTACGTAACTTTTTTGTCAGAAATATGTGAATACTTTTTAAATTTGCATTAAGTTTTTCAAAATGTATGACTTTTAAGAAAAATGTATGAACACTTTCTAAACATGTGCACATTTCTTCGACAATATGCGAAACTTTTCTAAATTATGTGAACATTAAAAGAATGTGAACACTTCCATAAAATTATATGCATGTCTTTTATGTGTGTCCATATTTTATTAAAATATGAGAACATTTTTTAAATTTTACATAATTTTTTTTATAAATGAGTGAGCACTTTGAAAAATTATGCAAACTTTATTTAAATTCATGAATTATTTTCTTAGTTGTATGATCCTTTTAATTGCGTGGACGCCTTTTATAATTAAATCAACATTTTAAAGTACGTGGGCATGCTTTTTTTTAACCCGAAACAATAAGCATATACAAGAGCAACAACTGTTATATTTTACAATTCTTCCACATGATTTACCACAATGAAGTATTAAGATACACTACTAAAGGTGACGAAAAGAACAACCTGAAGTTGATGTCGTTGCAAAATGATAGGTAGTTTGTTTATCATGAGCTAAGTGAGGTCCAACTGGATATGATGTCATTCACGCAATGATAGCTTGCAAAATGCACAACACGTACCTTGAATCAAACATGGACATCACAAGATACATTTCACAATATAGATTTCATACACATTGCATAATTCATACATCTTTCACATGCAATGCACAATTTCATACACACATGCTACATACATCTTACAATTTCTAGCATACAAATGATAATATACCATGTGCTATAAAATTTATTTATTTGAACACCAGATCAATATGATTCAGCGAAGTGACAAATAATGGTGTCAACAAAACTGTATAAAATGTTCTTTATTTAACTATTTGTTTTCTTTTTTGTGGGAAATCACATAGCGTGTTAAAATCAAGTGCCGAATAGAATACATTCTGGAATATTGAATAAGATAGAAATCTTTGCTACTCTGGCTTTTTGCATTATACAAGGATGCACAAATCGTCTGCATATTGGAGAAAAATATGAAAATTGTTTCTACTGTGAAAACAATAAATGAAAACCTTCATGTTAACATGCAATTCACTACAATCAGATAATCCATTTCGAACGTCTTGATTCATTAGTTCTCTTGTTGCAATATTGGTTCAATCGTACTATATCTACAAGCTTAGGCAAAGCCTCTCCTTCAGAAAACTACAATATCGATAAGCTCATGCACCGATAGAGTGTGCAGATTGTCAACTGAAGCAATGTACATGTCATCTTCATTTTGCATTAAGTAAATATATTAGAAAACCGCACATCATACTTTTTGTATCGTTCTTGGAGATGATTTTCTTCAGAGGCACTTTCACGTACTGGATTTTTTGGTGTCACAACAAAAATTGTTGCCCTGCTTTACTTCTATTATGTAAGTAAAGCAAATACGTATGCATTCTCCCTAAATATTTGCATGCACTTGATTTAGAGTGGCAGTGATGCGAGTCAATGCTGATGAAGGATCGTGGTGGCTCGACATTGGCATTGGAAGCACTAGTCAATCGATGCTACATGTGGGCAAACAATTGTAAGCTATTAATTTGTTTAGGGGCACATGTGGATTAGTGGCATATATTGGAATAACATGAAATTCTAATATACCGTGTCAAAAATGACCAAGTTACCCTTACGTATGGATGGTTAAAATGGCTTGGTACTCATATCTAGGGTTGAGGAGCAATAGAGTGATGTAAAAGAGCTCCAAGCAGAGAAGTTATCAGCATCTTCTTGATGGCACTCACCACCCGCAACCAGGGAAGACTCACCACCTGCAACCAGGGAAGACATATATAGTTGAGAATGGTTACACGCCAATAAGGTATCACGCATAAAGTGATGATGCTAAGACTATTCTGAATTGATAATGGATTTCATGATCAGGAGGTGCTTCCCCATATCGTGGGCTCATCCAAAGAGAATATTTTCTGGCTCCCCTCATTCCCAACATTAGTTCTAAACCATCATATGTAGAAGCTTTAGTTTCTCTAGTAGTGCAAACTAGGAGATACTTGGCCGGCTCTACCTTTCTAACTAGATCGAACTTTGCAATGTGCTCCCATCTTACCCTATCCAGCCAATGGAGGTCGCAATACTTATATGTATGTTAGAAGGTGTACAAAATAAGGACATAAATATTTTCTCCATCTATGTCTTTGAAGAAGGAGTTGTTGGGGAACGTTGCAGAAAATTAAAATTTTTCCTACGGTTACACCAAGATCCATCTATGAGTTCATCTAGCAACGAGTCATGGGAGAGAGATTGCATCTACATACCACTTTGTAGATCACGAGCGGAAGCGTTCAACGAACGGGGATGAGGTAGTCGTACACGACGTGATCCAAATCACCGGAGATCCTAGCACCGAAAGGACGGCACCTCCGCGTTCAACACACGTACGGTCAGCGTAACGTCTCCTTCTTCTTGATCCAGCAAGGCAAAGGAGAGGTTGGGGAAGATGGCTCCAGCAGCAGCACGACGGCGTGGTGATGGTGGAACTACAGTACTCCGGCAGGGCTTCGCCGTGCTCAACGGAGGAGGAGGAGGTGTTGGGGAGGGAGAGGGAGGCGCCAGGAGCAAGGGTGCGCTGCCCCCCTCCCCTCCCCCCCTTTATATAGCCCCCTAGGGGGGCGCCGGCCCTAGGAGATGCAATCTCCTAGGGGGGGCGGCGGCCAAGGGTGGGGCTTGGCCCCCAAGCAAGGGGGCGCCCCGCTCTTTAGGGTTTCCCCCCTTAGGCGCATGGGCCTCTAGGGGCTGGTTCCCCTTGGCCCATGCAGGCCAAGGCGCACCCCCTAGAGCCCATGTGGCCCCCCGAGGCAGGTGGCCCCACCCGGTGGACCCCCCGGGACCTTCCGGTGGTCCTGGCACAATACCGATAACCCCGAAACTTGTCCCGATGGCCGAAACAGCACTTTCTATATATAATTCTTTACCTCCGGACCATTCCGAAACTCCTCGTGACGTCCGGGATCTCATCCGGGACTCCGAACAACATTCGGGTTACTGCATATACATATCTTCACAACCCTAGCATCACCGAACCTTAAGTGTGTAGACCCTACGGGTTCGGGAGACATGCAGACATGACCGAGACGGCTCTCGGGCAATAACCAACAGCGGGATCTGGATACCCATGTTGGCTCCCACATGCTCCACGATGATCTCATCGGATGAACCACGATGTCGAGGATTCAATTAATCCCGTATACGATTCCCTTTGTCAATCGGTATTTTACTTGCCCGAGATTCGATCGTCGGTATCCCAATACCTCGTTCAATCTCGTTACCGGCAAGTCACTTTTCTCGTACCGTAATGCATGATCCCGTGATCAAACACTTTGATAACATTGAGCTCATTATGAAGATGCATTACTGAGAGGGCCCGGTGATACCTCTCCGTCAAGCGGAGTGACAAATCCCAGTCTCGATCCGTGTCAACCGAACAGACACTTTCAGAGATAGCTGTAGTATACCTTTATAGTCACCCAGTTACGTTGTGACATTTGGCACACCCAAAGCACTCCTACGGTATCCGGGAGTTACACGATCTCATGGTCTAAGGAAAGGATACTTGACATTGGAAAACTCTAGCAAACGAACTATGCGATCTTATGCTATGTTTAGGATTGGGTCTTGTCCATCACATCATTCTCCTAATGATGTGATCTCGTTATCATTGACATCCAATGCCCATAGTCAGGAAACCATGACTATATTTTGATCAACGAGCTAGTCAACTAGAGGCTTACTAGGGACACGTTGTTGTCTGTTATTCACACATGTATTACGATTTCCGGATAACACAATTATAGCACGAATAAAGACAATTATCATGAATAAGGAAATATAATAATAATGCTTTTATTATTGCCTCTAGGGCATATTTCCAACAGTCTCCCACTTGCACTAGAGCCAATAATCTAGTTACATTGTAATGAATCGAACACCCATAGAGTTCTGGTGTTGATCATGTTTTGCCTTAGGGAGAGGTTTAGTCAACGGATCTGCGACATTCAGATCCGTGTGCACTTTACAAATTTCTATGTCTCCATCTTGAACATTTTCACGAATGGAGTTGAAGCGACGCTTGATGTGCCTGGTCTTCTTGTGAAACCTGGGCTCCTTGGCAAGTTCAATAGCTCCAGTGTTGTCACAGAAGAGTTTGATTGGCCCCGACGCATTGGGTATCACTCCGAGGTCGGTGATGAACTCCTTCACCCAAATTGCTTCATGTGCTGCCTCCGAGGCTGCCATGTACTCCGCTTCACATGTAGATCCCGCCACAACGCTCTGCTTGCAACTGCACCAGCTTACTGCCCCACCATTCAAAATATACACGTATCTGGTTTGTGACTTAGAGTCATCCAGATCTGTGTCGAAGCTAGCGTCGAGGTAACCCTTTACGGCGAGCTCTTCGTCACCTCCATAAACGAGAAACATTTCCTTAGTCCTTTTCAGGTACTTCAGGATATTCTTGACCGCTGTCCAGTGTTCCTTGCCAGGATTACTTTGGTACCTTCCTACCAAACTTACGGCAAGGTTTACATCAGGTCTGGTACACAGCATGGCATACATAATAGAACCTATTGCTGAGGCATAGGGGATGACACTCATCTCTTCTATATCTTCTGCCGTGGTCGGACATTGAGCTGAGCTCAATTTCACACCTTGTAACACAGGTAAGAACCCCTTCTTAGATTGATCCATATTGAACTTCTTCAATATCTTATCAAGGTATGTGCTTTGTGAAAGACCTATGAGGCGTCTTGATCTATCTCTATAGATCTTGATGCCTAATATATAAGCAGCTTCTCCAAGGTCCTTCATTGAAAAACTTTTATTCAAGTAGGCCTTAATGCTGTCCAAGAGTTATATATCATTTCCCATCAAAAGTATGTCATCTACATATAGTATGAGAAATGCTACAGAGCTCCCACTCACTTTCTTGTAAACGCAGGCTTCTCCATAAGTCTGCGTAAACCCAAACGCTTTGATCATCTCATCAAAGCGAATGTTCCAACTCCGAGATGCTTGCACCAGCCCATAAATCGAGCGTTGGAGCTTGCACACCTTGTCAGCATTCTTAGGATCGACAAAACCTTCCGGCTGCATCATATACAATTCTTCCTTAAGGAAACCATTAAGGAATGCCGTTTTGATGTCCATTTGCCATATTTCATAATCGTAGAATGCGGCAATTGCTAACATGATTCGGACGGACTTCAGCTTCGCTACCGGTGAGAAAGTCTCATCGTAGTCAATTCCTTGAACATGTCGATAACCCTTAGCGACAAGCCGAGCTTTATAGATGGTCACATTACCATCCGCGTCTGTCTTCTTCTTAAAGATCCATTTATTTTCTATGGCTCGCCGTTCAACGGGCAAGTCAGTCAAAGTCCATACTTTGTTTTCATACATGGATCCTATCTCGGATTTCATGGCTTCCAGCCATTTGTCGGAATCCGGACCCGCCATTGCTTCCTCATAGTTCGAAGGTTCACCGTTGTCTAACAACATGATTTCCAAGACAGGGTTGTCGTACCACTCTGGTGCGGAACGTGTCCTTGTGGACCTTCGAATTTCAGTAGGAGCTTGATTGGAAGTATCTTGATCATCATCATTAATTTCCTCTCTAGTCGGTGCAGGCACCTCAGGAACGTTTTCTTGAGTTTCGCCATTTTCCGGTTCAAGAGGTAACACTTCATCAAGTTCTACTTTCCTCCCACTTACTTCTTTCGAGAGAAACTCTTTCTCTAGAAAGGATCCATTCTTGGCAACAAAGATCTTGCCTTCAGATCTGAGGTAGAAGGTATACCCAATAGTTTCTTTAGGGTATCCTATGAAGACGCATTTTTCCGACTTGGGTTCGAGCTTTTCAGGTTGAAGTTTCTTGACATAAGCATCGCATCCCCAAACTTTTAGAAACGACAGCTTAGGTTTCTTCCCAAACCATAATTCATACGGTGTCGTCTCAACGGATTTAGACGGAGCCCTATTTAAAGTGAATGCGGCAGTCTCTAAAGCATAGCCCCAAAAAGATAGCGGTAAATCGGTAAGAGACATCATAGATCGCACCATATCTAATAGAGTGCGACTACGACGTTCGGACACACCATTACGCTGAGGTGTTCCAGGCGTCGTGAGTTGTGAAACTATTCCACATTTTATTAAGTGTGTGCCAAATTCGTGACTCAAGTATTCTCCTCCACGATCTGATCGTAGAAACTTGATCTTTCTATCACGTTGATTTTCAACCTCACTCTGAAATTCCTTGAACTTTTCAAAGTTCTCAGACTTGTGTTTCATCAAGTAGATATACCCATATCTACTCAAGTCATCAGTGAGGGTGAGAACATAACGATAGCCACCGCGAGCCTCAACACTCATTGGACCGCACACATCGGTATGTATGATTTCCAATAAGTTGGTTGCTCGCTCCATTGTTCCTAAGAACGGAGTCTTGGTCATTTTACCCATGAGGCATGGTTCGCACGTGTCAAATGATTCATAATCAAGAGACTCTAAAAGTCCATATGCATGGAGCTTCTTCATGCGTTTGACACCTATGTGACCAAGACGGCAGTGCCACAAATATGTGGGACTATTGTTATCTGACGAGGATACGTACCTAGGGTAGGGTAACTTATCATACCTGAGGTACCCAATCAAGGACATGACTCCTACAGTGAAAGACATTCTAAGAAGTATCGGCAGGTCAGTCGACCTGGTCAGCCCAGTCGACGGACACGAGCGTACTCGACCAGAAGCACAAGCAGTCGACCATGAAGACAGCCACTCGACCATAAGAAGACCTAAAGGCACTGCCTACAAACGGTCATCTCATAAGTAGCTTTTATGGCCTTCATGGTCCTTTATTACAGGCGTTACCAGTAACCCCCTCTCTTTATGTACATTAAACTCCTTGTAACGTGGGCTGGCTGGGGTCCTGGCGAACTCTATATAACCCACCCCCCTCCACTAGGACAGGGGTTCGGAACTTTGTAACACACACACACGCATAATCCAGTCGACCGCCTCCGGGCTCCGAGACGTAGGGCTGTTACTTCCTCAGAGAAGGGCCCGAACTCGTAAACTCCTTGTGCATACAACTACTCCATAGCTAGGATCTTGCCTCTCCATACTTACCCCCCATTCTTACTGTCAGACTTAGAACCACGACAGTTGGCGCCCACCGTGGGGCCGGTGTTCTAGCGATTTGTTGGAGGAGTTGGGATTCTTTCAACCCACATCATGTTTTCGAGCGGAGTCATGGTCGAGAGCCGCGAGATCCGTCTCGGCGCTCTCTCCTTCATCGTTGACAACTCTGCCTGGCTGCAGGAGGCTCCACTCGACGTGGACGCGCTTCCCGCCCGCGGAGCCACGCATTTTCGCGCATGCGTCCGCGGCGTCCTCCTGCGGCAACCGTCGACCCAGTACGGGTCGGCATTCGTTGCGCCGTCATCGTCATCATCGTCATCAGTTTCCCACCGGCGCAAGCGCACCGGTCGGTCGAGACTCCAGCGGTGGGTGAAGCACGCACTGGCCCGCCAGTCGGCCATCCCCCAAGTCGCGGCAATCGAGCCCGACGAGTCACTCTACGGCCTGTTCGACCTGTCGACTGGCTCCGTAGAGACTGCATCCGAGTGCGACAGCAGTGATCCAGCGGCGGAAGTACTAATGGTCGACGGACCACGTAGCCCCCCCGGATTCCCCCATACCGAAGAGGTTGCCGCAGGGGGGATTCCGGCGCGGGGTCACGAAGAGTACAGGCCCGAGCCCCTTACCTCAGTGCAGAGGGAGGAACTCCGTCGCCGGAACATGGACGCCCTTCACACTCCTATCGTTGGAGAAACCCCTGAGGCGCGAGCCCTGGAGGAGGCGCGCTTGGCCAACTTGGCTGAACGTACTCGATTGGAGAATCTCCAGAGAGCACTCGACGAGCGCGCACGACCGCCCGCTCCCGAGTCCAGTCGTCGTCGCGTCTTCCAGCCGCCGACCCAGGTATACCGTACCCCGATTCAGAATTTGACAGCTGCGGCTCGCATAGCGGAGTCGATCCAGCCTTCACAGTCAGAGGCAGGGAGAGGTCTGTTGCAGATCGGAGATTTGCTTCGTGCAGCGGGTGACCAGAATTCAGCCGTATCTCAGTCGCGCAACAGGATTCACAGTCGATCCGTCACTGCGAATTCCGTTCAGTCGTCTCATAGTCCAAGGTCGCCCCCGAGGCGTGAAGGACACAGAGGCCGGCACGAGGATCAATACCAAGGGCACGAGCGATATGAGCACGATTCGATCGCAACGATCAACGTCGAGTGCCTTCTCCTCCCCCAAGAGCCGGGTCGTACATTCCTCGACGGCAAGAGGACAGACGCCAATTCAGTACTGGGCGAAAGGTCCCAGTCGACCCCAGGGAACCAGGCTTTGATGCGAGATCCATCATCGTTCAAGGCCTGGTCGACCGAAATAGAGCTCACCGAGAAGACCGTGACAGAGGCGCCCCGTCCAGCAGCAGAGTTCGCATCTCAGGTCCCGAGTGTTTCAGCAGAGCAATCGGAGCTGCAGTGATTCCTCCCAACTTCAGGTTGGCGGCTGGAGTCAGCAAGTTCACCGGAGAGTCCAAGCCGGACACATGGCTCGAGGATTACCGAGTGGCTGTTCAGATCGGAGGCGGCAATGATGAGGTGGCCATGAAGCATTTGCCCCTCATGTTGGAAGGATCAGCCAGAGCGTGGTTGAATCAGTTGGCTCCCAGCAGTATTTATACTTGGGAAGATCTAGCCCAGGTGTTTGTCAGGACATTCGAAGGGACTTGCAAGCGACCGGCAGGGTTGACAGAATTGCAGTCATGTGTTCAGAAGTCGAGTGAAACCCTGAGGGATTATATCCAGAGGTGGATCACTCTGAATCACACGGTCGAGAATGTATCCGACCATCAGGCAGTTTGCGCCTTCAAGGAAGGCGTCAGAAACAGAGAGTTAACTTTGAAGTTCGGTCGAACCGGGGATATGACCCTGAGTCGAATGATGGAAATCGCCACCAAGTACGCGAACGGGGAAGAGGAAGATAGACTCCGGAGTGGCAAGTATAAGGCAGCCGCTAATGAGGCCGGCGGAGGACACTCCAGTCGGAAGCAGAAGCGCAAGGCCGAGCCAGTCGCCCCCGGGGAAGCCTTAGCTGTGACCCCAGGGAAGTTTAAGGGGAAATCCAAGGGTCCTTGGAACCCCAAGAAAGTGAAAGACCAGGACGGGAACAATGTGATGGACTTACCATGCCACATTCACACGAAGAAAGATGAAGAGGGAAATCTCATTTACCCTAAGCATACCACTCGACAATGTCGACTCCTGATGCAACAGTTCCAAGGGAAGCAAGCCAAGGACAAAGAGAAAGAGTCAGACAAAGTTCAAGACAGAGAAGACAGCGGTGAAGAATACCCCAAAGTCAATTACACTCTGATGATTTTCGCTGATGTCGAAAGTAAGAGTCGACTGAAGGTCATTAATCGCGAAGTAAACATGGTCGCTCCGGTGACACCCCATTACCTGAAGTGGTCCCAGACCGCCATCACCTTCGACCAGTCCGATCATCCGACTCATATTGCCACCCCAGGGAGGCAAGCGTTGGTGGTCGACCCAATTATTGAAGGCACTCGACTGACCAAGGTTCTGATGGACGGCGGCAGTGGGCTAAACTTGTTGTATGCAGAGACGTTGAAGGGGATGGGCATTCCGATGTCCCGAATCAGCCCCAGCAACATGAGCTTCCACGGAGTCATTCCTGGGAAGAAAGCTGAGTCGCTCGGTCAAATCACTCTCGACGTCGTCTTTGGTGACTCGAAGAATTTCCGGAAAGAAAAGTTAACCTTTAAGGTCGTGGATTTTCAGAGTGCGTACCACGCCATTCTTGGGAGGCCAGCCTATGCTCGTTTCATGGCTCGACCATGCTACGTATACCTCCTGGCCCCAAAGGTGTAATCACCATCGTTGGCAATCGGAAGAAGGCAGAGGAGTGCTTCCAGAAAGGCGCCAAAATTGCTGACGCTCAGATGGCCAAGATAGAGATGCAAGAGTACCAGAAGACTGCGGATCCGAGTGAGTTGTTACGAGCCAAGAAGCCCGCCACGGAGTCGGCATTTCAGTCGACTGGTGAGACCAAGCAAGTCCATATCCACCCGACCGATCCAAATGCGGCTCCAACCAACATCTCCACTACACTCGACCCCAAATAGGAAGAAGCGCTCGTCCAGTTCCTCCGTGAGAACTGGGACATCTTTGCATGGAAGCCTGCTGACATGCCAGGTGTGCCCAGGGGACTGGCCGAGCACTGCCTTCGAGTCGACCCAAAGGCCAAACCAGTCAAGGAGCATCTCCGACGGTCCGCCGTTCAGAAGAGAAAGGCCATTGGCGAAGAAGTGGCCCGACTCCTAGCAGCAGAATTCATTCGCGAGGTCTACCACTCCGAGTGGCTCGCCAATGTTGTGATGGTCCCTAAGAAGGACAAATCGTTGCGCATGTGCATCGATTTTAAGCATATCAATCGGGCCTGCCCGAAAGATCATTTTCCTCTTCCTCGCATCGACCAAATAGTCGACTCGACTGCAGGATGCGAGAGGTTATCTTTTTTAGATGCTTACTCTGGATACCATCAGATCCATCTGTATGGACCCGATGAAATAAAAACAGCCTTCATCACCCCATTTGGGTGTTTCTGCTATGTTACCATGCCTTTCGGTCTCAAGAACGCCGGAGCTACATTCATGAGAATGATTCAGAAGTGCCTAATCACTCAAATCAGTCGGAATGTAGAAGCATACATGGATGACATAGTGGTCAAGTCACGAAAAGGTTCCGACCTGCTGACTGACCTAGCTGAAACTTTTGCCAATCTCAGGAATTATGATATCAAGCTCAATCCGTCGAAGTGCACATTTGGAGTCCCTGGGGGAAAGTTACTCGGTTTTCTTGTTTCCGAACGAGGAATCGACGCTAACCCCGAAAAAGTTGGCACCATACTCCGGATGAAGCGCCCCGTGCGTGTGCACGATGTCCAGAAACTTACTGGATGCTTGGCCGCCCTAAGTCGATTCATCTCCAGGCTCGGTGAAAAGGCGCTGCCTCTTTACCGACTGATGAAGAAGTCAGACACGTTCGAATGGACCCCAGAAGCTGATGCAGCATTTGCAGAGCTAAAAGCTCTGCTCTCCACCCAGCCGGTGCTTGCTGCTCCTGTCAGCAAAGAGCCATTGTTGCTTTACATAGCAGCCACAGGACAAGTCGTTAGTACCGTTCTTACGGTCGAGCGGGAAGAGGAAGGAAAGACCTTCAAAGTTCAACGCCCAGTTTATTATCTCTCCGAAGTTCTGACCCCGTCGAAGCAAAGATATCCCCACTATCAGAAGCTTGTTTACGGGATTTACATGACCACGAAGAAGGTTGCTCATTATTTCTCTGATCACTCTATCACAGTCGTCAGCGACGCCCCATTATCAGAGATTCTTCATAACAGAGATGCAACCGGTCGAGTGGCGAAATGGGCAATTGAACTTCTTCCTCTTGATATCAAGTTCGAGGCAAAGAAAGCTATTAAGTCCCAGGCAATAGCTGATTTCCTCGCCGAGTGGACCGAGCAGGAGCTTCTGACTCAAGTTCACTCGGAGCACTGGACTATGTTTTTCGATGGCTCCAAGATGCTGAACAGATCCGGTGCGGGGGTTGTACTGGTTTCCCCCCGAGGAGATAAGCTCAAGTATGTCCTCCAGATTCACTTTGATTCCTCCAACAATGAGGCAGAGTATGAAGCGCTTCTATACGGATTACGTATGGCCATTTCACTAGGCGTCCGTCGCCTCATGGTCTACGGCGACTCAGATCTGGTTGTTAATCAAGTGATGAAGGAGTGGGACGTCCGAAGCCCATCCATGACGGGATATCGCAGCGCAGTGAGAAAGCTGGAGAAACGATTCGAGGGGTTGGAGCTCCATCATATACCCCGACTGAAAAATCAAGCTGCAGACGATTTGGCGAAGATAGGGTCCAAAAGGGAGGCCATCCCTAAAGATGTGTGCTTGGAGCACATTCACACACCATCAGTGCAAGAAGATCCTTTCATAGAAGAGCCTCCACAACCAAAAAGCGCCTCTGACTCGACCGAAGTGGAGGTTCCAGCTGTGGTCGACCTGATTATGGAGGTTACGATCACCACTCCCGATTGGACAGTGCCGTACATTGCGTATATCATGAGAAAAGAGCTCCCAGCAGATGAAGAAGAGGCTCGACAGGTCGTCCGTCGATCCAAAGCCTTTACAGTAATCAAAGGGCAGCTATACAGAGAAAGCGCGACTGGAGTCGGTCAGAAGTGCATCACACCTGAAGAAGGACAGTTAATTCTCGAGGACATCCACTCGGGGACCTGCGGCCATCATGCGTCCTCTCGGACCATCGTGGCCAAAGCACACCGAGCGGGTTTTTACTGGCCAAAGGCGAACGAAATGGCAAAGGATATAGTCGACAAGTGCGAGGGGTGCCAGTTTTATTCCAACATGTCTCACAAGCCCGCCTCCGCCTTGAAGACCATTCCACTCGTCTGGCCTTTCGCTGTCTGGGGTCTAGACATGATCGGACCACTGAGAACTGGTAGGAGTGGCTTCACCCACTTGTTGGTCGCAGTCGACAAGTTCACGAAGTGGATAGAAGCCAAACCCATAAAGGACCTCGACGCAAGCACTGCCATCAGTTTTATCAGGGGATTGATATTCAGATATGGAGTTCCGCACAGCATCATCACGGATAACGGATCAAACTTTGATAATGACAGATTCAAAGCCTTCTGCGCCTCTCAGGGCACTCGAGTCGACTACGCTTCAGTTGCTCATCCTCAGTCGAATGGACAGGCCGAACGCGCGAATGGTCTCATCCTCAAAGGACTAAAACTCCGACTGATGCGTGATCTCAAACACGCAGCAGGCGCCTGGGTCGACGAACTTCCGTCAGTTCTATGGGGGTTGAGGACCACCCCTAACCGGTCGACTGGAAGAACACCATTCTTTCTGGTCTATGGAGCCGAAGCGGTTTTGCCAAGCGACCTGCTCCACAACGCGCCTCGAGTCGAGTTATATTCCGAAGCAGAAGCAGAACAGGCCCGGCAAGATGCAGTCGACCTCTTAGAGGAGGAAAGAGAGATGGCTCTAATCCGCTCGACCATCTACCAGCAAGAGTTGCGTCGGTTCTACGCCAGAAATGTGAAGGGTCAAGCCTTTCAGGAAGGAGATTTGGTCCTCCGCGTGGATCAGCAAAAACCTCACAAACTTGCCCCGACCTGGGAAGGCCCCTTCATCATCACCAAACTCCTGCACAACGGAGCGTATCACCTCTACAACATCGATCGACGGATCGACGAGCCTCGAGCATGGAACGCGGACCTGCTCCGTCCTTTTTACACTTAAAAACTCACTCGACTGAGATGTAATAAAAGTACCTCTGTAATTCTTTCGTTTCAAGCAAAAGACTGCTATTTCTTTTTCTGTTTGTCTAAATTTCCCCCAGTGGGTGACTTAGTTGCGAATCCGCTTCGCCTAAGTTTTCAGAAAATCCTACCGAGTGGAGAGCCAGCCTCCCACTCGGGGGCTTAGCTGCGAATCCGTTTCGCCTAAGTTTGAAAAAATCCTACCGAGTGGAGAGCCAGCCTCCCACTCGGGGGCTTAGCTGCAGTCCAAGTACTCGCCTAAGTTTGAAAAAATCCTACCGAGTGAGAGCAAACCTCCCACTCGGGGGCTTAGCTGCAGTCCAAGTACTCGCCTAAGTTTGAAAAAATCCTACCGAGTGGAGAGCCAGCCTCCCACTCGGGGGCTTAGCTGCAGTCCAAGTACTCGCCTAAGTTTGAAAAAATCCTACCGAGTGAGAGCAAACCTCCCACTCGGGGGCTTAGCTGCAGTCCAAGTACTCGCCTAAGTTTGAAAAAATCCTACCGAGTGGAGAGCCAGCCTCCCACTCGGGGGCTTAGCTGCAGTCCAAGTACTCGCCTAAGTTTGAAAAAATCCTACCGAGTGAGAGCAAACCTCCCACTCGGGGGCTTAGCTGCAGTCCAAGTACTCGCCTAAGTTTGAAAAAATCCTACCGAGTGAGAGTAAACCTCCCACTTGGGGGCTTAGCTGCAGTCCAAGAACTCGCCTAAGTTTGAAAAAATCCTACCGAGTGAAGAGCAAACCTCCCACTCGGGGGCTTAGCTGCAGTCCAAGTACTCGCCTAAGTTTGAAAAAATCCTACCGAGTGGAGAGCCAGCCTCCAACTCGGGGACTTAGCTGCAGTCCAAGTACTCGCCTAAGTTTGAAAAAGTCCTACCGAGTGGAGAGCCAGCCTCCACTCGGGGGCTTAGCTGCGAACCCGTTTTGCCTAAGAAATTAAAATCCTACCGAGTGGAGAGCAAACCTCCCACTCGGGGGCTTAGCTGCAGTCCAAGTACTCGCCTAAGTAATCGAAATCCTACCAAGTGGAGAGCAAACCTCCCACTCGGGGGCTTAGCTGCAGTCCAAGTACTCGCCTAAGTAATTGAAATCCTACCGAGTGGAGAGCAAACCTCCCACTCGGGGGCTTAGCTGCAGTCCAAGTACTCGCCTAAGTAATTGAAATCCTACCGAGTGGAGAGCAAACCTCCCACTCAGGGGCTTAGCTGCAGTCCAAGTACTCGCCTAAGTAATTGAAATTCTACCGAGTGGAGAGCAAACCTCCCACTCGGGGGCTTAGCTGTAGTCCAAGTACTCGCCTAAGTAATTGAAATCCTACCGAGTGGAGAGCAAACCTCCCACTCGGGGGGCTTAGCTGCAGTCCAAGTACTCGCCTAAGTAATTGAAATCCTACCGAGTGGAGAGCAAACCTCCCACTCGGGGGGCTTAGCTGCAGTCCAAGTACTCGCCTAAGTAATTGAAATTCTACCGAGTGGAGAGCGAACCTCCCACTCGGGGGCTTAGCTGCAGTCCAAGCACTCGACTAAGTAATTGGAATCCTACCGAGTGGAGAGCAAACCTCCCACTCGGGGACTTAGCTGCAGCCCAATGCTCGCCTAAGCCAGGTTGACAGACACCATCGCGGCGATAAGCATCGTGCAAACCAGGCAGCCTCTGAGGGAACAACGAATAGTAGATCGGCGGATCAAGTCACGAAGACATTCAACGTCGAGCCATGTTCGGATAATATCAAAAGATCCTAGATCGCAAATAAAAGTACTCGAGCTATAAGCTCGACGGAGTTTGTCGGTTACATAAACCACTCGGCATTCCGAGGCAAATTTAAGGCAAGGAACAACAGTTTTTTACTCCTCCGATGGAGGACTGGATGGCGCAACAAATTCGTCCAAGTCGATCCTATCAGAGATCCGAGTGGCAGCAGCGATGAAGGTCTCCATGAAATCCTGAAAGTTATGCTTCCTGGTGTTGGCAACCTGGAGAGCGGCCAGCTTATCCTCGCGCGCCTCCTTGCAGTGGACGCGAACCAGTGACAGAGCCACATCAGCACCGCACCTAGCAGAAGACTTCTTCCATTCTTGCACTCGACCTGGAACCTCACTTAGTCGAGTGACCAAGGATTCAAGGTCGTTCTGAAGCGTCTCCTTGGGCCAGAGTGCGGAGTCGATCCATGACACTGCAGCTTTCAGTCGAGCCAGGTAGTCCACCACACCAGCGACACGGGATTCCAACCGGAAGACATTCATGGCCACTTCGTCCTTCACAGGAGAGTTGATAGGGTCCAGGCGGGTCTCCACTCGACTGGTCTCTTCCTCAAAGTTCCGGCAGAATTCTGAAAGAAGTTTCGACAGATCAAAACTGTAACCAAATGGTGAGTCGACAACAACAAGATTAATCGCACAAAGAGGGTTACCTTCAAGCATGAGGTATAGCTTCTTGGCAAGACCCCCAAGATAATCCTCCAAGTCCTTGTGCTTCCCCGCCAACTGGCCGAGCTTGTCGTTCAGAGTACTCTTGTCAGTCTTCAGTCGACTCGCTTCCTTGTTGGCCGAGTCAAGAGCAGACTTCAGCCTAGCGTTCTCGCTCTCAAGTTGACCGACTGAAGCAAGTTTCTCTTCAGCAAGCTTCAGCTTCTCCGCAGCCGCCTTTTGTGCCTCTGCAAGGTCAAGATCTTTCTTCTTCAGGGCCTTCTCCAGTTCGTCTGCAAAACAACAATGAGCACAGAGTTGAGAACAGGCAGGAGAACAGAGACAGCCGTCGAGTCCTCACCAGCCATACCTTTTGCTTCATCCTTCGCCTTCTGCACGTTTTCCTGAGCAAACTGTAAGTCAAGATTAAGCTGGATCTGCTTATTCTTCAGATCGGCGAGCTGAGCAACAAGCTCACAAGACTTCTGCAAAGAGTCAATCGACAAAGGGTATCAAAGATAAGTTACTCCCGAGTGACTGAAAGAAAGAGCACAACACTTCTAAGACTACAGCCGAATCAAAACATTCGACAGTAGCCTCGGGGACTACACCCAGTGGGTGCACTCAGCGTGCCCCCACTGGTTTTCAAAAAAAAAAAAGTCGACTGCCCGCAGTCGACCGGATACAGTATCATCCGACATGGCCTGACCAAACCGTTCTCAGAAAACCCTACAGAGTGAAGAAGTACAACTACAGAAAGGCAGTATAAAGACCGCAGTCGACTGCCAGCAGTCGACCGTGGCCTCAGGGACTACACCCAATGGGTGCACTCAGCGTGCCCCCACCAATGAAAAATTTCGGATCAACAGCACCCAGTGGGTGTACAACACAAGTGAAGGCCAACTAACCTGGACGTTCTGCTGCAACGCCGAGCTGATGTCATAGGCCGCTTGATTGGCATCCCAAGCCGCTTTGGTCTGCTCCATCACGAGCCCCGCCTGACGTATAGCCTCCTTAGCAGCACTCACTTGATCCTCCGGGGTCTGGTAGGCGGCGAAGAACGAGGGCGGGTCGACCAGTGGGGGAGCAGTCGACGACGAAGGCCGGGCAGTCGTCAGTGGCTCAGCAAAAGTCACAGTAGTCCGGGCGGTATTGTCACCCCCTTGGACCACCGCCTCGGCAGTCGACGCGGTCTGAGGAGCCTTGTCAACCGGGGCCCTCCGGCCTCTCCTCCCAAAAGGCCTGAGCGGCATTTCCGCCTCCTCCTCATCATCCGGAAGGTCAATGATGTTGGTTGGAGCTACAAAAGTTCAGAAATGAATATCCAATCGACTCAGCAGTTAAACAGTCGGATCATGTCAAAGATTATACCTAAGTTGGAAGTGACGGCGTCCTCCATCGTCTCATCAACATTCCGGATGGAAGTCTCGGAAGTAGCGGCGCTGCACGATTCCAAGCAAATAATTTGAAAGTGAATCGACTAAGAATCCGTTCTAGTCGACTCAAGAAAGATGAAAACAGTCACTTACCCAGAGATGACCGGGATGGCGACCCTGATCTTGGGCAAGGCCTTGGGTGGCTTGGTCGGGATGGCTCTAGGCTGCTTGGGTGCCTTCTCAGTTGGGGCCGGCGACGCGGTCCGAGGGCGCTTGGATGACTGGCCCGCCGGAGCACTCGACTGACCGCGCTCCACGGCGGGATCCTGAGCGTTCTTGGAGCGTCTCTCGCGTCGAGGAAGGTCGACCTCCACCTCTTCATCTTCGTCACCCGAGTCGTCGCTGGCCTCCCCCTCTACGTCATCGTCAGATTCCCACTCCTCGACTTCACCCTCGACTTCAACTTCATTCTCACTTCCTTCGCCTCCACTCCCTCCTCCTTCAGATACTTGCTCCTGGTTCCCATTCGGCATCGAGTACATGTCGTTGATCTCCTGCAAAACAACAGGCAGAACAAGGATCAGTCGACTTATCGCAAGCCAGTTACTAGACGGAGTGAAAATTTCAGTCGGAAGAAGCAAAACGTACCTTGTCTGTCTCCATCATCCCATCAAGCGGAGCAATCCTCCTGGAACCCTTGGGGTTGTCCTTATTCACGGTCATGCTGGTCAGCCAGCTCTCCAGCACAGAAGCCTCGACCCCCTCCGGGTGGATCCGAGTGGAGTCGTCGGACCCGGAATACAACCACATCGAGTGATCCCGAGCCTGGAGAGGTTGGATTCGTCGCTGGAGGAAGACTTCGAGCAAGTCCATGCCGGTCACGCCTTCCCGAACCAACTCAACCACTCGACTGACTAGTACCTTCACCTGAGCCTTCTCCTCTGGAACCACTTTCAAAGAAGCGGGTTTCTGCACTCGGTCCAAGGTAAAAGGAGGAAGGCCGGTCGAGTGGCCAGGGGTCGGCTGGTCCTTGCAGTAGAACCAAGTCGACTGCCACCCGCGCACGGAATCGGGAAGTGTCATGGGAGGAAAACAACTCTTACCCCTCGTCTGGATCCCGAGGCCCCCGCACATCTGGATCACCTGCGTCCTCTCCCCGTCCGGGTTAAGCTTTTTAACCGACTGGGATCGGCAAGTGAAGATATGCTTGAAAAGGCCCCAGTGAGGTCGACAGCCTAAGAAACACTCGCACAGAGACACGAACGCAGCAAGATAGACTATGGAGTTGGGCGTGAAATGGTGGAGCTGCGCTCCGAAGAAGTTCAGAAAGGCCCTAAAAAAAGGACTCGGGGGCAGGGAAAACCCCCGGTCGACATGGGTGGCTATCAGGACGCGCTCACCCTCGCGAGGTTTCGGCTCCGTCTCCTTCCCAGGAAGGCGAGCAGCCTTGTGGGGAATGAGTCCCCCCTCCACCATGTCGTCGATATCCGCTTGAGTAAGGATGGAGGGCATCCAATCCCCCTGCAACCAGCCGGACGGCAGAGCGGCCCGCGAGGACGACCCGCCTCGGCCAGATTTCTTCCCCTTGCCCTTTGCCGCGGCCTTCTTCGCGCGTTCCGCCGCCGCCGTCTTGTCCGTCCCCATTATCTCGAACGAGGTCTTGGCCGAGCGGCGGTGTCGAGATTGCAGCGAAGAGCGAGGCGGAGGCTTACGGAGGAAGGGGGAAGAAAAACAAGGGCGCACAGTGAAAAATCGGAACCATTACCTTATATAAGGCCACGCCCGAGTGGCTGATCAGTGGGCCTGCGCCACCCAGTCAGATCCCGCAACAGGCGCGCGCGCAGTACGTGGCGAAAAAGGTGGCGCGGAGATCGAGGCTCTCTTGCCTTATCCAGCCGATTCGCGCGATTTTCTCCGTCCGGTGCGCTTCTCAATTTTCAAATCCCGCAAGATCCGCGATCGACAGGACGGTTTGTCAGACAAAAAGATCCGTTTCCTTAAGTCTCCCAAGGGACTCGTCACGTAAACACACTCGACGGTAATCTGAAACCACTCGACGGACATCTGAATGGATCAAGGCAACTGAAGAATGAGTTCCCACCGTAACTTCCACTTATCCGAAGACAGATGCAACCGAAGCATGGAGGTTGAGTCGGAAGCATAGGCTCGGCCCCATTCTCACTTAACCCCTGACCCATTCGGGGGCTAATGACGAGGATACGTACCTAGGGTAGGGTAACTTATCATACTTGAGGTACCCAATCAAGGACATGACTCCTACAGTGAAAGACATTCTAAGAAGTATCAACATGTCAGTCGACCTGGTCAGCCCAGTCGACGGACACGAGCGTACTCGACCAGAAGCACAAGCAGTCGACCATGAAGACAGCCACTCGACCATAAGAAGACCTAAAGGCACTGCCTACAAACGGTCATCTCATAAGTAGCTTTTATGGCCTTCATGGTCCTTTATTACAGGCGTTACCAGTAACCCCCTCTCTTTATGTACATTAAACTCCTTGTAACGTGGGCTGGCTGGGGTCCTGGCGAACTCTATATAAGCCACCCCCCCTCCACTAGGACAGGGGTTCGGAACTTTGTAACACACACACACGCATAATCCAGTCGACCGCCTCCGGGCTCCGAGACGTAGGGCTGTTACTTCCTCAGAGAAGGGCCCGAACTCGTAAACTCCTTGTGCATACAACTACTCCATAGCTAGGATCTTGCCTCTCCATACTTACCCCCCATTCTTACTGTCAGACTTAGAACCACGACATTATCAACTTTAACTCTTTTGGTATTCACACTATGAATATGTGTATCATCACGTACTAGATTCATTAAGAATAAACCATTAACCATCGGAGCATGACCATAAAACATATCTCTCATATAAATAGAACAACCATTATTCTCGGATTTAAATGAGTAGTCATCTCGAATTAAACGAGATCCAGATACAATGTTCATGCTCAAACTTGGCACTAAATAACAATTATTGAGGTTTAAAACTAATCCCATAGGTAAATGTAGAGGTAGCGTGCTGACGGCGATCACATCGACCTTGGAACCATTCCCGACGCGCATCGTCACCTCGTCCTTCGCCAGTCTCCGTTTATTCCGCAGCTCCAGCTTTGAGTTACAAATGTGAGCAACTGCACCGGTATCAAATACCCAAGAGCTACTACGAGTACTGGTAAGGTACACATCAATTACATGTATATCACATATACCTTTTGTTTTGCCGGCCTTCTTATCCGCTAAGTATTTGGGGCAGTTCCGCTTCCAGTGACCACTTCCCTTGCAATAAAAGCACTCAGTCTCGGGCTTGGGTCCATTCTTTGGCTTCTTCCCGGCAACTTGCTTACCGGGCGCGGCAACTTCCTTGCCATCCTTCTTGAAGTTCTTTTTACCCTTGCCCTTCTTGAACTTAGTGGTTTTATTCACCATCAACACTTGATGTTCCTTTTAGATTTCTACCTCTGCTGATTTCAGCATAGCATATACCTCAGGAATGGTCTTTACCATCCCCTGCATGTTGTAGTTCATCACAAAGCTCTTGTAGCTAGGTGGAAGCGACTGGAGGATTCTGTCAATGACCGCTTCATCCGGGAGATTAACTTCCAGTTGAGTCAAGCGGTTGTGCAACCCAGACATCTTGAGTATGTGTTCACTGACAGAGCTATTTTCCTCCATCTTACAGCTAAAGAATTTGTCGGAGACTTCATATCTCTCGACCCGGGCATGAGCTTGGAAAACCATTTTCAGCTCTTCGAACATCTCATATGCTCCATGTCTCTCAAAACGCTTTTGGAGCCCCGGCTCTAAACTGTAAAGCATGCCGCACTGAACGAGGGAGTAATCATCGGAACGTGACTACCAAGCGTTCATAACGTCTTGTTCAGCAGGGAGAACAGGTGCGTCACCCAGCGGTGCTCGTAGGACATAATCTTTCTTGGCAGCTATGAGGATGATCCTCAGGTTCCGGACCCAGTCCGTATAGTTGCTGCCATCGTCTTTCAACTTGGTTTTCTCTAGGAACGCGTTGAAGTTGAGGACTACGTTGGCCATTTGATCTACAAGACATATTGTAAATATTTTAGACTAAGTTCATGATAATAAAGTTCATTTAATCAAATTATTTAATGAACTCCCACTTAGATAGACATCCCTCTTCTAGTCATCTAAGTATTACATGATCCGAGTCAACTAGGCCGTGTCCGATCATCACGTGAGACGGACTAGTCAACATCGGTGAACATCTTCATGTTGATCGTATCTTCTATACGTGTGATAGCCTGGCTTATTAGGGACGATAGACTACTCATATCAATAAGGAATTCCTTCTTTTCCGGGAGCCCATTCGGACAGAACTCCAAAGTTAAGCGTGCTCAACTTGGAGTAG
The DNA here is from genome assembly GCA_032464435.1 of Aegilops umbellulata. Lineage (NCBI taxonomy): Eukaryota > Viridiplantae > Streptophyta > Magnoliopsida > Poales > Poaceae > Aegilops > Aegilops umbellulata. The sequence goes on from CP136057.1 coordinate 55,687,883, forward strand.
TGTCAGGATGGGTGACCGACCGGGAAGTTGCTCCCGGGTGCGCACGAGTGAGGACAAAGTGTGCAGAAAAGACAAGTGTTGATCTGTGGGGCCAGTCTAGATCCCGCCAGGAGTAACGACCACCGGCGGGTGTGTCCGGGGCGTTACAAGTTGGTATCAGAGCCGACCCTCGCGGTTACACGGATGTTTGCGGACAGGTGCGCGGTCATGTTGTTCATGACGTTTGTGACCCGTCGTGGCACCCGGCATGGCACATGTACCGGACTGGAAGCACAGACGTTTGTACCAAGAGGGAACGTTCCTGTGGCCCGACGAGGACGTCGGTTCCTCTGAGTGGGGGTGTATGTGATAGCCTGGCTTATTAGGGACGATAGACTACTCATATCAATAAGGAATTCCTTCTTTTCCGGGAGCCCATTCGGACAGAACTCCAAAGTTAAGCGTGCTCAACTTGGAGTAGTGTCAGGATGGGTGACCGACCGGGAAGTTGCTCCCGGGTGCGCACGAGTGAGGACAAAGTGTGCAGAAAAGACAAGTGTTGATCTGTGGGGCCAGTCTAGATCCCGCCAGGAGTAACGACCACCGGCGGGTGTGTCCGGGGCGTTACAATACGACTCATGCTCGACCTTTCGGTCTTCTGTGTTCTGAGGCCATGTCTGTACATGCTAGGCTCGTCAAGTCAACCTAAGTGTTTGCATGTGTAAATCTGTCTTACACCCGTTGTATGTGAACGTTAGAATCTATCACACCCGATCATCACGTGGTGCTTCGAAACAACGAACTGTCGCAACGGTGCACAGTTAGGGGGAACGCTTCTTGAAATTATTATGAGGGATCATCTTATTTACTATCGTCGTTCTAAGTAAACAAGATGCAAAACATGATAAACATCACATGCAATCAAATAATAAACGTGACATGATATGGCCAATATCACATAGCTCCTTTGATCTCCATCTTGGGGCTCCATGATCATCTTGTCACCGGCTTGACACCATGATCTCCATCATCATGATCTCCATCATCGTGTCTCCATGAAGTTGCTCGCCAACTATTACTTCTACTACTATGGCTAACGCGTTTAGCAATAAAGTAAAGTAATTTACATGGCGTTTCTCAATGACACGCAGGTCATACAAAAAATAAAGACAACTCCTATGGCTCCTGCCGGTTGTCATACTCATCGACATGCAAGTCGTGATTCCTATTACAATAGCATGAACATCTCATACATCACATATAGATCATTTATCATTCATCACAACTTTGGCCATATCATATCACAAAGCACTTGCTGCAAAACCAAGTTAGACGTCCTCTAATTGTTGTTGCAAGTTTTACGTGGCTGAATTAGGGTTCTAGCAAGAATGTTTTCTTACCTACGTGAAAGCCACAACGTGATTTGTCAACTTCTATTTACCCTTCATAAGGACCCTTTTCATCGAATCCGCTCCAACTAAAGTGGGAGAGACAGACACCCGCCAGCCACCTTATGCAACTAGTGCATGTTAGTCGGTGGAACCGGTCTCACGTAAGAGTACGTGTAAGGTTGGTCCGGGCCGCTTCATCCCACAATACCGCTGAAGCAAGATAAGACTAGTAGCGGCAAGAAAGTTGACAACATCTACGCCCACAACAAATTGTGTTCTACTCGTGCAATAGAGAACTACGCATAGACCTAGCTCATGATGCCACTGTTGGGGAACGTTGCAAAAAATTAAAAAATTTCCTACGGTTTCACCAAGATCCATCTATGAGTTCATCTAGCAACGAGTCATGGGAGAGAGATTGCATCTACATACCACTTTGTAGATCGCGAGCGGAAGCGTTCAACGAACGGGGATGAGGTAGTCGTACACGACGTGATCCAAATCACCGGAGATCCTAGCACCGAAAGGACGGCACCTCCGCGTTCAACACACGTACGGTCAGCGTAACGTCTCCTTCTTCTTGATCCAGCAAGGCAAAGGAGAGGTTGGGGAAGATGGCTCCAGCAGCAGCACGACGGCGTGGTGATGGTGGAACTACAGTACTCCGGCAGGGCTTCGCCATGCTCAACGGAGGAGGAGGAGGTGTTGGGAGGGAGAGTGAGGCGCCAGGAGCAAGGGTGCGCTGCCCCCCTCCCCTCCCCCCTTTATATAGCCCCCTAGGGGGGGCGCCGGCCCTAGGAGATGCAATCTCCTAGGGGGGGCGGCGGCCAAGGGTGGGGCTTGGCCCCCAAGCAAGGGGGCGCCCCCCCCCCCTCTTTAGGGTTTCCCCCCTTAGGCGCATGGACCTCTAGGGGCTGGTTCCCCTTGGCCCATGCAGGCCAAGGCGCACCCCCTAGAGCCCATGTGGCCCCCCGAGGCAGGTGGCCCCACCCGGTGGACCCCCCGGGACCCTCCGGTGGTCCCGGCACAATACCGATAACCCCGAAACTTGTCCCGATGGCCGAAACAGCACTTTCTATATATAATTCTTTACCTCCGGACCATTCCGAAACTCCTCGTGACGTCCGGGATCTCATCCGGGACTCCGAACAACATTCGGGTTACTGCATATATATATCTTCACAACCCTAGCGTCACCGAACCTTAAGTGTGTAGACCCTACGGGTTCGGGAGACATGCAGACATGACCGAGACGGCTCTCGGGCAATAACCAACAGCGGGATCTGGATACCCATGTTGGCTCCCACATGCTCCACGATGATCTCATCGGATGAACCACGATGTCGAGGATTCAATTAATCCCGTATACGATTCCCTTTGTCAATCGGTATTTTACTTGCCCGAGATTCGATCGTAGGTATCCCAATACCTCGTTCAATCTCGTTACCGGCAAGTCACTTTTCTCGTACCATAATGCATGATCCCGTGATCAAACACTTTGATCACATTGAGCTCATTATGATGATGCATTACCGAGAGGGCCCGGTGATACCTCTCCGTCAAGCGGAGTGACAAATCCCAGTCTCGATCCGTGTCAACCCAACAGACACTTTCAGAGATACCCGTAGTATACCTTTATAGTCACCCAGTTACGTTGTGATGTTTGGCACACCCAAAGCACTCCTACGGTATCCGGGAGTTACACGATCTCATGGTCTAAGGAAAGGATACTTGACATTGGAAAACTCTAGCAAACGAACTATGCGATCTTATGCTATGTTTAGGATTGGGTCTCGTCCATCACATCATTCTCCTAATGATGTGATCTCGTTATCATTGACATCGAATGCCCATAGTCAGGAAACCATGACTATCTTTTGATCAACGAGCTAGTCAACTAGAGGCTTACTAGGGACACGTTGTTGTCTGTTATTCACACATGTATTACGATTTCCGGATAACACAATTATAGCACGAATAAAGACAATTATCATGAATAAGGAAATATAATAATAATGCTTTTATTATTGCCTCTAGGGCATATTTCCAACAGGAGTAGGTGAGCGTGAATTAATATATGATCTTGTGAGTTGTGACTAAATACCAGAGCAAGTACGTGAGGCATTAATGATAATATATTAATTTGAATTGTAGAAAAAGTATTAGTACTCCAATACTTCTATCTTTTTAGGGAACTCTAATACTTTCATAGTAATATTAACATTACCAGTTCATGGCCTTGTGGTGTTCTTCACCATTCTTGCCTAACCGTGAAACCCACTATACTAATAACTAAAGCATGCATGGACATTTTCAATCAAGGGTGTGTTATAGAGAGAATTAACATAACATGCATTATTTAAATATTATTGTCTCCATCTAGCAATAATGTATATTAACAAAAGGAGAGATGTCCTTGCATCATTTATTTGTCTTACATCATGTGTATGGGCTTCTGCCGAGTCACCAGTTGGCCCCATGGAACTACTGCATGGTAATGCAATGGAGTAGCAACAGGGCGTGCTTGGTTCCTTGCAACCCCTCCCCCCTCCCCAAAAAGGCCTAGCGGATAAAAAATTGGTTGCTCACATGAGTCGCTGGCCCACACACACACGAAACTTAAGTCACCCTAGCGCCTAGTTTGCTAGGAACACTCTAGTCAGTTGTTTCCGTGGAGCCATCCTGAGGCAAGCGCAAGGGAGATACGACATATGCGGGGATGCATGCATAGGGATGGCGGGAGACAATACGTTTCTGATGTATTTATAATTTTTATGTTCATGATATATTACAATAATTTATACACTCTTGGCATAATTTTATACCCTTTTTATTGAAGTAACATATTAATCCAGTGTCAAAGGCCAGCTCTTGTTTTCTAGTGTTTTGGGGCTTTTCATGAAATCGGTTTAAAGAGCGGGAAAAAATGATCAGTTTTGCACCAAAAGAAGCACAAGGGGCATGCACACACCTGGAGGGGACACATAGGCCCGCCACACGTCCCTAGCTCCCACCCGGGGGAGCTCCTATCGCATGGTCAACCCTTAGGTCGGTTGGAGGTGCCCTTTAGCTGCAGACTTGCTCCAGAAGTTTCACTACCGCCCTATTGTTTTTGACATTTATCAAAGTTACAGAACTCATGTGGTCGATAAAATGGATTGGACTCAGATTTTAGGAGAGAGAAATTCTAGAAAATGACCGTCAAAGTGGTCCAATCTCCAATGGGCTCTTGCCCTTCGGGGGCCATGAACACCATGGACCAGAGGGAGAAACCTCTCCATACCTAGGGTGGAGGCCATGGAAGAAGAAGGAGGAGGAGGAGGAGGAGGAGGAGGAGGAGGGGCCTCTCTCCCCCTCTCTTCCGGCGGCGGCGAAGTGTCGCTAGGGGAACCACCAACACCGACATCGCCTACATCAACTTCACCACCATCTCTGTCGCCATCTCCACCCAATTCCCTACTTGAACATTTTTTTGCTATAAATTATTCCTTGGCGATTTGTTGCGTTCTAATATGTCCGAGTAGAATATTTTTGTCACGCGGTTGATTGGTGATCTATTGTGATTGATATGAGTTGTATGTTGGTATGTTGATATCATTTGGTGCCCATCATATGAGTGTGCATGAATGAGGATCACATTTTAGGGTCAATAGTATGCTGAGATAACTGTGCATAGGGTGGCCGAAGTGACATATACATTACCGAGCCTGAGTATAGGTGTTGATGCATATGGGATACAGAGGACTCGTAGATCTAAATATGACGATTGGGTTTTACCTTAATGTATTATTAGTAGTTGCATATACTTGCTAAGGGTTTAAATCATAAATAAATATGATTCAATTGATTTTGCATGCATGTTAGCATAGGCCTATCCAATATATAAACTACAATGACGATTATTGGTCTAGTATCATGGCCAATTGCCTAGGTACAATTCCGCAACACCTACCACCACTACTCTACACTTGTCATCTTTTACTTTATTGTACCTTACATGGTAGCACCTAATTATGATTTACTAGTTCTTTATTATCTTGCAAATGTATCCCTTTTATACATGCAAAGTAGTTCATTGTTTCTAGGCAAATCAAACATTTGGTGAACATATGGCTGTATCATTGGCATATAGAACCTAAGAGAATACAAATCCTAGCTTTATCTCCAACTCACGAGCGGAGAAAGTATCATCATCGTTCTTGATGGCACTCACCACCCGCAACCAGGGAAGACGTAGATAGTTTCGCATGGTTATGTGCCAAGAAGATATCGGCCAAAATGTGATGGTGCTAACGAGTTGATAATGGATTTCATGGTAATGAGGTGCTTCCCCATATCGCGAGCTCGTTCAAGGAGAATATTTTCTAGCGCCCCTCATTTCCAACATTTAAACTAGCCTATGTAGAAGCTTTAGTTTCTATAGTAGTGCAAACGAAGAGATGCTTGGTCGACTCTAACTTTCTAACTAAATGTAAGTTTGCAATGTGCTCCCATCTTACCCTATACAGTCATTGGAGATCACAATAGTTATATGTAGGTGAGAAGGTGTAGAAATAAGGACATAAATATTTTCTCCGTCTTGTCTTTGAAAAAGGAGTAGGTGAGCACACATTAATATATGATCTCCGAACTAAATACGAGAGCAACTACGTGAGACATTTTCAAAGAACACTTGTGTGTGCGAATGTCATTTGATTGCAGTTTTAGTTTTGAGGAAAGATCAAGAGATGACAGTTTTTAAATGAAAATTGCCTTCTCGGGAAGAAACTGCCATGTTGCCTTTGAGAGAATGCCACCCCTCGCCACTTCCTTACAACTAAAACTGCAACGAAATCGTCCGCATATGCCATCCTCCCCGGCGAATATTGGCCAGCTAACAGGTCCAAATCTTGCAAGTAATGTAGAGAATCGTCTATAGGTCTTCGGCCAGTTACATGATCCAGATCGTTAACGGAGCAGCTCGCAGCGAAGCAGAAATCGCAGCAAGAAACAGAAATCGTTAACACACCTGCAGCGAAGCAGCTCGCAGCACACACGAAACAGAAATCGGAAGGCCCAAGCATAGCAGAGTAGCCGACGGATGCTGACCAAGCAAGCAAGCAAAGGTAACGAGGCGGGCACGCCTTCCCTTCCTCGCCTCCGCTACCCTCCAAACTGCTAAACGAAACTATCCCAACGCCCACCTTCCTACAACCCCTGAAAAAAATCCTATAAATCGACGCACCCCGTCTACAAAACACAACAGACTGCCACAACCTCCTGGCCACACACACCCATCCAAATCTCTTCTTCCACTCCTTACCAGCATCAGGCAAGTGCATACGGCAAGGAAGCAACAGGTACAACAACTCCGGAGATTCTCGGATTGGTTTTTCGGCAAAGATGGTTTCGCCCATGGTGATGGCGTCGGCGGGGCTCGGGATGCTGGCGGGCGTTGCGATGGCGAACCAGGGGGACGGGCTGCCGGCGGCGTCTAGATGGGACGCGCGGCCCCGTTGCTCCACGTGCAGCGGCACCGGCCGGGAGGAGTGCCTCTGCAGCCGTTGGTCCGACGGCGACGTCGGCTGCGGGACGTGCTCCGGCTCCGGCCGCAAGCGGTGCCGCAGCTGCGGAGGCTCTGGCACCGGCCGGCCGCTCCCGGCGCGACTCATCGTCCAGCAGCAGAAGCTGCCGACCCCGCCCGGGCGACGCGGAGACTACAACTGATAATCGGCTGTTTCCCAGAGGAAATCAGTTGTGCAATTAGGCATAACATAACGCGGTTTCCCAGAGGAAATCAGTTGTGCAATTAGGCAGAACATAACGCACGAGTGTATATGCAACATGTTCACTCCTGTGGATGTGATACGTGCTTCTTTGAATCCTTCAAGACTTACTAGTTATGCATAAAACATTTTTAGAGCTCCTTTGATTCGAAGGAATTTTATAGCAATTTTAGAGGATTTAAATTCTTAGGGATCTTTCCTGCATTGGCAGCTTGATTCATATCATTGCAATTCTTTGGAATTTTTCATTTGGATCCATTTCCATTCTATTTTCGAGGAAAATTTCCATCCGCTCAATCCTTTATTAAGAATTCCAACGCTTTTCCTATGCTATCAAGCACTCCTTCATCCAAATTTATGTAGTTTTTAATTTTACAGAATTCAAGATGACATAACACTTGGTCATACCATTTTTTATTCCCGCATTTTAACAATCTCGTGCATCAAAGAGAACCTTAAATTTATCCATCGATCACTCTAGCTCTTGAGGTAGCCCGTGGATTCGCCTCCCTTACCTGTTGCTCTAGCAACCACTGGCAGGGAGAATTTGGGTTGGAGGGTTTTAGTCCTCGCAAGGGCGACACTCGACACTCAGGTATATGGTAGTGCTTAATCTTTGAGCTGGTCTTGCGGGCTCTGATCCTTCTCAACTTTGTCCATCAAGACGAAGTCGACGGAGTTCTGACATAGTTTTTATCGTTTTCTTGGGACGGCGAGGTTAGGGTTTCCTAGGGCAATGGAGAGATCTAATATTAGACATTCGAGATTAATAGAATTCTGGCCATTGCCCTAAACAATCTTGTTTACGAATACCTAACCCTTCTACAATTCACATGACACTCAATGGTTCAGTGATGACAATACGACTCTAGGGTGCTAGTCCTACGGGGCACATGCGCGGAGACTTCCCGGCTACCGTCGACAAGGTCGGGCTGGCTACAGTAGGAGAACGGCGACAATGGCATGTCGACGACTTGTTCTGTCGTCGATAGTGGCCGTTTGCTGGTCTAGGGACATCGAAGTAGTTTCTATTTTGTATTGGTTGCCTTCTACTTCTGGTGAGCTTTTATAAATTTGTGTCCAATTTCGCATAAAATAGACCCTTAACCGGTCAAGGAAAATTATTTTGTGAGAAGTATTCGAAGTATGGAAGAACATTGTAATATTAAATGTTTTCCACTTGTTATAGAACTTGCATTTTTATTTCAAATCATGTGCATGCCATATGCAACTCTAATTTATACATTAATTTGGCAATTGAGGATGATTATTGATCCATGTGCCATTTTCTACTGAGAAAACATGTTTTCCGTATTTCAATTTACCACGTATAGCTTTCATCTAATATTTGGTGCGATGTTATTCAAAACTACCAATACAAGGTAACTTTGCGTAGTGGCAGTAGTCCTTGGTCAAACTTGGTTTCAACCTTGTATGACATATTTTACGAGCATATCATCGATCCAAGGTGGCAATATGCATATCATCCTCTATTCTCTAACACTATGTTCTACAGTTTCAAAGAGCCCACATTCAATTGAGGTCTTCAATTGAAATTGGGTCATCCGATTTTGACCTATCAACAATTTCTCAAAGTTGTTTCATTCAATTCTTTTATACTATACACCATGCTTCCTAATTTTAAAGTCTCACAATTAATTAAGGTGTTTGATTTTGAGTTGGGTCACTCAATTTTGACCGGGTCAACAATTTCTCAAAGAGCTCTCGATTCAATTCTTTAATTTCTTATGTTCCCTAATTCTGAAGGTATTTAATGCAATTGAGGTATTCAATTCTAGATTTGATATACGATTTAGATCGGGCCAATGATTTTTCAAGTCAATCAACAGCAACCGGCCAATAAAAATACATCAATTCCGCACACCCTCCCACCATCTAGAAAAAGAAGCGCCACCATGTGATACTGTAGCACAAATATAGTACATGCAACCACCGTCGCAGAAATTTTCCAACATAATTATACGTTGGTTAGTTGATAACACATAACCACACCACAAAAGTCCCATCAATTCACTGCATTTTAAAAAAACACTCTCCATCATCTCCTCACCGGCTAAACTAAATATTCCATTAGTTCCAAAATATAAGGGGTATTAGTTTTTTGGAAAGTCAAACTTCTTTAACTTTGACCAAGTTGAGAGCAAAACATATCGACATCCACAATATTAAAGAAAAAAGAATAAAATTCATTTAATGATGAATCTAATCACACCGATTTGGTATCATGGATTTTGATATATTTCTCTATAAATTTGATCAAATTTAAAAGGTTTGACATTTCAAAAAAGTACCTTTATTTTGAAACAGAGTGAGTATTTTTTTTAAGAAACTCAACAACACCAACGCCGCATAAGTGTGATCACCACGATTACTATCGTGTAGACAGACACCTCTATTCTTGAGTGATGTTTCATATGGCCATAAAGTGCATGACACTAAGCTGAAATTATGTGTGTCGTGTGATTAGCTCTATGCAAGATATACATTTGCAGAAGCATCAAAACATGTGTAAGATGTGATTTGTGTGGGGCAATGAAGTGATTGATAGTAGATTCTCGAAACACGGAAATAGAAAGGACGTAGGAATAGAGTGGCATGGCCTATTATATCCTAGGATTAGAAAGCTATAGGAATTTGGATAGAAGAGTGTTTGATAGCACAGAGAAAACAAGAATGCTACTAAGATTAACATTTTTTGAAATGGAACTAGGAGATTTGAGTGGATGGAAATTTCCCTTCAAAATGGAGCAGAAATGAATCCTAAGAAAAAGTTCCTAAGGATTCCTACCGTAGGAAAAAAAGTCTTAAGGGTCCAAATCCTACAAAAAAGTCCTATAGAATTCCTTTGAATCAAAGGAGTGTGCTTGCGTTACTTACCAACACCATGATGTTTTCCCGCAGGCTATAACTAGCTTATTGCAAATCATATGTAATGGTGTCCTCTAGTGTTCCCGGCTTGGGTTGTGGCCCAGTAGCGATCTTTTTTTCTTCCTTTTCTCTGGAGGTATTAGTTTGTCTCTGGTTCATACTCACAATATTGTAGTGCTTTATCGCTCGAAAATAGTCAATTCTTGTGGCTTCTTCAACATTGGGGCCCCTCTATTGTACCCTAATTAAAGAGCAATAAAGTGGCCACATGATCTTTTAAAAAAGTTGTCTCTGGTTTTCTATAGACCACATCTACTCGGTTCCCATGTCTTTAGTCTCTTTTTCCTGTTTAAGCATATTCAATTTCTTTTTTTATTATTTCCTTCTTCATTTTAGGTTTATTTTCTCCATTATGTTTATTTTTTCATACAATTGCATGGTTTTTCATAAAAAAAACATTGTGACCTTCGTAAGATTTTAAAAAATGTATGAGCATTTTCAAATATTACATGCACATTAATATGTGAATAATTTTAAAATTTATATGAACTTTTTTAAAACATTTCATATTTCAAAAGAATTGTATGAAAAAATTTAAACATGTAAACATTTCTTGGAAATAGGTAAATAACTAAAATATGTGACCTCTTATATATACGCATATATTTTAACTGTGTCAAAAAATTAAAATGAGAGAATAAATTTCAAAAATACATAAACACTTTTTAAAATGGGTGAATACTTTTAAAAGTTACACATAAATATGTGAATATTTTTCTTAGTTATATCTACACCTCTATATCTATACCTATTTTTTTACTAATAAAGCAAGGTGCATTTCTCCGATTTTTTCATCCGTTCACCATTGAAAAGATTATTTTTCTATTCAAGGTGGTACTAAATTTTTCTCCGTCCGTCTATTACAAAAGAAAAAATGCCAGAATTTCGTACATGGCCGCCCGCAGTGTGTCCCAGCAAAACCATCGCAGATATTTTCGTGCCCACACGCGCGGCAAAATATTATTTATAGCAGCGAGCGTCAAATAGTAGCAAATTCACACAGAACGCCCAAGTTGGGCTGCACCGTTTTCCTTTTGTTGTTTTGTGTTATATGTCTATTTTTTCTTCATTTCTTCCTCTTTTTCTTTCCTGTTTCTTTTGTATTTTTTTCTTTCAAGTATATTTTTATTTCCCCTTCTTTTCGTAAATTTAAAATTGCATAATATCATAAAAAATTGAATTTCTTTCATAATGGTAAGAATTTTAAAATATATATTGTTTTGAAAAATGTTTGGAACAATAAATCATTATTTTCATTCCAAAATAGTCACAACTTCGGACAAGGCGCCCAAGCTGGGCTAAACCATTTTCCTTTTTACTCCTGTATAATGTTTCTATTTTTTTCCATTTCTTTCTATTTTCCTTTCCTGTTTCTTTTGTGATTTTTTTCTTTCAAGTTCATTTTCCTTTCTCCCTTTTTTTAGTAAATACAAAATTTTCAAAAAAGTTCATAATATCAGAAAACATCAGTTTCTAAAAAAATCAGAATTTTTAATATATTTTCTTTGGAAAAATGTTCTGAACATTAAATATTTGTTCTCACTCCAAAATTAGTTCAGATTTAAAAAAAATACATGTTTTCTTTGTGTTTTCTAAACTTGTTTGAGATTGTCCAAAAGAATTGCATTTTAAAAATGTTCCAAATACGGAAAATATTCTTGTTTTAGGGAAATGTTCGTAAATTCAGAATAATGTCCGAGTTTAAAGAAACACATTGTAAAAAAGTATTCTGGATGTTCAAAGTATGGTTCCTTTTTCAAAAAAATATCACAAATTCAAAAAAATGTTCATGTTATTGTAAAAGGTTTATGTTCTCAAATAAAATATTGAATTTTTAACATTTAAATTTTGTTGTGTATTTCTGAAAATATAAAGAATTTGAAAAAAATGTTTGGGATTTTCAAAATTATTCATGTTTCCAAGAATATTCAGCAATTTATATTTTTGAAAAAGTTCAAAAAAGCAAAAATTGTTTCTAATCTAACATTGGAGTATGATCTTAATGGTTTGAGCTAGTCGCTGGTTGGTAGGACTCGTTTCTTCAAGTGGCTAGCAGCATGTAGTCGGTTCTTTAAGCATGATTTCGATCCTTCAACTCATCATTTCTTTGGATTTTTTTGCGCCTTACAAACACAGGTCCTCTTGGAGCCTACCAGTGCATTGGCTCATACATGAACTGATGTGCATCCCACGCACTATTTTACGCAACAAGCGTCATATAGTAGCTTCGACGCAGTTGGCCGAAGAGAAAAATTGCTCCAACGCACAGGCAGTATTGGGCCTCAGCCGCACTCCCCTACTGGGTCATTCGAGGGAACAATTGTTTCTCTTAGGCCAATAAAATAAAATATGTTGGTTTGGCTCGAATAAAAAAGTTGTGGCCACTTGAACGCTAAAATAATCAAAGAGAACAAACCCTAATAAAGAAGGGACATTGATGTCTGGTTATGCACTAAATATGCTAATGAAATGGGATTTATGCGCTGCAATTAGTAATCCATCCGGTTACGTTATTGTAAGATAGAGAAAGAGAGTGATCGAAGCAACCATGCCCCGAAGGTCGCGCATAGCTACCAAATGAGGAGGCAGACACAATCCCGAGACAGAGGCGGACGGAAGGAAAAAAGACACGAGTTGGATGGTTGCCGCCACGGCCGACTAACCCTACCACTATCAAGATCCCGTGTAACAAACATGACCCACGATAAGACCACAACTCCTCTCTCTATCGCATCACTATGGAGGTCGTTTTTGATGGACACATCAATTATCTCTCCAATTGCTTCTCGCAAATAAATATCTCTCCCGTTGCAACGCACGGGCATATGTGTTAGTGATCTTTTAAATTATGTGAACACATTTTCAATTACATGAACATTTTAATAAAAGTACACGAACACTTTTTATAATTAAATCAACATTTTAAAACATGTCGACATACTTATTTAACCGAAAACCATAAATGTACACGAGACAATGAAAGTTCCTTCTACAATTCCTTCGCTAATACATGAGTTACCACAATGAATAATAGATATACACTGCTAAAGGTGATCAGAAGCACCACCTGAAGTTAAAGTGATATTTGTAGCATGACGAGTGGTAGTCTGTATATCATGAGCCAAGTCAGGGTCCAACTAGATGTGCGACCATTTACACAAGGATAGCATGCGAAATTCCGAACAAGTACCTTGAGTCAAACACAGACTCACAAGATACATTTCACAATATAGATTTCATACACATTGCGGAATTCATACATCTTTCACATACATTGCACAATTTCATACACATTTCACATACATTGTACAGTTTCTAGCATTCAAATGATCATATACCATGCTCTATAAATTTTATTTATTTGTACATCATATCAATATGATTAGGCGAATGACAAAATATGATACCAACTGAGCCGTATAACATTTTATGCGTGCATAACATATAGCATATTAAAATCTAGTGCCAAATAGAATACATTCTGAAAATTCGATACGATAGAACTCTTTGCCTCTTTGGATTTCTGCATTATACAAGAACGCACGGTTCACACATATTGAAGAAAACTATGAAATAATTTTTTTACTGTGAAAACAATAATAGAAACTTTGATTTTAACATGCAATTCACTACAATCAAAAACTCCATTTGGACCTCTTGATTTCATTTCCTTTCCTTTTGTTGCAATATTATTTCAATGTTACTATATCTACAAGCTTAGGCAATGCCCCTCCTTCGGAAAATTACAATAGTTATAAGCTCAGCAACGATAAAGTGTGCGGATTGTCAACTGAAGCCATGACAGTGTCATCTTCAATTTTTATGAAGTAAATATATTAGAAATTGCACATCTTACTATTTGTTTCATTCTTGGAGATCATTTTCTTCAGAGCCACTTTTAGGTAATGCATTTGTTGGTCTCACAAATAGAAATTGCTGCATGCCTTAACTTCTGCTATGTAAGTAAAGCCACTATGCATGCATTCTCCTTGAATATTTGCATGCACTTGATTTGGAGGTGGTTGTGATGTGATCAATTTTGGTGAAGGCGGGTGGTGCCTAATACATTGGCCTCGACATCTCTAGTTAATGGATGTGACACAGGGACAAACAATTGCAAGCTACTAAATGGTTTAGGGGCACTCATGAAGTAGTGGATGTATTTGAATAACAGGGAATGTCTAATACACCCTAGGAAATGACCAATTTACCCTTACATAGGAATGGTAGGATTGGCTTGGTACATATATCTAGGGTTGAGGAGCAATCGAGTGATGTAAAAGAGCTCTGACTCACGAGCGGAGAAAGTATCATCATTGTTATTGATGCCACTCACCACCTGCAACCAGGGAATACGTAGGTAGCTCCGAATGGTTACATGTCGTAAAGGTATCACATAAAATTCAATGGTGCTAAGCCAATTACGTGACGATTTGATAATGGATTCCTTGGTGAGGAGGTGCTTCACCAAATCACGGGCTCATTCAAAGAGAATATTTTCTGGTGCCCCTAATTCCCAACATCAATTCTAAACTAGGCTATGTGGAATCATTGGTTTCTCTAGTAGTGCAAACACGAAGATGCTTGGTCGGATCTAACTTTATAGCTAGATGTAAGTTTGCAATGTGCTCTCATCTTGCCCTATCCAGCCATTGGAGGTCACAATAGTTATATGTAGGTGAGAGGGTGTACAAGTAAGGACATAAATATTTTCTCCCTCTTATATCTTTGAAAAAGGAGTAGGTGAGAACAAATTAATATATGATCTTCTGACTAAATACGAGAGCAAGAACGTGAGACGTTACAAATAATCTGAATTGGAGAAAAAATAGTACTCCAATACTTCCATTTTTTAGGAGACACCAATACTTTGGTAGTAACATTAGTGTTATCAGTTCAGTGCCTTATGGTTTTTTTACCTTTCTTGCCTGATGGTGAAACCAACTGTACTAATAACTAAAACATGCATGCACATTTCCAATAAAGGGTGTGTTACGGAGAGAAGATAACATGCATAACTAAAATACTAATGTTTCCATCTAAAAAATTATGTATATTAATGAAAGGAGAGAGAGACCCTTGTATTGTTTATTTGTTGTACAACATGTGTATGGGCTTCTGTCGAGTTGCTAGTTGGTCCCATGAAACTACTTCATGACCATTTGATGGAGTGACATAGGGCGTGTTTGGTTGCCTGGACACACATCCCACCCCAAATACAGGCCTAGTGGGTGCAGAACAAAGTGTTTAATTGCTCACACTAATCATTGGGCCACACATGCACGGAATTTAAATTACCCCAGAACCTAGCTCGCTAGAAATGCTCGAATTGGCCATTTTGTGGGCCAGGCTGAGGCGAACGCAAGAAGGGGAGGGCGCAGTGTACGCGATAGTGCGGGAGTGGAGATGGTGTGAGACGAAAATTTGCAGGCGCGGGTGACGCGAAATGTATAGTCTCGCCCTCCTTTGCTCGCCCACCTCTAGCGAGAGGACAAATCGATCCTCGGTTCATGGCATCGGCACCGGCGGTGGCTTAGATCAGCGGTACCAATAGCAGCAGTGGCGGTGACTTAGATCTCCAACACCAGGTTGTGCTCCTACTCACCGTGAGCTACTCGCCCCCTTCGTCTCTATCTTCATCTAGTCCATCTCGTTTTCGACATGGGTGGGTCGTCGTCATCTCCAATGGCAGTAAGCAGTATACAACCACCCTCCAATGCTAGGTTGTTAGGTAAGCTGTAACACCGGTTTTGTTGTTACTTACCGCAACATTGATTTCACTAGGACGCTTAGATGAAGTTGCTCGTTCAAGCAGCAACACTTATGGTTGTGGTTCATGCCTAGGTCATGTTGATCCACAAGAGAGCGATTCATCGCATTTACAAGCCTATGATCTCATATGGTCCCGAGATAGGGAGAGGATTTTGAATATGAATTGAGTTGCGCCTTGTTGTGGGAGGTCGACTGGATTCCCCATGTATTCAAAATTAAGATTGCGAACACCCTTGTCATCATCCTTCACAATCATCTTATGCATTATCAAACAACATGTCATCGCCTACCACATTGTCTTGAGGCCCCCCTATTTAGCAAGTCCATGAACAATTGCAAAATGTGTTTGGAGTACTTCAAATGATTTCTTCACATCCTTCCTAACACATTGTTGCTTTCTACAAAAGTGATATTTTTGTTACCTATTGGATATAAGATGGTCTTGACAAACGTCGCCTACAAAGAATAGACATCATCAACAAAGTAGTGCCACCCTGTTGTAGTCATGCCCATTGATGTTGTAGTTGCATCCCATCGTTGTATGGCATTTCACCGAACATTTGGTGTGTGCGGTGTTCGACGTGGACATTATTTGTAGTGGGAAGGGTTCTGGGCAGTGTAGGGATCCATCGATTGTGTCTTGGCGGCAAGTGGAGCGACGAAAGTCTGGCAAGACCTGGGCGGTGTTCGAGGTGGGTGTGGCCGAGGAGTCAGGGTCCTCTAGTGGAGGCAGAGAGCAGAGGAGGGGTGGATTGTGGGACGGGAAAGGGGTTTCGATAAGTTTTCTACATGGGACCGAACTGTTCGATCCGACATGGCAGACAATTCAAACTCATTGTCGGACAGTCCGCACTATCCAGAGCCCATTGGATGATATTTTCAGACCGGACAAATAGGGCGAAAGGGAGGAGTCCGTTAGAGATGTCCTAAGTAAATGAAATCTTGCAAGTAATCTAGAGAATCGTCTACAAATCTTCGCCTATTTACATGATCCAGATAGTAAAACAGTTGCAGAGGACAAATCCTGTGCGTCGCTTCGAATTCGTCTCGTAGCATGGAAGAGGAAAAGGGAACCGGCAGGCCGCCAAGCAGCTTGCAGCGCACACGAAACCGCAATCGATACGCCGAAGCATAGAAGAGTAGCCGACGGATGCAGACCAAGTAGGCAAGCAAAGGCAACGAGTCGGGCACGCCTTCCCTTCCCCCGCCTCCGCTACCCTCCAAACTGCCTAGCGAAACTATCCAAGTTCCCAACACCCACCTTCCTACAACCCCTGGAAAAATCCTACAAATCGACGCACCCCGTCCACAAAAACAACAGATTGGCACACCCTCTCGTCCACACACCCACCGAAACCTTTCTTCTTCCACTCCTACCAGCACCAGCAAAGCCAAGAAGTACAGCTCCTCCTCCCCTCCCCTGTAGCTGCTTCGCCGTTTCCGGGAGGTTCTTGGATTGGTTTCCGGCAAAGATGGTTTCGCCCGTCGTGATCGCGTCGGCGGGGCTCGGGATGCTGGCGGGCGTGGCGTTGGCGAGCCGGGGGACGGGCGACGGGCTGCCGGCGTCGTCCAGATGGGACGCGCGGCCCCGTTGCTCCACGTGCAGCGGCACCGGCCGGGAGGAGTGCCTCTGCAGCCGTTGGTCCGACGGCGACGTCGGCTGCGGGACGTGCTCCGGCTCCGGCCGCAAACGGTGCCGCAGCTGCGGAGGCTCTGGCACCGGCCGGCCGCTCCCGGCGCGACTCATCGTCCAGGAGCAGAAGCTGCCGACCGCGCCAGGGCGACGCGGAGACTACAACTGATATTCATCGGTTTCCCCGAGGAAATCGTAAGTGTAATTAAGCAGATCATAGCACACCAGTATATGCAACGTGTCCATTCCTGTGTATGTTATACGCTGTATCCTGCACGTACTACTAGTTAAGTACTCCCTCTGTAAAGAAATATGAGACTTTTTTAGATCATTACTCCTTGAGACCGTAGACTTGACAGTAATAAGGACAAAAGCATGCATCAAACAGTTTCAGGGATCCTTTGATTCAAAGCAATTTTGCAGAATTTTTGGGGGATTTAAATACTTGGGAACCTTTTTGTGTTATTAGTTTCATTCACATGATTGAAATCCTTCAGAATTTCCGTGAGATTCATTTGTATTCTATATTTGAGAGGAAAATATCCATCCACTCAAACCTCTTCATAAAACTTCATTGCTTTTCCTATGCTATCATGCATATCAAACACTCCTTCCTCCAACTTCTTGTAGTTCTTCTAACTCGGTAGGATTCAAGAGGGCATGATACTCTAATCTTACATTTTTTTTTCTATTCATGAGTTCTTAAGAATCATGTGAATTAAAGAGGCCCTTAACTATTCATCAGAGTTTATTTTATGAGAAGAGGTCAAGGCATTAGAGAACATTATGATATTAAATACATGTTACATGTTTTAAAACTTCCATTTTGAGCCAAATCATGTACACGCCACGATGCAACTTGCATTTATAGTTTGGAAAATGCGGATGATTATTGACCCACGATGCATTTTCTATTGAAGTGAATTCCACTTTTTACCCTCAGTTGTACATTTGTGACACATATTACCCCATTTAGTGCGGATATTGTCTTTAGAGGCCGAGCTCCATGGAGCTCGGTTTTGGAAATTTTGAATTTTGTCGAATTTTATATTTTCTACATTTCAAAAAACACATGTGTGTAAATTTTCAGGGCAAAATAAGTTGAAATGAGGGTTGTGCAAAAAAGACAAATCTGAGGCTTTTTAACACATGATACTATTCATCCTCCCAGGTCATGAATTTGTCTTTTTTGTACAGGTCACATTTCAATGTTTTTCATTCTAAAATTTTACACAAATAGACATAGCATACTTGTTTACTTGCACAATTTTTTTTAGATTTTTTTTAAACCGAAAAGTTTGAATTTTGATTTGTTTTCAAAAAAAAAGGCCTCCATGGCTCCCGGGAGCCAAACGTCCGCTCTCCATTTAGTGAAACTTCTGTCGAAATATCAGATTTTGGAGACTTTAAACACGGGTTTACCATAGTTTTGCATTTAACTTGTTTATGTTAGATATGACCGACATGTTACGTCAATGATTCGTAAAAAAATGTGTAAAGAACGGAGGGCATCATTGGCGATCATATCCAGACTTCTCCTGTCTATATGTTGCATTCCTCGTCGTCGCCCAGATACTTTTGGACCCCGGGCATCACCTCACACCTTGCCTAATGGACACTCATCAGAAAACAAGGCTCCAAAGCTTCTAAAAAGGGGTGTTCTAGAAGAATTTCCATTCGATGGGGTAATTAGTGTCACGAATGCATATCTAGGGGTAAAATGTGGAATTAACTCTTTATATTGAGACAAACGCGATTTCCGTATTTCAAGTTATCACATATATCTTTCATCCCTCAACTAATATTTGGTGTGATTCTATTCTAAACTGCCAATACTAGGTAGCTTTGTGTAATGTCAGTATTCCTTGCTCAAACTCGGTTTTGGCCTTGTATGGCCTTATTTGCGACAATATCATCAATCCTTTTTGCGGGTATACAATATCATCAATCCAAGGCGGCAATACTCGCATATGTCATTGACAACGACTCTCTCTCTCTCTCTCGGGCCAGCATTACCGCCTGTTGCTCCTTCATGTCCACGATTGTGATCATCACGACTACCATCTTGTAGAAAGAATCGCCATCCTTGAGCGACGTTTCATGTGGTCATACAACTTGTGATGCTAAACAGGACTGTGTGGCGTGTGATTAGCTCTATGCGAGATATATATCAGAGAAGCATCAAAGTGTGTGTAAGGAGAGAGAAGTGATTGATGGTGGATACTCAAAATACAGGAATAGAGAAAAGGCTGGAATATAGTATCGCGTCCTCTTGTATCTTATAGGATTAGAAAGCTACATGAATTTCGATGGAAGAGTGTTTGATAGAACATGGAGAAAACATAGGATTTCTAGTACAAGATTTGAGTGCGTGGAATTTTTCCTTTAAAATGGAGCAAAAATTATTCCCATGAGAAAATTTCTAACGGTCCAAATCCTATCGAATATAATTCCTTTGAATCAAAGTAGTGTGAGTGTAGTGCTTAGCATGACCGACATGGTTTTGCGCAAAGGCTATATCTAGCTTATTGCGAGACATACACTACACTCGCCTCTAGTGTTCCGAAATTTGGTCGTGGCCTAGTAGCAGTGTTTCTTCTTCCTTTTTTTCTCGAGAGATATTAGTAATCTGCCTTTGACCTTTTTCTGATTTTCTGTGTTTTTAGGTTTATTTATTTATTTTATCTCATTTTGTTTTTTATCCTTTTCTTTGCCATTTTTTGGTCTATCTTCTATTTTTCTTTTTCTTTTTTAAAAAACACTTTGGGCGGTCGAGGGAGGAGGATTACATGAAATTTAAGAAAAAATGCATGAACTGTTTTTAATGTGTGAACATTTGGAAATATTACAAAACCTTAGTTCAAAAATATGTGAGTAATTTTTAAGTCTACATGAACATTTTTGAAATGTGTAGATTTTTTTAAAATATGTGAATATTTCTTCAAAAATATATGTGAATACTTTTTAAAATTTACATTAAGGTATTTCAAAATATGTGAACACTTGTATAAAATTGTAAGTTTAAAAAAAACGTTGAACACATTCTAAAAGTTAGATTTAAAAAAATGTGTGAACACTTTGAAAAGTTACATCAACATTATTTAAACACGTGAATATTTTTTAATTATATGAACTATTTTAAATGATTAAATCTTTTCTAATAACATGAACATTATTAGAAAATACGTTAACCGTTTTTATATTAAAATGAACATTTAAAAATTTGCGGACATACTTTTGTAATAAAAAACCATAAGCATACACAAGAGCCACAAGGGTATGTTTTACAATTGTCCACAATAAATGTTTCACTGGCGTTGTACGCTGTCGTCCTGTGTACTAATCCAGCCATCTTAGGGTACTAGCAACTTTGGCCATTAGATCTGCTGTTTTAGGTGTTCCTGGCCGTTAGATGCCTTTATCAATACATGCATGCGTTGTATATCATCTTCCACCGCAGAATGGGCTGTAGATTTGGCTGAACACGTTAGGGCCGCTATTCCCATTGAAAAATCGGAACTTTTTGGTTGATGCAGATTCGTAGGTGGGCAAAAGATCAGTTAGAGTATCTCCAACAAGCGAGCAACCGCGCGGCGCGCTAAAACTTTTTTACAGCGTCGCAATAGTTTTTATTTTGCGCGGGGCATGGCGCTGGCTCCAGTGGCCGCTGCAAAAGATGGCGTGCGCGAGCAGCTCTAGCAGGCGCGGTAAATATACAACGCTCGCGCCCAGCACAGACAATATTTCACACTTAAAATAGAACCAAGAAGATCAAACTCATAAAAATAAATCAATAATAAATAGTTCAATTTATTAGCTAATTTTTAAAAATAATACATTTATTTTATTAATTTTTGGAAATATTACGCCAATTTTTTTAAAAATAATACATACTCAGCCATCTGGTGGCCGACTGGATCCAGTCGGCCAAGAGTAGGCCGATTACTACCCTGTCGGCTAACAACAGACCGATTGGGCTACTGCCTACTCCTGGCGGTCAACTATTGGCCGACTGACTGGAACTAATTGGCTTACAGTAGGCCGATTAGTTATAATTGGCTTCTTGCAAGCTGATAGGTGTGAGTTTCTTGCTTCTGGGCACTAAGGTGGGTAAGCGTTGTACTAGCTTCGTCCTGGTTTATTGGTCCCTTTTATAATTTATGCCAAATTTTGATCAAAGATTTAACTAACGAAATGTCAATGCATGTCAACAAGAGTTGTATTGTTGGATTTGTATTTGATTATAGTTTTTAAGGATATAATTTTTGATGACATGCATGGACACTTTCTTAATTAAATCTATGGTCAAAATTTGGCACAAAATACAATAAGGACCAATAAACCAAGACGGAGGTAGTAGTGTAGTATCGTAGTCACATACAACTTAAAAGGGTATCAGGATTTGAACATATCTTGGCGAGAGTACGAGACTACACTATAATGCTTACCCACCTTAGTGCCCAGAAGCAGGAAACTTATGCGTGATAAAATGGGGTATGCACATATCAGCTTACAGGAAGCCAATTAGAATTAACCATCCTACTGTAAGCCAGTTTCAGTCGGCCTACTGTAAGCCAATTAGTTCCAGTCGGTCAACAGTTAGCCAACAGGAAGCCCAATCGGCCTGCGATTAGTCGACAGGGTACTAATCGGCCTACTCTTGGCCGACTGGATCCATGGCTACTATGTATTATTTTTAAAAAAATAATTCCCGTAATATTTCTAAAAATTAACAAATAATGTATTTTTTTAAAAATTAGCAATTTATTACAACTCAAAAAATAGTTTATCTTCCAATACAACAAATAATCCAATAATACAACATCAAACATACAACATCACTAGTTTTGTCGTCCATTCCATGCCCACCGCTCCTCGATTAGATCCTTTTGAAGATCATAATGTGTTTCGACACGTCAGATGGCATGATAGGAGGCAATAAATCGGACCACCCTCGCAGCCCTCATCCGCACTCACACGGGGCATCCCAAGAGCTCATACTGAGAATAGTCTAATTCTTGCCCACGCTCATTCTCGATGATCATGTTATGCATGATCATAAGTGTTCATGATGTACCAAAGAATATTTTGACCCCAAAATCTAGCCTGTCCTCTCACAATAGCAAATTGGACTTGCAAAATCTCAAAAGCTCTCTCCACATCTTTCCTAACCGCCGCCAGAGCATTGTGGAAATCAAGATTTTTCTTACCTTCCAGTCTTTTCAACGGCTTCACAAATGTTTGCCACTTTAGAGAGATGCCATCCGCAAGATAGTAGCCATAGTTGTATGTACGATCATTTGCTACAAACTCCACTGGTGTAGTTTCACCATTTGCAATCTTATTCATAAGTGGTGACCAATTAAGAATGTTGATACCATTCAAAGATCCAGGCATTCAAAAAAACATGCCAAATCCAAGTCTCTTGATCGGCCACTGCTTCAAGGATTATAGTGGAACCGTTTTTCTTGTCGTGGAATTGTCCATGCCATGCCTTAGGACAGTTCTTCCAACTCCAATGCATACAATCTACTGAGCCAAGCATACCTGGGAACCCCGCGAGCTTGTTCATCTCCAAAAGCATTGCGGTGTCTTCAGCATTGGGAGCTCTCAAATACTCCGGACCAAACACTTGCACAATTCCGACTGCGAAGCGCTTGACACACGTGATGGCTTGACTCTCACCCATGGCCAAGTGATGATCAACTAGAACAGCCAGAATACCGTATGCCAACATACACAAAGCGGTTGTCACCTTTTGAAAGGTGCCATGCCTGAGTTCTCAGGTGGCATTCATCCTTTGCTGAAAAAACCGATCATGGCTCGCCAGTTTCTCTGCAATGCGTTTGAACAAATCGATGCTCATCCTAAAACAGCGCCGAAAGTACGACTCGGGGTATGTGGAATTCTCCACAAAATAGTGCTTCATCAATCTGTTGTCGGCATCGATCTTATCCTTCCAAATTTTCCGACGACCGATAACCGAACCACCATGCTTCAGCTTTTTATTGACGTGCATAGCTAGGATCATTGCAAGGTCCTCCTCCTCTTGAATATCAAATTCTTCGTCGGAAGAATTGTAGGACGAACTCATCTACAATATTGAATTTAAACTAGTCTATAAAACTACAAACAACATGCACCAAATTCATCTACAAAATATGAAGTTGAAGCAATACATACCTTGCAAGCGTTTTATCAAACACCTTGTGGGCGTCGAGCGGCAGTGGGCGGCAGGGCGCTGTTCGTCGGAGGAATGGTGCGCTCGAGGGGCGGCAGCGACGAGAGGTGGTGGAGTAAGCAGTGGCGGCGCACGGGGATAAGCGGGGGAAGCGCCGACGGGTCGACGGAGCAAATGGGGAAGGTGCGGGCGGCGGCGCCAGCGCCTAGATCTGGCGGTTGGTGCAAGTCGCGCGCGAGTCGTCGTTGTCCAGCGCGCGGGAGCGGGCGCACGAAATAAGCGACGCGCGATGCCATTTTCTTCCGCGCGTTGAACCCATTATACCGCGCGTGCGTTTTTTATGCATCGGCTGGAGCCCCGGTTACAAATGCGCTCACGGAAAAAAGGCGTTTTTTTTTCAGCGCGCTGCTAAGATTGTGCGCCTGTTGCAGATGCTCTTATCATATGGGTGTTGCAGCGTCCCACTCTCCTCCATCCTACACCACGTATGTCTCCGCTGCTTTCCATCCGTCTGCTCAGGCTCACAGCATGTGTATGTCTCTTGTTGCATGCTAGGCATAGCCAAATACATCTTTGTTGTAGGCGACACAATTTTCTCACTCGCTAAAGGTGAGATATGGACGGACCCTTTGACACACCCATGGTTCCATGGGAGCCCCTACTTACGCCTGTTGCGTCAAATTGACGGTAAATTGCACAAGGGTCCACGCTGTCCAACCCGTTTAGCGATCGGGTTGATAACTTCTTATTGAGGATGGTGTTTGGCAAATCATGTTGCGCAACAAGTATCTAGGCCAAAAGACGGTGTCTCAGATATATTGGACACCTAGCGACTCACACTTTTGGACTGGCCTAATGGCGTCAAAGAAACATCTTTTTCGCTTTGGGTCTTTCGCGATAAGGGACGGGTCGGAGGTTCGTTTCTTGGAAAACATCTGGCTAGGCAATGCCAATCTTCGAGAACAATATCCAGCCATGTACAACATTGCTCGCGAAAAGAATAATACTATTGTGCAAGTGCTCAGTTCATCCCCACCCAACATTTCCTTTAGGCGGGATTTGATTGGCCCCGGACTTATGTCATGGCACAATCTTTTATCCCGTCTGGATTCGATTAATCTTAGGCAAGGCCGAGATGTGTTTTGCTGGAACCTTACTACATCAGGGTCATTCACAATAGACTCTATGTATCGTGCACTCATGCATTCTGAGATACCGGTGAGTAATAACAAGAAAATCTGGAAGTCGAAGTTTCCACTAAAAGTTAAAATCTTCATGTGGTATCTTCGTAGGGGAGTTGTTCTAACCAAAGACAACCTCGCACGGCGCAACTGGCCAGGGAGTAAGAAGTGTTGTTTTTGTACTCATGAAGAGACAATCAAACACCTCTTTTTCCAATGCAAGTTTGCACGTTCTATGTGGTCAACCATCCAAATAGCGTCAAATTTGTATCCGCCCACAAGTGTCGCCAATATTTTTGGTAATTGGTTGGACTGTATTTCAAATAGATTCAAAACGCTAATACGGGTGGAAGCATACGCCTTACTATGGTCGCTTTGACTATGTAGAAATGATTTGGTTTTCAATGATAAAAATGCTTCTCTTTTGCAGGTTATTTTCCGTTGTATACACTCGCTTCGTATGTGGTCTACGCTACAACGAGCGGAGTACCAACCGCTATTCAAGGTGGTGTGTACGCGGTTGGAGCAGGTGGCTACGGTGGTTTTTACCCAACATGGATGACAACATAATCTCCGGGTCGGTCCATCATCCCATGCGACATAGGCGACAGTAAATTTAAAATTTGTACTCATGAACGAAAGTTTGAAGTTGAAGTTTATAGGACTCTACTATCGCCGATTTATCTTTTTTTCCTTTCATTTTGTCAGACTTTACATGTTTGGCTGTGTGCATCCTACTTATGCAGAGGCCCGGTGTTACTCATAATGCTTTGTATTCGCTTGATGCTACATTTCGAGATAATAAGAGCGCCCTTTATCGAAAAAGCAAGCAGGTTTTTAGTAGATTTTTCAAGAAAATAATAAATGTTTTTTTATTTTAGAACATATTTTGAAAAACATGAACACTTTTTGAGGAACAAAAATATTGTTTGGAAATTTGGGAACATTTTTTAAAATTTTAGAACTCTTTATAAAATTTGGAAACAACTTTCGTTCTTTTGAAAAAATAATGATTATTCTATAAATTTAATATCTTAAACATTTTTTGAATTTTAGAACATATTTTCTGATCTTTGTAAAAAAAATCGAAATTTCAATTTTTTTAAGCTAACACTTTTCAAACTTCAAACTTTTTTTATTTTTTTAATAAAAAATAAAATCTAAAAATAAAGAAAGAAAACCTGGATCATAACCTTCTAGAAGGTTCTCATTTCGGAAAGTGATTCTCTCCGTCACTGGCCACGTCGATCACACACTGGCCCGGCTCCAACACTGGCCACGTGTCATGCGGTACTGTTGGGGCTACGCACCGGATCTTCCTCCCACCATCCTTATCCCCGCCAAAGCATTCCAACCACTCATTTTTTTTAATCCTGTACGTTTGACCTCATCCTCCCTACGTGCTCTTTCCGGGATCTCACCGTGGGGAGCTTCTCCCTCAACTCCGATCGCTCGGGTTGCCGCCAGATTTTCGTCCCGGTCGCAGCATCCCTTTCAATGAAGCAATCGATGTTTGCTGCAACGAAGTCCGGCGATGCTACGAGCCATGCAACTTCGCCTGCTTCGGCCACAACACTCCCGCTCCATTGCTCCTAATGCATCCACGGTTGCTGGAAACGCAGTTCAGCTGCACAACCCCGGCCACACCCCCTCATCTGCTGCAGCATCTACTTGTGCTGCGATGTGCCCAGCGTTGGCGATGCCTGGGAGCAATCACAAGGTGTCAACGACAAGGTGTTACTGCAATGATGCTGCAACCGTGGCACCTCACCGCTGGTGGACGGGCGCGAGATGATCGCATCATCCGCTCATGCTGCGAGGTGCGAACACGCTCAAGCCAGTGCTACGAGGTCCACGACCATGCTGACCGGAGTGGAGAGGAGCAGATGTTGTACGACGAACGAACGGCGGTGAAGGTACGATGATGATGCAACTGCCTGACCTCACCGCCGGTCGGCGGGCACGGCAGCTTGCTGCAAAGGGATGGTCGCAGCATCAAGGTGCGGGCGCTGCAAGTCGGCTGGGCGGTGCTACGTGATAGAAGCATGAAGGGGCCATGCTGCGGAGGTCGCCGGTGCTGGGACGGTCGTCGGCGTGGGCGATGCTACGAAGGGAAGAGAGCAAAGCAGCATCACCCGCTGAGCGCGTTGCGTGTTTTTTTGTGTTGAATAAATCGTGTGGCTAGCAACGTTGTGATGAAGCCGAATCGAACGACGGCGGAAGTGGATGTAGTTTTAGATAGCTACTCCCTCCGTTCGGAATTACTTGTCGCAGAAATGGATGTATGTAGACGTATTTTAGTTCTAGATTCATATATTTTCGAGACAAGTAATTTCAAACGGAGAGAGTACATCCGAATGGCGCCTAGTAGCCGCCCGGTCATCCTTTCCAGATTCCGCGCCACATTTCTGGGGCTGCAGCCCAATGCTTCGTTCCTGTGCAACCTCTGCTCGCGTGGGTGTTTGGTAATCGCGGCATGACTGCTGGCAACGCGCGGTACGTCGATAATAAAATTAGAAATTATACCCCATCTTCGTCGCCGTCACGTTCGTCACCATAGCTCACACCTATGGACTTTTTATTTACGTGTTGATCGAGTTGGCGCGGAAGTTCGTTGGGATAAAGCAATAAGTTGAGTATAGTTCACAAGTGCATTGCATTCAGTGGATAGAGCAATCATTGAGCTGGCTGCGTTGAATGAAGAGTGGATCCTCTTTGCTGCAATCTTCAGTACGTATTGGATCCCAATTCCGTTTGTTTCTGGGATGATGCATATTTTTTGCCTGTCTATAATATAACTTGCTGAGAAGAACCAATTGTCGCAGATACTAGTGTTGAGGTTGCCTAACCATGGTTCGAGGCTGAAGAAGCAAATAGATGATCTGGATGAGAAGATGGTGGTGACTGACTCTTCTCCCGAGTCCTTGACGTCGAAGTAGATCCAGGTGAGTCCTTTAGTAACTCAGGCCATATGATCTGGTGCAACGTTGCTGCATGACATTATTTGGCCATCTCAGTTTTTACTGGTTGCACGACTATAGCTCCTTTAGTAACCCAGGCCAGTATGACCATTCAGATAAATTTGGCCATCTTCAAGGGATACGAAACGACCACTCAAGTAACCCAGTACCAGTGTAATACGGACATGAAGTAAAGCAGCATACCATAATTGTTGTAGTGGCCCTTGTTCTAGCTTGGCACCTCGTGCGAGTTATTTACCCAAAACCACTACACTTTGGGCTAGGGTAACCGGTCAGTATCAGATTTGAGCCAGGTCACAAAAAACCACCGAAATTGTGTCTAATCTGTAACGGAAAGCACTGATTGTCTGATTTGCTCGAGGAAACAGCAAAACTGAACGGTTGGGCCCACCTGTCAGGCTGAGTTGGCATGCCTATGTGGACAAAAAATCTGACGTGGACGGGGGACCCACCTGTCAGCGTCACATATTTTCCCCCTTTTCTTTTTTATTCCTCATCTCTGACTTTCTCTTCCACGGCACCTCTTCCTTTGCTCCGGCGAGCACGCCGCCGTCCTCCTCTTCCCCCCTCTCTCCTGGCCCTAGCGGCGGCGGTGGCCACCTATCTCCCTCTCCCTCGCCGGCACTCCATGGAGAGGCAGACAAGCTGCGGCTGTTGCCGTCGATGCGCGCGACGGAGGCGTTGACTGTCGGGCGGGGAGATGGTGGAGGGATGCGGCGGCGCTGAGTTGCACGGCGGCGGCCGGACGTGCCGCGGGGGATGGGACCGGCCGGCCTCGCTGATCTGTGATGCGGCTGCCGGACGTGCCGCGATGGGGCAGCGGCGCTGAGCTGCGCTGCGGCAGTGGGGCGTGTGGGCTCACAACAATGGCCGGTGGCGCGTTGACCGCGGAAAGGTCGCTGCGGCGGATTGAGGTGGACCATACGGAGCCAAGCATCCCGACGGCGAGCTCGCTCTGGGCGCGGGCGACCTCGCGTCGTCGTTGCCATCACCGGCGGATTCGCGGGCCTCCTCCTATCCCGGCGCAAGAGCGCTCCATGGCTGCTCCACGCCTGCCCCGCCGGTGCTCCATGGGGAGGTGGACGAGCTTCCGCCGCTCCCCATGACCCCCGACACCACACCTCCCGGAGCTCGGGCGCGTGGGCGCACGACGGTGGCCGGTCGCAAGATGGTGACTGCGGCGAGGTCGCTGCAGCAGAGAGGGAAGGACCACGTTGACGGGCACAGCTGACCTTGAACGGCGCAACGCGTGCGCCGGCGCCGCCGCGGCTGGCGACTCCAGTTGACCGGCATGGAGCTTCTCCATGGCGCCGCCGTCCAGAACCTATTTGATGAAATGCCCGTACGAAAAAGGAGGTGCAAATAAAAAAGAAAAATGAAAAATGGAGGCGCTGAGTCAATGACATGTGGGTCCCATGTCCACCTCGACGTATTTGTCCACATAGGCATGCCATGTCAGCCCGACAGGTGGGCCCAACCTGTCGGTTTCGCTGTTTTCGCGACCAAATCAGCCCGTCAGTGCTCCGCGTTACAGGTTAGGCTCAGAACTGGTGGTTTTTTGTGACCTGGCTCAAATCTGGTACTGACCGGTTACCCTAGCCTCAAGTGTGGTGGTTTTGGGTAAATAACTCACCTCGTGCCAACATAACAAACTGTTTTTAGGCAGTTGTGATGTAAACTGTCGGTCCATGTCTTTTGATAAGCAAGCACATTTATCTAGTTGTCATGTTAGTGCGTGCTTTGACAGCTGCATGTTGTCCGTCAAGTAAGAGTGCATTTGCCAACCATACCAGGATCCATCTCATAGTTGTTGCATGTTCTTTTCATTTTGTTGGTACAATTAATGTTTGTCCATAATCTTAGAGCCTAAGTACTATTTCTGAGAATTGCCTGAAAGTGAAATGTGACAAGAAAACTGGATTGGTTAAGGTGTTATGTTTGTAAAAACTCTTGCTAACAGATGCTGCTAAGCTAGCTATGTTAAATTTCCCGAGCTGGCTGATAAGAACTTGTGGCATAGCTATTCCAATGTGTTTTGCTGATGTGCTTCTTGGACGTGACAGGACTGTCCTTTCTAGGTTGCTTTCTTGTGATAACCCCTTGTTCGTTTGCTATTTGCCCAGGATGGTGAGGACGGCGAGAAGAAAAGATCTTTGCTGGAGATGGTGCACCCACACCCATCGGGCTATTCTTCCGGAGTGCGAGGTGGGGCAAGAAGAGGGATCAATGGAGCTTGGAGCTCTATGGGAAGTCTGGTGGTTTTGCTTTATATTTCAATTTTCACATGTGAGTGGGACGATGTCTCGGATGGAGCGTCGTTTTGCTGGGTGCTCATGTTGTATCCAACAGCCGTCTCTTTGAAAAGCAATGCCATGCTTCTCTATGGGAGACGAGAGGTGCATTTGGGAAGTCGCAAAATCATTGCTTTGTCATGGGATGGTCTGAGTTTCAAACAACGTGATGTTTGTTTTTCGAATCGCAACCAGAATATTGGTATGATCTTCTTTTTATCCAATGTATGAACCGATGTTTTGTGTCGTGAATACTCAAGAGCTAATCATCCTCATGTTTCGTAAAATAAAAGTTCATGTTTGATTCAGTTGCCCCTGTAGTAACAGGGACATACTGGTAGCAGCAATGTCATTAGATTTTGATTGTATTGGACAGCATGTAGCTGGTCGATGTCAATAAGTACTTTTTTTTAATACCAAACAGATTGGCTGTCTGTTTGTTGAATGAATGTTGTTTCTGGTTTGCGCAATGCATCGATTCGATTGGAAATGAATACAATCTGTAGCGCCCTTCTTTTTTGTTTGATTTTGAAGGCAAAATGAAATGACAGAGCAGCATTGGGAGAGATCAAACAAGGACAGACGAGTGACATGACCCTTTGAATGTTCAGGAATGAATTACATGTATAATTGACTAGAGAGTACAAGTTGATATCTCATTTTGTGGACTTAGGATCCTTTGAATTGATGTTTATATTTTGTGGTTGAACATGGCATGGCAGCCATGCATGCTTTTGGCGCCACTCAACTATATAAACCAGGTGCTACAAGTTAGCGTTTTTTTTAGGGACAGCCATCATGGCAATTTATATTTCATGTCCAAAAATTGATACATCGTTTGTTAAGTCAATCCACTAGAAAATCCGGAGGCTCCGATTTCCAAACAATGATTCGAGAGGTGCTACAAGTTAGTTTACCGACTCTTCTTTTCTTGTTCTTGTTAAATCTGTAACGTGCCATTTAGTAGTTTCCTCTAAATAATTGGATATGGTGTAGTTTTGTTACTTACTAATAATAATCATCATCATCATACGGAACAAGGCCTCATTTTTAAATACAAAGCTGAAAAGGCAAAAACTTTTTTGTGATTAGCCCTATCCATCAATGCGTCGCATGCGAGAATACTGGCCGCTTGCATGCTATGGTCCTCGAGACACTGGACGTAATATTTCCATTTGCTGGAAACGAAACGAAGCGAAAGAGACCATCATGTCATTAAACGAAACATCCTAGGGATATGCCCACCGGCTATCTAGGCTTGCGCCACCTCATCGATCCGTGGCCTCGTTGCTCTATCCACCATGACTTGGACCATGTGTATATATAGTAGAAGGAGTCATCCGTCCGCGTGTGGGATGCGCGTGTGACTTGGGGCTTGGGCAACGGAGAGGAGAGGCTTTGCTCCGCCGGCCGGTGAGCCGCCGATTAGACGGTGTCGCTGCCCACGACGGGCGTGGAGTTGGGCACCCGGACGGGACGGGTTCGTCGAGAAAATCGATGGATCCAGGCGCGTGAGCGTGAGGAAGGAGTGAAAAGGAGAGTCCATCTTGTTCGGCGTCGGCGTCGGCAAGGAAGGAATGAAGGAATGCGGAGGAGGAGAGAAAAAAGATGCGGTCTTTGATTGAATTTGTGCGGCGGCGGCGGCGGCGGCGGCGAGGAGGGGAGACGAGGGATGGATGGGCAGCAGCAGGGCGACATTGACGACGTGACGGAGATGAGATGAAGGAGACTCGGTCAGTCGGTCGCACGAGGCACAGGGACTTGGACCCGTTCGCCGCCGCGGTGGACAAGGTACGCCGGGACGGCGCCGCGCCCCTGCCCAGCAGGCCCATGCGCCGCGCGAGGTCGCTCTCGCACTCGCCGCTTCGGGGCGCCCAGGCCACCGCGACGAGCCTAAACATCTCGCGCCTCGCGAAGAAGGCGAGCAGGAGGCCGCCGAAGAGGAGCACGAGGAGGAGAGGCGTCAAGCACCTGCTGTGCTGGGCTGCGACGGCAAGCTCGGCCGTGGCTCCGGCACCTGGGAAGGACGGCGTCGCGCGTTACACGAACCAGTGTCAAGTCAATTACACGCTCGATGAGCCAAATAGTACCAGGAAGGTAGCTATGACAGCTGAAGATGGATGAGAGCCGCCGCTGCCGTTCTTGATCCTCTTAATGAGTTAGGGCTGGGGAGATGAGATGAAGGGCTCCGGGCCAATCACCCTGCTGTTGGCTTCCTGGTCCAGATGGGCCTGGCCTAGTGTTCCTAAATTAACCAGCTATAGTACTGCTACTAATTAGTGGAGTATATATAAAATGCAAATAGCCGTGCACCGAGTTAATTATGCCGAGGAAGGAAAGATCCAGGACCCCTTTGGCTCGCAGTTTATCCCAAGTTTTTGCAGCGACTCATGCGGGAAGATGGAACGGACCGTCTTGCTGCTCATGTCATAGACACCGGAGTCGGAGATTTGGCTCTCGTCGTAGGATATGTGCGTCGGAGCTATGAAGCAATTATATTCACTCGTGATGAAGAAGATGCGGTTTCCTTGCATGCCGCCGCCGTAACGGGAGGCCCTCAATGCCCTGGAGCACCTTGGGCTGATAAAGAGGAGCTGGTCGTCCAAGCTCCTCACCTCCGACCACCAGTAGCTGTAGGCGGCGTCATGGTCCGCCTCCAACTGCAACACAGTGAACTTGCGCCTGCGTTCATGGACTACAAGAAACAACCTGTCGCCATTGCATGATGGGACGAGGAAAAGACGCGTTATGTTGTAGTCGAGCCCGTGCAACATGGCGCTGCTGCTGCTCATGCAGCAGGGAAGGCACGTGAATTTCGGTTCGCCGGCGCCGTCGTCGTCGCGGAGGTCGTAAGCGTACAGGTCGTAGTCGTAGAAAGCGTAGAGCTTCCCGCCGTGCAAGGCGATGTCGTCGAGACACAGGGCGTCGCCGTCTTGCCCCGGTGGATGGTGCACCGACCACGAGCCCGCGCCCGGCCGGGAGAAAGCGACGGCGTACTTGCTCCGGCGGTACAGAATGGCGGCCACGAGGTTGTCCGAGCACAGGAGGAGCTTAACGAGGACGTAGGGCCAGGATTTCGGGAGCGTCATGGTGGCTTCCGAGAAAGGATCAACGAGGAGGATGTGGTTCACGGCGGAAAGGAGCCCGATGGTCTCGTGACTCTCGTCCCTGGGGTAAAACTCGTACACGAGCGACTCCTCCGAGGTATAATCACGGAAGCAGCTGCTGGTGTCGACGCGGGCGGGGAGGCGGTGGAGGGCGCCGTCAGGGAGGCTGATGAAGTCTAGCATGTCGGAATCGAGCCATGTGGTGGTGAGCCATGGGAACGCCCGGGGGAGCTGCTTCTGGGCCGCGAGGCGCCACGAACGGCAGACGGAGCGGAAGCAGGCGCGGTCGGCCAGGGAGGGTAGACGACAAAGGATGTCGCCGGCCATCTCCGGCAGAAGGTCCGACCAGTCCGGCTCGGGCATCTTTTCCATCGTCCTGGCGTTCGTAAGCAGGCCAGGTCTGTTGCTAATCTTTGCTCTATATATCAGATCGACCGTGAGAGTGTTGGAGCCCGTTTAAGCCACGGCGATGGACACCTAGACGAACTGCACGGATATGCCGTGTAGAGGCCCTTGTTTTGTTTTTTTTTCGGAAATTAAACGTTTTATTTATATTCCTCAGACATCATGGCAATAAAAAAACAGTGAAACAACATAGATTACATATATGTCCATAGACCACCTAGCGACGACTACAAGCACTGTAACGAGTCTAAGAAATGCCACCGTCATCACTCCTCCCTCATCAGAGTCAGGCAAATCTTATTTTAATTTGTAATAGACAGTTGGGAACTCGATGCGCTAAGGCGCCAAAGGATCAACACAATGGAACAGCAACCGTAGGTCACCGATGATGTGAAGCACATATCGAGAGGATCCAATCTGTAGACACACAAAATAGAAAAACGAAAAGTGAATCCAAACAAATCCACCGAATACAAGCACCAACCGAATCCCGCAAGATCCGCCAGAGACACACCTCCATAGGCCTCCGACAACACATATACATCTGAGCAGGACACAAACCCTAAACAAAACACCTAAGAACAAACAGGATCCCTCTCGCCAAGGGCCGGAATCCACCACGTCTCTATGGCCCTAAAACCATAGGAGCAGAGGCAGATCGATGACGACACCGGCGGGAGGCAAAGAAGCTCTTATTGCCTTGGAGTTCGCTTGTGGAGTAGAAAAAGGTTTTGTGTAAATGCCCTTGTTGATGCTTTATTTTCCGCATTATTTGTGGTAACTTGCCTTAAAAGTGAATTGTTGTAAGCGATAAATCATGAGTGGACACACAAGGCTGGTATCACACCCATCCGTTGTGTCGTAATGCATGTCGTATACATATCACTCATTGGGCATGTGCATTTTCAGGTTGAAGTATCCCTATATAGAAGTTGTATTCCCAATAGCAATTAGTGACCATGGCCCGACTGACAAGAGCAGCAGTGGGCTACTCATAATGGAGAGTATCATATACTAGTATCAATCATGCATATGATACTAGTGTATGATACTATCTTCATAGTGCATAGTATAATAAAGTAGTATCATATATGGTCTTATTTATTGACATGCATGACACATAGTAGCATATCATTTATTATGATACGATATCTACCTATGTTACTCGAACCCCCCCCCCCCCCTCTCTCTTAATTTTCTGCCACGTCAGCATTTTTTATAGTCCCAAGTGCATGATACCGTTTATGTTACCCCCACTATGGCCAACCTGATCCCAAGCTGCAACAAGGGTTTAAATGCAACATATAGACCATCCCTTATTCATCCCACGGCTCCTCTTTCACTCATCTGCTTCTGTAGTTCTTGCGACTTTGTTCACGTGCATAGCGACCTAGAACTCATCCATGGAGATGTGGAGCTCCTTTTAGAAGAAGAAAAATCCCCCTCCCCAGCTCATAGCTCCTCCCTCTCATTCCCCCTTTTCCCACTGGCCATTATCTTTTGTCCATGTGCTTGAGCAACTTTGTGGCACTGTACATAGTGTAGGACGGTGAGGATAGACTAGTTCCATCTGAGTTTCAACAATGCAAAGTACGGTCGGGGTAGTCTGGTGCTAGCGAGTGTGCGAGTCATTGGGCCTACCTATGTTGGGTGACCTTGTGTGCATAGCGGTAATTCGGTGCCTAAGGCGGCAAAGAGGACTCTCGCGTTGGTGTGTAGTTGTCCAACCGCACACGATGAACGCAAATCCTGTCTGCCACTTATTGCCGCAAATAAAAAGCCTGCACGCACACTACGACAATGGAGAGCGATTTGGTGGGCCAGCCCATTTTTATGGTAGCCTTGCTCACTATTTCTACAGGTTTTAGGAACCTTCTAGAAGTTTCCCTGAATAGATTTTTGTTTCCTTTACAAGTTTTCCGGTTTCTTTTGGTTTTCTTTTTTTATTATTTTTTATTCTTTTTCTTCTCATCATTTTCTATTTCTACAATAGAAAATTTTCAAAATTTCAAAATCAGAACATAAAAAAAAAATCAAAACTTCATATTGTGTTCAAGTTTAGGGAAAAAATATTTTTTCAAAACTTCTTGACATTTTAAAAAATGTTAGGATTTTATTTGTGTTCATGTTTTTCATAAAAATGTTCATATTTTCAAAAATGGTCATAAATTGAAAATTTCTTATGCTTTGAAATTTTACGTTTTCAAAAATATTCATGTGTTCGAAAAAATATTTTTAACGATAAATGTTCAGAATTCAAAAAAAATCATAAACGTAAAAAATGTTTGTGTTGTCATTTTTCCAGAGTTTCATTAACTGTTCCCGTTTTCAAAAAACTATTCACATATAAAAAATGTTCACTTTTAAAAATTCTTTAGAGTGTCAAAAATGTATTCATTATAAAAATAATTCAGAGTTCATTCAAATTTCTAAAAACTTCTTGTTTTTTCCAAAAGCGTT
Source organism: Aegilops umbellulata (assembly GCA_032464435.1). Classification (NCBI taxonomy): domain Eukaryota; kingdom Viridiplantae; phylum Streptophyta; class Magnoliopsida; order Poales; family Poaceae; genus Aegilops; species Aegilops umbellulata. The sequence continues at coordinate 55,723,978 of CP136057.1, forward strand.
CACGGTTTTTTAAAAATTGTGTTTTCACATTTTTTTTAAATTTTAAATAAATTATTCTTGTTTTTCAAAAAATAAACCTGTTTTCAGAAATTTCTTCACAAATTTGAATGTTCATGTTTCAAGAAATATTCACAAATTTGAAATGTTTACATTTCTAAAAATATTTGCTTTTTTAAGAGAATACATTCAAATTTTCCAAAAATAATTGTGATGGTTTATAGTTCTTATATATTGTCTTGCCTTATTTACTGCCTGTTCGGAAGCTCTCTTGATCGTAACTCCGCTCCGCTCGAGGAGCTGGATACGAGCCGCTCCCTGCTTTTGTGCTAGCGATCCCTCCGCTCCGGGAGCTGCAGTTGGGGAGCGGAGGAGATCCGAACAGGGCTTTAGACACAGAAGCTTACCATGTACAATGGCTAGCAGCGATTGTTCACTCACGCGAGGTCCCAGAGTTTGATATCCCATTCGTGCCCATGACTTTAACCGTTACTACAGGGTTTACATTTTTATAGAATGCTATAGCACGAAATGCCGCTAATGGGCGAGGCCAGTCAGCGAACCTGTGCGAATCGCTGGCATTCTGTCGCAAAATGCGATATATAGGAGGTCCCCACAATGAGAGCCAAATCAGGAACGCTCAGTTTCGAACCCCGATGATGTCGGCTGCAGGCACGGGGCACAACTATGTTCCGCTTACTGCGAGGCAGTAGCTTGCCTCACCCGAGGGCAACCGATTTGTAGGTCGACCCAGTAGCACTGACGTCACGCCCGTTTATTTTCTTTTCTTCTGTTTTCAGCTTTTGTTTATATTTTTATCTATTTTTATTTTCTTTTTCATATTTTCTGTTTGGTTTTTTAAAGTGTCCATTGTGTATTAAAAATATGTCACTCATGTATTTAAGAAAATGTTGAACATGTATAAAAAATGTTCTTGATGTACATGAAAAATATACAAATATGTGTATAAAAATATTCCTGATGTATACAAAAAATGTACGATGCATATGAAAATTATAGACGTGCGTTGATAAAAACCCGAGAAAAACCAAAGAAAGAAACAAAAATGAGAATGAAAGAAAGAAACCGGGAAAGAAGATAACAAACAAGAAAATCGAAAAGGGGGATAGGTAAGACAACTGAAGAAAAAAGTAAATAATAAAAACAAAAAAGAAACATGAAGAAAACCATGCAAAATAGTGGAAAACAAAAACACTGTGCTAGAGTTAAGGGTCGAGCCAAAAAAGGGCCTGCTAGGGCAAGACGAAACTCCACCTCGTAATGGATGATATATGGAAGCAACTAGCTAAGGGTTACCCCTTGCCGGCTCCCACAAGGAGTCATTTTTATTTGCCCAGGAGCACGCCAGGTAGTGCGTCCAGCTGCCGTCACGTTTAAGCACATATTTGTTTCTTGTGGAAGCACATATTTATTTCGGCGAAAATTATAGCATATGCTTCTCGAAAAGAGAAAAGCGCATCATATGCTTCCACTAGAAGCAGAGCCATGCTTCCGCGAGAAGCACAGTCGTGCTCCTTGAAAAAGGAAAAAAGCACAGTTTGTGCTTACCACAGAAAAAGTGAAAACCTCAATCAAGCTTTCAGACTCTGGTTTTTTCTTCCCGTTTCTTTTACGATTGCTTTTTTTTTAGTTCTCGCTTTTCTTTCATTTCTTTCGTGTTCGTTTTTCTGTTTCTGGTTTCTTTAGGATTTTTCTTGATTTTTTTCTGTCGTACATGTTAACATGAGATCGAGTTTGATATTTAGACGCACGAATTAAGAGATAATTTTTTTGAATAAATGAATCTAATAAAAACGAAAAACTTTCATGTTGTGACAAAGTGACGCACATCTAGTGTGCCACTTTATGAACACATGAAAACATGTAATATTTCCATGGGGTGACCCTTGATTTCGGCGATATATATTGCTTTGGCGGTCAAGTAGGAAATGCGCGGTCTCGTAACTCCGATGACGTGGGCTACAGGCTGACTCTCTCTGGAAATTGGAAGGACGGTGTGTGCTGACAAACTGGCTGACTGCATTGGTATTCATGCAGCCATAACCGGCCCTTCTCACTCAACCACAACCCATGGCTGGCCCTGCGTATCGCATGGAAAACCCTATTCGGCACCAGTTAAAGGGTTATTAGCACCTTGGTGCCCCCCTCCTAGGCTCAGCCAATTTTCTTTTGTTTTTCTTCTTTCTAAACTTCAAAAAAATAGAAGTATGGCTCATTGTTCATCCACGGTGGCGATAACCACAGCGCAACACGGGTTGTGGTGCCAACTTACTTCTTTTTCGCTCCATGTGGCAAATGTAAATTTTAACAAGCATCATGACTTTGTATGTTTTTCTTATCTGGTTTTTGTTCTTTTTTGGCCATTTCTTCTATGATTGTTTTTCTTTTTTCTTTTTTGTCTGTTCAGTTTCTTGTTTGGTTTTTCTTTCTTTTTCTGCTGCTTTTCTTTCATCTTTTTTCGTTTTCCTTACCTTTTTCCAAAAATGCACAAATGCTTTCAAATATGATGATTTTTTCCAAATGGATGAACTATTTTAAAATTTGATGAACTTATTTTCAAATTTTCTGAACTTATTTGAAATTCATTGAACTTTTTTTCAAATTGATAAAAAAATTCAAATTGAATGAACTTTTTCAAAATTGATGGTTTTTTAAATTGATGAACTTGTTTTCAAATTTGTTTAATTTTTGTTAAATCCGTTGAATTTTTTTTCAAAATAAATGATTTTTTAAAATGTGATCAATTTTTTCAAATTCGATGAACTTTGTTCAATTTCGATGAATTAGTTTTGAAAATTGATATATTTTTAAATCAATGAACTTTTTCAAATTGGATGAACTTTTACCAAATGAGTTAAACTTTTTCAAAATCGATGAGCTTTTTTCAAATGCAGTTAATTATTTTCCAAAATAGGTGAACATTTTGTCAAATTCAATGAAATTTTTCGAAACTGATGTAAGTTTTTTCAAAATCAATGAGCATTTTTTTAATTCGCGGATTGTTTTCATTTTCAACATTTTTCCATTCTTTTTGAAAAATGATAATCAATTTTGAGTGGCCCTTGTCAACGGTTAGCAGCAACCGGTCAAGTGGGAGTCGCGGAACCAAGTAAACCAGGGGGAAATCCGAGCACACATGGAATTTTTTTTAGCACCTGATCCAACCTAGCCATGGCTCGAAATGTTTTATTTCCGCACACATATGCCCACCTAACCGTCCTAACATAAACAATTGTTTTATACGCACGCGCCCACGCGTGCACGCACGCACGCACGCACGCACGCACGCACACACCATATAATTTTTTGACCATCCAATTTGGTAAAAAGTACCCCTTAAAATAATTTGATAAAAAAATTCCATAATGTTTATTCATGGAGAAAAGACACTGTTTTCATTCGACTCACACGGTTATATATTAATTAGCAGTCAAAGTTGGAAACAACAATTGTTTCGTTTGTTTGAGATATACTCCGCTGGTGGCCTGGTTAGAACTTGGTGACCTTTTTTCAATAATTGAACTTGGTGACTTTTCTTAAGGATAAAACCCGGTGAAATTTGATGTGTTTTCCACAACGTCGGGTTTCTTTCGATTTCCACAACGTTAGAGCATCTACAGCAACGATTGACTAATATTGATCCCCAAACATCCGTGGAGGTGCCCGGTCAGTGATCGGGCTTGTCTGTTTTGACCGTGCATGCAATCATGTTTCCTACATCCTTCCAAAATTATCCTGTCAAATGCATGTGATTGCTTGAAGAGAGAAATAGAAGGAAAAAAAATGTCTGAGGTGGGTCACATCCTACGTGGAGTGCTGCCCGGACATCCCATATTCTCCCTACATTTGATGTGCATATAAAGAATTGCGAACAGCTCGGTTATATGTGGACAAATTGAGGAGTCCGGTTGGGTGGTCTTTTTCCTTCTCTTGTCAGGGCAGTGTACACACAGTGACCAGGTGATCGAATTGGATTGAGGGTCCGGTTGTAGATGCTGTACATTGCCTTCGCACGGCACAGGCTGGTCATACGTAGTCGCACGGTGGCGTCCCCAGAAGTTTGACCCGCAGGCTCTAGCTTGTGGTGTGTGCATGCAAATGCCATTGCCATGCAGCATCGATCCTACAGCTACAGCTACAACGGCAGTCACCGGCAGGTACGTACCGCGAGACGGCCGGGCGCGCGCGGCGGGTGTCCAGAACCCAGAAGGGTATCCCGGATGCCACGGCACCTGTGGCGACAAGACCGGACGAGCGGCGCAGGCAGGGATACGAGGACGTGACCGGCCTCCAATTGTATATCGGTTTCGCCGTGTTCAATTCACTATCGCGGCCGTACGTGTGGTTGGGTGACACGCCAACGCAAGTTGACTTGGGCTCCACGTACAGCAGGCTGGCCGGCCGGCCGTTGAAGAGATGCTCCGCAGACCATGCACGAGGACTCTGGGTCCTCGATCGGTGCATGACACGGACTTGCTCGTACGCACGTGCGTACTTGTCGCCGTTGTCAAATCATGCATTGGATTTACGATTAGTAGAGTTGTAAACCAAGTGCATGGGTAAGAATGGTACTGTGCAGTTATGTTTTTGCAGGTGTTTAGAGTTTGTCCCTCGGTATTTTAGGTCTCCATGAAGGATTTGTTAGGGCATCTCCAACGGCAATCATACAACGGACTCCCCCAAATGTGTGGGGACACGGACAAACGGCCGAAAGGAGACCTTTCAACGTTGACCCTTACTTTTGAAATGTGGATTGTGATTAGTGAAAGACGTGAGCTGTGGAGAGGCATTGTTCAACTAACAGTGGACCGGACAGACTGTCCAGACACCCCTGAAAGTGTCAAGACATATATGAAAGATTTGATGAGCCGTGTTGGAGATGCCCGTAGAATGTAACTGAGAGGCAAGCAAACTGCCTCCCTGAACTGTTACTAAAACCTCTGCTGCAAAAACAGAAATGCTGATGGTTTGAGCAGTTCAGTAGTGGAAAGTGGTGAGCACCCCATATTGGAAAAGCGTTTGATCATATCAAATCCTCCTACAGGTCCCGTTCGTTGCATGCAGTTACGATTTGCTTCTGCGTACATCGTCGAGTTAACAGCACACTGGCGCCGATTGTTTTCTCTCCTCTCATGCCACTGTTGGAGGTCTGGACAGGGCGGGGGGACAAGGTATGGGCGGCAGCAGCTGCACGGGCGCGTCGCATGCATGGAGACGAGAGCGCGTGCGTCCCATCGGAGCGGCAGAATCCCCATCAAATCACGCCGGCCCGACTGGTCTGCGTGCAACGCGGGGAGGCCACTGTGCCTGATGCGCATGCTACGCTGATTGGATGCCGCTTGCTCGTGACTACTCCCATCCATACAGTGCCCATCCTCTCACAGCCTCGCTCGCTGCTATGGCATGGTGTGCTGCACGTACGACGTCGAGGCACCGGGCCTCAACGGTGAAAATGGCCATAGCAGTTGGCCATGTGGCAGGCCAGGGGAACGGGGCCGGCAATGGTGGTTGGAGGCGCCGGCGTGGGAGGAGGCGTACGTCTATGCTTTGCAGGGTGAAGGGCATCTCCAAAGCTGACATTCAAAACGGTCCCGATATCCATCCATGGACACGTAAGGTCATGCCCACAGACAGTGTGATATGGAAGCCGGTCATCCAATCATGCCCGCATATATTTCAAACCGAATTTAAACAAACCGGCGAATTACATGCAAACTGTATGATTTTCATCTAAACCGGGTGGATTTTCTTATACATTTCCGACATATTTCAACTAAGTTATAGTGTACTAGACTTTAAATGATCGCCGGCCGCGGCGACGCCCGTCTCCCATGACATGTCTTCCCCATGTCCGGCAGCAAAGTCACCAGCCGGTCGTGAGCCCTGGAAGCGAAGCTTTATCGGGAAGGGAAGATTAGTGGCCTCATGAAACTCCGAGCAAGCTCACCGGTTATGAGGCCCGACAAGATGACGATCCAAGCAGCGACGGCCTCCCATGTTCTACAGTTCCTCGCTGTTGACGGCGGCAGACATGGACGTCTCTGCCTCATCGTCGTGGCGGCGGGGCGCGAACTGCGGTGGCCGCACGACCGACATAGAGATGCCGATGTCCTCGGTCTCATCTTCCTCCCATTCCTCCGTCGCCGCACCGATGTCCGTGAACAGGGCATCTTCTCCGCCCGCAGGATGTGCAGCCGCCATTGCTCGCGATCGAGGACAGGAGCAACACCTCCTGCTCATCCAGGAAACCCGGACTGTCCGCCACAATGGCTGTAACGGCGTTGTCGTTCGCCTACTTACCGACGATTTGTTCCTCCATGAGCCGGTGCTTGTCGAGAAGCCTTACGTGTTGTGCCGCATTGGCTCGGGCGCTTGTAGTCGGTTTGAGGGTCCGCGATTGAAGATGCCATAAGGGAAAAGAGTAACTTCAAGCAACCTGAAACCTAGCTACTTCCAAATACTTGTAACCTCAGCAGCAGTGTTTCCCTCCGCCTCCTGTGGTGGTTAGGTTTTCGACTCTCTCACTGCTGCAGGTTGTCCGCCCCACCCCCGGTGTCCCTATAATCTTGGGGGCATGGCGAACCCTACTCCCCCACTCGAGGGAAGTGCCCATAGTTTATCTTCTATTCCAAATAACTACAACCCACTATCTGTTTTTATTTAGACATGTAACCATGCCACATAAGCAAGTAATGCATGCAAGTCATAAACTATATATTTTTACATTACTCTCCATACATGTTGGGTGCCACATCATTAATTCATGCATGTTAGTCATATATACTTTTTTTGCGTTAGATTTTGTATTGGTAGTATGCGTTGGGCGTTTGTCGTGTACCTATGTAGTTCATCCTTCACGTTCCGTTTAGAAATGACATTCTTTTAATTGTAATTTCATGTTTTTTCTTGATTTATGCTCTTTGTATTTTATTTTTATTTTTAAGCTCATATGTGTTTTTCATTAGTTTTAGATGTTTTTGTAGCAACTTGTATGCATCTCTTTTAGAAAGGTTCCCGCAGCAAGGTGCGGAACATCATCTAGTTTTAAGCTTTTAAAGCTAGGCCGATATGACCAATATATCAGTTTTGGGGCTCTACCCATATAAATATAACATATCATTTTGTAAATATCATTTTCATACATATCATCCGATGTGGATCGAGATATCGATCGATATGGCTGATATCTAAGCAGATATGCCCACTAATATAGGCTGATATGTCTATGACAACAATTTTATACCAGAAATCATTGAAAATAAGATTTTTGTATTTACAACTTCCATATTTTTATCAAAGTTATGCATACTATTTTTTAGAAATGCGTATATAGCATATTGTTCTTAATTTTCAAGTAAGGATGTTGTGAATCTTTCAAAAATAGTTTCTTAATTAATAAGTAAATAAATTAGGAAGCTGAATCTGTTTGCTAAAGCATTGACACCATGAATTATTTTTCTCTAGGAAGACATGTTTTGAAAAATACAATTCAACATTCTAGTTATGTTTTCACTGCTATATCTACAAATGGTCTGATATATCCTTTGATATCCAACATCCGATTTTTTTTCTAAGCCAAACCGATATGAACCTGATATCCGATATTTTGAACCTGGTCTGATTTAGGTAGTTTTACTGATCTGGTTAAAAGATGTGGATGCGGCAACATCTCTGAGTTAGGATAATCACATTGCCGACCTGTTCTGGTTTGCGCGAAACGTTTACCACCAACGGAGAATGCGTGAAGGTATGTTTTCGATGGATCTGCCTGGTTCCGGTCGATGTTGGTCACCAGTGGATCTGCTTGGGCCCATTCGGCGTTTGTCTCCGGTGGGTCTACTTGATCCGGTACACATCCATCTGGATTCGATCGCCGCTTATGTTTGTTCCTGTGTTTAAAAGTACGCCCCCTCTGATCTACATTTTTCATTGTCACTCGTCAGCGACGACTGTTGTTTTGGTGCCTGGCCCTTTATGACCTTAGCATGACAACTTCTTGACTGTTAACTATAGCAAGGTTTGGCCGGCTCTAGTGAGGAATGACCGATGAGGGCGACGCACCTTCGGTCTCGCTCCAGTGCATTTTTTTTTTTGCAGAAAGGCTTAAGGCCATATATTAATTATCACATGTCCTTGCAAGTACACTCTTACAAACAAGAGCAAATTTAACATGGTTCCTCTTACCCCTTTTTTTTTCACATGGGGGCTAAGAAGATAAGAGTTAATCAGACCCACTACTTAATGCAATCAACGGCTCAGATCTATTTTATACTCTTACCTCTCATATGGAAAGGGGTGGTAAGAGGGAGCATGTTAAAAAACCTCAAACAAAAAAAAAATCCAAATCCTTGGGGTGCCGAAGTCTTCTTCCTTCTTTACCTCTGTAGTGTTGTTTCATATTATTGGAGGAATTTTTCGAAGGGTAAAAAAGCAACCTACTCCCTTCGTCTGGGTTTATTAGCCTCCCTCACATTTTGAGCCAAACTTTGATCATACATCTTGCGTAATAAAATATGAGTCATACGTAGAATAAAATGGTACTATTGTAAACTTTATTTGAATATGAAACCAACAATATGTTTTTTATGACACGTCACTTATATTTTGCAAATCAAATCTACAAAATTCAACCCAAATTACAAGGGGTCTAAACCCGGACGGTTAAAACGCCGCATCTTTTAATTGTCCAAGTAGTCTTAATACAGATGGACTGAAAGTACGTATGCTTTCGAGCGGCATGTAGCTGCCTACAATAGCTGCTATGAATAGGTAGCTAGCTACTAGCATTGCATTCAGCGATAGGACGAGTGTAGCTGCCCCTATCATTACGGAAGAAGGAAATCCTAGTGGTCTTGAAATCAGTGACACAAAGCACGGCATAACGTACGCGCGCACAGTGAACCACAACGGAAATTCTGGCACAAGCTAAACAAGCTTCCAGCTGGTAGCCCAACTGTGCACCACAGTCTACAATACTCCTGGCTGGCTGGCCCTTGTACAGCCACGCAGCGAGGCGACACGAACACAGTCTTGACAGCCCTTAGAATTTTTTTACAGATTAACTGCGAGCGCGAGGCATCAGTTTGTGCCTTCGGGGCGCCGCTGCCCACTGGTGCATGCAGTGCACGGACAACACGTAACCAGTCGTATTTCCTGGCCTGGGCCCCGTTCTTTCAGCTGGTCAAGCCGTCACACCAAGGTAAAACGTGCAAGCAACGTGCTACGCTACTCCCCGGGATACCGCGAGATGTATGTACACGGTGGGTAACGCACTGCACCGCAGGAGATGTTGGAAAAGGCCTGCCGGCGGAGCATGTGTAGACACGTACGTCCACAGTCCACTGCATTGAACTGAAGCCAGAATTTTTTTATTAACAAGCAATATAACTAGCCGATCTATACATTTGCAGTTTGTCCATTCAATGCACGTACGTGGTCTGGTCGACGAGCTGAGTCATGAAGGTTGAATGGACGAGTTAAATACGTATAGTACGTAAGAGTACGTGCGAGGTGCAGCATCGGTAGTGTGCACCTGCAGCACTGCACTGCACTGCCCGGCCGGGCTGGAGACATGTCCCCATGACGTGCTCCATCACAGCCACCGGTGGCTGCCCCATGCCCCAGCCAGTGCGCAATGCAAAGCCATTAATGCCACGCAGGACGGAGGCAGCACTTCCTAGCTAGCTCGCTCCCGAAAGCCCCTTTCTCTCCCTCTCTACCCTGTTCCTCTTTCGACCCACTGGCCACTGCCACACGTACAAAAGGCTCAATAGATCTATGGAGCTCCCGCAGGAGCGGAGAAAGTTGACGGTGCACAGGACACACGGTCCTCCGTTGCATGCGATAGTAAAACGGGCGGGAGCGGGCGACACGCGCGCGTGAATCCATATCCATCCATGCATGCACGCGCGTGTGTACAACTACAACCACCACGACACAGCTACACCACGCAGCACGTACACGTACAGATGAAAGTGGAGCGACCAAAGGCTAGGCTATCTCACCCTCACCCGAGCGTGAGCTAGTTTAGCGCATTTAAGGAGGCCATGCATGTCCGGGCGTCTCCTCTTTTCTCTGCTGTCACACTCCAACGAGGACCTGTCCTGGATGACCAGCGGGGGCACTGTGGCCGCAAAGGACACGGGAAAAGAAATTTGTCACCGCGTGCATGCGATGCACTGCACTGCACACTGCAATGCCCACCTTGCCCGGGCGGGCTCTGCGCAATTATGGCCGCATCATTCCGTTCCAACCATCTAGCCGCCCGCTCTCGAAATGATTGTCTAATCATTCGTTCCTAATGCCGGACTCGTAAACCGCTCGATCCTCTCGTCTTTTTTGCCGCCTTCTCCTCGCGAGTACGTCGCCGGCGAACGCCACGTAACGGTGGAGGCAGGAAGCTATGAGAAGAAAATTATCGATCATGCGTACGTAGGAACCTAATTAGCTAGGTAATTACATATGCACCGGCCGTACCGTAGAGGTGAATAACTATCAACTACTCCCTCTGTATCAAAATATAAGACGTCAGGGAGTAGTACAATGCATATTTCGGTAGAGCAAAAAGGAAAAGAAAAACAAAAATTACATGCTGTAGATGATCCATTGTCTCCAGGTAAATTAGAAAAGCTAACGAATGCAAGTAAACCCGCAGGCTGCACCTAGCTACAAGTGCACATGAGGAGGAACGGATCAGAGAGCGCAAAAGAAATGACATCTGCATAAACTAGCTAACTCAAACTACCAACCCCGCAGTTTGCAAGCGTAAAAAACAGTTGAAGCCTTGAAGGTGACTGCGTGTACCCTCCCTGGTTAGCTCACCGAGTTACTGCGTCGCCAGGCCGGCGTTGGCTTGAAGAGAAGCAGTGACCGCCGCATGGTTGAAGGGAGTGTCCACGAGATCGATCTCGGCCGGGGGCCTCGAGCTAGACAACACATCCGTCTGGCCATTAACCTAGTCGGAGCATGCATGAGCGAGCAGGGGGTCTAATGAACTGAATACCGCACGGTTAAAGGGAATGAAGCCTGGTCCGACGTCCCCGATCAATCGACGCACAAGTACGTCTTTCTCCCGGCGAAGGGAGAGTCGACGACTATCGACCTCGACCGGGGGCACCGAGCCAGACAACATACCCCTTAACCTAATCCAGGCATAGGCAGGAGCACAAAATAAGCATATGTGGACGTACGCCATGGATGGACGCGGCGGTTTGAAAGGAATGAAGCCTGGTCCGACGCCTCAACCCGCGCCGTCGGCAAGGATGCCTCGAGCCAGCCAACGTTCCCCACAAACCGCCATGGCCACAGGCTCGCTCGCTCTGGAAACCACGAGATGGAGGAGGGAGAGGACAGCCAGATAGATCAATGGAGAGAGGAGCACGACATGGGCGTGCAAGTCACGGGAAGAAGAAGAAGAAGAAGAAGAAGAAGAAGAAGAAGAAGAAGAAGAAGAAGGGTGAGGATAGTTTTTCGAAGAAGGGCAGCGCGGACAAGGAAGGGAGGGAGTGGAGGACAATGGGGGCACTGGTGGCAATTTATGGAGGAATGCCAGCCCCATCCGGCGCCCCCATTAAGTGCGCTGCTAGCTACGGCCCCGGCCGGGCCGGCCTAGCTTTATGTTTCTCAGCTCCGGCCAGTTGGGCTTCTACTCCACTGCGTACTGCTCTCTGCTGGCGTCTCTCACTTTCGTGGCGCAGACAGAGCTGTGGGGGAGGTGGGTGCGTGGAGTATGCAAGTGACTCCTGTCCGGTCCAGCGCTTTGAATTCTCACTCAGAGAATGCATCGTGGACTGCGCACGTACACCGCCCGGCTTCCCTCTTCCTCCGCCTCCGTCTCCCCAGGGTGTGGAATGTCTTTGTCAACCTTGTGGAGAGCAAGAAATCCATCGATTGAAAATGCTAATCTGAATCTTCAAATTGGCTGAGCATATTCAAGGGAATGTTTGCTTCATCTTTTCTCACTCTCTCGGATGCTAGTAATCTGATTTCAGCCCATTTTACCTCGTCATGTGCGCCAACTTAAGAGGTTGGAATACCTGTGGCAAGCATGTCAGCAGAGAGGCCTCATAATTACATCACCAAAAATATGCAGCCCCATCTCTCTGAATCTCTGAACCCACGGCTAGGTGTTTACTGCCCCTGCATTGCTTACTCTGCCCCAAAACTAAAGTTCTTGTACACATACTTGTACCTATACCAAAATGACAAGTAAGTGGATCTATGACGGAGATATACTATCAAAAATTCAAAATTCAATAAAATTCATATTTTTTACATTTCAAAAATTCTGAAAAAAATACAGACATATATGGAGGCATAACATACATGTGTGTACATTTTCAAGACGAAATACATTGAAACGAAGGCTGTGCAAAAAAGACAAATCTATGGCTTTTTAACCCATGATACTATTCATCCCAAAAGTCCATGAATTTGTCCTTTTTGCACATATCACATCTCAAGGTATTTCATTCTTAAATTTTACATGCATACACATCCCATCCTTGTGTATTTGTACAATTTTTTCCAGATATTTTTGAAACCAAAAATATGATTTTTTTTTCAAAAAAAGCAGCCTCCATGGAGGCCGAGCTCCAAAATGCCGTTCTGATATACTATTTGCTAACAAATACAAAAATGTGAGTAGCGCAATGCTGAAGATATTTATTAATGAAATTCTACAATAATCCTGGACAATGGTGGGATCTAGGTGTGGGGCAGTGGGGGCCATCGCCCCCACAAATAATTTGCACAACTTTTTTACTCGTGAATTCATATGTATATCTAATACTTTATTAACTATTTGTAATGCGTTTTGACAAAAAAACATGCTACCCTTGTAATGTTGACACCACGTTGGTCAAGTTATAAGTCCACCACTTCTTATGGATGCTAATGGGCGTTAGACGGATTCTTAGCGTCACCGCCCCCTGAATTGCGGGTGTGGCCCCCCTTTTCCCCATAATATCAAAAACTGTCGCCTGACTACAATCCATAGAATCCGTAAATACTTTTTTTTTTAACGTTGGCAGTAGAGCTGCCAAATTCATTGATCAGAAGAAGCGTTACAAGAACCCTCCGAGGAGGAAAGCACAGCAAAATGCTAGTGCAAAAAGAAAAGAAAGAAAAAAGGCCGGCACCATCACAAACCCAAGCTCCACTGACAAGCCATGTACACCATCAAGAACCATCGCTGGGCCTCCAAGGGGACGCCTCCAAGGAGGGAGTGATATCGAGGACAACACCGTCCCCCGATCTGGTCTAGCCAAATCTTAGGTTTTCACCCGGAGACCACAAGCCATGAGGTACGAAGAGCAAAACGGGCTCTACGGCGGTACCTCCAAGGAGGAAGACGACATCCGTAGGCGCCGTTACCGTCGGCACTGACCAGAACAGTGCAAGACTTTCATCCGAAGCCGAGTCTTCCGCCAACAAACATGGATCCGAGGCCAACCAGAGCCGCCGTGAAGAAAAAGGCCATGCACACACTACCAGGAACAGACTTGTCACCGCCGCACGCAGAAACTTGGCGAACACGAGCCAACCTGGCTGGGCCGCCCCGCCGCGCGCAGGCCTGGACGCCAAACCAGATCCGGCCATCCTCAGCCTCAGTGCGCAGATCGCGTCCGCACCGCCGCGCGCAAGGACAAGACCAGCCGAGCCGGAATTGGTGTGCTTGAGAACCTCCTCTGCGCTACAGCCGCTGTACGGCGCCGCTACTCCAGGAGATGGGCGTGAACATGCTTGAAGGAGAGCCCACCGCATCCGCCGACCCCCACCGCACCGCCACCACCAACTCAGCCCGGGCAACGAGATCCGGCGACTGTCACAGCCGCAGCGAGGCAGGCACCTCCGCAGGACGCGCGAAACGCGCCAGATCTGCGAAGGGGCTGCCCCGGCCACCCCGAAGCGCCCACGCGCCCGAGCTCGCGTCCTGGCGCCCGCACTGGCATGTCGCGCCCCCCGCGCCCGCACCAGCACGCCGCGCCCCCCGCGCGCGCCGTGCTCGTCGCGCCCCCCGCGCGCGCCACGCCCGTCGCGCCCACCACGCGCTCGCCGCGCGTCCGCTAGCGCCCGCAGGTCGCGCTCGCCGCGCCTGCTCGCCTCGCGCGCCGCGCCCGTCGCGCCCGCTAGCGCCCGCAGGTCGCGCTCGCCGCGCCTGCTCGCCTCGCGCGCCGCGCCCGTCGCGCCCGCAAGCCGCGCCTGCTCGCCTCTCGCGCCGCACCAAACGACGTCTGCACGCCGCGGCCGTCGCGCCCCCACGCCTCTCCTCAGCCAAGTAGCCCCGCGCTGCCTTGACCTCGCGAGAAGAAGGAAGGCCCCGCCGCCGCCGACGCCGCGCGGGCTTTGCCCGGCGGCGCTTGCCGGCGGCGGCGGGGGGAGGGGAGATTTGGGGAGGGGGAGTTGGGGAGACGACACGAGCTCGTTGGAGTGAGATAAACTCTCTAGCTTCGTGACAGCCCTCAGGCTCTGGATCCGTAAATACTTGTCTGTGACTCTAGCATTACTCGAAATTCTATGGGATTTTTTTGAACGATAAATGGAAATTGCCAATAGGGTTTTGCTTCAGTACACTCTCCTCTCTTCGATGTACATTACAAATGGAGATTAAAAGATACCCCTTCAATAAAAAATAATTAGATTATTTCGCTCTCTTGTTTGATGCATTGGGAGAATAGATATTTTTCTGAAATTGAAACCAAAAAAGGAAAAATCTTAAGATTCCTTGATTTGCCTAGTACGTCCGTTATTCGTAGCATACTTTTTTAGCAGGGGATTCGTAGCAATACCTTATTCAAACGTTTGATAGTATTTTGTAAATCTGCTCACAATCTAATCATTTTTTCTACTTTTTTCCGAAAGTGAACTAGTTGTGAAACTTTAACCAAATCTAACCCTCCACACATGACGACAATAGAGTTGGCTAGCTCAGCGACACTAAGCATAGTGCCGACGACCCTTGGGATACAACTAGGTGCCAGCGACAAAATCCCAAGTCAATGTCAAAGGTCAGTGCCATGGCCATTGACGCCGAGCTAGACAACCTTGGTGCCTCGTGTTTGGTCCCGGTAGAAAAGGGCCAATATTTTGTTCTAGCTGCCGAACAAAGGTTCATTTTTAGAATCGGCAGATAAAGGGCCAAATTTGTAATGAAATACAACTATCAGTGTCATACAAGTTTTTTTTAGAGAACATGTTTATTGTCTCACCTATTTGCTCGTGCCCATTAATTGATGCTAGAAGATCGTATTCATCCACTTCTCATTCAATACGGAGGAACGTCCTCATATGCGTCCTTGCACACTTCTTTGTACTCCTATATAACAACAGCCGCTGGCATCAACTGGATACAATGATACGATGAGTGCACGGGCAACCTATATCTCTCGAGATACCACAGTCGATCAAACATTTCTCTTGTTTGTGCGGCTAAAAAGCTAGGATTTTTTACATGGGCTGGGTTAGAACAAATGTTGAGAATGAGTGGCATCAGAAAATAGTTACTCCTGATCTATCGAGAATTGTGAGCCAGGTCGTCGAGAGTTCTTTGTGGAATGATGAAAGATCGGCAGCTCCTACATTTATCTCTCTCCATTAATCATGGGCTGACAACTAGTACGATCAATAGGTCGGCAGCACTGGCAACAGCTTCATTCAGACTTTTGCAATCTTCTCCAAGCTTGGTCATAGTTCCGGAACAAGGGGCATTCTCAGTAATAATTTCCTCAAGAATTTGTCCAAAACAGCAAGCGTTTCAGGGTCAGTGAATCAGTTGTGAGGCGGATGAAACCTACGGTGTCCTTGATAAACAGATGCTCCAAAGCAGAGCACCTAGCGAGCTTGTTCTGATCAAACGGCATATTTGCCACCTATTCTGTCTCCCGATTGAACAGCAGTGAAGGCGAGCCCTCACAGAAGCCTGATTAGCTTGTTTTTACTTTATTTGCTTTGGGTTCTCGGGCACCCCTCTATGCAAAATAATTCATTAATTCTTCTCCTCTGAAATGCAAAGGTAGCACAACTGTTGTCCTATTAAAAAATGCCCTTTTGTGTGATCTTTTTGACATTAGCATCATGATCTGTTCAAAGGTAAGTTGTGTACTTGTATATTATTTATGTCTTTTATATATCAATGAAAAAAATATTGCAGAAGGATTGTTCTACGTCTTGGATTAAAAAAAAGGGCAAACCGTGTTTCTAGAAAATTGTGTAACATGGTTAGACTATTGAACCTATTCACTCGCCACTTATAAATTTTCATTTGATTATTCACTTAACTAAAACAATAAATCATTTATAGAGTGATAGCTTTCGGATGTTATATATATGAGTTGTAGTGTACAACACATTTGCTCGTACCCATTGATGCTCGTAAGATCGTATTCACCTACTGCCCATTCAAGAGATAGGGAAATAATTTGTTGTACTCCTACATAACTACGTCCTACGTCCCTCGACTGGATACAATGCTATGGTGAGAGCATGTTGCAACTTATATATACTTGAGATATCGCAGTCGAGGAGACACTTCCCTTGTCTATGGAGCAAGAAAAACTAGGATCTTTTAATGTAGGATGGGGGTTGAAATAAATCTTTAGAATGAGTGGCATCAGAAAGTAATTTATACTGGCCTATCGAGAATTGTGGGCAATTGTGTCAGTCGTGCAATACTTGGTCGATTGATATGGTTAGCAGAAGACATTTGGTGCATTTTGTGTGATGATATCGACATCAACGCCATGATCGGGTAGAATGTAAGGTGTGTTTCCAACGCCTGGCAGTTTAACAAATTGTCAAATATTACATTGTGGAGTATAAATGCATAATTGTGATCCTAGTAGAGGCATTTTAGTTGGTACCTCCTTCTTTCAAATGTAGTGTTTATTCTGATTGCTTCAGACAAGACTTCGACAAGATTTATTACATTGTTTTGTGTGATGGAAAACAACGTGGTAATAAATTATCTATTGTTTGAGTACATTGTCCTAATTAATAAATTGTACTCCCTCCGTAAACTAATAAAAGAGTGTTTAGAATACTAAAGTAGTGATATAAACGCTCTTATATTAGTTTACAGAGGGAGTACCATTTTTTTCAAAACAACATTATGCCATATATTTTAAAACAGAAAGCATAAGCGGCGACCGTCAGCCAGGAGGTTGATGCAGGCGACCCCCCTTCCAACTGTCTGATTTGACCGCACGGATCTCAGAGCAGGGCCATTGCCACGTTTTGATCTAGTTCGCTGTACAATAAAACCCATCGAACACTTTACTTTTCAAATCAACCCCGCGCACCATACTAGCAGCAGTGCGAGTTTTGCACATGGTAGACCAAGGTTTGAAGCCCAGATCCTCCTTTTTTTTCATGGCATTTTTTCTAGAAAAATTGCCGCGACGGTTTTTAAATTTTTTGCGAAATATATTACCTGTCAACATGGCAGTTTAACCATGATGCCATTTTTCTAGAAGAAATTAACATGACTTGTTTAACCATGATGGCATTTTTATATTGAGAGATGATATTTTTTGGTTTTTAAGAGATGACATTTTTGTATTAAGAGATGGAATTTTTATCTGTAAGTGATGACATTCTTTGTTTATTAAGAGATGGCATTTTTTATTTTAGGAGATGTCATTTTGATATTAAGAGATGCCATTTTTTATATTAAGAGATGACATTTTTTATTAAAGAAATGACATTTTTTTATCATGCCAATTTTTCTTTTTCATTTGTGTTCACTTGGCGCTTTTTTGTTCATGGCATTTTTTATCCCAAAGATACATGGGCTGATTTTCTGGCGCATGATAGGGTACGTTGGCAGGGCTCGATCGACATGACAGAAACGTTCGTTGGGTGATCCTTCTGGTAGCGAACCAAAATGTTGGGATCGGGCGAACGATTCGACCGCTAGAGTACAATTGATTTCTCTAGGCAAGAAAGATGAAGCACAACATAAATTGCCATGTAAGGAAAGTTGTACAAGCAACACTTTGTTCTGAATTACCTTTGGCACTAATGCTAGCGTGAACGTATTGGGTAATCTTTTTTCACAATTTGACTCATTTTTGCTAGTTTTCGAAAGTAAGTTAGTTGTGAAACTTAAACCAAATCTACCCATCCACACAACAAAGTTGGCTAGCTCAGTGGAATACACTAAGGTGCCAACGACAAACCTAAGTCAAGGCCAGCACTATGTTCACTAGTGCCGAACTAGACAACCTCACCTTTGTGTTGGGTCCTGGCAGAAAAGGGTCAGATTTTGTTGTGTTTCCAAACAAGTTCAATTTTATATAGGTAGACCTCTTGTAGTGTCTTCTCTCACTTACTTGCTCGTTTTCACTTATGCTAGAAAATTGTTTTAGCGTGCTCCTCATTCAAGACGGAGGAAAAACAATACACGTCTGTTGGTCCATGCGCACATTTGTTGTACTCCTATATAACTACAGTAATTTCCACCAACTGTATAAATGATATGCCGAGAGCACGGTGCAATAGATGATACGATGCGAGCACGGTGCAACATATTTCTACTTGAGATATCACACTCGAGAACACATTTCCCTTGTTTGTGTAGCCGGAATAACAAGTTTTTTTTAAACGGAGGCAAAAGATTTGGCTCATCCTTTAACTAAGAGAGAATTAGAGTGTTAGGCCCCTCCCAATGCTCTACCTTATACAGGTGCTAAGGTTGCCAACTAAACAAAAAATCTGATGTGGCATGCTGGTTAAGAAGATAGAGAGTAGTATGGTGACCTCAGGAAAAAATAGTGCTAAGCACATGTACCTAGGTGGAAGCATAATTTTGAGTCTACAACTAATTAAATGCATGAAGCTTAGCACCCTAAAACTTAGCACCTTTGTATAGGGGACTTGAGTTGCTAACACATTAAATATAATTAGCACCTCATCTAAGCACATTTGCATTGGAGGAGATCTTACATGGATCATAGTCCCCAAATACATAAGGTTATTACTCTGCAGGCATGATTGCACCTTTTTTTTTTTGCCCTGGCGGCAGCCCGAAGCATAGCTTCATTCTTAATGTTGGCAAATAAGATCATCGGGTGAGCACGCTTGTGGTGAAAAACTCTAGCATCTAAAAACAATTTCGAAGGACTTATCGGGAGTTTTGACTGTCCATGCTGAGTTATTCAATCCTTGATCAACTTATATAATTAGCAAAATACATTTGGTGCATTTTGGGCGATTCATTTTGATGTCAAATGTAAAGTGACTTTCCAGCCACCGGTGGCACATCAACAAACTGTTAGAAAATAATCACTCTAACATATATTAGTCAGTTGATAGTTTGCTTCAACTACCTCTGTTTCAAAATGTAGAGCTTATTTTGATTGGTTGAGACACAACTTTGACCCATATTTACTACATCAATATACAGTTTTGTGTGATAGAATAATTAAATGTTGTGTAAGTCTTGTCTTATTGGTCAAAATGTTTCATTTTTTAATCAGGGTGAAGTACAATTGGTTCCTTCAGACAAGAAAAGTGAAGAACAAAACAAAGTGCACATTAATGCTAGCATGAAAGCATTGTTTTTATTTTTCACTGTTTAGCCTTTTTTTTAAAGTAGATTAGCAGTCAAAGTTAGAGGAGAATTTGAATGCATGTATTGTAGGATGTAATGTATTTTGAACAGAGGAGTATGCAGAGGTTAGGGATTCCCTCCTTTTGAAGAAAATTTGTTTTGTTCACAAGAGATGGGCAGAGCGCACAAGTAGTGGAAGGAAAGTTCTACCCTTCTTAAGACAAAAAGTCTGCATCAAAGTGCGATTTAAATTCCCTTATTATTAGTTTCCATGCTTGCTAGTTGAACAATTTGTAACGAGAGAAACACAAAGGTATTCCACAATAAACCTGCCACCGACCGTCCTCCTCGATGCCATAAAGGAAAAAGGAAAACTTTGGGGCATCGTGGGTGCCAAACGCTTACGGCATATTATTTTGAAAGAGTAATAACCTTTGTAACTCTTAGTCTTTGTCTGTCAAAAACCTCTATATCTCCTTTCTTAATTAATCAATGAGGCAAAACTTATGCCTCCGTTCTGAAAAGAAAAGTAATGCCTAGTAGTACCTATCCATTTTTTGTGGTGTAGAGCTTTGAGCTTCTTTTAAACATCTCCATGTTGAAATCAGTCACATGGTTCGAATTACGACAAAAGGAAGGCTATATAGAGGTAGATTAATTTATACTCATATGCTCTAGCACTTGAAATTGGTTGAGCACATTCAAGAGAATGTTTGGTTGATCTTTCTCATCAATGCTAATCTGATTTCAGTCCATTTTGCCTCGTGAAGTGCGCCAGCGCAGTGCAATTAAGCCCTCTGCGGAGCATCTGCGGGAAGCATGTAAGCAGAGGGACCTCATAACTACTGCGCCAAATACACAGCCCGGCCCATCTCTCTGAATCTCTGATCCACAGCTGTATGTGTTTACTGCCTCTGCACTGCACTGCATACCCTGCCCCAAAACTGAAGGCCTTGTACACATACTAAATTTCTACCAGTAGTATGTATACTCCTGGCTAGCTCAAACTTCCATACGGCGTCTCCGTCCGTCTCGATCGGAAAGAAGGGAGGACAGGAATGGGACTCGGGTGACTTGACACAAGCTGGAGCAGTGGAGCTACAAGAATCAGAGTGTCCCTAGAGGCGGCAAGCTAGCTAGCCCCGGCAGCAAAAGCGGTTTGTAACTGCGTCTCCGAAGCGTCAACCACTTTTGAAAAGGAGCTCACCACACCGATGGTCTCTAGAGTGCTCGCCTGCGTTTGCATCCGCTTGAGACCTCTTGGCCTGGCACCTGCGGCTGCTTTTATTTGTAGATGAGTGAGTCTGCACATGGCGCTACGGCCTAGTAGACGAGGGAGGCATGGGTGCGAGCATAGCTCACGCAGACAGACATGCACATGTCCGGACGTTCTGATGAAGAATTCAAAACTCAAAATCTGCTGCTGCACAGTTTTTATTTTCGCTGCGCCAGATGAAGGGCCTGAAGAGCTACCAGGAGAGTATATGCACGCATCAATGCATGCCCCCGGTCAAGCATGCAGGATCGGCCAGCCGTAGCTTTGGGACAGTCCGTTTGGCCCCCCTGCATTGGTAGCCCGACAGAGCTTGTGATGATCACCATCATTACCTGTTGATTTGGCCAGGCCCCGTACGCAGATATTACAGTATATGCTACAGATAGTCTGCCTGCCTATCTGGCAAGGCATGCGCCACATGAGACCTATTGGCACTTAACTAGCAAGGAGAGCAAGTCCTACTCACTCTGCATAGCCTTTGATCACCTTCTGCCTGATCGACCGCCTCCTTTAAATACGAGTGCCCCGCGAGTATTTGCTACTCCACTAATTTCTAAAACTGTTAGAATAAAATCCGAGGCATACCGCCGATCATCCGAGGACCAACCAATCACACGAGCACGACACCGAGATTTGTTAACGAGGTTCACCGATATGGTTACATCCCCGGGGCCTGACTATGGGCGCTCCTCCCCATGACACCGCTACAATACCGCACCCGGTCGCCCTGGACACCGGCACAAGCCGCCGGCTTCCCCTGCGTTCCGGTGCTATTATGTTGGCATAGGTTACATCGTGTGTCTACCCCCACTATATATGAGAGGCCTAGGATACAAGTGTCCTACTAGGACACGACTCCATATCCTATCTAAACACAATACAACTACAAGTCCAACTGTAACCTACCTTGTACATTATATTCGACACAACTCCAACAAACTCCACCTTGGCGAATATACTCCACCACTCTGAATTCGTCAATGCATCAAACTTTCATGTACATTGGACTTGAGCTTATCCCATGAGTATCGCTGCTACTCCAAAGACTCCATATGAATCCACCTGCAACTTGTAATCCCTTCTTTTTCTTGACCACAGTCAATACTTGAGCAAAATTAAGTTCCTTGTTACTCTAGTTTGTGCTCCCAACTTCCAGAGTATCAGTCCAACACCATCACACATTGATTACTGACCTGCGTGAAAGTGAACAACTCACATATTGGGTGTCACACATAAGAGTTACCTGAACTCAACATCACCGCTCCTTTCTTGGCCGCTTGTCTGAAACTTGAAGGAATTTCACCATTGCTTGTAGTCACCCCGAGTCAAATTCGCAGTTGTCTCACCACATGTATGACCACCAGAGCCCTGGCCCGTCTCCATGTCCCGTGCGCACCGCACGCCTCGTCGGTATTACCGCGTCGAGCCTCTACTGTCCTGGTCAAGTCTCAAGGGTCGCAAACCCACACCACTCAACCTCCACTGTAGAGTAACATCGATCATCACCGACCGATGACGAGTTTCACGCTTCCATCAGACCACTGGGCTCCAGTCCGAACTGCGCGCCACTCGCTTTTCCCGCTGAAATAGGCTTCGACTCTCTGTCGACTTACGTCGTAGCCCCTCAATCCAGCTCCACCTTCAACATGACTCCATGGTAGATGATCAGTCCACCCTCGCGCCCCGTCGACTTCAAACTCTCATGTATACATCACCTTGAATCAACCCCGCGCCATAGTCTTGTCGAAGCCGCACAAGCCTCGGGCATGTGCACCACGTGTTTCCACGCCCAGAAGTCGGTCACCATCAGCATCACGCCCCTATGTCGTCATCGTCGATCCCACCATCGTCTTTTGTACCAACCGACTTGCGTCGATCCGTTAGACTATCTAGTCCGACCCAGCCAAACTTTTCCGGCTGCACGACACACTCAAGGCTCCGAAATCGTTTTCCGCGAATTTTCATCCATCACATGATAATTTCATCTCAGCTGACATGACTTCCCGCAACGCCTTCAAGCATCCCTGTTGTGCCAACAAATCCGAGCTATCAACGCGATGCCCAAGTACACAAACAGCTCCGCATACCAATAGCAATTTCCAACCAAAAAACCTTTTGATCTTCTCACGTAGCTCCCTTACACAATATTTTAATGCTGGCTAGTTGCCTTTGCCTTGCCAACGCCTACTACGCAAGTAGTACTCCCGATGGATACTTATGGTTTGACGGACCTTTCCCGTTCGCTGACTGATTTACATGCCTATTCGTGTATATGGAGACTCGGTCTCCTTTTGTTTCCAAAACAAATCTCTGCCCGCTACAACCTCTAGCTTGCATCGCGCGAGAGCCACGCACGCACGTCACACGGCCAACTCGGCCAGCCCGCCTGCTTCGTGTCCGCATGGGCCACGGCCTAGTAGCCCTGCCGGCTGCTGCGCACACCGCACGCACGCGCTTGCCGCCTGGGCCATAGCCCTAGCGAGCGCTTTGCCTGCCTTGCTGCCCAACCGATCCGCCGCTGCATGCGCTGCCTATCTGATCGCCTCAAGAAGATTACAACCGTTGATTCTGCTTCTTAGATCGCCTCAAGTCGATTCCCGCTCTAACGACTGCGATCACTCCCTGCAGAACTCCAACGATACCTTCCGGCTCCAATCAATGATCCACCTCCGTCCAACCTAGCTCATGATACCACTTGTTAGAATAAAATCCGAGGCATACCGCCGATCATCCGAGGACCAACCAATCACACGAGCACGACACCGAGATTTGTTAACGAGGTTCACCGATATGGTTACATCCCCGGGGCCTGACTATGGGCGCTCCTCCCCATGACACCGCTACAATACCGCACCCGGTCGCCCTGGACACCGGCACAAGCCGCCGGCTTCCCCTGCGTTCCGGTGCTATTATGTTGGCATAGGTTACATCGTGTGTCTACCCCCACTATATATGAGAGGCCTAGGATACAAGTGTCCTACTAGGACACGACTCCATATCCTATCTAAACACAATACAACTACAAGTCCAACTGTAACCTACCTTGTACATTATATTCGACACAACTCCAACAAAAACTATATCACTCGATCGATGATGCGAGTTTGAATCAGGTAGGTAGCCAAATTTACAGATGCTGCTCTCCACAAAAGGTGATGGGCATGCAATGCATTTTCCATTCTTTGCACTGCCAGAGGAAGAAGACCTTGATCTTTGCGTGCGGTGCGGTCAATGGTTTCGACTAAACCTAGGAATGGGTGGCATCATGAATTTTTTTGTTTTGGAATGCGGAGCTTTCAGGGTCACTCTGAGGATTCACCCGACCAGGGCGCTTTGAACAGGTCCCATAGAAAAATGCATTCGATGTACTTCTGAAATATCTTTTGCTCACAAGCATGGAGCAGCGGATGTTAACGCTTGTTTTGTCCAGCTGAATTAGACGCTCCAACAGCTGAAAATCTTTGCTGGTCGGCACCAACTACTCCATGTACACTTCTAATGCTTCAAGTAAATCATGCGTTAATTACAACTTTTTTTTTCATTTGATGTTTCCTCTTTAAGAGGTGGGGCTTACATTTGAGTATACTTGTACTGCCCTCTCTGTTGAACCAATGCATATGGACCTCACCAGTGACGGCCTATCCTCCTTTTCTAAAAAAAAGTGACAGCCAGCCTTCCCAACACAAATTTATTGGAAACTTAAAGTCCCATCGGAAATTAAGATATGAGAGTGATCCTAACTAAGAACAATCTGGAAGGACGTACTCCCTCCGTTCGGAATTACTTGTCACAAAACTGGACAAATATGGATGTATCTACAACTAAAATACATTTAGATACATTCATTTTTTGGACGAGTAATTCCGAACGGATGGAGTAGATGACAAGGTTGCACAAAATGTTGTTTTTTTGGCAATCAATGAATCGATTCACCACTTGTTCCTAGAGAGGGAGGGAAGTTCTCCGCCTACTCCTCCCCCTCCACCCTTTCCCTCCTCAGGGCCGCCTCCTCCTCCCAACCCTAGCCGCCCCTCCTCGTCATCCCCTCCCCTCCTCCCTCCCTCGTCGCCGCCCGAGGCAGCCGTCGGGCAAGCCCGGGGCGCCAAGGATGGTGGCGGCGGGGCCTCGGTTGCCCTGCTCCTGTGTGGAGAACCCCGTATCTGGAGCGGCGGCTTCATTGGCAAGGCACGGCTGGCTAACAGCCGTGCGGGTGGTGGATCCGGTTTCCCGGCCGCGCGGGCGGCAGGATCCGGTGGTCGTTGCCGACCGAGGCGGCTTCTGCGGCGGTCGGTGTGCGCGATCTAGCGCGTCCCTTCCTTCCCTGTTCGGCGTGCGGGCCAGCTTGGTCGGGCCGCGCTTCCTCTTGGTCGCCGGTTCTGTACAGGAGGTGCTGCTGGTGGCGGAGATCTAGTTCGGGCGAAATCCCTGGCCGGCCATGACCGGCTACGCCGACAACTACGCGTGAGGGCGTCGTTTCCCTCCTTGGAGGCGTCGGTATGGACTGATCTCCTCACTTCACCTTCCCCTAGGTTTCCCGGGCGAAAGCCCTAACTCTGTTGGGCGGCGGCGGCACTCACGACGCCGTTCCCTTCTTGAAGGCGCCGCTTTGGGAACCTTGGGGTTGGGTGACGCTTGTAGGTGGTGGACGATAGCGGTGGTGCGGCCCTTTCCTAGCATGGATTTATGTCTGTTGCTTGAAGATGGAGTTGCGTAGGCGGAGGTCGTCGGTTGGCGTCGTGGTGGCATCAGTGGCGGAGGACCCGCCAAGGCTCGCGTAGGTGGAGGTCGTCGTTTGGCGTCGTGGTGGCATCGATGCCGGAGGACCTCCAAGGTTGTCACCTCAATCTACTCTGAAGATGGATCAGTGGAAGATGGCGGCGACGACACATGTGAGTGCGTCAGACCGGTTTGAGCCCCGGGCCCGACAGATGGCTCGGTCGGGGCCTCCGGCTTTATGTTAGGCTTAGGTGAGGGGTATGGGTATGTGAGCCAGCTTGCACCCCTTCATCATTTGAATAGGAGTAGCGGCAAATGCTGCCAAGATGGCGGATTTAGACATAGTTATACTTTGTAAGGTCCTCAAGAATAATCAATAAAATGGCCGTATGCATTTCCCAGATGCAGAGGCCGGGGTCATTCTCCTTTTGAACAAAAAAACTTGTTCCTAGAGAGTGGCCGCTCGCCAAACTTTAATTTTGTGGCATATTGTCCATGTAGTAACTTTTAATTTGCCATCGCCTACGAGTAGTACGGTTATGTTAAGAAAATTTTGGCAGCAATTCATCATCAGAAATGCATGCCCCTGGTCAAGCATGCAGGATCGGCCACCCGTAGCTTTGGGACAGTCCGTTTTGGCCCCCTGCATCGGTAGCCCGACAGAGCTTGTGATGATCACCATCATTACCTGTTGATTTGGGCAGGCCCTGTAGTACGTTCGCTATAGCTGGCCTGCCCCTCCCTGGCACGTGCCACATGACATGAGAGCTATCTATGCTCGTCACCTTCCTGCCTGATCGACTGCCGCCTTTAAATTAAGTTGCCCGTGAGTATTTCTGTAAAAGCTAGCAAACTTGTGTGAGCGCGTGCTGCTATTTTCTTCAGGGACAAAGGAAGAGACTTTGGTCTCTAGGTACGTAGCTAGGGTCGATGGTTTCGACCAAAACACGTAGTTTTTGGGAATGGGTGGCATCATGAAATGATTTGTTTCATACTGCATTTCTTTCTTGGCAACTTCGGTGAACCGTAGGGTCCCTATTGGTTTTGTCTCCAGAGGGAAAGTGATATCTTGTATTTTGTGTAGTATCTATGTCACCGTTTAACTTCTCGCATCTACGAAAAAAATCTTCATCCGGGACTTAACATATACTCACTTCATCTTTTAAAAAGTGTACTTCCAACTATGTTGGAAAGTCAAATATTTTTATGTTTGACCGTATTTATACAATAGTACACCAACATTTATGTCATGAAATTAGTAACATTAGATTCATAATAATATATATTTTCATCATATACCTATTTGTTTTCATAAACATTGATATATTTTTGCACAAACTCGGTCAAACTTTGAGATAGTTTGACCCTCCAACAAAGTTGAAAGTACACTCTTTAAAGGACGGAGGAAGTACTACTTGAACGCTCGAAGCATACAACCAAGATCTATGTCTAACTGATCCTTATAAGTACTAATTTAACTTCTTATATGCCCTGCGTAAACCTTTTTTTAATTACCCCTCTTCGCCTTCTTCTTCCTTTTTTTTCTTCTTCATTATGGCGCGCCCAATCAGAGTTGTCCGTCTATGATGACGGCGAGTGAGGTAGCTAGGCGACATATACAGGCACGTCCATGGTGTCGACGACGAGGATGAGGATGCAAAATAAAATGACGGAGTGGACGAGGATGGCGACGGCACTGGTGGCCATGTTGCCGAGCTCCACCACCCTGGTCCTCACCGGCAGCTGGAACAGCAACCCCGGCGTCAGCAGCACAAACCGTGCAGCACGCACAACACGTACAGATGCCCCCGTGCATCGCTAGCAAATACGGGCAGCATGCACAACTGTGGACGCCGGCGGCTGTGGATGCACGCATAGAAGCACACATCCTAAACCGAAGTATAAGGAGTAATTTTTCTCCTCTAAAGGTCTAAGGGATCGGCTAGATGCGGTTAACTCCTCAAAATGAGGAATTAAAGCTTTTTAAGGATCGGCTAGAGATGCTCTAAATTCATATACTGTTATATTTTGTCATTTGATATTTCTTATATAAAATATGATGTTAAATATATAATCCAATTTGCTAGAACTCAGTTAGCTGAGTTTTAGTTATGTCTCATTCACCTCTATAGCCATTGAATGGGACAGGTCAAGATTTGTGTGTGTTGGTTTGTAGTGTTTTAAAGTTTTTTTAAGGGATAATTATTTGTAGTGTTTTTTCTTTTGTGATACATGTAAGGGTTTTTTTTAGTCGAGTACCTGTCGGTTGTTGTTGTTGCTATCTGTTTTCGTTGGTTGGGCTAGCGACCAGGCTGAGCATCAATGCATGTTTTCTTTTTGGTCTTCTTTGCTTTGAAGGAATTTCGTAGGAATTTTATAGGATAGGATTTAAATAAGAAATATTCCTTCGGAATAATTTAGTTTGTAGGATTAAAATCCTATTCCCATGGAGGAATACTTCCTATCCTTCACATTCATAGGAAAAAAATATTAGTCTAGACTCAATGGAAAAACAATCCTATTATGTGAACCAAAGGCTCCTATCATAAGCTTTGAGATACATGTCATTTCACTTCCTATGACTTCCGTATTCCTATGATTTTCCTATCATATGAACTGAAGGAGGCCTTCTTCTTTTTCACGTAAGTTAAGTATAAGGGCTCAGGCTTTGTGTTGTCATGCCTTATTTTTTCTGCTCAAAAAGAAAAAAACAAGTTTTATTTTGTGGGAGAAAATTGATTAGACAAAAATTGAATCAAATTATACTTTTTAACTATTCTTTGAATAAATCAAAATTCACTAAAACTGTGCAATTGTTTTTCATTTTTTATTTATTTTTATTTTGTCACAATATTTAATTTTTTAGTTGTAATTATAGTTAAATTTTTTATTTATTTATATTTTAATTTTTGCTTGTCTCTTAGTGAAACACGGAATGTTTTAAAAAATAGTGTACAATACATATTCTGACATGCTTTTGTGTTTTTCTGCACTGGCTTTTTCATGTTTGTTTGTGCCGACGTTCCGCGGAATGAAGCGTATAATACATGGGCCTTTTGTGGTAGGACGGAGCTTTGTCTTTGTAAGAGCACACGTTGTAAATTGTAATTGTAATTTTTTTAGTTCCATGGTTGTAGTTTAAACACTGGAGTTGTAATTTTAAAATTGCTTTTTTTATCATCAAGGGAGGGAGCCAATATTTACATTTTTCTTCCTTAAAAAATGTCACCCTACTTGGAGTTCAGTAGTGTGATGTTGGGGTTGTTGCCAAGCATAGTGACAATGACGTAGTATGGATTACCTTGCTCAGACCGTCGAATATCTACTCTATTGTTCCTCGTGTATGCCGTCCTCAGAGGTTTTGCATGGAAATACCTATTCGTCGCCTTATGCGACAAACTGACTAGGATTCGCCCACGTAAGGAGCCGAGCGAACTCGGGAAGGACTGGCCCATTTATGTGGAGAAGCATCCGGTCTTGGGAACCTTCTGGAAGGCCCCAGTCGGTTTATACCGGTTTTGGGAACCTTCCAGAAGGTAACAACCCAATTTTTTATTCTGGTTTTTAGTTTCATTTACTTATTTTCTTTTTTGTCATTTTTCCTTTTTAAATAACGTTCATAAATTCAAATTTTACTTTTCAAAAAATGTACACATTTTCAAAAACTGTCAGAAAATTTCAAAAAATGTTTCTGTTTCCAAAATTTATTCATAAAGTTTAAAAAATGTTCGGCCTTTCGGAAAATGTTTGAGCATTTCACGTAAGGTTCCCGTTTTTCAAATATGTTCGTAAATTCAATAAAACATTCGTACTTCGAAAAAATGTTCTTGTTTGTCAAAAAATGTTTTGTATTTTCAAAATTGTTCCTGTTTTCACATCTGTTCATAAACTTGAAAATTGTTCATGTTTCACAAAAATATTTGTGTATTTCAAAGTTTCAGAAATTTTAAAAAATATTCCCATTTTTCCAAAAAATCATCTATTTTAAAAGTATTTGAGTTTCCAAAAGATGTTCATTTTAAAAAAAATCATAATTTTTAAAAATGTTTCTGTTTTCAGAAAAATTAATAGATTCAAAGATTGTTCGCATTTGCAAAAATGTGCGATCCCATTTTAAAATTTGTTCATAGATACATAAGGTGTTTAAGTTTTCAAAAAATGTTTGGGATGTGCTACGTGTCGGCGGTTGGATATTTTTAAAAGATCTGTCGGGTTGTGAGCCGTCAGATCAACGTAACCTTGTGGGTCAGCGTTGTCCTCACTTTTGCAACAGAGGTCGTGTTGCAAGTTCCATTTCACAACACAAGTCTTATTGCAAAATTATTTGCAACAAAGGCTGTGCTGCAATTTTTTTTGCAACATAGGCCTTGTTGCATTTTTTTGTGATAGAGGTCATGTATTTTTTTACGTCTCCCTATTTTGCAACATAAGTGTTGTTATGGAAGGAACTTTTGCAATATAGATGAAGTTGCGAAAAAAATTACAATTAAGATGTAGTTAGAATCAGCCAGCATGTCGCATGGGACACACGTCACGCGCTGGAGGCGGCGGACGCCCCGTGCCGGATCAGCCGGCTGTTCCCAAGCTTTTTTCAAAATGTTCGTGTTTTTTAAATCCAGTTTTCAATCGGTGTTCACAATTCAAAAAATGTTTTCACTTATCAAAAAAGTTCAACATTTTATTCGTGTTGTTTAGAAAAAGTATTGATTTTGCAAAAATATTTGCCTTTGAAAAAGTTATTCGTTTTTTTCAAGAAATGCCCAAAATTTCAATAGTTTTCGGATCTGCAGGTAATTTCGTTCTTAATGTTTCGCGTTGCATATTCGTGCCTCACAGTCATTAGGCCAACTGGTTATCTCGACCCGCAAACAATCGTCTGGTTTGGAGTTTGATTCCTGTTTGATGAACGCATTTTTTTGGATTTTACGTCGCGCAAGTACAGGTCATGGTGGTCACATCGCTCACCCACGCGTCGGCCCAGTCATGGATTCTGCATGTGCGTCGGCGCCCTATTTGCCGCAAAGTGTGTGTGTGTGTGTGTGTGTGTGTGTGTGTGTGTGTGTGTGTGTGTGTGTGTGTGTGTGTGATTTTCTCCTATATTTGACGCAAAATGCGTGTGCGTCGGTTTTGCTTCCGCGAGAGACACGATTGTGATTTCGCGAGAGGCACGACCGTGCCTCTTTCGGAGAGGGAAAAAAATCGTGCTCCTGATTTGGTTTTTTTTGATCAATTTTTCGTGAAAAGAAGTTCGTCAAAACCTATTAACATGAGATCTAGTTTTGACACGAGGAATCTAACAATAAAAACGGTTTGAGATTTGGACACACAGTTTAAAAGATAAAGCGTTTTGAATAAACAAATATACGAAAAAAAGGGAAAATGCACAGGTTGTGACAAGTGGCGCACATACAACATACCACTTGTCAAAACCTCGAAGATGGGAATAATCTTTACAAGGAGTACTCCTTAATTAGTGATTTTCGCGATGTTCCTGCTGGTTCTCTCAGGCCATCAATGTTGCTTCTAGGGCCCTAACCAAGAAGCATCCCTATGTCTCACATTCAGCGAGTCCGCTGAAAGGGCGACCAGGATGGGGCCGGCCAACGCAGGCGGCAGGCGATCAGGATGGTTTTTTGCTGTATTTTTTTAACTTTTTGTATACTTTAAAATATATTATATATATGTATATATATATATTACTTAAATACTCTCAAAAATATTTTAAAAAATATTGAATAAGTATTTTAAAAACGTTGAACAAATATTTGAAAATGTTAATCAAGCATTCGGAAAAATGTTGATGTTAATTGAAAAATTGTTGATCATGTATTAAAAAATGATGATTTTTTATCTAATAATGTTAATCAAGCATTTAAAAAAATGTTGAACAAGTATTTGAAAATTGTTAATCATGTATCTAGGAAATGTTCAATCTGTATAGGAAAAATGTTGAGCATGTACTAAAAATAATGAAAAAGATAGATCATGTGTATAAAAATGTTAATCAAGCATTTGAAAAATGTTGAAAAAGTATTTTTAAAATGTTAATCAAGCATTTGGAAAATGTGAAATGTGTATGGAAAAAATGTTGTCTATGTATTAAAAAAATGATGAAAATTTTGATCATGTATACAATAATGTTAAACAAGCATTTAAAAAGATGTTGAACACGTGTTTGAAAAAAAATGTTAATCATGTGGAAAATGCTAGATGTGTATAGAAAAAATGTTCACCATGTACTAAAAAATTGCTAATCTTTTTATTTGAAAAATTGTTCACTGAGCATTTAAAAAAAGTTGACCATTTATCAACAAATGTTAATCTTGTATTTGAAAAATGTTAATCAGGAATCTAAAAATGTTAAAAATGTGTATAGAAAAAATGTTTAATCTTATTGGAAAAATGTTAGAAGTGCATTAAAAATGTTGTTGATATATAAAAAATTAGAATAATAACCAAAAGAACAAAGAAAACATGAAAAGGAAACAAAAGCAAAAAGAAAAAAAAGAAGAATCAAAATGCAAAAAAATAACGAAAAAATAAAAAAATAAGAATAAAAAATAAAAAATGTTTACTTTGTATCTAGTAATCCGCGCTCCTCTGTAATCACGAACGGAGAAAGAAAAAAAAAGAAAAAAACAGAGAAATGAAAAATATTGGGTCTTTTACCTCAAGTAGACACCGCCTCCTTTGTATCGACAAACACAAAAGCGACCAGGGATTGATTCCCCGCACGCACCCCCATTTTTCCTCCTATTTTTTTCTATTCTTTGTATGTGCTAATAGGCCGGCCTGATTACTCTAGACGCTTCAGCAAGAGAACCACCCGTCTCGCTTAATGCGAGACATAGCACTCGCGCTAACCAAGTTACCTATATTTTATTTCTCTAACTCCCTGTTTCTAGATATTTGTGGTTTGGATTCTATATCAACCAGGTTCCACCATCCATTCTACCTATTGTGTATTGATCAATCACCATTTTTTACCACGGTGTATGGTGTATCCATTACGAGTATTCTCTTCATTAGTATAACTATCATACACGAAAGAACCATCATTAAGGGCATCTCCAACAATTCTTACCTCGTCGCTGGTAAAATGGTCCATTGTAGTTTTTTATGAGGTACTCCCTCCGTAAACTAATATAAGTACTCCCTCTATAAACTAATATAAGAGGAAGTAGAAAGTAATAAAGGAAGAGATAAAACAATGTTGTATGAACATTAACGAACGAACATGCACGAGAGAGAGAGAGAGAGAGAGAGAGCTCATCAGAGAGAGAGAGAGAGAGAGAGAGAGAGAGAGAGAGAGAGAGAGAGAGCGAGCTCATCTTCTCTCAACTCTCATTGACGATATTGTATATTGTTGGTTAATGGCATGTACATCTTACATAAAAACTAACAAACAAATTGTTGGAGATGCTCTAAGGCTATAAACCTTAATGCTTCACCAGAATACAAGCTATCAATAAGATCTCAAAATTTGGGATGGAAGAAACAAAAAGAGAGTTTGGACGGAAGTTTGTTGGTGATTCACTCTATTGGATCCTATATGCTTGTGAGTGTTGAATCTTCGTGATCGTTATAGCTAGAATAGTGGCGCAAAACATTTTAGATTTACTACGGTGGATAAATTGATGTGAGAGGAAAGATAATATTGAATTTCCTTCGTACCTTGAGAAAAGGTTGTTGAGAGGGTGCACTTGAGAAACTGGAAAATAGTAAAATCGCTTACGATTGTGCCCATGTCTTTTTCTTAAATATTTTTTATTGTTTTTCCTATGGATGAACACTTTTTCAAAGAAAGATGGCCGGGTATATGATCAACCAGGTAACTAATACCATTCACTATTTTGTTGATGTACTTAGGAAAAAATCTATTAGTCTAGTTGAATACTCAGCTTTACGGAATTTCTAGAATACCCATTTTAAGCCCTTTTTTGGCTTACTCTGAATACTCATACTCATAATACATTGCTGATTCAATTTCTTCCGCGGTATTTCTATCTTTTTCTGGGTTGACCATATGAGTACTTGGTTCTTTGATTAGAAGGTATATTAGAGAGTTAAAAATTGTGATTGTCCTCATTAAAGGTGTGGAATCAAATACACTAGCTTATTTCACAACCTTATACTAGCTAAGGATGAAATCCTTCAGTTGATTAAGTTTTTTTTCATAAAAGGGGATAACCTCGATGTCTGCCTAATATGATGCGCACAACCATTTCATTAAACAAAAATAAGTCCAAAGTCAGTAAGTACCGAATTTTTACAACAACATGCGACCAAACCAGTCAGAAACAAGATTACACAACTCATCAACATAATCTGCTACTAGCACGCTAGCCAAACTATTTGACCAAACCCTATGCGGCTCCACCCAAAGCGTATCCACACACTCCAGTGATGACCACATACGGATTGACTTTGTATCTCTAAAGACAAACTTGAAAATTTGGAATAGATGATATGTGAAAAGAACACTCATTCCGGCAATTCCAAATTTCCCAAAGGATGGCACAAACTCCCAAGTAGATTTTGCCCTTCAGATTATGGTGAATACCACCTAGCCAATTACCAAACAAATTTGGTATACTCGTTGGTGGTGATAAATTGAAAGAACATGCATTGTGTGCCAAATCAATGTAGTGAGCGGACATGATAGTAATAAATGATGAATTGTTTCCTCTTGATTACAATAACAACATTGTTTGCTACCCTGCCAATTACAGTTTGCAAGACTATCTTTGGTAAGAACTACCCTCTATGCAAGAAACTCATGAAAACTTTGATTTTAGAAGCAACTTTTGTTTTCCAGATGTGCATTATGCGAAACAAAGGTATAGAATTCCTAAGTTCTGTGTACATGGACTTCATGGTAATGAGACCATTGGTAGTCAACATCCACGGGAACATATCTGATAATTCGGTTAAATTGATCGACCTCAACATTCTAACTAAATTGGCGTTAAATGATCGACCTCCATGGGAACCATTGGTAGCCATTTGCTGAATCAATAGTTTTTTACGTTTTCATTACCCAACCCACCTTGATCCTTAGGCCCGCACAACATGACCCATTTAGCAAGCCTGTACTTTCGCTTCTGCACCTCGCATTGATAGAATTACCTAGACCAGTAAAAGTCTAGCCTTTTTAACACCCCTTTAGGCATCTTAAAAAAGGAGAGCATGAACATCGGTAGACTAGTATGAACCTCGTTGATGAGACTAAGTCATCCTCCATATGACAAAAGCTTATCATTCCAACTGCTGATCTTCTTCTCGAAGGAGTCTCCGGTTATTTTTGATTCCTTGTTTGTGAGCCTGCGATGGTGAATGGGAATTCCGAGATACAAAAATGGATGGGATCCCACCTCACAGCCAAACAATTGCCTTTTCAGCTGATTATAGGGATATCATCTCTCTATCTTACTGATTAGTATTTTCTTTAGGGGATATTTTTTTAATTTGATGTGCTTGCTCCACTTCCGGAACATAAACCGCCTACGTATTATGGTACTATATTCACTATTTTTTTTCAACTTTTGGAGTCAAGCTTTTCCAAGCTTTTTGTCTTTACAAGGGGTGTCTTATTTTTCATATATCCATGCAATGAAGTCAAGCCCTTCCTGGCCTGCTAGTGGTGATATTTTTTTATTGAAAATTAACCATCTCTTAGTCATCCAAGCAGATAATTTTTTTTAACCGAGGCAAAATCTTTGCCTTTTCTATTAATAAAGAATCCTGGATAATTGAAGGGAATTCAGGCCAGACCAACCACAAGCGGCTATTGTGGTTGTTGTTTTTGGGTTTCCTACTATATCACATTGTCACTGGTGTCCCCAATGGTTTTCCTGTTTCAAAAGCAGAGTTGTGATAACCTAACAAAATACTTGGATACAACATGAGCTCACCTACTCTTTCAAAGAGTACAAAGGGAAAATACACATTTATATATGTAAGTTTATTTTTCACATGTATATAACCATGGCCATCTCTAGGAGTTGGGAGATCAAGATACATGCGCACAAATAGTTGAGGCCGGAGTTATCCCCTCTTTAGAAAAGAATGAGCACAAATAGTTAGACAATCGCACCGGAGCAAGCATTTTTGTTGTTTGTAGGGATAAATAAACAAGAATATCTTGTTGAAGTAAATGTTGGGATTGTGCGGCATTGGGAAAGCATGTCTCACGATGTTGTGGAGGCTCCATATAGCTAATTCGAACCTCGGAGTCCATGGTCAACACGTCGCTTCTTCAACCGCTGCGTTGTGCGCGTGAAGCTCCCTTGTGACTCTCCTAGAGGTTGTTTGCTTTATGCTCCAGAGGAGGAAGATCTTTGAAAGGTTGGCTCAATATCTAGAGGATGCTTCTTGTTCAACGACCTACCCTTTTAACACGAACAAACGGCTGTGCTTCCTGAATGCACTACATAGCCATTACACCAGAGTGGGTCAAGTAAAGTTGTATGTATTCCGTATGAAAAAATGATAGCATATTGAGGTGGCATGCCTGTTGTTACTCAACTTATTTTGCTTTTCAACTCATATATATTATGGAGATCATTATCTCTGCCTGACATATATACTAACACCAAGTTGTCCCCGTGGAAGACATATAGTCAGCCATATCTTTCTGATGGTCATGTCTGTCCTGTGCAAGGGAAAGGGCATCTAACCAGAAAATCTTCAACCTTAACATTTTTTGTTTAGACTAGCACAAAAACAATTATCGCCTAAGTATTTTGCTGCCTAATCGTCTATTACATTGTACCAACATTGTTGGGGATATAGTTTGAAGAAATCCAGGCAACGATAACATGATTTATTTTCTTGAACATGGGTGCCATGAAACTTGGCAGTTCCATGTCCATGCATGCTAGTTTCTTCAGAAAATTTTATACCAATCTACATATCTGACAACAATTCATATCTCATCTGAACGACAAGGATTACCCACACCCAATACTAATAAAACCTTTAGGAACCCCTATTGAACTTTATAAGCCAGTGATCTATGTATGGGTAAAGCAATTCGGAGCCCGGGTACATGCAGCTTTGGAACCAGCAAACACAAACTTGAGAAGAATTTCATGGAGATGCAGGAGCAAGCAATGGTGCATCATGAAGATCAAAGTTTCTTCCTTGATTATTTTTATCATCATTCACCATGAATACACAAAAACCTGACTTTCTAGTATGCGTGTTAATTGTCTCTGAAGCGTCTGCAGAGAACTGTAGCACACATGCAGACATTGGGATACAACATTGCTCATGTCATGTTTTTTCACACACACTCTTCCATGTAAACAGTCTTTCCTCCATGAGAATTCAATGAAACCAAATGTATGAAATGTATGCAAGCCCTTGACATATCAAGAAGTCTACCTGTAATGCTACCTACCAAAATTAGATTCTGATGCAAGAAATAATTTTCTTATTTTTTTATTCTAGACCACAAATGGCTAATTTTTTTAAACCGAGGCAAAAGCTTTGTATTTTCTATTAATAAAGATGCCAGATTAATTAAATGAAACTGGGCAAAATCAAACTGCAAATGGCTCTTGCGGCTGTTGTTTTAATGCTCTCCAAAAGCAGGGTTGTAATAGCCTAAGAAATACTTGGATACAACATGAGCTCACCTACTCCTCCTTCAAACAGTACAAGGGGGAAATAGGTACTCATATCGATACATTTATTTTCACCTCTATATAACCATGGCAACCTCTAGCACCTCGATATTTTGGGTAGAAAGTGATCAACGCACACACACAAATAGATAATCGCATTGAAGCAAACAAATTTGTTATTTGTAGGGCCAAATGAAAAAAGAGGCAGGTTTGAAGTAAAAGTTGGGAATGAGCGGCATTGGGAAATAGTTTATCAAGTGGACATGGAGTCCCGGTGCAGCCATATAGAATCCAGGAGCCCGTGATGGACTTATCACACCTCCAGTACCGAGGGAACGTCCCTGGCCAGAAGCTCCCCTGCGACATTCCTGGATGTCCTTTGCTTGGCCTCTTTGAGGAAGATGGTAGCCTGGCTTAATGAGCCGGCAACATGATTAGCCCAGGCGCTTCATTTCAGACGCTTGGACGAGCTAGGGATGGAGCACGAAATGCAACAGAAGAATTAGCAATGTAGCCGATGCATCTGTGCAGATAGCTGCGAGCAACTAGCTCCAGTGCCCGTGCGTCCTTCTCTGACTACTGCAATATTTGAGTATACTTGATGAAGTCACAAAAGTGATGTATTGTACATGTAAACGCGTCTCATAGAGTATGCCTGAGTAAAGTGCCTCTATCATACTCGTATTATTTGAGTATACCTGATGACACAAAATTACAGAATTTTGTGTGTTTGTTAGTTTTTCGAATTACTGTTCATCATGGGTGCAATGCACCCATGTTTAGAAAAATCACACTCACAAAGAAAAACCTAGTGCATTTTAAATAAATTAGTTCTAGACCGCTACTTCTCTGGGTCATCTACATTCTCTGTCTCACATTATCATGAAACTTATTTCCTTTCGTGTGTGCCATCGATTGACATCAGAATTTAAATTTGCGAACAGTCGCCTCTTGCACCACCACCTGTCCACCTCTTCCTTTCAAACGGTGTACATGCTGTGTGGCAACTCTATTATTCGAACCACCACCAAATGACTAAACTTAATGAGCAAGCTTCCTCTATCTTGAGCCCATTTGTTTCGTCGTAGCCGCGTCATACTAACCTATGAGACTCGACTACATAGGTGCCACACAACTGCTTGTCCCTCAGCAGACCTTATTTGACGCTTCAGGCATCTGTTACTAGTGTTTTCGCAAACGGGTGCGTGAAACACCTCCGCGTTGGACCGGCCCATCTGACGTTTTTTTTCTATGTCTTAATTCACAAAAAGGCACTATTTGCAAATCGTATCGAACCCAGCGACCTCCCTCCAAAAGGTACATTGGTGCAACCACCACGCCAACAAGCCGAATCTAGTAACATTTAACTTTTCTCCTCTTTTATTTGTTCCTTTTTCTTTTTTCCTTTTCATTTTTTCTTTTTTCTTCTTCCTGGTTCGATGAATTTCTTGCAAATACGTGAACGTTTTCTTCAAATCGATGAACCTTTTCAAATTTGCTGAACTTTCTTTCAAATTAGTGAACATTTTTTTTCAAAATCAATGAACTTTTCTGAATATTGATGAAATGTTTTCCATATTCGATGAACTTTTTATCAAATAGAATGAAAACTTTTCAAATTTGATGAAATTTTATTAAACTCGGTGGACTTTTTTCAAATTTATCAAATTTTATAAATTTTCATTTTATTAAAAAAATTGTGAACTTTTTAAAATTTGTAAAGTTTTTTTTCAAAACCGGTGATTTTAAAAAAAAATGTTAAATTTTTTCAAAGTGGATGATTTTTTTAAATTGATGAACCTTTTCTATTTTTCACAAACCTTTTCTAATTTTTGAACTTTTTTCAGAATTCATGGTTTTTTGTGAATATTTTTCAAATAATTATTTGAGGTATATGATATATCTCTAGAAGAAGGGTTAAATAGATCTTGTTTTTGACAGTTGACAAGCTTGGCAACTCAATCTGGTGGTTGTCTAGTCCGATTACTCTTCGATCGGTGAAGAGAGTCCCTGACATGGCCCTCACATTGCCATTAGAGCATCTACAACCGGACTTCTCAAACCCGTCTCATACGCCTGGGCGAGCCACCCGGTCACTGTTTGGTCACGATTTTTGCCTCAGACGGGCCCCTCAAATGGCCCTCAAACTCCCGGGTTGACCGGCACCC
The DNA here is from genome assembly GCA_032464435.1 of Aegilops umbellulata. Classification (NCBI taxonomy): domain Eukaryota; kingdom Viridiplantae; phylum Streptophyta; class Magnoliopsida; order Poales; family Poaceae; genus Aegilops; species Aegilops umbellulata. The sequence goes on from CP136057.1 coordinate 55,763,335, forward strand.
CCCATATCCAGCCCAAATATGGAGCTTATATGGGGGCGCTGAGGCGCGCCCGGGCACGCCTGCCACGTTGGACTGACGAAGGGGTCCTGATACGTCCATTTTGCATCATGCTTTTATATTGATATTTATTGCACTATGGGCTGTTATTATACATTATATCACAATACTTATGCCTATTCTCTCTTATTTTATAAGGTTTACATGAAGAGGGAGAATACCGGCAACTGGAATTCTGGACTCGAAAAGGAGCAAATATTAGAGACCTATTCTGCACAACTCCAAAAGTCCTGAAACTTCACGGAGAATATTTTTGGAATATAGAAAAAATATTGGGCGAAGAAAGCACCAGAGGGGGGCCACCTGCCATCCACAAGGGTGGAGGGCGCGCCCTCCGGTCTTGTGGGCCCCCTGGCAGGCCCCGATGCCCATCTTCTGCTATATGGTGTGTTTTGACCTGGAAAAAATCAGAACGAAGCTTTCGGGACGAAGCGTCGCCGTCTCGAGGCGGAACTTGGGCAGAACCAATCTAGGGCTCCGACGGAGCTGTTCTACTGGGGAAACATCCCTCTGGGAGGGAGAAATCGGAGCCATCGTCATCACCAACGATCCTCTCATCGAGAGGGGGTCAATCTCCATCAATATATTCACCAACACCATCTCCTTTCAAACCCTAGTTCATCTCTTGTATCTGATCTTTGTCTCAAAACCTCAGATTGGTACTTGTGGGTTGCTAGTAGTGTTGATTACTCCTTGTAGTTGATGCTCGTTGGTTTATTCGGTGGAAGATCATATGTTCAGATCCTTCATGATAATTAATACTCCTCTGATTATGAACATGAATATGCTTTGTGAGTAGTTACGTTTGTTCCTGAGGACATGGGAGAAGTCTTGTGTTGGGGAACATAGTAATTTCAAAAAATTTCCTACGCACACGCAAGATCATGGTGATGCATAGCAACGAAAGGGGAGAGTGTTGTCTACGTACCCTCGTAGACCGAAGCGGAAGCGTTGACGCAACATAGAGGAAGTAGTCGTACGTCTTCCCGGTCCAACCGATCCAAGCACCGTTACTCCAGCACCTCCGAGTTCTTGACACACGTACAGCTCGATGACGCACCCCGGGCTCCGATCCAGCAAAGCTTCGGGGAGGAGTTCCGTCAGCACGACGGCGTGGTGAAGATCTTGATGCTCAACCGTCGCAGGGCTTCGCCTAAGCACCGCTACAATATGACCGAGGTGTAATATCGTGGAGGGGGGCACCGCACACGGCTAAGGAACGATCACGAAGATCAACTTGTGTGTTCTAGGGTGCCCCCCTGCCCCCGTATATAAAGGAGGGGGGGAGGTGCGGCCGGCCCCTTTGGGGTGCGCCTGGAGGAGTCCTACTCCCACCGGGAGTAGGACTCCCCCCCTCTTGCCTTGTTGGAGAAGGAAAGGGGGAAGGGGAAGAGGAAAGGGGGGCGCCGCCCCCCCTTCCTTGTCCTAGTCGGACTAGGGGGGAGGGGGCGCACGGCCTGCCCTGGCCGGCCCTCCTCTTCTCCCTTATGGCCCATGAAGGCCCAATAACCCCCGGGGGGGTTCCAGTAACCCCCCGGTACTCCAGTAAAATGCCGATTTCACCCGGAACGATTCCCATGTCCAAATATAGGCTTCCAATATATCAATCTTTATGTCTCGACCATTTCGAGACTCCTCGTCATGTCCGTGATCACATCCGGGACTCCGAACAACCTTCGGTACATCAAAATACATAAACTCATAATGAAACTGTCATCGTAACTTTAAGCGTGCGGACCCTACGGTTCGAAAACAATGTAGACATGACCGAGACACGTCTCCGGTCAATAACCAATAGCGGGACCTGGATGCCCATGTTGGCTCCTACATATTCTACGAAGATCTTTATCGGTCAGACCGCATAACAACATACGTTGTTCCCTTTGTCATCGGTATGTTACTTGCCCGAGATTCGATCGTCGGTATCCAATACCTAGTTCAATCTCGTTACCGGCAAGTCTCTTTACTCGTTTCCGTAATACATCATCTCACAACTAACACATTAGTTGTAATGCTTGCAACGCTTATGTGATGTGCATTACCGAGAGGGCCCAGAGATACCTCTCCGACAATCTGAGTGACAAATCCTAATCTCGAAATACGCCAACCCAACATGAACCTTTGGAGACACCTGTAGAGCTCCTTTATAATCACCCAGTTACGTTGTGATGTTTGGTAGCACACAAAGTGTTCCTCCGGTAAACGGGAGTTGCATAATCTCATAGTCATAGGAACATGTATAAGTCATGAAGAAAGCAATAGCAACATACTAAACGATCGGGTGCTAAGCTAATGAAATGGGTCATGTCAATCAGATCATTCAACTAATGATGTGATCCCGTTAATCAAATAACAACTCTTTGTCTATGGTCAGGAAACATAACCATCTTTGATTAACGAGCTAGTCAAGTAGAGGCATACTAGTGACACTCTGTTTGTCTATGTATTCACACATGTATTATGTTTCCGGTTAATACAATTCTAGCATGAATAATAAACATTTATCATGATATAAGGAAATAAATAATAACTTTATTATTGCCTCTAGGGCATATTTCCTTCATCTTGTTATAAGTAATCATGTGAATTTGGTATTCGTTCGATATTTTGATGAGATATATGTTGTCTTTCCTCTAGTGGTGTTATGTGAATGTCGACTACACGACACTTCACCATGATTTGGGCCTAGGGGAAGGCATTGGAAAGTAATAAGTAGATGATGGGTTGCTAGAGTGACAGAAGCTTAAACCCTAGTTTATGTGTTGCTTCGTAAGGGGTTGGTTTGGATCCATATGTTTCATGCTATGGTTAGATTTATCTTAATTCTTATTTCGTAGTTGCGGATGCTTGCGAGAGGGGTTAATCATAAGTGGGAGGCTTGTCCAAGGAAGGACAACACCCAAGCACTGGTCCACCCACATATCAAATTATCAAAGTAACGAACGCGAGTCATATGAGCATGATGAAAACTAACTTGACAACAATTCCCATGTATCCTCGGGAGCGCTTTGCTTTATATAAGAGTTCGTCTAGGCTTATCCTTTGCTACAAAAAGGATTGGGCCACCTTGCTGCACATTGTTTACTTCCATTACCTATTACCCGTTACGAATTATCTTATCACACAACTATCTGTTACCGATAATTTCAGTGCTTGTAGAGAATACCTTGCTGAAAACCGCTTGTCATTTCCTTTTGTTCCTCATTGGGTTCGACACTCTTACTTATAGAAAGGACTACGATAGATCCCCTATACTTGTGGATCATCAGGTCCCAGCCGGAAACGTCCTCAAACCCGGCGGTCCGAAGCTCGTCTCCTCCGTCGGACCGATGGTGCCGCGTGTCGCAGCTTCGGCGGGCCGCGTAGTGCATTGCCCGACTATTTAAGTCGATCGGCGACACCAAAACCCTACCATCCATCCACATTTTCCTCCTCCTATCCGCCATCGCCGCCACTTTACACTCCACCCGTCCGACTAGTAGCCACGCCCCCACACCACCGAGTAAGGAGCGGGCCCTTTTTGACGCGGGAGCGCCGGCTCGAGCTCCTTCTGCAAATCCGGGCTAGGCGTGAAGCCCAGATCGCCACGGGGCTACCTCCGGATGCAGTGGATCGGGAGGAAGAGGAGGAGGAGGACGACGAGGAGGAGGAGGGTGATACGTCTCCAACGTATTTATATTTTTTATTGTTCCATGCTATTATATTATCTATTTTGGATGTTTTATACACATTAATATGCTATTTTATATTATTTTGGGGACTAACCTATTAATCTAGAGCCCAGTGCCAGTTTATGTTTTTTCCTTGTTTTTGAGTTTCGCAGAAAAGGAATACCAAACGGAGTCCAAACGGAATAAAACCTTCGCGATGATTTTTCTTGGACCAGAAGACACTCAGGAGACTTGGAGATGAAGTCGGAGAAGCCACGAGGCGGCCACAAGGGTGGAGGGCACTCCCAGGGGGTAGGGCGCGCCCCCTATCTTGTGGGCCCCCGTGACTCCACTGACCTAATTCTTTCGCCTATATATTCACATATATTCTCAAACCACCAGAGGCATCCACAAAAACACTTCTTCACCGCTGCAACCTTCTGTACCCGTAAGATCCCATCTAGGGACCTTTTCTGGCACCCTGCTGGAGGGGGATTCGATCACGGAGGGCTTCTACATCAACTCTATTGCCTTTCCAATGAAGTGTCAGTAGTTTACCACAGACCTACGGGTCCATATATAGTTAGTAGCTAGATGGCTTCTTCTCTCTCTTTGATTCTCAATACCATGTTCTCCTCGATGTTCTTGAAGATCTATCCAATGTAATACTCTTTTGCAGTGTGTTTGTCGAGATTCGATGAATTATGGATTTATGATCAGCTTATCTATGAATATTATTTGAATCTTCCCTGAATTCTTTTATGCATGATTTGATATCTTTGTAATTCTCTTCGAACTATCGGTTTGGTTTGGCCAACTAGATTGGTTTTTCTTGCAATGGAAGAAGTGCTTAGCTTTGGGTTCAATCTTGCGGTGTCCTTTCTCAGTGATAGTAGGGCCAGCAAGGCACGTATTGTATTGTTGCCATCGAGGATAAAAAGATGGGGTTTTCATCATATTGCTTGAGTTAATTCCTCTACATCATATCATCTTACTTAATGCGTTACTCTGTTCTTCATGAACTTAATACTCTAGATGCAGGTAGGAGTCGGTTGATGTGTGGAGTCATAGTAGTAGATGCAAAATCGTTTCGGTCTACTTGACACGGACATGATGCCTATATTTCATAATCATTGCCTTAGATATCGTCATAACTTTGCGCTTTTCTATCAACTGCTTGATAGTAATTTGTTCACCCACCATATTATTTGCTATCATGAGAGAAGCCTCTAGTGAAACCTATGGCCCCCGGGTCTATTTTCCATCATATTAGTTTCCGATCTACTATTTTGCAATCTTTTACTTTCCGTTCTATAAACCAAAAATACAAAAAATATTTACTTTACCTTTTGTTTAGTTTCATCTATCTCTATCAGATCTTACTTTTGCAAGTAACCGTGAAGGGATTGACAACCCCTTTATCGTGTTGGGTGCAAGTTGTTTGATTGTTTGTGCAGGTATTAGGTGATCTGTGTGTGGTCTCCTACTGGATTGATACCTTGGTTCTCAAACTGAGGGAAATACTTATCTCTACTTTGCTGCATCACCCTTTCCTCTTCAAGGGAAAAATCAACGCAAACTCAAGAAGTAGCAGAGAGGGATGAGCCGGAGGAGGAGGATGTGGGGGATGCTGGCGATGGGGATCTGCAGGCGGAGCAGCAGGCCATCCTCGATTCCCTCTAGTCAAAGTCGGCTGCAAAGGCAAGACGCCGTCGCCGGCAGGAGATGGAGGCGCAAGAGGCCGCAGAAGAGGCGGAGATGTTCGCTTACATGGATGAGGTTGAGTAGGAGGAGGATGAGCCGGAGCCCTCCTACCCACCCGTCCAGCCGGTGCCCGACACCATCGCCGTGGTCATCGATGAAGAGTAGTTAGGGTAGTACGTAGATGTAGTACGTATGATTTCTTTTGCATGCTTTCTATGGATCAGGCAGTGGCGGAGCTTCTTGGGGGCCAACCTGGGCCATGCCCCCCAGCTCACAAGAAAACATCTATATATTCCTTTGTATTAGGCCTGTTTTTTCACTAAAAATTAGCTAACATGGTTATGTTGCTCCCCTCCAGCCCAAGCTCCCCTCCCAATAATTTCGGCTCAAGCTCCGCCACTGGATCTAGGGGATGAAATATGAGAGAGTCGGATGCAAAGGAGCTAATTTGAGGTGTGCCCGGCCAGTGTCTGCTGACGTGCCTGGACGCGTCCGCGGGGTTTGAAGGGCCGGATTTGTCAAGTCCGTCTGTAGATGCTCTTAATACCTACTACGACCCCTCCCTTCCCCACACCCGGACCATATGCAATCCTCCTCGACCATCCCTCTGTAGTATATATCAACACCGTTCTACGTAGGAGAGAACTAACCTACGTACGGTAACCCCTACTACATCTCTTCTCACATGCTCGTCGGCAACACTGCATGTACACCCCCCCAAAGAGACTACTTACGCAACTCCGAAGACTGAACCAGCCCTAGCAATGCGGCACCAAGAAGGCCTTGTGATGCATCACCAGAAGACAGGGATCGTTTGGCTCCGCCTCCTGCCGTGGCATGTGTGGATTGACAACGGATTTGCCAAAGATGTTTTTTTTCGTCGAACTTCTACAATGTGAATTTCATATCACTACAATAAATTTATATTTGTAGATGCGGTATACATAAATTTCACGAAAGTTCTATGTGAACTACTTCAAAATAATACTTAAGTGCCATCAAAGATTATATTTGTATTTAAAGGCCACTAATGTTTTAGAAAAACAAAGTACAATTTTTTAAGAGAAATAAAGCTGACTATTTAAAGGTCCTACTCTTAAGTGTCAGATTTAGAGTCATTACATTCGTTGCGTAGTCAAATTTAATGCCATGTTTTCGTGTAGGGTCAACTTAAGTCACACCTTTTGGGTCGAGATATTGTAGTGTTGACTCTAAATGGCATGGAGAGTTTGAAGAGTCAAGACTGATTCCACCTTTGTGAATACACCCATAATTGTCATATTACCTTCGATACGCCAACAATTAGGATCAGATATTCCTATTATCTCTTAGGAGGTGCCTTGCGAATGCTAAAAAGATAAACACTTGTCCTCGTCAACCCATGCGTGTCATATCTTGAGATCTCTCCTATAACTATTGTTACCTCCATTACATGAATACTTGGATGCGAAAAGAGCATGGTGCAAACATACATCTACTTAGATAGTCACATCAGAGCAAGCATTTTCTTTGTTTGAAGGGTCACATGAACAATAAAATTTGTACATTTCTGAAGTAGATGTTAAGTGGTAATGGGCGGCACCGGGAAGTAGTATCTTTGAGCGTTCGTTGAGATCCGGACAATCTTCCTTGCATATGCCAAACGTGTCATATAATCTTGATGCACTAGTAAAGTATTTGTTGTCTAACAAAAACTAGATATTTGTGGGCAACCCTCCCAGATATTTGAACACACATCTTCATATAACCTCATTTTTGTTGTCTTTTCTTTCATGGCCCACATGTGTAATTGCTAGCTTAATAATTTCCGTGGGAAGCTACATATACTCGCAATCGATGATGCAAGCTCCTAGGATATGCGGATTGGAGTTATAACATGTGAATGTTGACTACAACTTATAAACTAGTCTTGTATAATCGCATCATTATAATTCCCGTGCGTTGCAACGGAATGTAAATATTCTAGTATAGTGACTCGTGATTTACCTGCTTATATTAATACGGTTGTGTAAATAAATGTTTATCAAATCTTGGACGTGATTTACCTTATAGTTTGATGAGAAGTTAGTTTCCTTGATATGAAACGGGCATGCATGCACTTAATACAAAAGAATAGTCGGTTACTCTACAGATGAAAAGTGAAGAACACGATTACCCTTAAAAGTACATGCAGCGATTTGCTCTTAATTAGCTAGCCTTCTAAATAACTAAGCTCCCGAGGGTACAACTATTAGGAGCAAGCCGATTCGGTTTCTCACAACGATTTTGACTCGGTCCTCCCAACATGAACTGGGTTGATTCAGTTGCCCGTTTTGTCATCGGTGGGGAGCCATGGGCCTGGACTACCGGTAGGTTGCCCATGACCGAGAAAACTATCGTGCAGAAAAGGCCTACCTTCCACACCAAAACCCAACACGAAAAAAAGGAGTTGCAGCCCATTGTTTCCCTAGGCGCCAACATGCAAATAGAATATTCTCGAAAAAAACACGCAAATAGAAAACGGAAATGTTAACGCCCACACGTATGGGCGTTGACCATCTCGACCACACGCATTCATCACCGTCCAGTACTATATGCACGAATCTTGACACGATCTGGCTGATTTTCTGTGCCACGTAGGACAAGGCGTGTGTGTGGTGTGTGACATAGTTCGCCCACACATCCGTTTTACCACACGGAGGGGCCGGTGTGTGGGCGTTTAGCAGTTCATCCACACACCAGTTTTCAGTCACGCACAAGGGCTGGTGTGTGGGCATTTGCCATCTCGCCCACACGCCCGTCTCTTCTCCCACACGTAAGCTGCTAGTTGCCATGTGTTTTTGCAGCGCACATGGCAACTGCCTCTAGTGTGCTTTATAAGCAGGTGACAACTCTCTTTTTTTACCCGAGTTGCCATGTGTTTTTGCAGGGTACACGACAACTGCCTAGTGTGCACGTAAGCAGATGGCAACTGTCTTTTACCGAGTTGCCATGTGTTTTTGCATGGTACATGTCAACTGTCCCAACGTGCACGTACATGGCAACTGCCCTAACATGCACGTAAGCAGATGGCAACTCTTCCTTTTTACATGGCAACTGCCCTAGCATGCTTGTGAGCACATGGCAACTCTCTCAACTGCCTAGTGTTAGTATGTGGCAACTCCTAAAGTTATGAAATCATGGCAACTACATTAGATCAGACCATACATGGCAACTGCAGTTGAGCAACCATGGCAACTGCAGTTGTCCGACATGGCAACCGTAGTTCAGCGACATGGCAACTGCAGATAAACGAACATGGACGACGGTCTGGACCATGGCAACTGCGGGCGCGCGGTGGGCGTCACGCGTCGCATGCGGTACCAGAAGGGTACGAGGCCCGACATACGGGCGTGTGGGCGTTATCAACTTCGTCCACACGCACGCGTGTGAGAGGGTTCAGGTGGGAAAAAAAGATATGTGTGGGCATTAGTTGTTTTGCCCACACGTAGGTGTGTGGGCTGGTTGCTGTACATGCCACACGAGGCGTGTGGCACAACTACTCGATACACCACACGTGTGGCAGTTATTGGGACCCATAGAAAAACTCCCTGCAAAATCCCTGTGGCGCAACCGGTGCAACGAAGCACGCCCAGTCCTTTAATGGTAGTATGAAGGATTTTGGTGATACTTCTCTAGAGATTACTTGAAGTATCTCACCTACCTGTACTCGCTTATATCAGAAAGATCATACCCAACCAACCTATTCATTTTAAATGACTATTCATATTCTCATGTATACTCTCGTAGAGACAGGGGATGCACTTCTCGCCTGTATATAACTATCACGACCTCCGGCAGCTTGATACTTCAGTTCGAGCCAAGCATGGTGCACACACCTACAAGCAGTTCGACGGTCCTATAAGAGATAGCATTTTATCTGTTCGCACGTCCAGAGAAACAAAAAAACCTTCTACTAGACTGGTTGGAATTGAATATTGGGAATGAGCGGCAACAGGAGACAATCTGTTACGCACTCGCGATCTCCATCAGTCTCCACGCTACCAATTCACACTATAGAGTCCAATGAAGGATTCATCGTGAATGCTCGCCATAAAAAAGCTTGCTAATAACAGTCGCCTTTGCTGGACGATTGTGCAACAAAATAGCTGATGACAGTGCCATTCTTTCCGCATGCATGTAATAAAATCAATAGTCACACCGTCACACCAAATTGTAGCTTCCTGTATCTATTTGAAAACATATGTTTATATTATCAATACTGTTTATATATTGAACAACAGATCTTAGAGAGAAACTTCTGTATTCATGAATGGGCAAAATTTTGATTGGATATCGCGTAAGATGCATAGTGGGAGTAACCCAGCCTCCTTGGACTTTAGCGATTCCGGGCCGTCGGATCTGGCCCTTGATGCGTTCTCGTCCATCCGATCATGCCCCAGAAGGATCCCGTCCATCAGATCGAACTGTGAAACTGTAGATCGAAACAGAGTATCCACCGCGTGTAGTTTTGATCGCCCCCCGAGGGCATTCTTGGAATTTCGCTCTGAGGTAAAAGCCCTGCCGTCTCCTTCTCCTGTCGCAAACCTAGCCGCCGCATCGTTCCCCTCCAGCTCTCTCTCCCTCTCTCGACACTGCCCATCGTAGCACGCCGCCTACAGCCGCCGCCGCCGCCTACAGCCGCCGCCGCCGCCGTGCTCCTATCCACTTCTCCCCTTTCATCTCCTGTCGCCGAGATCGTTGCCGCCGTGCTGCTCTCCCGTCGAGCTCGCCCCTCGCCGTTGCTGGGAGGAGACGGTTGACCGTCTGATTGTATCGACGCCGACGAGTTCGGTGGGCACCGGGTCCTTCTACACCGTCACCGGCGCCGCCTGCTCGTGAGATCCCCACCATGGTGAGCTCCCCCACCCTCCCCTTCCCACCCCGCCCCTCCCCCCTACTCGCCCCTTTGCTTCACACGGTTTCGGCCCCTCTGACCTTGGATTTCCGATCTAAGCTACTGTTACCGCACGCGTGACGATGGTACTCTGTGGTGATGTAGGATCTGTGGTGATGTAGAAGGGCAGCAGGGCAGCAGCCTCAACGCCACATGTCTTCCTCCTCCTCTCCCCTTCTCTGCTTCATGTTCTATTACGTCAAACTTGAGCATGTAGGTACTATTTAGATGTGTAACTCTAGATTTATGTGGTAGAAATATGTTCTGAGAAGCTGCTCAGAGAATTTGCTTTATATACATACTAACCCTCTCCTAAATGATAAGTAGATGAGGCATGTGACTTATCTCTGTTATTTTCCAGACCAATAGTATTTTAGTCAGCTTCAGGGCATGTTGAATATGAGAGTTAATGAAGATGATCGTTCTTTCTGTTGAGAGTACACAATCTGACTCATTTTAAAATAGCACCTTATCTTTATGAAAACACTATTTATAGTATGCTCACCTAATGAATCTATTAAACAATCTAAATACCACTGGTTCACAGATTAGCTTGTGCCACCGTTGTTTTTTTACTTATCATGCTATTCTTATTTATGAGTCTGGCCTGTCACATTCTTCTTCCAAATATAGTATACCTATCTATAATACGAATACTGCATGTGCAGAACACATATATGTTGACTTCTCATGTATGTGATTACTTCTTTGGACACATCTGTATGCGTGGAGCCTCATTTCTGCAGTTCCTTGGCACAATGTGATACTCTGCATTGTTAAGTATACTTAAATTTGATTCTGTAGATAGGGTTGCTACTTTTATTCCGGTAAAGAAGAGGATGGTGTTTTGGTCCTGAGAAAATTCAAACCACCATCAATCTTTTGTCTAAATGAATTTCACAAAGAGAAGAGCAAGGGCGAACCAGGATTTATTGGCAGCATGATATTGTAATTGATGCGGTTCCAATATTTCCAGGATTCCACGAACCATTATGTGATTATTTCCAGTTTTGCAGTGGAGTGAGAACTAAATCTTTAGCGTGTTCCAACATTTAATGCATATGTATCTTGTGATTGTGGAAATAAAAACTTAATAACCTTTGACCGCAACTACCAAAGCTCAATGACAAATTGATAACATATCTTTTGTTGGATGGATGTGTTCTCCTTTATTTCACTAATATAACTGAGCTTCAGAGAAGGCCGTTTTATGCCATTTGATTTCCCTTTTCATTATGTAAAGGAGGAGATGATATTATATTATTGTTATTGGAGATGATATTATACATTTACCGCAACTACCAAAGCTCAATGACAAATTGATAACATATCTTTTGTTGGATGGATGTGTTCTCCTTTATTTCACTAATATAACTGAGCTTCAGAGAAGGCCGTTTTATGCCATTTGATTTCCCTTTTCATTATGTAAAGGAGGAGATGATATTAGATTATTGTTATTGGAGATGATATTATACATTATGAGTATAGAGTTGTTTCATTTCAAGTACAGAAGAAATTGAGTCTGTCTTGAATCTGTGTTTTGAATTGTTTAAATTTGTTGTCTTTTTGTATCTTCCACTCTTATTATACATTGTATCTTCCTTTTTCATGACCCAAAAATAGCTGAGAGCATGACATCATTTGTTTTCCATCCTAGGCTCTTTTCCAGGCCTGCTATTATTCTTTTTTGTCCTTCCTAAACTGTATCCTTTCGTTACCGTTCTCCTTTTCTTATGCAGGTAACCGCTGAGGATGTTTAAAAAGGACACCACCAATAGCAGAGCACTCTATTGCTGCAATTATATGCAGGTACAAAATCAATGCTAACTTTGGGGTCTCCCTTTATGGCCTTTCCTGTGATCATAAGAGCTACAAAGAGACACATTTGGTTTTAGGTATGTATGATTTGATGTATTTATATTTATCCAATGATGAAGCAGAATTGTCAGAAGCAAGCATAGTGGCCATATGATGAAGCCAATAAGTGTTTAGTAGAGACTCCAATCAATTCGATCTCTCCATGATCTTTACCGCATATGATATTTTCCTTCTGGGTATTTAACTTTGTCAAGTGCATGCTATGGTTCAGAACAAAATTCAGTTTCCAATTATAATTCAGTGATTTTCTTACCTTGTATTTTATTTTGCATAATTGTAGAAATTGCGGTGGCCATCCGCGGATCTACTGTCCCTGGTTTGCTTTGTCAAGGTATGATCTTTCATAATGTGTTGTATCTTGCAATATTATTTGATTTGTTCTTGCCATCATTTTTCAGTCTCTTGCAATATTATTTGATTTATTTCTCTCATAAACAGAGCACAAGTTGCCCCTTCTAATTGATCTATCTTGTATCTATATGGTGCAGTGGTGTGTTATGTAGAATATGTACGGTCCCATGTTTTGTTTTCTGCATTACTTTGTTGTTCTCTAAGCTCTACCAATAGTGAGACCAAATTATGTTCGGTATATTCCTTACATGCTAGATCCATGGATGTCCACCCCAATTTCTATAATTTTTTAATACAACAAACTACCATTTTTAATCATACACTACCTCCTCTGACCAAGATGGTCGTCGTCCCATCTTTGTGGTTTAGGAATATGCTCTTTTATTTTGCAAGCAGAAAATTGATTAAGGTTTGTGTGATCAAGTTTATGTGTTGCCTGCTATGCAGTGTCCCGGGCAAGAGGACCAAGTGTGGGCGGGTAGGTATCGGCAAGGCGGGCTGTCAGCAGGGTGTTGGAGTTGGTGGTAGTGGTGCACCTACGCCGTGTATGGATCAATACTGTAGGAGGTTCCATTGAGGCCCAGACTATCCAGGTAGTTCGTTATACTACTGACTTGGATACACTTTATTTATCAAGGATTTTTGTATATCATAATATCAAAGGCAAAAGGGTCTGTCTATGGATGCACTTCTTATGGTCATGTACAGTTCAGAGCCATTGTTATTCATCAAGAACATAATTTAACTAAAGCTCGTTAAAAAAATTCCCATAGAAATAATCACTTCGGATTGGTAGTGTCAAAAGGATGCAGAACATTTGTAATATTTCTTCCCATATTCATGAGACTTCCACTCTACTGTTGCATTACTCAAATTTAATTTCATTACATATGCGTGCATGTATCAGTTTTCATATTTAAAGTGATATATTTAAGAATTATGAGAAATTTTGCCAAATTTGCCAGGCACAAAACAGAGACATCTGAAAGCAGGACAGGCGTCACTCATGGAGGCAATTGAACCAAAGCTATGGCATCGTAGTTTTATCTCTATTGCCACTGCTGGCTTTTGCTCTCTTGTGTTCCTGCTCATGTTACTGAACTTAATGTTAGCTAATTAGCTTTTGTAATCATGTGACCGTGCTGAATTGGATGTTGCCTTGCTTCCGTGACGGGTTAGCTTTTATAATCTCATGACCATGTTGAACTTGATGATGTTACTCTTCTCGATAATTGGTTGTCCTGTTACATGTGCTAAACTTGCCTTCATACTAATGCATCATGTCGTTTGATCTTCCACGGCTTGACCATATCGTTAGGACCGGCACCCTCGCGCCAAGGCGCGTTGCCGATCTAGTGCGCTATGATTGTGCCCACCGTGTCCTCGTCCCTCATTCTACTATGTTATGCTTACGTTGGCATTATCACAGTTATTGCATGCAATTTGTGCTTCAATGTGTATAGCGAGACCTAAAGGTCTCATATCATATGGAAGTAGAAAACAGAATTATGAATGTAAGTCTGCTGATGCTTGCTGCTCTGGTTTCGCAGAATTTAGATACATTAAAACTGATCACCCTCCCAGTCCTCTCAGGCCATCAGCATTTTTAATCGTTGGATTGCCACTTTTAATCGTTTTCGGCTGTCAGATATTTTGTTAGTCCAACCTAAATCTCGTGTGCAGGCTGTGAGAGAAAGGAGAAGGGGATCCGGCTGCTGTGAATCCGGAGTGTTGCTGTGACCAAGTACAGCCACACAACTCACTAAATACTCCCTCCATTCACAAATATAAGATGTTTCTAACTTTTTTATTGAATTAGATGTATATAAACATGTTTAGAGTGTTTGTTCACTTATTTCAGTCCATATGTAGTCCATATTGAAATATCTAAAACATCTTGTATTTGAGAACGGAGGAAGTAGTGTTTTTGCAGTGTTTATGACTATTGTTATTTATACTAATTTTTCATTTTTTGTATTGATCAGGACAGAAAGGTTATTGTTGCGTTTTGGTTCAATATATGTATTATTTCTATTTTTATTTTCTATACAAATATGCAGGATTCAAGCATTGAGAGTATCAAGCACACCAATGGTTGGAAGAGCTAATCCATCCACTGAGAGCGCTGGGAAGCTTTCCACAGGCCCATTCACTAATGCAATTCCATCCTCTAATGGTATTGCTTATCTCCTTTACATATATGTAACTGAGGGAAAATATGACTTTGTAAGGATGTCATTTTACTGTATCTTGCTGAGAAGTTTTGTCAAGGATAATACAGTAGTCAGTGTCATGGAATGCCATTTGGCGTCATTTTCCTTCAATTGTCACCTTTTGGCACATTGCTTGTCATAAATGTCGGGTTTGTAGATTTATGATCCAATTTATGAGATGCTACAAAAATCTTGGTAGACATGAAACCAAGAGAATGGCTAATATCATCTAAAATAAGAGAGTGGCCAACATGACATGAAAATTATAGAAGATGACAATTACCAAAAATGATAAATATTTGGTTCGCCTACATGATGGTTCAGAAGTTCTTTCATTGAAAATAGAAAATTATTTATCCCAGATCTATATATTTGTAAAAGTTACTATCAATATATTGGAAAAATAGATGGGCGCAGCAATGCGCGCCAATCATGATCTAATAAGATATAAAAGAAGTGTCCGCCTGCATGCTTTGCGTTTCTGGTTGCTAATCCTGATATTAGCTGACCATGCTTGTTAGCCTTTGCTGCCTGACCTGCACTAGCATAGTTTTGCAAAAAAAATAGTGGAACATGATGGCTGATGTTACTTTGCTATTTCATTTTTAATAAAAAAGAAAAGTATATTTTTAGTCCCTCAATTGTTGGCAGCGTTTAGATTCATCCCTCAACTAGATTCATCCCTCAACTTCTAAACCGGACGAGTTGCACCCCAGCTACAATTACTGAAACCGGACAAGTTAAGTCCCTCTCCTGCCTGCAAGCGGCTTCATGACGACGTGACATGGTTTTCACCGGGTCTCTTTCCACGTGGCAATCCATGACGGATCTTCTTCTTCCTTCTCATTCTAACTCAGCTAGGCATTTCGCCGAGCTACTAGCGCGTGTCGAGCAACAAGAGAAGGACGTGGGAGTGGAGGCCTCCACCGAGGTGGCTTTGGTCCTTGGCGACGTTCACTAGGCCGCTGTGGCGCGTGTTGCTCGTCGCGGGTGGCGCGACACCGCGTCGAGCTCATGCCCTGGCCTCGGTCTCGCTTCCTCTCCAGTCTCTCTCCTCTGCTCTCACTCTTGCCACCCGGTCCAGAGCACGACAACGACCACCAGAAGCCAAGCACAGCGGCAGCAAAGCCGCTGAACCGCCGACCATACCTCCCTCTCCTGCCGCCACTGTGGGTCACGGTGATCAGGAGAGTGACCCCGATGACGGAGCTTGGTGTGTGGACAAGTGCAGCCAGTGGGCTGCCCAGTAGAGGCATGCATTGCTATTGCGAGCCCCGCTATTGCGGTCATCGCAGCTTCAAGGTTGAGTACTGAGAAGAAGCAGGAGGTCTGCTTCGAGCCCCAAGCTGGACTACCCAAACGCATCAATGGCGAGTGTGGGGACCATGGAAAGGCACATGCCTGGTTGGTGTAGAGGCGCCGCCGAGCTCATGCGGGAGCCCACGGCCGACGCACCAGCATGTGGGAATAGCCGAAGAGAGGAGGACGAACGGGAGGGGCTCGGTCGCCCAGTGGGACTCCGTCCCTGGACACAAGGCGCATGGTGGCGACCTGCCGGAGTATGAAGGTAGTATGATAGTCCATAATATCAATAGAGTAGTATCATAGATGATCTTATTTATAACCATGCATAACACAAAATAGTATAATATTTATTATGTTACGGTATCTAACTATATTACTCTAACCTTTTCTTTTAGTAACGGAATTTCGCCAAAGTAAAATATGGTGCAATAGCTATTATAAAAATATAGATAAATCCGAATGGTAAAAATGATGAATCACCCAATGGGAAGAGCAAATGACTTTGTTTAACTTTGACCGCTTACTAGAAAATAGCAGGCGCGGAAATAAAGGAATGAGCCAAATATCAATATATAATTGTTGAGCACTTACATCGGCTTAGAATATGAAAAATATCGGGTATTCACAAAGTTGGTAAAATGAATAAAATCTCCATAAAAGGTTTTATTCTCGATGATATAATAACCATGAGACGCAAGATTATAGACGGCGCTAATATCTTCACATATTAGAACGCGTGAAATGTCAACATAAAATCATCGCGGGCGGCGCTTATTTGCCAAATATTGAACCATGCAATATACATGGCATTATTTCATCGCCGCTAATAAAATATCGCGGCGACATAGGAAAAGAGACGCACGTCATTCCTAATGAAATATGGGTATGAGGGATATAACGCCACATAAAAAAAATACATTTTCCATGTATTTATATACGGCATGTCAACACTAAGAAAATAGTCCTCAATGTGACATTAATAGTTGATTAAGCCTAGCCCATTAAAATATGCTGGATGACGCCAAGGCCCATAGGTTAATGGTAAACGCTTTTTATCTGTAGTCTGAAGGAACGACAGCGTCAGACTGCTCGAACGCCATCGATTCCTTTGAAAGCTGACGCTCAAGATTTTCACGCGGTTTGTAAAAACAAAAAAATCCCCGAGCGGAAACCCTCGTGCAATCCCCTCCCCTGATCCCTCGCGACCCCATCATCCCTAATCGCTCGCATAACCCGAGCTATGCCTCGCTCGAGCCTCACGTCGCCAGATCCACTCCGCCGCCCATCTCCCATCGCGACTTCACCGGCCAACTACGCCCACCTCGCCAGGCGACCTCACCGGCCAGCTCGATCTACCTCACGTCTCCACCTCACCAGACAGCTTCCGCCCCTGTTCCTCCTTCAATCATCGTCGCTGAGCAGCAAGGCTGCCCCATAGACCTCTCCACCGGTGTGATCCCCAGGCAACGCTGCGCCATCCGGGCAGTATCAGGTCGAGCACCCCATCCGCCACTGCGTTTTGTCCTTTGCCAGGCTCCCTCGTCGATTCAATCGACTGCATCATGGGTTACACCGGCCGGCCGGAGAATAGGCATTTGGATTGCAAAAGTCAACCCTATTTGAAGCAACCCATCTCCAAATCAAAGGTATGTGCGCTTCGCCCATCGCCCCAGATTTGAGGATTTGTAATTTTTGCAACAGAATAATTTGTGTAATTCATCCAGCAGCCGGATTTATTATAATTGTTATTTATGTTTATTTGCCTGCCTAGTATTGTTATGAGACTTCATTTGTTTCAGCTTTTCTCCGCACTTCAAATCAATTTGAAAACTGTTATGATTTTTTTATTTCAATGCATCATGTATACATAGCTCGTCATGGCATCAAGCTTACTACTGCCAATGTCACCAACAGATGCTTCTAAATTGTTCCCTTTTTGATACGGTCGTCTAGGAAAATGCTTCCATGCCAATGTCACCAACAGATGCTTCTAATTGTTTCCTTTTTTATACGGTCGTCTAGGAAAATGTTTCCATGCCAATGTCAAACAGATGCATCCTCGTCATGGCATCAAGCTTACTACTGCCAATGTCATGTGTTGTATTATTGAGTCTCATATTTCATGCTTCCTACATTTTTTGTGGGATTCGTGCTTCCTACATTCTTGAGGTCATCAGTCAACAAATATATATTTTAGTCCTAATATATATTGCTTCCATACAACTAATTCCACCACAAAGCGAATCTATCACTTTATTCCTTGTAACACATTTTTCTCAGAAATGCTAACACATTACATTTCTTATGTTGTCAGGTGACACTCAACAATGACTAAAAAGGAGTCGTCCATGTTCTCCAAAAATCCATGCTTCCAAGTAATACCGCTTATATGCCCAGTGCATTATTTTCATGCTTCCTATTGATTGTGCTTCTACATTGTTATAGATATGCTTCTTCGGGTTATAGCGCATGCTTCAATTGGTGAATAGCAACCGGTTGGAAAGTAGCAAATTATTACTTGTTGTTAGCACCAAATCATTGATTTTGTGGTAGCCATGCCTCATACTTTTTTGATCTCTCAGTTCTCACATATGTTTCTATGCCAATTAGGAGGCGCCCGCAGATCAAGACTGGTTATGTCTACTTCGGAGAAGAAGAGTCAAGTTCACACACCGATTGCTATGACTGAGATGTTTGGGTTGTTGGCGTATATAGCCTCAAGAACCTTATAGTGTAGAAGATGAAGGTGCTCGGGCAGGGATACTGCAACTTCTACCCGCCGGCATCGTGGTTCACGCCTTTCATCACATGATGGCTATGTCACATTTGAATTAGTGGAAGTTGACGGATGGGAGTAATTTGATTTTGCCTATTGAAGCATACTCTGATTTGACAGTAGCAATTTTTTTTCTTTCATTGCAAACAAATCCCTAACTTGTACCCTATGAAACATGTGTAACTTTTATTAGAAATGTATTTATCTTTGATCGAAGCAAGATCATATTTTGTTGCTATAATTCTCTGGTCAATTTAAACAAGATGTGTGATGCTTCTCAAACATGTGGGTATAATTTTCTTTTTGATGGGAGGATGTTCCAAGCAATTCTCTTCATGATGGAAGCAAGACAGTGATGCTTCTGAAACGAAATATCATTCTACAAAGACGTAAAATTTGCAATACACCACAGAAGAAAACTTTATAATGAGTGGAAAATTTATTTTTTGCTGTAAAAGAAGCAAACATTAATTAATTCGTTGAGGAGAAAGAAGACAAGAAATAACAAAGGTGGAAGCATGAATTAATTACATGGGATGCAAATCTGAATAACATGAGAAGCATTGCTTCGTAAGGAATCTTTTTATATGTGTACATACTGTACTTCGTAGGGAATCTTGTTGCCTAAAATTTGTAAATTGTTTCCTAAAATCTGGAGCAATGCACGTAGTCAGGGATCCATACCCGTGATTTATGGAAGCAGTCCACGGCCGTGATTTATGGAAGCAGTCTCAGGGTCTCGTTTTAATGGTGGAAGCACTCAATTGGGAAACATATATCATCTCGCGCGGGGCCAAAACAGCAAATCGGACGCCCACCTCTCTTTTGATCCAACGGTGTAGGACTAGTCTGATAGATGCACAATATCAGTAGTCTGATGCTTAGCCCACATGAGCTAACCACGTCCGTAACTTGCCAGCCAAACCACACAGTTGGATAAATTAGTGATTAAACAAATAAATAAGGACTGATCTAGCGAGCGGCCGGCTGCTCGCTAGTCGTCCCGAGCGGCCGGTTCAAAACAGATAATTTTAGTCCATAATCCATGAAAGGTAATAATTTGTCCCTTCCAATTAATAAATCAATTCTAATTAGAAAAAATACCACGTACTGTACTACAAAAGCAAACATGTGAACAAATATGAACGCATTTATTTTGAGTTTTTAAATTTTTAAAAAGTCATAACTTTTAGATCGCACTTCGGAATTAAGATCCGTTTTCATCATTGGAACCCTCGCGACGTGCTCTTCAAAAATAGATCCCATATGGGGATGTTTCGACGAACTAGTCTTCCTGCCAACTAAATATCAATATGTGTGCAACTAGAATACATACCGCGCCAACTAAGCATATGCGCGTGCCAATAGTTCTTCTGCCAACTAAATATCAATGTGTGTGCAACTAAACTATATTGCCGCGTCAACTGAGTATATGTGTGTGCCAATAGTCCTGCCAATTAAACATCAATGAATGTGCAACCAGACTACATTGCCACGCCAACTGAGCATATATGTGTGTAACTAGTCCTGCCAACTAAATATCAATTTGTGTGCAACTAGACTACATTGTCACGTCAATTGCACATATGTATGTGCAACTAGTGTCCTGCCAACTAAACATCAATACATGTGCAACTAAACTAAATTACAAGCCAAGTGAGCATATGTGTGTGCAATCAGTGTCCTGCCAACTAAACATCAATGTGTGTGCAACTAGACCATGTTACATGCCAACTAAACATCAATGTGTGTGCAACTAGACCATGTTACATGCCAACTAAACATCAATGTGTATGCAACTAGACTACATTACAAGCTATGACAATTCATATGCGACTACACGAACCATATTGTGCAACTCTGTGGCCGTGCATGTGCCAAGTAGGACTACTATGTGTGCAATACAACTACTGTGGATGCAGCTCCAAAAAACTGGGTTTGAAAAAAAATTGCACCATGCAATACTAAAGTTGCACAAAGCAGTACTGAAGTTACACAATATAGCGCGAAAGTTGGCATCAAAAAAATTTCGTCGAAATATACTCATGCGAGATCTAGTTTCAAAGATCTCATCGTAAGGAATTCAACAGTGAAGACGGATCTGAATTCCGCCGCGCGGTTTGAAAGATACGACTTTTTAAAATTTTGAAAAATCAAAATAATTGTACGTGAAGCTGTTTCTTTCAAATCAGACTAACTAGTGTGAACTCATTAAATGCTGATAACGACATGCACTAGCAGACAAAAAAACAAATTCATGCATGGCTAGGAAGCCCGCTCGTTCTCGTCAATTAGTACGCGGCCACTTTTTAGATTTTAGGAATAAATAAAGAAGGAGGCAGCCCCACGCTCACACGATCTCACCCATGAACTAGAGAACGTGGGCGCGTCCCTCTGTTGATTTCCTCCGCTGCCCCCTCCTATAAATACCTCCAAAGGGCCTCCTCTTGGGCTCCCCTTTTCCTAATCGCTCCGCTGCGCTGCCGCACACTGCTAATCTCTTTTCCCCGGCCGGTCGTTGCTGCTCTGCTGCTACTTTCCCTACTTATATTCTTGATCTCTGGCCTCACGCTGCTGCTCTCATCCACATATACGCTGCTGCTGCAAGGCCTCCATCCGACCAGAAGGCTAAAGAAGGTAGACAAGGTGGGAATCATGATCCTCCTCTAATCTTCTTGCTCCTCCCTATATCTCTCATCATGTTCATCTTTCTTCTTGGTTATTATTGTGATACAAACCAAGGAGTATGCCCATGTGTCCTCATCTTGACATCTTGCCTTGGATGATCATCGCGATACGGGCCAAAGTGCAATTATGTTCAAGAAAGGAAAATTTATCCTTGGTTGATCATCGCGATACGAACCAAGGAGCATATCACACATATTTGTCATCTTGACATTCTGCCTTGGTTGATCATCGTGATACGAGCCAAAGAGCAGTTATGTTCAGGAGAGTAAATTTTTCCCTTGATTGGTCATTGTGATACAAGTCAAGGAGTATTCTCCATATATCTTCACCTTGATATTTTGCCTTGGCTGATCATTGTGATACGAGCCAAAGAGCACTTATATTTAAGAGAGGGAAATTTGTCCCTGGTTGATCAATGTGGTATAAATCAAGGAGCATCCTCCGCATAGCCCCATCTTGACATTTCGCCTTGGCTGATCATCATGATACAAGCCAAAGTGCGAATATGTTTACGAGTAGAAAAATACTCCTTGGTGGATCATCATGATACAAATCAAGGAGCATACAATATATAATTTCATCTTGTCATTTTTGCCTTGGTTGATCATTGTGATACGAGCCAAAGTGTGATTATGTCAAAGAGGATAAATTTCACTCCTTAGTTGATAATGGAGACCCAAACTAAGGAGGATATATTTTCCCTTCCATCGTAGATGAGAGAAACGCAAAGGTAAAGCTCGGGTCAAAACGAATATGAAACATACCCAAACTCTAGATGATCATCTACATAAAATCATAGAATAAATACGTGCCTACAAAAAATGCACTCTTCATTTGTTTGAGGTACACAAAACAAGACAATGTAAATTGTGCGTGTACCTTCAATCTAGAGCATGAAAATGTATAAATTGGATGCTGGCCAAATTTTGTTTAAAACCTCTTGTTGGTTACACTGCGGACATACATGCTATGCCACGTCAGTAGTAATACAAACAGGAAGATACAAATGTTATTTACATCTGTCATATAGATGATTAAATGAGCATACTCTAATGCATATAAAATGTGCTAAGTGAAATCCAACGTGTAGACATGAGATAATGAAAATACTAGTTGTCTCGGTCCACACTTAAATAAAATATGCCCATAAAAGAAAATGAATGTTAAGTTAAAAATATAATCCTACATATCTAAAATATGAAATCTAGAGCGTACAGACTCTATGCAACACGCATATACTGTCCACTGATGGTTAGAGTATATGCATGTGACCCATAAAAAAAGGATATTGCATCTAGCTCGCTTTAGTCCTAACAAAAATAGGCTGATTCGCTTAGTAGATGCTATCATCAAACATATCAAATCAAACAAGAT
The DNA here is from genome assembly GCA_032464435.1 of Aegilops umbellulata. Lineage (NCBI taxonomy): Eukaryota > Viridiplantae > Streptophyta > Magnoliopsida > Poales > Poaceae > Aegilops > Aegilops umbellulata. The sequence goes on from CP136057.1 coordinate 55,786,246, forward strand.
AACATATGTGATGGTTCTGATATTGGAACCCCTTTTCTTAAATTTCCATGCATGCGCAGAAGCTGACGTGGAGTAAATCATATGCCATCATCTCATGCATGGTCATATATGCATCAATAAAAGATGTAGCATGCATGTATTAAGTGGATACTCTGCTAGTCGACTCATCACTGTTAAAATGAAATGACATGAAAGTTGATTAAGATAGCTGCATGGTCATACTAGCATATGTTGGTTAGGTCGACTACACAAATTAGGTGTCCGATGCAAAAAGCACACATTGCACTTGTACTCTACGTACTAATCATAATAGTACAAGGGTAAAAATATAAATGAACAAGACACATGATAACTTGAAGAAGATCAAGAATGCTCCCCCAAGCACACCGGCAACGACAGCGAGGAGGAGCGATTTTTCTTTATCATTTTGTAGTAGTCATGTGTTGCAATTCTATGTAATAGGGTAGTTGGAATTCTTAATCAGGGGTTTTCTCTTCGAAGATGTAATTAACATAATTTTTATGTAAATGTAAGAGTTCTGGAAATATGTACCTGCAATGTTTGATCTCCATTTTATTTACGCATTTAAATTATTCACTCTGTATCAATGTCGTGGACGCGTGTTTTCACGCCCGCCATTTTCCCGTCATCAGCCACATCATTATGTTTGCTATTTCCGAGTGCATGATACCGGCTATGATACCCCCATTATGGCCAACCTTACAGATGAAAAGTGAATAACACGAATACCCATAAAAGTACATGCAGCGATTTGCTGTTAATTAGCTAGTCTTCTAAACCACTAAGCTCCCGAGGGTACAACTCCTAGGAGCAAGCCGATTCGGTTTCTCACAACGATTTTGACTCGGTCCTCCCAACATGAACTGGGTTGAGTCAGCTGGCCCGTTTTGGCAGCGGTGGGGAGCCATGGGCCTGGGCTGTCGGTGGGTTGAAAGGTAGGCTTTTTCTGCACAATAGTTTTCTCGGCCATGTTTCCACCCGAATTTCTTATTTGCCGCTCGTTGCGGCAAGTTGTCGGAGAAACGCACAGGCGAGCGGCCGATCAACGCGACTGGGCCGGCCCATTTGAGTAGATCGCATTGGCACTACACCTCCGGTATTGGGAACCTTCCAGAAGGTTCCCTGAACCGTTTTTTCTTTTTCTCCGGTGTTTTGTTTCTTTTTCACTTTTTCTTTGTGGTCGGGTTTTTCATTTTCATTTTTAATTTTCTTTTTTCTTTTTCCAGAAATGTTCAATATTCTAAAAAAAAGTTCAAATTTTGCACAATGTTTCTGTTTTCAAATTTTGTTCCTAAATCTAAAAATGTTCCTGTTTTGTGGTTTCAAAAAATGTTTTTTGGTTTCAAAGTTTTGTTCACAATTTCAAAAATTGTTCACAAATTCAAAAAATTCGTGGAGTTTCAAATAATGTTCGGGCTTACAAAATTTGTTCGGAATTTCAAACATGTTCCTGCTTTTTTTAAATTGTTCACAAATTCAAAATTCTTTTTTGGTTTCTAATTTTTGTTCATCTTTTTGAAAAATGTTTGAAATTCCAAATTTTGGTCATCTTTTTTAGAAATGTTTGGATGTTCAAATATTATTCGTTTCTTTTACAAAAATTGTTTCAAAATCTAAAACTAATAGAATTTTAAGTTGTGAAAACCTTTGCATGTTATGGTTTTTCACAAATTCAGAATTTTTTTATGATTTTCAAAAAATGTCCCTATATTGAAATTTTGTTCATAAATTTCATAAATATTCATGTTCTTGAAATTTTGTTTGCAAGTTCAAAAACTGTTTCGGAATATGAAAAAATGTTCAGATTTTTTTTATTTTTGTTCACAAATTAAAAAAAACTTGTTCGGGAATCTCAGAAAACGTGCAAGCTTTTCCAAATTGTTCTCATTTCCAAAATAAATCAGGATTTTCCGTTCGTCCTCATTCTATAAATTTTGTTGTGAATCTAAAATGTTGTCCCCGTTTCCAAAATTTGTTAACCAATTCAAAAAAAGTTCATGATTTCGAAGCATGTTCTGGAATTTTCAAAAATGTTCCCGTTTTCAAAAAGGTTTTGAATTTTTTTAAAACGTTCATGTTTTAAACAAATTGTATATAATTTCAAACTAAGTTCCACTTTTCTAGTTTTGTTCACAAATTCCAAAAATGTTCAGGAAGTTCAAACTTTGTTCATAGCTTCAAAATTTGATGAGAAATTTTTTAATTCGTTCGCGTGTGTTAAAAAATATTCCTAACTTAATTAAAGTGTTCTAAATTTGAAACATTGTTTGCAAGGTTTTAAATAATGTTCCGTTTACGCCACTAAATATAGTACTTTATAGTTAACTCTGCTAGTTTCATCAACAATGTTCAATATGTGGACTAGTTAGCTGGACTATTTCGCTAGCAGCAGGACTATAGTTCGAATCCGAGCTCGCTCGACTCATTGTTTTTACTCTTTTTTTGCCGGACAACTTGGTTTGTTCAACTCAAAATGGGCCGGGCGCGCCCTGTGCAAAGGGAGGTCTGTTTGCCGCATAATGCGGTGAATAGGAGCTCCCGTTTCCACCATCCAACACAATGCAGCCACCCCTCCTAAGACATCACCAACGCACGTGTGTGCCCATTAGCACCAGACACATAAGATCACTGATAGGAAAGGCCCACCAAAACCCAACACGAAAAAAAGGAATTGCAGCAGTCCATTGTTTCCCTGGGCGCCAACACACAAATAGAAAAACTCCCTGCAAAATCCCTATGGCACAACCGGTGCAACCAAGCACGCCCAGTCCTTCTAGTAAACATCAATGGTAGTATATGAAGGATTTTGGTGATACTTCTTTAGCGATTACATGCAGTATCTCACCTACTTGTATTCGCTGATATCAGAAGAACATACCCACCTACTCATTTTAAATGACTATTCATATTCTCATGTACGTATACTCTCGCAGAGACACGGGATGCACCTCTCGCCTGTATATAACTATCACGACCTCCGGCAGCTTGATACTTCAGTTCGAGCCGAGCATGATGCACACACCTACAAGCAGTTCGACGGTCCTGTAGGAGATAACATTTTCTCTGTTCGCGCATCCAGAGAAACAAGAAAACCTTCTACTAGGCTGGTTGGAATTGAATATTGGGAATGAGCGGCAACAGGAGACAATTGTTACACCCCTGCGCTCTCCTTCAGTCTCCAGGCTACCAATTCACACTACATGATCCAATGAAAGGATTCATCGTGAATGGTCGCCATAGAAAAGCTTGCTAAGAACAGTCGTCTTTGCTGGACGATTGTGCAACAAAGTAACCAATGGCAGTGACAATGTTCCGGCCTGCATTTAATAAACTATTTAAATCAATAGTCACACCAAATTGGAGCTTCCTTGTATTTATTTGAAAACACATGTTTATATTAATAATACTATTTAGATATTGAACAACAGATCTTAGAGAGAAACTTCTGCATTCATGAATGGTCGCCATAGAAAAGCTTGCTAAGAACAGTCGTCTTTGCTGGACGATTGTGCAACAGAGTAACCAATGGCAGTGACAATGTTCCGGCCTGCATTTAATAAACTATTTAAATCAATAGTCACACCAAATTGGAGCTTCCTTGTATTTATTTGAAAACACATGTTTATATTAATAATACTATTTAGATATTGAACAACAGATCTTAGAGAGAAACTTCTGCATTCATGAATGGGCAAACATTTGATTGGATATGCGCTCTCATTGTGCCCACCGTGTCCTCGTCCCTCATTCTACTATGTTATGCTTACTTTGGCATTATCACAGTTATTGCGTGCAATTTGTGCTTCAATGTGTATAGTGAGACCTAAAGGTCTCAGATCATATGGAAGTAGAAAACAGAATCATGAATGTAAGTCTGCTGATGCTCGCTGCTCTGGTTTCGCAGAATAATAAGATATAAAAGAAGTGTTCACCTGCCTGTTTTGCATTTCTGGTTGCTAATCCTGATATTAGCTGACCATGCTTTGTTAGCCTTTGCTGCCTGACCTGCATTACCAGAGTTTTGTAAAAAAAGTGGAGCCTGATGGCTTATGTTACTTTGCAATTTTGTTTTTAATAAAAGAGAAAAGTATATTTTTGGTCCCTTAATAGTTGGCAGTTTAGATTTGGTTCGTCAACTTCGAAATCGGATGAGTTGCACCTCCAGCTACTGAAAACGGACAAGTTAAGTCCCTCTCCTGCCTACAAGCAGTTTCACGATGACGTGGCATGATTTTGACCGGGTCTCTTTCCACGTGGCAATCCATGACGGATCTCCTTATTCCTTCTCGTTCTAACTTAGCTAAGCATTTCACCGAGCTACTAGCGCGCGTCGCGCGACAAGAGAAGGACGTCGGAGTGGAGGCCTCCACCGAGGTGGCTTTGGTCCTTGGCGACGTTTGCAAGGCCGCTCTGACGCGTGTTCCCCATCGTGCCGCCCACGACCCCGCGCCGAGTTCATGCCCTGGCCTCGGTCTCGCTTCCTCTCCTCTGCTCTCGCTCTCGCCACCCCATCCGGAGCGCGACAACGGCCACCAGAACTCCAGAAGCCAAGCACAACGGCAGCGAAGCCGCTGAACCACCGACCATACCTCCCTCTCCTGCCGCCACTGTGGGTGACGATGATCAGGAGAGTGACCCCGATGATGGAGCTTGGTGTGTGGACGAGTGCAGCCACTGGGCTGCCCAGTAGAGGCACGCGTTGCTATTGCGAGCCCCGCTGTTGCGGTCATTGCAGCCTCAAGGTTGAGTAATGAGAAGAAGCAGGAGGTTGTGTCGAGCCCCAAGCTGGACTACCCAAACGCATCAATGGCGAGTGTGGGACTGTGGGGACCATGGAAAGGCACATGCCCGGTTGGTGTAGAGGCGGCGCCGAGCTCATGCGGGAGCCAACGGCCGGCACACCAGCATGTGGGAGTGGCCCAAGGGAGGAGGACGAACGGGAGGGGCTCGGTCGCCCAGCGGGACTCCGTCGCTGGACACAGGGCACATGGCGGCGACCTGCCGGAGCAGAGATGCACGCAATTGGCGATGCTCGGTTCATCCGGGCGTCCTTTGGCAGGAACCGTTGGTGATAGCAGAGGCATGGGAGCATAGGGAGTGGCAGGATGCGGCTACCGTAGCAACTAGTGGCCCAGGAGCGCGGATAAGCAACGCACACCAACTGGTCGATGAAATGGCAGACTAAGGTAGGATGAAAAGGGGAGAAAGATGATCTGAGTAGGAGAGAGAGAGAGAGAAATTGTCAACTGGACTACATTGGTTCAGAACCATGTTGAATACCTCTTTGGCTGGGATGAATGAAAAAATTTGTCCAGTATTAAAAGTTGAGGGTGCAAGTTGCCCGGTTTTAGAATTGAAGGACAAAAATTGAGGGTGCAAGTTGTCCGGTTTTAAAATTGAAAGACCAAATTTAAACTTTGTCAAAAGTTGAGGGACGAGAAGTATACTTTTGTCTTAATAAAATGGAACATGATCATGATACTATCTTCATAGTCCATATTATCATAGAATAGTATCATAGATGACCTTATTTATGGTCGTGCATAACACAAAGTAGTATAGTATTTATTATGTTACGGTATCTATCTATGTTACTCTAACCTCCTCTGTCTTTTTTAATTCTCCGCCACATCATTATGTTTGCTATTTTCGAGTGCATGATACCGGCTATGATACCCCTATGACCAACCTTACGGATGGAAAATGAAGACACAAACAGCCTTAAAAGTACATGCAACGATTTGCTCTTAATTAATTAGTCTTCTAAACCACTAAGCTCCCGAGGGTACAACTCCTAGGAGCAAGCCGATTTAGTTTCTCACAACGATTTTGACTCGGTCCTCCCAACATGAACTGGGTTGAGTCAGCTGGCCCGTTTTGGCAGCGGTGGGGAGCCATGGGCCTGGGTTATCGGTGGGTTGGAAGGTAGGCTTTTTCTGCACAATAGTTTTCTCGGCCATGTTTTTGCCATCCAACACAATGCACCCACACCCCTCGTAAGACATCACCAACACACGTGTGAGCCCATTAGCACCAGACGCATAAGATCACTGATAGGAAAGGCCCACCAAAACCCAACACGAAAAAAAGGAATTGCAGTCCATTGTTTCCCTGGGCGCCAACACACAAATAGAAAAACTCCCTGCAAAATCCCTATGGCACAACCGGTGCAACCAAGCACGCCCAGTCCTTCTAGTAAACATCAATGGTAGTATATGAAGGATTTTGGTGATACTTCTCTAGCGATTACATGTAGTATCTCACCTACTTGTACTCGCTGATATCAGAAGAACATACCCAACCCCACCTACTCATTTCAAATGACTATTCATATTCTCATGTATACTTTTGCAGAGACAGGGGATGCACTTCTCGCCTGTATATAAATATCACGACCTCCGGCAGCTTGATACTTTAGTTCGAGTTGAGCATGGTGCACACACCTACAAGCAGTTTGACAGTCCTATAGGACATATAATTTTCTCTGTTCGCACGTCCAGAGAAACAAGAAACCTTCTACTAGACTGGTTGGACTTGAATATTGGGAATGAGTGGCAACAGGAGACACTCTGTTACACCCTTGCGTCCTCCTTTCACACGTCTGAACATGGGCTCTCTCAGCGATTTCGAATTTCTGGCCGTTGGATCTCTCCCTTGATGCGATTTGGGCCATCGGATCTGTCCCTGAGATGAGCTGGGCCGTTAGATATAATTCAAGTTCAAAGCAATGGACAGTAACTTTGTTTTTCCACTTCAAGATTTTAATCGTTTGTCACTGACTACTGGGGTCCGACACTCATGGGCCAGGCCTGTCAGCGGCTTGGGTGCGCAGACACCTGGTGTGGGTGGCTCGCAGTCAAATATATGTGCCACCGCCTGTAATTTTCGGACCCCGCTGAGGGCATTAGAGGGAATTCACTTCGTCACCCTTGCGTGGCGTGATGTGCGTGGGTCATTTTCCAGTGTAAAGGAGAAAAGGAGAGGAGGCACCCGATTGGGTGAAAACCCTAGCCGCCATCCCCATTGCGCCCCTCTCCTTCGCAGCCGTCGCCGCTCTCCCGTCCGGTTCTCCTCCCTCATTGCCGAGTTCGCCTCCGCCGCTGCTCTCTCCCGTCCATCTCGCGCCGCCACCCACCGACTCCTCCCCTGTACACGGCGAGCTCTATGAGTAAGGCTGGCAACTGGACATTGCCATACGAGGGTCATGCCGAGCACGGCGGCCTCTGGTTCGGCTTCTCGTCCGGTGGCCACCTCTGCGCGTGGGACGACCTGCATGTCGCCGCTGTCACCACAGACGCAGGGCCAAAGGCAACGGCCGTGTGCCGCCATCAGCGGGAGGAGCGACGGCCGCCGAGACGGCCGTCCACGTCGCCATTGTCGTCGTCATTCAGGTGCTCTTCCGCTCGCTCTCGCCCGCCTCCTCCTAGCCATCTGTGGTGTGCATGTTCTTGATCCATTTATCGTTTCACAGCTGGATCGGCAAGCGGTGACATGTTCGATGTGCGCATCAATTGCTGTCACCTTGGCCACCTGACGAAGATGGAAGACGGGGATGTGGTTATGGTTTGTTAATTTTGGCTAGGTTCTTTGTTGCTAATTGATGGCCGGTGGAATAGACACGATCTGTAGTTGCTGCTCCTCTAGGTTGTGTCGTTGGTGCTGGTTGGAGTGCTGCTCCTTCTCGTGCAGATCCTCCACCTCGTGCTCTCCTCCTCAAGTTGTCAGCCACCTTGTACTTGGTCTCTTTCGAACTGATGGGAAAGACAATATGTTTTACATAGCAATGGGTGCAAGAGCTGGTGAATGCCATATTAGGGTCCATTAATCATTGGAGAGTCGGGATAAAACTAAAAAAAATAATGCCTGAAGGTGACTGTACTACCTGTTTAGTGGAGTAAACAAGTTCAGGTTGCTCAAGCGCAGTAGTGAGGGATGGGTCTGCTTAAGTGTACTCAGGTTGATGATAGCTTGGTTTTTTGTTCTCCCAGTAAGGAACCACCCCCAGCCGTTGTCCCCGCGCTGCACTTGTGCTCTGTTTCAGCGTCCCAGGTCACACAGATCCATTCCCCTTATTCTGCACTTTTCGTCAGTCTAGTAACTTCTGATTTTGTACAATGAAGAATATACGAGGGTGCAAAGAGATTTATTTTTGTACAAGCTAACTTTAGCTGTTTTAAGTCATCGTAGAGTGATCCATTAATCTGTGTTAAAAACAGAGAGAGAGAGAGAGAGAGAGATGCCCTTAATTACTTTCTTGCAAGAATGACCTGAGTTTGGTTTCTAAACCCTCGAGTCTATTCAGATTGCCCATTTCTTACAAGACTAATTCAGCTAGACAGTGTAAATTTACCACAACAAATATAAGCTTTCTATACATTGATAACTAGGCTTAATTTGGTGCACTCGCTCAATTCTGAAATTGTTCATATTGATGTAGTGTACAAGTGGTCTTTCTTTCAGATATTATAGAAGTTGTGCAAACACCATATGTTGTTGCAGATATAGATAGATACCTCAAGAATACTGGAATGTTAATAGTATGGGAAAGGTAGAGCTCCTATTTTTTATTCTAGCTCCATGCCGTAGGTGAGGTAACCCTTTCTTCCCACATGTTCATGATAATCAAGTAACCTCCAGAATGAATTGTGATTCTGGTCAGTATCATTAAACATTGGTCATTTGCTTTATTTGTTAGTATTCTGTATGTCTTTCATTCCTCCTCATTTTTTTGAATGTATTGTCCTGTAAATGATCCACATGGTATAAATAACTGAAATGGATGTGCCAAACATCAAGAAATATCAGTAAACATCGGTTGCTTTTGGGTACGAATTTTGCTTTTGCTGGATTATCAGATTCCCTTTGGTGTTCATAATACTTAGTTGTATTCGGGTAGATTTTTTCATGGATATGGTGATACTTTGTGACATTCATCCTAATAATTTAAGAGTTCCCTCAGCCACTATATCCTAGCCCTAACACTTTCCAGTCATCCTCTTCTTTTGATCTAATCACCAGAATCTCTCAATTTTTTTTGTGTTGATTCTTATTTAGCAATTCCTATATGGTTATAAATATGTGCATTATCCTCTATAATCACTTCTCAGTTGTGTTAATAAATGATGCACTTAGTTCTTACTAATTTCAAAGATATTTTATGATGTGCATTTATCCTATGTAATCACTTCACAGTTGTGTTTCTCCAGCGCCCATCATAAAGCGTATGCATATAATCATATTGAAGTCTTGTCTTTATATACACCTCAACCTTCTTTAGATTGTTTAAAAGAAGTAGCATTCTTATTGATATAATCTTTGCATGTGCTCTTCACTATGTAGCATATGTTATTTTGCTAATTCCTAACATAGTATCTCCTTAAGCATCTGTAGCCGTCGCAAATATGCAGAGTGAAGGGTGGAATATGCTTATTACATTCCACGTAACTAGGGGATTTAAAAATGTCGGACAACAAAGTTAATGGGTTGTTAGGTGCATATTCGCTCTTTTTTTCATTTTCTTTTCTATTACAGAATATTACAGAATCATCTGTTGATACTTTTCTCCATTTTCTGTCATAAATCAGATGCAAGTATCTCATTGTTTTATATGGCAAAAATGTTACACATTTGGTTAAAGAAAACAAAATTAACATGTTTAGTTTACTTATGAACCTCATGGTCTATTAAGATTGTCAAATAACATTTTTGTGTGTGGTCATGGATGATGATGCCTTTCTTACACAGATGATTCGCCAATGATGATCAGTCAATGCCAGGAACCACTCACTTCGGCGCTAATGACTGCCCAACTGTCTATTATACCAGTAGCTACCAAGCCGTTTCAATGGTCTTCTGTTCGACCATTCACCTTTTGTAAGAATGCCTTACTCTGAGAATTGTGTGGCATCAAAACTGCTGGATTCCCTCTCAAACCTTGTGATGTCTTTGTATGAAAATAACATTCTTAAAGCATTCTGTATTGACCCTATGATTTGCTAATTGCACTTCTTGCTCAATTTGATCTCTCTACCACTGTAGCTGTTTCTGCTATATTATGTCCCTGCTCTTAGTATTGAACATAATGTACCTTGGTTAGATTTTGTTATCTTCTGACATTACTTTGTAGTGTTGAACTTGTGCCCTGTTGCTTTTGAACAAACTAAATACTTCTACTTTGACATGAGTATATCAATCAAGTTATTGTGCGGGTTAAACATGCTAAGCTGGCACACACGCTTAGTCACAAATGTTAGGACCCAGCAACGCACACGCTTAGTCACAAATGCTAGGACCTGGCAACGCGCGCCAAGGTGCGCTGCAGGTCTAGTTCACACTATAGGGTCCATTGGTAGGATTCCTCGTGAATGCTCGCCGTAAAAAAGCATGGTAGGATTCCTCGTCTTTGCTGGATGACTCTGCAACGAAATAACTGATGACAGTGCCACTCTTCTACCTTGCATTTAATAAACTATTAAAATCAATATTCATAACAAACTGGAGCTTTCCCCGCAAAAAAAAAACAAATTGGAGCTTCTTTGTATTTATTCGAAAACACATGTTTATATTAAAATACTACTCCCTCTGTTCCATAATATAAGAACGTTTTTGACACTACACTAGTGTAAAAAAACGTTTTTATATTATGGGACGAAGGGAGTATTTAGATATTGTACTACAGATCTTAGAGAAAAACTTCTGCATTCATGAATGGGCAAACATTTGATTGGATATGCGCTCTGATTATGCCCACCATGCCTTCGTCCTTGTTCTGCTTACGATGGCATTATCACAGTTATTGCATGCAATTTCTGCTTCAATGTGCATAGCGAGACCTAAAGGTCTCAGATCATACGGAATTACGAAACAGAGTCATGAATGTAAGTCTGCTGATGCTCGCTGCTCTGTTTTTATTTTTATTTTTGAGAAGTCGCTGCTCTGGTTTCACAGAATAAGATATAAAGAAGTGTTCACCTGCCTGCTTTGTGTTTCTGGTCGCTAATCCTGATATTAGCTGATCATGCTCGTTGGCCTTTGCTGCCTATTAGTTTTACTGCCTGAGCTGCATTAGCAGAGTTTTGTAAAAAAAAGAGTGGAGCCTGATGACTGATGTTACCTTGATGTTTCGTTTTTAATAAAATGGAACAGGGTTGTTGGCGTGTTGATCGAAAAACAAGTTTTCACCCTACATTGGACAATGGAACGAACACTATAAAATCAATAGTTCACAAGCTCATACCAAACATGCGGATAGACACAGTAGCTAAGAACAAACAAGGAATATCTTGTCAAAGTTAGGACAGCTTCTTGACATGTCACGAAATTTTGTTCTTGATTGTTTTTTTCTTTGTAGTATTTGCTATTTCATGGAAGAAACATGGCGTCCGCATCACCCAAAACCAAATGAGAAATCAGTTCAGGATGAAAACTGGATTGTATTAATAGTGGCGTTCCAATTTTGATGGGGAGTACAATATTGAGAAGTGGAATTTAACCAGAGTTTAGAGTAAACATGCTTGCTTATTCCATTCTAGACAAATACATATAGTTCATTGATTGTCATACATCTCAGTGAACATTTACAACTAATGGGGTGTTTGGCTAGCTTGTCGCTTGAAAATAAGCAACTATCGCATGATGTGGCAAAGTTATTATGTACGTGAAGTTGTTGTGAGCAGTGGAGCTATTTGACAATTGGTTGTCTAAACTGTGGATGTAGATTAAAATGTCTAGAATACTTTATGAGATGCCGAGAGTTCTACATTTGGCCTATTTTCAAGTTATCTATGTGAGTGTATTAAAATAGTATTATTTAGCTTGACAATATTATTCCAACTAGTTTAGTGGAAATGGTCCGGTTTACTAACAAAAAGATGACATATCCTTATGAGATAGACCGACATATAAACAAATTCTACCAACTTTTTAAAATTTGTAACACATTAATGATGCAACAAACAAAAATAGTATAGTAGTTGTTCGTACATCATCATCGCTTGTCCATACGTCTTGCCGATGTGTAAGGGGTGGCTCCTGGCACCGGCCTCTAGGACGAACCAGCAATTGTTGTTGCACACTGCTAGGGAGCAACCACTTGCTCCCTAGGGTATCCAACAGCCTCGTATTTTAGGTAAGGTTGTGTGGTCCCCATTCATCCCTGTCTATAAATGGCAGGTTTATGTACCTCCCCTCATTCAATAAACAAGAAACCAGAAAAGGACACACACACATGGGTTCTTTTAAAAAAACCAAAGGTGTTTCCCTCCTTCTCCAACTTTTATTAAAGCCAAGGCAAAACCACAACATTAACATTTCACAACTCTCGGCTACAGCTATCAGTAGATGCAATAGATTATTACAACACAAAACAATCTACAAAATAGGATAGGCATCTAAGAGCAACTCTAGCAGACCCCGCATCCGGCCGGCCCGCAAAATGCGTTTGTAGTTCAGAGGAAAGCGCTTTTGCGGGCTGGCTCGGACGACCGAAGATGCAGACCCCCCAAATGGACCCGTATAAAAGGATATTCGCGGAATATTTTTTTACGGGTCGGCTTTTGCGGGGTCTGTTCGGACACCGCCGCGTCGACCCGAAAACAGAGAACGCTCAATTCTCGCATTTGACATAAGTTCCCATAAATAAGTTCAAATTCAAACAACATAACACAGTTTGACGCGCAAATAAAAGCCAAGTTCAGTACGACAAACGCAAAAGAGGGCCTTGCAAAAGTTACGGCCATGTTCGGCATCATCTTGGTCGATCTTCACTCCGCGCCATCGAGTCCATCTTGAAGTTCATCGGCACCACCGAATCCACCTCCGGCGCTTGTCCCAACTCCCACACCGAAATTATCGACATTGCCACCATATGGAGCAAAGAAAACATCTCCGGAACTGTAACACGGACCGGCCGACGCGACCATTCTCCTCTTCAAGATTTCTCTCCTTGCTATATCATGCCATGTTTTGATGAGGTCGTCCATGTCATTGCGGTTCATTGACATGATCTTGTTCTCTTCGGCAGCAACAAGGACATGGATTTGTTTTCAGCGGTGCATGCTCTTCTCTCTTTGCGGAGCCCCTCTTCCTTGAGCAATTGCCACTTTTCTTGCTTCTCTTTTGCCTTCTTCTCGGCCAACTCTTTCTTGATCTCTAACGACTTCAACAACATCAACTCGTTTGATTGCACCATAGCATCAATCTTCTCCCTCAAGCTCGATGCTTCTTGCTCTCTCTTCATCTTCTCCTTAGTCTTCTTGTTGCCATCGGGCTTGTTCAAATTTCTTGGGCCATCATCATCCTCATCTTCATCCATGTTTGTAAGCGAGCCTCTCTTCTATGGGGATTCTTTGTCGATCAACTTCCACTTCTTGCACTTTTGGAGCAACTCCCAACAATGCTCTAGTTTGAAGAATTTGCCTTCCGAAACATCCATGTCTTTGTATCTATGTTGGGCAATCTTGTCCTACATAATGTGAACAAAGTGATGTAATCATTTCTCATGATGCAAATATGATTATGCACAACTTGAACAAAGGCAAAACAAACTCACATACTCGGATTCCACGGTCCCAGTTGGAGGTGCATTGCGTACTTGCTCCAAGCAAGCTACCCAACGGCTGGACATAGGCTTGATATTCTCCCAACGCCCTTGAAGCGACCGAAATGTGCGTGGAGTCCTCTTGGGATACTTTGCCATAATGCAGTAGTATTGCAATCCTTTGCCAATATCTCTTGGCGGTTTGAGAAGAACCCGTGCATGCATCAAGAGACACCGCACTCCATGCTTTGATCAAAGCTTGATCTTCCAAGATCGTGTAGTTCTTCGATCTTTGGCTTTTCCCAGTTTTTGTTTGCGATTGCTCATACGCTTCCGCTTCGATCTCCTCCAATTCATCCTCACAACCATGATCATCCATGCCGCCCTATGTTTCATTGTAGTTGAATGCGGTGAACGGGGCTTGATCAATGTCAACGGCATTGGTGTCCAACAAGTTCACGAACTCGATAGTTGCATTGTTTGAACCACGGTTGTATTAAACGATAACAAGTCACGAGCTATCGCAAAAAATGGCGAAAACTCTAGTTTCACGGGCTGAGCTCGGGTCGGCCTCCCAGCCCGTGAAACTAGAGTTTCGGGGAGAAGTTTTGCCGCGCCCCGCAAAAATTTTGCGGGCTGGGGCGGGATGCGGGGTTTGATCGGGCAGGTTTTCCCGCCCCGACCCGCACTTTGGCGGTTATTTTGCGGGCCGGGGCGGGATGCGGGGTCTTCTAGAGTTTCTCTAACAGGCACATTGCTAAGCAAATAGACCTATCAGGACACCACTACGAATAACCAGGCCAAGCAATCCTAAGAAGCTCCCCATGGTGATGATCAAGCAACCTTATGCATTGGAGGAGCAGTGTAGCATGAGCATCTGAACCAAGATCTTCCATTGTTTGACCAAAGAACCCCACTAAATCCAGGATGCACCGCAAGGCGCAAGCTTTGCCATTTTCGACCCTAGAAGACAAAATATTTTCAAAGCAGCCGTAAGCCCCACAAGTAGCAGAAGCGACCAAGTTAATCGCATCAAATTGATTTCTTTGCTTCCAAAAATGGTAAAGAGATATAAAAGAACATGGTACATGGATGTTAAAAATGTCATCAACTATAGCCCAAGTTCTCTCTCCAACAATACAATCAAAGAAAAGATGGTATATGGACTCAAGATCATTGCAAACACACATGTAGGATCAACCATAGAGCGGTTTTTAGTGAAATTATCTCTAGTTAAACTTTTATTATGCAAAATGAGCCAAATAAAGACATGAATGTTGGGGGCACCTTAATTTTCCAAATACAATCTTCTAAGTCAGAAGACACCCCCTCCCCCCCCCCAAATTAATAAGTTTGAGCATGTAGACATGTGTGTCACTATCAGATAAAAACTTGGTGCTTCTAACTAGTGACACCAGCTCATACCATAGATAAAGTGTATTCATCAACACATCTTCTGTAAGTAAGTTTTAGGTTATCACCATCCCAAACTTGAGCAACAGAGGCATCATGTTGTTGACAAATCTCAAAAAAGAACCCAAAATAGAGTTTTCAAAGAATAGACTCCTATGCAAATGTCATGCCAGAAGGCAATGTATTGGCCATTACCAGGTTCCATTTATAAAAACTCTTAGCAACAACAAAAGCCCAGGATATACTTTTCCAAAAAGGAGATCCCAGACCAGGTTGAGCCCAGAGAATATATTGGGTTTATCAGTATTATACTTGAAACAGAGCAACTTCTTCCAATCAGTAGGTCTATCATCAAAGAATCTTTTACTCCAAGAGGCAAGCATAGCCATGTTAAAATGCTAAGATTAGGGACCACACCCCACCAAATTATTTTCTCCTAGAAATAAGCTCCCAATTGGCCATATGGTACTTATGTTCATCTCCGAAGTTACCCTCGAAAAATTGAGACATCTGGGTGGTAATGGCTTCAATAGCCCATTTGGAACATTTCGTCATAGACATATGGTAGGTAGGAATGCTAGCAGTGCCAGTAGTGAGCAAAATGAGTTTGCGCTTGTAAGATAAATTCCTACCAAGCCAAGCATTCTTAATGATCATGTCTATGATGGGATGAATATCTTCGCTTGTGAGTTTTTAAAAATGCAATGGGCCTCCTAAGTATTCGAATGGGAAGGAACCAATCTGAAAACAAAAGATCTGAGCAAAGCAATTAACCAGCTCCTCATCCACATGTATAGTATGGAGATCACCCTTACGGAAATTGATTAATAATCCAGAAAGATTCTCAAAACAAGGCAAGATTCATTTTAAGTTCCTAGATGGTCCAAAGAGGCATCTGAGAAAAGGATTGTATCATCTGCATACTGCTGACAAACCACACCACCAAGAATGGCATCAGGAAGAAGAGTAGAGATCAAATAATGTTGAACAACCTTAGAAAGCATTTTAGTAAAGGCATCAGCAACCAGGTTGAAGAGCAAGGGAGAAAGGGGATCACCTTGCTTAAGCCCTTTCCCCCAGTAAAATGAGTCCCATTAGTGTCATTAATTCTCACACAGAAGGAAATTTTAAATAAGGTAGTACAGATGCACCCAATCTATTATTTTTACCAAAACCTCTGGAGGTTAGCATCTCCACAAGGAAATCCCAGCTTACCCTGTCATAGGCTTTTTCATAATCAAGTTCTAAAATCAGACCACTGATACCGGTTCTTTGGGTTTCATGTATGACCTCATGAGCCATGACCACTCTTTCCAAGATAAACCTCCCTTTAGTAAAAGTGGTTTGCTTAGGAGACTTGAGTCTCCCACAAAGATGAGAAGCTCTAGTAGTCATGGCCTTAGTAAAGATCTTAACAACACAATTACTTAAACTAATTGGATGAAATCTTTTCATCTCTTTAGCAATGGGCTCCTTAGGGATAAGGATAATAATAGCAAAGTTGAGGCGGTAGACATCTAACACCCCAGCTTCAAAATCCTTGACAAGTGCTACTTGTGATAGACGTTAGGATTTCCCCGAAGGGGAAGGGTGATGTAGTATAGTAGCAGATAGTATTTTCCTCGGTTAAGAACCAAGGTTTATCGAACCAATATGGGACACCATCCGAAGCTAGACACATACATCCGCCGCCCAATTTTTTTCTTAAAGTCCACATACATCCGCACTCTCAAAATAACCACATATCTAGTTTCAGTTTAGCTAAAAAATATTTAAATGTTCAAATGCAGTAGTATTTCTAATTTAAATATTACACTCCAACAATATTGCCCCCCTTAACCGCCCACAGATGCTCAATCGGAACTTTCTTCAGTTGCTCGATGCCGAATTTGTCGATGCATTTGAACAAACTCATCAAATGTGGCAGGATTTTGGCCTGGAAGTTTGATACGATCATCCTTGTTCTCAAATTGAAGACCAACGGCAACATCCTCACCCTCATTCTCCATGATCATGTTATGCATGATGACACAACATGTCATAACCTCCCACAAGGTCTCTGGATCCCATTGTTTAGCAGTTCCACGTGCCTACAGAACTCCAAATGCTCTTTCAACATTCTTTCTAGCAGCTTCTTGTTTTTCGGGTAAAGTGAGAATTATTTGGCCAATTGGGTCAAAGATGGACTTGACAAAGTTAGCCCACAGAAGGTAGATACCGTCAACCATATAGTATACCTTGTTATATTCATGCCCATTGACAGTATAGTGGCAAGGAGGAGCTTTCCCTTCAGTCAGCCTGGCAAACAATGGTGATCGCTGCTACACATTGATGTCATTGTCAGACCCGGGCATTCCAAAGAAAGCATGCCAAATCCAAAGATCCTGTTATGCAACTGCTTCAAGAATGATGGTGGGGTTCTTAATATGACCATAATATTGCCCTTGTAGAGCTTTTGGACAGTTCTTCCATCTCCAGTGCATGCAGTCAAGAAATCCGAGCAAACCTGGCCACCCTCTTACTTCAGACATTGCCAAGATCCTCACGGTGTCTGCTATAGTTGGTTATCTCACGTACCGAGGTCTAAACATCGAGACCATGATAGTAGCAAATCTTACAATGGCATCTCCACATGTACTCTCACACATTCGTAGGTATTCATCCTGAATCAACGCTTGTCCAATATGCAAGTATCTGCAATGCAGCCGTGCACTTCTGGTAAGAAGAGAACCCAATCCTTCCCATGACACCCTTCTTCAAGATGAATTAGTCATCAAAGGAACGAAAGCCATGGTAGATACGATCGAAGACATTTTTTCGCCTCCGAAAGCGTCTGCGAAAATTGTAAGAGAATTGGGCATTGGGGCAAAGTTTGGTTCATCAGCATCAATTGGCTGCATGTCATATTGAGTTTGTGCACTCGATGATCCTTGGGTGATCCCCTGAAATTGAGAACATGTTCTTCCAGGCACTCCGCGTCTGCAAGGACTATCTGCATCATCGTCGTCTCATCGTTGTAGTCGTTCTCGTCGGATGAGCCATTAGATGACTCAGTATAGTGCTCGTATATGTACTCCATATCTGAATCCATTGCTTCAAAGAAGAAGGGATAAAAAATTAGCACCGGCATTTCACCAAACATTTGCCGGGCAGGGTGAGTACCGTAGGGGCGGATGGCACCGATGCGGCGGGCAGAGGAGAGGCGTGGAAAGGCGGCGAAGGACAAGCGATGTGGATCGATGGATGTGACGGAGTCATTGAGTTCTGGCAAGGGTGTGTCAAGGCAGCCAGGGTGGTGGAGCAGCGACAAAGGCACGAGAGAAAACAGATGCAAAGAAAGATGAGAGCATGGACGTGCGGGGGCCGGGAGGAGTTTTGGTGGGGTTTTGGGTGGGCCGGGGGTGTCGGAGTCTTATGTGGCTGTTTTCCGGACTCCCACAAAGCTTCCACAGTTTATTTCGTGTTTGTGGAAAAAATCACGCCCGGACCGATGGACGGACCAATATGGGCCCGCGTTGGATGACTAAACATGTCAGGACTGCACGGTCCGGACGGTTGCGGGCGGTTTAAGAGCGCTTTGGAGATGCCTTTATAGGACCAACGTTTGTACTAAAACATGGAAATGAATAGTTTGTTTTAGGCCACCGAGTGGCCTTGGCAACATGGTCTGATCATGGGTCCATGTTCACTTGCGAACAAAATGCAACACCGTTGTTTCCTTTTTGTCATGATTTTAGTCTAGCAGATGCAAATGTGTGTTCAGGCAACAAAACTAGGCACGTCAGCAATTACATTGCATCATCGACCAGATATGTTCATAGGCCTCTCAAATCTCAATTACCGTTCAATTGCTTCAAGTAACTCCATGTATATATCGTACTTGCCATTTTAATTTGCTCCCTTCATAATGTATACGACACATCCACAGACACAAAATGTTCAATCAGAGGCAGCAATTTTAATTACATGTTACCTAAATTATTTCTGTAGATTTACCTTTATTTGAAATGTGCATGTACGCTTTAGATGTTAGCACAATTGTGTTCCTTTAAGCAAGAAAGTTTATTTTGGATTACTTCTTTAGAGTTACATGTGGTGTCTCGCGTACTTTCATATACTCATTAATGCGAGAAGATAGCGTCCACCTACTGATTGTAAATTGATATTATGTATTCACCAACCAATGGACATGACCTACTTCATTCAAAGAAGGGAAAAACAATGTGTGTCATGCACACCATTTGTTCTCATATACAACTTCGTTGCCTACTTGCCTCCATCATAAGGATACCTGGATACAACAAGAGCACTATTGAAGCTACATATGTGAGCGCGCCTACTCCTCGTGGGTGCGAAGAGAGCTTAGTGTACCTCTACGTATAGTTAGACAATCACGTCAGAGAACACATTTTTCTTATTCGAACGACCATATGAACTAGAAACCTTATGCATTCATAGGCTGACTTGGATTAGATGTCGGAAATGAGTGGCACCAGGAAAAAGTCTGTTTGAATCTACATGATGCAACAGATGAAATATCAAAATCCTGCAATCCATGGTCAACTCGTCACATAAGGCAACCATCCCCCCTGCATTTTGTGCAATACCTTCTTGTCATGGATTCACTAGCAATGAATGTCTTGTAGCATTGAGGACGGTGTGTACCAAGAACGATCAGTACTCTCACTCTGCAACGATCCAATGCCATTGGTATAAGCATTGAAATATAGAATTATTTCTAGCTACATTTGTAAGAAAAGATAATTATGATCTATTCCCTTCGCAAAGAAATATAAGAGCGTTTAGATCACTATGCTCTTATATTTATTTATGGAGGGAGTAGTATCAAATAGAATTTGTGGTTTTAGACATATGCTCACATACACATGTTTCTTAAAAGGGGACTACCCGGCCTCTGCATCACATGATGAACACAACCATTTTATTAAATATAGATAAAGTCCAAGTCACGGAGCAGCAAAAAATAGTACAATAACAAAGAAAACACGGCCACACCTGGCTGAACCCGAGATTACATAGCCCATCTAGCCAAATTGGTTGAATAAACCCCATGAAACCGTTTCCAGCCAGCTGCACCCAAAGACCATAAGCGCCTGCGCGTCCACATGTTGTAGTGTTGACCGCATACGATTTGAAGTTGTAGCCCACTACATGATCTGTTAAAAACACAGTCATTCCGGTAATTCCATATTGCCCAGAGAAGGACACAAACTACCGCACGGATTTGACCCTTCAATATGATGAATACCACCCAACCAGTTTCCAAACAAATTTGAAATACTCGTTGGTGATGCTAAATTGTATGTAACATGAATTGTGTGCCAAATCAAGGCACTAAACGGACATAATAAAAATATACGGTGAATTGTCTCCTCGTGGTCGCAAGAACAAAACTTTTTGCTACTATGCCAGTTATGTTTAGCAAGGTTATCTTTGGTAAGAACTATCTCCCTCTACAAAAACCACATGAAAACTTTGATCATGGAAGGAACCTTTGTTTTCTAGATATATTTTATGTAAAAAAATAGGACAAGAATCCATAAGATCCACATACATAGACTTTATAGTGAAAATGACATTAGTGGTTTACCTCCACGGGAATGAATCCGACATGTGTGTTTTAGATTAATCAACATCAATCTAGAAACCAAATGGATCCACTTAGTCCATTTATCACCCAGTAAAGTCCTGCGAAATTGGATGTTCAAAGGACTAGCCCCAAGAAAGGAAGCCACTAGATCCGCTTTTCTATACAGAATATTATATAAGATCGAATATTGTAGAGCTAATGGAGTGTCATCCAACTAAGTATCTTCTTACAAGCTCGTCGATTGGCCATCACCAACATTAAAGGAACCTCGTATAAAAAAAGGCAGGCTTAGCATCTACTTGGAATAATGTTTTGGAGTTCATGTATTTTTTGTGCGACAATTCTTGCAAAACACCTTCCTCATTAAGTAGCTTGTACAACCATTTGCTGAGTAAGCACTTGTTTTTTACTTAGAGGTTCTCAATGACCAACCCACCTTGATTGTTAGGCCTACAGAAACGTCTCATTTAGCAAGTCTGAACTTCCGCTTCTGCTCATGCATTGCCAAAAGAATCTAGATCGATAAAAGTCTAGCCTTTTCATCACCCCTTTAGGTATCTCAAAAAGGATAGCATGAACATTGGTGGACTAGTAAAAGCATCTACAGCCGGACTTGACAAATCTGGCCCCTCAAACGCCCGCGGACACACCTAGGCACGCCCGCGGGCGCATCCGGACGGGCCCTCATATTTCCGTCCTGGCATGCACATATCTCAAATCTGGACTCTCAAATCTATGCAAATACATGCACGTCGATCATACAAGACAATATCGCACGTAAATAGCAAATGTTGGTACGAAGCATAGATAGCGTTTACATAAAATTTATTTTAAGTGCCAAACTTAAGCATTGTCTCCTTGGTTGCCGTTGTGGGTCCACATGTGCTCCACAAGATCATTGAGTAGTTGCGTGTGCACCTACTAATCTCAAAGATTGTGATGCATGTGCAAAAAGTTCATCAGCTGAGCCGCATCTTGATCTTTCGGGATTTCAACTTCTTCTCCAGGTGCTTCGAAATCATGGGTTTGGGCTACACCATCACCCTCATCCTCGACAATCATATTGTGCAGAATAACACAACATGTCATCAGCTGCCACAAAGTTTCTGATTCCCACATCATTGTAGCGCTCCGAACAATTCCCCAACGAGCTTGAAGCACACCAAATGCCCTCTTCACTTCCTAGCCGCTTCCTGCATTGTTGCAAAGTCGCTCTGTTTATTGCCACGCGGCTCCGATATGGTCTTCACAAACGCCGCCCACTTAGGATAGATACCATCGGCAAGATAGTACCCCATGTTGTAGTCTTGGCCGTTGACGGTGTAGTTGCACGATGGTGATTCCCCTGTGCAAAGCCTCCTGAACATCGGAGATCGTTGAAGCACGTTGATGTCGTTGTGAGAACCCGACATTCCAAAGAAAGCATGCCATATCCATAAGTCATGTGATGCCACTGCTTCTAGTATGATGGTGGCCTCTCTGGTTTGACCTTGATGCATTCCCCGCGGAACTTTAGGGCAGTTCTTCCATTTCCAATGCATGCAATCAATTGATTCGAGTACTCCTAGAAAACCCCTTGCCTCTCCAATAGCCAACAACTTCTCCGTGTCCTGCGCATTTGGTTCTCTCAGATACTCAGGTCCAAACACCTCCACCACGGCACGGGCAGTCTTCAAGCACGTGCTCTCCCCCATCCTGACCATCTCACCAACGGCATCTGCAGCAGTACCAAGTGCAGGCATGCATCCTCAGAGCAGCCGTGCACTTCTGCTTGGCCGAGAAAGAGAGTTGGCCGCAGCAATCCCTTGTGAGCTTGAAGTAGTCGTCGTGTGACTCCACTCCCTCCACAATGCGCAAAAACAATGGTTTCTGCATGAGAAAACGGCGACCAAACCATGGATCATCCGGGAAAGTAGGTTTGGGAGCAAAGTAGTCCTTGTGCAGTAGCTTTGCTTCGGACACCCTGTCCCGATTGATCACTCTTCTCCCTTTGATTGAGCCCTTGAAGTTGAGAATATACTCCACTTGCCGGTCCATTTTCTCTTGCATGCTCATGAGCATAATCATGTCCACTTCTTCGTCCGAATCCGACGAATCGAAGAACTCACCTTGAATCATTTGGTCAAGCTCCGTCGGTCCATAATCCTCGTCTGATGAAGCATCAGAATCCATTGTTTTACCTAACAAAATCACAAAAAATCTGGTCGGACAATGTGTCGAACACATCAAGCGCATGGCGGAGCAAGAGAGTTACCGTACATACCACGGTGACGTCCGGGCCTGCGACGAGGACGGGAGGGCTCTTCCGGAACTGGCGGCGGAGAGCCTGGGAACGGCTTCGGAACGGGCGCGGCGGCGGAGCGCGAGGCAGACGGCGCAGAGGAGGAAGAAGAGAGGAGATAACAAATGGATCCGGCTAGTCTTCGGGGTGGATTTGGTGCAATTTGGGGGGTGGGGTGGGGTTGTCCAGTCCGACGTGGCGGCCTGGCGGGCGTGCCCCGGCGCCCCCATATCCGCCCCATATTTGGCCTAGATATGGGATGTGCTGGTCAGCCCAGGGCGTTTGAGGACCGTTTAAGGAGCCCGTCTGGAGCAAAAAATCATGACCGGACAGTGACCGGGCAGCCCACCCGGGCGTATGAGGCGGGTTTGAGGCGCCGGGCTGTAGATGCTCTAAGGGCAACGTTGATGAGGGTAAGTTATCCCCCATATGACAACTTCCAACAGTTGAGCTTCTTTTTGAAGTGGTCTTCAATAATTGTCCATTTTTTGTTGGTTAGCTTGCGTTGATGAATAGGAATCCTGGGGTACGTGAACGGTACGGATCCCTCTTCACAGCCAACAGTTGTCTGTACATACTCTCCTCCTCATTGGCCTTACCAAATTTGAAGAGTCCGCCTTGTGGAAATTAATTTTAAGACACAAAATAAGGCCACCAACCTGACAACGCTCCTTAGCCCTTGCTATGATAATAGCCAACATATCTGCCACAGTGTTAAATAAGATTGGCGACATGGGATCCCCTTGCCTCAATCCCTGAAGTGTTTGGAAATAATGACCGATGTCATCATTGACCTTAACCCCAACACTCTCACCCAGAATGTAAGAAGCCACTTGCTTCCACCATTCAGGCGCAAAATGCGAAGGGCTTGTTGAAGAAAACATCACTTTACTTTGTTGTAGGCCTTTTCAAAGTCCACCTTAAAGATTACTCCATCGAGTTTCTTAGTGTGAAGCTCATGGACCATCTCATGAAGGACAACCACTCCCTCAAAAATATTGCACCAGACATAAAGGCAATCCGCGTGTGGCGCACGACCATATGAGCAATAGGAGACAATCTTTTAATGCTCACCCTTGTGAAGATTTTAAAACTGGCGTTGAACAGGAAGATTGGTCAAAATTGCTTAATCCGCACCGCATCCACTTTCTTTGGTAAAAGAGTGATAATTCCAAAATTGAGACAAAATATTGAAAGATCATCATTATATAAGTCCTCAAACATTGGAAGAAGATCAACCTTAATGATCCCTGAACATGTCTGATAGAACTCAGCGACGATAGTTTTCTTAAGGATAAGTGAGCTATTAGAGTTACTCTATGTTCATCTTTGAACTACTTTTTCTATACTTTAGCAACTAAAAAGGTGTACTTTAGGCTTCAAGTGATTAAACCAGTGGCGGGCCTAGAAACTAAGTACTAGGGGTGCTAAACATCATCCTTTTCGAGTAGTTCTGCTAAAGTCATTTTAGTTTATCCTTTCTATTAAGGTACGATGAAATTTCAAGCCACACGAACTTGTTTTAAAAAGAGAGGAAATCCAATAATGTAATGGCATCTATAGCCAGACCTCTTAAACCCGCCTCATATGCTCAGGTGGGCCGCCCGGTCACTGCTCAATCACGTTTTTTTGACCTAGACGGGTTCCCTCAAACGTTCGGGCTGACCGGCAGCCCCCATATCCAGCCCAAATATTGCACAAATATGGGGGCGCCCGGGCGCACCCGAGCATGCCCGCCACGTCGGTCTGACGACGGGGTCCCACATGGAAACGGCCCGGAAACTCGGCGGTCCGACGGACGCCGCATCCGTCGTCACGGTGTGAACACCGCGTGGCACCGCTCCGGCTCGCCGCCCCAGACCAAATCCAGCTATTTAAGCCGGCCGATGTCCCGCAACCCTAACCCATCCGCCTCCCCATCTCCGCGCTGCCTGTTCGAGCCCATCCACCTACTCCCTCTCCCGCTCCGGCACTGCCCGTCCGAGCCCATCCACCTACTCCCTCTCCCGCTCTGTCGCTTTGGCCACGGTCGGACGCTCCGCCCACGCTCCGGCACTCCGTCATGGTCCGGAGCAAGATCACCTACTACGGCATGCTAACGCCAGAGCGCCGCTACGAGATCCAGCAGGAGATCCGGTTGAGGCAAGCTGCGCGCTGCCCGCATCGCTGCCAGGATGCCTCCAGACTCGCTGGAGTCGGAGGAGGAGGAGGAGCAACTAGGGGAAGAAGAGGAGGAGGAGATGGCTCCGACGAAGGTGGAGGAGGCGGAGGAGCCGGATCAGCAGGTGGCGGCCTTCAACATGGAGCAGGTGGAGGCAGAGTTGACCGTCCCCCAGTCCAACAAGATGGTCGAGCAGCAGGCCATCCTAGAGTCCATCCAGGATGAGGCCTATGTGGAGGCCAACCGGGCGTTCCTCCGGCGGAGTCCGTCGCGCCGCCGAACTCGACCCGAAGGTCGAGGCGGAGAAGGCCGGAGCGGAGCAGCCGGAGCTGCAGCTGCGGCCCATGCTGCCGGAGCCGGACACGGAGATCGTCGTGATCTCCAGCGCGGAGTCGTTAGGATCGACGTAGTACGTAGGTTCTACTTTCTTTTGCATGTGTTTGTATGGATATAAGAATTGTGTATGAGATGTCCGGATGCAACAAGTGAAATTTGAGACGTGCCCGATCACTGCTCGCAGACGCGCCCAGGCATTTAAGGGGTTATATTTGTCATACCTGGCTGTGGATGCTCTAAGTTGTTAGTCGTACTGAGTTCGTACAAGATTCATGGTATGCATAGCATTGCTCTTTTGTAGGGGGGGGGGGGGTTTCCGCCCCTGGATTATACTGCATTTAGAATGGAACTCCGGTGCATGGTGCCATGGTCCAAAGTGCACGTTTACATATTTAGGTACCTCAGTACCTGACTATAGTTGAGAAAGCACACATGACTCAGAAAAAAAGAAGGCAAACATTTCTTTGCCGAGGAGGATGCGACCGGTAAGAGTGACTAGTACACAAAGCAAACATCGAAACTACTCTACACATGATATTCACACGCCCGATGTGTAGACGACAGGTAATCAAACGATTATGCTGCAGCTTGATCTTGTCATGGACGGTTTGATGACCTGTGTCGTCCAAGAGTCGGCCAAGAAATGTCGTCTGCCTAGCAACGCTCAGCAAACATTCGGCCCTGGAGCTACAGCTGGCCGGGATCGGCCGTCGCCGCCTCACAACCAGGCGACACGACAGGCAGGTCGCCGTCTCCGGCGGTGGCTCGTACGTAGGCCACGGAAGGCCGCCATCGACCGATCGACGAAGAGAGAGACGTGGTCGCCGTCGCCGCCGAGCCGAGGAAGCATCCATCCATCCATCGTCCTTGACATGCCACACCTTTGTCGTTCACGAAACATCCATCTTTGACCGCCATTACTATACGCTCCTGACGACTGTTCCCGCTGACCCAACGGCTTGCTTCTTCCCCTGGTCCTCTGTGCTCAGCTGCTCGTCCATTCTTGCGTCGCAGTGCAGCAGATCGGGGTACGACCTGCTCCTCCCCTCCTTCCCGCCGCCGCGTTGACGCACGGCACACCCACCGCCGGTCCGATCGCCGGCCCCCTCGCCGTTGCAAACACACGTGCGTGCGTGCGCACAGCGACTCCCACCTTCCCGACAGAGCAAGCGGCAAGCAGAGGAGAAACCCACCAAGTCAGAGGCACGGCCGGGTCGCCGTCGCACTAACCCCCGCCCGGGTCAAACCCCGCCCCTCTACACCGCGGACGCGTCTCCGTCTCTCCCTTCCCTTTTGCTCGCGCTGCTCCGCTCGGCCCGGCTCGCGTCCGCCACGCACGCAAGCCACCGCCGATGGGCACGCCGCAGCGCCCGCGCCCGCGGCAGCTGGCGCGCACCAACGCGATGCGGAACTCCTCCTACACCGCGGACACCGGCGCCGACGGGGACGACGACCTCACGGCCTATGGCCGCATCCAGCTCAGCGTCGACCGCGCGGCCCGCGCCTCCCCTGGCGCCGGGGCCAGGTACGCGTCGCAGACCAGCTTCCGCATCCACGGCGGCCGCGGGGGCGGGGAGGAGGTCGCCGAGCTCTTCCGCCAGCTCGGCCTCTCCGGCCCCGAGGACTTCGCCATCCCGCCGGCCGTCTACGCCGCCGCCAACGCCGCCCGCCGCCGCGCCTCGCTCGAGGAGTCGTCCCCTGCGGCGTCGCCGTCGAAGGTTCCTGAAATTTCGGGGCGCGACGTCATCGTCGCCTCTAGGCTGCAGCCGGCCGGCGACGGGGAGGAAGCTGGGTTAGCCACCGAATCGGTCCAATCGGAGACTATACAAGTTTCAGCAAAGGCATATCAACGTCCATGGGCTGAATCCAAAGCCATATTGGTCGGATCAGAGAGAGTGGAAACCTCTACACGAGAGGCCACTGCTGTGTCTGAGCCGGAGAATGCAGGTGAAGAGAAGGGGGGTGACAAATTGGCCAAAGTGGAAACACTACGAGAGGAGAGGACAAGAGAGGTGGTTGTGGAGGCCACAAGGGAGAAGGCCACTGGTGCCCTGGCTCTCGTTGTTGCAGAGTCCAATTCATGTGACATTGAGCATTTGGTCTCGCCGTCGCCGAATAGGCGGTTTAGGAGGACCATCACATCCTGGATCAAGGGAGAGCATATCGGGAGCGGATCGTTCGGGTCAGTCTACGAGGCGATCAGCGAGTAAGTTTGTCACATTCCTACTTCGTCAAGATTACACATTTCACTTCATCATGTTCTGCATAAAAAATTTACTGACCAATTTTAACACTCCTCTTACAGTGATGGGTTTTTCTTTGCTGTCAAGGAGGTGTCATTACTTGACCAAGGAATCAATGCAAAACAGCGCATCGTCCAGCTTGAGCACGTAAGTTGTGTGTTATGCACGCTTGAGCAATTATTTCGCTCAGACCGCTTTTTCAAACATTATGTTTGTTATCACTGCCTTGGTTATACGGCCAACTGAGTTGTGAATCATTTGGTTTCAGGAGGTATCCCTCTTGAGTCGTTTGGAGCATGACAATATTGTTCAGTATTATGGAACGGACAAGGTAGTTTTCTAATAACTTATGGCTCGTAAAATAATTACAGAATAGTGATTATTACCCATGTGTACTTTTTATTACTTTCTGTTATTTTCCTTTGTGGGAATTGCATAATTTGAGATTTAGCCCATGTAGAGATTTTTCTCAGCTAGACTTTTCTTTCCTGCTTTTGAATTTCATGCTTTCTCTGAGTAAATTATATTTGTCTGATATGAACTGCTAATTCTACATCTTTACACTAAATCTGGTGGGATGGATGTTCTGCAGGAAGATGGAAAATTGTATATTTTTCTTGAACTTGTGACACAAGGCTCTTTGGCAGCTTTATATCAAAAATATTGTTTACAAGATTCTCAAGTATCAGCATATACAAGGCAGATTTTGAATGGTTTGAACTATCTACATCAGCGAAATGTGCTGCACAGGTGAGTACTAAAACGCGTTGTTTGGTATATATTTTCTGTATTATATTTCTCGGTTGTCATTGAGAGCCTGTTCATTGCTGGATCACCAGGGACATTAAATGTGCAAATATCCTAGTTGATGCAAATGGTTTGGTCAAATTGGCAGATTTTGGCCTCGCGAAGGAGGTATTACTTACTCTATTAAACATGATGTTTATTAGTTTATCACTGTACTCCATTTTGTGCTGACTCTTTTCTAATCCGCCATTTTGCAGATGTCAATTTTGAGCCAAGCAAGATCTAGCAAGGGAACTGTCTTCTGGATGGCCCCTGAGGTTAGTTTATGCGGTTGAGCTATGGTGCCATCACATTGGTCCTGCTTTTTCTTGAAACAAAGGCATCATGTTGTTCTTATACTCACATTCAGAGTGTGTGTACAGTTGGACTTGAGCATATTTGTGTCTAGTCTATGATGATCATTTTGACCTTTCTACCTGCTATTAGATCATCTCGGTGACCTGAATGGTTCAGAATACGAGTCCATGGTCCATGCAGAGAACAGATTACGTATATCTTGGTAGTACAGTGAATCCTTGTCTGTTTAGGTAGCTTCGTAACTTGAAATTTGTAAGTAGCATACTTGATGAGTTTAGAGTTTAAAACTCCACACAGTGAGTTGTAACTGACAAATGGTTTAGAGTTAAGCACTGTAAGATAGAGTGTGACTCTAAATACTTGTAATTTTGTAACATTAATAAAAGCTTGTTACTCTTGTTTGCCATGAAAGGTTATTGGATTAAGTTTGGTCCATCAAATTTTAAGCTATATTTTATTGCTGTACCAACTGTGTATGTCTTGTGATGGTATGCTCTTATTCAGGTTGCTAAGGCTAAGCCACATGGACCTCCAGCAGATATATGGAGTCTTGGCTGCACAGTTTTGGAGATGCTGACCGGCAAAGTTCCATACCCTGATATGGAATGGGTGCGTATTCTGTTACCTTAGTTTTCTGGAACAGCATCTAGTTTTAGATACTGCAAGACATGTAATTTAAATGCGCTGGTATACTGGAGCTGCATACTAAGCTAAATTTTAAAAATGGAATGATCAAGGGCTATCTTCCTAGGGGGAGGGGACTATGAATTCCATGATATTTGTATGCGCAAGTATCATAATGCATAGTGGGCACCCCCAAAAAATCTGCCGCTATATTGCTGTTTTCTATTTTGATGTACTCCCTCTGTAAAGACTAAAGAAATATAAGAGCGTTTAGATGACTACTTTAGTGATTTAAACACTCTCATATTTGTTTACGGAGGGAGTACTTATTAGGGAAATCAGAAATGCATAGATACAAGTAGCGAGCCCATTCCCTGTATTTGGATCTTGTGATTTTCTTAATACCAGAGTTGTGTATAGTTACTGTCTGTGATTCAATCTTCTCTCCTGCCATGTAGACACATGCTTTGCTCAAAATTGGTAGGGGAATACCACCAAAAATCCCCAATACGTTATCAGAAGATGCCCGGGATTTCATAGCAAAGTGTGTTCAAGCAAACCAAAAGGACCGGCCATCTGCTGCTCAGCTGTTGGAGCACCCTTTTGTGAAGAGACCACTGCAACATTAAGGCGTGCGATGTGCATATTGCTAACACATTTGCTTGTACATAAGCTGGTAAGTCTTTCGTCCTTTTCCTCATCAAGAAATGTGGGTGCTTTCATCTCTTCTAAGGTCTAACTTACTCGTTAAAAGATTGAGTTGGTTTCACTGCAAACATAATGACTTGTCTCCATCGCTATGTATAGGTTTTAATTTCGCATGTGGAAAGGTGTGGGTGATACTGAAGAGTGAAGATGATCCTACAGCCCAAAAGTGTTCCTTGTTCACGCTCCCGCTTTAATTGTTTCCCGGAGATTTCAACATTGAGATAGCTAGCTTCCAACATGAGGAGCACCTATCGGCATTCAGTTGAAAGGTAGCTCTGCAATACGAGTGAGATTTGTTTCTCATGGAGCCCGTAGCCTAGTCTGGGAGTGTGGAATGACAGATGTGCAGTGTGGAGTGCTAAGTGCTCACACAACAGTTCACTTTCCGACCGCGTTTACATACCTGTACAGTTCACATTCTGTTGCCAATGCAAACTGATCGTATTGTCCATGTTGTTGACTACTCCCTCCGTTCCAAAATAAGTGCCGCATGCCGTGGTTTTAGTTCAAAATAAGTGCCGTGTGTCGTGGTTTTAGTTCAAATTGGAACGGAGGGAGTATTTGACTGTGACCTTGCTCCATACCTGTACAGTTCAGTTCCTATGGAAATACAATCTGTTTCTACCACAGAAGGTCCAGAATCTCAGTGTCTATGTCATCATATATACCACCAGGATGCGCATACGCAGCCATGCATGTAGATTTGCTTAGAAGATCTGCAGTGCTACTTCTGGCCTGCTCATCAAAAGATTCATCTCATCACCTATTGTATTACTGTACATGTTGGATCCTTTTCAGTTTTCATGATACTGTACATGCAACTGGAGTAACAATGAGAGACCAAAGAACTGAAGATGCAGCAAATTTCTAATCTACTGTTGGTTCTTTTCCTCTTATGTTCTCATGGACGCAAGCAAAGCAGCCTCTATAGATGTTTGGTCCTTTTCATCTTACTCCAAATACAGCTGTTCACTGATTCCGTGATTAAGGCATTGCCCCAAACAGCAGTCGTGTACAAGGAGACTATTTCTGCCTTTCTGGTGTCGCTCATTCCTAACATTTTTCTTTCCAAACCAAACCTACGGAGAAGGCCCTTTAACCAGGGAAATGCTTGTTTGGGTGTAACTTTCTAACTAGTTGTATATGTTTTCACCATGTTCTCTTCTTACCTACGTATCTAGCAGTTGGAGGTCACCATAGTTATATATAGGCGAGAAAAAATGTGCACAAATAACGACATGTATATTATCTCCCTCTTGTCTTTGAAAGAGGAGTAGGTGAGCACAAGTGAATATATGATCTTCTGACTGCAATGAATATGGAAGTAAGTACTGTTATTGTTTTCGACAGGGATACGGCGGCAAGTAGGTGAGACATTACGGGTGATATAATCCAAGAAAAATGAAGTACTAGTCCAATATTTCCATGGTAACACCAATGTTATCAGTTCAGGAGCTTGTGTTGTTTATATATCAGGAGATGAGTAGACAATCTAAACCCTGTGGGCTTGCTTCTGAAGATTTTTTTTTCAAGAATCCGCAAAGTTATGTATCATTCATTGATAGATACATAGAAGTTACATCCACATGGCACATGGGGGCTACTCGGGAAGAAAGTTGTCGAATCCAAGCGCGCCACCCCTGTACCAAAGGCGAGCATCATTCTTGATGAGCTGAAGCAGAACGTGTATAGCTGGTACCATAGCTGGCGGGAGAATGAGCTGCCGTCGAGATGGTGGTGTATGGCTCTCCGGCTCTTGGTAACAGAGTAGGCACCGGGGATGCGAGTCCTTTCCTGTTGTCGCTCATTCCTAACATCTTGTCAAAATTTCCTCATGGAGAAGGTCTTTTTGTTTCTCTCCCAATGCATACCAGAGAAAATGCTTGTTTGGGTGTAACTTTCTCACCCTATCTAGGCCGTTGGAGGTAACCATAGTTATATATAGGCCAGAAAAATATGCACAAATAAAGAGGAGTAGGTGAGCACAAATGAATATACGATCTTTCTGGCAACAATGAATAAGGGAGCAAGCAACGTTATACCAGAGCAAGTAGGAGAGACATTACGAGTGAATTAATCAAAGAAAAAAGTAGAGTCCTAATATTTCCACGGTAGCATCGACGCCATCAGTTCAGGAGCTTGTGTTGTTACCTTCCAGAAATGCAGTGTACGTATATGTTTGATTGAGCTGATCACATATATACAACGAGATGGGCATATGATGACAAGCCTTGTAAATTTGCTTCTAAAGATTTAACACTGATACTTCTCATCTGTCTGACATAAAAAGATCAATTCATCACCTGAGGGTGTGTTTAGTAGCATGTATGGACCTAGCCTAGTTGTTCTCATCTTATACATGCTGAGTGTAGACATGCTGAGTCCATGCAGTTGCTGTTGTTTGGCAGTGATGTATGCACTGAGACATGCTGAGCTGAGATTTTGTTTAGCAACCTGCATGTGTTTAGACATGCTGAACAATTTCGGATTCTGAATATTTTTTTTGAATGATGAACAAAATCAAAAAAATGTCAACACAAATTTAAACATATTTTGAAAATTTAAATAAAATTTGATATTCTAAACTTTTTTGGAAAATTAAAATAAATTTTGAAATTCTTTTTTTATTTGAACATATTTGAAATTACGAGTTTTTTTGAAAATTTAAACAAAATTTGAAAATTTTATAAAAATTTAGAAAATTCAAAATTCAAACAAATTTTGATTTCCTTTTGAAATTCCGAACATTTATGATTTTTTAGAAAAATTGAAATTTCAAATATTTATTGAAAATTCAAACAAATTCTAAAGTTTTTCGAAAATTTAAACAAATTTTGAAATTCTGATTCTTTTTGAAAAAATAAACATATCTGGACGTGGTATG
Source organism: Aegilops umbellulata (assembly GCA_032464435.1). NCBI lineage: Eukaryota > Viridiplantae > Streptophyta > Magnoliopsida > Poales > Poaceae > Aegilops > Aegilops umbellulata. Next base: position 55,819,169 of record CP136057.1, read on the forward strand.
ATCGGTGGGGACTAGTGTCAGGGCCAGCATAGCTGCCTCCATGCACCCTGTCTGGGGTGCATGAGATGAGCATGGCTGAGGGCACTTTTATGCATCAGATGAGCATAACTCAAGTGAGCCCATGCACCCTACCAAACAAGCAAAAGTGGGTCGGATTGAAAACTTTTGCCCTCATGCACCCTTCATGCACCCTACCAAACACACCCTGACTTATTGTCTGTACATGTAATGGAAGTCACAATGACCGCATAACTGCAAATACAACAGATCTCTAATCAATCGTTAGTTGTTTTCGTCCAATGTTCACGTGGATGGGCATAGCCTGTACAAACGCTGGAAACGAAGAGCAATGCTCACTCACACCTCATGGCTGAGCAGGCCAAGCATGTCGAACACCTCCGCAGCCTGCGGATGAGACCGATCTCCGCAGACAAACTCATGCACGTCGCCGTCGATCTCCACAGCGCTCCGGCCAGGCCTCTTCTTCACCCCCCGGGCTTTCATCAGGCCCCTGACCTTGCCGGCCCCATCCCATTTCCCGACGGCGGCGTAGATGTTCGACAGCAGCACGTAGTTTGAGTCACCGCCAGGGTCCTGCTCGAGGAGGTGCTGCATCAGCTGCTCGGCCATGTCCACATCCCCATGCATCCGGCATGGTTGCCACCACACTCATGGACTCGTCCAGGCGCCCGGCCCGGCCGAGCAGGTCGACCACGCACCCGTAGTGCTCCATCCTCGCTGTGATGCCGTGCTCTGCTCTCATGGCTTCGTAGTACCTCAGCCCCTCGTCGGTGAGGCCGGCGTGGCTGCAGGCCGTGAGAACGCCCGTGAACGTCACAGCGTCTGGCTTGAACCCCTTCCTCCTCATTGCCTCGAAATGCTCAATGGCGTCCCACTAGTAGAAAAGGGGGCAAAGGTTCAGGCCGGGTCAGCCCATTAGTTCCGGTTCAGTTTAGAACCGGGACCAATGGGGGCATTGGACCCGGTTTTTGAGCCCAGGGGGCCGGCCGGGCCACGTGGGCCATTGGTCCCGATTCGTCTGGACCTTTTGGTCCCGGTTGGTGGGACGAACCGGGACCAATGGGCCTGGCTCCTGGCCCACCATCATTGGACCTGGTTGGTGGCCTGAACCGGGACCAAAGGCTCCCTTTAGTCCCGGTTCATGCCACGAACCGGGACCAATGAGGTGCCTATATTTACCCTCGCCCGCGAGCAGAGCACTCCAGTGCTCTGTTTTTCTCTGGCCGGCGAGGGGAGGGGTTTGTGGTGCTCTAGCTCACCTCCTATGCACATGAGGTGTTCGATGAAATGCCCGAGCCACACTAGTTAAGTTTTCTCCTCTCGAAGCTTGACCTCAAAGCTCCATTTTCCTCGAGATTTGTCTAGATTTAGCGGTCCGTCATGCCCCACCCCCGTCTTCACCGCCGTCGATCACCCGCGCCGATCTCATCACCGACACCACCGTGGTGAGCCTCTTGTTCTTATCTTCTTTATGAAAGGAAAAATATTCTTACTTGTATGTTTAGATAGATACTTGTATCATTTTCTTACTTTTATTATTGCATCTTATATAGTGCGATGGTTTTGGTATCCGCCCCCGTCGGCCCTCGTCCTGTCTATGATTCGGATGTGGTATATATATTATCTTTATAACTATTGGTTCATTTATTGATTATGAAAATTATGCGGACCAACGTGACATAGATTTTATTTATCTAGGATGTATGTGAACCGGAAATTCCAACCGACCCTATTGTCGAGAGGTTAAATTTAGTTGAAAAAGAAAACAATTTCTTGAAGGAAAAAATAAAAAAAAATTGAGGAGGAGAAGATGATATTGGAGTTGCATGTTGCGGATGTCGTCGATGATCACAAGATCAAGATGGATGCAATGCGCTTGAAGATTAGAAATATTAGAAAATATGTCATTCATACCGAGGCTTGGTATCATTATGTCGTTGGATCAATTGTTACCTTGGTTGCGATTATGATCGCCTTTGTTTTCGCATTAAAATGTTTTATATAGTTTTAATGTATGGTTTAATTAATTAGATGCTCTGGAGAGCTATATGTTGTTAGATGAGAACTATGTATGTACTTTAGTTTTAATGTGATGACGAACTTCTATTAATTTGGACACTTAATTATATATAATGCACACAGATGAACCGGCAATGTGTGTACGGTGACAGACACACCTCCGAGTACATTAAGGGCATGCATGAGTTTCTCGATGCGGCTGAGGAAAACAAGCAGAATGGTTTTATGTGTTGTCCATGCACTAAATGTGGGAATACGATGTCGTACTCTAACCGGAAAATCCTTCACACCCACCTGCTTTACAAGGGTTTCATGCTACACTATAATGTTTGGACGAGGCACGGAGAAATAGGGGTTATGATGGAAGACGACGAAGAAGAAGAGTACGATGACAACTATGTGCCCCCTGAATACCGTGATGCTGCAACGGGGGGAGCTGGTGAAGATCAAGAGGAACCAGACGATGTGCCCAATGATGCTGCAACGGGTGAAGCTGCTGAAGATCAAGAGGAACCAGACGATGTGCCCGATGATGATGATCTCCGCCGGGTCATTGTCGATGCAAGGACGCAATGCGAAAGTCAAAAGGAGAAGTTGAAGTTCGATCGCATGTTAGAGGATCACAAAAAAGGGTTGTACCCCAATTGCAAAGATGGCAACACAAAGCTCGGTACCATACTGGAATTGCTGCAGTGGAAGGCAGAGAATGCTGTGCCTGACAAAGGATTTGAAAAGCTACTGAAAATATTGAAGAAGAAGCTTCCAAAGGATAACGAATTGCCCGACAGTACATACGCAACAAAGAAGGTCGTATGCCCTCTAGGATTGGAGGTGGAGAAGATACATGCATGCCCTAATGACTGCATCCTATACCGCGGTGCATACAAGGATCTGAACGCATGCCCGGTATGCGGTGCATTGCGGTATAAGATCAGACGAGATGACCCTGGTGATGTTCACGGCGAGCCCCACAGGAAGAGGGTTCCTGCGAAGGTGATGTGGTATGCTCCTATAATACCACGGTTGAAACGTCTATTCAGAAACAGAAAGCATGCCAAGTCGATGCGATGGCACAGTGAGGACCGTAAGAAAGACGGGAAGTTGAGAGCACCCGCTGACGAGTCGCAGTGGAGAAAAATCGAGAGAACGTACTGGGATGAGTTTGCAAAGGACCCAAGGAACGTATGGTTTGCTTTAAGCGCGGATGGCATTAACCCTTTCGGGGAGCAGAGCAGCAATCACAGCACCTGGCATGTGACTCTATGTATGTATAACCTTCCTCCTTGGATGTGCATGAAGCGGAAGTTCATTATGATGCCAGTTCTCATCCAAGGCCCTAAGTAACCCGGCAACAACTTTGATGTGTACCTAAGGCCATTAGTTGAAGAACTTTTACAGCTGTGGAATGGAAACGGTGTACGTACGTGGGATGAGCACAGACAAGAGGAATTTAACCTAAAGGTGTTGCTGTTCGTGACCATCAACGATTGGCCCGCTCTTAGTAACCTTTTGGGACAGACAAACAAAGGATACCACGCATGCACACACTGTTTAGATGACACTGAAAGTATATACCTGGACAAATGCAGGAAGAATGTGTACCTGGGCCATCGTCGATTTCTTCCGACCAACCATCAATGTCGAAAGAAAGGCAAGCATTTCAAAGGCGAGGCAGATCACCGGAAGAAGCCCGCCATGCGTACCGGTGATCACGTACTTGCTATGGTCAATGATTTACACGTAACCTTTGGAAAGGGTCCTGGCGCACTAGCTGTTCCGAATGACGCTGAGGGACACGCACCCATGTGGAAGAAGAAATCTATATTTTGGGACCTACCCTACTGGAAAGACCTAGAGGTCCGCTCTTCAATCAACGTGATGCACGTGACGAAGAACCTTTGCGTGAACCTGCTAGGCTTCTTGGGCGTGTATGGAAAGACAAAAGATACACCTGAGGCACGGGGGGACATGCAACGTTTGCACGAAAAAGACGGCATGCCTCCGAAGCAGTATGAAGGTCCTGCCAGCTACGCTCTTACGAAAGAAGAGAAAGAAATCTTCTTTGAATGCCTGCTCAGTATGAAGGTCCCGAATGGCTTCTCGTCGAATATAAAAGGAATAATAAATATGCTAGAGAAAAAGTTCCAGAACCTAAAGTCTCATGACTACCACGTGATTATGACGCAACTGCTTCCGGTTGCATTGAGGGGGCTTCTACCGGAAAACGTCCGATTAGCCATTCTGAAGCTATGTGCATCCCTCAATGCAATCTCTCAGAAGGTGATCGATCTAGAAATCGTACCAAGGCTAAGGAGTGATGTGGCGCAATGTCTTGTCAGTTTCGAGCTGGTGTTCCCACCATCCTTCTTCAATATCATGACGCATGTCCTAGTTCATCTAGTCGACGAGATTGTCATTCTGGGGCCCGTATTTCTACACAATATGTTCCCCCTTTGGGAGGTTCATGGGAGTCCTAAAGAAATATGTCCGTAACCGCGCTAGGCCAGAAGGAAGCATCTCCATGGGCTATCAAACGGAGGATGTCATCGGGTTTTGTGTTGACTTCATTCCTGGCCTTAAGAAGATAGGTCTCCCTAAATCGCGGTATGAGGGGAGACTGACTGGAAAAGGCACGCTAGGAGCGGACTTAATAATATGCAGGGACGGGCATTCTTGGTCTCAAGCACACTACACAGTTCTACAGAACTCTACCTTGGTGACCCAATATGTCGATGAACACAAGAACAGTCTGCGCTCCAAACACCTGGAGCAGTGCGACGACTGGATTACATGTGAACACATTAGGACTTTCAGCAGTTGGTTGGAAGCACGTCTCAGAGGTGACAACACTGTTTGTGATGAGTTGTACTTGTTGTCTAGAGGACCATCTATGACTGTATTGATTTACAAAGGATACGAGATAAATGGGAATACATTTTACACGATTGACCAAGATCAAAAAAGCACCAACCAAAACATCGGTGTCCGCTTTGATGCAACAACCGGAAAGGGAAAGGACACATATTATGGTTACATAGTGGACATATGGGAACTTGACTACGGACAAGATTTTAAGGTCCCTTTGTTTATGTGCAAATGGGTCAATCTGTCAGGAGGCGGGGTACATGTAGACCCACAGTACGGAATGACAACAGTCGATCTGAAAAATCTTGGGTACACTGACGAACCGTTCGTCCTAGCCAATGATGTGGCACATGTTATCTATGTGAAGGACATGTCTACCAGACCGAGAAAAAGAAAAGATAAGGAAACGAATACATCATACGATGAGCCAAAGCGCCACATAGTTCTTTCAGGAAAAAGGGACATCCTGGGAGTGGAGGGCAAGATAGACATGTCTGAAGATTATGAAAAGTTTCATGAAATTCCTCCCTTCAATGTCAAGGCTGACCCAAGCATCCTGATAAACGATGAAAATTATCCATGGTTACGGCGCAATAAGCAAATGACGCAAGCGAAGAAAAAGTGAAGACTTTCTCCCGCAACTATTATGATGATACCATGCCAAATTTGTAACAGACGAGTATGCTATGCCAACTTTTTCAGAGTTCATTTGAAAACTATGAATTTAGGTCGAATTTTCTCTATAGGTGCATCTATGTTCATTTTTTAGTAAAGTTAATCAAAAACTTGTGATTCACATAAATTTCAAAGAAATCAAATTTTAACTATTCAAATTTGAAAACTAATGGCACTAACAGAAAGTTTATAATTTTTCTAAAACTAATGGCACTAACAGAAAGTTGTTAATGTTGCTGACCTAAAAGCAAAAGTAATTAAAAAATAAAGCAAGAAACAAAAGAAAATAAATAATACAGAAAACAAAACAAAAAACTGGAAAAAAATAGCAACAATAAGCATTTTGTTGTAAGTAGAAACAAAATAAAATAAATAAAGCAACAAAGAAAACAAAAAAATTAAAAAAAGTGTTTTCAAATTTGAAAACTAATGGCACTAACAGAAAGTTTATAATTTTTCTAAAACTAAAAGCAAAAAGAATTAAAAATAAAGCAAAAAACAAAAGGAAATAAATAATGCAGAAAACAAAACAAAAAACTGGAAAAAAATAGGGCTCGCCCCTGGCCCATGACCATTAGTCCCGGTTTGTGCCACAAACCGGGACTAAAGGGTTGGCCCTCGTTGCACCCAGAGTTTAGTCCCACCTCGTCCACCGAAGGGCGCCCACACCTGTTTATAAGCCCGTCCCTCTCTGCGTTGTTGAGCTCCTCTCAAAGTGAAAATAGATGCCCCTATACAGGAAATTGGACCTAAATTCATAATGAATTTCTCTGAAATTCATAGAAATTGATTGTGAATTTAGGTTTAATTTTCTCTATAGGTGCATCTATGTTCACTAACAGAAAAGTTTATAATTTTTGTGACCTAAAAGAAAAAAGAAAACACTAAAAAACTATAAGTATTTAGTTCTAAGTAGAAATGAAAAAATAAATAGCAAAAAAGAAAAAATGCCTATAATATTTGTTATGACTAACTAAAATTACCAAATTGAGTATAATGATAAAACACAGTAATATTAAATAGCAGGAAAAAGATTGACCCAAAAATCAATTTTTATAGTAAAGTTATTCATAAACTAGTGATTCACACAAATTTTAAAAAATTCAAATTTAAACTATTCAAATTTTAAAACTAATGGCACTAACAGAAAGTTTATAATTTTTGTGACCTAAAATAAAAAAGAAATCACTACAAAACTATAAGTATTTAGTTCTAAGTAGAAATGAAAAAATAAATATTAAAAAAGAAAAAAAATGCCACCTACTGGGCCACCACGGCCTGAATACGACTAGAAACCCAACCATGGGCCAGGATTCAGGCCCGCAGAAAGCCCAGTAGGCCCATAGGCATTGCAGTGACAAATTAGGCCCGAAAGCCTACAGTTGAGAGGAGCTCGAGAGGGTGGGCGCAACAGCGCTTATAAACCACTCCCGAGCCCTCTCAACTAGCGAGGTGGGACTAAACTTTTGGGAGCGGGGCAGCACAAGGACATTGGTCCCGGTTGGTGGGACGAACCGGGACCAAAGGGTGGCATTGGTCCCGGTTCGTGGCACAAACCGGGACCAATGCCCCCCTTTAGTCCCGGTTGGTGCCACCAACCGGGACCAAAGGCCGCCGCTTCCCGCCCTTTAGGCTGCTAAAAAGAGGCCTTTGGTCCCGGTTGCTCGCACAAACCGGGACTAAAGGGGGGCATTGGTCCCGGTTTGTGCCACGAACCGGGACCAATGGCTTTGCTATATAAGCAAAGACTTAGGAAATTTTCACATTTCCCTCGCAGTTGCCCCCGACGACGCCGAGCACATCGACGCCGCCAGGCTGCCCCGACGCCGCCCGCCGCCCCCGCCGTCGCCGTCGCCCGCGCCCGTCGTCGCCATCGCCCGGGCCCTCGCCCGCGCCCTCGCCCGACGCCGTCGCCGCACCCTCGGTCGCCAGACGCCCTCGCCCGCGCCCGCGCCCTCGCCGCGCGCCACCGTCCCCTGCCCCGACGCGCGCCGCCCCTGCCCCGTCGCCGTCGCCGTGCCGCCGTCCCCTGCCCCGACGCGTCGCCGCCTCTGTGAGCACCGCGCGTCTGCCGCCACCGCCGCCGCCGTGCAATTTTTTTAATTATATACATGCTATTTTTACATGTTTTTACATTTTCATACATATATATATATATATGTATGTCATATATATATATATATATGTATGTATGTATTTTTAGATATATGTATTTTTTATGTATGTTCATATATGTATGTATGTATTTTTTACATGTTTTTTGTATGTATGTATGTATTTTTTCAACTGTAATGATGTTTAAAAAATACATATATGCAAAAGTTAGATTTTTAATTAGAAAAGTTTTATCTATATATGTTCTCTGATTTAGTACATTTTAGGTTAGTTTTATATATTTAGGAAGAAGGAATAGAAGGTTCGAAGAAGAAGGAAGAAAAGGTTTTATATATGCAAAATTTACATTTTTAGAAAAGTTTTATATATCTAGCTAAAGGAAGAAGAAGAAAAAGAATGAGTGGAAAAAGGAAAATAAGAAGATGAAGAAAGGAGAAGAAGAGGAGAAAGAAGAGGAAAAAAGAAGAAAAAGAAGAGGAGAAGAAGAATTCTATTTTTTCTTCTTCTCCTCTATTCCTTTCTTCTTCTTCTCTTTTTCTTCTTCTTTTTTTCTTCGATCTTCTCCTCTATTCCTTTCTTCTTCTACTCTATTCCCTCTCCCGATAACTTTGACACGGGGGGGGGGGTCGATATACCCCTCAGATAACTTCGACATGAGGGGCGGTCGATATATATACCCCCTCTCGACTGTGATAACTTATACCGCGGGAGCACCCCCCGACCCTCTCGCTCGACCAAAACGACTCTCGAGGACACCCAAACCCTAGAAAAAACGATGTCGGTCTCCTACCCCCTCCCGCCGCGCCCCTACCCGACAAACTCTCTCGAGGCCACCCCAAACCCTTGAAGCTTTGTCGAGGCCACCCCAAACCCTAGAGAAGCAGCGTCGAGGCCACTAATTAATATATATGATTCCTTACTATGATTAGCTAGCTAGTTCTACGTTTGCCACTAATATATCCATCTGTCATGTTTGAATTATAATTGCCATGTTGTAAATATTTGTAGAAACTATGGACACCGCCCGAGACGAAGCAAAAGAAGCATTGTTGAGGGACATAATGGCAGAAGGAAGTGATGCCGTCTCATTGTTTCTCAACGACACCGATGGTCTGGAATGAGAGGGTGAAGAAGCTGGCTCCGGTGACCTAATGCCGGTGCAAGAAGGAGAACATGAGGACGGCTCCGGTGACCCAATGCCGGTGCAAGAAGGATACCGTGATGACGGCTCCAGTGACCGAACCGAGTCCGGCCAGGTATATATATTAGTTAAGCCTGTGCTGACTAGCTAATTGATGCATTCATTGTTTTGGTATGTACACATATTAATTAAGTCTTTGTTCTTTTTTCTAGCCCTCCGGATCGAGCACAACTGAGGTAAAGAGACGAGGCCCAAAGAAAAAGTTGAGCTCGGATGAAAGGTTTGAGATCATAGCAATCGCGCCCGACGGCCAACCGATTGAACCCATCCGAACAAAGAACGCATTTGTTGCTCAGTGCGGGGTTCTAGTTAGGGACAAGATCCCGATCAGCATCCAACAATGGTTAAAGCCGGCTACAGAAGACCCTGAGGTGTCTTACGTCAATGATATGCAGAAAAATGATCTTTGGACTGAGCTGAAGTCAAATTTCACCCTACCGCCAGAGGATGATCCAGAGAAGCCAGTTAAAGAGCAATTAATCAAGTCTTTTGCTCTTAAGAGGATGGCAGACCTATTCAGGAGGTGGAAGAAAGAGCTGAATAGGTTTGTCCATAAAAAAGAGACACCAGAATTCAAGGGCAGATATGAGAAGATCAGAGATCACTGGCCCGCATTTGTGGCCAACAAGACATCGGAAAAGAGTAAGAAGATGTCGGCGACAAACAAGAAAAATGCTGCGAAGAAGAAGCTTCACCATCGCACGGGGTCAGGTGGCTAACTCGTAGCCCGGCCTAAGTGGGCCAAGGCTAAGAATGATCTGGTTGAAAAAGGGATCGAACCAGAGATAATGAACTGGCCAGACCGTTGCCGGACTTGGTTCTTCGGGGCTGGCGGAACCTTGGACCCTGTAAGAGGGAAGTGCATTTGGACGGACGAGCAACTTGACATACCCTTGAAGAAGCTTCGGTACTATATCAATGCAGCGCCGAAAGGGACGTTCCTTCCACACAGAGAGAACGACGAGCTCACAAAGGCCCTTGGAAATCCTGAGCACCCTGGACGGACACGAGGCACGCCAGGCTCCATTCCGTGGAAGGCTGGGTTTCCGGACGCAGGCGGTTACAAAAGCCAGGAGAGGAGGAAGAAAGTGCAGCAGTCCGAACTGCAGGCGCTTAAAGCAAGGGTACTCGGGATAGAGGAACGAGAAGCAAATCGCAGCAAACGAACTGCCGAAGCTTCCCCCAAAGCTACCCCGCCATGTCAGCGGAGAAGCAGCGTGGCTTCCACCGAGCTGCTTCAGCCGGAGCATGTCTTGACGGCTCCTGCCAGCTATCCCATGGATGCTATCAAGGAGTCTCAAAATTGCCACCTTATGACGCAATGGATTAATATGAAGGTTAAGGCGGCTGTTGGCTCTGTTTATCCTTCTGAACCCGGCGCAACTTTTCACTGCTGGCCGATTCCAGAAGGATATGCTAGGGTGATGGTGGATGAAATAACGGAGGGATTTGAGGAGCTCCCGCTTGACCACCCTACCGATGAAGGGGAGACTAGGCTGGGTTCTGCTCTGAAGACTCCATGCCTATGGCGGAAGGATCTCATCAACCTTCAGAACTAGACGCCTCCGCCTCCTCCTCCTCCGGCGAGTCAGGGCACTCCGCCTCCTCCACCGCCTCCTCCTCCGGCGAGTGACGATCAGGGCACTCGGCCGGCTCCTTCTCCGGCGCGTGGCGCCACTCCGCCTCCTTCTCCGCCTGCGCCTGCGCGCCCGAGCAGCCAGCCACCTCCTTCTCCGCCTCGTCAGCAAGGGCGGAAGAGACCCGCCGCCGCTCCAGCAGCTGATCCGGCGCGTCGTAGTCCTTCTCCTCCGCCTCGTAAGCAAGTAAAGAAGACAGCCGCTCCGTCTGCTCGGCCGGCGTCTAGCAGTACAACCAAAGGCGGGAAGACATACAGATTCGGTCCTTCTCTGAAGACTCCAGAGAAGTTACCATACGAGAGGACCCCGAAGGAGAACGCAAAGATCGCGCGAACCAAAGCGAAGGAATGGTTTGAAGGGTTGAAATCACAGAGACATCCACCTCCGGAGGAGAAGGTAGATCCGGTGAAAGCGAAGCGCACTCTGGCTGTCCTGGCAAAACCACCCAAGTCTCCGCCGAAAGGCAACTATGAGCGTATTATTGCAAAGACATGGGCCGAAGCGGAGCGGTCGGGAAGTACAGTCAGTGATCAAAGGTTGAAAGAACGACGACCAGCTGGGAAACAAATTGCCCAGCTCGGCGAACAAGGGAATCAATCGTGCCCCCCGCTCAAGGTGCCTAGCGACATCGTCGATCCGAGGATGGTGCCCGGTTATAGCAATCTTGACGATTACCTGCCCGACGATGTACATTATGATCCCATGGAGGTGCAGATACACAGATACGAGTACGGGAAGCCTCTCGTCAAAGATGAAAAATCTCTAACAACGATGATGCGAAGATTGCATGATTGGTACTTGAAAATCTGCAGAGAGTCTGGGGGGAGGAGTACTTTGTATGTGAGAGTTAAACCGGAGCATGACCTCGTTGGAATTGATCTGTTGCCTATTCCATTTGAGGAGTTCTATCAGTTTTTTAATCAATTGTCCCTCGATAAAGCAACGGTCACCTGCTACTATCTGTAAGTACTACTACTTCTGTCATTAAGTCTCTCTATATAGCTCAGCTCTTTCATTGCATGTATTTATAATTATCCTCACTATATTATGCATATTGAAGATCGCCGAATTGAAGAAAAGACAAGTCGGTGATATTGGGTTCGTTAGCACATATCTCATAGATGCAACTGTTGGGGAACGTAATAATTTCAAAAAATTTCCTACGCACACACAAGATCATGGTGATGCATAGCAACGAGAGGGGAGAGTGTTGTCTACGTACCCTCGTAGACCGAAGCGGAAGCGTTGACGCAACATAGAGGAAGTAGTCGTACGTCTTCCCGGTCCAACCGATCCAAGCGTCGTTACTCCGGCACCTCCGAGTTCTTGACACACGTACAACTCGATGACGCATCCCGGGCTCCGATCCAGCAAAGCTTCGGGGAGGAGTTTTTGTCAGCATGACGGCGTGGTGACGATCTTGATGTTTAACTGTCGCAGGGCTTCGCCTAAGCACCGCTACAATATGACCGAGGTGTAATATCGTGGAGGGGGGCACCGCACACGGCTAAGGAACGATCACGAAGATCAACTTGTGTGTTCTAGGGTGCCCCCTGCCCCCGTATATAAAGGAGCCAAGGGGAGGGGGCGGCCGGCCAAGGACGGGCACGCCAGGGGGGAGTCCTACTCCCACCGGGAGTAGGACTCCCTTCTTTCCTAGTTGGAGAAGGAGAAGGGGGAAAGAGGAGGAAGAGGGAAAGGAAAAAGGGGGGGGCGCCCCCCTTCCCTTGTCCTATTCGGACTAGGAAGGGGAGGGGCGCGTGGCCACCTCCTGCCTCCTTTTCTCTTCTCCCTCAAGGCCCATGTAGGCCCAATAACCCCTCGGGGGGTTCCGGTAACCCCCCGGTACTCCGGTAAAATGCTGATTTCACCTGGAACGATTCCGATGTCCAAATATAGGCTTCCAATATAATGATCTTTATGTCTCGACCATTTTGAGACTCCTCGTCATGTCCATGATCACATCCAGGACTCCGAACAACCTTCGGTACATCAAAATACATAAACTCATAATGAAACTGTCATCGTAAGGTTAAGCATGCGGACCCTACGGTTCGAGAACAATGTAGACATGACCGAGACACGTCTCCGGTCAATAACCAATAGCGGGACCTGGATGCCCATATCGGTTCCAACACATTCTACGAAGATCTTTATCAGTCAGACCGCATAACAACATACGTTGTTCCCTTTGTCATCGGTATGTTACTTGCCCGAGATTCGATCGTCGGTATCCAATACCTAGTTCAATCTCGTTACTGGCAAGTCTCTTTACTCGTTACGTAATACATCATCCCGCAACTAACTTCATTAGTTGCAATGCTTGCAAGGCTTAAGTGATGTGCATTACCGAGAGGGCCCAGAGATACCTCTCCGACAATCGAAGTGACAAATCCTAATCTCGAAATACGCCAACCCAACATGTACCTTTGGAGACACCTGTAGAGCTCCTTTATAATCACCCAGTTACGTTGTGACGTTTGGTAGCACACAAAGTGTTCCTCCGGTAAACGGAAGTTGCATAATCTCATAGTCATAGGAACATGTATGAGTCATGAAGAAAGCAATAGCAACATACTAAACGATCGGGTGCTAAGCTAATGGAATGGGTCATGTCAATCAAATCATTCAACTAATGATGTGATCCCGTTAATCAAATAACAACTCTTTGTTCATGGTCAGGAAACATAACCATCTTTGATTAATGAGCTAGTCAAGTAGAGGCATACTAGTGACACTCTGTTTGTCTATGTATTCACACATGTATTATGTTTCCAGTTAATACAATTCTAGCATGAATAATAAACATTTATCATGATATAAGGAAATAAATAATAACTTTATTATTGCCTCTAGGGCATATTTCCTTCAGTCTCCCACTTGCACTAGAGTCAATAATCTAGATTACACAGTAATGATTCTAACACCCATGGAGCCTTGGTGCTGATCATGTTTTGCTCGTGGAAGAGGCTTAGTCAACGGGTCTGCTACATTCAGATCCGTATGTATCTTGCAAATCTCTATGTCTCCCACCTGGACTAGATCCTGGATGGAATTGAAGCGTCTCTTGATGTGCTTGGTTCTCTTGTGAAATCTGGATTCCTTTGCCAAGGCAATTGCACCAGTATTGTCACAAAAGATTTTTATTGGACCCGATGCACTAGGTATGACACCTAGATCGGATATGAACTCCTTCATCCAGACTCCTTCGTTCGCTGCTTCCGAAGCAGCTATGTACTCCGCTTCACATGTAGATCCCGCCACGACGCTTTGTTTTGGACTGCACCAACTGACAGCTCCACCGTTTAATGTAAACACGTATCCGGTTTGCGATTTAGAATCGTCCGGATCGGTGTCAAAGCTTGCATCAACGTAACCGTTTACGATGAGCTCTTTGTCACCTCCATATATGAGAAACATATCCTTAGTCCTTTTCAGGTACTTCAGGATGTTCTTGACCGCTGTCCAGTGATCCACTCCTGGATTACTTTGGTACCTCCCTGCTAGACTTATAGCAAGGCACACATCAGGTCTGGTACACAGCATTGCATACATGATAGAACCTATGGCTGAAGCATAGGGAACATCTTTCATTTTCTCTCTATCTTCTGCAGTGGTCGGGCATTGAGTCTTACTCAACTTCACACCTTGTAACACAGGCAAGAACCCTTTCTTTGCTTGATCCATTTTGAACTTCTTCAAAACTTTGTCAAGGTATGTGCTTTGTGAAAGTCCAATTAAGCGTTTTGATCTATCTCTATAGATCTTAATGCCCAATATGTAAGCAGCTTCACCGAGGTCTTTTATTGAAAAACTCTTATTCAAGTATCCCTTTATGCTATCCAGAAAATCTATATCATTTCCGATTAGTAATATGTCATCCACATATAATATCAGAAATGCTACAGAGCTCCCACTCACTTTCTTGTAAATACAAGCTTCTCCAAAAGTCTGTACAAACCCAAATGCTTTGATCACACTATCAAAGTGTTTATTCCAACTCCGAGAGGCTTGCACCAGTCCATAAATGGATCGCTGGAGCTTGCACACTTTGTTAGCTCCTTTTGGATCGATAAAACCTTCTGGTTGCGTCATATACAACTCTTCTTCCAGAAATCCATTCAGGAATGCATTTTTGACATCCATCTGCCAAATTTCATAATCATAAAATGCGGCAATTGCTAACATGATTCGGACAGACTTAAGCATCGCTACGGGTGAGAAGGTCTCATCGTAGTCAATCCCTTGAACTTGTCGAAAACCTTTTGCGACAAGTCGAGCTTTGTACACAGTAACATTACCGTCAGCGTCAGTCTTCTTCTAGAAGATCCATTTATTCTCAATTGCTTGCCGATCATCGGGCAAGTCAACCAAAGTCCACACTTTGTTCTCATACATGGATCCCATCTCAGATTTCATGGCTTCAAGCCATTTTGCGGAATCTGGGCTCACCATCGCTTCTTCATAGTTCGTAGGTTCACCATGATCTAGTAGCATGACTTCCAGAACAGGATTTTCGTACCACTCTGGTGCGGATCTTACTCTGGTTGATCTACGAGGTTCAGTAGTAACTTGATCTGAAATTTCATGATCATCATCATCAACTTCCTCACTAATTGGTGTAGGTGTCGCAGAAACTGGTTTCTGTGATGAACTACTTTCCAATAAGGGAGCAGGTACGGTTACCTCATCAAGTTCTACTTTCCTCCCACTCACTTCTTTCGAGAGAAACTCCTTCTCTAGAAAGTTTCCGAACTTAGCAACAAAAGTCTTGCCTTCGGATTTGTGATAGAAGGTGTATCCAATAGTTTCCTTTGGATATCCTATGAAGACACATTTCTCTGATTTGGGTTCGAGCTTATCAGGTTGAAGCTTTTTCACATAAGCATCGCAACCCCAAACTTTTAGAAACGACAACCTTGGTTTCTTGCCAAACCATAGTTCATAAGGCGTCGTCTCAACAGATTTTGATGGTGCCCTATTTAACGTGAATACAGCCGTCTCTAAAGCATAACCCCAAAATGATAGCGGTAAATCTGTAAGAGACATCATAGATCGGACCATATCAAGTAAAGTACGATTACGACGTTCGGACACACCATTATGTTGTGGTGTTCCAGGTGGCGTGAGCTGCGAAACTATTCCGCATTGTTTCAAATGTACACCAAACTCGTAACTCAAATATTCTTCTCCACGATCAGATCGTAGAAACTTTATTTTCTTGTTACGATGATTTTCCACTTCACTCTGAAATTCTTTGAACTTTTCAAATGTTTCAGACTTGTGTTTCATTAAGTAGATATACCCATATCTGCTTAAATCATCTGTGAATGTGAGAAAATAACAATATCCGCCACGAGCCTCAACATTCATCGGACCACATACATCTGTATATATGATTTCCAACAAATCTGTTGCTCTCTCCATAGTACCGGAGAACGGTGTTTTAGTCATCTTGCCCATGAGGCACGGTTCGCAAGTACCAAGTGATTCATAATCAAGTGGTTCCAAAAGTCCATCAGTATGGAGTTTCTTCATGCGCTTTACACCGATATGACCTAAACGGCAGTGCCACAAATAAGGTGCACTATCATTATCAACTCTGCATCTTTTGGCTTCAACATTATGAATATGTGTATCACTACTATAGAGATTCAATAAGAATAGACCATTCTTCAAGGGTGCATGACCATAAAAGATATTACTCATATAAATAGAACAACCATTATTCTCTGATTTAAATGAATAACCGTCTCGCATCAAACAAGATCCAGATATAATGTTCATGCTTAACGCTGGCACTAAATAACAATTATTTAGGTCTAAAACTAATCCCGAAGGTAGATGTAGAGGTAGCGTGCCGACCGCGATCACATCGACTTTGGAACCATTTCCCACGCGCATCGTCACCTCGTCCTTAACCAATCTTCGCTTAATCCGTAGTCCCTGTTTTGAGTTGCAAATATTAGCAACAGAACCATTATCAAATACCCAGGTGCTACTGCGAGCATTAGTAAGGTACACATCAATAACATGTATATCACATATACCTTTGTTCACCTTGCCATCCTTCTTATCCGCCAAATACTTGGGGCAGTTCCGCTTCTAGTGACCAGTCTGCTTGCAGTAGAAGCACTCAGTTTCAGGCTTAAGTCCAGACTTGGGTTTCTTCTCTTGAGCAGCAACTTGCTTGCTGTTCTTCTTGAAGTTCCCCTTCTTCTTCCCTTTGCCCTTTTTCTTGAAACTAGTGGTCTTGTTGACCATCAACACTTGATGCTCCTTCTTGATTTCTACCTCCGCAGCCTATAGCATTGCGAAGAGCTCGGGAATTGTCTTATCCATCCATTGCATATTATAGTTCATCACGAAGCTCTTGTAGCTTGGTGGAAATGATTGGAGAATTCTGTCAATGATGCTATCATTCGGAAGATTAACTCCTAGTTGAATCAAGTGATTACAATACCCAGACATCTTGAGTATATGCTCACTGACAGAACTATTCTCCTCCATCTTGCAGCTATAGAATTTATTGGAGACTTCATATCTCTCAATCCGGGCATTCTGCTGGAATATTAACTTCAACTCCTGGAACATCTCATATGCCCCATGACGTTCAAAACGTCGTTGAAGTCCCGGTTCTAAGCCGTAAAGCATGGCACATTGAACTATCGAGTAGTCATCAGCTTTGCCATGCCAAACGTTCTTAACGTCGTCAGTTGCATCAGCAGCAGGCCTGGCACCCAGCGGTGCTTCCAGGACGTAACTCTTCTGTGCAGCAATGAGGATAATCCTCAAGTTACGGACCCAGTCCGTGTAATTGCTACCATCATCTTTCAACTTTGCTTTCTCAAGGAACGCATTAAAATTCAACGGAACAACAGCACCGGCCATCTATCTACAATCAAACATAAACAAGCAAGATACTATCAGGGACTATGTTCATGATAAATTTAAGTTCAATTAATCATATTACTTAAGAACTCCCACTTAGATAGACATCCCTCTAATCTTCTAAGTGATCACGTGATCCATATCAACTAAACCATGTCCGATCATCACGTGAGATGGAGTAGTTTCAATGGTGAACATCACTATGTTGATCATATCTCCTATATGATTCACGCTCGACCTTTCGGTCTCCGTGTTCCGAGGCCATATCCGTATATGCTTGGCTCATCAAGTATAACCTGAGTATTCCGCGTGTGCAACTGTTTTGCACCCGTTGTATTTGAACGTACAGCCTATCACACCCGATCATCACGTGGTGTCTCAGCACGAAGAACTTTCACAACGGTGCATACTCAGGGAGAACACTTCTTGATAATTAGTGAGAGATCATCTTAAAATGCTACCGTCAATCAAAGCAAGATAAGATGCATAAAAGATAAACATCACATGCAATCAATATAAGTGATATGATATGGCCATCATCATCTTGTGCTTGTGATCTCCATCTTCGAAGCACCGTCATGATCACCATCGTCACCGGCGTGACACCTTGATCTCCATCGTAGCATCGTTGTCGTCTCGCCAATCTTATGCTTCTACGACTCTCGCTACCGCTTAGTGATAAAGTAAAGCATTACAGGGCGATTGCATTGCATACAATAAAGAGACAACCATGGCTCCTGCCAGTTGCTGATAACTTGGTTACAAAACATGATCATCTCATACAATAAAATTTAGCATCATTTCTTGACCATATCACATCACAACATGCCCTGCAAAAACAAGTTAGACGCCCTCTACTTTGTTGTTGCAAATTTTACGTGGCTGCTACGGGCTTAGCAAGAACCAATCTTACCTACGCATCAAAACCACAACGATAGTTTGTCAAGTTAGTGCTGTTTTAACCTTCGCAAGGACCGGGCGTAGCCACACTCGGTTCAACTAAAGTTGGAGAAACTGACACCCGCCAGCCACCTGTGTGCAAAGCACGGCGATAGAACCAGTCTCGCATAAGCGTACGCGTAATGTCGGTCCGGGCCGCTTCATCCAACAATACCGCCGAACCAAAGTATGACATGCTGGTAAGCAGTATGACTTATATCGCCCACAACTCACTTGTGTTCTACTCGTGCATATAACATCAAACCATAAAACCTAGGCTCGGATGCCACTGTTGGGGAACGTAGTAATTTCAAAAAAATTCATACGCACACACAAGATCATGGTGATGCATAGCAACGAGAGGGGAGAGTGTTGTCTACGTACCCTCGTAGACCGAAGCGGAAGCATTGACGCAACGTAGAGGAAGTAGTCGTACGTCTTCCCGGTCCAACCGATACAGCTCGATGACGCACCCCGGGCTCCGATCCAGCAAAGCTTCGGGGAGGAGTTTTTGTCAGCACGACGGCGTGGTGACGATCTTGATGTTTAACTGTCGCAGGGCTTCGCCTAAGCACCGCTACAATATGACCGAGGTGTAATATCGTGGAGGGGGCACAACACACGGCTAAGGAACGATCACGAAGATCAACTTGTGTGTTCTAGGGTGCCCCCCTGCCCCCGTATATAAAGGAGCCAAGGGAACGGGGCGGCCGGCCAAGGAGGGGCGCGCCAGGGGGGAGTCCTACTCCCACTGGGAGTAGGACTCCCTTCTTTCCTAGTTGGAGAAGGAGAAGGGGGGAAAGAGGAGGAAGAGGGAAAGGAAAAAGGGGGGGCGCCGCCCCCCTTCCCTTGTCCTATTCGGACTAGGAAGGGGAGGGGCGCGTGGCCACCTCCTGCCTCCTTTTCTCTTCTCCCTCAAGGCCCATGTAGGCCCAATAACCCCCCGGTACTCCGGTAAAATGCCGATTTCACCTGGAACGATTCCGATGTCCAAATATAGGCTTCCAATATATCGATCTTTATGTCTCGACCATTTCGAGAATCCTCGTCATGTCCATGATCACATCCGAGACTCCAAACAACCTTCGGTACATCAAAATACATAAACTCATAATGAAACTGTCATCGTAACGTTAAGCGTGCGGACCCTACGGTTCGAGAACAATGTAGACATGACCGAGACATGTCTCCGGTCAATAAACAATAGCGGGACCTGGATGCCCATATTGGTTCCAACATATTCTACGAAGATCTTTATCGATCAGACCGCATAACAACATACGTTGTTCCCTTTGTCATCGGTATGTTACTTGCCCGAGATTCGATCATCGGTATCCAATACCTAGTTCAATCTCGTTACCGGCAAGTCTCTTTACTCATTCCGTAATACATCATCCCGCAACTAACTTCATTAGTTGCAATGCTTGCAAGGCTTAAGTGATGTGCATTACCGAGAGGGCCCAGAGATACCTCTCCGACAATCTGAGTGACAAATCCTAATCTCTAAATACGCCAACCCAACATGTACCTTTGGAGACACCTGTAGAGCTCCTTTATAATCACCCAGTTACGTTATGACGTTTGGTAGCACACAAAGTGTTCCTCTGGTAAACGGGAGTTGCATAATCTCATAGTCATAGGAACATGTATGAGTCATGAAGAAAGCAATAGCAACATACTAAACGATCGGGTGCTAAACTAATGGAATGGGTCATGTCAATCAAATCATTCAACTAATGATGTGATCCCGTTAATCAAATAACAACTATTTGTTCATGGTCAGGAAACATAACCATCTTTGATTAACGAGCTAGTCAAGTAGAGGCATACTAGTGACACTCTGTTTGTCTATGTATTCACACATGTATTATGTTTCCAGTTAATACAATTCTAGCATGAATAATAAACATTTATCATGATATAAGGAAATAAATAATAACTTTATTATTGCCTCTAGGGCATATTTCCTTTAGCAACTCAGGTTAAATTTCATGCCGCAGAAACCGAGGCCAGCTTGCTACGATCATTCAAAATAAATGAACACAAAGATATAATACTCTTTCCTTACAACTTCATGTGAGTGTTACTGTCTTGTGCATATTCGGTTTCCCTTATATATTAGTCCAGGTTATAGTAATGTAATTGATGAGTTAAGCATGCGTGCGCAGGTACCAGTATATTCTCCTAGAGATTAGGCTTGAGCAGGGAGTAGTAATTGTCTTGGACTCTAGACGAAAAGAACCCCAGGAGTATGCGGACATGACTGAAATCCTCGAGAAGTAAGTTAAATCGATCATTATCCACCATATCAGCAACTTTGTTCATTTCCTGATATCAAGTAATTGTTTTCTTTTGTCTGGCAGGGTTTGGAGAAAATTCACCAAAAAATCTCCGGGACTGCCGAAGATGCTGCAATTTAGATACCCGAAAGTAAGTACTATAGTAGCATGTTCCGCGCGTCTCCTAGCTATTGATTCAAGCGCTAGTTTCATTAATACCATTTGGCATTCTTGCTTATCAGTTTGATTGACCTCTATTTCTTGTAAAGTGGTTGTGGCAAGAACAAGGGAATGATTTCTGTGGATACTACGTCTGCGAGTCCATCCGCCAGACGGCCTGTGAGCGAGGCTACTCTGACGAACAATATGAAGTGCGTAAATAACAATATTCACAATTTTATTTTATTACCATCATTTGTGTTGAGTTTCATTCATTCATATATATATGTATTGACCCCCTTCTTCAAATTAGATGTTTCGGCAGCGGGATGAACTCCTAGAACCAGATCGCATTCGAGCAATTCAAGAGGAATTGGCGGCATTCTTTCTTGACCACGTGATCGCTGAAGACGGGGAATACTATGTGGACCATGCGTCCGTAATTTAGGAGATTATATTTGTAAGAGATAATTATTGTATATATGTAGCCGGTAGTGTCGGATAGATATACGAGAACTTGTTGTTCAACCAATCTCTCGCAGAAGGAGAGGTGGTCGATATCACATCTCTCTGTATGCATATATGTTCATGACGATCTTTTGTTTCCTTCGTTTGCTTACTAGCTAGCTATAGCGTGTCTAGTCCTCTCTATACGTATGTATAGTACGTAGCGTCAACTAAGCACGGACATAAGAGAGGACACTAGTTTCTCTCTATTAATTAGCTATCTAACACAATATATGAAATACCTAAATTAACCCCCCAAAACCCCCAACTCCCTTCCTTTAAAAAAACAAAAACCCCAGCGACAGAAATGCTGGCGCGTGGAGGTCTATTGGTCCCGGTTGATGCCACCAACCGGGACCAAAGGCCCTCCTGTCTGGGCTCGGCGCACAGGCCACGTGGAGGCCCATCTGTCTCGGTTCTGGTTTAAACCGGGACTAAAGGGTGAAGGCATTAGTAACGACCCTTTAGTCCCGGTTCAAGAACCGAGACTAAAGGCCCTTATGAACCGGGACAAAAGGCCGGTTTTCTACTAGTGTCCATGCACCCTCCATTGGCAGCGAACCCGACGATCATCGAGTTCCAGGAGACCACCGCCCGCTTCCTCATGCTGTCAAACACCTGACGTGCAAAATCCACCTGACCGCACCGAGCATACATGTCGATCAACGAGTTGGCGATGCGGATGTTGCCCTCCAGCCTCTCCCTGATCACGAACCGGTGCACCCACATACCGAGACTGAGCGCGCCGACCTCGGAGCACGCGGAGATGGCAGCAACCAGCGTGACGTAGTCCGGCTCGACGCCGTCCAGCAGCATGGCATGGAAGCAGTCGATCGCCTCGTCATGGCGCCCGTTCTTGACGCACCCGTCGATGAGCGCCGTCCAGGAGACCTTGTCCGGGTCCGGCATTCCGTCGAACACCTCGCGCGCGGCGGCGACGAGGCCGTTGCGCATGAGGCCGGTGATCATGGTGTTGTAGGTGACCACGGACCTGACAGGCATGGAGCCGAACAGCTGGAGGGCGTGGTGGGGGAGGCGGAACGCGAGGTAGAACCGCGCGAGGCAGGTGCAGAGGAGGAGGTGGCCGGGGAAGAGCTTGATGGCGAGGGCGTGGAGCGATAGCGCGAGGGGCCGGGCGAGCGGGGAGGAGGGGGCGCCGGCGCAGGCGGAGATGGCGGTGAGGAGCGTGACGTCGTTGGGCGCAGGCGCGGCGGGGGAGGAGAGCATAGCGGACAGCGCCGCGGCCGTCGCCGGCAGGTCGCCCTCCCGCGCCGGGCGCGCGATGGAGGACGTCCATGAGAGAACGTCTCGCGGCGGCGTGCGGCGGCGCGGCTTTGGGGTGGCGTGCTGCGCAGGTGGAGGAAGACTGCAATGGCCGAGAAACTTTCAGCAATTCAGCTGGAACAGTAGAACGAGAGCTCCTTTTTTTTTAGGCAATAGAGTGAGAGCTCCTGTAGGCGTCAAACAGCCAACTTGGCCCGTGACTACTTTTCTATTTTTTTCCTTTCGTTTTTAGTCAGGTTTTTCTATAAAAAAGGATTTTAGAAGCTAGTAGTACTACCTATTTTAAAAACCTATCAAAATGAGAAATATATAATATAAAATTGTGTTTTCTTAATTCCGAACATTTTCATCAATTGGGAACAAAATTCTAGAAAAGCTAAAAATTATTGAAAACATTAACTATCTTTAGTCAGGTTTTTCTACCGTGTTTTGAAAATTGCCAACGAATCTCAAATTATGATATTTTTTTATTGTGAACAAAATTTCGAAAATGTAAATATTTTTTAAATCCTTTTTTAACTATGAAAAGTTTCTTTGAAAGTGAAAATAATTCTAAAACATCAACTATTTTTTAGAACCAGAACAGTTTCATTTAATTGCAAACGAATATCGAGTTATGATTTTTTTAATTGTGAATAAATTTTAAAAAGTTAAAAAGATCATTAAAATATGAACTTTTCTTAAAGAAATGTGAATAGTTTTTGAAAAATTCAGGAAACTTTTTAAACCATGAAGAAAATTTGGAATATGGAACAGTCGTTTGAAAATTCAAATAAAATTTGAAATTCTGATTATTTTTTTTGAAATGTATGAAATTATGAGTAAAAAGAAAAAAAGAAACAAATAGGTAGAGAAAAGAAACAAATAAAAAACATGAAGAAAACCTGGGGAAAAACCCGGTTCAGGAAACCTTCTAGAAGGTTCCCAAAACCGGGTGCTCGCTCGAAGTGGGTCGACCGGTCGCGTCGCTTAACCGAAACTATGACATTTAGACACACACGAGCGGCAAATAGGATTTGTCGATTCGGTGTGGGGATGAAAACGTTTTCTAAACCAGAGCTGGCCGAACGCGCTGAATTTCGTGGCCCGACATGTTACCACACGTGTTTGGCAAGTCATAGGCCCAGCCCGACACACGACTCAACGTATGTGGAGAATACAGAAGATTACAATGTCAAGGAGGATCATGATGAGACAAGGTATCTCGAAGAGATGAGATGTTAGAGATTTGGACGATAAGCGTCGAAATCCTTTCTAGGTGGTCTAGACTACAATGGTGCGGGAGAAGGCCCCTGTATGATGCCACCGGTGCCCCTTATGTATCACAACTTATGGAAAGGCTTCCATGTCTGTGCAATGACATGTATGGTTTGGTGTCCGGCCCTTTCGTTGGTTTACGACGTGTTTAGGGTCTTTCTTCCTTATTTGTAGAGTTATTCCTTCTTCCGATATGTTGTATGGTGGTATTCCTCCTCCCGAGGCGGTGGCAAACCTTTCTGGTGGCTAGTGTCTCGAGCTTTTGGAGCCTTGTCTTGGCAGCGAAGGGAGGAGGCTGATACGTGATTTAACTTATCATCGACATTTAGGCTTTAGCAAATGTGAATGCTTCACTATGAAAGCATGTATCGAGACTATAGTTCAATAGGTATGGTGTATTTCCGTAGTAAGCCATCATGACCGGGCAAACCTTGTTTTTCATGTCAACGTGTGAGAAAGCCTACATGTTAGGGTACATGAGCAGTTGGCTTTGCGTTAATATGCTTGTAGAGTTGTAGTAGTGACTAATTGTTGGAGCTATCTGTCATTTATAAGGCTTGTTGGAATCAAACTCTAACCTCTTAATCCTTCAAATTGGCACCATGTACTTTCAAATCCTAGTCTTATCTTGACCTCAATAAAATAGACCGGGTTCAGTCTCTACTTTCTATGAGTACACGGGTCCACGTGTAGTATATTGGTCTTCTCTTCCAAACCCCTATCTCGCATGGTTGCGCCATGCATCTGCTCGTGGCCTCGCCGTGCAGTTTCAATCCATGGCCACGCTGTGCAGGGGTCTGGTCCCACGGGATCCGGCCTGTCTAGCCATGCACCACTACCTTAGTGCCCCGCCCACCGTGGCACCCACACAACGTATGGATGGCGCAGCCGCGCGTTTCGATCGACACACAGGCGCAGACACCATTGTCTCGAGAAACACGATGCTTTGCAAAGCGATGCCTCGCCGCCATGCGCTCCTGCTGGCAGCTGCCAGCTGGTGGCCGCCACAACCGCAACCGTGTTTTGATCGACACATAGGCATCGGCATTGTCGTCCCTAGAAACATGGCAGCACCTCAGCCACCATGTTTACTGCTTGCGGGGCTCCTCCTCGCCAAGGTTAAAAAATTTAACGAAATTTTGCATGTTTCGGTGGGGTTCAAAATTTGTCTAACACCAAAATTTCAAGGCAGATTCAAACTGTTTCCAAAAAAATATAAATTATATAGAATTTATTAAATTAAATATAGTTTGAAATCTCAGCATTTCGCATATTTCGGTAAGCTCCGAAATTATTTTGTTTCGGAAATTATAATCCTCCTCGCAGCCGGCGCGCGTGGCCAGCGCGAGAAGCCGTCCAACTTCAACCACGTTGACTACGACTTGCGCGAGACGTGAAGTACAGAGGTCAGGACGAGGACTAGCTACCATCAAGTTAGGCGTGAAGTACACAAGTTAATCAAGCAGGCAGCAGGATGGATTCTTCTGGCGGAAACCAGCCGGCTGAAACTTCAAGCGTAAACTTCTTTGTTAATTGTATATAATTCAGAGAATTCTTTGCATGGAAAGCAAAAAAAAAGACACCTAGTATGAGTTTTTTTTTTTTTTTTTTTTTTGCGGAGAACACCCAGTATGAGTTACACGGGGACATGCGAGGAGTGCATGACACACGGGCAAATCTCACGTGGACGTGAGTTGCGTTGTTGGCGATTTAACAGGGAACGTAGACATCATTAATATAAGTATATCGGTGCATCATCCAAGACTCATCATTAATACAAATATATCGCAATCTCGCCTGCTTTCAGAGTTGCCGCTTTCGTTTCCAGCCGCTGTCCGTTTTCTATTTGGCTCTTGTGATGAGCTTTTGGCTGTAATAGACTGTAGTATTTCAGGTTGTCGTTGAACTATGGTGTTGTCAGGTTTTCGCCCTATGATGTTCGTTTCGATGTCGGGCGAGCAGTGGGTTTCCTGGCAGTGCCCGGACTCGCCTCTTTCCCTTTTCTCCTGTTTGTTTCTCGGAACAATGTATTTTCGTTCATTTGCAATGGAAAGGGGTCATGCCCGGTTTGAAAAAAAGACTCATCTATAATCACATGCATTGTACAATCTCAAAAATCTTAGATCATACAATGGCTAGAAGGGAGATGGGTAGAAACAATTGCACTTCTACAAACAAGCTTAATTTGTCCTCGCGTATAGTTCTTATGAACCGGTCGACTAGCTACACCGGCTACATAGACCATCTCCAGCAAGCTTATCACGCCCATGAAGTCAGCACCACCCTGTCAATGTTCTTGGACCGCTTGGCTAAGTACGCTTCATCTTGCATCCTTCAATAAACCCACGCATATGGAGTACGATGCACTCATAACTTCTTCTTGAAGAGCCGCTCGTGCGCCACGCCATGCACGTCGTCTTGCGCCTTCTCCCAGACGGCGTGCGGCACGATCCCGCCCGCCCACACCCCCGGCCGCTGATACGCCTCCTTGCACAGGACGTGGGCGACCTGATTGCCCTCGCGAAAGATGTGCTGGACCTTGTACACCGTGAAGCAGCGAAGCAGCATGAGAATCTCCTCTTGCATGGCCCGAGGTATGCGCGTCTGCGACTCCTCGCCGGTGAGGAGCTGCACCAGCATCAGGTCGTCTCCTTCCGCCACCAGCCTGCCGCGGAAGAGACTCGGCGCGAGGCGCAGCCCGCGGATGAGCGCCCTCGCCTCCACTATGCCCACCGTTGAGTGCTCCGTCGGCTCGGCGAAGGCGGCAAGAACGCGGCCGTTGCAGTCGCGGATGGCGCCGCCGATGCTGGCCCGGCCGGATCCGTCGTTGTACACGGACCCGTCGAAGTTGAGCTTCAGCCAGCCGGTGGGGGGAGCTTCCCACCTCACCATGACACGGCTGGGGTAGAAAGGGGGAGAGGAAGGAGACAAGGAGGCGATGGAGGCGGGTGGCCGATACAAGTTGGCCGGAGATGCAAAGGAGCCCCTGCAGAAGGGAGCGAAGGACGCTGCTGGCGCAGCAAGACACGCCATGGCTAGGGCGCTAGGCTAGCTACTCGATCGTAAACAAGTAAAGAAGGTTGGGATTAGTAAATTATGACGCTGGCGCAGCAAGGCATGTATGCTGGTCCTTCTACGTATATATAGATTTTGGGACGGGTATGATGCAAAGGCCAGCCAGATTCGGAATCCGACTGCGGCTCTGCTCGTAAGCACGCACGTCTACGTGCACGCACGGATCAAGTCAAGAAAGAGTAATGACTCCGCGGGCGCTCGTGGCGCCGTCTTGCTCGCCGGCCTACGGCAGCCATGGACAAAGATCCATCCTTTGGGTCGCCGCCGCGCTATTTTGCGTGCGTCCTCGGCGCTCCTGGCCGGTACTGCAGGTCGCCGGCGTGCGGGCGCGCAGCCATAGAGACAACGGGCGACGGAGCCTCCTGCTCCGCCTACCGCGCCACCCAGCAACGCAACGGCGCACCTCACCGCCGGAGGCTCGGCGGCTCCTTCCAGAGCGACGATGGCTCCATTCACTGATTGGCCTCTCCGTCTCCGGTCCCAGAGCCGTCCTCTGTTATGCCGCCGCGCCGCCGGCAGGCACACGTCTTGGGGGTCGTACGGTTGGAGGACCGCTCGTGGTTGGCTGTGCCCAACGGCATCCATGAGATGAGCACGTTTTGTTTCCTCCGCTCCGCACCGTGCGCGCCCACTTGGAAATGAACAAACTTTTGGTTTTTGGAAAATGAAAACGAATCGGCATATATAGATCGATCGATGCCCTCTCTCTCCTCATTCCTTGCGAGTTGCCATGTCGTCGAGGATGCACGCGGGGAGACATGCCTCGCCGGCGATGTACGGACGTCCACTTTCTCGTCTGCGGCATGCAGCCTGACGGACGGGTTGCGTGCGCGGGTCTTCTCTTACTCCCTCTGTTCACTTTTGTAAGTCGTTTAGGATAGCTGAAATTGAACTGTTTTAGGTGATGTCTTAAATATCTAAAAGGTCTTATAAAAATGAACAGAGGGAGTACTCTTCTCCTCCTCCTCGATCAGGATCGGCCGGCACCAGCTAGCCATGGAGATGGAGAAGCTCCTATCCTTTCCTTTGGGTAGCCGGCCGCGCACGCAGAGTGCTCCGTCCTGAGCCATGCATGGTGCTCCACGCCGACGACACCGTCCATATGCTATGACTCGCGACGCCGGCACTGAGGAAGCAGGTAAAGGTGACCTCTAACCTCTTTGGGCTGCCGCACCGCCATCAGGTCGTCTCGTGCCCAACGCCAGGCGGGGGCGGGGGGGGGGGGGGGCGCTGAGCATCCTCGTGGAGGCACTGTCGTCCGCTGATGACCTCCTCCCCTCATGCTGCAATTCGCCGCCATAAAGAAAGCTGTTTTCTTTTTCCAAGGCGACCTCGAGTTTGGGCCGCAAGCATTGTGTGGTGCTATCCCAACTCTAAGAGCAAGTACAATAAGGTGACATAGGCGGGCTGTTTTTTTAAAAAAAGGAGGATTCCCCCGGCCTCTGCATCTGAGCGATGCATGCAACCATTTTATTAATTATTCTCAGAAATCTTACAGTAAGCCTGAAGCCACCATCTCGGCGACACCTGCCGCTACTCCTATCCCCTTGATGCAGGGGCGCCGAATGTCTGAGCCTAATACCAAACAGACATCGCACCAAACCTAACATCTAATGCCGGATGCCCCGTCCAAGCCACATATCAGGAATGGGTCACACACTGGTCCAGCGCACTCACCGGGGCTACCGCCGCCGTCATCCACCTAACCATCTTCAGAGCAAGTACCAACGCAAAGACCTTGCCGGGTCAGCTGTCGACGCCACCATGGTGCCAGACAGCGCCACCGTCCTGCGCTCGTCCATCCAGCCGCATCTGTCATCGATATCCAGCTACACCATGCCGCCAATACTCGTTGTCATCGATGCGGTAGAAACAACGCCGCACCTCTTGGCAACCTCCAGACCGTCGCCGCTGCTGGAGCTATGCGGAGTCACCCACAACATCTCTCCACCGAACAACACAATCTCCCAAGACGGCGCCTCCATGGAGGGTACGACGCGAAAGATGCCGCCGCCGCCCAATCCAGACTGAATTTTGGACTTTCGTCTGGGAGGAGTTCAGAGGTGGATAAGAGAGACCTCGACATCGCCTCCACGGAGGGTAACAGCGTCGAGAGGCGCCGCCGATGCCGGATCGAGCAAGCCGATCAAAGTTTCCTCCGGTCCCCATCCTATACC
This sequence comes from Aegilops umbellulata, assembly GCA_032464435.1. Lineage (NCBI taxonomy): Eukaryota > Viridiplantae > Streptophyta > Magnoliopsida > Poales > Poaceae > Aegilops > Aegilops umbellulata. The sequence continues at coordinate 55,848,270 of CP136057.1, forward strand.
ACCAAACCTCCGTCGACTCCGGATCTGGCAACGGACCACGAACCGAAACCTGCCGATTTGCGAGAGCCATGGGGCTCAACCCACCATGAAGGAGGATCGAGAAGTATCCATCGTAGATCTCCAGGTACCGAATCTAGTGATCCAGCATGGTCAGCGGCGACAACCACCACCCCGTGGCGGCCACCGGCGTTCAAGCCCAAGACCCAGATGGATCCGATCTGAACCCGGCAGCGCCTGCGACCACCGTTCTTGCCCAGCACGCAGCCGTCACCACGCCACGAGCAGGCCACCGCCGCCGCCGCTCAGCGCAAGACGTTGCCAAGAAACCCGCCCGCCGCGCCGCCCGACCCCACGCTAGCCCGACGCCCCGTCCGATCTGGCTGCCCCGCGCCAGCTGCGATGGACAAGGGGAAGAGACGCCCCGCCGCCGCCCAGCCGGCCAAGCTTTGCCCGGCGGCGCTGCGGACGGCGGCGAGGATAGGTGGAGGCGGAGGAGGGCCGAGAGGACGGCGGCGGGATCCCCCTGGGTCGCCCACCGGGGCGACGCGAGGGGGACGAGGGAGACGGCGGCGTGACGTATAGGTAACTTGGATTGGATAGCCGCCGCCGCCGCTTGGATTGGATCTGCAGGTCCCCTGGCCTCGCCTCCTCCCGTCCAATGCTCGGTTGCTCATGTAGGCAGGCTGTAAGACATTAAATATTATATTTTTGCTTAGTTGGAAGAGAGAGAAGATGAGAGAGAAGATAAGCGGGTTACTAGTTAACAGCCGGCTGCAACACATGTTCCTAGGTACTTTGTGAGATAGTGAGGTGGGCCATGTATCAACAAAGTAGTAAATATTTATATCCAGCTATTGTACTTGCCGACTATAAGATTGGCTATATATGACGTGGCAACATCATATAGCCAGCAACCGGCTATATTGTTAACCATGCTCTAATTAGGCGTGGTGAGGAGGTCCAGCAGCGGACGTCCTCCCTGCCTGTCGGTGAGCACAACACATTGAGAGACACCTAGGCGTGAGTGTCATCCCAGCCGACGCGCGAGCCCGTGCGTGTGGCCGCGTCGATGGGACATGTGATGGGGGCTGCCTGCGATGGCCATGGTCGTCGTGTTGTTGCCCATTGTTATTCCTTCCTTGGGATGCTTCTCTAAGAGCATCTTTAGCAGACCCCGCATAAGTGGTCAAACCCGTAAAATTTTTGCGTTTTACAGTTTTGGGCGAAAAAAGTGTCCAGAACAGAAACCGTAAAAGTAGTCCAACCCATAAAATTTTTAAGGGCCACCGCAAATGCACACCCGAAACCCTTATCTTTGGAGGTTGGAAGGCCGAATATAGGGGGCCCCGTATACCGGTCAAACCTCGTCGGAGCAAACACGCCGCCATGGATTTGACGGAATCCGCCCTAAACTCGCCGGAATTCATCACCGCACATCGGAAAAGGCCGCTAGACGCCGCAATCGATTGCCGCCGGCTCGAATTCGACGAGCTTGACATCGTCGTGGCCTCCCATGACCTCAGCCTGGCCGCCGGAATCCTCCCGACGCGGCAGGCAAAGGGGCACGGCTCGCCTGACAATAGAGCAAGGCGTGGATGACGGAAGCGACAAGGCGTGGCCGCAAGGCTGGGCGCGGACGACGGAGGCGACGGGGCGTGGCCAGCGAGGCTGGGTGCGACCGGCCGGTGATGGGGCGCGACCGGCAGGGACGGGGCGCGGCCGATGGGTGATGGGGCGCGGCTGACGGACGACGAGGCATGGCCTGCGGGCGACGGGGCGCGTCCGACAGGGTTGAGCGCAACCGGCATGGCTGGCGCGGTCGGCTGGAGGAAGGGGCGGCAACGGCCGGACTGGAGGAAGGAGCCCTTTATTCCAGGTTTACCGTTTGTTTTACAATATCTGTTCGGCCGCGCTAGTTTTCGACCCGCAAACACGATCTTCGTGAAACTGCAAACGCGTTTTACGGGTCAAGTTTTTGCGGGGTCTGCTAGAGTTGCTCTAAGTGATCGGGCCTTCCAACAAAGGTTTCTTGTCTAGTGTATGAAGAAGGAGGTCGTAGACAGATTGTTCCGAATAGAAAACATGTGGTTGTTCATAAAACTTATGTCATTAGCTTTGTAGGTCGATGTTTCGAAAACATTTCAATTTTTAAAGGGCGTAGATATAATACTTTTCAAAGCAATTGATCCCACGACACGAGATTATATATGTGGTATTTGTTGATACCCTATTGTTCGTGTCGCCGTTGACTAAGCAGCCGTGCGGCCGGACATCACGACGGGGGGCTGGCGGCGCTCTGGTGATCCCATTCCTCATGGCAGGCGGCTTCAAGATTTGGGGCGCCACGGTCGCCATGGACGGCGGTGGCGTGACCAGATCGGCGGCGGTGCGGCCGGATCTGGGCCCAAGCGTGAGCTTGGTCTCCGGGTCATGGTCGGCGCGATGGCGAATACGACACGTCGGCAGCTAGACAGATATGCGGGATTTCATCTTTGTCTTGTCCTTGACAACCCGGGCAACTCCGGGGAAAACCCTAGATCCCCATGGAATCGAGCGATGGCGGTGCTTTTGCGCCGTAGTCCCTCTTCAGGGCATCGTTTTGGAGTTTGCTATGGTTAAACTTTTGTTGAATAATTAATAAAGATGGTTGCATGCATTGACTGATGCATAGGACATGGGTCTTAACCTCCTTTGCTATAAAAAAAATAAGTATAGAACTTAGCTTTTTATCCATGCATCTTCCAGTTTTTCACCACAAAAGATGTTTGTTTCGTCCTCGATGATGAACTGACTAGTAATAATATATAAATTATATCATATTGGTGGAATAGATGAGATTTAGTAGCAGGATTATTTACCTATCAGCGATCGATGTGTACTATTGATTTCTTTAGCTATGTTGGTTGCTCAGTTATTCCTTGTTGAAGGAGGCATGAGAGATGATGCCAAGATGGCGACACTTTTGTTGGTTCAAATGGAGAATACCAAAGATAAGCATGGGTTTAATACTTAAAAAATGCTACACTTACGTAATATCCTACGTACTGTTACGTAACTTAACTAACTACTAATCCCTCTGCCCCCTGATTTCAGCTGGGTGGGCCCCCTCCCCAAATTTCCTCCAACAGAAAAAAGCCACCTAAGCTATTATGTTAGTTTACGTATGATATCTACGTAGGTGTAGCATTGCTCTATTCCTTGATCAACTATTTCTTCATTGTCGTAGGCTAGAACACCATATCAGAAGATTCATTCAAGTGCCCAAGAGATCAAACACTGAGCTTCCCATGAGCAACTTAGATGAGCTGTGGGTTTCCATTACCAACACGCGCAATGGTTTGTTCATATTTTTTTGATGACACCATCGATGTTTTGTGATGACAAGACACTACAATTTATGTTTGAACTTGAACTGAATTAGTATTTTAAATTTGAGAAAAAATATGCTTGCAAGTGTGATGCATGATCATAAATATTGAATCAGTATGTTATGATTATAAATATTATTGGGAGTACATATGCACAACTGTAGAAGAAATATACGTAATGATAAAAAAGATAATTAGCCGAAGAAGATAAAAAATATATTATTCTGTTCTTTTTCTTTTGTACCGAAAACTACTTTTAAACTTCTAGAGATGCTTTATTCACCATTATCATTGGCGCAACAGGATCAAGTCCAGAATGGTCACGTGGCACAAGTATGCAAACTGATTATTTTACAAATTAATGTATTAAACTAACGGTCGATAGGTGGTCCACGAAACTGGTTGTAATTTTTATTACCTCTGATTCTTTTATACTGTCGTGATTGAAGATGAATAGATTTGAAGTTTCTTAAAAAAACTAAGGGTTGATTGTTTATACTCCTTCCATTTTTAAATATAAGAGATTTCAATGCGGACTATAAAGAATGTATATAGATTTGTTTTAGAGTGTAGATTCACTTACTTTGCTCCGTATATAGTCTGTATTGAAATTTAAAAAAAACATATTTAGGAACAGAGGGGTATATACCGGTATAATTGAATGGAAAAAAATGACATTACATGTCGAGAGGGCACGTCCTGCACGCATGAGTATATGCACCCACTTTTAAAAAAATGCATGTTAAGCATGTTTTAAAATGTTAAAGAATTCAAAAGAAAATTCACGCATACATGTTCGTAAATGTGTGTGCGCCGCACAAAGGTTTGTGAAAAAAAATGTCTTTTTGTTTTGTCTTCGAATAAAGAAAAAAAATCAGTGCTTCTAAATAATAATCTACGACATGAGTTTTTGCCTTTTTTTGCACAGGCCACAAGAAAAGTTATTTTTCCGTGAAAGTGTATGCGCGCACATAGAATATGGAGACGTACCGTGCAACCTTTTTCAAATTCGTTTAGCATTTAGAAATGTGTTTTTCGATGTGGCTTCATATGTACCTGGGTCCATCCTTGCACTTCCCATTACATGTCGACACTTTTGAAAAACACCACAACATTTTGTCCACACTTCATCATATGCCATTACACAAATTTCGATACCAAAACACCCCCTCTCTGGTCTTCTCCATTTTCTCCTTCATCCTAGTCTTCATTACTAACCACTACACCGTTAACTCTAGTGACATGTTTATTTCCTCCTCTTCTAACCGTATCTACAACCCATTCCACACTACTCTATCCCTTGCCTTTTGGCCATTCTAATATCACAATGTGGGAGAGAGTAGGATGGCACTCTCCGGCATGGTCCGTAGCTCGTGAGTGGAGTTGCCCTACTTGAGGCCATCGAGATATGAGCTCTCGCCGGCTACCATACCCCCTCCTAGCCAGCGTGGATGGTTGAGAGGCCAATGCTGGAGAGACAACTTCAAAGGCGGAGTCTCCTTGTGGTCTGTCGACGATGTCCACCTTGAGTGACCTCATGAAGGTTGTCATTGTGGTTCCTGACACTCGGTCACTGGTAGATGCATTGTTTGCTTAATCTGCCAGACAAGCGTGTATCAACTCTATCAGGTTCACTATCCCTCATCATGTTAAAGAGATGGATGGGGAGATAGGGGCAACGGGATGCTGAAACCAAGCGATGGGGATTGATCTGGCTGGGACGAGGAGATGGAGTTCCATCGACACTGCAATAGTGTGGTAAGAAAGATTGGGGGAAACAAGATGACAGGATGGCAATTTCGATGAGAATATAATAAATTCATATGAGAATTTTGGTCCCTTCACCTTGTAGGCATATGTTGGAGGGCACGGGAATTGTAGTGACATTCCCAAAGGGCAAAATTGCAATTTCATTTTTCTAATTGATTAAAATTATGTGGGCATATATAAAATCAACCCTCAAACTAAACCCACGTGACAAATATACATTGCTAGTGCAATTACCTTATAATTAAGACGAGTCAAAATTTTCATTCTTCTTCCACATCGCCGCCTATTTTCTGGTCCGCCCTCCTCCATCGATCGATCTGCCACCTCCATCCATCACAGCTAGTGTCGCTGCCACATCGCCTCACTGCCCCTCCCAACCCAAGTTGCACCCTCCCTTGGTCCACTGCCCAAGGTGAGGAAAGGGAGCTCCATCGGCTAACCATGGTCTCAGTACCACAATAGTGCGGTAAGAAAGATTGGGTGAAGAAGATGATGAGATGGAAATTTCAATGAGAATAAAATGACGTCATATGAGCCTTCTAGTTCTTTCACCGTGTAGAATGCCATATGTTTTTGAGGGGTCAAGAAATCTCGTGGCATTCCCAACGTTTGAAAAATTGTAATGACATGGTCACATGCAGTTCTCCTACATGGTTCGAAGAAATCTCGTGGCATTTGATGACCCACAAGTATAAGGGATCTATCGTAGTCCTTTTGATAAGTAAGAGTGTCGAACCCAACGAGGAGCAGAAGGAAATGATAAGCGATTTTCAGTAAGGTATTCTCTGCAAGCACTGAAATTATAGGTAACAGATACTTTTGTGATATGATAATTTGTAACGAGCAACAAATAACAAAAGTAAATAAAGTGCAGCAAGGTGGCCCAATCTTTTTTGTAGAAAAGGACAAGCCTGGAAAAACTCTTATATAGAGAAAAGCGCTCCTGAGGACACATGGGAATTATCATCAAGCTAGTATTTATCACGTTCATATGATTCACATTCGGTACTTTGATAATTTGATATGTGGGTGGACCAGTGCTTGGGTGCTGTCCTTACTTGGACAAGCATCCCACTTATGATTAACCTCTATTGTAAGCATCTGCAACTACAAAAGAAGTCTTAAGGTAAATCTAACCATAGCATGAAACATATGGATCCAAATCAGCCCCTTACGAAGCAACGCATAAACTAGGGTTTAAGCTTCTATCACTCTAGCAACCTATCATCTACTTATAACTTTCCAATGCCTTCCTCTAGGCCCAAACAATGGTGAAGTGTCATGTAGTCGACGTTCACATAACACCACTAGAGGACAGACAACATACATCTCATCAAAATATCGAACGAATACCAAATTCACATGACTACTAATAGCAAGACTTCTCCCATGTCCTCAGGAACAAACGTAACTACTCACAAAGCATATTCATGTTCATAATCAGAGGGGTATTAATATGCATAATGGATCTGAATATATGATCTTCCACCAAATAAACCAACTAGCATCAACTACAAGGAGTAATCAACACTACTAGCAACCCATAGGTACCAATCTCAGACTTAGAGACAAGAATTGGATACAAGAGATGAACTAGGGTTTGAGAGGAGATGGTGTTGGTGAAGATGTTGATGGAGATTGGCCCCCTCCCGATGAGAGGAGCGTTGGTGATGACGATGGCGATGATTTCCCCCTCCCGGAGGGAAGTGTCCCCGGCAGAACAGCTCCGCCAGAGCCCTAGATTGGTTCCGCCAAGGTTCCGCCTCGTGGCGGCGGAGTCTCGTCTCGAAAGCTTGCTCATCATTTTTCCTCGGACGAAAGACTTCATATAGCAAAAGATGGGCACCAGAGGGCCACCAGGGGGCCCATGAGGCAGGGGGTGCGCCCAGGGGGTAGGGAGCGCCCCCACCCTCGTGCCCAGGGTGTGGGTCCCCTCTGGTATTTTCTTCGCTCAGTATTTTTTATTATTTCCAAAAATAACTTTCGTGGAGTTTTATGACTTTTGGAGTTGTGCATAATAGGTCTCTAATATTTGCTTCTTTTCCAGTCCAGAATTCCAGCTGCCGGCATTCTCCTTCTTCATGTAAACCTTGTAAAATAAGAAAGAATAGGCATAAGTATTGTTACATAATGTGTAATAATAGCCCATAATGCAATAAATATCGATATAAAAGCATGATGCAAAATGGACGTATCAACTCCCCCAATCTTAGACCTCGCTTGTCCTCAAGCGAAAGCCGATAACAATAAATATGTCCACATGATTAGAGATAGAGATGTCGATAAAATAAAATACGGACATGGGGGCATCATGATCATTCTTATAACAGCAACATATATGGATATTATCATATAATTTCTTATGCTCAAGTAATAATCTATTCACAATGTCAAGTATGAATCAGAAACTTCATTGAGAACCAACAAACTATAATCTCAGTCATTGAAGCAATTGCAATTTATCATAACATCAGAAAGAGTCTATGTCAGAGCTTTTCAGCAAGCCCACATACTCAACTATCATTTAGTCTTTCACAATTGCTAACACTCACTCAATACTTGTGGTTACGGAGTTTTAATCGGACACACAGAAAGATAGGGGCTTATAGTTTCGCCTCCCAACCTTTTACCTCAAGGGTAATGTCAACAATAATAGTTCATGATAACTTACATCCAATTAGATATATATATATATATATATATCAGGATCTTTCCAACACAGTGTGCTTACCAAAGGATAAAATGTAAAAAGGAATGGTGAAGATCACCATGACTCTTGCATAAGGTAGAAGATTAAAAGTAAAAGATAGACCCTTCACAGAGGGAAGCAGAGGTTGTCTTGCGCTTTCAGGACTAAGCGGCCTTGTGAAGCCGCGTATCTCATCGGCCATCAAGCCGCCGTCTCTATTAAACAGGACCGATCAATCTCAGAGCAGGATTAGCAGTTCGGCCTCCGTCGTTCGCCTCATATAGTCGCGAAGTTTGTGCCGCGCATACATAATTATGCACTTAAAATACCCTGGTCATCGACGGAGGCACAATGCGGTCCGCACTCCCATAGCCTTTTTCCATTTTTCTAACTATTTTTTTATCTTTTACCACAGGTGACTGAAAGCCTGGTCATCTTATGGACTCTTTCTGAGTTCGGCTTCGTATAGATAACCAAAGGCTATTCCTATCAAGTAGTCCTTTCGCCAAGGCAAGGCAACGCGGATGTGCGACAGGAGGTCCAAATGATTTTTTGTAGACCACACTCTTTGTTTCAAACCTGTAAAGTGCCTTTTCCCCCAGCCTTCGACCCCCGGCATGTTAAATAGCCCGGGTACTGGCATTATAATCTGCAAGATTGCGTTTGACGTGTCAATCAGATTCCAGTAAACATAGTCCGTTTTCAGTATTTGCTTTTTCCAAGAGCTGAATTTTGTTTCTTCGGTTGTTTCACACACGCACCTCGGCACAAATTGCCAGGGGCTCGATATGGCAACATATGAGTTGCCGACAAGTCCGAACAGCTTTATATCACACTTCGACGTCATGAGTTTGGCCTTATATGCATCAGCTCCGAATCATGTCGTTGGACAATAGTTGGGTTGCCCGGCTCTTGTGCTTACTACCTTACGTTCCGTCCTATCGGCTAAGGTAGTAAAGGAAGAACTACTGTGATTGTGTTTCCGGTTCATCCGGTCAAGCGCCTCAGTAGAGAAAGCCGAAAACTGACTGTCATGATGCGGAGAAAGCTGGTCAACCACTCGATGACTTATCAGAATCTTTCATGATTCCTTCTGTATTACACGAAGGACCATTCTTCTGGTCACCTATGTAACGCACCGTATTCGGATAACCGCGTACATACCAGGGGCTATATCGTAGACCCACCGTCAAACTTCTATGGCTAAGTGAAATTGTTAAAGCCATATAGTCCGATTGTCTGTGGGCTTGCTTCTGAAGACTTTTTTTCCAAGAATCGCAAAGTTATGTATCATTCATTGATAGATACATAGAACTTACATCCACATGGGGGCTACTTGGGAAGAAAGGCGAGCATCGTTCTTGATGAGGTGAAGTAGGACGTGTATGGAGGACTGCAAAAGCCGTCGAAAACGCAGCCGTTGCGGTGCTTTCCTGAGTTGTCGTGCAATCAAGTAGAGTAACGATGCTTAGTCCTTTTCTACACGAGGAAGGCACTGCCGAGCAGGCATCGATCCACCACTCCTAGAACATGGCGTCAGGGTGTGGCAGCGCAGCAGTAGATCGGAACCAGGAAAGGACATTGTGCCATAGCTCTTGGTAACAGAGTAGGCACCGGGGATGCGAGTCATTTCCTGGTGTCGCTCATTCCTAACATCTTTTCTAAATCTACCCATGGAGAAGGTCTTTTTGTTTCTCTCGCAATTTATACCAGGGAACATGCTTGTTTGGGTGTAACTTTCTCGCCGTTGGAGGTCACCATGGTTATATATAGGAGAGAACAATATGCACAAATAAAGACATGTATATTATCTCCCTCTTGTCTTTGAAAAAGGAGTAGGTGAGTACGATCTTTCTGGTAACAATGAATAAGGGAGCAAGCGACTTTATTGTTTTTGACAGGGATACCAGAGCAAGTAGGCGAGACATTACGAGTGAATTAATCGAAGAAAAAGGTCGTGTCCTAATATTTCCACAGTAACACCACCGTTATCAGTTCAGGAGCTTGTGTTGTTCTTTACCTTCTAGAAATCCAGTGTCTATGTTTGATTGAGCTGATCACATATATACCACGAGATGGGCATACGATGACAAGCCTTGTAAATTTGCTTCTAAAGATTTAACACTGATAACTTCTCATCTGTCTGACATAAAAAGATCAATTCATCACCTGTCTTACTGTCTGTACATGTAATGGGAGTCACAATGATCACATAACTGCAAATACAACAGATCTCTAATCAATCGTAGAAAAATGAAGTAGTAGTAGTCCAATATTTCCACAGTAACACCAATGTCATCAGTTCAGGAGCTTGTGTTATTCTTCATCTTGCAGAAATTCAGTGTCCATGTTTGATTGAGCTGATCACATATATATCATGAGATGAGCATCCGACGGTAAGCCATGTGGATTTGCTTCTGAAGATTCACAATGATACTCCTACTTCTCATCTGTTGACGTAAAAAGATCCATCTCATCACCAGTATCTTTTTTTAACGTGATCTCATCGCCTGTATCTGTACATACTGTACATGTTGGATGCCTCTTCCCGAGACTGTACATGCAATGGGAGTCATAATAACCGCAGAGATGCAAATACAACAAAATTCTGATCTACCAGTGACTACTGAAAGCCTCCAGTCTTCTGCATTCCAAGCAGGCAGCCGCTCCAGGATTCATGACGCACGGCCTCACGCCCTGCCATCTCATGGCTCAGCAGGCCAAGCATGTCGAACACCTCCGCAGCCTGCGGATGAGGCCGATCTCCGCAGACAAACTCATGCACGTCGCCGTCGATCTCCACGGCGCTGCGGCCTGGCCTCTTCTTCACCCCCCGGGATTTCATCAGGCTCCGGACCTTGCCTGCGCCATCCCATTTCCTGACAGCGGCATAGATGTTTGACAGCAGCACGTAGTTCGAGTCGCCGCCTGGGTCCTGCTCGAGGAGGTACTGCATCAGCTGCTCGGCCATCTCCATGTCCCCATGCATCCGGCACCCCGCGAGCAGGGCTCCGAGCATCACCTCGTTTGGCTGCATCGGCATGGATGCCACGACGACCATGGCATCGTCCAGGCGCCCTGCCCGGCTGAGCAGGTCAACCACGCACCCGTAGTGCTCCATCCTCGCTGCGATTTCGTGCTCCACCCTCATGGCATCATAGTACCTCAGCCCCTCGTCCGTGAGGCCGGCATGGCTGCAGGCCGTGAGCACGCCCGTGAACGTCACCGCATCTGGCCTGAACCCCCTCCTCCGCATTGCCTCGAAATGCTCGATGGCGTCCGTGCACCGTCCATTGGTTGCGAACCCGACAATCATCGAGTTCCACGAGACCACCGTCCGCTTCCTCATGCTGTCAAACACCTGCCGTGCAAAGTCCACCTGACCGCACCGAGCGTACATGTCGATCAACAAGTTGGCGATGCGGACGTTGCCCTCCAGCCTCTCCCTGATCACGAACCGGTGCACCCACATACCAAGACCGAGCGCGCCGACCTCGGTGCACGCGGAGATGGCAGCTACCAGCGTGACATAGTATGGCTTGACGCCGTCCAGCAGCATGGCATGGAAGCAATCGATCGCCTCATCATGGCGCCCGTTCTTGACGCACCCGTCGATGAGCGCCGTCCAGGAGACCTTGTCCGGGTCCGGCATTCCGTCGAACACTCGCGCGCGGCGGCGACGAGGCCGTTGCGCATGAGGTCGGTGATCATGGTGTTGTAGGTGACCACGGACCTGACGGGCATGGAGCCGAACAGCTGGAGGGCGTGGTGGGGGAGGCGGGACGCGAGGTAGAACCGCGCGAGGCAGGTGCAGAGGAGGAGGTGGCCGGGGAAGAGCTTGACGGCGAGGGCGTGGAGCTATAGCGCGAGGTGCCGGGCTGATGCAGCTAGCTTCAACTAAGTGGAGTACCTGTTCCTTTGGTTTTCTTTTTCTTTAATCTACTAGTCAGCACTGTACACTCTGTAGAGTTTTCTCGTACTAGTTTCTAGAGTTCTCTGTAACCTTATTTTGTAAGTCTCCCCTAGTGACTAAAGGGGAGAACAGAGTACTAGAGGAGGACTATTTTTCCCCTTGTAATGAAAAAGGACCAGAGGGTCAGTTCGTAGCAACCCAGCCAGCTTTCCCTGAGATTTGCTCGTGTGCCTCTTTGTCTTCTGATCTACAAGCCGATTCTACTCATCCCACTGCATCAGTTGGTATTCAGAGCCCAGGTTCGAGTCCATGGCGGGTGGTGGTCGGAGAAATCGGAGCCGAGCCGGCCGGCCGGCGGCGGCTCAGGTTGATGCCGCAGATCTGGACGAGGAGTCCGGCGATGGGGCTATTCCCAGGTACCGGAACCTGCAGGACGTCGATACCAATTTGGTGGATCAGAACCAAGAGTTGAGACGGCAAGTTCAGGCCCTAGCGCAGCAAATGGCGGCCGTGCAGACGCAGATGGCTCAGATTGCTGTAGCTGTGCAACGGAGGGATATGCCAGAAGACCAGGGCGGTGAGGACGCTTCGTCTGGTAGCGACAGCTCTCCCGCAAGCTCCCTGAGGCGTCCCGAAGTTAACCCCTTTCATGCCAGACAGCGACACGGACGGAATCGTGCTACTGCTGAGCGCGAGCACCGCAGGCGGCGCTGCTTTGGAGTTAAGTTGCCGGAGTTCTCGGGAGGGCTCTCTCCTGAGGATTTTATTGATTGGATAGATGAAGTTGAGCGTGTCTTTGAATATGCGGAGGTGCCGGAGGAGGAGCGTGTTCCTGCAGTTGCAATGCGACTGAAAGGGCGTGCATCTGTTTGGTGGAAAAATCTAGAGCAGAGTCGTAGAGTTCGGGGCAAACGAAAGATTGATTCCTGGTTTGCCATGAAGGAGAAGATGCAGAGAGAGTTTCTTCCATTTAATTATGAAGAATCATTATTCAGGCAACTCCAAAATCTACGACAAGGCACAAAAAGTGTGGACGAGTATACAAATGAATTCTATCAACTAGTATCACGCAACAATTTGAGTGATTCCAAGAGTCAGCTGGTGGCAAGGTATGTTGGTGGTTTACGTCAATCAATCCAAGATGTGTTGTCCTTGCATATGAATTTTACAGTGTCAGAGGCATACCAGCGAGCCATTGTTGTGGAAAAACAGCAACAACGACCAGTGCGCACAAACAACGCTCAGTTCCGACCACGATCTAATAATTCTGCACCAACAAGGGCGGCGAGCAGCAGCGACCCAGGGCCAACAAGGTCTGCCCCTTTGCCTAAAGGTGTCGGGGATAAGTCCAAGTCAGCAACAACAAGAGGTACTTGTTTTAAATGTGGTTCTTCAGAACATTTACAAAGAGATTGCCCAAGGAACATCGGCAGGGAAGGTAAAGGATTAGTAGGTGACTATGATGAAGAGACAGAGCAGCAAGGTGAACCTACATATGATAATTATGATGATAATGATGAGGTTGAGCTGGATGGAGATACAGGGGACATGTTAGTAATGGAGCGAGCTTTGATGATACCTCCAAAAGACGAAGATTGGCGAAGACGGAGCTTGTTCCACACGCGCTGCACTATAGGGGGAAAAGTATGTCATGTTATTATTGATAATGGCAGCTGGGAAAATACTATATCAGAGGAGGCAGTAAATAAACTTGGGCTTAAGAAGGAAAATCATCCTTGTCCTTATAACATGCGCTGGTTCAAATCTGACAAGGTATCGAAGGTAAAATTTCGGTGTTTGGTGTCTTTCTCCGTTGGCAATAAATTTTTTGATGAGGTAGAATGTGATGTTGTTGATATGGATGTTAGCCACCTAATTCTGGGAAGACCTTGGCAGTATGACCGCCATGCTGTACATGATGGCCGTAAGCACACATATACTGTCATAAAAGATGGCCAAAAATTTGTGTTTAACCCAGTGAAAGAGGATGAGTTAGTCAAATCCAAGAGTTCTGAATCATCACGCATCACAAGTCTCATATCTTGTAAGAAATTTATGCGTGAAGCAATAGAAGGAGGCGTATATCTGCTACTGCTTTCAGAGCAGAAGAGTGAAGTTGGCATACCAAAGGAGGCACATGACTTATTGGAAGAATTTTCGGATGTCTTTCCAAAGGAGCTTCCTTCTGTATTACCTCCCATGCGAGACATTCAACATCAGATTGATTTAGTACCAGGAGCTAGTTTGCCAAATCGTCCGGCTTATCGAATGAATCCCAAAGAGTATGAGGAACTAAATCGCCAAGTGCAAGAACTATTAGATAAAGGTTTTATTCAACCTAGCCTAAGCCCATGTGCTGTCCCTGCACTCCTGACACCCAAAAAAGATGGTTCATGGCGCATGTGTGTTGATTCTCGAGCAATAAATAAGATAACAATTAAGTATCGATTTCCTATACCTCGACTCGATGATATGTTGGATAATTTAGCAGGGGCAGTGGTGTTTTCAAAGATTGATCTCAAGAGTGGGTACCACCAATTGAGGATCCGTCCAGGCGATGAGTGGAAGACGGCTTTCAAGACAAGAGATGGGCTTTATGAATGGTTAGTAATGCCTTTCGGTCTTTCTAATGCTCCAAGTACATTTATGAGGTTGATGAATCATGTATTACAGCCTTTTATCGGAAAATTTGTTGTCGTATATTTTGATGACATACTAGTATATAGCAGTAGCATGGAAGACCACCTACAACACTTGAGAGAAGTGTTATGTGCTTTACGGCGTGAGCAGTTGTATGCTAATCCAAAGAAGTGTGAATTGTTGGTCTCTTCAGTCAACTTCTTGGGGTTTATTGTGTCTGGAAGAGGCTTACAAGTTGATCCAAGAAAGGTTGAAGCAATTCTTAGTTGGCCAGCTCCACGCACATTAACTGAAGCTCGTAGCTTTCATGGGCTTGCTTCTTTTTATAGACGCTTTATTCGCAACTTCAGCACAATCATGGCACCTTTCACTGATTGCATGAAACGAGGTGGAGCTTTTGTATTAACGGAAGAAGCGGGGCAAGCTTTCGAGGAGATTAAGGCCAAAGTGGCATCCACTGATTGCCTAGCCTTGCCGGATTTTAACAAGTTGTTTGAAGTGGATTGTGATGCATCAGGAAAAGGAATCGGTGCTGTTCTTAGCCAAGAATCTCGTCCTGTGTCTTTCTTCAGTGAGAAACTGACATGTGCACAAATACACTATTCAACTTATGAAGCTGAGTTGTATGCAGTGGTTCGAGCATTGCAACACTGGAGGCATTACCTACTACATCAAGAGTTTATTTTGTATAGTGATCATGAAGCACTAAAATACATCCGAAATCAGCCTAACCTGAACCGTAAACATGCACGGTGGGCAAGCTTTTTGGAAGAGTATAATTTTGTACTGAAGCACAAATCTGGAGCACAAAACAAGGTGGCTGATGCACTGAGCCGCAGAGCACAATGCCTAAGCATGATGAGGGTTCAAGTTGTTGGTTTTGACAGTATTCCGGAGCTCTATACTACTGATCCCTTTTTCAACAAGATTTATGAGGCTGCTCAAGAAAGGAACTCTGCTGAATATACCATCCACGAAGGATTTCTTTTTCGTGGGGTTCAACTCTGCATTCCAAATTGCTCTGTACGTGATCTGATCATAAAGGAGATTCACAATGAAGGGCATCGAGGCCGAGACAAATCTGTAGAGCTATTGCTGAAACAGTATTTTTGGCCCCATGCTCGACGAGATATGGAAAGATTCGTGAAGAGATGTCATATCTGTCAAGTTTCAAAAGGTACAGCTACGAATGCAGGTTTGTATATGCCCTTACCTGTACCTGATGCACCATGGATAGATATAAGTATGGATTTTGTTCTAGGTCTCCCACGAACACAACGTCGAGTGGACTCCATCTTTGTTGTGGTAGACAGATTCAGCAAAATGGCGCACTTCATAGCCTGCCGCAAGACATCTGATGCTAGTCAAATTTCTGTTTTATTCTTTCGAGAAATAGTGCGGTTGCATGGTGTGCCAAGGAGTATTACCTCTGACCGAGACACCAAGTTCATGTCTCATTGTTGGCGATCGTTGTGGAGACAAATGGGAACTACTTTGAATTTCAGCACGGCTTATCATCCACAGACGGACGGTCAAACTGAAGTGGTAAATAGAAGCTTAGGGAAGATGTTACGAGCTCTTGTAGGCGACAAGCCGAAACAATGGGACACAATTCTACCACATGTTGAGTTTGCCTTCAATAGGACACCAAATCGTTCTACTGGACTATGCCCCTTTGAGATAATTTATGGTAGAGTCCCCAATGGAGTTCTAGAACTAGCACCTATACCTGCCGTTGGAAAGAAAATTTTGAAAGCAGAGAATATGGTAGAAGAGATGGGCTCAATTTATAAACTTGTCCATCAGCGAATACAAGAAAGCAATGCTAAATATAAGGCTGCAGCTGACCAACACCGTCGTCAGGTTGTGTTCGTAGAAGGAGATTTGGTATGGGCTATCCTCACCAAAGATCGTTTTCCTGCTGGAGAATACAATAAGTTAAGCCAGAGGAAAATAGGACCGTGCAAAGTGATAAAAAGGATTAATAACAACGCGTATAAATTGGAGCTACCTAGCCATCTACGCACTTCTGATGTGTTCAATGTTAGGCATCTTGTGCCATATCATCAGGAAACATCTGAAGTTCAGGTTTAAACTCGAGGACGAGTTCTTTTGCAGGCCTGGGGAGGATGATGCAGCTAGCTTCAACTAAGTGGAGTACCTGTTCCTTTGGTTTTCTTTTTCTTTAATCTACTAGTCAGCACTGTACACTCTGTAGAGTTTTCTCGTACTAGTTTCTAGAGTTCTCTGTAACCTTATTTTGTAAGTCTCCCCTAGTGACTAAAGGGGAGAACAGAGTACTAGAGGAGGACTATTTTTCCCCTTGTAATGAAAAAGGACCAGAGGGTCAGTTCGTAGCAACCCAGCCAGCTTTCCCTGAGATTTGCTCGTGTGCCTCTTTGTCTTCTGATCTACAAGCCGATTCTACTCATCCCACTGCATCACGGGCGAGCGGGGAGGAGGGAGCGCCGGCGCAGGCGGAGAGGACGGTGAGGAGGGTGACGTCGTTGGGCGCGGGCCCGACGGGGGAGGAGAGCATGGCGGAGAGCGCCGCGGCCGTCGCCGGCAGGTCGCCCTCCCGCGCCGGGCGCGCGATGGCGGAAGTCCATGAGACCATGTCTCGCGGCGGCGCGGCTTTGGAGGAAGACTGAGAGATGGAGATGCGGCCACAGCCATGGCCGAGAAGCTTTCAGCTAGAACGAGAGCCCCTGTTTTTTTTTGAGGCAACGTAGGCGCCAAACGAGGGAGCTTCCGCTGAAGGACAGCGTACATGGGCTGGCCCACTTGGCCCGTGACCGCTTCTCTATTTTTCTCCTTTCTTTTTAGTCAGGGTTTTCTAAAAAAAGGGGTTTTAGAAGCTAGTGCCACTTATTTTAAAAACCTATCAAAATATAAAATATATATTATAAAATTGTTTTCTTAATTTCGAACAATTTCCTCAACTGGGAACAAAATTTTAAAAACGTGAAAAATTATTAAAAATAAGACTAGTGGTTGGCGGTAAGTTCGCTCCCATAGTTCTGGGTTTGCATGACTTTGTGTGCATCGTCATGCTCCTCGGGTAAGTGTGAGCCAGTCCATTCAAAATAAATACACCAATTCATACGGCTTGTCGGTATCGAACCTTAACCTCTTAACCCCTGAAATCAGCACCATATACTTTTAAATTCTGCACGGGTCCGCCGGTCTTATCTCAACCTTAGACCAGTTCGGAGTATCGGGAAAATAAGAATGCCGTCCGGGGTCACTCTCTACTTTGAATGATCACACGGGGGCCGCACATATTACCTCGGTATTAAAATATTAGGTGTTTTTTATTTAGGCTAAAAAAGCATATTCTAATTTGGTACGAAGGTAGTAGTACATTCGTCTTTTCTCCCCAACCACCATCTCGCATGGCTGTGCCGTGCATCTCTGTCGCGACCTCACTGTATAACCACGCTCTGCAGGGTCAGTCATGCTGGATCCCCACCTATCTAGCCATGCACCATCCCCGTAGTGCCCTGTTACGGCGACACCCACACAGAGTCTGGATGGTGCAGCCGCTTATTTCGATCGACACACTTAAGGAAATCTGATACAGAATGGTTCTACGGACTCCTCTTTGCCCAACTATACCTGGCCATCTGTCGGGCCGAGCCTACCAAAACCCGATGCAAAATACTCAGGCCCGAGCCTGGCCCGGCCGCCAGGTTTGAAATCTAGGCCCTAGCTCGGCCGGTGGACAAGGTCGGGCCGGGTTGGGTCGGGCTGACCGGGCCGGGTTGCGGGCTGCCCATGGCCAGGTCTATGACCAACCAACACCCCGGATTTCAGCCGGTGGGACCTCTCCTCCCTAATCTTCTGCAGTATACCTGGCCATGGGCAGCCTGGCCTGGACGGCCCGACCCGACCCGACCCGACCCGAAAAAGCCCGACCTTGTCCATGGGCCGGTCCTAGGCCTAGATTTTGGGCCCAAAGGCTGGGCCGGGCCCAGGCCCACCACATTAGCAATTTAACGAAGAGACTCGGCCCGAGATCCAGCGGGCTTTTACATTGTCAGGCCGGGCTTGGGCCTGATTTTTAGGCCTGACGCCCGGGCCAGGCCCGGCCCTGCATTTTCTTCATCGAGCTTGATTAGGCCCGGCCCGAAGTCCGGACCGGCTCGAGGGATGGCCAGCTATATTCTCCAGTCATAACTTTACACATGAGTCCATAACAAAAATCTGGTAGGAATCTGTCCGTGAGTCTAGCATTTCTCGGTGCCGACACCGTAGTCCTGACTCCCGAGTAACACACTGTTGTCGATACCGCCGCCTCGTCGCCATGCGCTGCTGTTGAAGTGCACAAGTTTAAAGCATCTCCAGCAGTTCAGCCCCCAGCGCACCCGGCGATAGCGGTTTGGCGAATGCGCCGGCGGTTTTTTCGCCCTCAGGGCGATGCATGTTGGGGGGCGAGTGGAGATGCTCTTAGGCCGATGACTATCGCGTATGTTGAAGCTAGCCTCCTAAGCTAGACATGGCGTGCCTCCTAAGATTCTTCTGGTGGAGGAAGCTCACGCACGTAGCAAACGAGCCGGCTGCAACTTCAAGAGAAAATTTCTTTGTAAATTGTAGAAGTAATACAGAGAATTCTTTGCATGGAAAGCCAAAGAAAAAGCTGGTCAATCTCTAGCCTCCAGCATCTCTAGGGCTCGTGTGTGAGTTCACGGGGACATGCGAGGACGCCGAGGAGTGCATGTTCTCACGACGGAGAGGGGATAGTGTATGTTTCTCGTCTGGCTGGATATGACTTACGTTGTTGGTGATTTAATAAGGAACATAAACATCATTAACACAAATTTCACGGTGCATCACCGTTCTAGACTCATCCATAATCACATGCATTGTACAATCTTAAAAATCTTAGATCATACAATGACTAGCTAGGAGGGAGGGAGGAGTAGAAATAATTGCACTTCTACAAACAAGCTAAATTTGTCCTCGCGTATGGTTCTTATATATGAACCGGTCGACTCCACCGGCTACATAGACAGCAACACCCTGTCAAGCCCATGAAGGCAGCAGCACCCTGTCAATGCTCTTCGACCGACCGGCCGGCCGCCATGCCGCCGCTTGGCTTAGTACGCTTCATCTTCCATGCTTGAATAAACCCATAGCTCCTCCTTCCGGCGATGCTCTTGGACCAGCCGTTCCACGGTTTCGCTTGGTACGCATCAATCTTCCATTCTTCAAGAAACCAACGCATGACGATGCACTCATAACTTCTTCTTGAAGAGCCGCTCGTGCGCCACGCCGTGCACGTCGTCTTGGGCCTTCTCCCAGACGGCGTGCGGCACGATCCCGCCGGCCCACACCCCCGGCTGCTGATACGCCTCCTTGCACAGGACGTGGGCGACCTGATTGCCCTCGCGGAAGATGTGCTGGACCTTGTACGCCGTGAAGCACCGAAGCAGCATGAGAATCTCGTCTTGCATGGCCTGAGGTATGCGCGTCTGCGTCTGCTCGCCGGTGAGGAGCTCTACCAGCATCAGGTCGTCTCCTTCCGCCACCAGCCTGCCGCGGAAGCGACTCAGCGCGAGGCGCAGCCGTGCGCCTCGCGGATGAGCGCCCTCGCCTCCACTATGCCCACCGTCGAGTGCTCCGTCGGCTCGGCGAAGGCGGCAAGAACGCGGCCGTTGCAGTCGCGGATGGCGCCGCCGATGCTAGCCCGGCCGGATCCATCGTTGTACACGGATCCGTCAAAATTGAGCTTCAGCCAGCCCGCCGGGGGAGCTTCCCACCTCACCATGACACGGCTGGGGTAGAAAGGGGGAGACGAAGGAGACAAGGAGGCGATGGAGGCGGGCGGCCGATACAAGTTGGCCGGAGATGCAAAGGGGCCCCTGCAGAAGGGAGAGAAGGACGCTGCTGGCGCAGCAAGACACGCCATGGCTAGCTAGCTACTCGTAAAGCTCTAGCGTTAACAATTTTTTTTGTGGAAACTTCAAACCACGCTGGCGCAGCAAGGCATGTATGCTGGTTCTTCTACGTATATATAGACTTTGGGGCGGGTATGATGAAAAGGCCGGCTGGAGTCGGAATCCGACTGCAGCTCGACGGACGAGTTAGTAGCCTACACGCGTGTAGGTTTTCAGTTGAGTAGTCTGGGTCCGGCCGGACCCGTCGTTGTACACGAATTCAATTGTAATCTATGTTGCCGGGTGATTGGTCTAGGAAGAATAATGCTACATGTATAAACAAGTTACAAAGTTTTACAAAAAGGATTAATTTGATTGGTCAATAGGTGGGGAGGCGGCCCACCTTCCTCAAAATCAGGGGGGCAAGTTTATGATTGGTTAGTAGATGTAAAAAATCCTAGTCAGCGTGTAATTGCGTGTAACTTTTTATATGTGTAGCATTATATGACATAACTATGTTATATATAGATGTGTCCTAGACAGACCCAAAAGAAAAATGCCCAATACCTTTGACCCAAAAACAACAACAACCGACGCTAGACATGTCGACACGGCTCTTCGAGTGACTTGGCTAAAAAAAAGCTACTCCAGTGACTCCCATCCTCGATGCCCAATGGCCTCGCCCCGTCCGCCTATGCTTGCCACCATTGTCGGTCGCCAATCGTCGCCGCTCAGAAGGCTCGTGCCTCTCTATACCGCCTGCTCGGCGCCAGCTGCGCAACTGCGCTCCCTGCACACTCCTTTTGGTGATCGCATCAGACACAAATAACCAGCTCCTTCCTATTGCCTATGCACTTGTCCAGGGTGTCGATAACAAACATAGCTTGGTTTAGTTCCTGAGCCGTGTGAAGGTAACATTTGTGAAAAATCATCCCGGTGTTTGTATCATCTGTTCGCAACACGTGGCTATTGTGCACACTCGACCTGATCAAGTAGTCGATGGACCCTGAGTGAGGTGGTCTGATCTGGAGAAAAGGTGGTACATGAGGCATTTGCCTGCAAATTTTTGACTCAAAGTTCAAGAACTAGAACTAGTTCAAGCTATTCAAGAGGATGTGCATACAAAACACGGACTCCAAGATGGCAACAATCTAAGAGGAAATCAATGGACAGATCAAGCACGTGGCCTTGCTGGAGAGAGAAGATCACAGAGGTCATAGGACGACTATAAATCTATCTCGGTGGAACACTAAGAATTCCCTCAATTGTACAACTAGGCGTAGGCTCATGACACCGGGGCTCGCTACGACATAATGACTAGCAACATATCAAAGGTGTATAACGGCATGCTTAAAGGTGTGTGATCCCTCCCAATAATAGTCATGATTAATGAAATTTGGAATCGGACTGTGACATACTTCGCCAATAGAGTTTATGTTACCAATGCACAAGTGGAGATGAACAAGCCATGGTTTGAAAAGATGCAGAAACACATAGACGAGAAATCAAAGTAATCCCGGATGCATGGTTGTCGTCAAGTGGATGCACTTATGAAGAAGTAGCAAGTCATCATACGAGCCAAGTTTGTGAAAAGTCACCGCATAGGAGCAAAGAGCATGTTGTCACCCTTGGTCAATGACGTGTGAGTGCACTTGCAACAAGTCCAAGCTTTTGTGCTACCCATGTAGTCATGTCCTCTGGGCGGGAGCTACTTTTTCTAAGCTCATATCTGGGGATCACATATTCACATCCGGGGAGTTACCTTAAGGCTCATGGACTAGTTACTTTTTCTAAGATCACATCCAACGATCACATATTCACATTAGACCCCTCTCTTTTGACAGCCTTCGCTATTTGGTGGAGACTTGAGACACGCACCTTTCACTTTCGTTCGGGGTGTTGGCGCCTACGTGGACGATGTGGCCATGATCATTGGCCTGCCATTCAGTAGCAAGTCAATGGTCCCTCCACCATACTTCATAACTTGGGCACACGATGTGTACATGTTTCTTAGCAAAAGAGCCCCCCCTCCCGATTTCCTTTAGCAGCAACCATGGACAACGCTTACAGATCAAACTCACTAAAAACTAGACTGGACCATAACGCTAGAGCGTAAATGATCGCTCCAACTAAGAGAATAGCTACCAAAAGGAGCTACCTCCAGCACCAAACAGGCAAACACAACTCCATTACATCGATTAAGCCAAGAAAAGATCTGGAACTAAACTTAGAAACCCACAGACATACTAATATATAAACCAGAAGAACAAAAGGTAAGCAATATGAAAGCTAGTATCCAAAGATAGTTGGCAAGGGATGAAGCAACTCCATGTCGAAGAAAACATCGTCACCAGCAATGTACACATCAACCACTAGTAAATCGAAGCACCCCATGACGCCATCCTCTTGAAGCACGGAACACTTCACTTGATACTTGCTCTAGAAGTCTTACTCCCTAGTTCGGCTTCCCTTATTCTATAGAATCACAAAAGGGTCAATTACCGGTATGTGACCGAAGAATACATCATTTCATCAGGTCCAAATCAACCACAGTAAAGCAAAAAGATACCAACACATAACTTCATTTTTTTCTCCTTTCCAAACTAGGAGATCTGGCTAGAAAACATTGTTTGCACAGCAACAGGCATAGACTAGAAACTAAAAGTTGTTTAAAAAATACACTATAGGAACTTGGCAACTGAACAATGAACAAACGGGTGATCAACAGTCTCATTGGTAAAACAAAAGGCACATTTAGAGTTGCCAATCCAGCTCCTTATAGTCAGATCATATTTTGTTAGCACACTGTTACGCTCCACCAACCTAAGAAAGACATTGAGTTTAGGTGGAACCTTCACTTTCCACATGAATTTGAAAGGAAAACTAATATCATTCACACTCTACTAGTTATAGATTTAACCAAATTTTTACCATGAGCTATGAAGGACTAGGTCGATATATCCTTTTCACCAGACAAATAAATGTCAGAATATCTATCTTTGACCCCTCCCCCCCCCCCTCTCCAATTGATTCAAAGTATCACCCACAGAGTCCTAAATTTAAAACGATCCCAATCACTAATAATAACATAATTCAATTTTATACTTTTTGTAAAGGACAAATTATATAACCTCGGGCATGATTGGTTAACTCGTTTATCATATAACCACCAGTACTCCCGAAACCCTTTGTTTTCACCGTTACCAACTTTCTTCTTGATATATTTAAAGAAAATTTCTTTCACACCCAAAGCTGGAAATCGCCCAATTTATGTTTTATCCCAGAAAGACATTTTCCTTTAACATACTTCTCTAACAAAATAGTTTGCCAAAGACCCTCCTAAGTTTCAAGCTTCCAAAGATATTTAGCAAGGAGAGCTTTATTCATGAGGTCTAAGTTGAGAACCCCTAAGCCTCCTTGCTTTTTGGGCGAACACACCTCAAACCTTCTGTCTAAATAGTTTATTTTTATTATCTTTATTATCCTGCCACACAACTCTAGTTCTAAAGAAATCATCCCTCTTGCTAACCCCCTCCCTACTCCCACAGGAGCGGGATAGAAGTATATCATGAACATGGCTATCCCTACATGGCGGCTAGCTTCTCCAAAAATTTCAGCAGTACCATGCGCCACACCTCATGAGACGTTGGCGAGGCATCTGTTTGTGTATCTGTTGTTCCTCTTCAGCATGATGTTCCATACTTTACACGGTGACATAGTGATGCCTAGTCTCATTAAGGCGCACTGCATGGCTAGTGGGACACTAAAGACATCGAGAGGACGCCACTTTCATGCTGACTAAACTCAATTGCCTGTTGTCGATGTGCTTGTTAAATCTAATGTTTCCGCTCCTTATCAAGCCGACGTTCTCGGTATTTCTGCACACGGCGGCTTCAAAGACATCAAACCCAAAAAATCAATTAATGCAAACATATAGAATACCTTGGCTATTTATCACTCACAGGCATGAGACTCATGTTACTTAACTAGTTACTTGCCTTTTTATTTATATTAACACTCAAAGGTCTTTTTGTAAGGTTTGTAGAGCACACTTTTTCTTCTTCTCAAAACATAACTAAAACGTGCTAGATACATTCGTATCTGGATAAATATAAAACAAGTTTTATGGAACGAGTGGGATATTTGTGAACGGAAGGAGTTGTTGGTTGTTTTGTGACATAGCTGCCGGCTTATTTCAAACGGTAACGGAAGGAGTATATCACTAAAAATAGCTACATGAATCTTCGACACATTGATCTTGGTAGCGCTGTATACCCTGTCGTGCATGGTACACATAAACATTTCTCGATTCGTTGCGAGGGGGTCGGGTGTTGGGGAATCTCTACGATACATCTATCTTCCTGCCCCGCACCGAATGTCACACAAACATACCGGCGCTAGCTCTTACAAAGGAAAAAAAAGATGAACACACGCAGTCCCATACTGATGCAACATGTACGGCATGCCAAGCTAATGCATCACTCACTCCCATGGATCACGTCCTCACTACAAGCCCGATTCTGCAGGCTGGCCACGTCCGCCAGGAACCGGGCAAACGCCAAGCGCGACGACCCGCCGTCGTTGCAAGCCGCAGCCGTGGCTTCCTTGTACGCCGCCGCCCGCGCCCTGAGCTCTCTACCCTCCTCAGACTCCATCACAAGCCTTACCTTCGCCTCTATCACGCCGGCCTTGACTAGCCCCTGCTGCCACCCGACCATCTCTGCGGCGATCCCCATGTCCCCCACCATGTGCACCTTGTTCATCTTCTGCCCCGAGTACAGCGGCCAGCACAGCATCGGCACGCCTGCCGTGACGCCCTCCAGCACCGAATTCCACCCGCAGTGCGTCACGAACGCCCCCGTGGCCCTGTGGCGGAGGACTTCCACCTGTGGCGCCCACAACTTGACGACGAGGCCACGGCCGTTAGTGCGCTCGATGAAGCCGTCCGGCAGGAGAGCGTCGAGGTCCGGGTCGGCACGGGGGTCGTCGTTGGCGGGGGCTCACACAACCCACAAGAAGCGGTGGCCGGACTTGTCGAGGCCGACGGCGATCTCCCGGAGCTGCTCCTCGGAGTGGCTTCCAGTGCCTATGCTCCCGAAGCAGAGGAACACGACGCTGCGGTCCGGTTGGCCGTCTAGCCAGGCGAGGCACTCGTACTGCTCTTTTACCTCGGCGGAAGAGCCGCTCGTGCGCCACGCGGTGCACGTCGTCTTGCGCCTTCTCCCAGACGGCGTGCGGCACGATCCCGCCGGCCCACACCCCTGGCCGCTGATACGCCTCCTTGCACACGACGTGAGCGACCTGATTGCCCTCGCGAAAGACGTGCTGGACCTTGTACGCTATGAAGCACTGAAGCAGCATGAGAATCTCCTCTTGCATGGTCTGAGGTATGCGCGTCTGCGTCTCCTCGCCGGTGAGGAGCTCCACCAGCATCAGGTCGTCTCCTTCGGCCACCAGCCTGCCACGGAAGAGACTCGGCGCGAGGCGCAGCCCGCGGATGAGCGCCCTCGCCTCCACTATGCCCACCGTCGAGTGCTCCGTCGGCATATGTACCATGAACAATAAAGATGGGCCGAAGAAAAAGAAAGATGCCCAATGTCTTTGACCCTATAATAACAACGCCTGACTTGAGCCAGCTCTTCGAGTGACTTCGCTAAAAAAACTCTTCCACTGACTTCCGTTCCCGATGCCCAATGGCCTCACCCCGTCCGCCTCTGCTTGCCGCCATCATCGGTCGCCAGTTGTCGACCGCCCAGAAGGCTCCTGCCTCTTTGTACTGCCCGCCCGGCCCCAGCCACGCGACCGCGTTCCCTGCACACTCCTTTTGGTGATTGCAGCAGACACAAATAACTAGATCCTTCCTATTGCCTACGCATTTGTCAAGGGCGCCAATAACAAACATATCTAGGTTTGGTTCCTGAGTTGTGTGAAGGTAACAGCCGTGAAAAATCATACCGGTGTTTGCATCATCTATTTGCAATACGTGGCTATTGTGCGCACTCGACCTGATCAAGTAGTCGATGGACCCTGAGTGAGGTGGCCCGGTCTGGAGACAAGGTGGCACATGAGGCATTTGCCCGCAAATTTTGACTCAAAGTTGAAGAACAAAAACTACTTCAAGCTATTCAAGAGGATGTGCATACAAAACACGGATGCCAAGATGGCAACCATCTAACAGGGAATCAATGGATTGATCAAGCACGCGGCCTTGCTGGAGAGAGAAGATCACAGAGATCATAGGACTACTATAAATCTATCCCAATGGATCACCAAGAATTCCCTTAATTGTACAACTGGGCGTAGGCTCATGACATCGGGGCTCGCTATGACATAATGACTAGCAATATACCAGAGGTTTACAATGGCGTGCTTAAAGGTGCGTGATCCCTCCCAATCATAGCCATGATTAATGAAACTTGGAATCAGACTATGACATACTTCGCCGATAGAGTCTATGTTACCAATGCACAAGTGGAGATGAACAAGCCATGGTTTGAAAAGATGCAAAAAGCATATGGACGAGAAATAGTGTTGGCTACGGTGGCTCTCCTCACGTCATACAATGGCAGGGACAGCGGTGGAGGTGCCACCGGGTAGACTGATCGAGCGTACAAGGTCACCGTCTGATACAAGTAAGTTTGGATTTATTAGGTTTAGTTGAACGAACGAAATATCATCTAATTTATATAAATTCTGGCCGAAGTTATGTCAGCTTGAACGAATTCCATCATGTTCGCCTGAATTGTGTCCGAGTGAGTTTGAGTTGCAGGCGGAGATTTGCGGCAAGTGTTGGATGGCCGATTTCCGAACCACTGTCCACCGACTCGTCCGCGGACGGACCGTGTTGAATATGCCCTTACACTTACACTTAGAATCTTGTCTTAACTTTCAACATTGTCCCAATAAACACTTTAATGATGTGTTTTCAAAGTGTAAATGTGAAGAATATGTACAAATAACATCATGACCGATCGAGGTCACCTCAGTTCTTAAGCATTTATCCAGACATTTAACTAACAAATTACAAGCTTTATGTAGTAACAGAAATAATATCAATGGAAACTTCTTTTGAATACAAATCCAGTGATATAAACCGCATGATATTCAACTTAAATTTCGCTGTAGTTAAACCTATGGTCAAATTTTGACCTAAAATACAAGGGTACCGTACTTGTAAACCCGGAGTATGTATGCACAACTTTCTTATAAACGTGCTCAGAGTTGAGAATTTGGGAAGAAAAGAAGGAGAAACGAAAGGGGAAAGAAACAGGCCCGAAGCAGAACACGCACAGGTTGTTCATCGGAGCTTCCGCGATCGCTCCAACGGCAAACTCAGCGTCATCACGACGCCGTCTCGCCCCGCGTTCCGACTTCGCCCCGGTTAAAAAGTGACGCGCCCACCGGGACTCGAACGCGCGGCGCCCAGCCACCACAGGCACACAGAAGAAAAAACAGGGGAGGCAGGCGACTTAACCCTACTCCCCCTGTCCCCTGACCAGAGGAGCGGGCCCCCTTTCGATGGACGGGGCCGCCCACGTCGCCGGCGACTCGGCGGATGCCGACAGGGCCTCCTCCTCGGCGTCGTCTACCGGCTCGGCCTCCCGGCGCTCCCGGCCGCACAGGGGGATTCACCTGCGGCGGCGCCGGCGGCCGTTGCCCGTTCGGAGAGGAGAGGGCGGCGAAGGCGACGGCGAGGGCGCCGGTGACGGCGTGCAGGACCTCGCGCTGCCGCTGGGGATGTCCTTCGCGGCGGTTCTCGCCCAGGTGAGCGTCTCCTCTTGTTTTTTGGCGTCTGCTGTTGTTCCTTGATTGGTAGGCGGCCCAAAGATCCGATTTTTTCGCGCTTCCTGCGGTTCTGCGGATTGTTGCCTTCGAGCATGGTCCCTGGATTGCTAAATTACTGTGTGTGTTGTTGGGGTTAATTCTGTGCTCCGTAGACTCAGAAAGAACCTGTGACCAATTGGATGGCAATTGCTAATTTGGCGACATTTTATAATTTAATTTGGTACTTAGGATATTTGCAGCGCTTAACGAAGTCCTCAGGAGTTCCTCTGTCTCCTAGGAAGTACAAATACTACTCTAATTCTTTTGGTAAACGTGCACAAACATTTGATATGGTGGAAATTTCTAGTTCTTTTCGCGTTCCAATTTATTCAAATGTTTGCCGTGTTGTGTATTTGTGCGGTTCATGAAATTTTGAATAACATACACCAGTTGGGTCACCGTTCATAACAATTGTGTTACTAGTAGAATGGATATGCAAAAGGTTAAATGGGTGGTATCTGTCCAGATTGGATTATTCTGGTTTTGATGTGGTTTTCTAGTGCCTTAATTATATTTTCCCATAGTACTTTAACTTTACAGTTTTTTCTCAAACAGATTTAATCATAAAAATGCCAAAGAATTGTTTAAAAAATGCTAAAGGAGGCCTGAATTACAAACCAGGCCAAAAAAACAGGGCAAAAACCCCCAAACCAAACAGCAATGGAAAGCCAAACAATATAGTAGCTACAAACTGCCAGACAGAACACCAAAACCCCTAAGCTAGGCAGCTACGGTGGTCTTGGGGGCACGTGTGGTGGAGTAACTGACAAGCG
Source organism: Aegilops umbellulata (assembly GCA_032464435.1). Taxonomy (NCBI): domain Eukaryota; kingdom Viridiplantae; phylum Streptophyta; class Magnoliopsida; order Poales; family Poaceae; genus Aegilops; species Aegilops umbellulata. The sequence continues at coordinate 55,877,126 of CP136057.1, forward strand.
CTTTCCTTTGGTGTACAATTTGTTGAGAACATGTTTTTCTGCAGGATATAGTGGAGTGTTACCACATGCTGTTACTAAACACGAAAAGTTTCTCAGTGCATTGATTTTTGTCAACGCGGTTCAGTGCAAAAGCGATTTATATATTTATTCCGCTATTATTTCCCGAGTCAAACATCTGCGCAGTCTGTCGTACTTGGCGTTTTGAGGTTTACGTGTTTATTAAGGAAGGAAACACAAACAATTGTTAGGGTGCTGCTCGATCAGGGCATCAACAATGCAAACATAATAGTTCCATTTTAAGACTAGAAATAACCTATGGGTTGCATGATTTGATAATAAATACCCTTTTTTATTCCTTTTGAAGTCTATCCTTCAGCATAATGCTGTTTGACTTGGTGCTTTCAGTGGTTAAGGCTTAGTTTGTGGTTGCTGAACTGTACTGCACTGAACTTATTTTTATAAACTATTGTGGAAAAATAGCCACGAAAGAAGAAATATTTTGGGTAGCCAAACAGTAGGCAAAAGTTGGTAGCACAAACAAAATTATCATAATCTAGCGCAATGCCAAATGCAGAATAAGAATTTCTTTCTTCATAACTTTAATTATTTTGGAAATTGGATCATCAGCATCCTACTTGGTGCTGATATGTGTATCATAGAAATTAACATCTCAGTATTTACTTTTTCTAGTTGACTGAGCCCACTGACATATTTGTCATAATATGTATACATAGTTCAAAAATGCGCTAGGCGTAAATTGTGCGTTTTGCCACCGCCTTGCGCTTTATTGACCAAACCGTATGCTTGTGCTCAATTATGCACAGATTAAGCGTAGTTATGCGCAATGCGTTTTGCCAACGCCTAGAGCCTAGGCGCGCCTTTTTTAACTATGGTCTTATATGATAGAGTTCACTCACATATTTTTGATTTATCATGGTCTAGTAGAAATGCATTCCACAAATATTCAACCAAACTTAACTAGTTACCAAATAAATGTAGTAAAATGATGTGGGAGTTGGAAAGCCAGTAATCAGCTGCTAATGCTCATGTGTGTACGTGTGGTGTGTGTTCTCAGAAGCATGGACTAGGCTTTCATTTGTAATCTTCTTATTCAGTAATTCACTCTTATTGGGGAAGAAATTTACTAGTTACAATACTTAGTCCTAACTCCTGAATAACAAGGACGTCTTTTCCATTATAGGTTCTGAATAAAAGCGGCGATTCTGGAAGCAGATTACAACCTGATTTCCTTTCAAAGGTGTGCACTTCATATCTTGTCTTTTTACTCTTTTCGCAAGTGATTGCTTCAGATAGAAATTAACCATGGGTCCTTAACACTGAATTTGGATGCAGATGTGTACCTCAGCAGTGAAGGAGTCCTTAACAAATGTATGACTGGTTCGACTTATTCAATGCTCTGCTTCAACTGGTTTGCTATATCTGACATAACTTTTCTGTAGATATATGGAGACAGGTTTGATAGTTTCATTGGAAACTTTGAGAAATCATTTGGCAGTACACTGAGGACCCTTCATCTACTCAATAAGGCACCTGCCTGTGAGCAAGATACCCCTCAATGTTCCCACAGTGATGGTAATCCTGTGGCTGAGACCAAATTGAGTGGCGCTGACTCACAAGGCCCGATACCTGATGTCCAGCAGAATACACACTTGAATTCCACGAATAAGCAGATTATTCTTCACACGGGTGTCAATCAGCAGCTGATTCAGCTACCTCGTAGCAGATCTAGTCCAGAATGTGATCAGGACATCCTTCATGTATTTGAGAGATCTCTGAATGAGCAAGTTCGTTCAAATGAGCTCAAAGAACTTGAGATAGGGCTTAATATGAGGAAGTTGCAACTAAAGCAATCTCATTTAGCTCTCAGTTCCTACTCACATATGTTAGAGAAGATCAAGATCTCTATGGGATTTCAGAAAGCTGCTTTCAGAGAGGAGAAATTAAAGACTCAAATGAAGGACACGAGACATGCTGAACTCCTCAAGAGGCTTATAGATATGCTTCTGACAGCAGTAGTTTTTATGTCTGCCTGTTTCGGATATGGAACATATATTTATTCGTACCAGCGGATAACCGCTGTTACTGCAGCCTGTGCAGCTGCTTCAAGGGTATGTTCCATTTTCTTTGGTTGCCATTTAATTACTAGGAATTATTTGGTTGAAGATAAGCTCATCTCCTTTCTTTTATCATGACTTGTTTTGCAGGAGTCCAAATCTTGGTGGATTCCAAACTCTGTATCAGCTTTCAACTCAGGATTGCTGTTTTTCAGATGTCATTTGATTGCAGCAACAAGGATATCATTTGGCATGCTGATGATTCTATTGATCGGTTGGTTGATATTCCAGCGTTCTGCAATGACAGGACCCAACATGCCAATAACATTCAATCTTGTGTTATTGGGAGGTGTTTGTGGTTTTATTGGAAGGTTCTGCGTTGACACACTGGGTGGGGATGGAAATGTTTGGCTCGTATTCTGGGAGATCCTTTGCGCCATCCATTTACTTGGAAACAGCTATCCATCTCTTCTATACCGTGGTCTTTATGGTCCTATTTCTGTGACACACAGACCTAAGGCTCTTGGTTTGCCGTATTGGGTCCGCCGGTACATATTCTACGCTGTGCTGTCTTTGATCCTTCCATGCTTGGCTGGTTTGTTGCCGTTCGCATCTCTATCAGACTGGAGCGAACACGCAGTTGAATATATGAAGTCCAGATTCACTGGAAATGACATTGAGACTTGAGAGACCAGATGTGGCCATTAGCACGGGAGCAGAAACTTCAGAAAATTCGTCAGGTAGAACAACAATGAGCACATGCGCAAGGTTGGACCTGTTTTCTGAAGATGGAGTCAGTGTAGTAGGAGTGTCATCTTCTGGCCTGAATCTCCCTTCCTACTTAGTCATCTGGTGAACCAGGTTTTGATGGTTGTGCTCTTTTGTCACAACCGTTGTGTAATTTCGCCTATGTAATTTCTCTCCCTTTGGGAATGTTCAATACATCATCATGAGGACTCTTTAGTTGTCTATATGTTTTATGGCTCCGATGTTGTGTGGACATTGCCCTCGGTGAGCCCATTGGTTTATTCTTTTGTCGTCACCAACATCATGTGTTGTTCAACATATTTTCATTTGGTTGGTCAGCCGCTGGCATATGCAGCCGTCCCGTTTTTCGGCCCGATTCCAGATTGTGAGCTGTTTGGTTAGGGACAGTTATCTTGCCACAGCCGTGGTAAAACTGATCAGTTGTAAACTGTAAGTGTAACGTATTGATTTCATTTGGTTGATCGGTTGTAAACTGTAACGATTTCATTTTTCTTCTTCTTTATCACCTGTAAATTGTAATGTTAATGTATCTTAGTATTTTGTTTTTGACAATGAGAAATCTTAAATTATCGATTTCATTACAGTGCTTGCCATCTCATTTGTAGATGTTTGCGTTAATTTCTCTCCGGTTTGATGTTTGCAAATCTTGGCAATTCCTATAGCAGTGGTCTCCAGAATGCCGTCTTGAGAAGTGCAGAAAAGATTCAGCGCTAAAACTTTGAATTAAGGGTGGGGCAAGCCAGTCACCTCACCTCTCCAAACAGGCGCCATAAGCTGCGCCGCCGCTCATCGCCATGACGAGGCGATCAGAGGGCGCGTCTCCTTAACTATGTTCTTCATCTCCTTTTTTTTTCCCCTTCAAAAAAAAAAGTTCTTCATCTCCTTCACGAAATTGCAACAACTTTTGACGAAGAAGCTGCAGCACTAACTGCAACCAAAACATTCACGTTCAGTAGCTGAACCGGGGAAAAGTTGGGTTGGCACCAAAATCAGTAGCTGGCTAGCTGCATGTCCGCCAGCTGCCGCACGCCCGTGCATTGCAGAGTCCCAAATCACAACACCGGGAATGTATCCGGTGCACCCGCACTTGTGGTGCTGCCGGTGCACCGGATGTCATAAAATGTTTTAAATATCTAAAAGAAATATCTAGCGCGTTAATGCAACATCAATGTATGACGCCATAAAATTTCTTATAAAAATTTGAAATATTTTTGAAGATACAAAAATTACAAATTTGACAATATTGTGATAATTGGCCAAATACAAATCCCAAATTATGTTATGTACTATTCAGTGTTGAATTTGTCATTTTTGTTTTCGTGTTATGTTTTGAATTTTGACTTGAAATTTTGTGACAACCTACATTGATGTTGTGCGAGTGTGCTAATTTTTTTAAAATTCTTTCTGAACATTTTAAAAGCACAATGTGAATTCGGTGCACCGGTAGCATCACAAACTCCGGTGCACCAGATATTTTCCCACACAACACCCAACAAACCGGTCTTTCTTTCAGATCAAAGGAGCCATTTTTCATGGGACCATAAAAAAGAGGGCTATTTTTCACCAACTTTTGGCAGTTGTACGTGCAGTCTGGCCAGTGGCCACAGCTTCCACCCTCGCAATCGCACTAGCCGCTCGGCTCTAACAGTGTGTATAACTACCAGAGATCACTCGGCAAATTCGACGGCACAGTATACATGCTACTGTCCTGCTACTAGTGCTTTTCCTTTTCTGCGAATTGGTAGTGCTTACGCTGAATGATTTGGATCTGGTCGCCTCCCTCTTGTTTCTCCAATGATAGCACCGGGTAACTGGTAAGCCCATTATCCATATATAGAATTCGTTAGCAACTAGCCTAACCCGCGCGGCGGCACGCCACGCTCGATGATCTCTCGCAGATGTACAATCTGTTGGTCTAAAAGTGGAACAGTGCATGGTCATTCGATGTCAAAATAACGTATAGAGATAGTAAACAAACCGAGCATACGAATATTTTGAAATGTTGCAAATGTAGGGATACAAAGATAAAAATTAAAAATGGCACACTCCTGAGGCAAACAAATATTCAAACTACATACAGTTCTCTGTCAAACACATTACATAGATAAGCTAGAAGTAGTTGCTAGTGGATTAGATCATCCTAGTATATCCTCCTGCAAGATTGGTGCCCATGATAAAATCATAAAGTGATTTTGCAATTTCTTGCATACGTCCGACGGGAGGGTGCGCGCCTGTATATGTGATAATAGGATCGTCACTGTCTAGGCGCTGGGGATACATAGGAATTGGTAATATATCAAAGAAGCCATTGCATATCTTTGCTAAAATCATTGTCTGTCTTGCAAACTCGTTTTGCTGTGTGCTTACTTGCTAGCGGGCCATATTGAACTGCCACTGTTTTGTTTGAGCCTTCTCTCTTGCTGTAAACAATCTTTTCTTCGTGACTTCACGAGCATAGTAATTATGATCATTGATAGAAATATTATAATCTGCACAAATGCATTCTAAGGCCACCTGAGCTGCCTTTTCCATTGCTTCATCTTCTCTATTAGCTGCCTCTCCTTCATATGTCATAGAGGATTCTCTGAAGCTATCTTTCTGGCGTGGCAGAGCAATCAGTACGGACGCTTGTATCATACCTTCATGAACGTACCAACAGGTGTAGCCTTGTACTTTTAGGCCAATTGTTTCGTACACTGTATCAAGCATTGGTCGCCTTGGAATATACACTATAAAATTCTCATCCTGCATGGAAGAGTTCGTAATATAATAAGTTGCTTACTCCAAGGGGCAAACAGAGAGAAAAAGCTAGGTGAAGCCAAGAGCTTACCGAGTTGCTTCCGCTCCCATATTAAAATTTAGGGCTGGATGTTCACCCTTCTTTTTAACTTGCTTTGCTATGGAGGACGCTCTCTGGGGATGATAAGTTTCGTCCATTGTGGTCTACTCAGTTGATATTGGTCGGGAGTGTCCAACCGGTAATATATAGAGCATGTACAGATGAGTGAGTCATCATTGTGTTTCGTTGAGGCTGCCAAATGACAAGCATATTCTGCACTCCATTTCAGTAGGTGTCACACTCGACTCTACGTGGAGATAGAAGGAAAGATGGACGGTTGCATGTCCATGCTGTATATAGAAAGCAGTCGGGTCAGACTGCAACCCTGCTAGTTCAAAGTGGTGGTCTCGTATGGCTCCTTTATTTTCATTATACGCAAATACCCACCCGAACAGCCCATAAGAAAGCAAAAATAAAACCAATCAATGATATATGTGGACATTTTTTTAGAAGCAACAGCTGTAAAGGGCTAGCATTACTGAAGTGCATGTGTATATTCATCGGGTTGCATGCGTGCACTCATGCAGCAGGGCATATTCATCAGATTGCATGGGTGCACTGCATGCAGCAGTGTATATTCATCGGGTTGCATGCCTGCAATGCATGCGACAGCGAACTCTCATCGGATTGCATGCGTACCCCTTCGAGTGCATGCGTGCACTGCATGCCCCTGTGTGCTTCCATTCGACTATATGTCGATTCCCTTCATCGTTTGATTGTGCATGTGGGCGTCTCGCGCGCTGAGGACTACACGCTAGTGTCTTTTACACATCAATTAGGCCAGCAGTGGCAGTAGAAGGCCACAGAAGCGCGGGCCAAGAGAGATAACAACATGGACGGAAAATAAACAGAGAAAACAAAGGAATAACTCACCAGTTCGCACACTGGCGGGCCGAACATCAGACACAAGACCGTCGACCGCGAACGAAGAACCATCAGTAATGGCCGAACCTGCAGAAAAAAAATTAGCCACATCATTGAAAACAGCAGGAAGAAACACACAAAAGCAAGCAGAGGCACTCCCATATGTGCAGCAAGAACTCAACGCACTTATCAACAGTGCAATCAACAGGAGGCTTCCCCAACGAAATCTCCCGGCGGCGGCGGGCATGGAGATCTACATAACCAAGCTGCTCCGAGTCAGAACGCTGGCGGCCTACAAAATGAATCAACCAAATGAGATGACCACACGACAACCAAAGAAGTAGGAGAACAATGGAAAGGAAACCTCAAGTAGAGAAGAGTAAATAAACCCACCAGCCCGGCGAGAACGAAGCGGCCGGCGAGCCGCACAGCAAGGAAGCCGCCCTGAATCGACTCCAGCCAGCTGACCACGCACAACAGCGGCTGCCGTCACGGACGAAGAATCCGCAGAAGAAACAAACATGCCGGAATGGCGCACCCGGGCAATAACAGACGCCCGAATCCCAGAAGGACGGCCGCGGCGCAGCCGTCCAGATCGGGCAGAAACAAGAGCAACCATCGCCGCGCGAGCAAATAGCAGCAGTAGTTGAAAAGGAGAGAGTAGACGGGAGCAACGGGAATGGAAAAGCAACGCAGGCCACAACCAGTATTTATAGCAGAGGAAAGAGGCGGAGGAGAAATCGAAAGCAGCCACCGCAAATGCTGGAAAAGCGACCAGAAATCTGTACCGAAGCGGCAGCCGACAGAAGAAGGGATCCAGAAGCTACAGGCGGCAACCGACTCAAATACTCGCTCCGTTCCTAAATATTTGTCTTTTTAGACATTTCAAATGACTACTACATATAGATGTATGTAGACATATTTTAGAGTGTAGATTCACTCATTTTGCTTCGTATATAGTCACTTGTTGAAATGTCTAGAAAAACAAGTATTTAGGAACGGAGGGAGTACAATAGTAGAAGGCGTGCCCAACTCGGTCTAATCAAACTGTGGCATGCAGCCAATGAGAAACCGAGGAGAACACGCAGCATGCAACCAGTGAGGAGCTTGGCCCTCAATTTTTTTATATTTTCCGGCACAAATCGCTGGACGCACGCATCCATGTACCCGGTTAAATCCCCCACTAAATCACGTGTCACTCACACATTGGTCCAATTATTACTGATAAGAAAAAGTGGAAAAAACATGGTAAACTAAACCTGGCCAGGTTTAGTATATGTATAATATGTACTCTACATCCTACGCCTTGATGCCTTTTTTTTCTTCGTGAAACATAGTATAACATCCACATACGCACATCCACTCAAACATGTAGAAATGCGGGCACACACTATCCATGTGAGCATCTTCGAGAGATTGAGCTCGCGGGCTGAGATTGACGAATTCACCATTGACGCCTTGCTACCGACGAGTACGTCGCTTACCACTAAAATAATAAAGTCTTTCTCCACATATATAAGAAAAGAACGTGTCAGAAAGTAGGGCTTTTACCGACATGGGGGTTCTCGTGTGATCAGCGTCCAAAGACCCCCTGGTCTTCTGACATGACGCCCCCTCAACTACCAATTACATGTACTCCCGTTACTCAATACTAAATGTAAGCTGCTTGAGAATAGGAGTGGGCCAGTTGAATCTGCGTAGCACCAAGTGGCTGAAGCTGAAGCAGCTACTTTCGAAGTAACAGAAAGAAAAGCAACTGACGATAGGGACGCCATGACCGGTCGTGGTATTGCTGGTGAAGGAGAGCCCAGAACAAGCTAGGGACGGGCCGAGGTGGTTGGCCATGACATCGCCGACGGAGAAGACTCCAAGGGTTGATGGGTGTCAAGGGATTCCCCAATGCCAAATAGGGTGAGGCTAGAGGGATAAATGAGGAGGAGCAGTGGACCATCGAAGGAAGCAGCTTGAACAGAGCATGCGGTGAGGTGGCACGACAGCGATGCTAGTTGCGGGTGGCTGGTGACGAAGGATCGACCAATTGAGGAAGGCGGACTAGAAAGTGGGTGGCAACGTGAAAGAAGAAGTAAAAGATTGACTCATCATAATTAAGAGATAATTGCATTAGCCATGTGTATTTTGCATGTGGGTTTAGTTTAAGGGTTATATATAGGAGTAGGATTTTTTACAAGTGTTTGTCACAGAACTAGTTAAGGGTTTCAACGGTGCCAAAGTTCTCAAAAATTCTGAAAAAAATACTGAACCAACACACCTATAATATAACATGATCCAACGGAGGGATTAAGAAAAATATGACTGTATGTGTCCTGGACAAAAAAAACAAATAATTCAATATGTATTTATGTCGCAGTGAGCTGAAATGCTTATTATTTTTGCCGAGGACACATAGATGCATATTTTGACAATCCCTCCGTTGAATCATCTTATTACAATAGAGACATGCTCCCATATTTATTTCCTATTTTTTGATAACTTTTAAACCGTTAAAAGTTTAGCGACCCTTAACTAGTTCTGTGGCAAGCTATGGTAGACACAGTTTTACCTATATATATATATACCAGAAGAACAAAAGTAAGCAATATGAAAGCTAGTCTCAAAAGATAGTTGGCAAGGGATGAAGCAACTCCATGTCGAACAAGACGTCGTCACCAGCAATGTACACATCAGCCACTGGTAAATCGAAGCACCCCAGGACTCCATCCTCTTGAAGCATGGGATACCTCACTTGATACTTGCTCTAGAAGTCTTACTCCCTAGTTCAACTGCCTTTATTCTATAGAATCACAAAAGGGTCAATTACCAATCTGTGTCCAAAGAATACATCATTTCTGCAGGCCCAAGTCAACCATAGTAAAGCAAAGATACCAACACATAACTTAATTTTTTTCTCCTTTCCAAACTAGGAGATCCGGCTAGAAAACATTGTTTGCACATCAACAGGCATAGACTAGAAACTAAAAGTAGTTTGCAAAATACACTACATGAACTTGGCAACTGAACAGTGAATAAACGAGTGATCAATAGTCTCATTAGTAAAACAAAAGGCACATTTAGCACATTGTTACATTCCACTAACCTAAGAAACACATTGATTTTGGGTGGAACCTTCACTTTCCACATGCATTTGAAAGGAAAGTCAATATAATTCACAATCAATAGATTTAACCAAAATTTTACCATGAGTTGTTAAGGACTAGGTTGATATATCCTTTTCGCCAGACAAATAAATGTTAGAATATCTATCTTTGACCCCCCCCCCCCCCCAATTGATTCAAAGTATCGCCTCACAAAGTCCTTCTAAATTTAAAATGATCCCAATCACTATTAATAATATCACTCAGTTTTATATTTTTTGTAAAGCACAAATTATATAACCTCGGGCATGATTGGTTAAGTGGTTTATCATATGACCACCAGTATTCCCGAAACCTGATGTTTTCACCGTTACCAACTTTCTTATTGATATATTTAAAGAAAAATTCTTTCATAGATAGGAATCCCACCCAAAACTGGAAATCACCCAATTTCTGTTTTATCCCAGAAAGACATTTTCCTTTAACATACTTCTCTAACAAAATAGTTTGCCAAAGACCCTCCTAAGTTTCAAGCTTCCAAAGATATTTAGCAAGGAGAGCTTTATTCATGAGGTCTAAGTTGAGAACCCCTAAGCCTCCTTGCTTTTTGGATGAACACACCTCAGACGATCTGACTAAATAGTTTATTTTTTCTTATCTTTATTACCCTGCCACACAACTCCGGCTCTAAAGAAATCAGCCCTCTTGCTAACCCCCTCCCCACTCCCACAGGAGCGGGATAGAAGGACATCATGAACATGGCTATCCCTACATGGCGGCTAGCTTCTCCAAAAAATTCAGCAGTACCATGCGCCAGACCTCATGAGACGTTGATGAGGCATCTGTTTGTGTATTTGTTGTTCCTCTTCAGCATGATGTTCCATACTTCACACGGTGACATAGTGATGCCCAGTCTCATTAAGGCGCGCTGCATGGCTAGTGGGTCACTAAAGAGATCGAGAGGACGCCACTTTCATGACTAAGAAGCCTTCAGATGGAAAAGCTGACTAAACTCAATTGCTTGTTGTGGATGTGCTTGTTGAATCGAATGTTTCTGCTCCTTATCAAGCCGGCGTTCTCGGTATTTCTACAGTCGGCGGCTTCAAATACATCAAACCAAAAAATTGAATTAATGCAAACATATAAAAAACCTTGGCTATTTATCACTCACAGGCATCAGACTCATGCTAGTTAACTAGTTATTTGCCATTCTACTTATATTAACACTCAAAGGTCTTTTTGTAAGGTTTGTAGTGCACACATTTTTTTCTTGTCAAAACATTGCTAAAATGTGCTAGATACATTCATATATAAACAAATGTAAAACAAGTTTTATGGGACGAGTGGGATATTTGTGAACGGAAGGAGTTGTTGACTTTTTTTGACATAGCTCCCGGCTTATTTCAGACGGTAATGGAAGGAGTATGCGAAAATTCGTAGGCGCGCTCGTCCTCGCCTGGTCACGGAATCATTCACCGTTCGCGTTCATGCAGATCCGACACAGCAAGGATTTGTGGGACATAGCCAATTATAATGATGTAACAGGTTGGACAACGGCACCTTGACGTCGTTTGGATTCTGACTGAGACCTGACGGCCACACCCAATTATAATAATCCATTGTACTTGTACGCTTCGGTAGGTGCAGCATGTGTATAAAGAGCACACATAACTGCCCATCGATCGTTCCGTCGCTCGCCGCGTCTTCTGCTACATGTAACCCACTCAACACTTCAGCTGGTCAGGCGGTAGTCCTTTTATCCTTCCAATGCCACCCATCCTGTACAAGCATCGAGCGGTTGCCCTCACAAACAGCTTTGAAAATCAAAACATTCGAAATCTGAATGAGTTCCCGGTTCCCCTGCCAGTACACAAACTCCTACAATTTTATTCAGTCAGCTCACTATGACATAGTATACTCTTACAGGAAAAAATTTAGTACATCCCAGTGTACAGAAAAATTCGCTTATTCAGATACAAATTTTTTTGTACAATCTTCAAGCTGCAGTATCAACTACATCAGCTTCATGCAGCACCTTGTCAAAGCACACAAATAGGATTGCCCAAGTGTTCCTCCGGTGCTGCGTTGACTCACCCAAGAGCTGATCCTTTTGCAAGTGCAGCAAATGCGCTGGTAGTATACATCCCATGCTGGTTGCATTTTTGGCCCGTGGCTTCAATATATGCTTGGTCAGCCCCAGCAAGCCGATGACCTGAGCAGCAAATTTACTAGCGTAGTAACAACCAGCAGAATTCAGAACCAAACGAAATACATAGCAGCAAGTAGCCCGGCATCCGCAGAAACTCCGAGTCTTCTGAGTTCGGCGCCGCCAAGCTGAGTCCCTAACTGTCAGTGCCGCATCACCAACGTCGCTAATGCTTGACTCGGCGGCCGGGAAAACTGGAGTTTGGCTGCGTTCGCCCTCAGTCGTAGCTTCGGCACCTCGAAGATCCTGCAGCGGGAATCTGCTCAAACGTAGGAAAAGATTATGAGGCTGCGCATCTAGTAACAGCAGTTGTCATTAGCAGCAAAAAGCGGCGTGAGGAACGGAGCTATCAACCGCACCTGATGAGAACTTGAATCCATAGCCTCAAATCATTATGTAACGACGTATCGATACATGTACCAACAGAACATGTCTGAAATGTACCGTCATCTCGTCGTCATGTTGGATGAAGCCGTCACCGTACAGTAGTGTTCGTCCGGCTGTATCCTTCTCAGCCTATACTATCGCATTTACTTCTTCTAGCGACGCGTCGTTCAGCCGTTGGTCTATGTACCGAGAGCAAAGCAAGCGAGCTCGTCTGTTTTTTCGCCACTCTCAAAGAGTATGTCACTAAAAGTAGCTACATGAATCTTTGACACATTGATCTCGGTAGCGTTGTATACCCTGTCGTGCATGGTACACATAAGCATTTCTCGACTCATTGCGAGGGGGTCGGGTGTTGGGGGATCTCTACGATACATCTATCTCCCTGCCCCACAGCGAATGTCACACAAACGGGCTTTGTTACATCTACGTACAGATTCAACGTAAAGCTACGTAAAAGGTAGTTTGGCATGCTCTGATTGGAAGAGAAAATCAGGGGGAGAGAGAATTATATTAGGAAGATTAAGTAAGGTTACGTAGATGGTGTAGACGTAGGATTATTGCACACAAACATACGGTGCTAGCTCTTCCAAACGAAAAAGAAAAAGATAAATACACGCAGTCCCATACTGATGCAACATGTACGGCATGCCAAGCTCATGCATCACCCACTCCCATCCCATGGATCACTTCCTCACTGCAAGCCCGATCCTGCCGGCTGGCCACGTCCGCCAGGAACTGCTCAAAGTCCAAGCGCGACGACCCGCCGTCGTTGCAAGCCGCAGCCGCTGCTTCCCTGTACGCCGCCGCTCGCGCCCTGAGCTCTCTACCCTCGTCGGACTCCATGACTAGCCTTACCTTTGCCTCCACCTCGCCGGCCTTGACCAGCCCCTGCTGCCACCCGACCATCTCCGCGGCGATCCCCATGTCCCCCACCATGTGCACCTTGTTCATCTTCTGCTCCGAGTACAGCGGCCAGCACAGCATCGGCACGCCCGCCGTGACGCCCTCCAGCACCGAATTCCACCCGCAGTGCGTCACAAACGCCCCCGTGGCCCTGTGGCGGAGGACGTCCACCTGTGGCGCCCACAGCTTGACGACGAGGCCACGGCCGTTGGTTCGCTCCATGAACCCGTCCGGCATGAGCGCGTCGAGGTCCGGGTCGGCACTGGGGTCGTGTGGCTTCTCCGGGTCATCGCTGGCGGGGGCTCGCACAACCCACAAGAAGCGGTGGCCGGACTTGTCGAGGCCGACGGCGATCTCCCTGAGCTGCTCCGCGGAGTGGTTTCCAGTGCCTATGCTCCCGAAGCAGAGGAACACGACGCTGCCGTCCGGTTGGCTGTCTAGCCAGGCGAGGCAATCGTGCCGCTCTTTTGCCTCGGCGTCGGCGATGCTGCCGACAAATGGACCGATGCAGTACACCGGAGGCAATGCCCGGCCGGGGACACACCGAGGGTCCCTGAGAGCAGCCACCGCACGAGCCTCCAGCGACTCGAACGTATTCACCAGCGTGCCGTCCGCCTCCGGGATCCGGCACAGCAAGGCCATCACCGCCTTGTATGTGTCGCTCTCCGGGTCCTCGAGCACCTCGCCCGACAGGTGCGAAGCCGGCATGGGCGGAAGGCCGAAGAGCTCAAGAGGGGTGTCTCCTAGCTCCTTGAAGCTCGCACCGCCCTCTGGGAGGACCGTAGGGAGCTGGGCGAAGGCGACGAAGGTGGCGGCGCTCGAAGTGAACAAGGTGTAGCCAGGGATCCCGAGCCTCTTGACGACGGCGAGCGCCGCATTCGACAGGGAGTCGACGACCACGGCATGGACGCGCATGGAGCATAGGAAGTCGTGGAGGCGGTCGTTGTAGCGGCTCACGAGGTGGAGGTACGTGAGCACGAACTGCCCGTCCTGGGCCAGCTTGGGCGGGTCCTCCACGGCCGGGAGAGTGTGGAAGCGGACGGACGGCATGGAGGCGGCGACGCGGCGGACGACGGCGCCGAAGGCGATGTCCTGCTTGACGCCGGTGTCGATGAGCGCGACGGAGACGGCGTAGCCGTGGTCGAGGAGGGGCTCCGCGAGCCGCATCATCGGGACGAAGTGGCTCACGGAGAGGCCCGGGTACAGAACGACCGTCTTCTTCTCCATGGTCTCTCTCTCTCTCACGCACACTCAGGGAGGATATGAACTCGTGACGACGCAGCGCATCTCAATTTTAAAGGCAAAAAAGCCTCGTGGTGTGACGAGCGATGCTTCGATCGATGGTTGTGTGGTTGGTGTGCGATCCAAATCTTTCATCGCAGGCACACGTAGCATCGATCAACAGCCGCTTCACTGTGCCGCTTGATCTCCGTACGCAGCACCAGCACGAATAGCGCGTGTGGTCCAAGTAGAGAGACACCTTTCTTTTGCGAATAAAGTAGAGAGACACTTATAATTGGGAGGGAGTCTGGTTTGTTCCTCCGGTCTAACATGATGATAGGCGCGAACCAGCTAGCAATTCGGTCCTTTATACTCCGTCCGTAAAAAATATAAAAGCGTTTTAGATCACTAACTTTTTTCTCGATAAATGATGGATTTTATTAGCTCAAAAAAGAGCATCAAAAGGACACAAACTCAAAGAGCACACACCCGGCCTCTGCATAGTTAGGATGCACACAGCCAACACAAACACACACATAAAAACACGACGACTAATAGCAAAGTCATATAAGACCAAAGCTATGCGTAGCCGAGAAAAAAAAAACCAAAATGATCAGAGCCACGATCGGCAAACTACAGTAAACACCATATCCGCACCAATTATCTAATGATATCGCACAGACGACAAGGTTCTTCAACAGCAATGCCTTGAAAAGGGAGCGACACTCAAGCGTCGCCGTCAACGGATCCAACCACCAAAGCCAGAATCTAGATTTTCACCCTGAAGAATCAGTCGGAGCTTATCCGAGCAATGCCTTTAACAAGGTAACGACATAAAAAAACATCGCCATTGCCAGGGCCAGGCCTAGGCTTTCACTAACTTAGTGATCTAAACGCTCTTATATTTCTTTACAGAGGGAGTAGTTATTAATGTATAAAGGGATCGAATTCCCCGGCGGATGAAATCACTGTTCTGACCTTGGAGAATAGATGGGCACAAAATGACCTCCTCGGATTTTATTTGGCGATCTGATCCTTCTTAGGAACGCCACGGCCTATGGATCCTTAAGATTAGTGGGGAAGGATTGAATTCCTCTGCAGTGTCATCAGCGGAAGACCATGCATGTTGCCCGACGGTTTCGAACTGGTCAACACCCTGCCTACTAGATCCGCAAAACACGAAATCAATAATGTTTGTCAGCTCGGACAGCAGGCAGATCTGAATCGTCGACAGGTGTTATTCGTGGTTGGGCCCCACCGTCCGCCCCTGTCACCATTTTCAACCCCTTGCGCCGCCATAGAAGGCCGCCACACTCGGAAGCGGCCACCAAGCTCCTTCTTCCAATGCTACGCACAACTTCACTGCATCTCCGGTGCCGGCTATCGGAGCACCATTTTGTGTAGAGACCACTGTAGAGCATGGCTCAGATGGTCAAATTTCTTGTGGCGGAACTAACCCGTCCGGGTTCAAGTCATAGACTTCACAAGGATGGTTTGTTCGCATTTTTCTGAATTTACTTCAAGATTGAAAGACTTTATTATTTAAGTGACTTTCGGCAATAAGGTGTCAATGCTGAATTCATCATTCTCATACCTGCGAGGTTAGTCTCTCAAAGATGCTCAGAGAGATAGCGTGTGCCTGCATTTTTATATGTTTGAGTGTATGCACGTATGTGGATGTTGTACTCCCTCCTTCCCATATTATTAGGCGTATTAGTTTCAGCACGAAGATTAACGCAGGTCTATCGTTAGTTTATTACGTGAGCCGTCGTACAAGTTTTTACGTGAGCTAACAGCATGAGAGATCCATCAGACGTGATTTGTTTTATTTCCAGAAAATTAGGGATTCTTAACTGTACAAGAGACAGAGGAAGTAGTCTGCGCCTAATATTATGGGATTGCATGAAAAAACTAATACGCCCTACATTTTGGGAAGGAGGGAGTACTATGTTTCACGAAAAAAAGGCATCGAGGCGTGGGATGTACATATTGCTAACGAATTATATATATATATATATATATATATATATATATATATATATATATATATATATATATATATATATATATATATATATATATATATGGATCATGGGCTTACCAGTTACCCAGTGCTATTATTGGAGGGAAGACAAGAGGGAGGCGACCAGATCCAAATCATTCAGCATAAGCACTGGCAGCACTAGCAACTCGCAAAAAAGGAAAAAGCACCGGTACCACCAGCATGAATGCTGTGCCGCCAAATTTGCCGGTGATCTCTGGTGGTTATACACAATGTTCTTAGAGCCGAGCGGCTAGTGCGATTGCGAGGGTGGAAGCTGTGGCCACACTGCACGTACGGTACCGGTGCCAAAAGTTGGTGAAAATGGCCCTCTTTTTTATGGTCCCGTGAAAAATGGCCAGGTCTAGCAATAATAAGTCTATGGCTCCTTTGATCTGAAGGAAAGACCGCCACGACGATGAAGCCGACAAGTCCATGACCGCCGCTCATAGCAAGGAAAAGTACACCATGGGAGGCCATCTTCGCTTGGTCCCAAAAAGGCCACCGCCACCATCTTGCCGGGCGCCAGAGCTGGTGACTTGCTAGCTTCGCAGGGGCGTAGGGAAGACATATCGTGGGAAACTGGATTTGCCGTAACCGGCGATGGACTAAGTTAGAATCGCATAGCCTAGTTTGCTATAGTTTAGTTGAAATATTTCCGACTTGTCCATATTTTGTCCTTAGTTGTATCAATAGCATCAGGTTCACTACCTGAACACGATAAAGAGTTCGACGAGGAGATAGGAGCAACAGGGTGTTGAAACAAATCAGTAGTGATAGAACTTCCTGGGGTGAGGAATGGAACTCCATCGACTGACCATGGTGTCTGCAACACGATACCACGATAAGAAAGACTCGGGGCAGAAGATGACATGATGGCAATTTCATTGTGAATAGAATGAAGTTAGGTGAACATTTTGGTCCTTTCACCATGTAGAATGGCAATTATTGGAGGGTTCAAGAATTGTAGCGGCATTCCCGAAGTGCAAAATTGTAATGGCATTTCCCAACTCCTCAAAATTTTAGGGGTATATATATATATATATATATATATATATATATATATATATATATATATATAGACACACACACACACACACACATAAACATTATTTTGATCATGGGACCAGAATAATATTCTGATCACAACCTGACCTGCCCCGCTAGTAGTACGTTGAACTTCCCTCTGAACTAGGTTGAACTTCCGCCAACATTGTCCAAATGTGGCTCGCCATATACCGTTGGAAAGCTATGGACACCAGTATCATGACCCAAGTTAAATTTTTGACAAAATGTAAGCGGTTTAAGAGCAGTTTTGAAAACCGTTTACTCTTGGCACAAAAAATGTGATTCGTATTTTCGATCGCATTTCTAAACCATTTATCGGAATGAGGCATATAATATGGCGTTGGAAAGCTGCTGCAAAACCGCTCCTTCCATATGTTGAAATTTTTCTCTAATTCCATATGGTTAAAGAATAATTTTAAAAAACGCAAAATTTCGTAAACCGAACAGCTAAGTTCGTTTTTTCGATGTCATTTCTAAACGGCTAATCCAATGGAGGCATATGATACGGCATTGGAAAGCTTATGAAAATCCGCTACTTTTTCATCTTGAAAGTTTTTTTCTAATTTTGAATGGTTTAAGAGTAATTTAGAAAATGGTCCAAGTCATACCGAGTTCGTATTTTCGAGCTAATTTTTTAACCGTTCGTCTGAATGCAGCAAATGATATGGCGTTGGAAAACTTGAGCAAATGTGAAACTTTTTGGTATGTATTGTTTCTCCCAATTCTTTACGGTTTTAAGTCAGTTTCGAAAATGGCGAAAAACGTATTTTCGCCGTAATTTCTACAAACTTTATCGGAATGTGACAAATAATATACCACTGAAAAGCTACGAAAAATGCGAAACTTTTCATGTTGATGGTTTTTTCTGATCCCTAGCTGTTTTCAAGTAACTTCAAAAACGGCGGGATCATGCGTTCTGCCTATATCGCGAAACAGATTCTTCGAAAATGCACCCCGTGAAGAATCTGAACTTCTCGACGCGTGTACCTGAACTTCACTCTGTTTTTCACGTGATTGTTTTGCTCGTAGGTCTCCATCCACTGCTCGTAACTCTCCATCCACTCACCGGAATTGAGCAAGTGTTATACCGATGGAAAGCTGCTGTAAACACGCAACTTTCCTGTGTTGATCATTTTTTCATACTCGCGACGATTTTGAAAGTTTTTCATCTCAAATTCATTCACTATAGTAGTCGAACTTCCTGTTGTTTTCACGTTGAACTTCTGTGGTGTATTTTCGTTTGTAATTTTTTCATCCATTCGTCGGTGTTACACAAATCATATTCCTTTTGTACAAACCTATTTCACAATAATTTTTTTTAACTTTCTCCGACCTTGAACTTACAATAACAAAAAACTTTTAGCCTTTGCTTTTTTATTTTTTTAATACAAAATGCACACAGTGTAGTACGTGAACTTTTGACAGTTATTAATCTGAACTTCTCTCAGTTATGTGAAAATATCTGAGTTTTTTATGAATATTAATCTAAATTTCTTAATCCTTTGTTATGAGTTTTGAAGCGTCCTATTTTTAAACGTTGAACTTCTCGTTATTTTATTTTTGAACTTCTTGTTTTCATTCTTTAATAACGAGGAAAATCTGAGTTTTTTATAATCATCGAACTTCTCCATCTTTTTAATATGGACTTCCTGGTTTATTTCTTAATCTTTTTTATGAATTTTGAAGCGTCCTATTTACAAAATTTGAACTTCTTGTTATTTTATTTTTGAACTTCTTGTTTTCATTCTTTAATAATGAGGAAAATCTGAGTTTTTTATAATCATCGAACTTCTCCATCTTTTTAATATGGACTTCCTAGTTTATTTCTTAATCTTTTTTATGAATTTTGAAGCGCTCATTTACAAAATTTAAACTTCTTGTTATTTTATTTTTGAACTTCTTGTTTTCATTCTTTAATAATGAGGAAAATCTGAGTTTTTTTATAATCATCGAACTTCTCCATCTTTTTAATATGGACTTCCTGGTTTATTTCTTAATCTTTTTTATGAATTTTGAAGCGCTCTATTTACAAAATTTGAACTTCTTGTTTTTTTATTTTTGAACTTCTTGTTTCCATTCTTTAATAACGAGGAAAATCTGAGTTTTCTATAATCATCGAACTTCTCCATCTTTTTAGTATGGACTTCTTGGTTTTATTTCTTAATCCTTTTACGAAATTTTGAAGCGCTTTATT
The DNA here is from genome assembly GCA_032464435.1 of Aegilops umbellulata. Lineage (NCBI taxonomy): Eukaryota > Viridiplantae > Streptophyta > Magnoliopsida > Poales > Poaceae > Aegilops > Aegilops umbellulata. The sequence continues at coordinate 55,896,784 of CP136057.1, forward strand.
ATTAAAAGTTGAACTTATTTGTTATTTATTTTTGAACTTCTTGTTTCCATTCTTTAATAACGAGGAAAATCTAAGTTTTCTATAATCATCGAACTTCTCCATCTTTTTAATATGGACTTCCTGGTTTTATTTCTTTTAGTAACGGAGAAAATCCTACATTTTGATAAACATCGAGCCACTCCATTTCTAAATTTGAACTTCTAGTTTTATTTTAACAGAGAAAATATTTTTTATAAAATTGTTTGAGATGCTTTTTTTAATGACCTTCTTTTGGTTTGTAACAAGACTTGGTGCGATGCGACACGATACGACATAATAGTCTTCAGGGTGGCGGGGATGGCGGTGCGCCCAGAGGAGGAGGGGCTGGCGATGCGCCTGGAAGGAGGCGGCGGCGGGGAGGTGCGCTGTAGCAGTGTGGGCGGCGGCCGGAGGTCGCAGTGGGGAAGGGTGGGCGACGGGCATAAGGGGTTCGGGGCGCTTTGGGTTGTTTCTTTGTTTTATTCTTATGTACGGGGAAAATTCGAGTTTTGTAATAATTTTCGAATTGCTCCGCTTTTTAAAATGAACTTCTTGGTTTTGTTCTTTATTAACGAGGAAAATCTTAGTTTTTTATATAAATTGAACTACTTCATTTTAAATTTTGAACTTCATGGTTTTATCCTTTAGTATTGAAGAAAATCCCTTTTGCACTTCTTGGTTTTATTCTTTAGTAACGAGGAAAAATCTGTGTTTCTTATAAACATTAAGTTGCTCTATCTTTTAATTTGGACTTCTTGTTTTATTTTCCATTAACGGAAAAAATCCAAGTTTTGTAATAAATGAAAAACATTGAACCACTCCCTAGTTTTAATTTGGCCTTCTAGTTTTTTGGCGGCAATTGGCAAACCAACACAAAACCCCTATCCGGTGCAGACCAAATTGTTGGGAGTTTTTTGTTAGTTTTGTAAAATTACCATCAACCATGCTAGAGCAGGTAAAACACCCAAAGTTAAAGCCACCATCGCTAGGTGACTTGTGTCTACAACCATGTTGGTGGAAGTATGCAAAAATGTTGGATGGACTGTGATGATACTTGGCTGGAGCCCTTGGTTGTTTCATATGCCCAAGTTATAATTTCGTTGTTGGTTCATCAGTTTGTTTGTGCACCAAATTCACAACATGGTATGAATTGGTCTTAAATTGCTCTGCTCAACTCGATCAGAAAATTAACATACTATTGTACCAGACACCGCCATACATGTACAGTATAGCCAGCATTTCGTATAACTGAAGAGCATCAAATACATGATGCTTCTTCGTGCTTGTTTCAGATAAAGAAAAGAGGTCAGATAGGACCTTGCATCCTTGTATCGGACCCAGCTGGACATGGAGCTTGGGTGGACTGTGGACGTGCAACCCGACAGGGTTTGATGACAGTACCTCAAGCTTGTGCACAACATCAGAGGCGGCCCATAGTCCTTTGTGACGCTGACGCTCGCCGTCTCCAGCTCTCTACCCAATTGTTGAAGTTCAGCTGCGCGCATACTTGGATAGGAGAAAAGATGTAGAAGAGAGGAGCAGGAAGTTGGAGTGGTCAGAGTTAGTCAACGGTTGCGTACACATGCTGCAGGTGGAGTGGTGGACACAATTGGACTACTAAAAATCAACACAATGGACTGTAACCATACTGGCCTCATCACATTGATACTCAGATAGTACTGCTTGTCATCTCCTGAATGTCGACAGCTTGGAACAGGCTCGGAAAGCTCTACTGCAAATCAAGCTAAGTTTTTCAATCCTGTACAGCTAGCTAGTGAACTCGTATAAGTAGCCACCGCCAAATTAAGAGCCTTGAAATCACACAAGAGTAGTGTTAGAATTGGGCCCATTATTTGGGGCAGCCCAATAAGCAAATTCTAAAATCTCAAATGGGCCCATGTTTGTGGCAGCTCACTTGCTAGTGGAGTGGGGAGTGGGAGCTAAAGTTTAGTCCCACCATGGAAGTTGGAGGAGATGTACACCACCTTATAAGGTGGAGTGTTCTACTACTTGTAAGTGAGTGAGAACAGGAGAGCCTCTCGCGCACTCCTCCTCCGACGACGCCGCCGCTCGCACGCACGCACGCACGCACGCCCGCCCGCCCGTCTCGTCACGTCACGTCACGCCGCCACCGAAGTCTACTCCATCCCGAGCGCCGGCGTGCACCGTCGAACGGGAGAGCAGGTCTCCGGAACCACTCGCTCTTGTGATCCTGTACGGGAGAGGGCGAATTAGGTTTTTGGGAAGCGCCTCGCGCGACTGCTCGCTGCTTCCACCACGGCTCGTCTACCTGCTGCTGCGGCGGTTCGCCACCGACGCCGTCTTCGACCGAACATCACCAACGTTGTCATCAACAACATCGCCGCAACGGGCACCGCTGCTTCATCTGCAAACGCTCGGTACGTGCGCAGTGTCTCTGTTCGTTGTCTAAACATGTTTAGTGTGTACGTGTTTAGCGATCTGTTGATGCTATTTTGCATGTTGATTAGTGCATCTACTGTATTGGAGTTTCACATGTTAGTAGCTGCTATCGTCATGTTTAATATGCTGGAATTAATCATGGAAACAATGCCTAATATTCCAACAATCCAAAAACCTAATTGTAGGCATTTTCCTAATTTATCAATGGCTGGATTTACCGATGCGATGAAACCGGATAAGTTTACCGGGGTCAACTTCAAGAGGTGGCAGATTCAGTGCCAACTCTGGCTTGAGGCCCTGAAGATCTGGGAGGTCAGTAAGGGCAAACCTGAAGGAGCTATGTCTGAGGAAGATCAGACTAAGTTCAAGGATGCCACTACTGCCTTCAGAGGCTGTGTTCTGAGTGTTCTTGAGGGTCGTCTGCGAGATGTGTATATGCACATAACAGACGCCAAAGAGCTCTGGGATGCACTGGATGCTAAATTCGGTGCAACCGATGCAGGCAGTGAATTGTATGTCATGGAGAGCTTTAACGACTACAAGATGGTGAACAACCGTGGCGTAGTCGAACAGGCTCATGAAATACAGGTCATTGCAAAGGAGCTTGAACTACTCAAGTGCGTCCTACCTGACAAGTTTGTGGCTGGGTGCATAATTGCAAAGTTGCCTTCTTCGTGGAGGAACTTCGCCACAACGCTCAAACATAAGAGACAGGAGATATCGGTTGAAAACCTGATAGCGTCTCTTGATGTTGAGGAGAAAGCTCGGGCTAAGGACGCTCATGAGAGAGGTGTTGAGGGTCAGTCTAGCGCCAACATGGTGCAGAAAAACTCACACTACAAGAACAGCAACAACAGCAAGAAAGGGAACTACAAGCCTCCGACAAATGTGCCTGTCAATACTACTTCCTTCAAGAAGAAGAAGAAGCCGAACAAGCTGGCCAGACTAGGGTGTTACACCTGTGGAGTAGTCGGCCACTTCTCCAAGGACTGCCCAGACCGTGCAGACCGGAAGAAGAATGTCAACGTCGTGACCGCTAGCGGGGCTGATGGGTACGGTAATTTACCGTTTGTGCTTTCAGCTTTTCAATCTCCAAGTTGGTTGATTGATACGGGTGCTAATGTTCATGTGTGTGCTGACATCTCTATGTTCACTTCTTATCAGGTCGTCCGAGATTCTCCCGTCATAATGGGGAACGGTTCGCATGCTACTGTTCATGGTGTTGGCACGGTAGATCTGAAGTTTACTTCGGGAAAGATCGTGCAGCTGAGGAACGTGCAGCATGTCCCTACTATAAACAAGAATCTCGTTAGTGGCTCCCAACTCTGCAGAGATGGGTTTAAAGTAGTATTTGAGTCCAATAAAGTAGTTGTGTCGAGATTTGGACAATTTATTGGTAAAGGCTATGAGTGCGGAGGCTTGTTCCGCTTATCACTTTCTGAGTTTTGTAATAAGTCAGTATACCATATTTGTGACAATGTTGATTCGGATGCTAATGTTTGGCACTCTCGTTTATGTCATGTTAATTTCGGTTTACTGTCTCGGCTTTCCAGTATGAGTTTAATTCCGAATTTCACTATTGCCAAAGGTTCTAAGTGCCATAGTTGTGTGCAATCAAAGCAACCTCGGAAGCCTCACAAGGCAGCCGAGGAGAGAAACTTGGCACCTCTAGAACTCATACATTCTGATCTGTGTGAGATGAATGGTGTGTTGACAAAAGGTGGAAAGAGATATTTCATGACGTTAATTGATGATGCTACTAGATTCTGCTATGTTTATCTGTTGCAAACTAAAGATGAGGCATTAGACTACTTTAAAATCTATAAGGCTGAAGTTGAAAATCAATTAGAGAGAAAGATCAAACGTCTTAGGTCGGATCGTGGTGGAGAGTATTTTCCCAAAGTTTTTGATGATTTCTGTGAGGAACATGGTATTATTCACGAGAGGACGCCTCCCTACTCGCCTCAGTCAAACGGGGTTGCTGAGAGGAAAAACCGCACGCTGACCGACTTGGTGAATGCCATGTTGGACACTGCTGGTTTATCTAAGGCATGGTGGGGGGAGGCTTTATTGACTTCATGTCATGTCCTGAATAGAATTCCGAACAAGAATAAAGATAAGACCCCTTATGAGGAGTGGGCTGGGAGAAAACCATCACTTTCTTATTTGCGCACTTGGGGATGTTTGGCTAAGGTCAACGTTCCAATTTCCAAGAAACGCAAACTCGGACCAAAGACAGTGGATTGTGTCTTTCTAGGCTATGCTCAGCGTAGCGTTGGCTATAGATTTTTAGTGGTTAAATCTGAGGTACCTGATATGCATGTTGATAGTATTATGGAATCTCGTGATGCAACATTTTTTGAGAATATGTTTCCTATGAAAGATATGCATAGACCTGCTAGATTTTCTTCTGAGCTCATTCCTGAATCTAGTACATCTAGTGATTATTCTGAACAACCACATGTTGAGGAAATCCATGAGAAGGATGACAATGAAGCTCCCAAGAGGAGTAAGAGACAGAGGGTTGGAAAATCCTTTGGTGATGATTTCATTGTGTACCTTGTGGACAATACTCCCACGTCCATTGCAGAGGCATTTGCATCTCCTGATGCAGATGACTGGAAAGAAGCTGTCAATAGTGAGATGGAATCGATTCTTTCCAATGGAACTTGGGAGTTATCTGAACGACCCTATGGTTGCAAACCAGTGGGTTGTAAGTGGGTGTTTAAGAAGAAGCTAAGGCCTGATGGTACTATTGAAAAGTACAAGGCACGACTTGTAGCCAAGGGCTACACTCAGCGAGAAGGCGAAGATTATTTTGACACCTATTCACCTGTTGCTAGACTGACCACCATTCGTGTACTACTTTCCCTGGCTGCCTCTTATGGTCTTATCGTTCATCAAATGGACGTAAAGACAGCTTTCCTTAACGGAGAGTTGGAAGAGGAAATCTATATGGATCAGCCTGATGGGTTTGTGGTAAAGGGTGAAGAGAGAAAGGTGTGCAAATTGTTAAAATCTTTGTATGGGCTGAAGCAAGCACCTAAGCAATGGCATGAGAAGTTTGACAGAACTCTAACTTCTGCGGGCTTTGTCATTAATGAGGCTGATAGGTGCGTTTATTATCGCCATGGTGGGGGCGATACGGTTATACTGTGCTTGTATGTTGACGACATACTGATCTTTGGTACAAGTATGAGTGTGATAACTGAAGTCAAGTCTTTTCTATCAAGTTGCTTTGATATGAAAGATCTGGGAGAAGCTGATGTGATTCTGAACATTAAGCTGATTAAGGATGAGAGTGGGATTACGTTAACGCAATCACATTATGTTGAGAAGGTCTTGAGCCGGTTTGGCTTTATAGACAGCAAGCCTTCTCCAACGCCTTATGATCCCAGCGTGACACTGCGAAAGAATAAGAAAGGACCGAGAGATCAACTGAGATACTCTCAAGTGATCGGTTCGCTCATGTACCTTGCGAGCGCAACACGACCTGATATCTCTTTTGCTGTGAGCAAATTGAGTAGGTTCATGTCTAACCCGGGTACTGATCATTGGCATGCACTTGAAAGGGTCATGCGTTATCTCAACGGTACAATGAGCTATGGGATACACTATTCAGGGCACCCTGCTGTGCTCGAGGGATACTGTGATGCCAACTGGATCTCAGATGTTGATGAGCTCTATGCCACAAGTGGATATGCATTTCTTCTTGGAGGTGGCATAGTGTCATGGAGGTCTTGTAAACAAACCATATTGACGAGGTCAACCATGGAAGCAGAACTTACTGCTTTAGATACAGCCACTGTTGAGGCGGATTGGCTGCGTGAGCTTTTGATGGACTTGCCGGTGGTTGAAAAACCATTACCGGCGATCCTTATGAACTGTGACAACCAAACAGTAATTGTCAAAGTGAACAGTACAAAGGATAATGCGAAGTCATCAAGACACATTAAGAGACGTCTCAAGTCTGTCAGGAAAATGAGAAACTCCGGAGTGATAACTGTCACATATATTCAGACAGACAAAAACCTGGCAGATCCCTTTACGAAGGGACTATCGCGTAATGTGATAGAAGGTGCATCGAGAGAGATGGGTATGAGACCCGTGGATGTTACACCATAGTGGTAACCCAACCTATGTGATCGGAGATCCCGTGAATTAGGACCTGGGAAGAACAAGCTATTGGTTTAACTGAGGAGAGTTCTATGTGAGACCCTCTCTAGTGAAGATGCAGAACTCTCAAGTGCTGTAAGGCAGGTTGGCAATATTGCCTTAATGTGTTCATGTTGGCTATTCATAGCAAAGATGCTGTCCTACAGAGCATTCTTGAAAGAACACACCTATATGAGTCCGACTGTCAAACGTCGCAGTCTATGAGATTTGGGTGATCTCTAGTAAACTCATGAAGAGACCAGGGAGTACGACGTATATGCTCCACCCGCGGGGTAGGCTACTGGCAGCCAGGTACTGGTTATGACTTTGAGTGAAGTCTGTTGGCACAAGCTTGCAATTCAAGGCATAGTCCATTGTTCAAGTTGCTGGCAGATGTAGCTTAAAGCTCTAGGCGGAAGTTCAACTTAACAGTCTCTGCTGAAACACTGGTATATAAACAAGTAGCGAGGATTGGCAAAACTCTAAATGGGCATTTGAGATCTGGTGGGGGATTGTTAGAATTGGGCCCATTATTTGGGGCAGCCCAATAAGCAAATTCTAAAATCTCAAATGGGCCCATGTTTGTGGCAGCTCACTTGCTAGTGGAGTGGGGAGTGGGAGCTAAAGTTTAGTCCCACCATGGAAGTTGGAGGAGATGTACACCACCTTATAAGGTGGAGTGTTCTACTACTTGTAAGTGAGTGAGAACAGGAGAGCCTCTCGCGCACTCCTCCTCCGACGACGCCGCCGCTCGCACGCACGCACGCACGCACGCACCGCCCGCCCGTCTCGTCACGACGCGCCGCGGGTTGCGGGAATCTCGCCGAGCCGAGCTTATTTTTGCTGTGCAGGAAAAACGTGACAGACGTGTCAACTGTTAGCCAATTCGGGTCGCTCCCGGATCGTGGGCTACTGTAACCGACCCGAACGTGCGCGACGTGGACTCGGCCCACGTTCGCCTCCGTTAGGGTTTTTCTGAGCCGCACTATATAAGTCGTGCACTGCCTGCGACGCAAACCGCCGAAAAAAATCTAGGGTTTTGCTACTCTCGTTCCTTGCGCCGCCACCGAAGTCTACTCCATCCCGAGCGCCGGCGTGCACCGTCGAACGGGAGAGCAGGTCTCCGGAACCACTCGCTCTTGTGATCCTGTACGGGAGAGGGCGAATTAGGTTTTTGGGAAGCGCCTCGCGCGACTGCTCGCTGCTTCCACCACGGCTCGTCTACCTGCTGCTGCGGCGGTTCGCCACCGACGCCGTCTTCGACCGATCATCACCAACGTTGTCATCAACAACATCGCCGCAACGGGCACCGCTGCTTCATCTGCAAACGCTCGGTACGTGCGCAGTGTCTCTGTTCGTTGTCTAAACATGTTTAGTGTGTACGTGTTTAGCGATCTGTTGATGCTATTTTGCATGTTGATTAGTGCATCTACTGTATTGGAGTTTCACATGTTAGTAGCTGCTATCGTCATGTTTAATATGCTGGAATTAATCATGGAAACAATGCCTAATATTCCAACAAGTAGAAGAACAAAATTAGCCGAAAGGTAGGATGTAATTAAGCTTGGTGATAGTGCAGATAATCTCGTTGTACTGATAGTTTAGTACAGTACTAGTAATGACAAGCAAAGTAGTTGATGAATCAATTCACGACCAAAATCATGTAGTACAACTATTACATAAAGCGTCAATGTCTCCCAATTAATTTGCTCCATTGTCTTGATTAAACAGGCGCACATTCTATACGCCGAGACATAAACGGAGTACTTCACTCTTCGAAACATGTCTCTCACTCTGAAATTGAACTGCAGCAACAGTGCGGCAACAGCAGCCAGAGGACACAGATACTTAGCAATGGTTGACAGCAGAAGCTAGTAGCGGCCGGCGACAAGAATCAACGATATGAATAACAGATCTCAAAATGATTTTTAGGGACGAAGAATACTTGGCTGGGATCGGGTGAACCGCAAGAAATCGAACAAATTATTAGAAACCAAAACAAATCTCTGGCCATAAGCTGAGGAGGAGAAAAGGGCCGTGATGAGCGCTGGCTACCCTCGTTCCCGCCGTAGTCGAGAGAGAGGGAGGTGATGCTCGGCCGCTGCGCTGACGGAGCAGAGCTCATGCGCTAGAGGAGGGCGCGCTGGAGCAGAGGGCAGGCCGCGCCGGAGGGAAAGGAAGGTCGCGCCGGAGCGGACGGAAGGTCACGCCGGAGGGGAGGTTGGGGGCGTGTGGAAGGGATGTGGTCGGGGCGTAGGGCAGCGATGGAGAGGCTGGGGAGGAAGTGGTCTGGGAGCATGGCCATGGCTGAGGACGGCGGCGTGGGCGTCCGGTGGCGACACGATCCAGGTGGTGCGAGGCCGGCGAGGAGGGGCTGCGCGTGGTCGGCGGGGAGGGGGCGGCGCCGTCCTGCGGGGAGGGGTGGCACGGTCTGGCAAGCAGGGGAGGGCAGCGGTGCGCCGTGATGGTTGTGCCCGCGGGAGAAGCCGGCCGGTGGCTGCTGCGTGGGATACGGTGGCGTGTGGCCGGAGCGGCGGGAGAAGGTGGCCGGCCACGGTGGCGGCGGGGGGCGGCCAAATTCACTGTTTCGACCCTTTTGTGCACGTTTAGCCGCATCTGACCCATCTTTCAAAAGTTTTTCGGATCTGACCCTTTTCCTACCGTCACCCGAGCTGGCGGTAGGGTAGAACACCCTACCGCCACAAGATCTAGCGGTAAGGACCAGGTCAACGTCGACGGCGCCGTCTGCCTGCTGACGTGGATAAGTGGCTACCGCCACTGGCCGTGGCGGTTGCCCTAGGCAGCCTACCGCCGGGGACAATGGCGGTAGGGTACTGAATGCATAAAACCAATGGCCTGGGGGTTAGGTGGGCCCCACAAGCCACCCATTCGCCCCCAAATCCTTTCTTCCCCGAGCTGAGCCCCTCTCCCCCTCTCTCCCCCATCCTAGGGCTCCATCAAATTCATCTCCATTGCTTGAGTTTTCTCCGGTGGATCGAGGCCATTTTCATCCCTCAAGGTACCTCACCCACTCTCTTCTTTTTGGTTGGTTGGAATCAACTTATTTGATGGCATTGATTTTTTTATGCAAACCCTAGTTGTGCTACTTTTTGTGTGAAATCAATGGATTTGATGGATGGTAGATCTAGATCTAGGGTTGTATATGTGTGATTGACCATGTGTAGTTTGCTAACTTTGTTGTTTGTAGCTAGATCTATGATTATTTTTTTGGTTATTTCTAGGGTTAGGGTTAGTGTTAAGCAAAGTCATTTTTTAGTTGTTAGGGTTAAGCCATGATATTTTGTTCTTTAGATGTTATTTGTTTTGTTGCTTAAATGTATTGCATAGAACTTTTATTGATCCATGGAATGCACAATGGATATTGTCCCATATTATGTTGCCGCTATCGTTGACACTATCTAAAATTTATTTAGATGGGTTGTCTCGTGAATCTCCATTATCTGGATAAGGAGACATTTATGAATGGCAATGACGATGAAGGGGAAGAACACATGGTATTTGAGTATAGCCCAACCTATGAGGATGTAGTTGTGAAAGTTAGAAGTGTGTTACATTGGATGGACCCAAGTGATGAGCTTAAACTTATTGGAAGGTATGATGTTGGAGTGGGGGTGAAGTCTCGGTTGAAGAGTATGCCTATCACCTCGGAATTGCATTGGAAGGTGTACAAGGGTAAAGTAGAGCAATCACAAGACAACTCACTTGAATTATTTGCCACCAAGGTTGATGCTCCTCTGCTACAAATTGACTTGAACCGGCATGCCTCCTCCCCAATACATGATGCTAGGGTGGAGGTGTATGTCCCCAATTCTTGTAGCCAACCACCAAGTAGTCAATCAAATGAAGCGGAGATGAATGATAGAGCCATAGTAATTCAAGACCCGGAGATTAATGATATGCCTCATGTTGATGATGATGATGCTTATGCGGAAGAAGAAGAGATTCACTACAATCCAATAGGTAACTTGGATGTCATTGTCCATCAACAAGACATGGATCGTAGCCTCCCTTATAACCGTATGTGTGGTTATGGCTCTGATGATGAGGGTCCTGAGGAAGATTTGGACGAAGATGGATTCACGGTGCAAGAAAATCAATTCTTCAAGGAGGTGCACGGCAAGGAAAGAGGACCCCCATTGTTCCGTGATCTTAGCCTTGCCGACCATGCCATTGTTGATGGTGGCACGAGACTTGGGTTGGTTGAACCAACACCGTGACCGAGAGTAGGCGATCCAAGGCCGCAGAATGAGGACGAGAATGCTCATTTGAAAAAAGGCATCAAGTTTGGGTGCTTCCAAGAGTTTAAGATGTGGTTGAGTGACTACGCCATTCGGAACCATAGGCCATTTGTTGTTGGTCATTCTAACCAAGAGGTGCGGTACACCGTGAAGTGTGACAAAGAAGGATGTAAATGGAAGGTTCGTGGAAGAAAAATTCATGAAACGGGGCAATGGGAGTTGAAAAGTTGTGTAGCTACTCACGAGTGCATACCTCCAGACAAAGCTGACCGAAGCAAGGGCCATCGTCAACTCACATCAGAGTTTCTCGGCTACAAATTATTGAATGAGATATCCCATGACCCAACCGTGAAGGTGAAGTTTTTGATGAGTATTGTTGAAAAAATGTACGGATACAAGGTCAACTATGGGAAGGTATGGAAGGCCAAATCAAATGCTATTAGGATGTTGCACGGTGATTATGCGGCCGCATACAATATTCTTCCGAGGATGTTGGGAGCCATTGCACATAAGAACCCAGGCATGCAGCATGGGGTTGAGGACATTGACGGAGTGTTTCATCGTGCCTTCTGGAGTTTTGGGCAATGCATCGAGGCATTTAAGCATTGTCGTCCGGTGTTGTCTATAGACGACACTTTCTTGACCGGCAAATACAAGGGCACACTAATGGTGGCAATGGCTCATTCATCCAATGATAACGTGTTGCCGGTGGCCTTTGCTTTAGTTCCTTCCGAGCATGATGAAAATTGGGAGTGGTTCATGGGGCATGTGAGGACCAATGTGATTGGGAAGAGGCAGGTATGCATTATATCGGACCGGCACCATGGCATTCTCAAAGCCATAGAAGTTGTCATTCCTGGGCTTCCAAAGCTTCATCACCGATGGTGCATGAGGCATTTCGTGGCGAACTTTTACCGGGCATGCAAGAGCAAGGAGTTTTGCAAAGACCTTACCCATGTTTGTGTGGCATTCACCGTCAGTTCATTCAAAATCCGGTATGATAAACTCTTCAAGGCATTGGCAAAGAACAAAGGTGGAAGAGCATTCTTGGAAAGGAATTATGGGGAGAAGCATAAGTGGTCACGCGCTTACGATGAAGGAGGTTGGAGATACGGTGACATGACGAGCAACATGGTTGAATGCTTCAACAATGTGCTTAAGGGCGTCCGTTCTTTGCCGGTGACTGCAATACTGAAATACACCTTCTTCAAGCTGAACGAGTATTTTCTTAGGCATTCCGAAACCACCGCCAAATGGATAGGTGAAAAAAAAAGAGTATCCCGACAAGGTTGATGATTGGTTGAGGTTTCAAGCAGGGAAGTCCTCGCATCAACAAATCATTAGATTCAACGACAAAGAAATGATCTATCAAGTGGACGAGCCAGGTGGCACATCACGAGACGGTGTTGCTTACGGCGGTGTTGCGTATAAGGTGGACCTAAAGAACCGGTGGTGTCAGTGTGAGAGGCCTCATAAGTACCACTGGCCGTGCTCACATTTGATGACGGCGGCCAAGGCGAGAAACTTGCATGTTTATGATGGGAGGACTGTGCGGTTGCAGGAGTTCACATTGGAAGCCACGAGGTTGACATGGGCGCCTCGATTTCATCCTTTCCTTGACCAGTCACAGTGGCCTGAGTATTATGGCCCACATATCGTGCCTGACCCTGAACTCATGGTGCCTACAAAGGGAAGAAGAAGGAAGAAGAGGTTTAGGAGTGACATGGATGATCTAGCTGGTTACACCGGAATGAAACAGTTTGGTAGCGGTTATTTTATGGAGCCACCGGACATCAACAACTGTGGACAATGTGATGATCCGGGACACAATGTTAGGACATGCACCAAAAAATCAAGGACCGATGCCAACAAGAGCTCTAGCCAAACGGGTGTTCGTAGTGGAGGTTCCGGTGGCACATGAGGAGGTGGCATCTCGACATACCTGGCATGGTGTTGTCCCCACTCAAGCACATTCTGATTATTCTTTCGGTTCTGACTGCAAACAATGACAACAACAAAGCATGCATAAGAAAACAATTTAAAACACTATATTGTTGGTTAACATTGCCTCGGTTAGGTAACTCACTTGTGAAGCGCAAGTCCACCCGTGCTTGCTGGCTCTGGTGGGGTGCGTTGCCTCATACCAAATTGCATGGCCACTCGATGTGGTAGATGCCACTCGACAGCATAAATGCATATGAGAGGGCACCTGATCCGCCAAAGATAGGAGTCCCTAGTGCACATCTGGTTCAATGTGAAACCCCTATTTGCCTCGTAAGGCCTCCAGTTAACCTGTCGAAGAGCTATTAGTTCGGCCAATGCATTTGATGAAAGCTTAGAGAAAATATTGCATTGGTATACCTGACGATATGTGAGGCTGTCCATCTCGTTGGTGAAATTCTTGTACAAGGACTTGTTCTTGCTTCCAAAAATTCTAACCCGGTCCCAAGAGAATGCCATGGTGGGGAGTCGAAAAACATCTTCTTCTTCATTAAGGCCTACCCACACGTGCGGTGAAGGATGCTTTTCAGGACGCCCAACCGGCAAACGCTCCCACATCCAGACTGAGAGGCCCCAAATACATCCACCCATGCATGGCCTCGAGGTGGTTTTCCTACATGTGACGTCGAGCTACAACCCAAAAATCAAACTGGTTAAATATACTAACATATGAGTTGAAGGAGTGCTCTTTGTAGGAATTCATGAACATACTACCATGCTTAATGGATATTTGCATAACTTGTTACCTGATGATATAAGTAGGCGAGCCCAGCAGACCCCCAGCTGTACTTCTCGTCCCAGTCGGCCAAGAAGTCAAGAAACATCCAAGGAGCAACGTCTCCAGAGCAGTCTCCAAAGACCACCTGTGATAGGAGGTGCCACACGTACGCTCGAGCATACTGCTCCACGGTCTCCTCATTGGCTTCTTCAGGGCATCCCGACCTATGATGCTGGAGCCAAGGGAATGGGACGCCGTTTGTCCTGTTGTCAGTCCTTCCCTGGGCACTAAGAGAGGTCGAGCAGTCACCAATGAGAGCGGTAACCCTCGCACGCCAGTTCTTGCCGTCCACTCGTCCGGTGAGAGCCTTGCCGTCAATGGGAAGCCCGGTGATCATGGCAAAATCCTCCAACGTCACCGTCAGCTCGCCACAAGGGAGATGGAAGCTGTGTGTCTCCGGCCGCCAACGATCGACAAGGGCGGTGAGAGCTGAATGGCACATCGACGGCGGCACGCGCTTGAACTGAAGAACAAACGGTAGCAGCCCGGCACGCTCAAAGTACGGCTCGTAGCGCACGTCATATTGCATCTGGTTTTCCGTCGTGTGGCTCCTAAAGCGGATGACAGCAAGTTTCTGTAACAATTGAGAAAATATGTCAGAAGCTTCCTTCATTCAAAAAATAGCATGAAAATGACAAAAACAATTGTTTCTCAAAATTGTTACCTCTCCACGCTCGATAGCACGGGCACGATGGTCCTTATCAAAAGCAAGGTCAAGCCCCGTATACAAACGCCCATTGTCCTCATCCTCGGCCATCCTAACAAATATATAATTTTTTCACCTATTAGACAACATCGTCTATACATATGAACAAAAAAAACTAAAACCAAACATCTTCAATTATAAACTGCAATATATGAAAATACCATACAATTAGTATGCATTCTCCATCACAACAAAAAGCATCTATAAGAATTACACACATTTTCATACTATGCATTAACCACCTACAAATTTTGCAAAAAATTTATCCTCATAATTTTACAATGCATTGACCATCTAAGAATTTTGCAATGCCTTCATCCTCACAATCTTGCATTCACCATACAGAAAAATTTCTCATACAATTCATATCTACATTACAAAATAAATTTCACCAACATATCCTCAAGTATCTAGCTATGGTTTCACCCACACATCCTTTCATAAACCTACTACTAAATCATATACTACTAAACAACTAAAACATCATTAAAAAAATCAACACCAAAACCTAGGTTGCACCTACTAGCAAAAAAAGCTTCAAAAATAAAAAAGCATTTCGAAAACTGATTGGAGGGAATGGAGGAGCTTACCGGCCTCTTCGATTTGCCCCAAAGATCCGCGAAAATGGTGGAGGGAAGAGGGAGATCGAGGGAGGGGATCGGGAGGAGGAGAGAGGCGCCGCTGGCCTCTGTTCGAGTCGATCTGAGGAGGAAGAACGGGCTGGTAGGGCCCGCCCGCAGCGACCGAGCACGGAATTGCCTGTTCGGAACCTACCGCCACCCGATCTGGCGGTAGAGGGAAACACCCTACCGCCACGGCCAGTGGCGATAGCCACTTATCCACGTCAGCAGGCAGACGGCGCCGTCGACGTTGACCCGGTCCTTACCGCCAGATCTTGTGGCGGTAGGGAGTTCTACCCTACCGCCAGCTCGGGTGGCGGTAGGAAAAGGGTCAGATCCGAAAAACTTTTGAAAGAGGGGTCAGATGCGGCTAAACGTGCACAAAAGGGTCAAAACAGTGAATTTGGCCGCGGGGGGCTGGGAAGGTCGCGCGGGGTGAGGGGGATCTGGGACGGGGCACGAGGTTGCTGGTGATGGGATCGGGGACGGTGTTTTTTTTGTCGCTACCCGTTTCGACGAGTTCGGGAACAAGGCGCGCCGTGATCCAAATAACTATTCTGATCTCATGATCAGAATAATGCTACTATATACACACACACACACACACACACACACACACACACACACACACACAGTACTATTTGTTTTTTTTCCAGGACACATACAGTCGTATTTTCTTAATCCCTCCGTTTGATCATGTTATATTATAGGTGTGTTGGTTCAGTAATTTTTTCAGGATTTTTGAGAACTTTGGCACCGTTGAAACCCTTAACTAGTTCTGTGGCAAGCACTTGTAGAAAATCCTACTCCTATATATATATATATATATATATATATATATATATATATATATATATATATATATATATATATATATATATGTCTATGGGTTTCTAAGTTTAGTCCATATTTCCTTGTCTTAAACCGATGTAATGGAGTTGTGCTTGGTGCTGGAGGTAGTTCCTTTTGGTCGACGTTCTCTTAGCTAGAGTGTTCATTTATGCTCTAGCGCATGGGCCTATCTAGTTTTTTGTGAGTTTGATCTGTAAGCATTGTCCATGGTTTCTGCTAAAGGAAATTGGGGGGGGGGGGGGGGGGGGTTATCTTTTGCTAAAAAACATGTAGTGATACCCCGTATGCTTTCGCACACGCACTGTGTCATCCGGAAGTCAGTTTGCCACATCGTGTGCCCAAGTTAGGGAGTATGGTGTGGGGACCAATGATTTGCCACTGATTGGCAGGCCAATGATCATGGCCACATCTTCTAGGGTAGGCGCCAACTCCCCCGAACAGAAGTGCAAGGTGCGTGTCTCAAGTCTCCACCGATTAGCAAAGGCCGTCAAAAGAGAGGGGTCTGACGTGAATATGTGATCCCCAGACGTGAGCTTGGAAAAAGTAACTAGTCCGTGAGCCTTAAGGTAAGGCTCAAAACAGGAGTTCATATTTCATTTGTTCTTTATGCTTTGAAGCCTGAAGTTTGGAGGAGGATCTAGCAGACCGTGAGGTTCTAACCGGAGGTGGCAATAGTGGTCGGCATCGTGTAACCCCTGCAGAAGGGACTAATAGTTCAATCATAACTTATAGACACATAATTATAGTGTACTACAAGTAGTTCAATGCAATATAAGTACAATTTATGAGTACAAATAAAATGTAGCATCAGGAATACAAATGATACTGACAACATGATTACAAATAATACCTAACATCAGGATTAGGAACAAAATCTAACACCATGAGTACAAATAAAACTAAACATAACGAATACAAATAAAAATTAACACCACACACATCCAACATTTAAATACATTTAAAAATTACATCACTTGGGGTAATTGTTACGGGCATTCACGTTGTATGTGTCCACTGCCTTGCAAGTGCGACACCAACGTGGTTCTCCCGACTAGCTATGGTCCATGTTGTTTCTATTACGCTGAGATGGACGTCGTCCCTGGAAGGTTCTCATCATCACCATGTCTGTAACCTATTGAATGCCATGTGACCACATGTCACTATTGTGCTCATGATTCATGAATTCCCTGGGCAAAGAAATCACAGTTCCAGGTGTTGAATAGATTGTAAGTGCTAAAGTAAGTAGATATGTATGGGTAGACTTTGATGTTCTTATCTACTCTGGCGAGAGGACATGGCTACATGGGCATCACAGAAGCTTGGACTTATTGCAAGTGCACTCACACACCATTGACCAAGGGTGACAACATGCTCCTTTACTCCTATGTGGTGACCTTTCACAAACTTGGCTCGTATGATGACTTGACACTTCTTCCTAAGTGCATCCACTTGACTACAACCATGCATCCGGGATTTCTCCGATTACTCGTCCATATGTTTTTTTGCATCTTTTCAAACCATGGCTTGTTCATCTCCACTTGTGCATTGGTAACATAGACTCTATCGGCGAAGTATGTCATAGTCTGATTCCAAGTTTCATTAATCATGGCTATGATTGGGAGGGATCACACACCTTTAAGCATGCCATTGTACACCTCTGATATATTGCATCCTTATGTCATAGCGAGCCCCGATGTCATGAGCCTACGCCTAGTTGTACAATTGAGGGAATTCTTGGTGATCCATTGGGATAGATTTATAGACCTCTATGATCTTCACTCTCCAGCAAGGCCGTGTGCTTGATCTGTCCATTGATTCCCTGTTAGATTGTTGCCATCTTGGCATCCGTGTTTTGTATGCACATCCTCTTGAATAACTTGAACTAGTTCTTGTTCTTCAACTTTGGGTCAAAATTTATGGGCAAATGCCTCATGTACCACCTTGTCTCCAGATCGGGCCACCTCACTCAGGGTCCATCGACTACTTGATCAGGTCGAGTGCACACAATAGCCATGTATTGCGAACAGATGATGCAACACCGGTATGATTTTTCACAACTGTTACCTTCACACAACTCAGGAATCAAACCTAGATATGTTTGTTATCGGCGCCCTTGACAAATGCATAGGCAATAGGAAGGAGCTGGTTATTTGTGTCTGCTGTAATCACCAAAAGGAGTGTGCAGGAATGCGGTCGCGCGGCTGGCGCCGGGCGGGCGGTACAGAGAGGCAGGAGCCTTTTGGGCGGTCGGCGACTGGCAACCGATGATGGCGGGAAGCAGAGGCAGACGGGGTGAGGCCATTGGGCATCGGGGACGGAAGTCGCTGAAAGAGGGTTTTTTAGAGAAGTCACTCGAAGAGCTGGCTCGCGTCGGGCGTTGTTATTGTCGGGTCAAAGACATTGGACATTTTTCTTTTTCTTCGGCCCATCTTTTATTGTTCATGTTACATATGCCGGTCCGAAATTTCAAAGTGGCCCTGTCTAACCTCTAGCTCCGGAATGGTGCTAGGCCATTTTGCAACAAAAAAAGGTCAACAAAAATAAAATATCAAGTACAGTATATAAAACAAGAAAAATTGGTCGAGCAAGTCCGATTAGCACGCCTAATGTGTAGGATTAGCAATGAAGGAAGGGCGTGGGTACTGCTCAATCGGCTGAATGAAATTTGGGTCAGTCGATTGACCATGTTTCAGTCAAGCATGAGTCATTAGGCAGCCACACAAGCCCCAAGAGCGTCCGCACAGGTGCAAGCTGGACCATGGGCTGCTCTAGTTCAATACTACCAAGCCTGCATACTTTTTTTTAGGTTAATTACTCGCTGCTCTAGTACTAGTAATTGGCCAAGTCTTTATAGATGACCAATGGATAGCACTCTCACACATAATTGCATGCAATTGTCAGTGACTATATGTGCAATCTCAACACGTATATTTATTTTTACACACGTGCAATCTCACCGATGAATAGAATCCTCACACATATATATTTTTATACATAGATATATCTGGAAAATATATTATTACTATGCAAAACTGAGCATATTATAGTGAGATTTTCACACAAAAAAATGTTTTCTAAAAAGTAATGGATTAGAGGCATCCGTATTACCCATACAAAAGAAATGAAATGAAAACTAAAACAAAATAAAAATGTAACAAAAAGAAAAAAAGAAAAAAAATGAAGTTTTCTATGGAAGAATGAATCTATGGCACTAGTATTACCATTTAAAAAAAAATCAAAATCAAAACAATGAAGTTTTCTAAGAAAGAATGAAACCCTTTAAGAAAGAAAATGAAAAGGAAAAACTTTCAAAACTTACACATTATTGGCACTAAAATTGCACTTTTTGTAATATGCAAAGAATAAGCATATAATAGTGCATTTTTCGCATTCTACTATAGTTTACACATAGTGTAACTGAAATAATGTATTTCCTTTAAGAAGTCGGAAAATAAAAAAAAACCCGCGCACAACTTTGCACCGAAATTGCACTTTACCGTAATATGCAAAAATAATCATATAATCATGAAATTTTAGCAAATATTATATAGTGTTTGTTTGTAGATAATTACACTCAGCCAAAATACCACAAAAAATCAATAAAGGAAAAAAGAAAAACACATAGAAACATAAAACACAAATAAAAAGTAATTGACCAAGCATGATTAATTAGGCAGCCAAGCATTATATGTAAACACATACAATTACACACAATTGTGTGTGTGTAAAACTTACACACAATTTGCACTGAAATTGCACCGAAATATGCAAAGATAAACATATAATAGTGCATTTTCCGCATTCTACTATACTTTACACATATTGTAACTGAAATAATGTATTTCCTTTAAGAAGTCAGAAGATAAAAAATAAAACTTGCGCACAACTTTGCGCCGAAATTGCACTTACCGTAATATGTAAAAATAATCATATAACCATGTAATTTTTGCAAAATATTATATAGTATTTGTTTGTATATAATTACAATCAGCCAAAAAACCACAAAAAACAATAAAAGAAATAAAGGAAAAAAGAAAAACACATAGAAACATAAAACAGAAATAAAAAATGAAGCAAAAATACCCACAAAAGAAAGAATTAAATTTACTTAGGAAGAATGAATTAGTGGCATTGGTATTACCATTTAAGCAAAAATGGGAAAAATAATCTAAAACAAACACGGAAAAAATTTGCACGAAATATACAAAAAAATTGTGCCTTTTAGAAATATGCAAGAATAAGCATATAAAAGTGAACTTTTGCAAAAATAGAATTTAAGAATAAATGAATAGTGGCATTGGTATTAACCTTAAAGTAGAATGAAAATGAATAGAGACTAAAACAATATCAAATAATGATTTTTTTGAAAAACAATTAATTAGTGGCGTTGGTATTTTCTTTAAGAAGTAATAAAATTTATAAAAAAACTTACGCACAACTTCGCACCAAAATTGCATTTTCTCGTAATATGCAAACATAATCGTATAATCATGAAATGTTGGCACATATTATATAGTATTTGTACGTATATAATTACACCCAGCCAAAAACCCACAAAAACGAAATTATAACCAATAAAGGAAAGAAAAATAGGAAAAGAAAATATTCAGTCCAGAACTAAACGGGCGCAGCAAAGACAAAGAAATCGGCCCGGTGCCAATTCGACTGGCCAAAACAACGCGTCAATCGATTGCTTGCAGCCCAGCCCAACAACAGAACTAAACAGAAAAAAAATAAAAACAATACAAATCTCAAAGCACGATCCAACGAACAAAAAATCGACTGACCATAACATGAAAAGTAAGCTGATTGAAAAGTAGCTAAAGTGATGAAGGAAACCTACGAGCAAGCTAGCTATCCGAGTCGTATGCATGCTACGGCATGCTAGCCATGCACGTCACTTTCCTAGACTCTAATTAATCACCACGCAACACGGTTTACAATTGGATTACTATTCTAACCGGACTACTCAACTGAAAACCTACAAGCGCGTACCCTACTATTACTAACTCGTCCGTCGAGCTGAAGTCGGAATCCGAATCCGGCCGGCCTTTGCGGCTCGAAAGTCTATATGCACGTCACTTTCCTAGACTCTAATCACCCGGCAACACAGATTACAATTGGATTACTATTCTTTTTTGTTTTGGAAAGCCAATTGGATTACTATTCTAACCGGACTACTCAATTGAAAACCTACAAGCGCGTACCCTACTAACTCGTCCGTCGAGCTGAAGTCGGATTCCGAATCCGTCCGGCCTTTGCACCATACCCGCTCGAAAGTCTATATATACAAGAACCAGCATGCCTTGCTGCGCCAGCGTCCTTTACTGGTTTGCGCTAAAGTTTCCACAAAAAGAGATTGTTTACGCTACAACTCTACGAGTAGCTAGCCATGGCATGCCTTGCTGCGCCAGCAGCGTCCTTCGCTTCCTTCTGCAGGGGCCCTTTGCATCTCCGGCCAACTTGTATCGGCCGCCCGCCTCCATCGCCCCCTTGTCTCCTTCATCTCCCCCTTTCTACCCCAGCCGTGTCATGGTGAGGTGGGAAGCTCCCCCCGCCGGCTGGCTGAAGCTCAACTTTGACGGGTCCGTGTACAACGACGGGTCCGGCCGGGCCAGCGTCGGCGGCCCAATCCGCGACTGCAAGTCTGCAACGGCCACGTTTTCGCCGCCTACGCCGAGCCGACGAAGCACTCGACAGTGGGCATAATGGAGGCGAGGGCACTCATCCGCGGGCTGCGCCTCGCGCTAAGTCGCTTCGGCGGCAGGCTGGTGGCGGAAGGAGACGACCTCATGCTGGTGGAGCTCCTCACAGGCGAGGAGACGCAGACGCGCATACCTCGGGCCATGCAAGATGAGATTCTCATGTTGCTTGGGTGCTTCACGGCGTACAAGGTCCAGCATATCTTCCGCGAGGGCAATCAGGTCGCCCACGTCCTGTGCAAAGAGGCGTATCAGCGGCCGGGGGTGTGGGCCGGCGGGATCGTGCCGCACGGCGCACGCCGTGTGGGAGAAGGCGCAAGACGACTTGCATGGCGTGGCGCACGAGCGGCTCTTCAAGAAGAAGCTATGAGGGCATCGTCATATGTTTGGTTTCTTGAAGAATGGAAGATTGATGCGTTCCAAAGCCAAAACGTGGAACGGCGGCCGGCCGGCCGGCTGGTCCAAGAAGGTCGCCGGGTGGAGGAGCTGCTGGCTTCACTTGCATTATAAGCTTGGTGGGGTGGATCTATATGACCAGCGGAGTAGACCGGTTCGTAGATATCATGTGAGGAAAAATTTATGCTTGTTTGTAGAAGTACTCTTTCTACTTCCTCTCCCAGTCACTATACGATCTAAGATTCTAGCATCGATGAGTCTTGCATGGACGGTGATGCACCGTGATATTTGATTTGTATTCTATTCATGAGGTTTATGTTGCCTATTAATTCATCGACAACGCAAGTCACACCCGGCCAGCCGAGAAACATACACCACATTTCCGTCGTGAGATTTTTCCGTATGTCATGCACGCCTAAAGATGGGCGGAGGCTACAAGTTAAATATTTGTTTCCTTCTTTTTTCTAATTACCGGTGCAAGTACATGAGTGTTAGTACTTTTTCCGCTTCCATATGTAATTCACGTATTAGCCTCTGTTAGGTTTTTGACTTTAATTGGTTCCACCGTTTTTGTTTTCCTTCCTCCTTCTACGCCCTCTCGTTGATTGTCCGCTGTCATCGTCCTAACCGTCGTTCACCGTCACTCATGCCTGATGTCGATGCCACCCCACCTCGCCTCCCTGCCTTGCTCAAGACGTCTCCCCCGCTGAGCATCCATCACTCCAGCCATCCCTCTAAATTTCACCACTTCTCTGACGACGACAACTACCCCGCAGGCACACCTATAAACCTCTAACCTCTTTCATTTTTAAGAACTTGCAGGTGTGTGCGTCAGTATATTACAAATAGACAACTTGACATGAGTGGTAAGCTATATCAAAAACAATGAGCAATAGTATATTACAAATGGGTTAATTATCATTTTGCCTTCAGTGGTGTCCATGTGCTCAGTTTTGCCCCTAGTCCGAGCGCACCGACTCGTTCTGTGAACTCAGCCGTCTCCGTCAGGTCAACCTTTTGACTCGGCCCTTACAGGTGGGAGCAGGCGGCAGGGACGGCCAATTTTATTCAGACCGTTGCACGCGTGGCTTGTGGGACCCAGCAGAGAGCCGTTGAGCAGAGAGCCGTTGCAGGTGTGCTATATAAGCAGGCGACAGCGACGGTGACCACGGCGACAGAGAGCACGACGGTGACCACGGCGAGAGAGAGAGAGCACGGCGGTGGGAAGCTAGCTGTGGAGGGCGCGGCGATGGGAAGCTAGCTATGGAGGGCGCGGTGGCGTTGAGATCCCCTTCGGCTCCGAGCTCCATGTCTTCCTCAAGCTCCCGCGCAACCTCGCGGATGCAGAGCCAGGCGTGTGTGGACATGCCTGTCTTCGTCTGTCCGTGGTGCCGAGCGGGCGTTGATCGGAGGGTTTCTCACACATCGAGGAACCAGAATCGTCCGTTCTACGTGTGCAGCGAGAATGGGGTAAGAATTGGGGCAATTGCACCATTTTCGTTGTCGGGATCTTTGAGCAATGGGTTGATCTGTTTGGTGTTCATGCAGGTGACATGCTTTTTTCTTTGGGTCGATGCTCTGGCCAAGACTCTGATGAATGAACTACAAGAAGAGCATGAAGAATGGTTGCGCATGCTACCACGAACGGCAGTGGCCGTAGCACGAGCTCCGGAAGAAGAGATGGAGGGCGAAGCACGCACTGACAAAGAGCTAGCTGTTGAGCTTAGGATGTTGAAGAAGAAGGTTAGGAAGCTTGAAGATCAAGCACTACCAATACCCATTTGCAAATACTTTTGGGCATTCGTAGGTATGGTAATCGCACTGGTTGTAATGTTGAAAATGTATGGAAAGGCATGAATTATGGAGGAATTTGTAATCTTGAAATTGTATGAGAAATTCACCTAGTTTAAATGTTGGTTAAAGTTGTTTAAATGTTGAAACAAAAAGAGAAGAAGTGACCAACATTTAAATATGTTAAAAAAAGAACAAATGAGGAATTTAGAAACTTTTGATCAATGAAATGCAACTCTCTGCTCTGCCTTTCTGTCCAAAAAAAGGTTGTTCTTGGGCCAAATTCAGAGCGTAGAGCCAAGTGCAGGCTAGACTAATGGGCCAACTGCATCCAATTAGGCCCATTCGGGGGTTCTCTTGCGTATTTTTCTGTTTTCGGTTCTGATTTAATTTAGGCAGTAAATCATACTGCTGAAACTTTTTGTGGAAGCTAATTGAATTATTCCGGAGCCAAACAATTAAGGTTAGAATATATTTGGAGCTGTTAATTAATCCAATTCAAATACACCGTGATTTAAATCAAAGACCAAAATGTCATGGAAAATGTGCCTCAGCTCTGGTAGAGGTTTACACCTGGTGCCCAAATAAATGAAACTTTTTTAAGGGCATTACATTGAGAAAAACATAATTTGTCTAAAAAAATGAAGGGTGTAAAATGCACAAAAAATTGGTGCAGCTGGTGACTCGAATTCAGGACCGCGTGGGTTTGTGGTGTTTAGGGCTGCGCTGGTAACCGCTAGGACAGATGGCAAGACTTTGACATGGGTAGGGAAGGAAGGTATACATAGTGAGACTGTGATTTTTTTTTTTTGAAAAAATAGTGAGACCGTGAATGTTTGCACACGCGTGAGAGTGGTTTTCCTTTGTTTTGCACTGAAATTTTGGAGGGTTGGAAGGTTGAAAACGTATGTTGCACTACCACATGATTTTGGTTAGAGTGGCACTTGGTTTAGGGTTAGAGTGGTACTTGATTTAGGATTTAAAGGGAATAAATTTGCATGTTAGTTCATGACTTTTTTTTGAATGAAACAGAGGGCTTCTCACCCCCTCCGATTTTCATTAATGAAAACCACAAGTTTTCAAACTTCATGACTTGGTTTAGGGAAGAAATGATATGTTTGGGCATGGACATTTTTTAACACACATAATAAACCCTAATAACTTAGATAAGATGCAACACACCATACCATTACAATAATAAGTTCACGGATAGTTCACGGACACATGAAGAAACATGACATGACATGACACGACATAGAAAAGCAACAAAATAAAAAACGAAACATGACGAGCTTGACTCCGGGCTTGAACATCTTCATCTTGACCTCCTTCTTCCACCTTGGCCGCGCGCGCCCCTTCAACACCGTCTTCATCTTCACACCTCCTCCTCGTCGTAGGGAAGGGAGTGCATCTGTCCTGGAGCGGGGAAGATGCGCTCGTAGTTGGTGTAGATGTTGTAGATGGTGAAGAAGATGTGATAGAGGCAAAGGTGTCCCGTCTTTCGATGAGATGGTGGCTATCGTTTTGGAGGAAGTCGACTTTGACGATCCGACTACGAACGTGCGAGGATGTCGCGCCTTAGCAATCGCTAAACCAACTCCGAGAGGTTATTGACCACGCCGGAGCATGATCAACCTGACCACGAAGGTCTTTTTCCTGCAGGAAAACGAAGAACAAGCAAGAAACTAAGATTGCAATCTGGATATTGTGAATATAAGAGGAAAGCTTTATTGATCAAAGGTGGGGTTCTATGATGCCTTTGTCTGGTCGTTGAACACAAACGAAGTACGCGAAGTTGCAGCTATGGCAAACTTTAATCTAAACAAAACCCAAAGTCTAAACGACGCCCTAAGGGCTGTATATATGGAGGAAGAGGGGGGAATTTCGTGGCCCTTGAGGGAGGGGTCCAAAACCAACCCTAACTCTTGTTTCCCCACACATACGGACTCTAAAAACAACCTATACTTAAGTATTTCGAAATTACATGGGCCTGGCCCAATAATAAGGTGACGCGGCACCTAGAATAGCTTATGGACGAAATTTATGAAGTGGCATCTTGTATACTTCGTCCAAGGCTTCATGCACTCCTTATGGTGGCCTCAAAGTCCTGAAATCATCACTTGTAACTCCGTTCTTGTTCCCCTCGCGCATGCCATCACCTCCATGCTTGGCCTTGCTCCAGTGTTCATCCCTCTTATCCATGGCAGGCTCTTCAATTATAAGCAAAACAAATGTATCCAATTTAGGCAGCATCATATTCTCATGAACATTAGAACCATTACCAAGAAACAAAAGTACCTGATAATTTAATTGGCGTGCGCGAGCTCTAGTAATTGGTCCAGTATATGTAGCAGCAGGGGTTGTGGGTGTAACAATGGTATTGATGTCCTCATCATCCTCCCCTTCTTGAAATGAAGTCGTCCTTGACGGAAGCTCATCTTCCTCACCCAAATAAGGCTTCAAATCTGCAATGTTAAAAGTGGGACTAACCCCAAAATCTGCAGGCAGCTCAAGTTTATATGAATTATCATTTATTTTCTCTAACACCTTAAAAGGACCATCCGCACGTGGCATTAGTTTTGATTTGCGCAAATTAGGAAATCTATCCTTACGCAAATGTAACCAAACAAGATCTCCAGGTGCAAACACAACATGTTTTCTACCCTTATCTCCAGCAAGTTTATATTTAGCTTTCATATGCTCAATGTTTTCCTTCGTTAACTCATGCATTTTTAAAATCAATTCAACACGTTCTTTAGCATCAAAATTAACCTTCTCCGAAGATGGAAGAGGCAACAAATCAATAGGTGCACGAGGTAGGAAACCATACACAATTTCAAAAGGGCACATCTTAGTAGTAGAATGCAATGAACGATTATAAGCAAATTCAATATGAGGCAAGCATTCTTTCAACATTTTCTTATTATTCTTCAAAACGGCCCGAAGCATAGTAGACAATGTTCTATTGACTACTTCAGTTTGTCCATCAGTTTGGAGGTGACAAGTAGTACTAAAAATCAGTTTAGTCCCCAACTTAGCCCATAAACATCTCCAAAAGTGGCTAAGAAATTTAGTATCACGATCTGAGACAACCGTATTTGGCACACCATGCAAGCGAATAATTTCACGAAAGAACAAATCAGCAACATTAACAACATCATCGCTTTTATGACATGGTATAAAGTGTGCCATTTTCGAGAACCTATCCACGATAACAAATATGCTATCCCTCCCCTTCTTTGTTCGAGATAAACCTAAAACAAAGTCCATAGATATATCCGCCCAAGGAACACTAGGTACAGGCAAAGGCATATATAAACCATGAGGATTGAGTCGTGACTTAGCTTTTTGACATGTAGTGCAGCGAGCAACAAAACGCTCAACATCCCGTCTCATCTTTGGCCAAAAGAAATGTGTAGCAAGTATATCCTCTGTCTTCTTCACGCCAAAAAGTCCCATTAATCCTCCTCCATGCGCCTCCTGCAACAACAAAAGACGAACGGAGCTAGCTGGAATGCATAGCTTGTTAGCACGGAACACAAATCCATCGTTAATGACGAACTTGTTCCATGTTCTCCCTTCTTTACAATTCTGCAATACATCTTTAAATTCAACATCATGCACATATTGATCTTTGATGGTCTCCAAACCAAATATTTTAAAGTCAAGTTGTGAAAGCATAGTATAATGACGAGACAATGCATCAGCAATAACATTTTCTTTACCCTTCTTGTGTTTAATGACATAAGGGAAAGTCTCAATGAATTCAACCCATTTAGCATGTCTACGGTTCAGTTTTGCTTGACTTTTGATGTGTTTCAAAGATTCATGATCAGAATGTATAACAAATTCTTTGGGCCATAAATAATGTCGCCATGTCTCTAAAGTCCGAACAAGGGCATATAATTCTTTATCATAAGTAGAATAGTTCAGACTAGGCCCACTCAATTTTTTAGAAAAGTATGCAATAGGTTTGCCATCGTGTAATAACACACCTCCTAATCCAATTCCGCTAGCATCACATTCAAACTCAAAAGTCTTATTAAAATCAGGAAGTTGGAGTAAAGGAGCATGTGTCAACTTATCTTTCAATACCGTGAAGGCTTCTTCATGTGCAGTACCCCAAAGAAAAGACACATCCTTCTTTGTAAGCTCATTGAGAGGTGCAACAATGGTGCTAAAATCTCTCACAAAACGCCGATAGAAACCAGCGAGTCCAAGAAAACTCCTCACTTGTGTGACCGTTTTGGGCTGCGGCCAACTCTCAATAGCTTCAATATTGGCTTTATCAACTTCATTTCCCTGTGGAGTAACAACATAGCCAAGAAAAGATACTCAGTCGGTGCAAAAGGTGCACTTCCCAAGGTTACCAAACAAACGTGCATCACTTAGAGCAATAAAAACAGCATGTAAATGTTCCAAATGTTCTTCCAAAGATTTGCTATAAATCAGTATATCATCAAAATAGACTACCACAAATCGTCCAATGAAAGCACGTAAAACTTCGTTCATTAGTCTCATGAAAGTACTAGGTGCATTAGTTAACCCAAAAGGCATGAATAACCACTCATATAAACCAAACTTAGCTTTAAATGTTGTTTTCCATTCATCTCCCAATTTCATACGAATTTGATGGTATCCACTACGCAAATCAACTTTGGAGAATATTGTAGAGCCACTCAATTCATCAAGCATATCATCGAGCCTAGGAATAGGATGACGATAACAAATAGTAATATTATTAATGCCTCTACAATCAACACACATATGCGACGCACCATACTTTTTAGGCACTAGTATAATAGGAACAACACAAGGACTAAGAGATTCGCGTATATAACCTTTGTCGAGCAGCTCCTGTACTTGACGCATAATCTCCTTCGTCTCCTCTGGATTGGGACGGTATGGTGCACGGTTGGGTAGCGATGCACCGGGAATTAAGTCAATTTGATGCTCAATCCCTCGAATAGGTGGTAATCCCAGTGGCACGTCTTGTGGAAAGACGTCAGCGAACTCCTGCAAAATGTTAGTGACAGCAGGGGGCAAAGAGGAAGGCACGTCCTCGAATGAAAATAATGCCTCTTTGCACACAAAAGCATAGCAAACAGATTTGCTAAAATCTAGCTCATCAATATCAGATTTGGTGGCAAGTAAACATGCACTTTTCAATTTAATTTCAGAAGCAACACTAGATGGTTCATTATTAGGCTTCATTTGTTGCTCAAATTCTTTTGCCACAATCTGATTTTCACTCTTATTGTTCTCCTGTTTTGCTTTATTAGCTCTATTAATATTATCTTTCAAAATGGAATCAGGAGTCATAGGAAGCAAAGTAATATTTTTATCCTTATGAACAAGAGTATACTGATTGTTTCTCCCATGGTGTACAGAATTTTTATCAAATTGCCATGGTCTACCAAGTAATAAGGAACATGCTTGCATAGGTACCACATCACAATCAACATAATCAACATATGTAGAGATACAAAAATGCACACGAAGAGTGCTGTTACCTTAACCTTGCCGCTGTTGTTGAACCATTGGATGTAGTAAGGATGTGGATGTGGTCTTGTGGTGAGAGATAGCTTCTGTTGGGTAACATAGTAATCTTAAAAAAATTCCTACGCACACGCAAGAACATGGTGATGCATAGCAACGAGAGGGGAGAGTGTTGTCTACGTACCCTCGTAGACCGAAAGTGGAAGCGTTAGCACAACGCGGTTGATGTAGTCGTACGTCTTCACGATCCGACCGATCAAGTACCGAACGCACGGCACCTCCGAGTTCAGCACACGTTCAGCCCGATGACGTCCCTCGAACTCGGATCCAGCCGAGTGTTGAGGGAGAGTTTCGTCAGCACGACGTCGTGGTGACGATGTTGATGTTCTACCGACGCAGGGCTTCGCCTAAGCACCGCTACAGTATTATCGAGGTGGACTATGGTGGAGGGGGGGCACCGCACACGACTAAAAGATCAAACTGATCAATTGTTGTGTCTCTAGGGTGCCCCCTGCCCCCGTATATAAAGGAGCAAGGGGGAGGCCGGCCGACCCTCTATGGCGCGCCCCCAAGAGGGGAATCCTAATAGGACTCCAAGTCCTAGTAGGTTTCCACCAAAAGGGAGAGAGGGGGAAGGAAGGAGGGGGAGAGGGAGAAGGAAAAGGGTGCACGCGGCCTGGCCCTGGCCGCCCCTCTCTCTCCAGTAATTTCAAGACTCCTCGTCATGTCCGTGATCACATCCGGGACTCCGAACAACCTTTGGTACATCAAAACATATAAACTCATAATAAAAATGTCATCGTAACGTTAAGCGTGCGGGCCCTACGGGTTCGAGAACTATGTAGACATGACCGAGACACGTCTCCGGTCAATAACCAATAGCGAAACCTGGATGCTCATATTGGATCCTACATATTCTACGAAGATCTTTATCGGTCAAACCGCATAACAACATACGTTGTTCCCTTTGTCATCGGTATGTTACTTGCCCGAGATTCGATTGTGGGTATCTCAATACCTAGTTCAATCTCGTTACCGGCAAGTCTCTTTACTCGTTCCGTAATACATCATCCCGCAACTAACTCATTAGTTGCAATGCTTGCAAGGCTTAAGTGATGTGCATTACCGAGAGGGCCCAGAGATACCTCTCCGACAATCGGAGTGACAAATCCTAATCTCGAAATACGCCAACCCAACAAGTACCTTCGGAGACACCTGTAGAACACCTTTATAATCACCCAGTTACATTGTGACGTTTGGTAGAACACAAAATGTTCCTCCGGTAAACGGGAGTTGCATAATCTCATAGTCATAGGAATATGTATAAGTCATGAAGAAAGCAATAGCGACATACTAAACGATCGTGTGCTAAGCTAACGGAATGGGTCATGTCAATCACATCATTCTCCTAATGATGTGATCTCGTTAATCAAATGACAACGCATGTCAATGGCTAGGAAACTTAACCATCTTTGATCAACGAGCTAGTCTAGTAGAGGCATACTAGTGACACTCTGTTTTTCTATGTATTCACACATGTATTATGTTTCTAGTTAATACAATTCTAGCATGAATAACAAACATTTATCATGATATAAGGAAATAAATAATAACTTTATTATTGCCTCTAGGGCACATTTCCTTCAGTCTCCCGCTTGCACTAGAGTCAATAATCTAGATTACACTGTAATGATTCTAACACCCATGGAGCCATGGTGTTGATCATGTTTTGCTCGTGGAAGAGGCTTAGTCAACGGGTCTGCAACATTAAGATCCGTATGTATCTTGCAAATTTCTATGTCTCCCACCTGGACTAGATCCCGGATGGAATTGAAGCGTCTCTTGATGTTCTTGGTTCTCTTGTGAAATCTGGATTCCTTCGCTAAGGCAAATGCTCCAATATTGTCACAAAAGATTTTTATTGGACCCGGTGCACTAGGTATGACACCTAGATCAGATATGAACTCCTTCATCCAGACTCCTTTATTTGCTGCTTCCGAAGCAGCTACGTACTCCGCTTCACACGTAGATCCCGCCACGACGCTTTGTTTAGAGCTGCACCAACTGACAGCTCCACCGTTCAATGTAAACACGTATCCGGTTTGTGATTTAGAGTCGTCTGGATCAGTGTCAAAGCTTGCATCAACGTAACCATTTACGATGAGCTCTTTGTCACCTCCATAAATGAGAAACATATCCTTAGTCCTTTTTAGGTACTCCAGGATGGTCTTGATCGCTGTCTAGTGATCCACTCCTGCATTACTTTGGTACATCCCTGCTAGACTTATAGCAAGGCACACATCAGGTCTGGTACACAGCATTGCATACATGATAGAGCCTATGGCTGAAGCATAGGGAACATCTTTATTTTTCTCTCTATCTTCTGCAGTGGTCGGGCATTGAGTCTTACTCAATTTCACACCTTGTAACACAGGCAAGAACCCTTTCTTTGCTTGATCCATTTTGAACTTCTTCAAAACTTTGTCAAGGTATGTGCTTTGTGAAAGTCCAATTAAGCGTCTTGATCTATCTCTATGATCTTAATGCCCAATATGTAAGCAGCTTCACCGAGGTCTTTCATTGAAATACTCTTATTCAAGTATCCCTTTATGCTATTCAGAAATTCTATATCATTTCCAATCAGTAATATGTCATCCACATATAATATCAGAAATGCTACAGAGCTCCCACTCACTTTCTTGTAAATACAGACTTCTCCAAAAGTTTGTACAAAACCAAATGCTTTGATCACACTATCAAAGCGTTTATTCCAACTCCGAGAGGCTTGCACCGGTTCATAAATGGATCGC
This sequence comes from Aegilops umbellulata, assembly GCA_032464435.1. Classification (NCBI taxonomy): domain Eukaryota; kingdom Viridiplantae; phylum Streptophyta; class Magnoliopsida; order Poales; family Poaceae; genus Aegilops; species Aegilops umbellulata. The sequence continues at coordinate 55,928,792 of CP136057.1, forward strand.
TGGAGCTTGCACACTTTGTTAGCTCCCTTTGGATCGACAAAACCTTCCGGTTGCATCATATACAACTCTTCTTCTAGAAATCCATTCAGGAATGCAATTTTGACATCCATCTGCCATATTTCATAATCATAAAACACGACAATCGCTAACATGATCCGGACAGACTTAAGCATCACTACGGGTGAGAAGGTCTCATCGTAGTCAATCCCTTGAACTTGTCGAAAACCTTTCACAACAAGTCGAGCTTTGTAGACAGTAACATTACCGTCAGCGTTAGTCTTCTTCTTGAAGATCCATTTATTCTCAATTGCTTGCTGATCATCGCGCAAGTCAACCAATGTCCACACTTTGTTCTCATACATGGATCCCATCTCAGATTTCATGGCTTCAAGCCATTTTGTGGAATCTGGGCTCACCATCGCTTCTTCATAGTTCGTAGGTTCATCATGATCTAGTAGCATGACTTCCAGAACAGGATTACCATACCACTCTGGTGCGGATCTTACTCTGGTTGATCTACGAGGTTCAGTAACAACTTGATCTGAAGTTCCATGATCATCATCATTAACTTCCTCACTAATTGGTGTAGGTGTCACAGAAACCAGTTTCTGTGATGAACTACTTTCGAATAAGGGAGCAGGTACAGTTACCTCATCAAGTTCTACTTTCCTCCCACTCACTTCTTTCGAGAGAAACTCCTTCTCTAGAAAGGATCCATTCTTAGCAATGAATGTCTTGCCTTCGGATCTGTGATAGAAGGTGTACCCAAAAGTCTCCTTTGGGTATCCTATGAAGACACATTTCTCCGATTTGGGTTCGAGCTTATCAGGTTGAAGCTTTTTCACATAAGCATGGCAGCCCCAAACTTTCAGAAACGGCAACTTTGGTTTCTTGCCAAACCACAGTTCATAAGGCGTCGTCTCAACGGATTTCGATGGTGCCCTATTTAAGGTGAATGCGGCCGTCTCTAAAGCATAACCCCAAAACGATAGCGGTAAATCAGTAAGAGACATCATAGATCGCACCATATCTAGTAAAGTACGATTACGACGTTCGGACACACCATTACGCTGTGGTGTTCCGGGTGGCGTGAGTTGCGAAACTATTCCGCATTGTTTCAAATGTAGACCAAACTCGTAACTCAAATATTCTCCTCCACGATTAGATCGTAGAAACTTTATTTTCTTGTTACGATGATTTTCAACTTCACTCTGAAATTCTTTGAACTTTTCAAATGTTTCAGACTTATGCTTCATCAAGTAGATATACCCATATCTGCTTAAATCATCTATGAAGGTGAGAAAATAACGATATCCGCCACGAGCCTCAACATTCATCGGACCACATACATCTGTATGTATGATTTCCAACAAATCTATTGCTCTCTCCATAGTACCTGAGAACGGTGTTTTAGTCATCTTGCCCATGAGGCACGGTTCGGAAGTACCAATGATTCATAATCAAGTGGTTCCAAAAGTCCATCAGTATGGAGTTTCTTCATGCGCTTTACACCGATATGACCTAAACGGCAGTGCCACAAATAAGTTGCACTATCATTATCAACTCTGCATCTTTTGGCTTCAACATTATGAATATGTGTATCACTACTATCGAGATTCATCAAAAATAGACCACTCTTCAAGGGTGCATGACCATAAAAGATATTACTCATATAAATAGAACAACCATTATTCTCTGATTTAAATGAATAACCGTCTTGCATCAAACAAGATCCAGATATAATGTTCATGCTCAACGCTGGCACCAAATAACAATTATTTAGGTCTAATACTAATCCCAAAGGTAGATGTAGAGGTAGCGTGCCGACCGCGATCACATTGACTTTGGAACCATTTCCCACGCGTATCGTCACCTCGTCCTTGGCTAGTGTTCGCTTAATCTGTAGTCCCTGTTTCGAGTTGCAAATATTAGCAACAGAACCAGTATCAAATACCCAGGTGCTACTTCGAGCTCTAGTAAGGTACACATCAATAACATGTATATCACATATACCTTTGTTCACCTTGCCATCCTTCTTATCCGCCAAATACTTGGGGCAGTTCCGCTTCCAGTGACCAGTCTGCTTGGAGTAGAAGCACTCAGCTTCAGGCTTAGGTCCAGACTTGGGTTTCTTCTCCTGAGCAGCAACTTGCTTGTTGTTCTTCTTGAAGTTCTCCTTCTTCTTCCCTTTGCCCTTTTTCTTGAAACTAGTGGTCTTGTTGACCATCAACACTTGATGCTCCTTCTTGATTTCTACCTCCGCAGCCTTTAGCATTGCGAAGAGCTCGGGAATCGTCTTATCCATCCCTTGCATGTTATAGTTCATCACAAAGCTCTTGTAGATTGGTGGCAGTGATTGGAGAATTCTGTCAATGACGCTATCATCCAGAAGATTATCTCCCAGTTGAATCAAGTGATTATTATACCGAGACATTTTGAGTATATGCTCACTGACAGAACTATTCTCCTCCATCTTGCAGCTATAGAACTTATTGGAGACTTCATATCTCTCAATCCGGGCATTTGCTTGAAATATTAACTTCAACCCCTGGAATATCTCATATGCTCCATGTCGTTCAAAACGTCGTTGAAGTCCCGGTTCTAAGCCGTACAGCATGGCACACTGAACTATTGAGTAGTCATCAGCTTTGCTCTGCCAGACGTTCATAACATCTGGTGTTGCTCCTGCAGCAGGCCTGGCACCCAGCGGTGCTTCCAGGACGTAATTCTTCTATGCAGCAATGAGGATAATCCTCAAGTTACGGACCCAGTCCGTGTAATTGCTACCATCATCTTTCAACTTTGCTTTCTCAAGGAACGCATTAAAATTCAATGGAACAACAGCACGGGCCATCTATCTACAAACAACATAGACAAGCAAGATACTATCAGGTACTAAGTTCATGATAAATTTAAGTTCAATTAATCATATTACTTAAGAACTCCCACTTAGAAAGACATCCCTCTAGTCCTCTAAGTGATCACGTGATCCAAATCAACTAAACCATAACCGATCATCACGTGAAATGGATTAGCTTTCAATGGTGAACATCACTATGTTGATCATATCTACTATATGATTCACGCTCGACCTTTCGGTCTCAGTGTTCCGAGGCCATATCTGCATATGCTAGGCTCGTCAAGTTTAACCTAAGTATTCTGCGTGTGCAAAACTGGCTTGCACCCGTTGTAGATGGACGTAGAGCTTATCACACCCGATCATCACGTGGTGTCTGGGCACGACGAACTTTGGCAACGGTGCATACTCAGGGAGAACACTTTTATCTTGAAATTTAGTGAGAGATCATCTTATAATGCTACCGTCAATCAAAGCAAGATAAGATGCATAAAAGATGAACATCACATGCAATCAATATAAGTGATATGATATGGCCATCATCATCTTGTGCTTGTGATCTCCATCTCCGAAGCACCGTCATGATCACCATCATCACCGGCGCGACACCTTGATCTCCATCGTAGCATCGTTGTCGTCTCGCCAATCTTATGCTTCTACGACTATCGCTACCGCTTAGTGATAAAGTAAAGCATTACAGGGCGATTGCATTGCATACAATAAAGCGACAACCATATGGCTCCTGCCAGTTGCCAATAACTCAGTTACAAAACATGATCATCTCATACAATAAAATTTAGCACCATGTCTTGACCATATCACATCACAACATGCCCTTCAAAAACAAGTTAGACGTCCTCTACTTTGTTGTTGCAAGCTTTACGTGGCTGCTACGGGCTTAACATGAACCGTTCTTACCTACGCATCAAAACCACAATGATAGTTTGTCAAGTTGGTGCTGATTTAACCTTCGCAAGGACCGGGTGTAGCCACACTTGGTTCAACTAAAGTTGGAGAAACTGACACCCGCCATCCACCTGTGTGCAAAGCACGTCGGTAGAACCAGTCTCGTGTAAGCGTACGCGTAATGTCGCCGAACCAAAGTATGACATGCTGGTAAGCATTATGACTTATATCGCCCACAACTCACTGGTGTTCTACTCGTGCATATAACATCAACGCATAAAACCAGGCTCTGATACCACTGTTGGGTAACGTAGTAATTTCAAAAAAATTCCTACGCACACGCAAGAACATGGTGATGCATAGCAACGAGAGGGGAGAGTGTTGTCTATGTACCCTCGTAGACCGAAAGTGGAAGTGTTAGCACAACGCGGTTGATGTAGTCGTACGTCTTCACGATCCGACCGATCAAGTACCGAACGCACGACACCTCCGAGTTCAGCACACGTTTAGCCCGATGAGGTCCCTCGAACTCCGATCCAGTCGAGTGTTGAGGGAGAGTTTCGTCAGCACGGCGGCGTGGTGACGATGTTGATGTTCTACCGACGCAGGGCTTCCCCTAAGCACCATCGCGGTGGACTATGGTGGAGGGGGGCACCGCACACGGCTAAAAGATCAAACCGATCAATTGTTGTGTTTCTAGGGTGCCCCCGTGCCCCCGTATATAAAGGAGCAAGGAGGAGGCCGGCCGGCCCTCTATGGCGCGCCCCCAAGAGGGGAATCCTACTAGGACTCCAAGTCCTAGTAGGTTGCCACCAAAAGGGAGAGAGGGGGAAGGAAGGAGAGGGAGAGGGAGAAGGAAAGGGGGCGCCGCCCCCCCTCTCCTAGTCCAATTCGGACCAGAGGGGGAGGGGGCGCGCGGCCTGCCCTGTCCGCCCCTCTCTCTCTCTCCACTAAGGCCCATTGAGGCCCATTAGTTCCCCCGGGGGTTCCAATAACCCTCCGGCACTCCGGTTTTATCCGAAACTACCCGGAACACTTCCGGTGTCCGAATATAGTCGTCCAATATATCAATCTTTATGTCTCGACCATTTCGAGACTCCTCGTCATGTCCGTGATCACATCCGGGACTTCGAACAACCTTCGGTACATCAAAACATATAAACTCATAATAAAACTTTCATCGTAACGTTAAGCGTGCGGACCCTACGGGTTCGAGAACTATGTAGACATGACCGAGACACGTCTCCGGTGAATAACCAATAGCGGAACCTGGATGCTCATATTGGCTCCTACATATTATACGAAGATCTTTATCGGTCAAACTGCATAACAACATACGTTGTTCCCTTTGTCATCGGTATGTTACTTGCCCGAGATTCGATCGTCGGTATCTCAATACCTAGTTCAATCTCGTTACTGGCAAGTCTCTTTACTCGTTCCGTAATACATCATCCCGCAACTAACTCATTAGTTGCAATGCTTGCAAGGCTTAAGTGATATGCATTACCGAGAGGGCCCAGAGATACCTCTCCGACAATCGGAGTGACAAATCCTAATCTCGAAATACGCCAACCCAACAAGTACCTTCGGAGACACCTGTAGAACACCTTTATAATCACCCAGTTACGTTGTGACGTTTGGTAGCACACAAAGTGTTCCTCCGGTAAACGGGAGTTGCATAATCTCATAGTCATAGGAATATGTATAAGTCATGAAGAAAGCAATAGCAACATACTAAACGATCGTGTGCTAAGCTAACGGAATGGGTCATGTCAATCACATCATTCTCCTAATGATGTGATCCCGTTAATAAAATGACAACCCATGTCAGTGGCTAGGGAACTTAACCATCTTTGATCAACGAGCTAGTCTAGTAGAGGCATACTAGTGACACTCTGTTTGTCTATGTATTCACACATGTATTATGTTTCCAGTTAATACAATTCTAGCATGATTAATAAACATTTATCATGATATAAGGAAATAAATAATAACTTTATTATTGCCTCTAGGGCACATTTCCTTCAGCTTCTCCACCATCTCCATGCTAGCCAAGTTGTTGCAGCTCCCTCCATCTATGATGACGCGAATAGAACGTTCCTTCACAACTCCCTTTGTATGGAACAAATTATGCCTCTGATTTTGCTCAGATTGCGTGACCTGCACACTCAAAACACGTTGAGCAACTAAACATTCAGAACTGTCAGCATCTTCAGGAGCCATGTATTGCGTATCATGATCAGAATCATCTCCACCGTGTTCTTCAGGTGTAATAAGAGCCAAAGTCTCCTCATCATAGTCACTAGTGGACTCATACCCACCATCCTCAGTAGCAATCATCACACACTGAGATTTGTATTCTCTCGCAAAATGTCCTCTTCCCTTACAACGACGACAAATAATATCACTTGTGTACCCTGTTGATGCCATGGAAGAAGAACTCTGTGCAAGCCCGACAGGTGTGCTCTTGGCAGATAGTGGTGGTTGTGCCTGCTTTCTTGTATCACGGTTGGAGGTGGCACCTGAAGGAGGTGATGGTGCATTGGAAGTAGAGGATGCACGTGGTGTCCATGATGAAGGCCGACCTGCAGAAAAGTTAGTTCGCGCCAATGCCTGTCGATCCTGCACTTCACGTTCAGCTTTACAAGCAAGATGGAATAAACGAGTGATATTATTGTAATTCTTATACTCTAGAATGGTCTGAATCTCTCTATTTAATACACCCATAAAACATGCAAGCATAGCTTCATTCTCCTCAACAATACCACATCTAATCAAGCCAGTTTGTAATTCCTGATAATATTCTTCTACATAATTTTTTTCCTTGTCTTAAGCGCTGCAATTTTTGAAGTAATTCACGGTGATAATATGGTGGAACCCAACGAGTACGCATAGCAGTTTTCAAAGCCGCCCAAGTAGCTGGAACAGGATATAATCTACAATGTTCAGACCACCAAACACATGCGAAGCTAGTGAAAGCACAAACAGCAGCAGGAACACGTCTCTCCTCAGGATATTGTAAACATGTAAATTGTTGTTCAGTTTCTAATTCCCAAGTAAGATATATAACAAGAACATGTCTACCCTCAAATGGTGGAATATTCAATTTCAGTTTAGGGAGATGGTCATGATCTCGTACCTGAGGGGGAGCCCTAACATTGCCATTATTTGCATGTGGACGACCTGGTGGTTGTGGTGCTGGTGGTTGCACGTAGTTCTGATTTTGATCAACTTCATCCTCACAATCTCCCACATAATCATCCTCCTCCGCATCAGCAGCAGGAGCCACAGAAGTATCAGCAGCAGCACCAACAGTTTGGCCAAGCGCAAGAGGGACATGGCTCGCTTGGCGAAGGGCTGTTTCGCGACGTGGAGGTAGTAGTAGTAGTAGTAGTAGTAGTAGTAGTAGTAGTAGTAGTAGTAGTAGTAGTAGTAGTAGTAGTAGTAGTAGTAGTAGTTGTTGTTGTTATTGTTGTTGTTGTTGTTGTTGTTGTGTTGTTGTTGTTGTTGTTGTTGTTGTTGTTGTTGTTGTTGTTGTTGTTGTTGTTGTTGTTGTTGTTGTTGTTGTTGTTGTTGTTGTTGTTGTTGTTGTTGTTGTTGTTGTTGTTGTTGTTGTTGTTGTTGTTGTTGTTGTTGTTGTTGTTGTTGTTGTTGTTGTTGTTGTTGTTGTTGTTGTTGTTGTTGTTGTTGTTGTTGTTGTTGTTGTTGTTGTTGTTGTTGTTGTTGTTGTTGTAGAGGTGCGTTAGGTGCAGCCGGTGGTGGTGGTGGAAGACGCGCGAGGAATTCATTAAACTTGTTACCGAGTCTTCTCCATGCCATCTATCTTCTACATGGCCTCTTCAAATCTGTTTAGCACATCTTGCACCTGTCCACTCATCATTTGCTGAAATTTATCATGCAACTCCTTATTCGTCATGTTCTCCCAGTCAGTCTCGTCGACTTGTGATCCTAGCATGGTTAGCAGCAATAGAAACACACAAGAATATGATCCTACAGACTACTAACAAGAGGTGTTGGTGGGTGTCACAAATCCGTCAAGCAAATCTCAAATTCTTACCAGTTCTTACCCAGCAGCAGGTGGTGATCGGCAACTGTTGTAGTCAAAACTCTCAAAATCTTGGATAGAGCGATTGCCAGGGAGAGTCAAACGCATGACATAGATGTATGTGGAGCTAGGAAGGCTTATAGTATGGTAGCAAAAAGGGTCAGCAATAATCAATTCAGAGATGCAAAGTTGAATAAACGCTCAACGACGGTACTGTGCTGGTCCTAGGCTAGACCGTACTAGAGACGTGAGCCTAGAACACTAACAAAATCACGGCGCTGCACGTAAACAAGGGAAAAGCACACTCTGAAAAAAAAATTACGTTCTTTTTTTTGCGCTCCTTTTTCACTATAATGACGAGTGTCTCAAAACTCTTCCCGGGTCAAACTGACAGGATGGGCATGAATTTTTTTTGACTTTTTTTTCGAAAATCAGGGCAGCGACAATGAAAAGGTGCGACAAAAAAATCACTATGATGGCGAGTGTCTCAAAAGACTCAGAAAAGCCTAAAAATAGGATAGGGAAAAATATTTTTGGTCGCCGAAATTTTGGCCTAAAAACTGCCCGGGGGTCTCCAGTTTTTTTTTTCAAAACCTACTCAGGCAAGGAAACACGAATCGGAATTTAGATGGATCTCGAATACAAACCTAATATGAAAGGAAATCAGATTGGTGGTGGATATATGGTGGTAGGATATGGTAGCGGGGGTGGTATATGGTAGCGGTTGTGGTATATGGTTACAGATCGGTGGTGGTATATGGACACAGATTGGTGGTGGTATATGGATACGGATTCAGAGCGGTGGTGGTAGATGGCAGGCGATGATGATGATGCGGTGGTGATATATGGCAGCGGCGACGTGACAACCTGTGAACAGAACTCGAAACTCTAAAGGACTAGACGCTAAGACCAGCAACTTGACACGACGATGCAACCGCAAATTCAACAAAGCAAATACAGAAAAGATTATGCAAAGGCTCAGATTGGTTCGGATAGGATGAACTAACCCTAATTTTTTTGGCTTTTTCATGGACTATAGGTATGAAGAACAGACTCGATCTAAACTATGAAAAACTGTAAAATCTCACCGAGCAACCTGGAAATCTGATACCACTTGATAGAGGCAAAGGTGTCCCGTCTTTCGATGAGATGGTGGCTATCGTTTTGGAGGAAGTCGACTTTGACAATCCGACTACGAACGTGCGAGGACGTCGCGCCTAAGCAATCGCTAAACCAACTCCGAGAGGTTATTGACCACGCTGGAGCATGATCAACCTGACCACGAAGGTCTTTTTCCTACAGGCAAACGAAGAACAAGCAAGAAACTAAGATTGCAATCTGGATATTGCGAATATAAGAGGAAAGCTTTATTGATCAAAGGTGGGGTTCTGTGACGCCTTTGTCTGGTCGTTGAACACAAACGAAGTACGCGAAGTTGCAGCTATGGCGAACTTTAATCTAAACAAAACCCAAAGTCTAAACGACGCCCTAAGGGCTGTATATATGGAGGAAGAGGGAAGAATTTCGTGGCCCTTGAGGGAGGGGTCCGAAACCAACCCTAACTCTTGTTTCCCCACACATACGGACTCTAAAAACAGCCTATACTTAAGTATTTCGAAATTACATGGGCCTGGCCCAAAAATAAGGTGACGCGGCACCTAGAATAGCCTATGGACGAAATTTATGAACTGGCATCCTGTATATTTCGTCCAAGGCTTCATGCACTCCTTATGGTGGCCTCAAAGTCCTGAAATCATCACTTGTAACTCTGTTCTTGTTCCCCTCGTGCATGCCATCACCTCCATGCTTGGCCTTGCTCCAGTGTTCATCCCTCTTATCCATGACAGGCCCTTCATTTGTAAGCAAAACAAATGTATCCAATTTAGGCAGCATCATATTCTCATGAACATTAGAACCATTACCAAGAAACGAAAGTACCTGATAATTTAATTGGCGTGCGCGAGCTCTAGTAATTGGTCCAGTATATGTAGCACCAGGGGCTGTGGGTGTAACAATGGTATTGATGTCCTCATCAAGATTGCCTCGCAGCCGCACCAAAAGACTTGGCCGAGGAGCTCGCGCGCGTCAAACGGGTTGGTGAAGGTGACCGTGAGCAGTAGGAGGATGCCGCCGCGGTCACGAACCTCGTTGAGGGTGAACATCCTCGGCGAGCCCCGTGGGAGGTGGGCATAGCCGGCTCTGAGGAAGGCGCGGGTGAGTTCGACGGAACCCCTCCACCTTGAAATAGCCCACACACGGAGCTCCCTCTCCACGAGCACGCCCGGTGGGTTAGCGCAGCTCCGGCACGACAGGCGGACGGTTGAAGGTCGGGCCGTTGAACTGCATCTTCACTTGGTCTCGCTTGGGGAGGGCTCGGTCGCTTGGGTGTTTGAAGTTGGAGAGAATGGATCGAATCTGGCATGTGGGTGGGAGAGGAAGAGAGGCACCCAATTTATAGGCCTGTGGGTGGGAGAGGAAGAGAGAAAGGATGAGAACGGTACGTGTGTGAATCTGGACGCGTGTGTGTATCCAGACGCGTGTGTGTATCTGTTACGTTTTGCACTCTTAAATTTTTGCACGAAAACGATGCATGGGGCGCGTGCGTGCATCTGAATCACTTCATAGCTCTTTGACCGGGCGGTGCATCTGAATCGCTGCCCTGAACCACTACCCTAAACCACCTAGCTCGCCTCGCTAGCCTAGCTCGCCTAGCGCGCCTCGCTCGCATGCATGCGCACGTCGCCACCTCCCCGCGCTTGCAAACCCACGTCGCCGCCTCCCATGCATGCAAGGCCTGGAAAGGCTGAGATGGGCTATTTACTGCGGTCTCAGGCCCAGACAACGAGATGGCCCAACGGTCCATCGAGCGGGCCCGATATTTGTTAAAAAAATCTCCCAGCCAATCAGATTGCATCTCGCGGATCGCCCCCCTCCTCCCCGCAGATTCCTTCTAGAAGGGTTAGATTGACGGCCCTTGATCACCGCTAGGGTTAGATGAACGGTCCTTGTTCAACGCTAGGGTTAGCGGGGTTTGGGAGGGGTTTGGAGCAGTCAAAGTTATGTTTGACCAGATTTCAAATGAGCATAATAAATTAAATAAAAATCTGAAAAATAAAAAACCTGCACACATAGTCTTCTTATGTCATACATTTAAATGATAAGTTCATGTGTATTGTGTGATATCTCGAGTATCTCAAACTGTCTTGTATGAAGTGAAGAGAAGTGTTTTGGGGAAATGAACATGAAATTTTCAAAATACTCGCCACAGCTTCATTTTGGAGTGACTAAGAAGGATCCAGGCTTAGTTTTTCATTTTGATGTTTTACACTTTGTTTAAATCTTGGTCAAAGTTAAGTTTGACCAGAATTCAAATGAGCAAAACAAATTAAAAAAATTAAAAAATGGAAAAACCAGCGCACATAGTCTGTATATATAGAATATGTGTAGGAAAGTTATTTGGCTGGTTTAGACAAGGTCGAAAAAAACCTTGCTTACAAATGAGGCCGTTTACCCTACCTTTGGACCCCTCTTTTTAGCACATTTTTCATGAAAATTTCAAAAACCTCACCACAACTTCATTTTGGATTGACTAAGAAGGATCCGGGCTTAGTTTTTCATTTTGATGTTTTAGACTTGTTTAAATCTTGGTCAAAGTTAGGTTTGACCAGAATTTAAATGAGCAAAACAAAATTAAAAAAATCAAAAAAAGGAAAAACCATGTGCTCATTCAAACATCATCCAACAGATATTTAAACATCATGTCAAACATACTTCTAACATAGGTCCAACATCATCCAACAGAAATACAACATGTCAAGTGATAAATGTTTCATAATACAACATCATCCCTTATTCATAATGTTTCACAATTATTCATATATAGCGTTGGGGCTTCTGTCTGTTCCTTGAGCTTCTTGCCATCACTTTGCTCCTCGTGCACCTTGTGCTCATTGCTTCTTCTCTTCTCCTCTTGGTTGTTGGTACCTTGCGCGTCTTCTTCAAACCTATCATAGAGCTGTGCAAAACATAAACGGTAATGAGATCATGTCAAGTGATAAATGTACAATAGTATTTGACCCTTGCAAGATTTACATACCTAGCAGAACTCACAACAACAGAAGGTTGGTCACCATTTGGAGCCTCACTTGGATCATCATTTGGAGCCTCACTTGGATCACCATTTGGAGCCTTACTTGGATCACCATGATCACTATTTGGAGCCTCACTTGGATCACCATTTGTAGCCTCACTTGAATAATTATTTGGAGGATATTTTGGATCATCATCAAAATCATGCGGCTGTTGACCATCATCATTTGGAACCTCGTCAAAATCCTCATCTGATGCAACCGGCTGTTGACCATCATTTTCATCATCTGTTGAGGCAACCGGCTGCTGACCAACATTTTTATCAAAGCCTTCATCGAAACTCTCTCCGAACGCTGGATCTACTGTGTTATCACAATACTTACCGAAATGATCAGACCCACTACACCTTGTGCACTTACGCTTCCTCGCTCCAAGTCCAGCTCCTTCGCTGCGAGGTCTGATTCGACTCTTCCTTGGTCTACCTGCTGCTCTCTTCAGAACTGGAGCGCAAAGCTTGAATCCAGGGTCCACCATGTCCCATTGTTGTTTTCCCTCCATAGCAGGCAAGGCATAAGCATATGTGGCTTTGAACCTTGCAACAGAGTAGTAATCATGCACATACTATTGTATGTTCCCTGCTGGACCTGGGAGAGAAGTGATGAAAAACAAGGCATGTATGCATGGCAACCCAGTTATCTGCCATTGCCTACAACTGCAAGTTCTAGCTTCTAAATCCGCTGGATATCTCCATTCCCTCTTCTCTTTATCCAAATATGATATCTCTGCTATGGTACCCGAGCAAAGAGTCATGTTCATTTCCAAGCCTATTGTCTTCTGCTTCAGTTCATTCATCACGGCAGGGATGATAATGTGGCCCATGAATTTTGCCTCGGCTATTCCTGCACGATAATGAAATTTATGCATGTATTCTATCCTTATCCTGTCAAGCAAATCCACCACATAATGACCTTTTAGTTTCCAGATCGTTGAGTTGAAAGACTCTGCTAGATTATTGTGCACATAGTTAACTTTGCTCACCTCACTGAATTGGCTTCTGGCCCATAACTTGCAGTGGTGTGTTTCCAAGTATTCTTTGACTTTGGGATTCATGTATAACTGCCTCAAGTGATAGTTGTGCTTCTTCACACTGCAAGTCAAAGATGCTGGCCACAAATTGTCGGTATACACCTTTCCTTTGAATTTCTTCATGAAATTTGCAGCAAGGTGACGCATGCATTCCCTATGCTCTACTCCAGGGAACACATTGTCCACGACCACTTCTAAACCTTTGCAGGCATCTATATGAATGACCAACCCATTGGGATGTGCAATAGCCCGGCGCAGATTATGCAAAAACCAAGTCCAGCTCTCCTCAGACTCTGTCTCCAGCACACCGTAGGCAACTGGAAATACAAAACTGTGTGCATCAACTGCACAAGCTGCTACTAATTGTCCTTTAAACCTCCCTGTGAGAAAAGTGGCATCAATAGCCAAATAAGGCCTGCAGCCTGCCAAAAAACCCCGACAACAAGCCTCAAAGCAGACAAAAACCCTCCTAAAGCATTCCTTAGTCTTTGGCACTCCCCTGAATGTGTACTCCACGGTGTGGTGATCAATATCTACAATACTACCTGGGCTTGTCCTCCCCACTTCGCCTTTGAATGAATACAACAATTGAAAACTTTTATGCCAGTTACCATAAATAGAATTCATAGCATGTTGTTTACCATTGAACAACCTCATGTATGGTAAATCTATCTTGAACTTATCTTTGATGTTCTTCTGCAATTCCTTTGGACCCACTTGCTGGTTTTCTTTCACCCACTTCTTTACTTCTTCTACCACCCATCTTGACTTGGCTCTACTGATTGTATCCTTCCTAAGGGTTGATTCCTGTCATGTGTGCTTAAAAGGGTTCACTTTGACTTGAACATTAGTGCTATTCCGCATTTTAGGTGCGAGAAGCCTCCATGGACAACCCTCAGTCGGATAGTGCACTCTGTAACGTACTTGATCGCTCTTGTCAACTTTGAAAGTATGTTCTACCTTGATGCAGTATGTCACAAGTGCGTTTCTACACTCATTCATGGATGCAAAAACTGTACCTTCTTCCATATGAGGGTTCAAAGGGTCCCATTTAACAGCTGCAAGGTCTTCGTCCTCACCCACCGCGTCATCATCCACACGGACTGCATTGTGAGCCTCATCTTGGTTTTCAGTCCGAGGTGCCCGTCGTAAATTCTGAATAACATCAGAATATAGCTTCTCTTCATCAACCCCAAAATTGTAGTCACCAGGCTCCACTTCAAGGGGGACCCTACTGCTGTTGCCCACACTTGTCGAGCCACCACGTCGCCGTGCACCAACTGAACTGTTCTGGCTCGAGATGCCATTACGACGTCTTGGTTCTCCTCGAGATGTTGCACCCGTCATCCTAGGTCCAAATGCCTGCTCAAGCACATCAACTTGCAGCCTCACATAAAAATTATCTTTCTCTTTATGACTAACAAACATGGTAGCTAACTCTTCATCATTACTAACTGTCACCCAATTCTTTTCCCCATCATAGTATTTGTATACCACTTCATCAAGCAAACCCCAAGGGTATTGGCTACAAATTACCTCCCCAAATTGTCTGAAACTCCAATTACTAGCCATTGGCAACCGATAATCAAAACCTCCTTAGTATTTCTTCTTATCCTTTGCATCGAACATGTACCGGCCCCTTCTAACGTGCACCATGAAAGCAAACTGCAACTCCATCCTAACCGGCGAAAAACAGAGACGCAATCAGCACACTAATTGGGCAAACCTACTCGAATCGAGTATTCAAATGCACAACTAAGCTCAATCTAAATAAGAGGCGAGACTTACCCCTCGGGAACCCAGTCGTGGACGCGGCAGATCTCCGGCCCGATGCCTGCCTCGCCAAATACTCCGGGGTCGCCACTGCTCGCCATTTCGCCCTAGGGTTCTTCCTCCCAGTTCAAATAGCTCCAGCAACCCCCCACCTTTGAGCGCTCCGGTCGGGCGCATGGAAGGAGGCCGCGCCGCGGGTCGAGCATGTGGCGGGCGCCCCACCCGTGGCATCGCAGGAAGGTGGTGGGCGTCGCAGGTAGCCGTGGAGCGTAGGCGCAGGACGGTAGCGGTGGAGCAGGCCGTGCAGGTGCTGGCCGTGGCGCAGGTGGCGGCGGCGGTGCAGGACAACTGGCCGGCGGATGGGTAGAGTGAGCTAGAATGATTTGGGGATTTAGTTGCATGGGCCTACATGTTAGCTTCGGACCCACGTCCATGCGGTCCCACGTGTAAGCTCCGGACCCACAATGAGGGAGTCCTGGATTAGGGGGTGTCCGGATAGCCGGACTATAACCTTTGGACGGACTCCTGGACTATGAAGATACAAGATTGAAGACTTCGTCCCGTGTCCGGAAGGGACTTTCCTTGGCGTGGAAGGCAAGGTTGGCGATACGGATATGTAGATCTCCTACCATTGTAACTGATTCTGTGTAACCCTAGCCCTCTCCGGTGTCTATATAAACCGAAGGGTTTTAGTCCATAGGACAACAAGAACAACAATCATACCATAGGCTATCTTCTAGGGTTTAGCATCCTTGATCTCGTGGTAGATCTACTCTTGTACTACCGATATCATCAATATTAATCAAGCATATAACGCCCTCGATGCGGCTATATCTCCCACGTGTCGAAGCACGACTTAGAGGCATAACTGCATTGAAAGCAATGTCGCAAGTGAGGTAATCTTCACACAACCCAAGTAATACATAAGAGAAAGAGATACATAGTTGGCTTACAATCGCCACTTCACACAAATACATGAATAAACATTACATCATACAGTTACAATCAGGGCCCGACTACAGAGCCAAAATAAAAGAAGAAACCCCAAAAACGACAAAGGTCCATGATCGACCCCAACTGGGCTCCACTACTGATCGACTAGAACGAAACAACATAAAGGGCAAGATCTCCATCGAACTCCTCCTTGAGCTCGGGTGCGTCACCTGCACGGTCTCAGCGGCACCTGCAAACTGGTTTTGGAAGTATCTGGTGAGTCACGGGGACTCAGCAATCTCACACCCGCGAGATCAAGACTATTTAAGCTTATAGGTAGGGTAAAAGGTATGAGGTGGAGCTGCAGCAAGCGACTAGCATATATGGTGGCTAACATACGCAAATGAGAGCGAGAAGAGAAGGCAAAAGCACGGTCGAACAACTATGATCAAAAAGTGATCCTGAACTACCTACGTCAAACATAACTCCAACAACCGTGTTCACTTCCCGGACCCCGCCGAGAAGGGACCATCACGGTTACACACGCGGTTGGTGTATTTTAATTAAGATCAACTTCGGGTTTTCTACAACCGGACATTAACAAATTCCCATCTGCCCATAACCGCGGGCACGGCTTTCGAAAGTTCAAACCCTGCAGGGGTGTCCCAACTTAGCCCATGATAAGCTCTCGCGATCAACGAAGGATATTCCTTCTCCCCGGGAAGAACCGATCAGTCTCGGAATCCCGGCTACAAGACATTTCGACAGCAATAAAACAAGTCCAGCAAAGCCTCCCGATGCGCCGACATCCTGATAGGAGCTGCACATATCTCGGTCTCAGGGCAACACCGGATGAGACATCCTACGAGTAAAACCAAGCCTCGAGTTTCTCCGAGGGGGCCCCGCAGTCTGCTCGTTTCGGACCAACACTTAGACAAGCATTGGCCCGGGGGGGGGGGCTAAATAAAGATGATCCTCAGGCTGATCAGGCCCAAGGGAAAGGGGTAGGTGGTAGGCAAATGGTAAAACCAAGGTTGGGCCTTGCTGGAAGAGTCTTATTCAAAGCGAACTGTCAAGGGGGTCCCATAAATCACCCGACCGCGTTAGGGACGCAAAATCCGGGAACATAACACCGATATGACGGAAACTAGGGCGGCAAGAGTGGAACAAAACACCAGGCATAAGGCCGAGCCTTCCACCCTTTACCAAGTATATAGATGCATTAATTAAATAAGATATATTGTGATATCCCAACAAGTAAACATGTTCCAACAAGGAACATCATCTCCATGTTCCAACAAGGAACAAACTTCATCTTCACCTACAACTAACAACGCTATAAGAGGGGCTGAGCAAAGCGGTAACATAGCCAAACAACGGTTTGCTAGGACAAGGTGGGTTAGAGGCTTGCTTTATCAATATGGGAGGCATGATAAGCAAGTGGTAGGTATCGCAGCATAGGCATAGCAAAAGAGCGAGCAACTAGCAAGCAAAGATAGAAGTGATTTCGAGGGTATGGTCATCTTGCCTGAGATCCCGCAAGGAAGAAGAACGAGTCCATGAAGAAGACAGACGGACGAAGATGAACGAATCCTCACAACTCCGGAACGAAACCGAAGCTAACGAGAGGCAACCCGGAAACAAACAAACAACATAGTAAACAACCAACACATGAACATGGCGTGATATGCGAGATGTGGTATGCAATGCATATGCATGCTCGGGAAGGGAAAAGATGAACCAGGCATAATCTTGGCAAACCAAGTATGCCACTGGAAAGGTGAGGTGATTTTGGTTGAAATCGATATAAAGATCACCGGAATCGGATGCACGGTTTGCAAATGACAAGCAAAACAAGAATGACAATAATCTGCCATTAACAACATGATGCTACATAGCAAGCAACAAGAAATTAAGCTACTACACCCAAACATATCAACAAAGCATATTACAGTAATCTACTCAAGATGCTTGACAAAAGATGAACAGTGAGGTACGGCTAAATCGCACCACAACAGGTTCAAACAAGCATGGCGAAAGTGCAAAAGATAACAGGTTCACAGACTTGGTGAAAATACTATCATGCCAGAAATTAACATCAGCATGACATGTTTAGAGCAATTAAACAACATGCTACATGATCAGGACATAGCAAAGCAAGGCATGGCATAAATCTACTCAAAGCACTTAACAAAAGTCACTTACTGACCATAAGCCAAAAAGCGTCAGAAAATATAATAACACCCATGTCAATTAAGCAAGTTTCGTTACAGGTTTCAGACTTGGCAGAAAACTAGACATGTCAACAACAGATAACAAGTAGGCATGTTTGTGCACTCGATGCACTCACTACAAAGCATTGCATAATAAACTAAGCATACATACATCAAGAAGACATGGCATAGAAGCTAGAAATGGCAAGAACAACATCATAGCATGCAAGAATCAACTACACCAAGCTTGGCAAAATCGAATAACATGTAAACAATCTGCCAGCAACATTTTATAGCAAAAGTAGAGCTCGATTGACTCAAGTTATGGCACTCCATAAATACAAACAAAGGCACGGATGGATAGAGAAAATCCATATGCTCAAAACACTCTTACTGTTCATGCTCCAAAGAGGCATAGATCCCTCTGAAACAACATGAACACATGGCATAAAAATAACCGCAGACAGGGACTTAGTGAAATTACGAAGTCTCTGAAATCAGCAACATTAAGACCCCTAGTTTGCATGCTTGTGCTAGTCACCACATAGATCACAAAAATACATGGCATAATTATCTGGAAAGATAACATGGCATATTACAAAACACATGTACAACTCAACATCATAGGATGCACACATCAATCATGGCAAAAACGACAAAAGTGCATGTTCTGATAAGAATCAGAAACTAACATCACATAGCCCTCTTCTAACAGCATTTCGGGCATCAAGATGAGCTCAAATGAAAATGATACAATGAGATGAAATGATTTACTCTTTGAGGCGAACAATTTGACATATTGTATGCAAGAAACGGAGCTACTAATGCAAAGTTACGATGCGATGAACATGTGACGATAATGTGAAAATAAGAGGACTTAGAGAAAATCGGGAGAGAGAAGAAGTCAACCGGGCGCGCGGTCGCCGAGGATCGCCGGAATCCGGGCGGGGCAGCGCGGGGGAGGCGTGGGCGAGGTGGATCCGGCCGGATCCGGCGCCGGCGACGTGCGGCGGAGACGAGGCGGCGGTGGGATGGCGAGGCGGGCGGCGCGCTCGGGCGCGGCGGCTCGCCGGTGGGAAGGAGGAAGCGGGCGGCGGGGCGGCGTCGGCGAGAGGAGGCGGCGGGGCCGGCGTCGGGCGGGAGGCGCGGAGCAGCGCGGGGCGCCGGTGGCGCGGGCCTCGTGCGGGCGAGCGGCTGCGGCGAATCGGGCCCGCGCGGGCCCCGGATTTGCTCCGCGGGCCGGCGGCAGAGGAGAGAGAGGGAAGGTGAGGTGGCGGGCGCCGGTTGGGAGAGGAGGCGGCGGCGATGACGTGGCAAGCTCCCATTGGCTGGAGTGATGTGGAGGCTGGACGCGTCCGGCGCGGACGGACGTGTCTGGCGGCGCGCGGGGAGCGGGGCTAGGGTTTGATCTGCCCGAAAATTCCGAGGGGAGCACATATTTATAGACAGAGGGGGCTAGGAAGCTCCAAATGGAGTGCGGTTTTCGGCCACGCGATCGTGATCGAACGACCGAGATGATGGAAGTGACTTAGGTGGGTTTTGGGCCACTTAGAAAGGGGTGTTGGGCTGCACCAAAAGAGGCCTTTGCGGATACCCGGTTAACCGTTGGAGTATCAAACGACCTCCGATTGATCCGAAACTTGACAGGCGGCCTACCGGTAGTAAACCAAGACCACATGTCAAGCCTCGGTCCATTCCGAGAAAGTTTAATACCCGCACACGGAAAAAGGTAAGAGGGGACGCCGGAGGACGTAGGAGCGCCGGATTGCAAAACAGGCAACGGGGAAAATGCTCGGATGCATGAGACAAACACGTATGCAAACGCGATGCACATGATGACATGATATGAAATGCAGATGATGACATGGCAAAGTGCAACACGCAAGCACATGACATGGCAAGGACGGCGAATAACTGGCGGACACCTGGCGCATCAGATCCGGGGCGTCACAAAGCAGGAGTAGGGTTTTACCTCCATCGAGAGGGCCCGAACCTGGGTAAAAACATCGTGTCCCTTGTCTCCTGTTACCATCCGCCTAGACGCACAGTTCGGGACCCCCTACCCGAGATCCGCCGGTTTTGACACCGACATTGGTGCTTTCATTGAGAGTTCCTCTGTGCCGTCGCCATCAGGAAGGATGCCTCATCCCGTCTTTAAAGACGGCCCGTGGATAAGGGAGCTTTGGCTGTCGGCCAAACTCTCCGGCTAGGCGGTTTTCTCATGACCGCCTGTTCGGCCGTTGCGCCGACGATGACCTCTCGGGTCATCAAAACCAATCTTCACGTCAGCTCGGAACTCGCCGAGCAGTTAGATCCAATGGAGCTCTTTTCCCTAAACGAGCTCTTGGATCGCATCGCCGCCCTGGGAGTCGCTACGGATTACGACCAGATTGGGCCTAAACCCGATCTGAGAGAGATTAACTCTCCCCAGGTCACCCATCACGTTGCCGTGGTAGAGGGACAGTGCGGCGACCCTTCATCTATCTTAAGGACTAGCTACGTCCGGATTCCCGATCCCTCCAAGCCGGATACCCGCGGAGGGGAGGACGTCACTCAAGACCTGAACTTAGAGTCAGGCTACGGGCTAGATTCATTGCACAACATCCAAGAATCCAAACTTCCGAGTTCGGAAACTCCTTGGCCTTTGAGTCTCAGATTAGGTGAGGTTTAGGATTTAATTCCACCCACCCACCCGAACATAAGCGATCTATCCCAAATTAGGCAAAAGCCCAAAGCAACAGTACATCACTACTGGGCAAGCTTCCTCCTGGTTATGAAAAGGATCAAGGACTGCCGCGAGGAAGACGCAATCTCATTCTTCTGCAATAATTGCACGGATAGGGGAATCCTCAACGCCATAAGTCGCCGTGATATTACACGCTTCGCTGACTTGGCGTCCATAGTACGACAGTACTATGCGATGGAAAGCGCCTGGAAAACCGAAATAAAATTTTGGGATAATCCGGCCCTGAATACAAAACCAGTCCGAAATAAAAGGGTGCATCATCGCCAGACACCCGGGTTAAACACCAAAAAGCAAAAACCCTCTACAGGGCATGGAACCGTACTGGAAGGATGGCTTAATGGACCCTGTAAAATTCACAGTACAGAGGGCGCTGCACCAACTCACAGCCTTAGAGCATGTTGGATACTCCGGCAGGTGGCCAAAATTGGCGAGGATCTTTTAATCCCAGAAGCCACAGAAAGCCACCCCAGAGACACCAGTGCGGTATTAATAGTCTTTGAGACTTTCGCATCAAACAATATGCGAAAAAGAACACTCCGCAGCCTTGCCGAAGTCTACCAAGTAGCAACAATAAACCCATGGAGTGACGCGGCTATTACTTTCAACGCCAGTGATGAACCTAAAATCCGAACAGCCCGAGCACTAGCCGCATTGGTCCTCAGTCCAATAGTGGACGGCTTTCGTCTTACCAAGGTACTCATGGACGGCGGTAGCGGATTGAACCTCATTTATGAGGAAACCCTTGAAAAAATGGAAATAGACTAGAACAACATTGAGCGAAGAAGCACAACCTTTAGAGGAATAATTCCTAGTCGGGAAGCGCGTTGTACAGGAAAAATCACACTAGATGTGGTGTTCGGCACGCCGGATAATTACAGGTCCGAAGAGGTCACGTTCCAAGTGGCCCCGTTCAATAGCGGATACCAAGCTCTGCTAGGGCGGGAAGCGTTTACAATCTTCCAAGCAATACCCCATTACGGGTACATGAAACTCAAGATGCCCGGGCCTAACGGAATCATCACTCTCGCTAGTGATCCGAACATAGCACTCCGCGCCGAAAACAAGACAACCGCACTGGCCCTCGAGGCACTATCCGAAGCCCTGGCGGCTGAGGAACTGACTGCGCTACGCTCCATGGTGAATAGGGACGATGTGATACTCGAGAAAAGATCCAAGTCCACCTCCTTTAAACCGGCGGACGAAATAGTCAAATTCCAGGTCCATCCAACGGACCCCAATAAAACAGCTTCCATTGGGGCACGATTAAACCCTGATGTAGACGCCGCACTGCGGGAGTTCCTACGTGAGAGCTAGGACATTTTTGCCTGGCACCCTTTAGACATGACAGGAATCCCACGCAGGTTGGCCGAACACAGCTTAAATATCCTAAAAGGATTCAAGCCAGTCAAACAGGCTCTTCGTCATTTTTCCGAACCTAAGAGACAGGCCATGGGAGAGGAACTAGCCAAGCTATTGGAGGCCAGATTCATCAGAGATATAAAACATCCGGACTGGCTAGCAAACCTGGTGATGGTACCAAAGAAGGACAAATCCTGGCGCCTGTGCGTTGATTTTAAAGACCTTAACAAGGCTTTCCCAAAGGATCCCTTTCCCCTCCCCCGCATCAATCAAATTATCGACGCTACCGTAGGACACGATTCGTTGTGTTTCCTCGACGCATACTCTACTCCGGCTACCATCAAATCAAGATGGCAGAGTCAGACCAAGCCGCAACGGCATTCATCACACCATACGGCCCATTCTGCTTGAACACAATGCCCTTCGGGCTCAAAAACGCTGGCGCAACATATCATCGCATGATTCAGACATGTCTGGCCAACCAGATCGGCAAAACAGTGGAGGCATACATAGATGATGTGGTCGTTAAAACAAGACATGTCAAATCTCTAGTAGACGACTTGAGGCTCACATTCGATAACCTCCGAACATACGACATCAAGCTCAACCCGAAAAAATGCGTTTTCGGCGTACCAGTCGGAAAGCTCTTGGGCTTCATTGTATCCGGTAGAGGAATTGAAGCAAATCCAGCCAAGATCCAAGCTCTGTCACAATTGGATATCCCAAAGGACCTTAAACAAATACAAAAATTAACCGGATGCGTGGCGGCTCTGAGCCGCTTTATCTCCCGCCTGGGAGAAAAGGCACTACCCCTTTACCGCCTCCTTCGGTGCACCGTACATTTCGAGTGGACGGACGCAGCCACGGCCGGACTCGACGAAATAAAAGCCATATTGGCCACAAACCCAGTCCTGGCCGCACCAAACATTAGCGAACCAATGCTATTATACATTGCAGCAACCCATCAGGTTGTAAGCGCAATGCTCGTCGTCGAACGAGAAACGGACGGACACAAATTCCCCCTTCAAAAGCCGGTCTATTATGTGTCCACTGTCCTTACTCCGTGCAAATCACGGTACCCGCATTATCAAAAGATTGCGTACGCGGTACTTATGGCATCCCGAAAGCTGCGACACTACTTTCAAGAGTGTTTAATAACAGTAGCCTCGGAAGTGCCACTTAACGATATTATAAACAACCGCGACATGATGGGTCGGATTGCAAAATGGGCCATTGAGCTCCTCCCGTTCGACATAACTTACAAGCCGCGACGAGCTATTAAGTCGCAAGTCTTAGCCGAATTCGTCGCAGAATGGACGGAGGCCGAACTCCCTAAAGAGTACGACACATATTCAAACTGGGTCATGCACTTAGACGGCTCCAAAATGTTGGCCGTCTAGGGGCTGGGCGTCGTTTTGACGTCCCCCACAGGAGATACAGTTCAATACGTACTCCAGATAATGTACACAGACTCCAACAATGCAGCCGAATATGAGGCCCTTTTACATGGTCTCCGGACGGCAGTATCCATCGGCATTCAACGCCTAGAGGTGCGCGGGGACTCGAACCTCGCAATATCCCAAATAAATGGAGACTTTGATGCCAAGGATCCAAAAATGGCAGCTTATCGCAACGTTGTATTAAAAATGTCAGCTCGGTTCGAAGGGCTCGAATTTCACCATATAGCCCGGGAAAACAATCAGGCGGCAGATGTCCTGGCACGCATCGGCGCAAAACGCGATGTAGTCCCCCCCAACATCTTCTTGGAAAGGCTGTTCAAGCCATCCTTAGTATGGGAAGGGGAGCCCGACAATAAAAGACCGGACCCAACCGCACTGCCCGACACCAAACACTCTGACATAATCGAAGGCTCTGCCAATGAAATAACACCTTCAGCCCACGTAATAATGGCCGTCATCGCCCCGTGGACAGAACCTTTCCTAGCCTACCTTACTAGGCAGGAACTCCCCGAGGACCAAAACGAGGCACGCTGCATAGTGCGGCGATCCAAAGCCTATAAAGTCCACGAGGGAGAGCTATATAAGAAAAGCACTACAGGAGTCCTTCAAAGGTGTATCTCCGAAGAGGAAGGGCGGAGTCTGTTGGCTGAAATTCATGCAGGACTCGATGGCCATCACGCCGTGGCTCGGTCCCTTGTAAGCAAGGCCTTCCGTACAGGCTTTTATTGGCCGACGGCCCGGGCAGACGCCTAGGACTTAGTCCAGCGATGCGTCGGTTGCCAGCTTTTTGCAAACCAAACCATATGCCACCCACCGCCCTCCAAACTATCCTCATCACTTGGCCTTTCGCGGTCTGGGGGCTTGACATGGTTGGACCCCTTAAAGGCGGAACCCACAAGAAAAAATACTTACTGGTCATGGTGGATAAGTTCACCAAATGGATAGAAGCCAAGCCTGTTAAGACGGCCGAATCCGGACCGGTGATAGACTCTATATCCGGGGTTGTACACCGTTACGGCGTCCCCCACAGCATCATCACTGATAACGGCACGAACTTTACGACCGACGAGGTAAAACTCTGGTGCAAAAACATGGGCATCAAGCTCGATTATGCCTCCGTCTATCACCCACAAACTAACGGCCAGGTCAAACATGCAAATGGTCTTATCATGAGCGGCATCAAACCCAGATTAGTGCGGTCCCTTAAGGAATCTAATGCGCACTGCGTAGAGGAGCTCGACTCCGTACTCTGGGGGCTGCAGACCACGCCGAATCGCACCACCGGATACACACCATTCTTCATGGTGTACGGCGCAGAGGCAGTTTTGCCCTGTGACATAATTCATGACTCACCTCGAGTGCGCATGTACGAAGCAAGAGAAGTCGAGCTCGATCGGCAGGACAGTTTGGACGCCTTGGAGGAGGAGCGTGACGTGGAAAAAGCCTGTTTCACATTCTATCAACAGCAGGCTCGACGATACCAAAGCAAGGAAGTACGGGCCAAAAATTACAACGTTGGCGAATTAGTTCTATGCCTTCCGGACAAGAAAAAGGACAAACTTAAGCCCAAGTGGGAAGGTCCCTTTATAATTGACGAAGTCCTGACTGGTGGAGCGTACCGCCTGCGAGATGCATCAGATAACCGACTCGAGCCGAACCCATGGAACGCAGCATGTCTCCGAAGATTCTATGCCTAGCGCCAGACTCTGTGTTCGTATCCTTCCTCTGTCCATTTTTTATATACTTTCTGTCTTACATTTCTCTCCTTCTCCCCTCCCTTTCTCTTACAGCCTTAAAGGCTCATCAAATGATGTGCTCTTCGCACTCATTAAACCTGGGGGATTCTTTTAACAGAAGCTTATTTATACGGGCTTTATGCCCAACACACGTGTCACACTTCCGCATGTACCTTTTATTCACCATTATATGCATCGATATGACTTAAGTTTTGGCCAAGCTGGGTTGCCTGGCTCCTGTGCTTACCCCTACGTTCCCGATTGTTCGGCTAGGTGGTAAAGGGAGCACCTCTGCGATTGTTACTGCCGAGTCAGCCGGATGTGTACCTCAGACTGGGTGAAGCCGAAAGCTAGCGTTCTTAAGGGAATATTCGGTCGGTGAACTAAAAGATGATCTTTTCACTTATTTATTTATGCGCCCCCAGATGTTTTTCCTGCGTCTCTTTTCGCAGAATGGAGATGCACTTTAGGGCATGCCTCCCAAGGAAAGGAACCCCTAACGGAACTATTCTCCCTCGAAGATGTTTCTTACTAACCATGTAATATAACATAACTAGTTGGGCACTTGTCTGTTCAAGCACTAATGACCCCTACGCCTGGTCTCCATGCATACCCCGGTTCTTATATAACCGCGAGGGTATTCGGACACACTCCAGACCGTCGGGTCCCGAGGTCGAAGCAAAAAGGTCGGCCATGACAAACGATCTACAATCCGGCTAGAAGGCATTACACATGTCAATTAAAATTACATAGTCAATTTGACTGATTGTATTCCTCTTCAATACCATCTAACAGGCTGTCTAGTTTACAGTCCTATTGGGAATACTTTGCGGCCAATTCTACTTGGTCGTATTCTAAGCTCACAGGGATCTCCTTCCCATCGGGCCCCACAGGTCTGACCTCGGCCATGTGGTTCGGAGCAGCCTTCGTGTACCGCGTCTTCACCATGGCCTAGGCCTCCCTGGCGCCTTGACGGCAGGCCGATATCTTCCACAACCGGAAGCGCCGCCGCGCTCCCTTCAGCTTCTCTGCAAGCTCTCCAAGGCCTTCGGGCATGGAGACGGATGGCCACCAGGCCTGGGCGACGCTTTGCATCACCTGCCGAACTCGCTCGTGCAGTTGTGAGAGCTCGGGAAGAAGGTCACCCGTAGAACCGGGCATTTCCTCTGCAGGACGACCTGTTAGCATACCTACAGACATTACTCTGTTAGTCGACTTCCTCGCCGAACTCTTTTTTCAAAGTTCGTTTAAGCACTTACTAAATATGCCGCGTCGAAGCCGCTGATTCTCCTTAACGGAGTCTGATAGCTGGGCACGAACATCCTTCAGTTCAACGCCCAGCTTGGTGTTGGCATCTTGGAGATCGTTCTTCTCCTGCCTCACCTTTGTCAGCACGCTCTCACCAGCCTTCAGCTGGCGAAGGAGTTGTTGCTTTTCCGGATTTAATCCGGCGCCATCTGCAATTTCATTTGTCAGATTTGCACCCACGCCGCACTTCGCAAAATACTTATCTTTCGAAGCGTATATTACCATAGGGGTTCTCCTTGGGCTCCCCTGCCGCGGCTAGTGCGGCCTTAAGTTGGGCTTTGCACTCTTCTAGCTCCTGGGACAGTTGGGTATTCTTTTCCGCAAGAACCTGCATTATACATGATCCTTAAATCAGTTATTCTAACTGTTTCAAGTCTCGGGGGCTACTGATATATATAACCATTAAATCTTCTCACCCGTATGTCTTTTACATATTGCTCCGTGGATCTAGCTAGACCATATTGAGCGGCACGAAGGTACGCATCTCCCGAAATGAAGGCATCCAATGCCCCTTGGGAGAAACAAGCATCGCGAAGAACTGTCCGGCGACGCCTGTGGTTCATGGCACTCTCCACCTCGGAATTGGTGGCGGACAGCCTGTCCACATCCTCTGTTGGAGGAGCGTGCGGTGCGCGCTGCTGGGGAACGTAGTAATTTCAAAATTTTCCTACGCACACGTAAGATCATGGTGATGCATAGCAACGAGAGGGGAGAGTGTTATCTACGTACCCACGTAGACCGAAGCGGAAGCGTTGACGCAACATAGAGGAAGTAGTCGTACGTCTTCCCGATCCGACCGATCCAAGCACCGTTACTCCGGCGCCTCCGAGTTCTTAGCACACGTTCAGCCCGATGACGATCCCCGAGCTCCGATCCAGCAAAGCTTCGGGGAGGAGTTCCGTCAGAACGACGGTGTGGTGACGATCTTGATGTACTACCGACGCAGGGCTTCGCCTAAGCACCGCGACAATATGACCGAGGTGGAATATGGTGGAGGGGGGCACCGCACACGGCTAAGGAACGATCACGTTGATCAATCGTGTGTCCTAGGGTGCCCCCTGCCCCCGTATATAAAGGAGCAAGGGGGAGGGGGCGGCCGGCCTAGAGGGGCGCGCCAAGGAGGAGTCCTACTCCCACCGGGAGTAGGACTCCTCTCCCTTTCCTTGTAGGAGAAGGAAGGAGAGAGGGGGAAAGGAAAAACGGGGGCACCGCCCCCCTTCCTTGTCCTATTCGGACTAGGGGGGAGGGGGCGCGCGGCCTGCCCTGGCCGCCCCTCCTCTTTTCCCTTAAGGCCCATATGGGCCCATTAACCCCCCGGGGGGTTCTGGTAACCCCCCCGGTACTCCGTTATTATCCGAAACCACTCGGAACCATTCCGATGTCCGAATATAGTCGTCCAATATATCAATCTTTATGTCTCGACCATTCCGAGACTCCTCGTCATGTCCGTGATCTCATCCGGGACTCCGAACTAACTTCGGTACATCAAAATGCATAAACTCATAATATAACTGTCATCGAAACCTTAAGCGTGTGGACCCTACGGTTCGAGAACAATGTAGACATGACCGAGACTCATCTCCGGTCAATAACCAATAGCGGGACCTGGATGCCCATATTGGCTCCTACATATTCTACGAAGATCTTTATCGGTCAGACCGCATAACAACATACGTTGTTCCCTTTGTCATTGGTATGTTACTTGCCCGAGATTCGATCGTCGGTATCCAATACCTAGTTCAATCTCGTTACCGGCAAGTCTCTTTACTCGTTCTGTAATACATCATCTTGCAACTAACTCATTGGTTGCAATGCTTGCAAGGCTTATGTGATGTGTATTTCCGAGAAGGCCCTGAGATACCTCTCCGACATTCGGAGTGACAAATCCTAATCTCGAAATACGCCAACCCAACAAATACTTTCGAAGACATCTGTAGAGCACCTTTATAATCACCCAGTTATGTTGTGACGTTTGGTAGCACACAAAGTGTTCCTACGGTAAACGGGAGTTGCATAATCTCATAGTCATAGGAACATGTATAAGTCATGAAGAAAGCAATAGCAACATACTAAACGATCGGGTGCTAAGCTAATGGAATGGGTCATGTCAATCAGATCATTCAACTAATGATGTGACCTTGTTAATCAAATGACAACTCCTTTGTCTATGGTTAGGAAACTTAACCATCTTTGATTAACAAGCTAGTCAAGTAGAGGCATACTAGTGACACTCTGTTTGTCTATGTATCCACACATGTATTATGTTTCCGGTTAATACAATTCTAGCATGAATAATAAACATTTATCATGATATACAAGGAAATAAATAATAACTTTATTATTGCCTCTAGGGCATATTTCCTTCAGTCTCCCACTTGCACTAGAGTCAATAATCTAGATTACACAGTAATGATTCTAACACCCATGGAGTCTTGGTGCTGATCATGTTTTGCTCGTGGAAGAGGCTTAGTCAACGGGTCTGCTACATTCAGATCCGTATGTATCTTGCAAATCTCTATGTCTCCCACCTGGACTAAATCCCGGATGGAATTGAAGCGTCTCTTGATGTGCTTGGTTCTCTTGTGAAATCTGGATTCCTTTGCTAAGGCAATTGCACCAGTATTGTCACAAAAGATTTTCATTGGACCCGATGCACTAGGTATGACACCTAGATCGGATATGAACTCCTTCATCCAGACTCCTTCATTCGCTGCTTCCGAAGCAGCTATGTACTCCGCTTCACATGTAGATACCGCTACGACGCTTTGTTTAGAACTGCACCAACTTACAGCTCCACCATTTAATGTAAATACGTATCCGGTTTGCGATTTAGAAACGTTCGGATCAGTGTCAAAGCTTGCATCGACGTAACCGTTTACGACGAGCTCTTTGTCACCTCCATACACGAGAAACATCTCCTTAGTCCTTTTCAGGTACTTCAGGATATTCTTGACCGCTGTCCAGTGATCCACTCCTGGATTACTTTGGTACCTCCCTGCCAAACTTATAGCAAGGCACACATCGGGTCTGGTACACAGCATTGCATACATGATAGAGCCTATGGCTGAAGCATAGGGAACATCTTTCATCTTCTCTCTATCTTCTGAAGTGGTCGGGCATTGAGTCTTACTCAACTTCACACCTTGTAATACAGGCAAGAACCCTTTCTTTGCTTGATCCATTTTGAACTTTTTCAAAACTTTGTCAAGGTATGTACTTTGTGAAAGTCCAATTAAGCGTCTTGATCTATCTCTATAGATCTTAATGCCCAATATGTAAGCAGCTTCACTGAGGTCTTTCATTGAAAAACTTTTATTCAAGTATCCCTTTATGCTATCCAGAAATTCTATATCATTTCCAATCAGTAATATGTCATCTACATATAATATCAGAAATGCTACAGAGCTCCCACTCACTTTCTTGTAAATACAGGCTTCTCCAAAAGTCTGTACAAACCCAAATGCTTTGATCACACTATCAAAGCGTTTATTCCAACTCCGAGAGGCTTGCACCAGTCCATAAATGGATCGCTGGAGCTTGCACACTTTGTTAGCTCCCTTTGGATCGATAAAACCTTCCGGTTGCATCATATACAACTCTTCTTCCATAAATCCATTCAGGAATGCAGTCTTTACATCCATTTGCCAAATTTCATAATCATAAAATGCGGCGATTGCTAACATGATTCGGACAGACTTAAGCATCGCTACGGGTGAGAAGGTCTCATCGTAGTCAATCCCTTGAACTTGTCGAAAACCTTTTGCCACAAGTCGAGCTTTGTAGACAGTAACATTACCATCAGCGTCAATCTTCTTCTTGAAGATCCATTTATTCTCTATTGCTTGCCGACCATCGGGCAAGTCAACCAAAGTCCATACTTTGTTCTCGTACATGGATCCCATCTCAGATTTCATGGCTTCAAGCCATTTTGCGGAATATGGGCTCACCATCGCTTCTTCATAGTTCGTAGGTTCACCATGATCTAGTAGCATGATTTCCAGAACAGGATTGCCGTACCACTCTGGCGCGGATCTTACTCTGGTTGATCTACGAGGTTCTGTAGTAACTTGATCTGAAGTTGCATGATCATCATCATTAACTTCCTTACTAATTGGTGTAGGTGCTTCAGAAACAGATTTCTGTGATGTACTACTTTCCAATAAGGGAGCAGGTACAATTACCTCATCAAGTTCTACTTTCCTCCCACTCACTTCTTTTGAGAGAAACTCCTTCTCTAGAAAGGATCCATTTTTAGCAACAAATGTCTTGCCTTCGGATCTGTGATGGAAGGTGTACCCAACAGTTTCTTTTGGGTATCCTATGAAGACACATTTCTCCGATTTGGGTTTGAGCTTATCAGGTTGAAGCTTTTTCACATAAGCATCGCAGCCCCAAACTTTAAGAAACGACAACTTTGGTTTCTTGCTAAACCATAGTTCATAAGGTGTCATCTCAACGGATTTCGATGGCGTCCTATTTAATGTGAATGCGGCCGTCTCTAGAGCATAACCCCAAAACGATAGCGGTAAATCTGTAAGAGACATCATAGATCGCACCATATCAAGTAAAGTGCGATTACGACGTTCTGACACACCATTGCGTTGTGGTGTTCCGGGTGGCGTGAGTTGCGAAACTATTCCGCATTGTTTCAAATGTAGACCAAACTCGTAACTCAAATATTCTCCTCCACGATCAGATCGTAGAAACTTTATTTTCTTGTTACGATGATTTTCAACTTCACTCTGAAATTCTTTGAACTTTTCAAATGTTTCAGACTTGTGTTTCATTAAGTAGATATACCCATATCTGCTTAAATCATCTGTGAAGGTGAGAAAATAACGATATCCGCCATGAGCCTCAACATTCATTGGTCCACATACATCTGTATGTATGATTTCCAATAAATCTGTTGCTCTCTCCATAGTACCGGAGAACGGTGTTTTAGTCATCTTGCCCATGAGGCACGGTTCGCAAGTACCAAATGATTCATAATCAAGTGGTTCCAAAAGTCCATCTGTATGGAGTTTCTTCATGCGCTTTATACCGATATGACCTAAACGGCGGTGCCACAAATAAGTTGCACTATCATTATCAACTCTGTATCTTCTGGCTTCAACATTATGAATATGTGTATCACTACTATCGAGATTCATCAAAAATAGACCACTCTTCAAAGGTGCATGACCATAAAAGATATTACTCATATAAATAGAACAACCATTATTCTCTGATTTAAATGAATAACCGTCTCACATCAAACAAGATCCAGATATAATGTTCATGCTCAACGCTGGCACCAAATAACAATTATTTAGGTCTAATACTACTCCCGAAGGTAGATGTAGAGGTAGCGTGCCGACTGCGATCACATCGACTTTGGAACCGTTTCCCACGTGCATCGTCACCTCGTCCTTTGCCAGTGTTCGCTTAATCCGTAGTCCCTGTTTTGAGTTGCAAATATTAGCAACAGAACCAGTATCAAATACCCAGGTACTACTGCGAGCTCTAGTAAGGTACACATCAATAACATGTATATCACATATACCTTTGTTCACCTTGCCATCCTTCTTGTCCGCCAAATACTTGGGGCAGTTCCGCTTCCAGTGACCAGTCTGCTTGCAGTAGAAGCACTCAGTTTCAGGCTTAGGTCCAGACTTGGGTTTCTTCTCTTGAGAAGCAACTTGTTTGCTGTTCTTCTTGAAGTTCCCCTTCTTCTTCCCTTTTCCCTTTTTCTTGAAACTAGTGGTTTTGCTAACCATCAAGACTTGATGCTCCTTTTTGATTTCTACCTCCGCAACCTTTAGCATTGCGAAGAGCTCGGGCATTGTCTTATCCATCCCTTGCATATTATAGTTCATCACGAAGCCTTTGTAGCTTGGTGGAAGTGATTGGAGAATTCTGTCAATGACGCAATCATCCGGAAGATTAACCCCCAGTTGAATCAAGTGATTATAATACCCAGACATCTTGAGTATATGCTCACTGACAGAACTATTCTCCTCCATCTTGCAGCTATAGAACTTATTGGAGACTTCATATCTCTCAATCCGGGCATTCTGTTGGAATATTAACTTCAACTCTTGGAACATCTCATATGCTCCATGATGTTCAAAACGTCGTTGAAGTCCCGGTTCTAAGCCGTAAAGCATGGCACACTGAACTATCGAGTAGTCATCAGCTTTGCTCTGCCAGACGTTCACAACATCTGGCGTTGCTCCAGCAGCAGGCCTGGCACCTGGCGGTGCTTCCAGGACGTAACTCTTCTGTGCAGCAATGAGGATAATCCTCAAGTTACGGACCCAGTCCGTGTAATTGCTACCATCATCTTTCAACTTTGCTTTCTCAAGGAACGCATTAAAATTCAACGGAACAACAGCACGAGCCATCTATCTACAGTCAACATAAACAAGCAAGATACTACCAGGGTCTAAGTTCATGATAAATTTAAGTTCAATTAATCATATTACTTAAGAACTCCCACTTAGATAGACATCTCTCTAATCTTCTAAGTGATCACGTGATCCAAATCAAACTAAACCATAACCGATCATCACGTGAAATGGATTAGTTCTCAATGGTGAACATCATTATGTTGATCATATCTACTATATGATTCACGCTCGACCTTTCGGTCTCCGTGTTCCGAGGCCATATCTGCATATGCTAGGCTCGTCAAGTATAACCCGAGTATTCTGCGTGTGCAAAAACTGGCTTGCACCCGTTGTAGATGGACGTAGAGCTTATCACGCCCAATCATCACATGGTGTCTGGGCACGACGAACTTTGGCAACGGTGCATACTCAGGGAGAACACTTCTTGATAATTTAGTGAGAGATCATCTTATAATGCTACCGTCAATCAAAGCAAGATAAGATGCATAAAAAGATAAACATCACATGCAATCAATATAAGTGATATGATATGGCCATCATCATCTTGTGCTTGTGATCTCCATCTTCGAAGCACCGTCATGATCACCATCATCACCGGCGCGACACCTTGATCTCCATCGTAGCATCGTTCTCGTCTCGCCAATCTTATGCTTCTACGACTATCGCTACCGCTTAGTGATAAAGTAAAGCATTACAGGGCGATTGCATTGCATACAATAAAGCGACAACCATACGGCTCCTGCCGGTTGCCGATAACTCGGTTACAAAACATGATCATCTCATACAATAAAATTTAGCATCATGTCTTGACCATATCACATCACAACATGCCCTGCAAAAACAAGTTAGACGTCCTCTACTTTGTTTGTTGCAAATTTTACGTGGCTGCTACGGGCTGAAGCAAGAACCAATCTCACCTACGCATCAAAACCACAACGATAGTTTGTCAAATAGACTCCGTTTTAACCTTCTCAAGGACCGGACGTAGCTATACTCGGTTCAACTGAAGTTGGAGAAACTGACACCCGCCAGCCACTTGTGTGCAAAGCACGGCGGTAGAACCAGTCTCGCGTAAGCGTACACGTAATGTCGGTCCGGGCCGCTTCATCCAACAATACCGCCGAACCAAAGTATGACATGCTGGTAGGCAGTATGACTTGTATCGTCCACAACTCACTTGTGTTCTACTCGTGCAAAACATCAAACCATAAAAACCTAGGCTCGGATGCCACTGTTGGGGAACGTAGTAATTTCAAAATTTTCCTACGCACACGCAAGATCATGGTGATGCATAGCAACGAGAGGGGAGAGTGTTATCTACGTACCCACGTAGACTGAAGCGGAAGCGTTGACACAACGTAGAGGTAGTTGTCGTACGTCTTGCCGATCCGACCGATCCAAGCACCGTTACTCCGGCGCCTCCGAGTTCTTAGCACACGTTCAGCCCGATGACGATCCCCGGGCTCCGATCCAGCAAAGCTTCAGGGAGGAGTTCCGTCAGCACGACGGTGTGGTGACGATCTTGATGTACTACCGACGCAGGGCTTCGCCTAAGGACCGCGACAATATGACCGAGGTGGAATATGGTGGAGGGGGGCACCGCACACGGCTAAGGAACGATCACGTTGATCAATTGTGTGTCCTAGGGTGCCCCCCTGCCCCCGTATATAAAGGAGCAAGGGGGAGGGGGCGGCCGGCCTAGAGGGGCACCGGGAGTAGGACTCCTCTCCCTTTCCTTGTAGGAGAAGGAAGGAGAGAGGGGGAAAGGAAAAAGGGGGGCGCCGCCCCCCTTCCTTGTCCTATTCGGACTAGGGGGGAGGGGGCGCGCGGCCTGCCCTGGCCGCCCCTCCTCTTTTCCCTTAAGGCCCATATGGGCCCATTAACCCCCCCGGGGGGTTACGGTAACCCCCCAGTACTCCGTTATTATCCGAAACCACTCGGAACCATTCCGATGTCCGAATATAGTCGTCCAATATATCAATCTTTACGTCTCGACCATTCCGAGACTCCTCGTCATGTCCGTGATCTCATCCGGGACTCCGAACTAACTTCGGTACATCAAAATGCATAAACTCATAATATAACTGTCATCGAAACCTTAAGCGTGCGGACCCTACGGTTCGAGAACAATGTAGACATGACCAAGACTCATCTCCGGTCAATAACCAATAGCGGGACCTGGATGCCCATATTGGCTCCTACATATTCTACGAAGATCTTTATCGGTCAGACCGCATAACAACATACGTTGTTCCCTTTGTCATCGGTATGTTACTTGCCCGAGATTCGATCGTCGGTATCCAATACCTAGTTCAATCTCGTTACCGGCAAGTCTCTTTACTCGTTCTGTAATACATC
This sequence comes from Aegilops umbellulata, assembly GCA_032464435.1. Lineage (NCBI taxonomy): Eukaryota > Viridiplantae > Streptophyta > Magnoliopsida > Poales > Poaceae > Aegilops > Aegilops umbellulata. The sequence goes on from CP136057.1 coordinate 55,964,053, forward strand.
ATCTCGCAACTAACTCATTGGTTGCAATGCTTGCAAGGCTTATGTGATGTGTATTACCGAGAAGGCCCTGAGATACCTCTCCGACATTCGGAGTGACAAATCCTAATCTCGAAATACGCCAACCCAACAAATACTTCCGGAGACACCTGTAGAGCACCTTTATAATCACCCAGTTACGTTGTGACGTTTGGTAGCACACAAAGTGTTCCTACGGTAAACGGGAGCTGCATAATCTCATAGTCATAGGAACATGTATAAGTCATGAAGAAAGCAATAGCAACATACTAAACGATCGGGTGCTAAGCTAATGGAATGGGTCATGTCAATCAGATCATTCAACTAATGATGTGACCTTGTTAATCAAATGACAACTCCTTTGTCTATGGTTAGGAAACTTAACCATCTTTGATTAACAAGCTAGTCAAGTAGAGGCATACTAGTGACACTCTGTTTGTCTATGTATCCACACATGTATTATGTTTCCGGTTAATACAATTCTAGCTTGAATAATAAACATTTATCATGATATACAAGGAAATAAATAATAACTTTATTATTGCCTCTAGGGCATATTTCCTTCACGCCCTCTTATTAAATAAGGGACAAGGCATACCCGCTCTCCTTTCGAGGGATTGGGGCGCTCTCCGCTTGCTCTCCGCCATTATAGGTGGCAAGTCCGGCTCGAACCGGGAGCATATAGGCTGGGGGGAGAAATCCCTTGGTCTGGAGCGCCACTAGTTCACTATGCGGGATGGAGCATCTCTCCCAATCTCCAGGCTGAGGGCTGGAAGGACGAGAGGAGGAGCTGCGGCGGCCGGCCATGATAGAATGGACCTCTGTCGGACACGCTCTGATGAATACTCGTGGAGGGGAGAAGGTGCGGTTTGGATCTAAATCCTCGTCCCTTTAAATAGGCGGCTCGTTTACACGGCTAGGGGTGTAAATGTAAAAACACCCTGACTTTCTGTATTTGTTTGACACGTGGAATACAACCATTATTGGGCGTAGAAGCCAAGGAGCGCTACATTTACAAGAAACCGGACATTATTCAACAGGTACACGGAATTTGGAGGAGAACCCGCCTTGCAATGCCGAAGATAATTTGCGCGCCGGACTTGTCGTCATTGAAGCCTGGTTCGGGGGCTACTGAGGGAGTCCTGGATTAGGGGGTGTCCGGATAGCCGGACTATAACCTTTGGACGGACTCCTGGACTATGAAGATACAAGATTGAAGACTTCGTCCCGTGTCCGGAAGGGACTTTCCTTGGCGTGGAAGGCAAGGTTGGCGATACGGATATGTAGATCTCCTACCATTGTAACCGACTCTGTGTAACCCTAGCCCTCTCCGGTGTCTATATAAACCGGAGGGTTTTATTCCGTAGGACAACAAGAACAACAATCATACCATAGGCTAGCTTCTAGGATTTAGCCTCCTTGATCTCGTGGTAGATCTACTCTTGTACTACCCATATCATCAATATTAATCAAGCAGGAGTAGGGTTTTACCTCCATCAAGAGGGTCCGAACCTGGGTAAAAACATCGTGTCCCTTGTCTCCTGTTACCATCCGCCTAGACGCACAGTTCGGGACCCTCTACCCGAGATCCGCCGGTTTTGACACCGACACACAACCACTAACGCCGGCAGACGGAATGAACTCAAATATGGCCGTTTGGCCTCGTCATAGTTGTTGTGCATGGACTAGGGGCAAAAGTGAGCACAATTCACATCTGAGGGCAAAACTGAGCACATTTTACACCACTGAGGGAAAAAGGATAATTAACCCATTACAAATAGGGCGTGGCTAACAGTCAATCAACTGAAAACTAGTTTTGGGCCAGTCGATCATTCTGGGCCATTGGATGCAAAACCAACACCGAAATCGTCTTCTTCAACCTCCGGCTCATCTTATTTCTTCTTACCACCTCGCGTACCACTAGTCGGGCCCCCTGCTGCCGCCACCACACCCCCCCCCCCTCTCCGGCGGTTGGCGGCGCTCCCGCTTGCGCCCTCCCCTAAACCACCCCACCACCGGCCTTGCCCCCTTGGCCATCCCTCTTGTGCCAAGTGATGACCGGTTTTTCTCTGGCGAACTTGCACCGCCGCCGTGCTGCCTCCCCCACCCTAAGATAAATGATGAGGTAGCCTGCCAGCTAGCTTCTTCCTCTCCTTTGGCGAGCTTCTTCCTCCCCTTCGGTAGTTTCTTCCTTCTAGCGAAATCGACTGACCCAAAATAAAAAGGGATTATTAATTCTATGCCCCTGGTTCCTTAGTTGTGCTCACTTTTCCCCACGCTCCAAACATTTGCTCACTTTTCCCCTCTTCCTTAGCTGAAACTCTCACAAATGCTCATAGCGGGCGTTTGCCGTCTTGACCGTCCATTGACCGTTAATTGCTGACGAGTGGGGCCGAGTCTTTGTCTGACTGTTGCTTGCTGACGGGTGGGACCGCAAGGAGACACGTATTGGGCAGCTTGTCTGAATCTGAAACAGATCTTGACAGGCCGCACTGCACAGCGCCGCCCCGCCCCCTCCGCCGGCGTCCACCGCAGTTGTTTCCTCCACCCTATGCCCTCGTCCGTTCGTCGGTGACGCCGGGTCTCCGCCAGATATAGCCCACCCCCCACCCCCATCTGAGATTACATAGCGATGTTGAGTGAGGACGCCCGGAATGCAGTCGATCGTGGAGAGGATTGGGTCGAATCCGCGGGAGATAATTCATGGATTAAACCTGGGTAAGCATTGTTTCCTCTCAAATTGACGTTCTAAGTCGTATTGTAGGCCGTATTTGACTTCTGTTTGGTTGAATCGTTCGAATTTGTACTCCATTTTACCCAGCTAACTGAAGTCGTATTGTAGGATTGATCCCGCGCTGGCTTTCCGGTTGGCGATTAGAATGGAAACTAGTGTGCTGCGTGGTACTAAACCGCATTTGATTTCATCATTTTTCTATCCCAAAGTGGTAGAAACCAGCATATCTTTCAAAGTTTTGCGAGCTGAGCTCCGAAATACCTATCCCTGGAGTGATGCCGATGCTGTTGAACTGAATTACTTCAGCAGTGACGAGCAAAGATTTCTCCCACTAACTTGCGACGATCATATGCCGTTGCTTTTTTCTGGGATTGCTGGCTGCCGATTCGGTAAACTCCAAATCGATGTGCTTCAGCCACGCGCAAAACGGGCGAAGGGGAAGGGAGTTCAGACATCATCTGTCTGTGCTAATAGCCAGCACCCCGGCACTCCTTGTAGGTCGACACCTAGTAAAGCAAGTGGTTCATGGAGCCACAACATGCCTGCTGCCAATTCTGGTTCCGATTCAGCTGCTGCTTCTCGTGTACCTTCTGCAGTTGGTGTAGAAGAAGATGCAGAACCTGATGAGGCAGTGCCTACAAATGATGATGAAGATGAGATGATGTTTCCTGAACTGGTCGATCTAGCCAGTCAGCAAGCAGTGGATGAAGAATATATGGAGGAGCCCATCAGCCAAGCTAGGTTTGATGACACTGACGATGAAGAGAAGGTGGAGAACACGGACAGCTTAATCGAGGATGAATACGATGGTGATGACATGCCAATAATTGAGTGGAACAGGGAAAACCCTGAGCTTAGTGTAGGTACCATTTTCCAATCAATGGTGGACTGTCGGAATGCAGTGACAACATGGTGCATTATATCTGAAAACACCTATAGGATTAAAAGGAGTGAGCCAGCAAGGTTCATAGTTTTTTGTCCATATCCTAGGTGTAGGTGGAAGTTGCATGCATCTCGTATGAGAGAGAGCAAATATATTCAGGTAATCTAAGTTCAGTTAGTAATTTAGTTTCAGATCGTTGAGTAAGGTTTCTTAACTGTTCTTTACCCTTTTGTTTTGTTTCAGATAAAGAAAAACCCACACAAGCACACCTGTCCACCTGGAGGGGGAGGGGGGAAGGCCAAAACCAAGCTAGCAAAAACTAGGTGGGTGGCAGATGCTATATTGGATTGGCTGAGAGAAGAACCTGGACTTGGTCCAACGGCACTCCATGGGAAGCTTTTTGAGAAGTACAAGATAGAAATTCCTTACATGAGAATTTTCAATGCTAGGGAAAAGGCTCTTGACAGAATTAATGGTAAATGGAATGACAGTTTTCAGTTGCTTTACACTTTCAAAGCTGAAGTGGAGATGGCAAGTACAGGGAGTGTTGTAGAGATTGACAAGCATACAGTTCCATTCAAAATAAAAGGGAAGTCATTTCAGAAGGAGTGCTTCAGAAGGGCTTTTGTTTGTTTCAAGGCTTGCTGGCAAGGGTTTCTAGATGGTTGCAGGCCCTATTTGGCCGTAGATGCTACACATTTGACTGGAAGATGGAGAGGACAGCTAGTAGCAGCTTCTGCAGTTGATGGACACAACTGGCTATTCCCAGTTGCATTTGGTGTGGTGGAGGCAGAGTCTGAGGAAAGTTGGGTCTGGTTTCTGCAGCAGTTGCGCAACATTATAGGCACACCCACAGGTTTAGCTATACACACAGATGCTTGCAAGGGTTTAGAGAGTGCAGTGGAAATTGTATTCCCTGGAGTGGAGCATAGGGAATGTATGCGACACCTAGCGCATAATTTCAAAAAGAAGTTCAAAGGTAAAGTTTATGATGAGAACTTATGGCCAGCATCATACACATGCATCAAAAGGAAGCATGAACACCATTTGAGAGTGTTGTATGCTCAAAATCCTCTTGTGAAGGAGTACATGGATGCACATCATGGCAAGGTGTGGTCAAGAAGCAAATTCAACGAAATCTGCAAAGTAGATTATGTGACCAGTAACCTTGCAGAATGCTTCAATTCAAAGTTCAAGTCAGTGAAAGGGCTCTTGTTGTGGCAAGCATTTGACAAGATGAGGCAAATGATCATGATAAAGATGGCTCTTCGCAAAAGAATTGCAGAAACACAATATGTTGGTCATCAAATGCTCCCATCACTGATTAAGGCATTGCACATGAAGGCAAGAGGAATGAAGATGAAATGTATTCGATCTGGTACATATGAGGGAGAGGTTACCTATACTGACACTAAAAATAGGGTATGGAGGTATCCTGTGAACCTAAGTACTAGAGAATGTACTTGTAGGCAATGGCAGATCCGTGGGAAGCCATGCATACATGCCCTACATCTGATGACCGTTATCGGGGGTGCAGATGGTGAAGTTGATCAATATTGCTCTGAGTATTTCTCTGTTGCCAAATTTATGGCTGCTTATGCTGACAATGTGCCTGCACTATTGGGGAAAGATCAATGGAACATAGTAGATCCAGGGTTCAAACTCCACGCTCCTGTCATTAGTAGACCACCAGGAAGACCAAGGAACCAGATGATTAGAGCAGGTGAGGAGGGTCGTCTACCAAAGAAGCGTGCTTGCAAAAAATGTGGAGTTCTGGGGCATATTGCTAGGCTTTGTACCAATGCAGTGGATGCATCATTTGGAGAGGAGGAAAGATGGACAGCAGCCAATGCTGAGGAGAATGCAGCAGCAATGGAGACTGAAGATGCAGTGGAGAATGCAACAGCAAATGAAGCAGTGGAGAATGCAGCAGCAAATGAAGCATCTTGGTATGTGTTTGCACCCTTTGTAGAATGCAGCTACCCTTTTGTTTGCATTTGTTCTCTTTTTTGCCTATGGCTTATAATTTTATTTAGGGCCCTTTTATTTACCAGGTCTAGGGAGAAAAGGCCAAGAGATGAAGAAGCAGAAGATTTTGAAACCATGGCCTTTGATGGTTTTGAATCTATAAGAGAGGAAGAGGAGGGCGTAATTATTCCAATTGTCCCTTTAAAGATTACTGAACCCATAGATGACCGTCAAATGGTCGTCAAGTGCTCGGCAAGTGCAACTACTCCATCAGCACCTCCACGAGGAAAACCCCGAGTAAATCCCAAGATCAAAAGGAACAAGAGTCTGAAAGAAAAGAGCATCGGCCCGTTGTACTGCATCTTGCTTGCTTCGCTGAGTGGAACCGCTTTGGCTTTTGGGGGAAGAAGAGAAGAAGTTGGAGGCGCAGATGGATCTGTAGAAGAAGAGGCAATGGAGGGCAGTTTAAATAGCCGGGGGAGATGAAGTGGGTACACGCGCAAACGACCGGCGTAGATCGTGACTCGGTGCGTGCGTGAACCGATGCGATCATCAATGTGTAAACGAGAATCGATGCGAGCGTGCTTTGCGTGCTCTGCGTTGGCGGCTGTCTGCCTCCCCCTTCTGCGTGCTCTGCGTTGGCGGCTGCCTGCCTCCCCCTTGTGCGTGCTCTGCGCTGGCGGTTGCCTGCCTCCCGTTCACGAGCGTGCGTGCAGCCTGCGGCGTGAACCAATGCCTCGACATATGGACGCGACCATGCGTGCAGCCTGCCCCTTCTGCCACCGGCACGTATGCCTGCGAGTCTGCGACGCTTGAAACGACGATGCGGAGCGATTTAATCCACCGGCAACCGTGCGGCAAGGATCGATGCGTGCGTGTCGGCGTGCATGCATGCGATTAGGTCTAGGTCACTAGATGCGTGCGTGGTGGTGTTCGCATGCATAGCAGGCTACATCGATGCCAAAGCCGGGCATGCATAGCAGGCTGCATCCATCGGGCCCGTCCTATGAACACAAACACGGCCCAACCAGCGAAGCCACAGCCACAGTCAACAAAAAAAAACAGAGTCCAACGAGCCCCTAAAAAAACAGAGTCCAACGTGGCCCCACAAGTCAGTTAACGGCTAAGACGGCAAACGTCTGTTATGAACATTTGTGAGAGTTTTAGCTAAGGGAATGGGGAAAAGTGAGCACAAGTTTGAAGCGTGGGGAAAAGTGAGCACAACTAAGGAACCAGGGGCACAGATGGAATAATCCCAAATAAAAACTCGGGCGACTGTCATGTAGCTATTGTGTTACAAAATAGAGTTATAGATTACAAGAAGAGGTTAAACGAGGCCGCGACAAAAGTGTGCAAACATAACCCACCACCCCCACATTACCACCAATAGATTACTCTAGCGAAGCTACCTCTAAGGCTCTAACCTCCCTTCGCTGGTTACGCTGCGGCTGTTCGTGTCGTGCCATCCCTGTCTTCAGTCGTGGCATTCCCATTTCTACATCGGCGTTGCTCTCGTCTTCGTATTTGGGAAATTGAGTGATGTCTTTGCCATTTTCATTTGTGAGCAACTTGCCCATAGCAAAACACGTTTTAGTTTTCTTGCAAACTCATTATAACTGAAATATATTAAGGCGAGCTATATTAGCATTGAGAAAACCTTTACCACCTCCTTCATTTAGTAACATGGGTTTGATGTTTGCGTTGATTCGGATTTGGGTACTACTCCTATGTTTGCAAATCTGGCCCATTTTTCTCCCCATTTTTCCGTACCAGTTGAAGTGTCTGACGGATTAAGCGTCAGCCTGAGAAGGAGAGGAATTCAGGTACATGGACAGCAGTCTTCAGAATTTTGGTCTGCTTCTACTCTTCCAGCCGAAAGCTTCTCGGCCATGGCAGCGGCCGCCTCTCCATCTCTCAGTCTCCCTCCACCAGCGCAGCGCGCCACCCCAAAGCCGCGCCGCCGCACGCCGCCGCGAGACGTGGTCTCGTGGACGGCCGCCATCGCGCGCCCGGCGCGGGAGGGCGACCTGCCGGCGACGGCCGCGGCGCTCTCCGCCATGCTCTCCTCCCCCGCCGCGCCTGCGCCCAACGACGTCACCCTCCTCACCGTCATCTCCGCCTGCGCCGGCGCCCCCTCCTCCCCGCTCGCCCGGCCCCTCGCGCTATCGCTCCACGCCCTCGCCGTCAAGCTGTTCCCCTGCCACCTCCTCCTCTGCACCTGCCTTGCGCGGTTCTACCTCGCGTCCCGCCTCCCCCACCACGCCCTGCAGCTGTTCGGCTCTATGCCCGTAAGGTCCGTGGTCACGTACAACATCATGATCACCGGCCTCATGCGCAATGGCCTCGTCGCCGCCGCGCGCGAGGTGTTTGACGGAATGCCGGAACCGGACAAGGTCTCCTGGACGGCGCTCATCGACGGGTGCGTCAAGAACGGGCGCCACGACGAGGCGATCGACTGCTTCCACGCCATGCTGCTGGACGGCGTCGAGCCAGACTACGTCACGCTGGTAGCTGCTATCTCCGCGTGTGCCGAGGTCGGCGCGCTCAGTCTCGGTATGTGGGTGCACCGGTTCGTGACCAGGGAGAGGCTGGAGGGCAACATCCGCATCGCCAACTCGTTGATCGACATGTATGCTCGGTGCGGTCAGGTGGAGTTTGCACGGCAGGTTTTTGACAGCATGAGGAAGCGGACGGTGGTCTCGTGGAACTCAATGATCGTTGGGTTGGCAGCCAACGGACGGTGCACGGACGCCATCGAGCATTTCGAGGCAATGAGGAGGAAGGGGTTCAAGCCAGACGCTGTGACGTTCACGGGCGTCCTCACGGCCTGCAGCCATGCTGGTCTCACCGACGAGGGGCTGAGGTACTATGACGCCATGAGGGAAGAGCACGGCATCCGACCAAGGATGGAGCACTACGGGTGCGTGGTCGACCTGCTCGGCCGGGCCGGGCGCCTGGATGAGGCCATGAGCGTGGTGGCGACCATGCCGATGCGGCCGAACGAGGTGGTGCTTGGAGCCCTGCTCGCGGGTTGCCGGATTCATGGGGACGTGGACATGGCCGAGCAACTGATGCAGTACCTCCTCGAGCAGGACCCTGGCGGCGACTCGAACTACGTGCTGCTGTCGAACATCTACGCCGCCGTCGGGAAATGGGATGGGGCCGGCAAGGTCAGGGGCCTGATGAAAGCCCGGGGGGTGAAGAAGAGGCCAGGCCGCAGTGCCGTGGAGATCGACGGCGACGTGCATGAGTTTGTCTGCGGTGATCGGTCTCATCCGCAGGCTGGGGAGGTGTTGGACATGCTTGACCTGCTCAGCCATGAGATGGCAGAGCGTGAGGCCGTGAGTGAGCATTGAAGACTGGAGCTTTCAGTAGTCACCATGTTCTGCGTTTCGAGCGTTTGTACAGACTACTGCTTTGCTTGCCCATCCACGAGAACATAAGACGAAAAGAGCCAACGGTTGATTAGAAATCTGTTGTACTCCGTATTTGCAGTTTTACGGTCATTGTGACTCCCATTACATGTACAGTGTGGGGAGAGGCATCCAACATGCGCAGCAAGCCAGTAACACAGGTGATGAATTGACCTTTTTATGTCAGACAGATGAGAAGTATCAGTGTTAAATTTTTAGAAGCAAATTTACAATGCTTGTCATCTGATGCTCATCTCGTGGTATATATGTGATCATCTCAATCAAGCATATACACTGCATTTCTGGAAGGTGAAGAACAACACAAGCTCCTGAACTGATAGCGTTGGTGTTGCTGTGGAAATATTGGACTACTACTTCATTTTTCTTCGATTATATCACCCGTAATGCCTCACCTACTTGCTCCCATATCCCTGTCAAAAACAATAACAGTAATTACTTCCATATATTGCAGTTGGAAGATCATTTATTCACTTGTGCTCACCTACTCCTCTTTCAAAGGCCTTAACGTATATTCGCACGCCTTAATGTTGCAGTGGTCTCTTCACAAAAGGGTGCTCCAACGGCTGAGCAGCAGATGGCCGGTCCTTTTGGTTTGCTTGAACACACTTTGCTATGAAATCCCGGGCATCTTCTGATAACGTATTGGGGATTTTTGGTGGTATTCCCCTACCAATTTTGAGCAAAGCATGTGTCTACATAGCAGGAGAGAAGATTGCATCACAAACAATAACAATGCACACCTCTGATATTAAGAAAACCACAAGATCCAAATACAGGGAATGGGTCGGCTACTTTTTTTTTGCGGGGAAATGGGTCTGCTACTTGTATCTATGCATTTCTAATTTCCCTAATAAATACATCAAAATAGACAACAACAATAGAATGGCAGATTTTTTGGGGTGCCCACTATACATTATGATACTTGCGCATACAAATGTCATGGAATTCATAGTCCCCTCCCCCTAGGAAGATAGCCCTTGATCTTTCAATTTTTAAAATTTAGCTTAGTATGCAGCTCCAGTATACTGCGCATTTAAATTACATGTCTTGCAGTATTTAAAACTTAGATGCTGTTTCAGAAAACTAAGGTGACAGAATATGCACCCATTCCATATCAGGGTATGGAACTTTGGCGGTCAGCATCTCCAAAACGTGCAGCCAAGACTCCATATAATCTGCTGGAGGTCCATGTGGCTTAGCCTTAGCAACCTGAAAGAGAGCATACCATCACAAAATATACACAATTGGTACAATAACAAAATATTGCTTGCAATTTGCTAGATCAAACTTGCTTCCCGAAAAGTACAACCGTGCTTCCCCAAAAGGTTATGCTAGAAGCAGAACTGTGCTTCCCGAAAATGAAAAGTATAGTTGTGCTTTCCGTAAAAAAAGTTATGCTTCCCAAAAAGAAAAAGGAAAAGACAATTTGTGCTTCCACGAGAAGTGTCGGTGTCAAAACCGGCGGATCTCGGGTAGGGGGTCCCGAACTGTGCGTCTAGGCCGGATGGTAACAGGAGACAAGGGACACGAAGTTTACCCAGGTTCGGGCCCTCTCGATGGAGGTAAAACCCTACTCCTGCTTGATTAATATTGATGATATGGGTAGTACAAGAGTAGATCTACCACGAGATCAAAGAGGCTAAACCCTAGAAGCTAGCCTATGGTATGATTGTTGTATATTGTATATTGTATCTCCTCTATCGACTAGCCTGGCCTCGGTTTATATAATGCACCAGAGGCCTAGGATAACAAGAGTCCTAGCCAAATACGCCGGTGGGGAGGAGTCCTTGTCTTGGTCGCCAAGTCTTGTGGAATCTTCCTTGTATACGGCAGCTGTCCGAACTGGCCCATGAGTATACGGCCATGGGGGTCCTCGGCCCAATCTAACAGATCGGGAGATGACGTGGTGAGTACCCCCTAGTCCAGGACACCGTCAGTAGCCCCCTGAACAGGTCTTCAAGTTAGGGACGCTCCTCGATTCTTCCGAACCGTTCTTCATCTTCAGTCGTCGGTCTTGAAAACTGGTTCAACAAATCTTCTCATCTTCGATCTTGAGGATCGCCGAAATGCATTCGACGAGTTTACACGTCGGGTATCCGAGGAGCCCCTTTAATTTTCCGGCCTTTATCAATGCCTTGTTATTTTTATGCCACACCTCGGGTTTGCAGTTGTTACCGGGAGGCAGTGTCCTCTTGCGTCCGAGCTCTAACGCCGGACTGCATTCGAGGTATCTTTTGCGGCCGAGCACCAATGCCGAACCACTTCCGAGCTCCAACGCCGGAATGTATCCGAGCTCCAACGCCGGACTATGTCCAAGCTCCAACGCCGGACTGTATCCGAGGTGTCGTAAATCACCTTGGTTCAAAGAAGTTTGAAGGAGTTTAGCTTAATGCCTAAAAGTCCCTCTATGGAGTCAGCCACTAGCGCCCGAGCTTTATGCCGGACTGCTTCCGAGGTGGTGCACCACCCCGAATGTGGGCCGATTTTTGTCAATATTTTGATTGGTGCAATTTATTCTCTGCCGAGATATATAGCCAGTAGCCCTCAAGGTGGGTATCGGTCTAAAACCCGAGATGCACATGAAGGATGACATAAGACCGCTGATCCCAGTAGCCGCTGAGACTCAGGTTGATTTGCAAAATTGGCCCGAGGATCAAGTCCTAGCTCGGCAGAATACTTCGGGACACTAAAAGCGGCGTGCTTAGTCCTCGAGACTCAGGTTGGGTGCGGCCGACCAACTTGAGGATCAAAATCTCCTCGGCAACTGTATTGCACTTAAATTTTTTTGCATTGAACAGGCAATGCAGTAGCCCCCGAGACACTGGTCGGGTGGCAACACCAGATCAGGGGATCGATGTGCCCCTTTAATATTTGTAAATAATAAGCCCGAAGCCCAGTGGCCCCCGAGCCTTAATGCGGGCACGGGTGGCCGAATTAAGGATCGATATCCATAGTAAAATCACAAATTATGTGTAATGACTCTATGTATCCAAGTACTTGACGTCATTTAATGCTCGGATCCGCATTATATAAAACTTTGTTGACCGACCATCGGCTTCCACCTCCTCGGCCAGTAGCCGAGGAGTGTTTGCCTTACTTTATAAAGCCTTTATGAGGGCAAAGATTTACGACAAACAAGGCAATTTGGCCATACGGTTTTATAAACAAAGATACGCGGAGAGATATGTTATATTACTGTTTAACAGAAGAAATGTCTTCCAAAGAAAATAGTCCCGCTATCGGTTCCTTTCTTTGGGTTGTCATGCTAAGCATGATCGGAAAACCTCAACTCCAATGTAAGAGCAAAATATGGAGGATTTAGTTTGGGAGGCTAGTTAATAGCCCCCGGTAGTGTTCGGCGACAGTCGAGGTCAAGCCGTAAACACTTCAGCCAATGTTATGAATGGCTTGTTATTTAACATAGTCATCGGATGGCTGACCAGTTTACTCTTATTGTGACAGTCAGTTTTCGGCTTTCTCCACTGAGGTGCTTAACCATGTGAGCTGGAAGCACAATCGCAGTGGTTCTCTCTTTGCACGCCTAGCCGAACAAAACGGAACGTATGAGGCAAGTGCAGGAGCCGGGCAACCCAACTATTGACCGAAGACACAATTCGAAACCGATGCATATATAGCAATATCTGAGAATGTTTTTGCCGAATCCCTAAAAGGTGTCCGGCGTTGCACTACGAGACTAATGCTGGAAAAGCACAAATAGTTTAAAAGTGCCAAAAAGCTTGGAAAACCAAGAAACGTCAGTAAAAACATGACGTCCGAACAATATCAAGTGTTCGGTGTCAATCCGAAAATTGGTCTTAGAAAAAAGAAGTGCTTCTGCCGTGCTTTAACATGATACATCCTATCTCAAGACTTCGAGCGGGTCAGCCTACGGCTTCAACCTCCTATCCCGAGGGCGGAGTACTTCTCATCAGGCCAGTTTAGCAAACTGAACTCTAGCGGCTTTGAGAGAGAAATTAGGCTCCTCGGCTAGTGACTGCACACTCGTGTCGAAAAAAGGAGTGATAAATAATAATAATAATAAAACTTTGCAACGACTAAGAAGAAGAACCCTTATTATAAAACGGCTCAAATAAACTTAAGAGCCCCCAAGTGACTTGAGTAAAACAATGATTCCATGTACCAAAGTACTTATATCATATCTATGTTCAACCGAACTTTAAATGCGTCTTAACCGACCGTCGGCTTCTCCCTCTTCGGTCAAGGACCGAAAAGTGTTATGTACTCCATCTGTTGAGAATATCGACGGTGTTTCCAATAACCAGGCAATCAGGTCATAAGGCTGTGACAGACAAAGCGCGCTCAGGGAACTTATGCTATATTACTGCAAAGTGTAAGAAGCATCTTCGAAGAAAATAATACCCCCACCGATACCTTTCTTCGGTGCTCATTGTTATTACGAGACTTGTGCAATAGATTTTTTGTACTCATGAGTTCCGTTGTGTGCCGACCATCATTGAAAACTATAAGAGCGCTAGCTTTCGGATTCACCCAGTCTGAGGTCCGGCTCGGGCGACCCGATCGTGACAATCGCAGAGGTGCTCCCTTTACTCCCTAGCCGAACAATCGGGAACGTAGGGGTAAACACAGGAGCGAGGCAACCCAGCTTGCAAATCGCTTAAGTCAATATGGTGCATATTATGGCATAATACACGAACAAGGAATGAAACCGTACAAGTATAATCATATGCAACAGGAAAAGCTTCATAAAGGAAGCCCCAAAGTAAATGGAGTATTTGAATTTATGCGTCACAAACAAAGTTTGGACAAGAAAATTTTTTACAAGCAACTTTTTTCCAAAAAGGTATAATTCTTGGTCGAACCGAACACAAGTTAGAAATTAAAGCTTTGAGCATGAAAGCGACTTAGCTGGTTAATGTGTTCGCAGTCCGAGCTTGATGCGGGACAAGGTTCTATCCCCCAAGCCGGTCCCGAGGTGGCGGAGCGGAGAGCTCGACACGCCGAAGTGGTGACATAGCACGGTCGATGCAGACCGACAGAGTGACGCCGAAGTCCCCGGGTCATTTTCCTGTGCACAAAAATAGTGCAAACGGGAGATAATAGTAATAATGATAATTAAAAAAATCGTTGCATAATGAACAATTTATGCAAAGTGAGTAATAAAAGAAATATGGCCTGGCGCCGAAGTCAATGTCGATGCAGGGCGTCGGCGTGATGCGGTAAAGGCGTGGCAAAGCCTGAATTCGCAGGTCGGTCCGAGCTCCGGATGCGGCATTCGCCGGACTATGTACGGAAACTGAGCGAACCACCATGCGACTGTCATTTATGCGGCCACCATTTGATAGACCTGTGTACATATGATGGACAAACCAGCATAATAATTCCTTGGGAAAAATGAACCCAAACAAGCAAAAAATATTAGGGATTGATAGCACCTGGTTTATTTGTTGTAGCAATCCGAAGGAAGGTGATTCCCAAAATTGGGACTCGCTCCGCACACCCATTGCCTGATGGGCGATGAAACGACGGCATGACAATGCTGGTAAAGGTTGGCTCGCCGAGGCAAAGCCCTCGGCCCAGCTAACGTGACAGAGCTGGTCGGCTAGTGACGCCGAAGTGTCCGAAGTAGGTTGATGAAGAGATGGCGAAGCCCCCGGTCCAGCCGAGATGTCGAAGCCCCGATGTCAGCCGATGAGTCGAAGTAGGTCGGCGTGATGGACACCAGCTTGAAGAAGCGATAGTGCGGCCTTGTCGATGCAAGTCGTGACGTGGTCGATGCCGGCTTGATGAAGCAGCCGTGCGGCGATGCCGGTATGCCCGCTCCGTGTAATCCGTGGAGCGGCGATGTTGGTGATGATTTATCCTTCGCGATGCCGGACTCTTGTTCGGCTTGCCGAGATGATGATCCGAAGAAGTTGAGCTCGGCTCAACAAAGTGACGCCGTGTCTTAGCGCAGGTCGGCCGCCGTGGAGTAATATTGCCGGACTGGTTTGACACCAGCATGATGTTGAAGATCATGTTCAAAAGATCTTAAAGTTAGTGGGATGTGTTCGGGAACAAAACACAATACCCCTTACAAAATTTCCTTCAAAAGGGATGTCCGAAATCCCGTTCATAGAAAAGATGAACTCGGGTCGGATTCGTTTTCGCGCAGAAAACAGATCCGAAAAGTGATGCATTAATCGAAAGGTTCCCGGAGTTTGGACGGTCGGATCGAGCTGAAATTTTGAGAGGTGGTAGATACAGGAATTCCACAGCCGATCAACGGTTGGATCTTCCAAAGGACGTCCGAGCTAGAAGCTGGACACCACGCCCTAAACACATCCAAATTCCTGTCCAGATTTGACAGGGCTCCGGTATATCGTGGATTACCAGAGATTCCTCCATTGGAACTCGACGAAATTTTCCAGGGTTGTTGTAGACTCAATTCCGCACAATTCCACCAAAGCGATCGTCAAAGCGATACCCGAGGAGGTGGTGGCAGCAGATACGAGTTCGCTGTCCAGAAAAACAGCACAGTCGCTTGAGGGCAATGTTGACGTTGAGCCCCCGAGCTCCATGGATGATTCCTCCGTGATCTTGCTAGAGATCGGAGTTGATGTTTGATGAAGGCCCTCGTCCGAACATGGTGATCCGAACACGGGGCGCAATTCTTGGTCGAACCAAGGTGACCAGTCGAGATGGTGAAGAAGATGCCGAAGTCGCAGTTGATCTGCAGGCGAGCCATCGATCCTTTTGTCGATCACACAGCGGAACTCTCAATGAAAGCACCAATGTCGGTGTCAAAACCGGCGGATCTCGGGTAGGGGGTCCCGAACTGTGCGTCTAGGCCGGATGGTAACAGGAGACAAGGGACACGAAGTTTACCCAGGTTCGGGCCCTCTCGATGGAGGTAAAACCCTACTCCTGCTTGATTAATATTGATGATATGGGTAGTACAAGAGTAGATCTACCACGAGATCAAGGAGGCTAAACCCTAGAAGCTAGCCTATGGTATGATTGTTGTATATTGTATATTGTATCTCCTCTATCGACTAGCCTGTCCTCGGTTTATATAATGCACCAGAGGCCTAGGATAACAAGAGTCCTAGCCGAATACGGCGGTGGGGAAGAGTCCTTGTCTTGATTGCCAAGTCTTGTGGAATCTTCCTTGTATGCGGCAGCTGTCCGAACTGGCCCATGAGTATACGGCCATGAGGGTCCTCGGTCCAATCTAATAGATCGGAAGATGACGTGGTGAGTACCCCCTAGTCCAGGACACCGTCAAGAAGCAACTCCCAAATAGGGAAAAACAAAACTTATACTTCTGCGAGAGGCACAACTGTGCTTTCCGAAAGAGAAAAGCATAGCTATGCTTCCAAAAAAAACACAAGTGTGTTTCGGGTTCCGCATTTTTCCAGTTTTTGATTTTTTCCCTGGTTTTCATTTTTTGGCTCTCGGTTTTCATTTGTTTCGATTCCTGTTTTTTATTTTTGTCATAAGAAAATCGTCAAAACCTATTATTTTTGAAGATCTCGACGCGAGAAATTGAACAATGAAAATGGTTCATAATTTGCGCGCTCGGTTCAAGAGATAAATTATTTTAAAATAATCTACGAAAAAAACTTCCATGCTACAACAAGTGGCGCGCATAATTCATTGCCACTGGTCACCATGAGAGAAGGTGAAAATGACCTTTGCAAAAGGCACCTCCCCACCAGAGTTCAAGTCCTAGACTTGAACTTTGGTGCTCGTATTTTTGTAAATTTATTTCAGGTCGTCCAGCGATGTGCGTTTAGTGGGAGGAGACGTTCCCGTCGACTACGGAGGCATCTGTGACGACTTCTCAATCTCAAGATGATGTGTCGGCTCAGTCTCTCAAGGTGCTTATAGGGGTAGGGTGTGCGTGTTTACGTTCATAGGGTTGAGTGTATATGAGCGACTTCAATTGTACTGTGTTAAAGAAAGATCTTACATGATGATAAGAGAGTTGTCTTGTTTGCGTCATTTCGACATATTTTCCATTGAAATGAGGCCCTGGAAGTGGAAATACATGCGGTTATAGAGGGAGTAAGTCTTACTATCCAATCGTTCAAATCTTCCTGTTCATCTTCAATCGGATTGTGCGGTTGCTCTTGCCACACTTGCTAATGGGTCTATGGACAAGTCAGCATATGATCACCTCTTGACGGAGATTAAAGGTTTAATGGATAATAGGGTTTTTGTTCCGGTAAAAGTTTCCCGTGACCAGAATAGGGTTGCAAATAGCTTAGCAAACTATGGTAGATCTAGGGATAGCACTGTGTGTTGGCTTAACCAATCCTCCCGTTTATTTCTGAACTCGTTGCTAAGGATTGTAACTCTATGATCTTGGAATAAAATACCCTATTTCCCTCGCAAAAGGAAAAAACGGCACCTGATTTTGGGCTACCCTAGCTCTGTCAATTGACAAGAATTTCACCCGCAAAAAAAAAAAAAAAAAGACAAGAAATAGCCTGGCGGTGTACACGACCCTTGCCGGTTCACGTCAGCCCCGCGACGAGCAAGAGCAACCGCACAGTCCGATTGAAGCTGACGAGGTTCAACTGCGCCAGCAGTGCACAAAGGAAGGAAGCAAGCAACTGAAGACAGGAACCGTGTAGGAGCCGGAGATCCGGCGTCGGGCGCGCTCGTCTAGGATCCGGAGCCGTTTCGGCTTCCAAAACGAGCAGCCTAGGCCTTTTTGTAGTCTATAAATAGTCGTGCATCGGGGGCTAGCAAGGCTTCCAAACTCCCGCCCTCCCAGAACACAATCCATACGTACGCGATCGACACGGCTGTTTCGTTTGCTTCCATCTCAAAGTTTTGGAGGGCGATGGCGACGGCAAGGCTCACGGAGCACCTCAAGGGGGGCGGCGCGATGGGGCATTGGCCTTTATATACGCTGGGAGGAACCTGTCTTGATGATTCTTTCCTGCGTGCTGATTAAGTTGCTGTGGGTCCTTCTAGGCAGACTATTCGAAGATCAAGGCCTCTCCATCTTCTACGTATTGGCCTATGTTTGCCTCTACCGCTTACAATCTATGTACAACCGGAGTTTACGTGTTCTCCTTATGAATTGGAGAAGGGTGATTTTTGCTAAGCTGTAGATGTCCTCCACTGTTCTGTAACTCTGTAACTGCATTTTCTCCACTCTGATTAGTGAAGTACGGCCCTAGGGCCATATTTTCGTCAAAACAGAAGGGTGAGTCTAGCCCTTGCTCCGGCCTTTTCATCATGTGAAAAAGGATGATGTACTTAGTTTTCGGTTAGACTTCTTTCATGGTGATGGTTGATGAGGATACATACCTAAGGTAGGGTAACTTATCATACCTGAGGTATCGAATCAAGGACATGACTCCTACAATGAAAGACATTCTAAGAAATATCAACATTTCAGTCGACTTGGTCAGCCCAGTCGACGGACACGAGCGTACTCGACCAGAAGCACAAGCAGTCGACCATGAAGACAGCCACTCGACTATAAGAAGACCTAAGGGCACTGCCTACAAACGGTCATCTCATAAGTAGTTTTTATGGCCTTCATGGTCCTTTATTACAGGCGTTACCAGTAACCCCCTCTCTTTATGTACATTAAACTCCTTATAACGTGGGCTGGCTGGGGTCCTGGCGAACTCTATATAAGCCACCCCCTCCACTAGGACAAGGGTTCGCAACTTTGTAACACACACACACATAATCCAGTCGACTGCCTCCGGGCTCCGAGACGTAGGGCTGTTACTTCCTCAGAGAAGGGCCCGAACTCGTAAAACTCCTTGCGCATACAACTACTCCATAGCTAGGATCTTGCCTCTCCATACTTACCCCCCATTCTTACTGTCAGACTTAGAACCACGACAGTTGGCGCCCACCGTGGGGCAGGTGTTCTAGCGATTTGTTGGAGGAGTTGGGATTCTTTCACCCCACATCATGTTTTCGAGCGGAGTCATGGTCGAGAGCCGCGAGATCCGTCTCGGCCTCTCTCCTTCATCGTTGACAACTCTGCTTGGCTGCAGGAGGCTCCACTCGACGTGGACGCGCTTCCCGCCCGCGGAGCCACGCATTTTCGCGCATGCGTCCGCGGCGTCCTCCTGCGGCAACCGTCGACCCAGTACGGGTCGGCATTCGTTTCGCCATCGTCGTCATCAGTTTCCCACCGGCGCAAGAGCACCGGTCGGTCGAGACTCCAGCGGTGGGTGAAGCACGCACTGGCCCGCCAGTCGGCCATCCCCCAAGTCGCGGCAATCGAGCCCGACGAGTCACTCTACGGCCTGTTCGACCTGTCGACTGGCTCCGTAGAGACTGCGTCCGAGTGCGACAACAGCGATCCAGCGGCGGAAGTACTAATGGTCGACGGACCACGTAGTCCCCCCGGATTCCCCCACACCGAAGAGGTTGCCGCAGGGGGGATTCCGGTGCGGGGCCACGAAGAGTACAGGCCCGAGCCCCTTACCTCGGTGCAGAGGGAGGAACTCCGTCGCCGGAACATGGACGCCCTTCACACTCCTATCGTTGGAGAAACCCCTGAGGCACGAGCCCTGGAGGAGGTGCGCTTGGCCAACTTGGCTGAACGTACTCGACTGGAGAATCTTCAGAGAGCGCTCGACGAGCGCGCACGACCGCCCGTTCCCGAGTCCAGTCGTCGTCGCCTCTTCTAGCCGCCGACCCAGGTATACCGTACCCCGATTCAGAATTTGGCAGCTGCGGCTCGCATAGCGGAGTCGATCCAGCCTTCACAGTCAGAGGCAGGGAGAGGTCTGTTGCAGATCAGAGATTTGCTCCGTGCAGCGGGTGACCAGAATTCAGCCGTATCTCAGTCGCGCAACAGGATTCACAGTCGATCCGTCACTGCGAATTCCGTTCAGTCGGCTTATAGTCCAAGGTCGCCCCCGAGGCGTGAAGGACACAGAGGCCGGCACGAGGATCAATACCAAGGGCACGAGCGATATGAGCACCGATTCGATCGCAACGATCAACGTCGAGTGCCTTCTCCTGCCCCAAGAGCGGGGTCGTACGTTCTTCGACGGCAAGAGGACAGACGCCAGTTCAGTACTGGGCGAAGGGTCCCAGTCGACCCAGGGAACCAGGCTTTGATGCGAGATCCATCATCGTTCAAGGTCTGGTCGACCGAAATAGAGCTCACCGAGAAGACCGTGACAGAGGCCCGCCGTCCAGCAACAGAGTTCACGTCTCAGGTCCCGAGTGTTTCAGCAGAGCAATCAGAGCTGCAGTGATTCCTCCCAACTTCAGGTTGGCGACTGGAGTCAGCAAGTTCACCGGAGAGTCCAAGCCGGACACATGGCTCGAGGATTACCGAGTGGCTGTTCAGATCGGAGGCGGCAATGACGAGGTGGCCATGAAGCATTTGCCCCTCATGTTGGAAGGATCAGCCAGAGCGTGGTTGAATCAGTTGGCTCCCAGCAGTATTTATACTTGGGAAGATCTAGCCCAGGTGTTTGTCAGGACATTCGAAGGGACTTGCAAGCGACCGGCAGGGTTGACAGAATTGCAGTCATGTGTTCAGAAGTCGAGTGAAACCCTGAGGGATTATATCCAAAGGTGGATCACTCTGAATCACACGGTCGAGAATGTGTCCGACCATCAGGCAGTTTGCGCCTTCAAGGAAGGCGTCAGAAACAGGGAGTTAACTTTGAAGTTCGGTCGAACCGGGGATATGACCCTGAGTCGAATGATGGAAATCGCCACCAAGTACGCGAACGGAGAAGAGGAAGATAGACTCCGGAGTGGCAAGTATAAGGCAGCCGCTAATGAGGCCGGCGGAGGACACTCCAGTCGGAAGCAGAAGCGCAAGGCCGAGCCAGTCACCCCCGGGGAAGCCTTAGCTGTGACCCCAGGGAAGTTTAAGGGGAAACCGAAGGGTCCTTGGAACCCCAAGAAAGTGAAAGACCAGGACGGGAACGATGTGATGGACTTACCATGCCACATTCACACGAAGAAAGATGAAGAGGGAAATCTCATTTACCCTAAGCATACCATTCGACAATGTCGACTCCTGATGCAACAGTTCCAAGGGAAGCAGGCCAAGGACAAAGAGAAAGAGTCAGACAAAGTTGAAGACAGGGAAGACAGCGGTGAAGAATACCCCCAAGTCAATTCCACTCTGATGATTTTCGCTGATGTCGAAAGTAAGAGTCGACTGAAGGTCATCAATCGCGAAGTAAACATGGTCGCTCCGGTGACACCCCATTACCTGAAGTGGTCCCAGACCGCCATCACCTTCGACCAGTCCGATCATCCGACTCATATTGCCACCCCAGGGAGGCAAGCGTTGGTGGTCGACCCAATTATTGAAGGCACTCGACTGACCAAGGTTCTGATGGACGGCGGCAGTGGACTAAACTTGTTGTATGCAGAGACGTTGAAGGGGATGGGCATTCCGATGTCCCGACTCGGCCCCAGCAACATGAGCTTCCACGTAGTCATTCCTGGGAAGAAAGCTGAGTCACTCGGTCAAATCACTCTCGACGTCGTCTTCGGTGACTCGAAGAATTTCCGGAAAGAAAAGTTAACCTTTGAGGTCGTGGATTTTCAGAGTGCGTACCACGCCATTCTTGGGAGGCCAGCCTATGCTCGTTTCATGGCTCGACCATGCTACGTATACCTCAAGCTGAAGATGCCTGGCCCCAAAGGTGTAATCACCATCGTTGGCAATCGGAAGAAGGCAGAGGAGTGCTTCCAGAAAGGCGCCAAAATTGCTGATGCTCAGATGGCCAAGATAGAGATACAAGAGTACCAGAAGACTGCGGATCCGAGTGAGTTGTTACGAGCCAAGAAGCCCGCCACGGAGTCAGCATTTCAGTCGACTGGTGAGACCAAGCAAGTCCACATCCACCCGACCGATCCAAATGCGGCTCCAACCAACATCTCCACTACACTTGACTCCAAATAGGAAGAAGCGCTCGTCCAGTTCCTCCGTGAGAACTGGGACATCTTTGCATGGAAGCCTGCTGACATGCCAGGTGTGCCCAGGGGACTGGCCGAGCACCGCCTTCGAGTCGACCCAAAGGTCAAACCAGTCAAGGAGCATCTCCGACGGTCCGCCGTTCAGAAGAGAAAGGCCATTGGCGAAGAAGTGGCCCGACTCCTAGCAGCAGAATTCATTCGCGAGATCTACCACTCCGAGTGGCTCGCCAATGTTGTGATGGTCCCTAAGAAGGACAAATCGTTGTGCATGTGCATCGATTTTAAGCATATCAATCGGGCCTGCCCGAAAGATCATTTTCCTCTTCCTCGCATCGACCAAATAGTCGACTCGACTGCAGGATGCGAGAGGTTATCTTTTTTAGATGCTTACTCTGGATACCATCAGATCCGTCTGTATGGACCCGACGAAATAAAAACAGCCTTCATCACCCCATTTGGGTGTTTCTGCTATGTTACCATGCCTTTCGGTCTCAAGAACGCCGGAGCTACATTCATGAGAATGATTCAGAAGTGCCTAATCACTCAAATCAGTCGAAATGTAGAAGCATACATGGATGACATAGTGGTCAAGTCACGAAAAGGTTCCGACCTGCTGACTGACCTGGCTGAAACTTTTGCCAATCTCAGGAATTATGATATCAAGCTCAATCCGTCGAAGTGCACATTTGGAGTCCCTGGAGGAAAGTTACTCGGTTTTCTTGTTTCCGAACGAGGAATCGACGCTAACCCCGAAAAAGTTGGCACCATACTCCGGATGAAACGCCCCGTGCGTGTGCACGATGTCCAGAAACTTACTGGATGCTTGGCCGCCCTAAGTCGATTCATCTCCAGGCTCGGTGAAAAGGCGCTGCCTCTTTACCGACTGATGAAGAAGTCAGACACGTTCGAATGGACTCCAGAAGCTGATGCAGCATTTGCAGAGCTAAAAGCTCTGCTCTCCACCCAGCCGGTGCTTGCTGCTCCTGTCAGCAAAGAGCCATTGTTGCTTTACATAGCAGCCACAGGACAAGTCGTTAGTACCGTTCTTACGGTCGAGCGGGAAGAGGAAGGAAAGAACTTCAAAGTTCAACGCCCAGTTTATTATCTCTCTGAAGTTCTGACCCCGTCGAAGCAAAGATATCCCCACTATCAGAAGCTTGTTTACGGGATTTACATGACCACGAAGAAGGTTGCTCATTATTTCTCTGATCACTCTATCACAGTCGTCAGCGACGCTCCATTATCAGAGATTCTTCATAATAGAGATGCAACCGGTCGAGTGGCGAAATGGGCAATTGAACTTCTTCCTCTTGATATCAAGTTCGAGGCAAAGAAAGCTATTAAGTCCCAGGCAATAGCTGATTTCCTCGCCGAGTGGACCGAGCAGGAGCTTTCGACTCAAGTTCACTCGGAGCACTGGACTATGTTTTTCGATGGCTCCAAGATGCTGAACGGATCCGGTGCGGGGGTTGTACTGGTTTCCCCCCGAGGAGATAAGCTCAAGTATGTCCTCCAGATTCACTTTGATTCCTCCAACAATGAGGCAGAGTATGAAGCGCTTCTATACGGATTACGTATGGCCATTTCACTCGGCGTCCGTCGCCTCATGGTCTACGGCGACTCAGATCTGGTTGTTAATCAAGTGATGAAGGAGTGGGACGTCCGAAGCCCATCCATGACGGGATATTGCAGCACAGTGAGGAAGCTGGAGAAACGATTCGAGGGGTTGGAGCTCCATCATATACCCCGACTGAAAAATCAAGCTGCAGATGATCTGGCGAAGATAGGGTCCAAAAGGGAGGCCATCCCTAAAGATGTGTGTTTGGAGCACATTCACACACCATCAGTGCAAGAAGATCCTTTCACAGAAGAGCCTCCACAACCAAAAAGTGCCTCTGACTCGACCGAAGTGGAGGTTCCAGCTGTGGTCGACCTGATTATGGGAGTTATGGTCACCACTCCCGATTGGATAGTGCCGTACATTGCGTATATCATGAGAAAAGAGCTCCC
The DNA here is from genome assembly GCA_032464435.1 of Aegilops umbellulata. Taxonomy (NCBI): domain Eukaryota; kingdom Viridiplantae; phylum Streptophyta; class Magnoliopsida; order Poales; family Poaceae; genus Aegilops; species Aegilops umbellulata. The sequence continues at coordinate 55,987,997 of CP136057.1, forward strand.
AGCAGATGAAGAAGAGGCTCGACAGGTCGTCCGTCGATCCAAAGCCTTTACAGTAATCAAAGGGCAGCTATACAGAGAAAGCGCGACTGGAGTTGGTCAGAAGTGCATCACACCTGAAGAAGGACAGTTAATTCTCGAGGACATCCACTCGGGGACCTGTGGCCATCATGCGTCCTCTCGGACCATCGTGGCCAAAGCATACCGAGCGGGTTTTTACTGGCCAAAGGCGAATGAAATGGCAAAGGATATAGTCGACAAGTGCGAGGGGTGCCAGTTTTATTCCAACATGTCTCACAAGCCCGCCTCCGCCTTGAAGACCATTCCACTCGTCTGGCCTTTCGCTGTCTGGGGTCTAGACATGATCGGACCACTGAGAACTGGTAGGAGTGGCTTCACCCACTTGTTGGTTGCAGTCGACAAGTTCACGAAGTGGATAGAAGCCAAACCCATAAAGGACCTCGACGCAAGCACTGCCATCAGTTTTATCAGGGGATTGATATTCAGATATGGAGTTCCGCACAGCATCATCACGGATAACGGATCAAACTTTGATAATGACAGATTCAAAGCCTTCTGCGCCTCTCAGGGCACTCGAGTCGACTACGCTTCAGTTGCTCATCCTCAGTCGAATGGACAGGCCGAACGCGCGAATGGCCTCATCCTCAAAGGACTAAAACCCCGACTGATGCGTGATCTCAAACACGCAGCAGGCGCCTGGGTCGACGAACTTCCGTCAGTTCTATGGGGGTTGAGGACCACCCCTAATCGGTCGACTGGAAGAACACCATTCTTTCTGGTCTATGGAGCCGAAGCGGTTTTGCCGAGCGACCTGCTCCACAACGCGCCTCGAGTCGAGTTATATTCCGAAGCAGAAGTAGAACAGGCCCGACAAGATGCAGTCGACCTCTTAGAGGAGGAAAGAGAGATGGCTCTAATCCGCTCGACCATCTACCAGCAAGAGTTGCGTCGATTCTACGCCAGAAACATGAAGGGTCGAGCCTTTCAGGAAGGAGATTTGGTCCTCCGCGTGGATCAGCAAAAACCTCACAAACTTGCCCCGACCTGGGAAGGCCCCTTCATCATCACCAAAGTCCTGCACAACGGAGCGTATCACCTCTACAACATCGATCGACGGATCGACGAGCCTCGAGCATGGAACGCGGACCTGCTCCGTCCTTTTTACACTTAAAAACTCACTCGACTGAGATGTAATAAAAGTACCTCTGTAGTTCTTTTGTTTCAAGCAAGAATTTCTTTTTCTGTTTGTCTAAATTTCCCCCAGTGGGTGACTTAGCTGCGAATCCGCTTCGCCTAAGTTTTCAGGAAGTCCTACCGAGTGGAGAGTAAGTCTCCCACTCGGGGGCTTAGCTGCGAATCCGTTTCGCCTAAGAAATTAAAATCCTACCGAGTGGAGAGCCAGCCTCCCACTCGGGGGCTTAGCTGCAGTCCAAGGACTCGCCTAAGTAATTGAAATCCTACCGAGTGGAGAGCAAACCTCCCACTCGGGGGCTTAGCTGCAGTCCAAGCACTCGCCTAAGTAATTGAAATCCTACCGAGTGGAGAGCAAACCTCCCACTCGGGGGCTTAGCTGCAGTCCAAGCACTCGCCTAAGTAATTGAAATCCTACCGAGTGGAGAGCAAACCTCCCACTCGGGGGCTTAGCTGCAGTCCAAGCACTCGCCTAAGTAATTGAAATCCTACCGAGTGGAGAGCAAACCTCCCACTCGGGGGCTTAGCTGCAGTCCAAGCACTCGCCTAAGTAATTGAAATCCTACCGAGTGGAGAGCAAACCTCCCACTCGGGGGCTTAGCTGCAGTCCAAGCACTCGCCTAAGTAATTGAAATCCTACCGAGTGGAGAGCAAACCTCCCACTCGGGGGCTTAGCTGCAGTCCAAGCACTCGCCTAAGTAATTGAAATCCTACCGAGTGGAGAGAAAACCTCCCACTCGGGGGCTTAGCTGCAGTCCAAGTACTCGCCTAAGTTTGAAAAAATCCTACCGAGTGGAGAGCCAGCCTCCCACTCTGGGGCTTAGCTGCAGTCCAAGTACTCGCCTAAGTAATTGAAATCCTACCGAGTGGAGAGCAAACCTCCCACTCGGAGGCTTAGCTGCAGTCCAAGCACTCGCCTAAGTAATTGAAATCCTACTGAGTGGAGAGCAAACCTCCCACTCGGAGGCTTAGCTGCAGTCCAAGCACTCGCCTAAGTAATTGAAATCCTACCGAGTGGAGAGCAAACCTCCCACTCGGGGGCTTAGCTGCAGTCCAAGTACTCGCCTAAGTAATTGAAATCCTACCGAGTGGAGAGCAAACCTCCCACTCGGGGGCTTAGCTGCAGTCCAAGCACTCGCCTAAGTAATTGGAATCCTACCGAGTGGAAAGCAAACCTCCCACTCGGGGACTTAGCTGCAGCCCAGTGCTCGCCTAAGCCATGTTGACAGACACCATCGTGGCGATAAGCATCGTGCAAACCAGGCAGCCTCTGAGGGAACAACGAATAGCAGCCTCTGAGGGAACAACGAATAGTAGATCGGCGGATCAAGTCATGAAGACATTCAACGTCGAGCCATGTTCGGATAAAATCAAAAGATCCTAGATCGCAAATAAAAGTACTCGAGCTATAAGCTCGACGGAGTTTATCGGTTACATAAACCACTCGGCATTCCGAGGCAAATTTAAGGCAAGGAACAACAGTTTTTTACTCCTCCGGTGGAGGACTGGATGGTGCAACAAATTCGTCCAAGTCAATCCCATCAGAGATCCGAGTGGCAGCAGCGATGAAGGTCTCCATTAAGTCCTGAAAGTTATGCTTCCTCGTATTGGCAACTTGGAGGGCGGCCAGCTTCTCTTCTCGAGCCTCCTTGCAGTGGACACGAACCAGCGACAGAGCAACATCGGCACCACACCTGGCAGAAGACTTTTTCCATTCTTGCACTCGGCCTGGAACCTCACTTAGTCGAGTGACCAAGGATTCAAGGTCGTTCTGAAGCGTCTCCTTGGGCCAGAGTGCGGAGTCGATCCGCGACACTGCAGCTTTCAGTCGAGCCAGGTAGTCCACCACACCAGCGATACGGGATTCCAACCGGAGGACATTCATGGCTACTTCATCCTTCACAGGAGAATTGATAGGGTCCAGGCTGGTCTCCACTCGACTGGTCTCTTCCTCAAAATTCCGGCAGAATTCTGAAAGAAGTTTCGACAGAGCAAAACTGTAACCAAATGGTGAGTCGACAACAACAAGATTAATCGCACAAAGGAGGTTACCTTCAAGCATGAGGTATAGCTTCTTGGCAAGACCCCCAAGATAATCCTCCAAGTCCTTGTGCTTCCCCGCCAGCTGGCCGAGCTTGTCGTTCAGAGTACTCTTGTCAGTCTTCAGTCGACTCGCTTCCTTATTGGCCGTGTCAAGAGCAGACTTCAGCCTAGCGTTCTCGTTCTCAAGATGGCTGACTGAAGCAAGTTTCTCTTCAGCGAGCTTTAACTTCTCCGCAGCTGCCTTTTGCGCCTCCGCAAGGTCAAGATCTTTCTTCTTCAGGGCCTTCTCTAGTTCGTCTGCAAAGCAACAACAGACACAGAGTTCAGAACGGGCAGAGGAACAGAGATAGACGTCGAGTCCTCACCAGCAATACCTTTTGCTTCATCCTTCGCCTTCTGCACATTTTCCTGAGCAAACTGTAAATCAAGATTAAGCTGGATCTTCTTATCCTTCAGATCAGCGAGCTGAGCAACAAGCTCACAAGACTTCTGCAAAGAGTCAATCGACAAAGGGTATCAAAGACAAGTTACTCCCGAGTGACTGAAAGAAAGAGCACAACACTTCTAAGACTACAGCCGAATCAAAACATTCGACAGTAGCCTCGGGGACTACACCCAGTGGGTGCACTCAGCGTGCCCCCACCGGTTTTCCTTGATTTCCACTCGACCCAATCCGATCAGTCGAGTGAGGAAGTTTGAAAGCATAAAGACCGCAGTCAACTGCCAGCAGTCGACCGTGGCCTTGGGGACTACACCCAGTGGGTGCACTCAGCGTGCCCCCACCAATGAAAAATTTCAGATCAACAACACCCACTGGGTGTACAACGCAAGTGAAGACCAACTAACCTGGACGTTCTGCTGCAACGCCGAGCTGATGTCATAGGCCGCTTGACTGGCATCCCGAGCCGCTTTGGTCTGCTCCATCACGAGCCCCGCCTGACGTATAGCCTCCTTAGCAGCACTCACTTGATCCTCCGGGGTCTGGTAGGCGGCGAAGAATGAGGGCGGGTCGACCAGTGGGGGAGCAGTCGACGACGAAGGCCGGGCAGTCGTCAGTGGTTCAGCAAAAGTCACAGTAGTCCGGGCGGTGTTGTCACCCCCTTGGACCACCGCCTCAGCAGTCGACGCGGTCTGAGGAGCCTTGTCGACCAGGGCCCTCCGGCCTCTCCTCCTAAAAGGCCTGAGCGGCACTTCCGCCTCCTCCTCATCATCCGGAAGGTCAATAATGTTGGTCGGAGCTACAAAAGTTCAGAAATGAATATCCAATCGACTCAGCAGTTAAACAGTTGGATCGTGTCAAAGATTATACCTAAGTTGGAAGTGACGGCGTCCTCCATCGTCTCATCGACATTCTGGATGGAAGTCTCGGAAGTAGCGGCGCTGCACGATTCCAAGCAAATAATTTGAAAGTGAATCGACTAAGAATCCGTTCTAGTCGACTCAAGAAAGATAAAAACAGTCACTTACCCAGAGATGACAGGGATGGCGACTCTGATCTTGGGCAAGGCCTTGGGTGGCTTGGTCGGGATGGCTCTGGGCTGCTTGGGTGCCTTCTCAGTTGGGGTCGGCGACGCGGTCCGAGGGCGCTTGGATGACTGGCCCACCGGAGCACTCGACTGACTGCGCTCCACGGCGGGATCCTGAGCGTTCTTGGAGCGTCTCTCGCGTCGAGGAAGGTCGACCTCCACCTCTTCATCTTCATCACCCGAGTCGTTGCTGACCTCCTCCTCTACGTCATCATCAGATTCCCACTCCTCGACTTCACCTCCACCCTCACTTCCTTCGCCTCCACTCCCTCCTCCTTCAGATACTTGCTCCTGGTTCCCATTCGGCATCGAATACATGTCGTTGATCTCCTGCAAGACAAAGGGCAGAGCAAGGATCAGTCGACTTATCGCAAGCCAGTTACTAGACGGAGTGAAAATTTCAGTCGGAAGAAGTAAAACGTACCTTGTCTGTCTCCATCATCCCATCAAGCGGAGCAATCCTCCTAGAACCCCTGGGGTTGTCCTTATTCCCGGTCATGCTGGTCAGCCAGCTCTCCAGTACAGAAGCCTCGACCGCCTCCGGGTGGATCCGAGTGGAGTCGTCGGGCCCGGAATACAACCACATCAAGTGATCCCGAGCCTGGAGAGGTTGGATTCGTCGCTGGAGGAAGACTTCGAGCAAGTCCATGCCGGTCACGCCTTCCCGAACCAACTCAACCACTCGACTGACTAATACCTTCACCTGAGCCTTCTCCTCTGGAACCACTTTCAAAGAAGCGAGTTTCTGCACTCGGTCCAAGGTAAAAGGAGGAAGGCCGGTCGAGTGGCCAGGGGTCGGCTGGTCCTTGCAGTAGAACCAAGTCGACTGCCACCCGCGCACGGAATCGGGAAGTGTCATGGGAGGAAAACAACTCTTACCCCTCGTCTGGATCCCGAGGCCCCCGCACATCTGGATCACCTGCGTCCTTTCCCCGTCCGGGTTAAGCCTTTTAACCGACTGGGATCGGCAAGTGAAGATATGCTTGAAGAGACCCCAGTGAGGTCGACAGCCTAAGAAACACTCACACAGAGACACGAACGCAGCAAGATAGACTATGGAGTTGGGCGTGAAATGGTGGAGCTGCGCTCCGAAGAAGTTCAGAAAGGCCCTAAAAAAAGGACTCGGGGGCAGGGAAAACCCCCGGTCGACATGGGTGGCTATCAGGACGCGCTCACCCTCGCGAGGTTTCGGCTCCGTCTCCTCCCCAGGGAGGCGAGCAGCCTTGTAGGGAATGAGTCCCCCCTCCTCCATGTCGTCGATATCCGCTTGAGTAAGGATGGAGGGCATCCAATCCCCCTGTAACCAGCCGGACGGCAGAGCGGCCCGCGAGGACGACCCGCCTCGGCCAGATTTCTTCCCCTTACCCTTTGCCGCGGCCTTCTTCGCGCGTTCCGCCGCCGCCGTCTTGTCCTTCCCCATCGTCTCGAACGAGGTCTTGGCCGAGCGGCGGTGTCGAGATTGCAGCGAAGAGCGAGGCGGAGGCTTACAGAGGAAGGGAGAAGAAAGACAAGGGCGCACAGTAAAAAAAATCGGAATCATTACCTTATATAAGGCCACACCCGAGTGGCTGATCAGTGGGCCTGCGCCCCCCAGTCAAATCCCGCAGCGGACGCACGCGCGGTACGTGGCGAAAAAGGTGGCGCGGAGATCGAGGCGCCCTTGCCTTATCCAGCCGATTCGCGCGATTTTCTCCGTCCGGAGCGCTTCCCAATTTTCAAATCCCGCAAGATCCGCGATCGACAGGATGGTTTGTCAGACGAAAAGATCCGTTTCCTTAAGTCTCCCTGGAGACTCGTCACATAAACACACTCGACGGTAATATAAAACCACTCGACGGACATCTGAATGGATCAAGGCAACTGAAGAATGGGTTCCCACCGTAACTTCCATTTATCCAAAGACAGATGCAACCGAAGCATGGAGGTTGAGTCGGAAGCATAGGCTCGGCCCCATTCTCACTTAACCCCTGACCCATTCGGGGGCTAATGATGAGGATACGTACCTAGGGTAGGGTAACTTATCATACCTGAGGTACCCAATCAAGGACATGACTCCTACAATGAAAGACATTCTAAGAAATATCAACATTTCAGTCGACCTGGTCAGCCCAGTCGACGGACACGAGCGTACTCGACCAGAAGCACAAGCAGTCGACCATGAAGACAGCCACTCGACTATAAGAAGACCTAAGGGCACTGCCTACAAACGGTCATCTCATAAGTAGCTTTTATGGCCTTCATGGTCCTTTATTACAGGCGTTACCAGTAACCCCCTCTCTTTATGTACATTAAACTCCTTGTAACGTGGGCTGGCTGGGGTCCTGGCGAACTCTATATAAGCCACCCCCCTCCACTAGGACAAGGGTTCGCAACTTTGTAACACACACACACACATAATCCAGTCGACTGCCTCCGGGCTCCGAGACGTAGGGCTGTTACTTCCTCAGAGAAGGGCCCGAACTCGTAAAACTCCTTGCGCATACAACTACTCCATAGCTAGGATCTTGCCTCTCCATACTTACCCCCCATTCTTACTGTCAGACTTAGAACCACGACAATGGTGATGTACGTATTTTTGTACTTTTGTTTTGATATTGATAATAAGCTAAATAAAAATCCGATTGTTGTTCTTTTTTTCCTTTTGCAAAATAACTCTTGCATTACTCAGAATTAAGGACTGCTATCTCGCCAAGCAATGTTCAAAACTTCCTTTGGTCCACATCCAAGCCAGACAGCAGTCCGACCATGCGGTCAACCAAAGTTAGTCATATAAGGACATCTCCAATGTTGACTTGTAAATTTGCTCCGCCATCCGTCCATGGACAGGGGACCAGTCTGCAGACACGGATTTGGGAGCCGGCCATCCAAGGCCGCCCACATACATTTCAAATACGGTTCAACTAAAGCACGCGAAACTCATGCAAACACTACGGATTTTATTAAAGTTCGGATATAATTTTACAATATTTCGACTGTTTAACTAAGAACTATATAAAAAAAATATAAACCCTATAACGGACAACCACCTCGTATGTGTGGCTACCGTGTCCTGCCGCACCGCCTCCGATGTCGTCTCTCCGGTCACGGAAGGGCGCCAGAGGGCCGCGATAGCCTTGTCCGACGGCTGCCTGCCGCTCGCGGAGGAGCTGCTTCGTTTCCTGTTGCACGGTGCGGAGGGCAGCGTTTGAGGGTCGTCTTGAGATGGTGACGGACGGTGGAGCGCCCACGCGGCAGCGAGGTCCGTGTCGTTGTGGACCCATTTCGGTGCCATGTTGGTCTTGGTGAACGCAGAGCGGCGAGCGACATTGCATCAGTCGTACCGCACCTGCTATCTCGCCACGCGCTGCTCCTTGGATACGATGGCCCTGGAGCCCGAGGCACCGATGTAACCGCCTCCTCCGAGGTAGTGGAGGATGCGGCCACGCGCCTTCGTGATCAAGGGTGGCAACTCCTTTATCGGGCGAACAAAACGTCATTGGACGAATGAAAAATATCCTCGGATATTTACATGGCACGAAAGATCTTGGATTATTTTATCAGGAAAACCAAGACATGACTAGGAGATTTTGTATTCTTATGTGGTGGAACCGCCTTTCCATGAAAGTCAACAAAACAAACTTTAATTAGTAGCAACTTCCACTAATTATTCTAAATAATCGCATTGTTTGAAGCATCACGAGTATGTGTTTGGCTTTGAAGAATGATCAACCACATTCAAACTTCATGTGGTATTGGTTCATTAGGATCACCAACTATTCTCGAAGAAGATAATGTTGCATGTATTGCTCAAATGCACATGGGTTATATAAAAAGTAATATCACAAAACATATTTCTCCTAAATTGTTCTTTCCTCATGACTTACAAAAGGATTGAGAAATTAGTATTTTGCAAACTAAATCATGTGTTTAATGAGGTAATATCTTTATAAGATCATATGCTATATACTTCCTATTTCTCCTAAAGTTTTATTTGAAAGTTATCCTCATGATGTTATTAATGAGGCAATATCTTATAAGTTCATATGCTATGCTTTATATTTTTTCCATATCAGGTTTCTTAGAAGAAAGTATCCAAAGCATATTTATTGTCCTCTAAACTCACTAATTATTTTTTCTCCTTCTTCAAAGGTTTTTCTCACTTGAGTTATCAAAAGACATTAATCACTAAATGTTGCATCATTTTCTCCTTATTATTTTTCCCACTAGGTTTAAAGGAGTTTTAGCAACATACTTATATCATTCTCCTTATATTTTTCTCATTAGGGTTTTTGGAGGAGACTCTCAAGATTATACTTCACAAGACGATCGATGAATATACAAGAAGCCTTGAACAATGGTAATCGATGTTGTACAAGGGGGAGTGTTACGAACCAACGATTCTAGAGAGGCATTGGCGGACAGTCATTAGAACCTTAATTAGTCAGTTATTACTGTCCAAACGTCGTACGGACGCATCTTCCCAAATTCTAGTATAAATATGTGATTCTCAAATCAATGAAAGCTTTTGATCGTTCAATCAATCATTTACATTCCTACATGCCACTAGTAGAAAAACAGGGCTTTGGTTGAGGCCAAGATAAGGGCATTAATCCCGGTTCACTCATGAACCGGGACCAAAGGGAGCATCAGTTCCGGTTCGTGAGGCCAGGGCACTAGCCGGGCCTCGGGGGCCATTGCTCCCGGTTCGTCTGACCCCTTTGGTCTCGGTTCCAGTCACAAGCTGGAACCAATGGGCCTCGCTACTGGCCCAGTGCCTTTAGTCCCGGTTGGTGGCTGGAATCGGGACCAAAGGTTGTCCTTTAGTCCTGGTTTTAGCCACAAACCGGGACTAACGAGAGTCCTATATATACCCCCGCCCCTGCCCGCAAGCAGAGCCAAGGTTGTCAGAATCGCGATTCTGTTATACGATTTTACAACTTTACGATCCAAACTAACCCCTATGATTCTACGATTTTAGTTCATAGAATCTAGAGTACGTTTCTACGATCCTGATAGTGAAGATTCTATGATTTGCAACCCTACCATCGGGCCTCCGGTTTGATTCTAAATCGCGATTCTGACAACCTTGAGCAGAGCCACTGCTCCGTTTTTTGGCTGGCCGTGGGAGAGATTTGTGGTGCTCTAGCTCACCTCCTATGCACATGAGGTGTTCGATGAAATGCCCGAGCCACACTTAAGCTTTCTCCTCTCGAAGCTCCTTATCCAAACTCCATTTTCCTCAAGATTTGTCTAGGTTTGGCGGTCTGTCATGTCCAGTCTCCGTCCTCACCGCCGTCGATCACCCGCGCCGATCTCGTCGCCGGCACCACCGTGGTGAGCCTCTTGTTCTTATCTTCTTTGTAAAAGAAAAAAAATTTCTTACTTGTATGATTTAGATAGATACTTGTATAATTTTCTTAATTTTATTATTATATAGTGCGATGGTTTTGGTATCCGCCTCCGTCGGCCCTCGTCCTGTCTATGATTCGGATGTGGTATATATATATATATATATATAATCTTTTATAACTATTTGGTTCATTTTCTGTTTATGACAATTATGCCGACCAACGTGACATAGATGTTTTTATCTAGCAGGTATGTGAACCGAAAATTTCAACCGACCCTATTGCCGAGAGGTTAAATTTAGTTGAAAAAGAAAACAATTACTTGAAGAAAAAATTGAAAAGAATTGAGGAGGAGAAGATTAGATTGGAGTTGCATGTTGCGGATGTCGTCGATGATCACAAGATCAAGATGGATGCAATGTGCTTGAAGATTAGAAAGATTAGAAAATATGCCATTCATACTAAGGCTTGGTATCATTATGCCGTTGGATCAATTGTTACCTTAGTTGCGATTATGATCGCATTTGTTGTTGCATTGAAATGTTTTACGTAGTTTCAATGTATGGTTTAATTAGATGCTCTAGAGAGCTATATGTTGCTCAATGAGAACTATGTATGAACTTTATGTATTTATTTTTTCAGTAATAACATTTGATCACTACTGTACTTTGGTCTTAATGTGATGATGAACTTCTATTAATCTGATCACTTCTCTATTCATGATGTTCTGTAATGGTTTTTGACACACATAATTATATATAATGCACGCAGATGAACCGGCAATGGATGTACGGTAACAGACACACCTCCGAGTACATTAAGGGCGTGCATAATTTTCTCAAAGTGGCTGAGGCAAACAAGCAGAATGGTTTTACGTGTTGTCCATGCCCTAGATGAGAGAATACAAAGTCTTATTCTGACACGAAAACCCTTCACATCCACCTGCTTGAGAAGGGTTTCATGCCACATGATACGTCCATTTTGCATCATGCTTTTATATTGATATTTATTGCATTATGGGCTGTTATTACACATTATATCACAATACTTATACCTTTTCTCTCTTATTTTATAAGGTTCACATGAAGAAGGAGAATGTCGGCAGCTGGAATTCTGGACTGGAAAAGGAGCAAATATTAGAGACCTATTTTGCACAACTCTAAAAGTCCTGAAACTTCACGGAGCATGTTTTTGGAATATATAAAAAATATTGGGTGAAGAAAATACTAGAGGGGGGCCGCTAGCCAGCCACAAGGGTGGAGGGTGCGCCCTACCCCCCCGGGCGCGCCCCCGTCCTTGTGCCCCCCCGGCAGGCCTCTGACGCCCATCTTCTGCTATATGGTGTGTTTTGACCTAGAAAAAATCAGAAGGAAACTTTTGGGACGAAGCGCCGCCATCTCGAGGCGGAACCTGGGCAGAACCAATCTTGGGCTCCGACGGAGTTGTTCTATCGGGGAAACATCCCTCCGAAAGGGGGAAATCGAAGCCATCATCATCACCAACGATCCTCTCATCGAGAGGGGGTCAATCTCCATCAACATCTTCAACAGCACCATCCCCTCTCAAACCCTAGTTCATCTTTTATATTCGATCTTGGTCCCAAAACCTCAGATTGGTACTTGTGTGTTGCTAGTAGTGTTGATTACTCCTTGTAGTTGGATCCATATGTTTCATGCGATGGTTAGGTTTACCTTAATACTTCTTTCGTAGTTGCGGATGCTTGCACGAGGGGTTAATCATAAGTGGGAGGCTTGTCCAAGGAAGGGCAGCACCCAAGCACCGGTCCACCCACATATCAAATTATCAAAGTAACGAACGCTAATCATATGAGCATGGTGAAAACTAACTTGACAACAATTCCCATGTGTCCTCGGGAGCGCTTTGCATTATATAAGAGTTCGTCCAGGCTTGTCCTTTGCTACAAAAAGGATTGGGACACCTTGCTGCACCATGTTTACTTTTGTTACTTGTTACCCATTACGAATTATCTTATCACACAACTATCTGTTATCAATAATTTCGGTGCTTGCAAAGAATACCTTACTGAAAACCGCTTGTTATTTCCTTCTGCTCCTCGTTGGGTTCGACACTCTTACTTATCGAAAGGAATACGATAGATCCCCTATACTTGTGGGTCATCAAGAATCTTTTCTGGCACCGTTGCCGGGGAGTGAAGCGCCTTTGGTAAGGAAAAAATTATATAGTGTGCTGAAATTTACTGTCACTTGTTACTATGGAAAATAATCCTTTGATGGGCTTGTTTGGGGTATATTCACCTCGAGCAGAAGAGCAAAGAGTTTCTCCTCAACCTACTGCACCTACTGAAAATATTTATTATGAAATTCCTTCGGGTATGATGGAGAAACTGCTAGCTAATCCTTATGCAGGAGATGGAACATTACATCCTGATATGCAGCTAATCTATGTGGATGAAGTTTGTGGATTATTTAAGATTGCAGGTATGCCTGAGGATGTTGTCAAGAAGAAGGTCTTCCCTTTATCTTTGAAGGGAAAGGCATTGACATGGTATAGGCTATGTGATGATATTGGATCATGGAACTACAACCGATTGAAATTGAAATTTCATCAGAAGTTTTATCCTATGCATGTGGTTCATCGTGATCGGAATTATATATATAATTTTTGGCCTCGTGAAGGAGAAAGTGTCGCTCAAGCTTTGGGGAAGCTTAAGTCAATGTTATATTCATGCCCCAATCATGAGCTCTCAAGAGAAATTATTATTCAAAAAATTTATCCTCGGTTTTCTCATAATGATCGATCCATGCTCGATACTTCTTGTATTGGTTCCTATATGAAGAAGGATATTGAATTCAAATTGGATTTATTGGAAAGAATTAAACGCAACTCTGAAGATTCGGAACTCGGCGAAGGTAAAGAGTTAGGTATAAACATTAAGTTTGATTGTGTTAAATCTTTTATGGATATCGATGCTTTTCGTGATTTTAGGTCTGAATATGGACTTGACTCTGAGATAGTAGCTTCTTTCTGTGAATATTTTGCTACTCATGTTGATCTCCCTAAGGAGAAGTGGTTTAAATATCATCCTCGCATTGAAGTTAAAGTAGTTGAACCTATTAAAGTTGAAGAAGAAACTATTACTTATAATGTTGATCCTATTGTTCCTACTACTTATATTGAGAAACCACATTTTCCTGTTAGAATAAAGGATCACGCTAAAGCTTCAACTGTGGTTACACCTTTGCGTTTTTCTATCAATTGCTCGGTGAGGGAGTCCTGGATTAGGGGGTGTCCGGACAGCCGGACTATAACCTTTGTCCGGACTGTTGGACTATGAAGATACAAGATTGAAGACTTCGTCCCGTGTCCGGATGGGACTTTCCTTGGCATGGAAGGCAAGCTTGGCAGTACGGATATGTAGATCTACTCCCATTGTAACCGACTCTGTGTAACCCTAGCCCTCTTTGGTGTCTATATAAACCGGAGGGTTTTAGTCCGTAGGACAACAGACAATCATACCATAGGCTAGCTTCTAGGGTTTAGTCTCTTTGATATCATGGTAGATCTACTCTTGTACTATCCATATCATCAATATTAATCAAGCAGGAGTAGGGTTTTACCTCCATCAAGAGGGCCCGAACCTGGGTAAAAACATCGTGTCCCTTGTCTCCTGTTACCATCCGCCTAGACGCACAGTTCGGGACCCCCTACCCGAGATCCGCCGGTTTTGACACCAACATTGGTGCTTTCATTGAGAGTTCCTCTGTGTCGTCACCGTCAGGCTTGATGGCTCCTTCGATCATCGTTGGCGATGCAGTCCAGGGTGAGACTTTTCTCCCCGGACAGATTTTTGTATTCGGCGGCTTTGCACTGCGGGCCAATTCGCTTGGCCATCTGGAGCAGATTGAAAGCTACGCCCCTGGCCATCAGATCAGGTTTGGAAGCCTAAACTACACGGCCGATATCCGCGGAGACTTGATCTTCAACGGATTCGAACCCTTGCCGAGTGCGCTGCACTGTCCGATGGGCATGATTTAGCTCTGCCGTCGGACAATGTTCAGTAAGACGCACCTGCTACCGCTCCGACCTTCAATTCGGAGCCAATCGCGCCATCCATGGACGGGTGGTTGGGCCCCGCCATGGAGGCCGCAGTCTCAACGACGATCAAGCCGGATACCCCTCGCGAGGTCCGTGACTCCAAATTGCCGGACTCCCTTCCGGACTCCGAGCCGCCCGCGCCCCTGTCAATCGAATCCGATTGGGCGCCGATCATGGAGTTTGACGCGGCGGATATCTTTCAGCACTCGCCCTTCGGCGACATACTGAATTCACTAAGGTCTGTCTCTTTGTCAGGAGAGTCCTGGTCGGATTATGGCCAGCAAGGTTGGGATGCGGATGACGAAGAAATTCGGCGCCCACCCACCACCAACTTCGTAGTTACTATCGATGATTTAACCGACATGCTCGACTTCGACTCCGAAGACATCAACGGTATGGACGACGATGCAGGAGACGACCAGGAACCAACGCCTATAGGGCACTGGAAAGCCACCTCGTCATATGACATATACATGGTGGACACACCCAAAGAAGGCAATGGCGACGGAACAACAGAGGATGACCCCTCCAAGAAGCAACCTAAGCGCCGGCGTCAGCGGCGCCGCTCTAAGTCCCGCCAAAGCAAAAACGGTGATTCCGGCACAGGAGATAATAACACCCCGGACAGTGCCGAAGACAACCCCCTCCAGCAAGATTCAGCACGGGAGGATGGAGAAGCCAGCCCTCATGAGAGAGCGACAGACAGAGAGGCAGAGGATGATAATTACATGCCTCCCTCCGAAGACGAAGCAAGCCTCGGCGACGACGAATTTGTCGTGCCTGAGGATCCCATCGAGCAAGAGCGCTTCAAGCGCAGGCTTATGGCCACGGCGAGCAGCCTTAAGAAAAAGCAGCAACAACTTAGAGCTGATCAAGACTTGCTAGCCGACAGATGGACTGAAGTCCTTGCGGCCGAGGAATATAAACTCGAACGCCCCTCCAAGAGCTACCCAAAGCGCAGGTTGCTACCCCGATTAGAGGAGGAAGCATCTAAACCCACATCCCCAGTGGCTGACCGGCCACCTCGCGGCCGCGGCAGAGAGGCCTCTCGGCCCATAACTCAAGACGCACCCTGGCGCAACTCAAAAAATACCAAGGCACGGGGAAATGCGTTAGACCTGCGAGATATATTGGAGGACAAAGAAAAGAAAACAAGATCGATCTACGGATCGCGTGGGTGCCCCACGACACGAGAAGATAGCCGTCACGCCAGATACAGTAAAAGTAAATCTAGCCGGGCCGAACACAACAGACAAAACTCATTCGAGCTGCGTCGTGCTATAGCCCAATACAGAGGCGCCGCACACCCGCTATCCTTCACAGGTGAAGTAATGGATCATCAAATCCCAGAGGGTTTCAAACCCGTGAATATTGAATCATATGATGGTACGACAGATCCTGCGGTATGGATTGAAGACTATCTCCTTCATATCCACATGGCCCGTGGAGACGATCTACACGCCATCAAATACCTCCCACTCATGCTTAAAGGACCAGCCTCGCATTGGCTCAACAGCTCGCTAGCAGAATCCATTGGGTGTTGGGAAGACCTGGAAGCCGCATTCCTCGGCAACTTCCAGGGCACCTATATGCGACCACCAGACGCCGACGACCTGAGCCACATAATTCAGCAGCCAGAGGAATCGACCAGACAATTCTGGACACGGTTCCTAACCAAGAAAAATCAAATCGTCGACTGCCCGGATGCAGAGGCCCTAGCGGCCTTCAAACATAACATCTGCGACGAGTGGCTTGCCCGGCACCTTGGACAGGAAAAGCCGAAATCGATGGCAGGCCTCACGACACTCATGACCCGCTTTTGTGCGGGAGAAGACAGCTGGCTGACTCGCAGCAATAACATGTCAAAGAGCCCTGGTAATTCGGATACCAAGGACAGCAATGGCAGGTCACGTCACAACAAGCACAAGTGCCGCATTAACAGCGACAATACGGAGGACACGACAGTTAATGCCGGATTCAGAGGCTCTAAGCCCGGTCAGCGGAAAAAGCCATTCAAAGAAGCACTCCGGGCCCGTCCAGTTTGGGCCGTATACTTGATCACTCGTGTCAGATACATGGCACCCCGACAAGACAGCCAACCACACCAACAGGGATTGCTGGGTGTTCAAGCAGGCCGGCAAATTAAATGCTGAAGAAAAAGACAAGGGGCTACATAGCGATGACGAGGAGGAGCCCCGGCCGCCGGACAACAGAGGACAGAAGGTTTTCCCCCCACAAGTGCAGACGGTGAACATGATATACGCAACCCACATCTCCAAGAGGGAGCGAAAGCGTTTGTTAAGGGACGTCTACGCGTTGGAGCCGGTCGCCCCAAAGTTCAACCCATGGTCCTCCTGTCCGACCACTTTCGATCGCAGGGATGACCCCACTAGTATCCGCCATGGCGGATTTGCCGCATTGGTCCTAGACCCAATCATTGATGGATTTCACCTCACTCGAGTCCTTATGGACGGCGGCAGCAGCCTAAACCTGCTTTACCAGGACACGGTGCGCAAAATGGGCATAGATCCCTCAAGGATTAAACCCACAAAAACAACCTTTAAAGGCGTCATACCAGGTGTAGAGGCCCATTGCACACACTCAGTCGCACTGGAAGTGGTCTTCGGATCCCCGGATAATTTCCGGAGCGAGGAATTAATCTTCGATATAGTCCCGTTCCGCAGTGGCTACCATGCACTGCTCGGCCGAACCGCATTTGCAAAATTCAATGCGGTGCCGCACTATGCATACCTCAAGCTCAAGATGACAGGACCTCAGGGGGTCATCACAGTCAATGGAAACATAGAGCGCTCGCTCCAAATGGAGGAGCACACTGCGGCCCTCGCAGCAGAAGTGCAAAGCAGCCTATCAAGGCAATTCTCCAGTCCGGTGATCAGATGTCCAGACACCGTCAAGCGTGCCCGAAGTAATCTGCAACAGGACCACCTGGCACGTTCTGAGCTCACATAGCAATGCGGCCCCTACCCCAGCCCCATCCAAATGGCGGCACATGTGCCACGCGTACACGATTACACATTAACAATACCATGGGCACAGGGGAGGGGCACGACTACGGCACGCCCCGAAGCGTGGCTCAACCGCACTAGGGGCTCGCTACTTTGTTATTTTTTCTCTCTTCCAGGACTTTATTCTCTGGAAGCCCTGTCCGGCGATATAATCGCCGAACACACGATGCAAGGACCGGGGGGCCAGAGGCTACGCCGCATCATGGAACTCTCAGGTGGTCTCTATAACGAGCAAAATACCTGCTTTCACTACCATTCCGTAGCTTACCCTTGGAGGAGACATGTCAAATAGTCACATTTTCTGCTTATCGCACTGCTTGTATCGTTTTGCTTCAATGCATCTTTTCGAATAAACAATGCATAGCTTTAGTCTATTTCTGCATACTCTTCTTCTATATACATATGTGTTCATTAATGACACTTTGCAAACGTGCACCTTGGTACGGCCAATACACCAGGGGCTTAAGTACCCCACAATATGGTGTGAGAAGTCTGAACACTTTCACAAGTGCGGCACCCCGAACTTATAGCATTATATGCATCGGCTCTGAATTTTAAATTATAGAATTCTATGGCTAAGTGAGAGTGATAAAGCATTATAGTCCGATTGCCTTGTTCGTTGTGCTGAGCGCCTCCCTCGAAGGACCCAAGAATGGAAAAAAGAGTGCTCAGGTTTATCCCGAACACCCCAGCACTCATGGCTCGGGGGCAGAAGCCGACGACTCGCCATCTCTTAGATTTAATAAACGGCCGCACTAAAGGTAATATTTTAAATTCAAACAAGCGTTGCATAGCGCATATGAACAAGTTTTCAGCATATAGGATCACAAATGCGAGTTCAATAAAAAATTACATCTTTGGCACACTCATCCGCCACAAGGCGGGCACCCTTCAGGACGCCCTCATAATACAGTTCAGGGCGGCGATGCTCCTTGCCCTGCGGTGGCCCATCCGTCACCAGCTTCTCAGCATCCATCTTGCCCCAGTGAACTTTGACATGGGCAAGCGCCCTGCGGGCACCTTCAATGCAGACGGAGCGCTTGATCACCTCAAGCCAAGGGCAGGCATCCGCAAGCCGCTTCACCAGCCCGAAGTAGCTCCCTGGCATGGCCTCTCCAGGCCACAGCCGGACTATCAGACCCTTCATGGCCTGTTCGTCCGCCTTGTGGAGCTCGACCATCTGCTTCAATTGGTCGTTCAGGGGCACCGTATGTCCGACCTCAGTATACTGAGACCAGAACACCTTCTTTGTTGAGCTCCCCTCCTTGGCTCGGTAGTGCTTGGCGGCATCTGACACACTGTGGGGCAAATCTACGAACGCTCCTGGAGAGCTCCGGACTCGGGTAAGTAATAAGTAATTCACCTTTACGTGCTTGCTTTGCATAATGAATGCCTTACCCGCCGCTATCTTCCTCATCGCCTCAATTTCCTGGAGGGCCTTTTGGGCTTTGGCCTTGTCATGCTTGGCGCTCTCGAGGGACGAGGCAAGCTCGGACTCTCACGTCTTCGAGTCATGCTCTAAGCTCTCGTGTTTTTTCACGAGATCTTGGAGCTCTTGCTGCACCTCCTCCACCCGCGCCTCCTGTTTTCCTCGCTCGGTGCGCTCCGTGGCCACTTTGTCTTCGGCCTCGGACATCGCTTGCTTCAGGGTCGCAACCTCGGTCATGGCCCCTGCCATAGTCATGATGATCCTGTCATTTTTTGCAACCACATCTTTTCTATATACTTACATAAGGTATTACTTACCTTCCTTCTCCTCGAGCTGCTTCTTGGCAAGGCCAAGCTCGTTCTTGGACCGCTCGAGGCTCTGCTTCAATGCATCAACCTCCGCAGTAAGTGCGGCAGAGGTCAGCAGCGCATCCTGCATACCCATATCGACATACTTATGTTAGACTCCTGTAGATATTCTTAGATCCTCAATTCGGCTTTTCTTTGTGAACACCGAACTGAGCATCAGGGGTTACTGTCTATGCGGTAATATTTTTATATATTTTAAATACATACCTCAAAGCGTGTTAGAAGGCTGGCACTGGCTTCAGTCAGTCCGCTCTTAGCGGACTGAACCTTCCGGATCACCGCACTCATTACAGTACGGTGCTCCTCGTCGATGGAGGCGCCGTTAGGCACCTCCAGCAAATTATCCGGTGCCTCCGGTTGGACGGAGGTCACCGGCGTGGTAGGCTTGCCCTTCTTAGTGGGCGGCCGCCTGCCGGAGTCCGGAACCATGGAAAGCCCCGGTGCGGTGTTCGGCCCAGGGCCGGACTTGGAGCCCTTAGGAGCCTTGCTCCCTTTGTGCCCGCGGTCCGGAAGGTCGCCTTGCGGCGCCTCCAGGACCACCTCCCCTCGGCTTGGAACCCTTTAGGACAGCACCTCGGCGTTGTCCGTAGGGCGAGGGGAGGAAGCAGTTGGAAGTGAAAAACTATTCACATCTAACGAATCCAAGGAACCACTCGACGATATGTCGACTTGGGCTCGGGGCGGACTGCACGATTATATTCGGCGTTAGGAGAAGCTGTGCAATAAAGGAATGATACGAGTCACTCTAGTGTCCGAATACTTACGACTTCGCTAGGGGCTTGGCTCTGGGCGGCCACTCCTCCTCGCTGTCGGTGGTGTTGGTGGAGTGGTCTTCCTTTTCTTTTCTCCCCCCACTGGAAGGGGAGAAGCCTCTTTTTCCTCCTCCTCATCTTCGTGGGAGGAGTGCGCCTCGGAGTCATCGGACAATGAGTCCGACACCACCGGGCGCCGGGAACTCTTTCGGGTTCCCGTGGCCTTTTTCTTGGCCTTCTTCTCCGGCACCACGTAAGGTGCCGGAACCAGCAGCTCCGCCAAGCGGGCGTCTGCTGGGCCTTCGGGCAAAGGAGCCGGACAGTCGATCTGTCCGTCCGTCTCCTGCCAGTCCTGTCAAAGGTACGGGAGCTTAGATCCCGCATAGAGTCAAACTATGAAAAACGAGTATCCTGTAAGAGGTAAAACAGCTTACCGCGCTGGCTTGGCGCTTCGCGCAGAATCCGCGATCCTCGGTAGCGGGAGGAGGAACCTCGGCGCCCTTGAATAGCACCTTCCAGGCATCCTCGTATGTTGTGTCAAAGAGCCTGTTCAGAGTTTGGTGTTGGGTCGGGTCGAACTCCCACAAGTTGAAAGCCCTTCATTGACACGGGAGGATCCGGCGAATGAGCATGACCTGGACTACGTTGACGAGTTTGAGCTTCTTGCTCACCATGTTTTGGATACATGTTTGGACTCCGGTCATCTCTCCTGAACTACCCCAGGATAGGCCCTTCTCTTGCCAGGAGGTGAGCCGTGTGGGGATGCTAGATCGGAACTCGGGGGCCGCTGTCCATTCAGGGTCGCGTGGCTCGGTGATGTAGAACCACCCCGATTGCCACCCCTTTATGGTCTCCACAAAGGAGCCCTCGAGCCATGTGATGTTGGGCATCTTGCCCACCATGGCGCCTCCGCACTCCGCCTGGCGGCCGCTCACTACCTTCGGCTTGACATTGAAGGTTTTTAGACATAAACCGAAGTGGGGCTTGATGCGGAGGAAGGCCTCGCACACGGCGATTGAGGGAGTTCTGGATTAGGGGGTGTTCGGATTGCCGGACTATACCTTCAGTCGGACTCCAGGACTATGAAGATACAAGATTGAAGACTTCGTCCCGTGTCCGGAAGGTTCTTTCCTTGGCTTGGAAGGCAAGCTAGGCGTGCGGATATTCAAGATCTCCTACCAATGTAACCGACTCTGTGTAACCCTAACCCTAACCGGTGTCTATATAAACCGGAGGGTTGTAGTCCGTAGGACAATGATCATAACCATCATCATACTCATGGGCTAGCTTCTAGGGTTTAGCCTCCTTGATCTCGTGGTAGATCTACTCTTGTACTACCCATATCATCAATATTAATCTAGCAGGAGTAGGGTTTTACCTCCATCGAGAGGGCCCGAACCTGGGTAGAATAAAGTGTCCCTTGTCTCCTGTTACCATCCGACCTTGACGCACAGTTCGGGACCCCCTACCCGAGATCCGCCGGTTTTGACACCGACATTGGTGCTTTCATTGAGAGTTCCTCTGTGCCGTCACGATCAGGAAGGATGCCTTTTCCCGTCTTTAAAGACGGCGCCGTCACTGAGGGAGCTTTGGCTATCGGCCAAACCCTCTGGCTGGGTGGTTTTCTCATGACCGCCCGTTCGGCCATTACGCCGACGGTGACCTCTCGGGTCATCAAAAGCAATCTCCGCGTCAGCTCGGAATTGGTCGAGCAGCTAGATCCGGTGGAGCTCTCTTCCATAAACGAGCTCCTGGATCGCATCGCCGCCTTGGGGGTCGCTACAAACTACGACCAGGTTGGGCCTAAACCCGATCCAAGGGAAATCAACTCTCCCCAAGCCACCCATCATGTTGCTGTGGTGGAAACACGATGTGGCGACCCTTCATCGATCTTGAGGACCAGCTACGTCCGAATTCCGGAACCCTCCATGCCGGGTATCCATGGAGGGGAGGATACAATCCAAGACCTGGGCTTAGAACCAGGCAAACCGGATAACATACAAGACTCCGGATCTCAGAATGCGGAGGTTGTTCGGCTTCCGAACAGCAAACCGGGCGAAGTATCAGATTTAATGAATTCCGCCCGCCTGATCTTAAGCGATCTCTCCCAAATCAAGCAGATGCCCGAAGAAACAGTACATCATTACTGGGCCAGATTCCTCCTGCTTATGAACAGGATAAAGGACTGCCACGAGGGAGACGCGATTTCAATCTTCTGCAGTAACTGCACGGACAAGGGGATACTCAACGTCGTAAGTCGTCGTAATATTACGCGCTTTGCTGACTTGGCATCCATAGTACAAAAATACTGTGCGATGGAAAGTGCTTGGAAAACCGATATTAAATTTTGGGATAATCCGGCCTTGAATAGCAATCCCGTCCGAACCAAAAGGGCGCACTACAGCAAGGCGCCCGGATTAAACAAAAAATCAAAACCCTCTAGGGGGCATGGAACCGTGCTAGAAAAATGGCTCGATGGACCCTGCAAGATTCATAGTGCAGAGGATGCCACCCCAACTCACAGCCTCAGGGCATGTTGGATACTCCGGCAGGTGGCCAAAATTGGCGAGGACCTCCTAAATCCAGAGGTCAAAGGAAACCAGCCCGAGAATTTCAGTACCGTTCTCACAATCTCTGAGACTTTCGCATCAAATAACATGCGAAAAAGAACACTTCGCAGCCTCACCGAAGTCTACCAAGTAGCGACAATAAATCCATGGAGCAATACTGCAATCACCTTCAACGCGAGCGACGAACCTAAATTTCAAACAGTCAGAGCACCAGCCGCATTGGTTCTCAGTCCCATAGTGGACGGCTGTCGCCTCGCAAACGTACTTATGGACGGAGGCAGCGGATTGAACCTCATCTACGAGGAAACCCTCCAAAAGATGGAAATAGACTGGAACCGCATTGAGCGAAGCAGCACAACCTTTAGAGGAATAATCCCCAGTCAGGAAGCGCGCTGCACAGGAAAGATCACACTAGATGTGGTATTCGGCACGCTGGATAATTACAGGTCCGAACAAATCACGTTCCAGGTGGCCCCGTTCAAAAGTGGATATCACGCTATATTAGGACGAGAGGCATTCACAGTTTTCCAAGCCATACCCCATTACGGGTACATGAAGCTTAAGATGCCTGGGCCAAACGGAGTTATCACTCTCGCTAGTGATCCGGACATAGCACTCCGCGCCGAAAACAAGACAGCCGCATTGGCCCTCGAGGCACTATCTGAAGCCTTAGCGGCCGAAGAGCTGACGGCGCTGCGATCCACGGTTAACAGGGACGATGTGATACTCGATAAGAGATCCAAATCCACATCCTTCAAACCATCGGACGAAATAGTCAAATTCCAGGTCCACCCAACGGACCCCAATAAAACAGCCTCCATCGGGGCACAACTGAACCCTGATGTAGACGCCGCACTGTGCGAGTTCCTACGAGAGAACTGGGACATTTTTGCTTGGCACCCCTCAGATATGCCAGGAATCCCATGCAGGCTGGCCGAGCACAGCTTAAATATCCAGAAAGGATTCAAACCTGTCAAACAAGCCCTTCGACGTTTCTCCGAACCAAAGAGACAGGCCATGTGAGAGGAGCTAGCCAAATTATTGGAGGCCGGATTCATTAGAGATATAAAACACCCGGACTAGCTAGCGAACCTGGTAATGGTACCAAAGAAGGACAAATCCTGGCGCCTGTGTGTCGACTTCAAAGACCTTAATAAGGCCTGCCCAAAGGATCCTTTTCCCCTCCCCCGAATAGATCAAATCATCGATGCCACTGCAGGACACGATTCCCTGTGCTTCCTCAATGCATACTCCGGTTACCATCAAATAAAGATGGCAGAATCAGACCAAGCCGCAACAACTTTCATCACACCATACGGCCCATTATGCTTCAACACAATGCCCTTTGGGCTAAAAAACGCCGGCGCCACATATCAGCGCATGATTCAAACATGTCTGGCAAACCAGATCGGCAAAACCGTGGAGGCGTATGTAGATGATGTGGTCGTTAAATCAAGACACGTCGAATCTCTAGTAGACGACTTGAGGCTTACATTCGACAACCTCCGAAAATATGACATTAAGCTCAATCCGGAAAAATGCGTTTTCGGCGTTCCAGCCGGAAAGCTCCTGGGCTTCATCGTATCCGGCAGAGGAATTGAAGCAAATCCAGCTAAAATCTGAGCTTTGTCACAATTGGATGTCCCAAAAGACCTCAAACAAATACAGAAACTCACCGGATGCGTGGCGGCTTTAAGCCGCTTCATCTCCCGTTTGGGAGAAAAGGCATTGCCCCTTTACCACCTCCTTAGGCGCACCGAACACTTCGAGTGGACGGACGCTGCCACGGCCGGACTCAAGGAAATAAAGGCCATCTTGGCGACAAACCCCGTCCTGGCCGCGCCGAATACCGGCGAACCCATGCTGTTGTACATTGCCACAACCCATCAAGTTGTTAGCGCAGTACTCGTCTTCGAACGGATAACGGACGGACACAAACTACCCCTTCAAAGGCCGGTTTACTATGTGTCCACTGTCCTCACACCATGCAAATCACGGTACCCGCATTATCAAAAAATCGCATACGCGGTGTTCATGGCATCCCGGAAGCTACGACACTACTTTCAAGAGTGTTCTATTACAGTAGCCTCGGAAGTACCACTCAACGATATTATCAACAACCGCGATGCAACGGGCCGGATAGCAAAATGGGCCATAGAGCTCCTCCCGTTTGATATAACCTACAAACCACGACGAGCAATTAAATCGCAAGTCCTAGCCGACTTCGTCGCCGAATGGACAGAGACCGAACTCCCTAAAGAGTACGACACGTACTCAAACTGGATCATGCATTTCGACGGCTCCAAAATGCTGGTCGGACTGGGGGCTGGCGTCGTTTTGACGTCCCCTACAGGAGATATAGTCCAATATGTACTCCAAATTATGTACACGGACTCCAACAACGCAGCCGAATACGAGGCCCTTCTACATGGTCTCCGGATGGCAGTATCCATGGGCATTCAACGCCTGGAAGTACGCGGGGACTCAAACCTTGCGATATCCCAAATAAATGGCGACTTTGATGCCAAAGACCCAAAAATGGCAGCTTATCGCAATGCCGTACTAAAAATGTCAGCTCGGTTCGAGGGACTGGAGTTCCACCACATAGCCCGAGAAAATAATCAGGCAGCGGAAGTCCTGGCACGCATCGTAGTAAAACGAGATGCGGTCCCCCCAACATCTTCTTAGAAAGACTATTCAAACCATCAGTAACATGGGAGGGGGAACCCTCGGATAATAGCCCGGACATAACCGCACAACCCAATGCCGAACAATCAGACATAATCGGTGGCCCCGCCACCGAAATTACACCCTCAACCCACGTAATAATGGCGGTCATCGCCCCGTGGACGGAACCATTCCTAGCCTACCTTACCAGGCAGGAACTCCCTGAGGACCAAAATGAGGCACGCTGCATAGTGCGGCGATCCAAAGCCTATAAAGTCCACGAGGGAGAGCTATATAAGAAAAGCACTACAGGAGTCCTTCAAAGGTGTATCTCCGAAGAGGAAGGGCGGAGTCTGTTGGCTGAAATTCATGCCGGACTCGATGGCCATCACGCCGCGGCTCGGTCCCTTGTAAGCAAGGCTTTCCGTACGGGCTTCTATTGGCCGACGGCTCGAGCAGACGCTCAGGACCTAGTCAAACGATGCGTCGGTTGCCAGCTCTTTGCCAACCAAAGCCATATGCCACCCAACGCCCTCCGAACTATCCCCATCACTTGGCCTTTTGCGGTCTAGGGGCTTGATATGGTGGGACCCCTTAAAGGTGGAACCCACAAGAGAAAATACCTATTGGTCATGGTGGATAAATTCACCAAATGGATAGAAGCCAAGCCTGTCAAGACGGCCGAATCCGGACCTGTGATAGACTTCATATCCGGGGTCGTACACCGTTACGGTGTCCCCCACAGCATTATCACCGATAATGGCACAAACTTCACCTCTGACGAAGTAAAGCTGTGGTGCAAAAACATGGGCATTAAGCTCGATTATGCTTCTGTCTATCACCCACAAACTAACGGTCAGGTCAAACGAGCAAATGGTCTCATCATGAGCGGCATCAAACCCAGACTAGTGCGGTCCCTCAAGGAATCTGATATGCACTGGGTAGAGGAGCTCGACTCCGTACTCTGGGGGCTGCGAACCACGCCAAATCGTACCACCGGATTCACACCATTCTTTATGGTGTACGGCACTGAGGCGGTTCTGCCCTGCGACATAATTCATGACTCACCTCGAGTGCGCATGTACGAAGAAAGAGAAGCCGAGCTTGATCGGCAGGACAACCTGGACGCCTTAGAGGAAGAGCGTGACGTGGCTAAAGCCCGTTCCGCATTCTATCAACAGCAAGCTCGAAGATATCAAAGCAGAGAAGTACGGGCCAAAAATTACAATGTTGGTGAACTAGTTCTGCGCCTGCCGGATAAGCAAAAGAACAAACTCAAGCCCAAATGGGAAGGTCCATTCATAATCGACCAAGTCCTAACTGGTGGAGCGTACCGCCTGCGAGATGCGTCGGACAACCGACTCGAGCCGAACCCATGGAACGCCACACGTCTCCGGAGATTCTACGCCTAGCGCCGGACTCTGTGTTTGTCTCCTGCCTCTGTCCATTTTTTACATTTATACTTTTTCTTGCTTTGTCTCCTACTCTCTTCTTTTCTAGCCCTTAAAGGTTCATTATGTGACGCACTATCCGCGCTCTTTAAACCTGGGGGCTTCTTTAACGGAAGCTTGTTTATATGGGTTTCACACCCAACGCATGCGTCAGACTTCCGCATGCACCTTTTCTTCGCCATTATATGCATCGATATGACTTAAGTTTTGGCCAAGCTGGGTTGCCTGGCTCCTGTGCTTACCCCTACGTTCCCGATTGTTCGGCTAGGTGGTAAAGGGAGCACCTCTGCGATTGCTACTGCCGGATAAGCCGGATGTGTACCTCAGATTGGGTGAAGCCGAAAGCTAGCGTTCTTAAGGGAATATTCGGTCGGTGAACTAAAGATGAACCTTTTTATTTTATACATGCCCCCAGATGATCTTCTGCATTTGCAGTCCGGACGTGCACTTTAGGGCACGCCACCCCAGCGAAAGGAACCCTTAACAGAACTATTCTCTCTGGAAGATGTTTCTTACTAACCATGTAATATAACATAACTAGTTGGGCACTTGTCAGATAAAGCACTAATGACCCCTACGCCTGGTCTCCATGCATACCCCGGCTTTTATATAGCCATTATGGTATTCGGACACACTCCGGACCGTCAGGTCCCGAGATCAAAGCGAAAAGGTCGGCAACGACAAACGATCTACAATCCGGCTAGAAGATATTACACATGTCAATTATAAATTACATAGTCATCTTGATTGATCGTATTCCTCCTCTATGCCATCTAACAGGCTGTCTAATTTACAGTCCAGCTGGGAATACTTTGCGGCCAAATTTACCTGGCCATATACTAAGCTTAAAGGGATCTCTTTCCCGTCAGGCCCCACTGGTCCGACCTCGGCCATGTGATTGGGGTCAGACTTCGTAAAGCGGGTCTTCACCATGGCCCAGGCCTCCCTAGCGCCCTGCTGGCAGGCCGATATCTTCCACAAACGGAAGCGCCGCCGAGCTCCTTTCAACTTCTCCGCAAGTTCTCCAAGGCCCTCGGGTATGGAGTGGGCAGGCCACAAGGCTTGGGCAATACCTCGCATCACCTGCCGAACTTGTTCGTGCAGTTGCGCGAGTTCGGGAAGAATATCGCCCGTTGAACCGGGCATCTCCTCCGCCGGACGACCTGTCAGCATACCTACAGACATAACTCTGTTATTCGTCTTCCTCGCCGAACTCCTTTTTCAAGAGTTCGCTCAAGCACTTACTAAATATGCCGCGTCGAAGCCGCTGATTCTCCT
Source organism: Aegilops umbellulata (assembly GCA_032464435.1). Classification (NCBI taxonomy): domain Eukaryota; kingdom Viridiplantae; phylum Streptophyta; class Magnoliopsida; order Poales; family Poaceae; genus Aegilops; species Aegilops umbellulata. Next base: position 56,015,720 of record CP136057.1, read on the forward strand.
TCGTGGAGTCAGATAGCTGACCACGAACGTCTTTCAGTTCAACATCCAGCTTGGTGTTGGCATCCTGAAGATCATTCTTCTCTTGCCTCACCCTTGTCAACGTACTCTCGCCAGCCTTTAACTGGCATAAGAGTTGTTGCTTCTCCGGATCAAGTCCGGCGCCATCTGCCACATGAATTGTCAGATTTGCGCACAAGCTGCACAGTATTAATCTTTTGAAATGTATCTTACCCGAGGGGGTCCCTTTGGGCTCCCCTGTTGCGGCTAGCACGGCCTCTAGTTGGGCCTTGCACTTTTCCAGCTCCTGGGACAGCACGGTGTTCTTCTCGGTAAGAACCTGCAGGTTATATGATCCTTAAATCAGTTACTTTAACTGTTTCATGTCTCGGGTGCTACTAGCATATATATATTTAACCAAAATTTTCTTACCCGTATGTCTTTCACATACTGCTCCGTGGCTCTGGCTAAACCATCTTGAGCAGCACGAAGGTACGCATCTCCCGAATTGAAGGCGTCTAAGGCCTCTCGGGAGAAACAAGCGTCGCGTAGAACTGTCCGGCGACGCCTATGGTTCATGGCGCTCTCCACTTCTGAATTTGTGGCAGATAGCCGGTCCGCGTCCTCTGTTGGAGGAGCGTCCGGCGCAAGCCTGGTGTTCGTCCCCGCCTCCGGACCAGACGTTGGAGCCTGGCTGGTAGAGGCGTGGTTGGTGGCCCCTCCGGATATAGTCCGGCGAGGCCTCTTCATCCTAAAAACAGTACGGATGTTAACATGCCTTGACAGAATAACGCCAGGGAGACAGAGGGCGCGTTATACCTTTGTGCCGAACTCTCAGTCCGGACTTCATCTCTTTTTACCCCACGGGGCCCGGCGGCTCCTCGTTGCCTAGCCGCCGCAGGTTCGGCCTCCCTCCTCGGAAATCTCCCCTGTAAAATACGGTTGTCATCAGAAACGCCGGAATATGTGAGGACGGAATCTCTCTCGTAGGAATAAACACTCCGGTTTCTGTCACCTGGGAGGCCGGGATTAACCCAGGGTAATCAGCCGTAATGGCTACCAAGGTATTATCCTTGCTCAACTGATGGAACACCCCGTCGATAAGCTCCACTGCTATGTCCGGATCCTCTTCGGAGTCCGGATCGTGGGACCTCTCTGGGTCCTCGGGCCGTGGAGGGCGGCTGTCGATGTCCTTCACTTCCTGTCGCAGTTCCTGCGCTAAAAGTTGTCAGACTGCACGTCTAAACATGGGAATATTAAAGCAAACGGGCGAGTGCAATTATTCTCTTACCCAACTTGGAGGGTCATACATGGTCAATCCGGCCCGCGGGTTGACGCGGAGGAAATCCTCCTTTTCTCCCTTGTATAAAGATGTTAAAATCCTTACTAGATCGGCAGCTGAGCTGGGTCCTTTACGGCCATAACGGGTGGCGTCGTCCTCCCCGTTGAAATCCCACATGGGGTGGCTTCTATATTGCAGCGCCTGCACTCCCCGCATAATACATGCGGCCATAACTCCAATCATGGTTAGTCCGGAATGAGCCAACAGTCTTATCCGGCCCATCAGGTAAAGGACGTCTCTGTTGCTTTCTCTCTGAGAGCTCCGCGGACGCCAACTTAAGCGTTTCTTCAAGGGAGCCGTGCTGAACTCAGGGAGGCCGACCCGGATAGGGTCCGGCAGCGGGACGTCATCTATGTAAAACCATTCTGAAGGCCAGTCCTCGGACGCCTTCTTTGGGGTTCCGGATAAATATCCGGTCCCGGGGATGCGCCATATTTCGGCTCCGCCCACTTGGTATATAGACCCCTTTTGAGAACGGGGCACCAAGCAGAACAACCTCTTCCACAGCGCAAAATGAGCCTCGACGCCTAAAAATAGCTCGCAAAGGGCAACAAAGCCCGCAATATGTAGTACCGAGCCGGGCGTAAGATTGTGCAGCTGGAGGCCGTAAAACTCCAGAAGCCCGTGGAGGAATGGATGAATTGGAAATCCCAGTCCCCTTAATAAATAAGGGACGAGGCACACCCGCTCTCCTTTAGAAGGATTGGGGGTGCTCTCCGCTTGCTTTCCGCCATTGTAGGTGGCGAGTCCGGCTCGGACTGGGACCATATATGCCCGGGGAAGGAATCCCTTGGCTTGCAGTAACACTAGCTTGCTGTGTGGGATGGTGCAGCTCTCCCAGTCTCCGGATTTGGGGCTAGAGGGGCGAGGGGAGGAGCTGCGACGGCTGGCCATGTTGGAATGGACCTTTGCTGGGGACGCTCTGATGATGACTCGCGGAGAGGAGAAGATGTGGTTTGGATCTAAATCCCCATCCCATTAAATAGGCGGCTCGCTTATATGACTAAGGGTGTGAATGTAAAAACACCCCAAGCTTTTCGCATTCGTTCGACACGTAGAAGATGGTCGTTATCGGGCACAGAAGCCGAGGAGTGCTACGTGGATCAAACATAATTCATATAGGTACACAGGATTTGAAGGAGGAACCCGCCTTGCAATGCTGAAGACAATTTGCGCGCCGGACTCGTCGTCATTGAAGCCTGGTTCGGGGGCTACTGAGGGAGTTCTGGATTAGGGGGTGTTCGGATTGCCGGACTACACCTTCAGCCGGACTCCTGGACTATGAAGATACAAGATTGAAGACTTCGTCCCGTGTACGGAAGGTTCTTTCCTTGGCGTGGAAGGCAAGCTAGGCGTGCAGATATTCAAGATCTCCTACCAATGTAACCGACTCTGTGTAACCCTAACCCTATCCGGTGTCTATATAAACCGGAGGTTTGTAGTCCGTAGGACAATGATCATAACCATCATCATACTCATAGGCTAGCTTCTAGGGTTTAGCCTCCTTGATCTCGTGGTAGATCTACTCTTGTACCGCCCATATCATCAATATTAATCTAGCAGGAGTAGGGTTTTACCTCCATCGAGAGGGCCCGAACCTGGGTAAAATAAAGTGTCCCTTGTCTCCTGTTACCATCCGACCTTGACGCACAGTTCGGGACCCCCTACCCGAGATCCGCCGGTTTTGACACTGACAGCGATAAACACCGAGATGTTGAGGATGAAGTTCGGGGCCAGATCGTGGAAATCCAGGCCGTAGTAGAACATGAGCCCCCGGACGAATGGGTGGAGAGGGAATCCCAGTCAGCGGAGGAAATGGGTAAGGAACACTACCCTCTCATGGGTCCTGGGGTGGGGATCAGCTGTCCCTCATCTGGGAGCCGGTGCGTGATGTCGTCGGGAAGGTATCCGACTCTCCTCAGCTTCTCGATGTGTCCCTCCATGATGGAGGAAACCATCCACCTGCCTCCCGCTCTGGACATGGTTGGAGAAGGTTGAGGTGGGAAATGCGGACTTGGGCGCTGGAGCTCGATTGTGCGAAAATGGATGAGCAAAGGAGGAAGAAGGCGTGGATGAAAAGGAGAATCCTTATCCCTTTATATGGGCGGACGAAACTATGCGTCCCGACCAGCCTGGTAAAACTCGCTTATCCCCCAAGCACCGTAATCAATGGCACGGTTCGGTTACCCACGCCCGTATTGATGAGAATCCTGTGATAAGGGGACACGATCTCTGCTTCAACAAGACGTGCCAAGGAAACCGCCTCGCAAAACGCGCTGAGGTGGGACAGTAAACAACGATTCGAATGAAGGCTTGGATGTGGTGTGATGACACGCTACAGAATACGTCAGGAGATTGGACTTGTGAAAACGATACTCTCTCTCTCTCTACGATGGTATGTGGAACTTGTTTTGCAGAACCGGACACGATCCTCGTGTTCAAAATCTTCTATGAAGTATTCGGAGGAGGAACCCGCCTTGCAATGCCGAAGACAATCTGCCCGCCGGACTCGTCGTCATTGAAGCCTGGTTCAGGGGCTACTGAGGGAGTCCTGGATTAGGGGGTGTCCGGACAGCAGGACTGTTGGACTATGAAGATACAAGATTGAAGACTTCGTCCCGTGTCCGGATGGGACTTCCCTTGGCGTGGAAGGCAAGCTTGGCAGTACGGATATGTAGATCTCCTCCCATTGTAACTGACTCTGTGTAACCCTAGCCCTCTTCGGTGTCTTTATAAACCGGAGGGTTTTAGTCCGTAGGACAACAGACAATCATACCATAGGCTAGCTTCTAGGGTTTAGCCTCTCTGATCTCGTGGTAGATCTATTCTTGTACTACCCATATCATCAATATTAATCAAGCAGGAGTAGGGTTTTACCTCCATGAAGAGGGCCCGAACCTGGGTAAAAACATCGTGTCCCTTGTCTCCTGTTACCATCCGCCTAGACGCACAGTTCAGGACCCCCTACCCGAGATCCGCCGGTTTTGACACCGACACTCGGCAGTAATTTGTTCACCCACCGTAATATTTTTTATCTTGAGAGAAGCCTCTAGTGAAACCTATGGCCCCCGGGTCTATTTTCCATCATATAAGTTTCTAATCTATAACTTTAGTTTCCGATTTACTTCCTTTGCAATCTTTTACTTTCCGTTCCATAAACCAAAAATACCAAATATATTACTTTGCAAATAAACGTGATGGTATTGACAACCCCTTTATCGCATTGGGTGCAAGTTGGTATTTGTTTGTGGTATTCGGTGACTTGTGCGTTTTCTCCTACTGGATTGATACCTTGGTTCTCAAAACTGAGGGAAATACTTACTCTACTTTGCTACATCACCCTTTCCTCTTCAAGGGAAAAACCGAGGGAAGCTCAAGAGGTAGCAGTTACCCTCAACCTACTGCACCTACTAAAAATATTGAATATGAAATTCCTTCGGGTATGATAGAACAACTGCTAGCTAATCCTTATGTAGGAGATGGAACCAAACATCCTGATATGCACTTGATATATGTGGATGAAATTTGTGGATTATTTAAGCTTGCAGGTTTATCCGGAGATGAAACTAGGAAGAAGGTTTTCCCTTTATCTTTGAAGGGAAAAGCATTGGCACGGTATAGGCTATGCAATGATATTGGATCTTGGAACTGGAATCGATTGGAATTGGAGTTCCATCAAGAAAATTATCCTATGCACCTAGTTCATCGTGATCGGAATTATATATATAATTTTTTGCCTCATGAAGGAGAAAGTATCGCTCTAGCTTGGGGGAGGCTTAAGTCAATGTTATATTCATGCCCCAATCATGAGCTCTCAAGAGAAATTATTATTCATAATTTTTATGCTCGACTTTCTCATAATGATCGATCCACGCTTGATACTTCTTGTGATGGTTCTTTTATGAAGAAAACTATTGAATTACGGTGGGATCTCTTAGAAAGAATTAAACGCAACTATGAAGATTGGGAACTTGACGAAGGTAAAGAGTCAGGTATTAAGCTTAATTATGATTGCGTTAAATCTTTTATGAATACCGATGCTTTACAAAAGTTTAGCAATAAAAATGGACTTGACTCTGAGATAGTAACCTCATTTTGTGAATCTTTTGCTACTCATGTTGATCTCCCTAAAGAGAAGTGGTTTAAATATCACCCACCTATTAAGTAAGAAATGAAAGAACCGGTAATAGCTAAATATGAAACTATAATTTATAATGTTGATCCAGTTGTTCCTACTGGTTCTATTCAAAAACCACCTTTCCCTGTTAGGAAGAAGGAACATGCTAAAGTTTCAACTGTAGTCAACAAAAGTTACATTAGAACACCTAAACCAGCTGAAAAATAAAGGTAGAACCTAGTGTTGCTTTGATTAAGGATCTCTTGGAAGAAAATATAGATGGGCATGTTATTTACTTCTGTGATGAAGCTGCTAGAATTGCCAAACCTGATAAAAAGGATAAACAAAGACCCGTTGTTGGCTTGCCTGTTGTCTCAGTTAAAATAGGATATCACTATTATCATGGTTTATGTGACATAGGTGCTAGCGTGAGTGCTATTCCTTTTACCTTATATCAAGAAATTATGAATGATATACCACCCGCTGAAATAGAAGACATAGATGTTACTATTAAACTTGCTAACAGAGACACCATCACACCACTTGGGATTGCTAGAGATGTTGAAGTCTTGTGTGGGAAAATAAAATACCTTACTGATTTCCTTGTTCTTGGTTCCCCACAAGATGACTTTTGTCCCATTATCTTTGGTAGACCTTTCTTGAACACCATTAATGCTAAAATAGATCGTGAGAAACAATCTGTCGGTGTTAGTTTTGGTGATGAGTCTCATGAGTTTAATTTTTCCAAGTTTAGTAGGAAACCTCATAAAAAAAGAATTGCCTAGTAAGGATGAAATAATTGGTCTGCTTCTATTGTTGTACCTCCTACTGATCCTCTAGAACAATATTTTCTAGACCATGAAAATGATTTGCATATGCATGAAAGAAATGAAATAGATAAGATGTTCTTTGAACAACGTCCTCTGCTTAAATACAATTTGCCTATTGAAACTCTAGGAGGTCCTCCTCCACCTAAAGGTGATCCTATGTTTGAATTAAAACAATTGCGAGACACTTTGAAATATGCTTATCTTGAGGAGGAGAAGATATATCCTGTTATTATTAGTGCTAACCATTCAGAACATGAAGAGGAAAGATTATTGAAAGTTCTAAGGTAGCACCGAGCTGCTATTGGATATACTCTTGATGATCTTAAGGGAATTAGTCCCACTCTATGTCAGCACAAGATTAATATGGAACCTGATGCTTAACCCGTTGTTGATCACCAACGTCGGTTAACTCCGAAGATGAAAGAAGTGGTGAGAACGAAAATATTAAAACTTCTAAAAGCAGGTATAATCTATCCTATAGCTGATAGTAGATGGGAAGTCATATTCGTTGTGTCCTTGAGAAAGGAGGTATCACTACTGCAAGATGCTACTAACGCGATACTACGATCAGAGACCCTTCGAGAAACTGTGTGCGATGCCATAATCGCAAATGGTGATGTATGAAAACCTTCAAAAAAGGTGAAAACATTTGCGATGGAGGATGCATTAAACACGGTTCAGATTTTAGTTGCGTGTGTGATCTAGGGCATACGGTTCAGTCCAATGAAGTGTTTACGATGATCCAGAACAAAAGAAACGGGCAGCCTAATGAAGGCGTGTGCGATATAGAGCATACGGTTCACTCGGATGAACTGCTTGTGATTAGCCAACAGAAAAGAAACGGGCAGCCAGATGAAGGTGTGTGCTATATACAACATACGGTTCACTCGGATGAACTGTTTGTGATTAGGCAATACAAAAGAAACGGTCAGCCAGATCAAGGTGTGTGATTGAGGGCATACGCTTCAGAAGAATTAACTGTTTGCGATTAGGCAACAGAACAGAAACGGGTAAGCCAGATCAAAGTGTCTGCGATTGATGGCATATACTTCACATGGATGAACTATTTGTGATTAGCCACAACAAACTGAAACAGTTAGATAGATCAACGTGTGTGCGCTAGACGGGCACACCCATTCTAATTAAAATATGTGTGCTGACATTGCATATTGCGGTGCACCCTATGGTGGAAAGGCCACGTACGCGGCCGAGAAGGCATACGTGCCCATGTTACCCTTCCGGGAATAGTGCCACACTTATAACCGTCAGTAAATTTTGAGCATGCGTCCCGTCACATTCCAAATTGCAAACCTGTTCACACCGATCAAAACCTAAACGGTTTCCCACTTAGGAGCGTATTACTACGCGGTTATAAATACTACTACTCCAAGATGACTGCACATTCCTCCTCAACTCCTCATCCACAAAAAGTCAAAACCAAACAAGTCATTCATCATCGTTCCCTTGCGTCCGCCATGGCCAACGTGAGTTCTGGGTCGAGAGATTGCAACCAGGGAGAGGCGAGCCTGGAAGCGGGAGCACGAGAGATGTCCCACCTCGCCGCGATAGCAACCAACATGTCCCGCCGCACGGCCGTAGCAGCAGAGAGGTCCCGCCGCGCCGCCGAAGCAGCACGGAGGACCCACCGCGTCGTCGATGCAGTAGACTGGTCCGGCCGCGCCACGGAAGCAGAAGAGATGTCCCGCCGCACCACGAATGCAGCAAAGATGTCCTCCCTTGCCGCGGCGGCCTGGGAAAATGCCTTGCGGGTAGGAGAGGACTCTTACAGGCGCATGCGTGCCCTCGTCCATAGGCAGATGGATCAGATCTACAGGTGGGCGAGGTTGCAGGATGACCTGCAAGCCTTGTTTGAACAGTCTACCAACGTCATCTGGTAACTAAATGAGAGCAAAGCGAAGCTCCGGGACGAGCTCGACCTGCTGAGGGCGAAGATCGTCGGAGGTGCGGAGCAGCAGGAGCAGACCACTGCCATGTTGAAGAGGACCGGCGTCATCGTCGAGAAACTTATGGACGAGAATAGCAACCTGCCCATCGAGCGCAGAAGGTTGGTGGAGGAATCCGTGGATGCTCTCAAGCAGTATCTTGAGGACAAGAAATAGCTCGTCGCCGCTCACCGCAGAGACTAGTTCCCGCGGCCTGGAGCAACGCATCAAGAAAGTAGAGATCAACGAGCCAGATCGTTGTCTTCCTTCTTCTTTTGCCCTTGTGTATTTCGGGCATAGCCGCATGTGGCTTTTTTAATTATGTTCCTAAATATGTAAGACAATTATTATCCACTGAAATCGTCCTTATATTCATCATGCTTGCTATAAGTCGCAGTCGATGCTATATAGGTCCATCGGATCTTACATCAAGATCCGTGCAAAACTTTCTTTTCAGATTTTCATTTTTCTCTCTTAAATCTCAGTCTAGTGAGACATATAGCCATGACGTAGAACAGGTGCTCGGGCGCCATTAATGGAGACATTGGGAGGGTGGTGCACGGCGGGTAGCGGTCAAAGGGCTCTCCTCCTGATGAGCACGCGCAGGGGTCTGATCGCATGCCTCCCGTATTCAAATAGCTACCCCGCACGGGACCTCCTAGCTAATAAAAAAAGGGGACGCGTGGCTTCACGTAATTGGTAAGTCGAATGCCCACGGTTTCAATAATACTTGTGTTTCCGATTTGCAACGTGACAGCACTTGTTCCAAAATGACTTTGTTGATTGTTAATGTGTGAGCCTTCACAAATCGGACAGAAAAATTACCACAACATGTTAGTGCCATGTCATGAGACCATGCCAAGTTTCATGATTTTCAGGTGTGTTTTGAAATTACAGGAATTAAAAAAAAAATCAAGTCTCTCAATCTTTCCGGCCGAGCCACGATGCCCAGATGTTTGAATTTCACTCCCATCTCTTGCATGGGACCTAGAAATTCACCCAAGGACACACTTGTGATTTTTCAAACAACTTTGGTGCACTGGAGCATGTGCTTGTAGTTCAAATTTGAATTATGCACATTGAATGCCCAGAAACTCAATTAATGTATAAAAAAGGCCAAACGAACCCGGAATAATTCCAAAATTTAGCACGGTACTTCTATTTGGTCTAATCTGGCTGTGTTAAAAATAAGGCGGGAGAAGGCAGTGTAGGTATGTCGTTTCGCACATGGAGGTGACACGTTCCCTCTCGGAACCACGAGCCTTCTTGAGGAAAGCTCCGGTTTGCAAGAAGCTTACACCAAAGCTTGTCCCAATTCAGCCAAAAATATTACCGCAGCATGTTGGTGCCATGTCATGAGACCATGCCAAGCTTCATGATTTTCAGGCATGTTTTGGAATTATAGGAATTAAAAAACCAAGTTTCTCAATCTTTCCGGCAGAGCCACGACGCCCAGATGTTTGAATTTCACTCCCATCTCTTGCATGGGACCTAGAAATTCACCCAAGGACACACATGTGATTTTTCAAACAACTTTGGTGCACTGGAGCATGTGCTTGTAGTTCAAATTTGAATTATGCAAATTGAATGCCCAGAAACTCAATTAATGTATAAAAAAGGTGAAACAAGCCCGGAATAATTCCAAAATTTAGCACGGTACTTCTATTTGGTCTAATCTAGCTGTGTAAAAAATAAGGCGGGAGAAGGCAGTGTACGTATGTCGTTTCGCACACGGAGGTGACACGTTCCCTCTCGAAACCATGAGCCTTCTTGAGGGAAGCTCCTGTTTGCAAGAAGCCTACACCAAAGTTTGTCCCAATTCGGCCAAAAATATTACCGTAGCATGTTGGTGACATGTCATGACACCATGCCAAGTTTCATGATTTTCAGGTGTGTTCTGGAATTACAGGAATTAAAAAAAATCAAGTTTCTCAATCTTTCCGGCCGAGCCACGACGCCCAGATATTTGAATTTCACTCCCATCTCTTGCATGGGAGCTAGAAATTCACCCAAGGACACACATGTGAGTTATACGCCAAATTCAGCAAATGTGAATTTTGGTTAAGACAGGTCGGTTTTCTAGGCCATGTTCTAACCCAAGAAGGTGTTGCCGTAGACCCAGAAAAAGTCAAGGCCGTACTTGGCTGGAAACCACCAGCCAGTGTAACAGATGTACGAAGTTTCTTGGGAAAGGCAGGATACTACCGACGGTTTATTGAAGGGTTCTCCACCATAGCAAAACCAATGACACAGTTACTCAAGAAGGACAAGAAATTTGTATGGACTGAAGCATGCGAGAAGAGTTTCCAAGAAGTCAAGAAGAAATTAACAACAGCACCAGTATTGGTTGTACCAGACATACACAAGAGTTTAGTATATTGTGACGCATCCCAGAAGGGCCTCGGTTGCGTACTAATGCAAGAAGGCAAGGTGGTCGCATACGCTTCCAGGCAACTTCGCAAGCATGAAGAAAATTATCCCACTCATGACTTAGAATTGGCAGCGGTCATTCATACACTCAAGGAATGGAGGCACTTCTTACTTGGAAATCGTTGTGAAATATATACGGACCATAAAAGTCTCAAGTATATTTTCACACAGCCAGAACTCAATTTACGGCAACGACGTTGGTTGGAATTGGTAAAAGATTATGATGTTGGTATCCACTATCATCTAGGAAAACAAATGTAGTGGCAGATGCTCTTAGTCGAAACCCCAGCCCGGACGACAACAGTCTGCAACGCTTGAGACTTGAATTTCAACAGGAGTTCGCCAAACTCAACTTGATGATGGTCCCGGAAGGCACTGTGTCAAATTTGGAAATACAACCCACCCTTGTGGAGCAGGTTAAGAAAGCTCAACATGGACACCCCAGCATCGAAGGCATAAAAAGGAAAGTGAGTATGGGCAAGGCCTCGGAATTCGCCATAGACGATAAGGGAATATTATGGTACGAAGACAGACTTTGCGTGCCAAATATAGAGGACCTCAAACAGCAAATCCTGACCGAAGCCCACACCGCTCCATATTCGATCCACCCTGGAGGAACCAAAATGTATAAGGACATTCAGGAAAGATTTTGGTGGCACGGTATGAAGAGGGATATAGCCACCTTCATTGTATGTTGCGATTCTTGTCAACGCATAAAAGCTGAGCATCAAAGACCAGTCGGACTACTGCAACCAAACAGGATACCTGAGTGGAAATGGGACGAAATAGGGATGGATTTCATTGTCGGACTACCTCGTTCACAACACGGGAATGATGCCATATGGGTCATCACCGATAGATTAACCAAGGTGGTGCATTTCATTCCAATGAAGACAACCCACACCACTCAGAAGCTTGCCAAGATTTACCTCTCCCGTATAGTTTGTCTGCATGGAGTTCCAAAGACTATAATATCCGACAGAGGCACTCAGTTCGTCTTGAAATTCTAGGATCATTTACAACAGGCTCTGGGAACTCAGCTAGCATTCAGTACAGCCTACCACCCCCAGACTGATTGGCAAACTGAACGTGTGAACCAAATTCTAGAGGATATGCTGAGAGCATGTGTCCTCACCTATGGTACCAGTTGGGAAGAAAGCCAGCCATATGCCGAGTTCGGATACAACAACAGTTACCAATCCAGCCTACAAATGACACCTTTTGAAGCCCTGTACGGATGGAGGTGTCGTACCCCATTAAATTGGTCAGAGACAGGAGACAGCCGTATCTTCGGCCCAGACATGCTCAAGGAAGCTGAAGAGAAAGTCAGACTCATCAGGGACCGACTCAAGACAGCGCAAAGTCGACAAAAGAGCTATTACGATCAGAAGCACCGTGAAGTCAGCTTTGAACCCGGTGAATATGTGTACCTACGAGTGTCCCCTATGAAGGGCCTGCAACGGTTCAAGGTTAAAGGAAAGCTAGCACCAAGATTTATTGGACCCTTCTGTGTGGTTGCATGGAGGGGCACCGTAGCCTACCAGCTAGACCTACCCAAGGAGCTGTCCGACGTCCACGACGTGTTCCACGTCTCACAGTTGAGGAAATGTGTAAGCAACCCAGAGATGCAGGTGTCACATGAGAACATCGACATGCAACTAGACCTCACCTACAGGGAACGACCAATAAAAATCTTAGAGGAGTCTAAAAGGAAGACCCGTCAGAAAACAATTAAGTTTTTCAGAGTTCAGTGGAGCAATCACACCGAAGATGAGGCAACATGGGAAACAGAGGATTTTCTTCGGGCAGAACACCCACACCTATTTGAGGATCAACTGAAATCTCGGGGACGAGATTTTTCCTAAGGGGGTAGGTGTTGTGACACTCCAAATTTTTTGATTTTTGTTCTATCAAAATCTTTATTTGATTTGGAAGGGAGTGTCCCAAAAACTTTTCTTAAAAACTCTTCCTCTCAAAACCTTTGTGACAACCAACTTTGGTGCTCCTCTCAACTTGGATTTTTGGTCTTGAGAGCTCTTCTCTTTATCTGGTTTCTACAAAAATTTTATTTTTAAAAATCTCTTCTACTAAAAAGAAACCCTAAGGATTTGGGTTACCCTCCTCTCATTCAAAATTTTTCTTTCCTCTTTTACCATGTCACATATTGACATCTGCCCTCCATAACCTCTCCCTCCACTTTGGGTCAAGTCTAGTATTCATTCCCAACAAGTCCAACCCATTTTTGAATTTTTATTCCATTTATCTTGCTCCAAAACTAATTCTGCCTTTTATCTTGGACCTAGGTGCTTTTCAAAGGAAGTACCATTTTTAATTTGAGTTTTGACCCCAAACCAACTCCTCTGGCTAGTACTTAGCACCCCCAACCAAGATCCATCTTGATCCACTCTGCCTCAGTTCAAATATTTCAAATTTTGCTCCCTGCAAGTTTGGACCAGATTCATCATTTTTGGTGAAATTAATATTTTTCTTTCCCCAATAATTCTACCAAAAATCAGGCAGCCCCCAGGCGCACTGAGAGGCCATCCCACCAAAGATAAGCTCAAGGAAAATTTTGCACATGCCAAAATCATTCCATCGAACACCTCGCACGCACTATTGCTGTTCAGTTTTAGTAAAATTCAGATTTCTTCAGTATTCAGTCGGCCGTGAGTGTCGTTTTCTTCACAGACTTGGCATCAATCTCACCAGTGCACGCGCTGGCCGCTTGCGCACTGCAACCTCTCCTTATCCGGTGCGCCGCACACTCGCTTGGCCGGGCGTGGGCGTCGGTGGCGACGTGTCTCGCTGACGCCGACTGCTTTTGCGGTGGCAGAGCCACCCGTGGCGGCCAGCAGGGTTCGGCTACAGCTTTCGGCGCCGTCCATCACCGCCCAAACCACCCGAGGCCTCCGCGTGGCCGTCTGCTCCCCTGCACGCACCGCAGCACCGTCGCCGTGGCCTGGCATGCACAGGGCGCGCTCTCTTCTGCCGGCTGGCCCGCGGAGCACCGTTCTGTCGAAACCACGGAGCAGGCCTAATCCCAACGAGGTTAGCGTGTGAGCGGAACCAGTAGACCTCCACGCTGATGCCCAGCCACCTAATCCACCCATCCGGTCACCTACTCGTCGTAATCGTCGCCGGCGTTATCCCGTCCGCGGAACCGCCTCGGGCTGGCTATAAATAGCCACCCCGAGCTCGCCTTCGACTAGCGCCAGTCACTCCACCACCCCAGAGCTACACCCAGCCGCTAGGAGGGCCTCGAGGTGGTCCTCTTCTCCATCTCCGGCCGCCCCGATCCGCCTTGGGCTCCAGCTCGATTCGCTCCGGTGAGGCCGTCACTGCTCCCCAAACCACGTCAGCACCCTCCTAGTGCACCCAAACTCCTAACCCGCGCCTCAATTTGGCCCTTGCAGCCTTCCCCAACGAGATCCAACATCACCCGAGCTGCCGTCCGCCGGAGTAGAGGCTACCATCGGCGTGGTGCTCGCCGACGACCAACACCACCACCCACCGACGCGGAAGAGCACGCTGAACTCGTAGGTACCTCCCGATCCCCCTGCCTCGCCGTGGATCGCCGTCGGCGACCACCGTAGCCCTCGGGCACCGGCGCGCCCTGTTCTTCTTTTTCAAACATTCAAACCTGACGGTTGGGACCCCCCGTCAGCCTCTCTCTTCATTTAAACGAAACGTTTTCTGAAAACGCCTTCTGCCAAAGTACGTCTCCCCTCTGGGCCGGCGTATTCTTAAACGAAACGTTTTTTGTTTTTATAAAGAGAACCCTGGAAACTTTCTGTTTCATTACAGAAAGGTCCCTCGACTATAACTCTTATAACTTTTAAACAAAAGATGATTTTAACTTGAAACTTTTTCTGTCATACTTATTTTTCTGTCTAGTTTTTTGTCATATTTATTTTGAAAAATATTTGGGATACTTTTTGTGCACGCAAGGTATTTATGTAGTATCCGGTTTTTCTTTAAATACGTAGATACCGGGAGGAGTAAAGGAGACGCTTACTTCGCCGAGCTAGACTCCGACTTCTCTGAACCAGGCAAGCATGTTCGAACCTTTGATATGATGAGTGTTTTGCATGTTTGCTCGAGTAGTTTTCTCATGGCATGTTTATATGACCATTTATGAATGTTATGTGCATGCAAGGCAAGCTAGCGGTGAGCTTCGAAGTTGATGTGTTCTTATGATGATAAGATAACAGATCATGTGGCGACATGATGGGTTGCAGGCTGGTATTGTTGAAGCATGCCAATTCTATGTCAACCGTGAACTCCAGTTTCAACGTGGGTCAAGTCCTGATCCCGTTCGTTTTCCCTTCGTGACGCCACATGTTTTCTGTAAAGAGTGCAGTTTAGTAAGTTGCAAACCTCTTTGGTGTAAAGAGTGCAGTTTAGTAAGTTGCAAACCAAATAGAGGGACTGCGATGAGGGTTCCATGGCCCTGGATTAAAGCCAGTCATCCGGTCAGGGGGCATGGTTGTTTCCGGTTGGAACCGAGAGGGGGGCACCCCTTAGAGCGCGCGATATAAATTTGATCCCATGCTATTCGAGGTTGTGGCCTCCCCGTCTTAAGGTTTTTTCTTGAATGTTGCCGAGGGTGATTCCTGGCAACGGAAGGTGGTATGGGTGTGTACTGGTTAGACATGTTTCTTCTAAAATACCGTAAATGGAACTAGTCCTTGTGACTACTGAAATCCGTTGGCTGTGGTTAAAGAGTACAAACTCTGCAGAGTCAAAATCATTCGAGTATCCATGTCCACGATCAAGGACTTGGACACATCCCAGTGTCGGTGTCAGTCTCAGAGTCAAATCTCAGTGTCAACCCCGGCGACAGTCTCCGGAGTATAAACATACAACCGAGAGTGGTAAACTCGATTGAAGGTATTTCATGTGAATGGACTAACCAGTTTATTATCATAAGCTGAGTATTTCCTTGTGATGATTTGAATTCATGAGCTATTTAAATTCGAATGATAAATTATAAGCCCTTTATGTGATGTCGCTCAGACGTACGACTGTGGCATCATTGTTATTTACTTTTGATATAAGCCCTTTATGTGATGTCGCTCAGACGTCCGACTGTGGCATCATTGTTATTTACTTTTGATATAAGCCCTTTATGTGATGTCGCTCAGACGTTCGACTGTGGCATCACTGTTATTTACTTTTGATATAAGCCCTTTATGTGATGTCGCTCAGACGTCCGACTGTGGCATCATTGTTATTTATTTTCATTATAAGCCCTTTCCGAGGTGTCTCCTAGACGCCTGAATGTGGCATCTCCTGTTAATTACTTTTCAATATAAGCCCTTTATGTGGTGTCGCCTCAACGCCCGACTACGGCATGCTAAGTTTATTTTGTTTATCTTTCGAGGCGTCGCTTCAGACACCCGATCGGTCTTCAGTTATTTTTACTGGGATTTCGGGAGGACTACCGCCTGATTTCCCCTTATTTACCATGCAGTGCAATTCTATTATTTGATTGTGCATACTAACCTGCTCGTGTGCATCATGTTTACATTTGTTATATCTTATGTCCGAACTGTCTTG
The DNA here is from genome assembly GCA_032464435.1 of Aegilops umbellulata. Lineage (NCBI taxonomy): Eukaryota > Viridiplantae > Streptophyta > Magnoliopsida > Poales > Poaceae > Aegilops > Aegilops umbellulata. The sequence goes on from CP136057.1 coordinate 56,031,938, forward strand.
CGAGTACATTCAAAGTACTCACCTGACTTGTTGATTTGGCCAGATGTTGACGAAGGCGATATTATGGATGAAGAGTTCGATAGCGAGTCCGATGCCTAGAGGAGTCCCAGTCAGTCACATGCGACCCTGGAGTTGTTCACTTGTATCATACACGCTTCCGCCACCCAAATAAAATCATCAAGCCACACTCTGTCGCTTGATGAGCTGTAAGATTTCAGAGTCATGTCACCCACTTCACTGTGACATATCCACCACCATTATATTATTGCGAGTCAGTAGTATGCCACCACACCATTGTGTCATATCCGCCCATATGTAAAATATTGGCGTGCTTGTAATGAACTGTTGAGCAACCTCAGCTCAACCCTGTATTATATTCAGTACTACTGGACTTCTGTATCAAGAATTTGTCAACCAGTGAGGAGGATTCTCCTATACTGGAAACAAAAGGATCGGTCTCTCACTAAGTATTTTATTGGGAAAACTGGTCATGACAAGGAATTAAAAAACCAAGTTTCTCAATCATTCTGGCTGAGCCACGACACCCAGATGTTTGAATTTTATTCCCATTTCTTGCATGGGACCTATAAATTCACCCAAAGACGCACATGTGATTTTTCAGCAAACTTTGGTGCATTGGAGCATGTGATTGTAGTTCAAATTTGAATTATGCACATTAAATGCCCAGAAACTCAATTAATGCATAAAAATGCCAAATGAACCAGGAATAATTCCAAATTTAAACACGACACTCATGTACTAGTTGCATGTTCACTGTACGTAAATGTTCTAGCAATTCAAACACCATCCTTTCCCTTTGTAACACCATTTTGTCTTTCAAAACATAATGAAAAAATCAGGTATACCACAAATAGTTTACTAGAAAGAATCGTCTGGGATGCGATATAAAATATCTTGGCGCACCGTCTTGTCTGGCTTACGCAGGAAGCTTCGTCGTCTACTGTCCACCGCCCCCGCTTGAACCACACTTGCGCGCCAGTTTCTCGCGGCACCGAGCGAAATTTTTTTGCCACCGCGGAAATATCTATCTCCCCGCCCCTCCCTCCTACCAAAAGCCACATTTCCACCGTTCCTCCTTGCTTTCCAAGTTCAAACCTTCACTGCTGCTTACTGGCAGCTCAAACTCCTCGCCGGCGACCCTTCTTCTTGCAGCGCCGCCTCCTCGCCGGCTACCCTTCTTCTTGCAGCGCCGCCTCCTCCCGACGACCCTTCTTCTTGCAGCGCCGCCTCCTCGTCGGCGACCCTTCTTCTTGCTGTGCGGTCTCCTCGCCGCCGACCCTTCTTCTTGCTGCGCAGCCTCGTCGGTATGGTCAGGTAATCCACACCCTACCCACACCATCCTCCTCCTTTCCCGTCCCACATGCCCCGACTGACGGAGCGACACCTTCCACCGAAATCACTGCCCCCTCCTCCAATTAAGCGCCGCCCACAGCCATTTTACATGCAGTATAACGTGGAGCTGAGTAGCATGCAGCCGCACGCGCGAACGAGGTCGCTATGGCTAACATGCGTGTCGACCGCCAGATCTTGGAGGAGCACCTCATCTTCGAGGCCACCGTCAACACCGCCGTGCGGTTGCCTACTTTAAAATATAGTTCTTGATGTTTTCTCGAGGCCACCGCCAGTGCCTTCTAGTGATTTGTCCTCTGTAATATTAATATGCAATCTGATGTTCACTTAACAGTTTGGTCCTCTGAAATGTAATGTTCAGTTAACACTTTGGTCCAACAATTGCTACATTTCGTAGTACTGTTCTCAAGCATTCTTTGTTTTGTTAACTGTCTTATCTTCTAGTACGTGTTTCTATTCTGCAATGTGGTGCTCAGTTAACTATTTTGGTTCATTTGGTCTGTTGTCCATTTAACTGTTTGGTTCAGTTCTGCAATTTGATTTTCATTTGTTGTGGGTACAATTTTGTATTGTTATGCATGTGACACCAATCGAATTTGACTATACGCAATACATATTCTATTGATAGTATGACAACTCTCAGTTAACCTGATCAAGATCTTCCTTATGTGTGTTGCAGAGAAACAATGGGAGACACTGCAGTTTACCATCGAGGTTTGTTCAAGAAGGGTCCTTTGGCTAATAGCACATTATTGTGCAGTTGCAGGAATCATTCTAATATTTAGGTTTCTTACAATTTGGTCTTGCACATGTAGGTCCTGCTGTTAGAGGCTTAGACCCACTGTTCGACCCATTTTGCATATGGGGAAATGAGATGTCCATGAATATCAGTCAAGTCAAGAAACTCAGAAAGATTGTTAGGATGAAGAAACTTGCGACGAATAATAGCAAGATCTTTGTTTGCACAATGAAGAAGACATCAGTCAAATATAGGATGGTACCAACTCTTTTACCTTGTTTTTATCCCTTGCGCCATTTCAAAATTTACAACAGCGATTTATGCATAGCTTTGTTTTTAGTACTTTTCAAAGCAGTTCACCGATGATTACCTCTCAAACCACCTGCATGGTCAAGAGGAGAGGAGGGTATTCATTCAACACCCACGGTACAATATTGAAGTCTTGCTGAAGAGGACGAAGGTTGGGCGGGCAATTATCCATAGCCACTGGCCTAAAGTTGCAAGGACATTCAACATCACTGAAGGCTCAATATTTGCCTTCCGCTTCTGCAGTTTCCCAGATGAGATTCATCTGTCTTTTTACCGTGTATGATGCTACTTTCCAAAGGATTGTGATGCTACATGTGAAGCTTGGTGCTACTGTGTAATGGCGTAACTGAGTGCCAAAGCTATCTGATGTAATTTGATTATGAAATCCTGGTTGCCTTTATACATATATTAAATATCTGGCGTGTTTTATAAGAAATATCAATTTGATTAGTACATGGATTATCAATAATAGGCTAATTACCCTGCTTATTGGGGTTTTCTATTGCAAACGGTTACTCAGACAGAACCGTGGGTGATGAACTCAAACAACCCGCACGGTTTCTAGAAAGTAGGTGTGTTCGATCAAGTAACAACCACACACGGCTTCCGGCAGCGAACTGTTTGCGTTAGGCCACCTTGCATACACGTTTCCACACAAAGAACTGTGTGGGATGTACATACCTACGGAAACGATTTTCTGGGATTCACCATGTGGGATGTACATACCTACGGAAATGATTTCTGGTATTCACCGTGTGGGATGAACGTACCTACGGAAATGATTTCTGGGATTCACTGTGTGGGATGTACATACCTACGGAAATGATTTCTGGGATTCACCGTGTGGGATGTACATACCTACGAAAATGATTTTTGGGATTCACCGTGTGGGATGTACATACCTACGGAAATGATTTGTGGGATTCACCGTGTGAGATGTACATATCTATGGAAATGATTGGGTTTCCATGCCTTGCCCGATCGCACACGGCCCCAGCTTGGGTCCCATGAGGGCCTATCCCCGACGATTTCTGGGTCATGTGGGAAGGACCCCCCTATCACCCACCCTCACTTGGCGACGGTTCCAAATGCCGTCGTGAAAAGGGGTTTTAAACCGTTTGTTTAGGACCAACGCGCACCAGTGTATTACCGTTGTTCCTAATGATAAGAATGAACTTATTCCACAAAGAATTGTTACAGGTTATAGAATGGTAATTGATTTTAGAAAATTAAACAAAGCAACTAGAAAAGAGCATTATCCTCTGCCTTTTATTGATCAAATGCTAGAAAGATTATCTAAGCACACACATTTTTGCTTCCTTGATGGATATCCTAGATTTTCACAAATACCTGTTTCTCAGCCTGATCAAGAAAAGACCACTTTTACTTGTCCTTTTTGAACTTATACTTATAGACGTGTGTCTTTCGGTTTATGCAATGCACCTGCTACCTTTCAAAGATGCATGACGGCTATATTCTCTAACTTTTGTGAAAAGATTGTTGAGGTTTTCATGGATGACATTTCTGTTTATGGGAAGTCTTTTGATGATTGTTTAAGCAATCTTGATCGAGTCTTGCAGAGATGTGAACAAACAAATATTGTCTAGAATTCGGAGAAGTGCCACTTTATGGTTAATGAAGGTATTGTTTTGGGCCATAAAATTTACGAAAGAGGTATTGAGGTGGACAAAGCTAAGGTTGATGCAATTGAGAAAATGACATGTCCTAAAGATATCAAAGGTATCCGTAGTTTCGTTGGTCATGTTGGTTTCTATAGGAGACTTATCAAAAACTTTTCTAAAATTTCTAGGCCTCTTACAAATCTTTTGCAAAAGGATATTCCTTTTTTTATGATGATTGTTTAGAAGCCTTCAAAACACTCAAGAAATCCTTAATCTCTGCACCTATTGTTCAACCACCTGATTGGAACTTGCCTTTTAAAATTATGTGCGATGCTAGTGATTATGTTGTTGGTGATGTTCTAGGACAAAGAGTTGATAAGAAACTGAATGTTATTCATTACGCTAGTAAAACTCTAGACAGTGCTCAACAAAATTATGCTACTACTGAAAAAGAATTTCTAGCAGTGGTGTTTGCTTGTGATAAATTTAGATCCTATATTGTAGATTCAAAAGTTATTGCCCACACCGATCACGCTGCTATAAAATATCTTATGAAAAAGAAAGATGCTAAGCCTAGGCTTATTCGATGGGTTCTCTTGCTACAAGAATTTGATTTGCATATCACTGATAGAAAAGGAGCTGAGAACCCCATAGCTGATAACTTGTCTAGGCTTGAAAATGTTCTTGATGACCCACTTCCTATTGATGATAGTTTCCATGATGAGAAGTTAGCTGCAATAAATGTTTCTCATAACACCCCTTGGTATGCTGACTATGCTAATTACATTGTTGCTAAATATTTACCACCTAGCTTTACTTACCAACAAAAGAAAAAAATCTTCTATGATTTAAGACATTACTTTTGGGATGACCCACATCTTTATAAAGAAGGAGTATATGGTATTATTACACGTTGTGTACTTGAGCATGAACAGGGACAAATCCAACAGAAATGTCACTCCAAAGCTTATGGAGGATATCATGCGGGAGATAGAACTGCTCACAAGTTATTGTAATCTGGGTTTTATTGGCCTACTCTCTTCAAGGATGCTCCTAAGTTGGTCTTATCTTGTGATGAATGTCAAAGAATAGGTAATATCAGTAAGCATGAAGAAATGCTATGAATTATTCACTTGCTGTTGAACCATTTGATGTTTGGGGATTTGATTAAATGGGACCTTTTCCTTCCTCTAATGAGTATACTCATATTTTGGTTGTTGTTGATTATGTTACTAAGTGGGTAGAACCTATTCCAACTAGTAGTGCTGATCACAAGACCTCTATTAAAATGCTTAAGGGAGTTATTTTCCCAAGGTTTGGAGTCCCTAGATGTTTAATGACTGATGCTGGTTCACTCTTTATGCATGGTGCTTTCCGTAAAATGCTTGCCCAGTATGATGTTAACCATAGAATTACATCACCCTATCACCCTCAGTTTAGTGGTCAAATTGAACTTAGCAATAGAGAAATAAAATTAATTTTACAAAAGACTGTCAATAAGTCCCGGAAGAATTGGTCTAAAAAATTAGATGATGCACATTGGGCTTATAGAACAACATATAAAAATCCTATGGGTATGTCTCCTTATAAAATGGTTTATGGAAAAGCTTGTCATTTGCCTCTTGAGTTAGAACATAAAGCTTATTGGGCAATTAAAGAACTCAACTATTATTTCAAACTTGCTGGTGAAAAGAGGTTATTTGATATTAGCTCATTAGATGAATGGAGAACCCAAGCTTATGAAAATACCAAGTTATTTAAAGAAAAATTTAAAAGATGGCATGATAAAAGAATCCAAAAGCGTGAGTTCAAAGTTGGAGAATATGTTCTTTTGTACAACTCTCATTTTAGATTCTTTGCAGGAAAACTCCTCTCCAAATCGGAAGGACCCTATGTCATCGAGGAGGTTTATCGATCTGGAGCTAGCAAAATAAATAATGCCGAAGGTACTTACCCGAAAGTTGTTAATGGGCAACGAATAAAACATTATATCTCAGGTACGCCGATTAATGTTGAAAGCAATATTATCCAAACTATGACACCGGAAGAACACATAAAGGAAACCTTCAGAACACTTCAGAATCGTGAAAAAGAGGAGGTACATGATACGGTAAGTAAACGAACTCTGAAAAATCCGCAAAAATATTTTTTGTCCATTTTGGAATATAACAAAAATTAGGAAAATAAGAAACTACCAGGAAGGTGACCCTAGTGGGCACAAGACACCAGGGCGCGCAGGCACGCCCAGGTGGGTTGTGCCCACCTCGAATACCTTTCGGACTCCATTTTTCTTTCATTCGCTTGTTTCCCAAGATAAAAAAAATCTTTATATACCCTCGAACCTATTGACCACCATATCGCGGAGAAATCTCATATTTTCTTTTCTTACTATTTTCCTGACAGATCTGAAAATATGTCGTCCCAAGACTCAGAGGGTGAGAGCTATCTTGCTGATTATATCGCAAACCCCAAGTCTTATGGGGATGTGGAGCACTATAGATGGACTTCGGAGGAAGAGGATGACTATGATCCTAAAGGGAAGGACGAGACAAGCTCAGACGAGGATGAAGTCCCATTGCCTCAACCTAGGGACATGCACATGGAAATCAAGAAGTCAAGTCAATAAGGCAAAGAAGCCTAAGATCCAGTTTATACCCTTTCGTCTTTTGCAGGAAAACAAGCAAGATTTATGCAAAAAAGTATTGGAGCTTGAGCAGGAGATCGGTGAATTGAAGGAAGAAAATTCCATCCTCAAGCGTAAGCTAAGGAAGAAGGACAAGATCTCTACATCACCACCACCACCTCCTTCTTCATCACCAAAAGAAAATTGAGTAACGGGTATGGGCACTCCCCTTGGCTTGAGCCAAGCTTGGGGGAGGAGCCCCGGTATCGTATCACCTCCACTATCTTTTGCCTTTACTTATCTTAGTTCGATCCATAGTTATCTTTTGCTTTAGATGAATAAAAGTTTAGTTTGATCCTTTATTTTTCAAGAGTTTGTTTAGTGATCTATCCTTGTAACCGTGTGCGAGATATATAATAAAGTTAGTTTGAGTTTTGCTTTCCTTATTTTCATGTTGCAATAAAAAGAAACGAAATAAATGAAAAAGATCATATGCTAATCTTATGGTAAGTAATGACATCACATAAGGAAAAGTATAAGTAGAAAATTTTATTGGAGATTGGTAAACATAGCATTGGTCAATGATGCAATTCATGAAAGAATTAATTAGGGAAGAGAAGATTCACATGCAAATACACTATCCTAGAAATCTTTTGTGATTGTGAGCCCCCACCAAAATATTATATGCCGATTTTTTTTATGTTGGACAAGGAAGACAATGTAATGATTTATGTTTGATCATATTCACATAGAAGCTATATTGTCATAGATCCTTCAACATATGGTGCTTGCCCCCCATCTTTGCTAGCCAAAAATTCCGCACTAAGTAGAGATACTACTTGTGCATCCAAAAACCCTTAAACCCAAATATTATTTTGAAGAGTCCACCATACCTACCTAAGGATTGAGTAAGATCCTTCAAGTAAGTTTTCATATGTGCAATAAGGCAATAAAAATTGCTTCTAAAAGTGTTAGATCATTTAGTGTAAGAGAAAATTGAGTGTTATACGCACTTGTGATAGCAAAGAATAAAACCGACAGACTGCATAATAAAGGTTGCTATCATAAGGGGCAATATAACATGACGTTCTTTTGCACTAAGGGTTTGAGCATACAAACAAAAAGCGCATGGAAACCTCTGCTTCCCTCTACGAAGGGCCTATCTTTTACTTTCATGTATTTACTTTCATGCAAGAGTCAAAGTTTTTATCTCTTTCGCTTTTTATTTTCTCTTTTTGCAAGCATCATGTGGTGAGGAAAGATCTATGCATATATATCTAGTTGGATGTGGGTAGCATGAGTTGTTGTTGTTGACATCACCCTTGAGGTGAATATGTTGGGAGGCGAAATTATAAGCCCCTATCTTTCTATGTGCCCGGTTGAAAGGTTTTGCTCATGTGTATGCGGTGAGTGTTAGCAATCATAGAAGACTATATGATGGTTGAGTATGTGGACTTGCCAAAAGGCTCTGATACGTGACCCTTCCTGAAAAGATGATGGATTGTAGTTGCAAAGTTGACTGAGAACATAGTTTATTGGTTTCCAATAGAGTTTATGCTTTATACTTCGATATTGTGATGAATTGTTACTTATTCATGAGAAGTCTATGATAAAAGTTTTATGTTTAAGTTTGTTGTTGTTATAATAATCTACATGATGCTTCTATGTCCGTATTTTTTTTATCGACACCTCTCTCTTTAAGCATGTGCACATGTTTTTCGATTTCGGTTTTCGCTTGAGGACAAGCGAGGTATAAGCTTGGTGGAGTTGATACGTCCATTTTGCATCATGTTTACCTACTATTATTTGTAATGTTTTTATGCATAATAATGCTTTTTGGAATAATTATAATGCCCTTTTCCCTCATAATATGCAAGGTTCACACAAAGAGGGAGAATTCCGGCAGCTGGGAATCTGGACCTGGAAAAGCTACGCCAGGCCACCTATTCTGCACAACTCCAAATGAGCCGAAACTTCATGAGAATTTTTTATGGAATAAATAAGAAATACTGGAGCAAATAACTACCGGAGGGGGGCCACCTAGTGCCCATCTTATGGTATATAAGTCATTTTGACCTAGAAAAAATAAGGAGAGGACTTTCGGGACGGAGCGCCGCCATCTCGAGGCGGAACTTGGGGAGGAACACTTTTGCCCTCCGGCGGAGCGATTTCGCCGGGGGAACTTCCCTCCCGGAGGGGGAAATCATCGTCATCATCATCGCCAACAACTCTCCCATCTTGGGGAGGGCAATCTCCATCAACATCTTCAACAACACCATCTCCTCTCAACCCCTAGTTCATCTCTTGTGTTCGATCTTTGTACCGGAACCTCATATTGGTACTTGGGGGTGACTAGTAGTGTTGATTACTTCTTGTAGTTGATTACTATATGGTTTATTTGGTGGAAGATTATATGTTCAGATCCAATATGCTATTTAATACCCCTCTGATCTTGAGCATGATTATCATTTGTGAGTAGTTACTTTTGTTCTTGAGGTCACGGGAGAAATCTTGTTGCAAGTAATCATGTGAACTTGATATGTGTTTGATATTTTGATAGTATGTATGTTGTGATTCCCTTAGTGGTGTCATGTGAACATCGACTACATGACACTTCACCATATTTGGGCCTAAGGGAATGCATTGTGGAGTAGTTATTAGATGATGGTTTGCGAGAGTGACAGAATCTTAAACCCTAGTTTATGCGCTATTCCGTAAGGGACCGATTGGATTCAAAAGTTTAATGCTATGGTTAGAATTTATTCTTAATACTTTTCTCGTAGTTGCGGATGCTTGCGAGGGGGTTAATCATAAGTAGGAGGTTTGTTCAAGTAAGAACAACACCTAAGCACCGGTCCACCCACATATCAAATTATCAAAGTAGCGAACACGAATCGAACCAACATGATGAAAGTGACTAGATGAAATTCCCGTGTACCCTCAAGAACGCTTTGCTTATTATAAGAGACTGTTTTGGCCTATCCTTTGCCTCAAAAGGATTGGGCTACCTTGCTGCACTTTTGTTACTACTACTGTTACTTGCTCGTTACAAGTTATCTTGCTATCAAACTACTTTGTTACTTACAATTTTAGCACTTGCAGACATTACCTTGCTGAAAACCACTTGTCATTTCCTTCTGCTCCGCATTGGGTTCGACACTCTTACTTATCAAAAAAGCTATAATTGATCCCATATAATTGTGGGTCATCAAAAGATAGTTGTTTTAATTTCTGTCTATTAACATTAATTCACATGTGTTTGATACACAGGGTCACCCTCAAGGAAAAGACAAAAACTAATAATATCTAAAATTGGATCAAAAGTAATCAAGGTGCAAAGGCGGTGTTGCAAGCTAAAAGTTGAGCTAGGGATGGATGTTGCTGCGAGTGACAAAAAAGCTAAGTGTTGCAGCATAGCTAAAGTTATAAGAGCAAATCTAGCCGATCCCATGAAAATAGAAGAGTATCTGGTCGAATAAAGCTTAGTGGAGTATATTTACTACGCTAACTTTTGCTCGGACCTAACAGATTCCCTAAATATAACGGAATATAATTTTGTTTTTTCTCACTTATGCAATTCTAGTATACATTGCAACTACATATTAGCACATATATAGAAACCAAACATAAATATGAAAGTTCAAGCAAATCACAAATATAGTTTACAAAACGAATTCAAAGTGTATAGAACACCGAATGATTCAAATGTAGCAAATAACATGTAAAATCACAACTAGGAAGTGCTATGAAGTTTCCAGTGATGCTCAACAAGATCTTCTTGGAGCTGGTTATGAACTTGTCAGTTCTTGATCCTACGATGCGCTTCAAGGAATGCCTTGATCCTATTTAGATCGTACTCTGGCTCAACAGTAGTCTGCTACCTCTTGAGCACTGCGTTGGTTTTCCCTTGAAGAGGAAAGGGTGATGCAGCAAAGTAGCATAAGTATTTCCCTCAGTTTTTGAGAACCAAGGTATCAATCCAGTAGGAGGCTACGCGGAAGTTCCTCGCACCTAAACAAAACAAATAAATCCTCGCAACCAACGCGATAAGGGGTTGTCAATCCCTTCACGGTCACTTACGAGAGTGAGATCTGATAGATATGATAGGATAATATTTTTGGTATTTTTGTGATAAAGATGCAAAGTAAAATAAAAGCAAAGTAAAAAAGCAAAGAAAATAACTAAGTGTTGGAAGATTAATATGATGAAGATAGACCCGGGGGCCATAGGTTTCACTAGTGGCTTCTCTCAAGAGCATAAGTATTTTACGATGGGTGAACGAATTACTGTTGAGCAATTAACAGAATTCAGCATAGTTATGAGAATATCTAGGTATGATCATGTATATAGGCATCACGTCTGAGACAAGTAGAGCGACTCCTGCCTGCATCTACTACTATTACTCCGCTCATCGACCGCTATCCAGCATGCATCTAGAGTATTAAGTTCATAAAAACAGAGTAACGCCTTAAGCAAGATGACATGATGTAGAGGGATTAATTCATGCAATATGATAAAAAACCCATCCTGTTATCCTCGATGGCAACAATACAATATGTGCCTTGCTGCCCCTACTGTCACTGGGAAAGGACACCGCAAGATTGAACCCAAAGCTAAGCACTTCTCCCATTGCAAGAAAGATCAATCTAGTAGGCCAAACCAAACTAATAATTCGAAGAGACTTGCAAAGATAACCAATCATACATAAAAGAATTTAGAGAAGATTCAAATATTGTTCATAGATAAACTTGATCATAAACCCACAATTCATCAGTCTCAACAAACACACCGCAAAAGAAGATTACATAGAATAGATCTCCACGAGTGAGGGGAGAACATTGTATTGAGATCCAAAAAGAGAGAAGAAGCCATCTAGCTAATAACTATGGACCCGAAGGTCTGAGGTAAACTACTCACACTTCATCAGAGAGGCTATGGTGATGATGTAGAAGCACTCCGTGACGGATGCCCCCTCCGGCGGAGCTCCGGAACAGGCCCCAAGATGGGATCTCGTGGATACAGAAGGTTGCTACGGTGGAATTAGGTTTTTGGCTCCGTTTCTGATCGTTTGGGGGTACGTAGGTATATATAGGAGGAAGGAGTACGTCGGTGGAGCAACAGGGGGCCCACGAGGGTGGAGGGCACGCCCTGGGGGGTGGGCGCGCCTCCCTACCTCGTGGCCTCCTCTTTTGTTTCTTGACGTAGGGTCCAAGTCTCCTGGATCATAATCTTCCTAAAAATCACGTTCCCGAAGGTTTCATTCCGTTGGACTCCGTTTGATATTCCTTTTCTGCGAAACTCTGAAATAGGCAAAAAATCAGTAATTCTGGGCTGGGCCTCCGGTTAATAGGTTAGTCCCAAAAATAATATAAAAGTGAATAATAAAGCCCAATAATGTCCAAAACAGTAGATAATATAGCATGGAGCAATAAAAAATTATAGATACGTTGGAGACGTATCATAGTCCCGTTGGTGATGTACCGAAAGTTATCAGGCATATCTCTCTCATCTTGAATGATTATGTTATGCAAATATGATGCAACAAGTCATGATTTGCCATAGAACCTTTGAGCTATAGTACTCGCAGGGCCACGAAAAATTGCAAAGCGCTTTTGAAGCACACCGAAGGCTCTCTCCAAATCTTTCCTAGCCGCTTCTTGACGTTGGTCAAAAGTGAATGGTTTTGTTACATTTTGGACGCGAAGTTGTTTTGACTAATGTGGCTCATGGGGGATAGATGCCATCCACAAGGTAGTAACCCATCATCTAGTTGTGCCCATTGAATGTATAGTTGCAAGGAGGAGCATCTTCTGTAATAAGCCTAGCAAACAATGGTGATCTTGACAACACATTCAGGTTATTGTGAGAGCCAGGAAAATCAAAGAATGAATGCCATATCCAAAGATCCTTTGTTGCAATTGCCTCAAGAATGACCGTTGGATTGTTGAAGTAGCATTTGTACCGACCTTTCCACCCTGTAGGACAATTCTTTCAGGTCAAGTGCATACATTCAAGTGATGCAAGCATCCCTGTCCATCCTCTTGTTTCACTCTCCGTCATTAGCCTCTCGGTGTCTTCCTCGTTGGGTGCCCTCAAGTACTCTGGTCCATAAACATTGATCATTGCTTTAGTGAACCTTTGAACGGCCTCCAAAAATGTGTCTTCACCAGTGCGGACATAGTTGTCAATTGCATCGGGCGAACACCCAAATGCCAAAACATGAACAACCACAATGCACTTCATCAGTGGGCTTGCACTTATCTCTTCGCATGCATTCCGTCTAATCTTGAACCAATCACTATACTTCTCAATGGCTTTTGCAATGCTGAGAAAATTTTTTGTCTGCATCCAAAAGCGCCAGCGAAGTACTTCTCGGGATAGGCTAGATCTGGATTAAAGTAATCTCTCCTGATCTTGGCATGGCTTCCAGCTCTATCGCGACTGAGTTGTACGCGGCCAAACCGCGATTCTCTTCTGGGTCACCGAATATCATCATTGAAAATCATGCCAAGAATAATTTCAAAGTCCTCGTTGTCTTCTTTCTCTTCGATGACGATGAGTCCTCAAACATCATCTCTCATAACCTCTTCATCTTCAATTCAAATAGCTCCGTTCAATTCAATTGTACAAAACAAAATGAAACAAAAAAAGAAGAAAATTCAAAAAACCCACCTAGGCAAACCGTCGAACAATTGCAAGGCGGTGGTCGGCCAACGACTTTTAGACCAAACCAGCGGGTGCCGATGCATGGCAATGACCTGCAGTGGTGCGTAAGCACGATCAAATGCGGCGGCCGCTAACAGGGAAAAGGTTCGAGAGCAATCAGACGAATCGGTTAAGGCGACGACGACAGTGTTTCACCTTGATTTTGGTGACAGCCGGCGAAGGGCTCGGACTCGGGTAGAAGGGTGGAGAGGGCCAAGGGAGGCGAAGAGGTAGCGGCAGGGGCAGCGGACAGTCGCCGGCGAAGAGGCAGTAGGGGTGAGGAGGGTGCGAGAGAGGTTAGAGTTTTTACTCGGTCGTAGCCGAGCATATTTAGGCACTGGATAAGAGGCGGAGTAAAAAATTTATTCCGCTATTCGGTTTAGGGGTTCAGCTAGGTGTCGGTTAGAGCATCTCTAGTAGACCCCTTAAACTGGTCAAACCCGTAAAAAATAGAGGTGTTTACAGTTTCGGTCAAAAAACGGTCCCTAGCAGATCCCGTAAAACTCGTTCGGCTCTTAAACTTTTTAAATGTCACTCCGCGAGAAACTTATATGTACAGTTTTGAAGGCCGTATACAGTTCAACCCGTAAACCGGTCAAACCTCGTCGGAGCAGACGCGCCGCCGCGGAACTGGCCAGAATCTGCCGGGAACTCACCGGAATTCGTTGCCGCACGTCGGAAGAAGCCGCCGCACGCCGGAATTTGCCGCTGGCACGACCTCCACTGCCGAGGCGAGGCCGTCCACGAGCAGCGCGGAGTGGGACACCGGTGGGCGGTGGACCGAATCGGGGCGGGGCGGAGCCGGAGAAGGGCGGTTCGCACGCAACAGGGGGAGCTCGCGCGGCCATGCCAGGGGGCGCCAGGGAGCTCGCGCGTGGCAGCGGGTGGTGCCGGTCTCAATCGGGGACGGTAAGGCACGCCAGGGAGTGCGCGGTCGGGGCGGGCGGCGCCAGGCCAAGGCGGGGGCGAGGTGGATGGCGCCGGGGTGCCAGGGCGAGGCACGCCGTGGTCGGAGACGGGCTCTGCCGGGAGGGAGGAAGAACTACAATGAAATACAGTTTTATTTATGAGGTCTGCTCTGTCCGAGGCAATTTCGCACTGTAAAAATGGTTTACAGTGCCCCTTATACAGGGTCAACTTTGAAGGAGTAAATGAAATCAGTTTGAGGGGATCGGCTATTGCTTTAAGGGGCGATCGGTGCTGCGAACAGGTGTTGCGAACAGGTGCTTGCATGAGCGTCGCAGCATGAGCCGACGTTGCAAGTGCTTGTCGGTGTCACCGGTATGGTGAGCAGTGCTGTTACGGGTGGCGGTGACGCCGCTACGGCGAGATGATGTTGCGAGTCGGCATGTGCAGTAGAAGACCAGCCGTGGGATGCGAGATTTTCCCCACACGTTCCAGGTGCAGCGCACTCGTGTCGAAATCGGATCCGGCTGACGTCCTGCAGCGCTAACGATTTCGTGGGCGACATGGACTCAGCTGGATCGATCACCGGTGGAAAAAGGGCCTTTGGTCGCGGTTCGCAACTGCCATTAGTCGCGGTTGCGCAACCGCGACCAAACAGGCAGGACTAAAGGCCCCCCCCTTTAGTCGCGATTGCTTAAGAACCGCGACTAAAGGCCCGTCCACGTGGGCGCCAGGTGGCTGTCGGGGCGGAGGACCTTTAGTCGCGGTTCTTCTGGCCAACCGCGACTAAAGGCCGCCGCAGGTTTAGGATTTTAGCCCCCCCCTAAACCTGCCCCCCCCCCTAAACCTGTTTTCTGTTTAATTTGTATTGCTTTATTTCTTTTATGCTTTATTTTAATTTTGAAGGAGTTTCACATATTCTACGCTACTACATACATGCATATGAATGTACAATTTCAAACAAATTTGAAATTAGAACCAAAAAGAATTCAAGAGGAATATACAGTATATATTAAATATCATCGGATGACCATATACAATTTTGAACAAGTTTCCATACATAATTTAATGCATATAAAGTTCTACGTCCTCGTAATGGTGTTATCCTTTAGGATGGAGGACTTCCCTCCTGAACCATCCAGTTAGTTCCTCTTGAAGTGGTCGGAAGCGAGCTTCTGGACTAAGCATCATCCGAAGGTTATTCCTCTGAGCATTGGTATCACTCGGAACCCGCTCAGAGGTGTATCTCCGGATCATCTCACAGACATAGTATCCACATAGATTGGCCCCCGCTGGCTGAATATCCCCACCATTCTTAGCCTTTTTGAATTCTAGCTCTTTTTTGAATTCACCGACCTTTGTATCTACGAACCGTCTCCAAACCCTACGAGGCAAAGAAAATTAAATGAACAAGAGAGTTATTAGTTACTTGATATTAGGAAATGAACGAAATAGGCCGATCGATATAGAGCGCAAATGAATGAAAATAATTACTTCTGCAGCATTCTTCTCATGTCGCCCCAAAGCTTTGGATCCATATTCAGAGAGTCGTGGACGAGACATTCTGAGGTGTCAACTTTAATTACTAGCAGAATCCAGTGGAACCTGCGGACACGATACATGCACAGTACGTCATGCATAACTCATCGATTAGCCGGCCACATACCATGCATGGAGTAAACAAAAGAGAATGTGCTCAAGACAGAAACACTCACCCAAAATGGTAAGGAAATAGAATATCACTTTTGAGTTCCTGCTTTGTAAGAAACTGCCACAGGTCTGCCTCCATGTCGACGGGGTGATGCCGCAACACATATCCATTAACGATGTGTGGGTCAATGAACCCAACATCATGGATGTTCCTTACTGTGCATTCCTTAATCTTCATTCTGCATGTATAATAGCGGACACAACAATATAGTTAGGACATATATATATAGTGCAGGCAATATGAACGAGATGGGGTAGAAATAAATCACTTACAGAACGTAGCAACTGATGATAGATTTGTCGAGCTCGCGCAGATTGAAAAGCTGGAACAATTCACTCAGATGAATTTGTACATAGTAATGTTTGAAGTGATGCTCATATCTAACTTCCGCATAAATATATTCTTTGGCGTTTTTATTTTTTATGTAACCCTTGTACCATTTCAGCAGACCTTTCATTTGTGGAGGTAGATCCTCTTCCTGCGCAGGCTCGACGAGAGGCCCATTCTTCACATATGTAATTACTACCTCCTTCACTGGCGCCTCATCAAGGCCTAACAGTTCACGAAGAGTAATACCTAAGTTGGCCGCTTGTTCTCTGGCACTCGTTACAGTCAATCCAAGTGCTGCCGCAGCTGCTATGATATCGGGGTCATCCGGACCGGCGGCTTTCACTATAAGCGGGGCAATCGATTGTTTACTTTGTTCCCCGAGCTGGGCAACTCGTTTCCCGCTTTTTTTACTTTCTAATTCCGTTTTCTCGGCCTCCTCCAAGGCTTTGTTCTCCTGGTTCTCCGCCCGCTCTTTCTTCTCCTTCAACATGAGTGCCTGCCTACGAAGTTCACGTGCATAGTCGTCAGGCAGATTCTTCGCGGCTTGGGACGGTGTGCTCAAAAATGACTTAGCCCACTTCTTTTGCTCATCAGAAAATACTGGCTTGGGCTCGGGCTCTCTTTTCTTCTTGCAGTCCGCCTTCCATTTCTTAAGATCAGCAGCCGCGGCCGCGGCAGTTTCCTCGGCACTACGTTCCCAAGGCCTTGTGGGGAGAGGCTTCAGTGATGGCTCCGGTACCTTTGTGGTCTTAGGTACATAAGGGTCCGGGTTAATAATCCAGGACTGCTTCTGCTTCTTTGCCGGAGGTGGATTGGGGGGCGGCGTCTGATCACCCGCCGGACGAGGACTGGGGGGCGGCGTCTGATCACCCGCCGGACGTTGTGGACTGGGAGGCGTCGGCTGACGTGACGGAGGTGTAGGTGAACCGCCACCACCACCACCACCACCACCGCCGCCACCGCCACCGCCACCACCACCACCGTAGGGGGTGGACTTGTTGTCCTTGGCGCCTCGCCTGGAAACTTGATAAACTTCTTTTGCCATAGAATGAAATGGCGCTTGACATCTCCAAGTCTTTTCTCCCCTTCAGGTGTAGCAATGTCAATCTCCAGGTCTTCAAACCCTTGGACTATGTCCTCCACCGTGACACGAGCATAGCCATCTTGAATGGGGTTGTTGTGGTGGAGTGCTCCAGGTAAACATGGTAAAGCACTGCCGATGGCTACCTTCATGGACATGTTCCCGATAGGATAATACAGATGACATTCTTTCCTCTCCTTTATATCGTCCACGGGGTAGCGAGGAGGCTCCGGTGCAGTAATTTCGACCACCAGAGGCTCCGGTGCAGTAATTTCGATCGTCGGTGCATCTGCACCAGCCGGTGGGGCCTCCGTGGAAGCCACGCTGCTTCTCCGCTGCTGGCTTCCGAGATCCGCTGGATGATCTTCATGCTGCGCCCAAGCTGCATCTCTTTCAGCTACTAGTACACTCACGGTTTTCTTCATCACATCCATTTCCGATGCCAACCGCGCCACAACATCTGCTTCCCGATCCATCTTTCTCTTACGGCTTCTGTAACCGTACGGGTCATCGTTCTGGGGGAACCCTATTTTCCACGGAATGTGCCCCATGCCTCGTACACGTCCTCCGTGTTCAGGATTCCCGAGGGCTTTTGTCAGTGCGTCGTTCTCTCTGTTGAACTTGATCTTCCCCTCTTGAGCATCCCTCATTGCGTCAATAAGGGCTTGGGTGGGTTTAATTATTTTGCCCTGGTAAACACACTCCCCTGTCTCCGGGTTCAGCGTTCCCCCATGCCCGTACACCAGCTTTTGGCCCTTGGGTCCCATCCCTCCGTACCTGGACGGATTCCTCGCGCCCTCAGCTCGTTCTCCATCTTCTCCAACCTAGGCTGCCAAAGGCGATACCCTCCTGGCCCCATAATATGATTGTACTCCTTCTTAGCCGCATTTTCCTTATTTTTTTCGATATTTGAATGAACTGCTCCGATTTCTTTTGCTTCACAAATTCTGGCCAATCATGTTTCAGTTTCTCATATTGTCCTTTGAAATCCGGAGTCTTGTTCTACTTGACAAAGTCATGGGCTAGATTTTGCTTGAATTTCCGGAATGCGTCGGCCATCTTACGAAGAGCGAACTGTTTGACTAGCCTCCTCCTCTCCTTGTTTTCCTCAATCTTGTTACCCTCCTCATCGAATTTGTTGTATTCCGGAGGTAGAACGAAATGTTCCATAAGCTTCTTGAAGCAATCTTTTTTTGTTCTCTTATCGACAAAAGTGAAACCAGCAATTCGTGCCTTCTTTGGCTCATTCCACTCCTGGACGGTGATCGAGACGTTGTCTCTAACAACGGCTCCGCATTGGCTGACAAACTTGGTGGCGTTCTTGCGGGGCTCCAGCGGCCTGCCGGTTGCACTGTCGACAACCTCGATGGTGCATGTTTCTCCTTGTTTCATAGTATTGGTTGCGCCACGCTTTGACGACGTACTCGATTGTTTCGACGATCCGGCCGAGGGCTAAAATAAGAAAGAGAGTCGCGCACGGTAGTACATACATATTTATTCAAATCAGTTAGTTTGTATCACCAGAGGCTCAATGTATATATATACCTCGGCGCCGGAGGTGGTTGCTACTTCCATTTGAAGATCGTCGTTTCTCGACGTTTGTTCGGCATCATCTTGCTGACGGCGCCCTTCATCTTCACCGTCAAGGTTCAGATAAGAAGAGACATCATCTTCTTCTTGTCCGGTCGCCACATATAGAATATCGCCGTTTATGATGCCGAACATATGTGCTTCACCGTCCGGATCATAGTTGTCCATAATCGGGTCAGCTCTATCGTCCGCCATTATGTCAGTCCTGAAAACATGTAGTAAAAACAAATTAATTAAGTGAAGAAGGGGGGCGGTGGCGGTGGCGGTGGCGAAAGGGCGGTGGCAAAAGGAGGGGGCGAGGAAGGGGTGGGAGAGGGTGTCGCGGTAGAGCGCGAGACGGGGCGGCAGACGACGGCATCACGGAGAGGGAGGCGAGGACAACACACATGTATAACCCTCGCCATTTGGTGAATTATCAAATTTTACGGTTTTTTGTTAATTATCAAGTTTGAAGTTACTTTTTTTCTTCTTCCTTTTTCTTTCTTCTTTCTTTTGGTTTTCATTTGGTTTTCATTTGGTTTTCATTTTTTTCTTCTTCCTTTTTCTTTCTTGTTTTTTCTTCTTCCTTTTTCTTTCTTCTTTCTTTCTTCTTTCTTTCTTCTTTCTTTTTTTCTTCTTCCTTTTTCTTCTTTCTTTTTTTCTTCTTCCTTTTTCTTTCTTCTTTCTTTCTTCTTTCTTTTTTTCTTCTTCCTTTTTTCTTCTTCCTTTTTTTTCTTCTTCCTTTTTTTCTTCTTTCTTTTGGTTTAGTTTTGTTTTCATTTTTTTTCTTGCTTTTTCTTTCTTCTTTTTTTCTTCTTCCTTTTTCTTTCTTCTTTATTTTTTCTTCTTCCTTTTTTTCTTCTTCCTTTTATCTTCTTCCTTTTTTTCTTCTTCCTTTTTTTTTCTTGTTTCTTTTGGTTTTGTTTTGTTTTCTTTTTTTTCTTCCTTTTTCTTTCTTCTTGTTTTTTTTTCTTGTTTCCTTTTTGGCAGGGGCGGCGGGCAGGGGCGGGCAGCGGGCGGCGCGCGGGCGGCGGCGGCGGCCAGGGGCAGGGCCAGGGGCGGCGGGCGGCGGGCAGGGGGGCGACGGGCGGCGGGCGGCGGGCAAGGGCAGGGCAGGGCAGGGGCGGCGGCGGCGGCGCGCTAGGGCAGGGCACGGGCGGCGGCGGCGCTCACTCGGGGCGGAGGCGGCGGCGCTCACTGGGGGCAGGGCGTCGGCGTCGGGGCAGGGCGTCGGCATCGATCGGCGTCGGGGCAGGGCTTCGGCGTCGATCGGCGTCGGGGCAGGGGGCTTCGGCGTCGAGAGAAGAATGGGAAGTGGTGGAAACTGCTAAGTGCAGTATATATAGGCAGACCTTTAGTCGCGGTTGGTGTGGCGGACCGCGACTAAAGGTATGTGCTGGCACTGGCGCGGTGCGGTGGGATGTTTAGTCCCACCTCGCTAGCCGAGAGGCTTCGACGGTGGTTTATAAGCGCGGCTGCGCTCACCACTTCGAGCTCCTCTCAAATGCAGGCTTACGGGCCTATTCTGTTACTATGAGCCTGTGGGTCTACTGGGCCTTCTGCGGGCCTGAATCCCGGCCGAATAATGGGTTTCTAGTCGTATTCAGGCCGTGGTGGCCCAGTAGGTGGCATATTTTTTATTTTTTGCCTGTTTTTTGTTTTCATTTTTGCTTTATTTATTTTGTTTTGTTTCTACTTACAACAAAAAAAATTATTTATTTTATTTTATTTTGTTTCTAATTACTTATTTATTTTACTTTATGATAATTATTTTTGCTATTAAAGTTTCTAATTACTTATTTATTTATGTTATTAAAATCTTAAAAATACAATTATATATCAAAAAAATCAGAAAATAAAACTAATTCATTTTAAATCCTTGTTTTTCTTCTGTTTTTTTCTTCCTTTTTTCTTCTATTTTTTTCTTCTGTTTGTTTCTTCCTTTTTCTTGTTTTTCTTCTTTTTTTCTTCCTTTCTTACTTTTTTCTTTTTTCTTCTGTTTTTCTTCTGTTTGTTTTTTTCTTATGTTTTTCTTCTGTTTGTTTTTTTTTTCTGTTTTTCCTTTTTTCTTCTGTTTGTTTTTTTCTTCTGTTTTTCCTTTTTTCTTCTGTTTTTTTCTTCTGTTTTTTTTTCTTTTTCCTTCTTTCTTCTTCTTCCTTTTTCCTTTTAAAATCAGAAAAATAAAACTAATTCATTTTAAAATCTTAAAAATACAATTATATATTAAAAAAATCAGAAAAATAAAACTAATCCCTTAAAGGTTTGACAAAAGGTTTGATACATCATTCAGTTCATCGACCAAATACAAAGTTTGGTACAATAAATTATTACACATCAATTCTTCCCTTGTGTCCCTGCTTGCTTACGATTGTGTCGTATCCATGGAGCATCCTCATCATTTAACTTAATGCTTGGGTCGGTGTTCACTTTGAAGGGCGGAATTTCAGCAAACATATTATAATCTTCTGACATGTCTGTCTTGTCCTCCACTCCCACGATGTTTCTTTTCCCTGAAAGAACAATGTGGCGCTTTGGATCATCGCATGATGTACTGATCGTTTTCTTATCTTTCCGTTTTCTCGGTTTGCTACTCATGTCCTTCACATAGAAAACCTGAGCGACATCTTTCGCTAGGACGAATGGTTCGTCAAGGTAACCAAGATTGTTGAAATCCACCATTGTCATTCCGTATTGCTGGTCCACCTTTACCCCACCTCCTGTTAGCTTGAACCATTTGCACCGAAACAAAGGGACCTTAAAGGAGGGTCCATAGTCAAGTTCCCATATCTCCTCTATGTAACCATAATATGTGACCTTTTGCCCATTCTCGGTTGCTGCATCAAAGCGGACACCACTGTTTTGGTTGGTGCTCTTTTTATCTTGGGCGATCGTGTAAAATGTATTCCCATTTATCTCGTACCCTTGGAAAGTCGTTATAGTCGAAGATGGTGTCTTGGCCAACATGTACAGCTGATCTAAACATCATTGTCATTCATTAAATGTTTTCTCAACCAACTGCCGAAAGTCTCCATGTGGGCCTTCCTAATCCAGGATTCAGGCTTCCCCGGGTTGTCCGAGCGTAAAATATTCTTGTGTTTCTCAAAGTACGGAGCCACCAAGCTGGAATTGGTCAGTACAGTGTGGTGTGCTTCAGTCAGAGAATGGCCGTCCATACATATCGTTGATTTCCTTTCGATCGTGCCTTTTCCACTTAGTCTCCCCTCGTGCCGCGATCGAGGAAGGCCAATCGGCTTAAGGTCAGGAACAAAGTCAACACAAAACTCAATTACCTCCTCATTTCCATAGCCCTTGGCGATGCTTCCTTCTGGCCTAGCACGGTTACGAACATATTTCTTTAATACTCCCATGAACCTCTCGAAGGGGAACATATTGTGTAGAAATACAGGACCGAGAATGAAAATCTCTTCGACTAGGTGAACCAGGAGGTGCGTCATAATATTGAAGAAGGATGGTGGGAACACCAACTCGAAACTGACAAGACATTGGATCACATCGTTCTGTAACCGTGGTAGAACTTCTGGATTGATTACCTTCTGAGAGATTGCATTGAGGAATGCACATAGCTTCACAATGGCTACTCGAACATTTTCCGGCAGGAGCCCCCTCAAAGCAATCGGAAGCAATTGCGTCATAATCACGTGGCAGTCGTGAGACTTCAGGTTTTGGAACTTTTTCTCCGCCATGTTTATTATTCCCTTTATATTGGACGAGAATCCAGACGGGACCTTCATACTGCTCAGGCATTCAAAAAAGATGACCTTCTCTTCTTTGGTCAGAGCGTAGCTGGCACGACCTTGAAACCATTCCGGATGCCGGTCATCAGGGTCTTTCAAACGTTGCTGGTCCTGCCGTGCTTCCTTTGTATCATTTGTCTTCCCATACACGCCCAAGAAGCTTAGGAGGTTCATGCAAATATTCTTCGTAACGTGCATCACGTCGATTGCAGAGCGGACTTCTAGGACTTTCCAATATTCTAGCTCCCAGAATATAGATTTCTTCTTCCACATGGCTGCGTGCCCGTCAGCTCCCTTCGGAACTGATTGTCCGCCAGGACCATTTCCAAAGATGACTTTCAAATCCTTGACCATATCAAATACCTCAGCACCAGTGCGTTCTGCAGGCTTCGGCCGGTGATCTGCCTTGCCGTTGTAATGCTTGCCTTTCTTTCTTACTGGATGAATTTTCGGAAGAAATCGACGATGCCCAAGGTACACGTTCTTCTTACAATTTGGCAAATGTACACTTTCAGTCTCATGTAAGCAGTGCGTGCATGCATTGTATCCTTTATTTGACAGTCCCGAAAGGTTACTAAGAGCAGGTCAATCGTTGATGGTTACGAAAAGCAACGCTCGTAGGTCAAATTCCTCTTGTTTGTGCTCATCCCACACACGGACACCAGGTCTGCCCCACAGCTGTAAAAGTTCATCAACTAATGGCCTTAGGTACACATCGATGTCGTTGCCGGGTTGCTTAGGACCTTGGATGAGCACTGGCATCATAATGAACTTCCGCTTCATGCACAACCAAGGAGGAAGGTTGTAGATGCATAGAGTCACAGGTCAGGTGCTATGGCTGGAGCTCTGCTCGCCAAAAGGATTCATGCCATCTGTACTTAGACCAAATCTTATGTTCCTTGCGTCAGCTGCAAAATCTTTGAACTCTCTGTCGATCTTTCTCCATTGCGTTCCATCTGCGGTGTGTCTCAACTCCCCGTCCGACTTACGGTCCTCTTTGTGCCATCGCAACAACTTGGCATGCTCTTTGTTCCTGAACAGACGTTTCAACCGTGGTATTATAGGAGCATACCACATCAACTTGGCGGGAACCCTCTTCCTGGGTTTCTCGCCCTCAACATCGTCACCAGGGTCATCGCCTCTGATCTTATAACGCAATGCAGTGCATACCGGGCATTCATTCAAATTCTCGTATTCACCGCGGTAGAGGATGCAGTCGTTGATGCATGCATGTATCTTCAGAACCTCTAAACCTAGAGGGCAGACAACCTTCTTTGCTTCGTACGTACTGGCGGGCAACTCGTTATTCTTTGGAAACATATTCTTCAACATTTTCAGCAAGTTTTCAAATGCCGAGTCAGCTACACCTGCCTGTGCCTTCCATTTCAGCAAATCCAGTGTGCAGCCCAGCTTTTTCAGACCATCATCGCATCCGGGGTACAACGACTTTCTGTGATCCTCTAACATGCGATCCAAATTCTCCCTCTCCTTTTCAGTTTCGCAGCGTCTCCGTGCATCAGCAATGGTCCGACCAAGATCATCAACGGTCTCATCACGTGCCTCTTCTTCACCTTCACCTTCCCCTTCACCTTCCCCTTCACCTTCAGCATCCTCCATGAAAGTATCACCGAAATCAGCAAGATAGCTTTCATCGATGAAATCATCCCCTTCTTCATCTTCTTCCATTATAACCCCTCTTTCTCCATGCTTGGTCCAACAATTATAGCTTGGCATGAAACCGTGCCGAAGCAGGTGCAGGTGAACTTCTCTTGAGGAAGAGTAACCCTTCTGATTCTTACAGTCAACACATGGACAGATAACAAAACCCTTCTGCTTGTTCGCATTAGCCACTACGAGGAAATCTTTCAAACCCGTAGTGAACTCGCGGGAGAGTCGGTTACCGTACATCCATTGCCGATTCATCTGCATTATTATAATATAAAATATATAATTAACCATCATGCATTTGTTAAACTAACTAGCTATAAACAATAGAAATTAAACAATGAACAACACACATGCATATTTTATCAATGACACACATGCATGAAAGGTTCAAGTTGCTAACCGCGATCGAGGAGGAAAAAAATAAATAAGAAACCTCAAGTGTGGCTCTTGGGGCATTTCATCAAACACCTTGTGTGCATAAGAGGAACCAAAAGCAAACCTACACCCCCTTGTGAAGCTTGTGAAGAGAAGTGGCACCAAATGGCTAAGTGAGTGCGCTGAACTGGTATATATAGGGGAGGAGCTTTAGTCGCGGTTGGCCTGGCCAACCGCGACTAAAGGCCTTTGGGCACCTTTAGTCGCGGTTGGCCTGGCCAACCGCGACTAAAGCCCCTCACGTGCACCAGCTGGCCACCGAGCGCCCTGGGCCCAGGCCTTTGGTCGCGGTTCGTCTGCCGAATCGGGACTAAAGACTTCATTAGTCGCGGTTCCTACAGTTCCGCGACTAATGGGGCTGGACGGAAGCCTCTTTTTCTACCAGTGGATCCATCCAAAACGACCTACCGTCTTCGGGACTTGCATCTATAAATAGTCCACCCTACGTGGGTTTTGGGGCCATCGACTCGCAGAACACGATCGACACAATCGACACGGCTGTTTCGATAGTTTGCTTCCTATCTCAAACTTCCGAGAGCAATGGAGAACGAGATGACGGCAAGAGTCAAGCAGCACCTCAAGGCAGCGAGGCGCCGGGGCATCGATATGACGGCAGTAGTCATGGAGCACCTCACGGCAGCGACGCGCCGTGGCATTGCTCTTTCTCTACGCTTGGAGGACTATGTCTTGACGCTTCTTTTTCACGTGATGATTGAGTGGGTGCGAGTCCGCATCGTGGAGGCGATGAAGAACCAGACGACGACAAGAATCATGAAGCGCCTCAAGGCAGCCGCGATGGAGAACGAGACGACGACAAGAATCATGAAGTGCCTCAAGGCAGCCGCGATGGAGAACAAGACGACGGCGATACTCATTGAACACCTCAAGGCAGCGGGGATGGAGAACGAGACGACGGCGAGACTCATTGAACACCTCAAGGCAGCGGCTCGCCGGATCGATGGTCTTTATCTACGTTGGGAGGAACAAGTCTTGACGGTTCTCTTTTTGGCGTTGGTTGAGTTGGCGATGTACCTTTTAATGGGAAAAGTCGCCCAAGAAGGCCACTCCATCTTCAGCACTTTGTGTTTTATCTACCTCGCTAGCTTACTACTTAGGTACGCATTCCATTCATGGATGGATCGAAAAAGGGTGTAGCTAGGTACCTTCCACTCAAGTCTCTTCGTCATGTCTAAAAGAATGATGTAATTACTTTTTGGTTAGATATTTTCATGATACATACGTGTCTTTGTACTTTTCTTTTAGTCTGAATAATAGACTATGAGGTAATAGCACCCCAGGTACCCTAACTTGCACAGAATGTGATGATTCAGTCCCAAACTTGCAAAACTTGACTCCATCATACCCCAAATTGCATCTCATGTGATGATTTAGTCCCAGGCCAATCACAGCTCAATAATTGGCAGCCAGGTGGCTGGACCGGTCAGCGCACGCACTTTTGCAGAAACCCCCCTATCGTTTTCTTTAATCAACCCGCACGCACCTTCACCTGAATTAAATCCCACTCATTAACACACGTTAAGACGTGTTGACTGATCAGAAAATACTACTTAAGTAGTAGACGGCAGTAACAGATAAGTACTAGATAAACTTCGATTGAATATATTGATGTAAATATACATATATAGTGATGTGACCGTACCAGTTAAGGTTGTTTAGCACTACTAATACTACATCAACTAATAGAGAATTATGAATGCCATTTTGAAATGATCGTATTGGACTTCACATCAGGGGGCCTCTATACCAGTAGCTTTTGCATTAGCTTATTCTGAATCCTAATTAGGTGAGGAACAAAGCAATTAATGCAAAAGACTTCTTTCCCATTGTCACTTCTCTTGCAACTTCATTTCAGCCTCAAACTTTCAGTGCCAGTACCAACCTGCTGCACATTCTTATACCTCTGAGTTAGCTTACAGGAGGTTGCACTGCAGGCAGGCGGTTAGGGTGATCGATGATGATGAAGGTTAGCCCAAGGGTCAGCGTTCACGTTTGCTTGTGCAACACTAGACATGGGAAGGAGTGCCCCCATTACAATAATAGAGGGGACAGCGCCACAGCCGATTCACCAGAGAAAATGAAGCCGGAGCAGGCCACCCACAACAAGATGACGACGGCGACGTCCTCGCCGTCCCCTGTCGTCGGCCTGCGGGGTGTGGTGAGCTCCCTCGTCGCCTTCTTCATCGTCGTCAGCACCGTCTCCCTGCTGTTCGACCGCGGCCACGAGTCGCAGGTGCAGCTGGCGGTGCAGCACCGGCACCAGGAGGTGAAGGTGGCCGCGGCCGGGCGCCACGAGGCGCAGGTGCAGTGGACGGACGAGCTCATGGGCGAGGCCGTGAGGGGCTCCGGCGAGGAGTGCAACTGGTCCGTGGGGCGGTTGGTGTACGACAACGCCTCCCAGCCGCTCTACTCTGGCCTCAACTGCTCCTTCATCTTCGACGAGGTCGCCTGCGAGAAGTATGGCCGGAATGACACCAGGTACCAGTATTGGAGATGGCAGCCCGATGGATGTGATCTTCCAAGGTATGTCTGGCTTTGTTACATCCACCACCAGCTCGGTTTTGTTCATTCATGCCAACAAAAAAAATGCAGCATGCCTGAAACTATATAGTACCTACATGCTGTGTCAGTGTTGCAAAATTTCGAAACTGAACTCTTGGGGAGTAAAAGGAAAGAGTTTTATGGAATACAAGGGAATTAAAATCTTAGCTTGGTCTCTAGCTGAAACCAAAGGATGCATGATACTAGCAATGGAACAAATCATATATGAGATGGCAAAATTAGTGGGATTGACCTGCTGAACCAGAGGGCAGCGAAAGATCAATAGTGAGAAATCTATTTTTTTTCTGCAAAAGTGCGTGCGGGTTGATTAAAGAAAACGGTAGGGGGGTTTCTGCAAAAGTGCATGCGCTGACCGGTCCAGCCACCTGGCTGCCAATTGTCGAGCTGTGATTGGCCTGGGACTAAATCATCACATGAGGTGCAAGTTGGGGTATGGTGGAGTCAAGTTTTGCAAGTTTGGAACTGAATCATCACATTCTGTGCAAGTTAGGGTACTTCAGGCATAGTTTAAAAAACCGGACCGGACCGGCGGTCGAACCGGAAAAAACCGAAACCGGCAGCCTCATCGGGTTTTTAAGCTAATAAGACCGATATGCAATCAAACCGGAAAAAACCGATCAAACCGGCCGGTTTTCTGGAAAACCGGTGAAAAACCGGGTAATTGAACCGGGAAAAACCAGGAAAAAAGTTTTAATAGAAATTGGGAAAGTGGGATTCGATCCAAGGGCATGTGAGCAGTAGGCGGGGCCTGCCCATGGCCCAATAACCAACTTGGTTGTGCTACTTTGTTGTCCACTACATGGTTATAATTTTATTTGACCATTGTTTCACTCTATATTAGCACATATATTAATCAATATATATATTATTTTATTTCTTAAAAAACCAACAATCGAACCGGTGAACCGGCGGTCCGACCGGTAAAAACCTGAACCGACAACCTTTCTGGTTCGATTTCCGATTCGGTTTTTTAAACTATGACTTCGGGTGCTATTACCTCATAGACTATTGTTGGAAGCGGTTAATCTGATCTTGAGCTCATGTGGGCTTGGATGAACAGTAAAATCAAAAAACAATTGAAAATAAATTTCAAAATTTTGATTTTTTTTGTATTAAACATTGAAAATGATTTGCTTGCTTGCAAAATTTCATCATGGAGTGACATTCGTGGTAGATGAGGCAAAAGAAACAAATCGATGCTCTAAAAATTCTATTTCCGAAAGCATTTTGGAGCATTGATTTTTTTTGCTACGTCTTTCACGAATGTCATTCCATATTGAAATTTTGCAAACAATAAAAATATTGGTCAACTTTTGCTAAAAATTTCAATTTTTTTGAATTTTACTTTAATTTACTGTTCACCCAAGCTTATGTGAGCTCGAGCTGAGAGGAGCACTTTCGACTATTGTTCTGCTTTACATGAGTTATTATTTTGTTCATTCATGAGCGGAAGTTTTTGGGTAGCTTTCTCTTTCACCTTGTATCTCATGACAAAAACATACGGTACATCAAAACAAACCAAAGCCACCACTTTACATCTACAAACTCAACAATTGGGATGCCATCACAATGCTCCACCATCTAGAACCAAGGTCACCATCGAGCTGCTCGCATGATCAGTGGCGGAGGCAGGAATCGTGAATATATGATCTCGAGGGGGGGCCGATTAAAGAAACATAACAAAAAAAATATTGTTCACGCCCAAAATACAAAGAAGTGACTAATGTTGGGGAGGGCCGGGGCCCCTGCTGGCCCCCCTCGTGCCTCCGCCACTGCGCATGATGTACCAGAAGCACACATCCGGTCCAGCAGACCCTAAGTGATGGTGTCCTGTACCAAGGGATACTCACCACGTCATCTTTCAGCCCGGACCTGCCCCCCGTGAGGGTTCACTAATGGGCTCTCCCAGCAAGGTGATTGCTTTACAGGGCAGAGTGCTGGGCTTTGTCGATCCCTGGAAGGGTATTTTATTTTGTGATGTGCTATCGGAACTTGTGACAACGTGGTTTATTCCACTGCCTAATGGCCGAAAAAACTACAACAGATTGGCGGCACGGCCCATTCGCGATGTCACCTGCCCCGATGGTTTGATAATCAGGTGTGTAGAGTTGGAAGATCTATATGCTATCAAAACCAGCATTCCTGATGCCTCAACCAAGGATTTATTATTTGATTTTGATGCGGTTGATCCAACTGAGGAGAAGGAAGTACAAGAGTTTGTTGGTTGGAGTCTCATACATGGTCTAGGGAGGTCTTTTTGGACGATTGGTGCAAGGACAGTGTGGTTCATGTAGATGAACTTGGAAATGTCTCCTTGCCTCATCCAGATTCCGGTTGGGATGGTGCAAAATTGCCATTGAAAACCCTGAAAACATCTTACCCAACCATGTGTGGTGATGGCATTGTTTATCATGTCCAAGAAAAATCATCGGGACCATGATGCATGGATTCTCACCGTTGACACGAGGACCAAGAGACAAGAGGGCCAGTGCCATTTAATGCCAAGAGATAATCAAATCGTAATCCCACCTACATTCCTTGTGCACTGAACAAGTAAGTGAATAATGAATCAGGTAACTATGACAATTTTTTATTTTATTTTATGATTTGACACTTTAGAATCTTCTTTTGTCCTTTTTAGGATATTAGTCTGTCAACAGATGTGGTTTGGGCACATTTAGTTTCAGTTCTGTATGGTTCTCGTTTTGTGTAGCACATGCTAGATCACTGGATGCAATGGTAATCTGTATAGATTTGACAGTTTTCCTCCACTTAAGGGCGTCTTCCGATAATCCCAGCCCTTGTGGACTAGAGGCCTCCGTTTTTATATGTTTTTTTAGTTTTGCAAGGATTTGTGTCTTGCTCAGAAAGACGAGACGATAGCGGCTCCTTTAAGATGGAATAAGATTCTTCCCGCCTAGTACCCGTCTCGGTGGTGCATCTAGCATCGTGGGAGGGTGTCTGGAGGTATGTCTCCAGCCGACCTTGCAGGATTCGGTCGATGGTTGTCATTGGTTGATCCGCTCAGATCCGGTCTTCGTTCGTCTACGTCAGTCTGTCTTCAGGTTGGACCCTTCCGATCTTTACTTCTCTTCATCCGTGACAGTTACTGTTCAGGTGTGTTGGTCCTTTGAAGCCTTAGCATGATGACTTCTCAACTGTCTACTACAATATTTTTTGGCTGGCTCTGATGAGGGAAGGGTGATGACAGCGGCGCGCCTTCGGCTCACTCCAGTGGTTGAAGTCATCGCTAGGTGGTATGGATTTGGATGCAATTTTTATTATTTCTGATGTTTATTATACTATCATGATTGATGTTGAAAGATCGGAAGTTTTTTCAAAAAAGAAAGAAAGAAGGGGAGACAAGACACAAGTCGTTCAAAACCGACAATAACTTGAGAAATAAAAACAAATTGTGTGTAATTCAAAATCGACAGGAAATTTGAAACATGCTTTGATAATACCATGCCATGTCCAACCAGATCATCGTGTGCAGTGTGCTTGGCAGGGAACCGGCTCCTCTACCGTGCCCGCTTGACACGGCAGGGTGCCGTGCCTTCTTACGACCCTAGAGAAGCAATGGTCTAGCCCAGGAAACTACTAAAAGCCCATATCAGCAGCCCAGCAGCTCACCTGATGCCCGCTGATTTGTCTAAAAAAAAACCTGATGCCCGCTGATTAACAACATTGTTCTCAATTTTTTTACTGATTAACAATATTAGTCTTCTATAAAAAAAATTAACAGCATTAGTCCATGGCTGCATGTTCTCATGGCGTTTTTTATTTGTCAAAATTTCGGTCGATTTAAATTTGGTTAAGTATATAAGTCGACTGTTGTCTGCATGTTGTTTCTCAACTTTTTTGTCTTTTCTGGATTTATAGTTTCTAGTACATGAATATATTTGCTAACTTTTCAAAATATGTAAATGTAGGGAATGGTAATGTTGCCCGCTCGAAGCAAAATACAAATATATTTTAACAAAAAAATTGCTCTCCGTAAAATATGGTTGAGATTAAGCAAAACCATTTTTCAAATATGAGTTCATTTTCATTTTAGAATGTTGCTCATGTATATTCATAATAGGTAATTAGTTTACTGAGACAATGATAGTGGGAGGGCTTCGTTTTCAGATGTTTCTTCGAGTTTTGTTAGGACTTATGTCCTGCTCAGGAAGACGAGATGGCGGCGGCTCCCAGAATATTGAATAAAGTCCTCCCCGCGTAGCCCCCGTCCCAGTGGTGTGTCTAGCATCGTCGATGGGCATACGGAGATGTGTCTCCGACGGATTTATTTTTGGTGCATTTGCTCGGATCTGGCCGTAGTTCATCTACGTTCGTGTGCCTTCAGGTTGGATTCTTCCAATTTACGCTACTCTTTCTCGGCGGCGGTTGTTATTCTGCTGTGTCGGTCCTATGGGGTCTTAGCACGATGACTTCTGAACTGTCTATACAACAAGTTTTGCCCAGCTCCGACGAGGGATGGGCGATGACGGTGGCGTGCCTTCGGCTCACTTCAATGCTTGTAGTCGTCGCTAGATGGTCTACGCATCTGGATGTATTTTTTATTATTTATGGTGTTTATTGTACTGCCATGATTGAATATGAATAGATCGAAGTGTTATCTAAAAAAATAAAAGTAGAAATAGTAAGTTAGTTTTTCTATGGGGAAATAGTTTCTTTTTGGGTTTGGGAAATAGTTAATTAGGTTACATGTGCAGGCGTTTGATGCTTCAGATTTTTTTTAGTTGAACGTGATGCATCCGATGAACAGTTGGGCTGGTTAGATAAACTTTCACCAAGGAGTCTGGCCTTTCTGGCCCATATCAATGTGTAAGGTGCGGGGTAAGAAGGCACGGCACCCTGCCATGCCCAGCAGGCACGGTAGAGGAGCCGGTTCCGCTTGGCAGCGCGTGTTGCGGCCGACTCGGTCGTAATGTGTTGAGAGCGCAACGAGGCACTGCAACTAGTTTTTGGGCAGTGCCGACCATGGTCGAATTGAGCAGAATACGAGGGAGAAGGGGATGCATGGAACCTGGTGCACGGCGTGGTTGTGACACCGCGCGACAGAGCTGTGATGCTGCATGATGAGCTGTGAGCGATGGTGACCTCGGCATCATTGCGGAGGAGCGGAGATGCAGGGTGTGAGGGTTGACTTAGAGTAGACATCTTTCAAACTTCGGTTTGGGTGCATACATAGCTTGGTGAAGTGACAACGTAGTTGTAGGGTTTATGGTGCCTTTCTATCACCTCCCCGTGGGTTCGACACTTACTTCTCACAAAAGTGGTACAACACATGTGCACTTGCAAGTCATCACACATCACCTTCCCTTTCTCTTTCTTTGTCCTTGTTTTTTTTACCTTGATTCAGTCTGTAATGAGAGTTCTTATTTACATAGTGCACATTG
Organism: Aegilops umbellulata; assembly: GCA_032464435.1. Classification (NCBI taxonomy): domain Eukaryota; kingdom Viridiplantae; phylum Streptophyta; class Magnoliopsida; order Poales; family Poaceae; genus Aegilops; species Aegilops umbellulata. The sequence goes on from CP136057.1 coordinate 56,064,747, forward strand.
GAGCATGACTGTTCTATCTCTGCGTTTCATATCACTTTGGTTTGCCCTTCTTTTGCAACTATTCTTTTGCACCAAGGTAGACCACAGATTTTAGGGCATCTCCAATGACAACCCACAAAAAACCTCTCGCATCCGTTCGCGGACAGGCGGACCGGTCCGCGGACATGGATGCGGGAGGTAGCCATCCAACGCTAGCCGTATACATTTTCACAACAACTCAAATCAACCAGACGAAATTCGTGCAAACTGGATGGTTTTCATTCAAGTTTGGATATAATTTACATAAAAAGGTCGATATTTCGACCGCTTAACTAAAAAAACTTAAACCCTATACCGGACGACCACCTCATACACGTGGCTGACCAGCCCTGCCGCACCGCCGTCCCCGTCGGTGCCTCCGTCGTCGTGGTCCATCCAGCAGCGGAACGACGCCAGAGGGCCGCGGCAACCTTGCCCGGCGGCTGCCTGCCGCACGCGGAGGGCAGCCACGGCCACTGCCAACGTGGCCTGCGGAGCCTTAGCGGCGGCCTTGCCGTGACCGGCCTTCACGGAGCAGTCACTAAGCGACCACTCTTTGCCGGTCTTGGCGAGCTCTCCGTCAAGGTGGCGGTGACGCCTGACAGTCGTCTCCGCAGTGGTGACAGAGCGATCGAGTGCCCACGCGACGGCGAGGTCGGGATCGTTGCGGACTCAGTTCGGTGGGACGTCGCTCTTGGCGAACGCGGAGCGGCAACTGGCATTGCGCCGGTCATACTGCTCCTGCTGTCGAGCCGCACGCTCCGCCTCAGAGATGACGGACCTCGAGCCGAAGGGACCGCCGAGGTAGTGGAGGAGGCGGCAGCGCACCTTCTTGATCACAGGCGGCAACTCCTCCTTGACGGCGAGGCGGTGGCGGCGCGACGAGGAGAACGGCCCGTCGATGCGGCCGTAGCGACTGCGCAGCGGGGATGCATGCTCATCCTTGACACGACGTCCGATCTGGACGCCGAGGTGGTACGGGGGTGAGGCCGGTCCTCCTTGACGCGGCGTCCGATCTGGACGCCGTGGTTCTGCCGGGGCGAGGCCTGCTCCTCCTTGATCGACAGGAGCGTGGACGCCTACTCGATCTTGACATGGTGGCGCGGCGGGGAGGCCGGCTCCACCTTGACGCGTGCCGGCGGCGACGGCAGCGGCGGCCCCATGTCACGGAGCGACAACTACGTCATTAACTCGATCTTATGGATGAAATCTTCGTCCGTCAGCATGGCTTCCATAAGGAGTCGGGGCAACTGCTGCGATGGTGCCCGCTCCTCCTCATCACCGGAGGAGATGACGATCTCCTCCTTGGCGGAGGAGCCAGCCGCCATGGATGGTGACTGGCCTGGAGAGCGTCTGCGGCGGCGCCAAGACCAGCCAGACGAGGAGCTTCCACCAACTCCGCCTGCCGGCGTGGAGCACCACGACTTCAGCATTGCCGCATCTTGGGTCGAAGAAGGGAAGGGAGGGGCTTAGGGCATGGATACGGAGGAGGGGAGGGTGGTGCATCTCTATGCAACTCCGGCGCATGGCTTAAATAGCCGCAACGAGGACCAGGCGAAGGGCCGGTCAACCGCTTCAATGCGGCGCAACGGGCGGAGTTGTGAAAGTACAAGTGCTCCCTCGGTGGTTTTGGTAATTAATGTCAACATACCTTTTGTTGGACTAATAGTTTTATCTAATATATTTCAGACAAGTTCAACACTGGCATGGAAAGGAGAGGATTGTGGCCCCCCTCAAAATACGAAGGACATGGATTGGCAAAATCTCAAGACTCTACATTTTTGGTTAAGTGATCCAAGATCACATTGAGTCCATAGGAAAGACAATACTGTTAAAAGGGGATGAGGTGTTGCTTAATGATCTATTTGCTCAAGTGCTTAGTGATATTGCTCCAAAACCCTCAGCCACTTTCCTTATCCAAATATGTCCAAACCCTACTTCCAACTCGGCCCCACCGAAATTTCCCTATCCGGAGCCATCGAGTTCATCTGGACACTGCCACAACCAAACCCTAACAAATCGGATCCACCGATATGGTTCTCGGTCCCACTGGTTTTTCCTGCCCAACCTTTTGTAACCAGTTGCAAATATTTCGGTCTCACCGAGTTTTGCAATCGGTCCCACCGAGATGCTTGGCAAACCTTTTGTAACTTGTCGCATCATTTTTTATCTCACCAAGATTTGTGATTGGTCCCATCGAGATGGCTTGTCAACCTTTCTGTTGCCTTATTGATTCACTTCGGTCCTACCGAGTTGATGCAATCGGTGCCACCAAAACGAGGCTTGCCATAACCATTGCACATCATTTCATACGAGTTGTTCCAATCGGTCCCATCGAGATTCCTAACGTTCATATCTTTTACACAGGTTGGTGCCACCGAGTTGGGTCAAAAGTGTGTAACGGTTGGATTTTGTGTGGAGGCTATATATACCCCTCCACCCCTCAGTAAGAGAACCATAGGAATGTGCCTACACTTACACTACTCATTTTCTGAGAGAGAGACCTACTCATGTGTTGAAATCAAAAGATTCCATTCATACCATTTGAACCTTGACTTCCAACCTTCCGTAAGTTGCTTTCCACTCAAATCCTTCTTCCTCCATAGCCAAATCTGTGAGAGAGTTGAGTGTTGGAGAGACTATCATTTGAAGCACAAGAGCAAGGAGTTCATCATCAACACATCGTCTATTACCTTTTGGAGAGTGGTGTCTCCTAGACTGGTTAGGTGTGGATTGGGAGCCTCCGACATGATGTGGAGTTGAACCAAGAAGTTTGTAAGGGCAAGGAGATCGCCTACTTCGTGAACATCTACCCGAGTGAGGCAAGTCCTTCATGGGCGAAGGCCATGGTGGGATAGACAAGGTTGCTTCTTCGTGGACCCTTCGTGGGTGGAGCACCACCTATCCGAACCACGCCAAAAATGTGCGCATCTCCATTGCGTTTGCACACTCCATTTCCCATCCCCTTTAAATTCTTGCAATTGCATGCTTTACTCTTTCCGCTGCATGTACTCTTGCCATTCTTGTGGTTGATACGTCTCCAATGTATCTATAATTTATGAAGTATTCATGCCATGTTTACAACAATTTTATATGATTTTGGTATGATTTGATTAGAACTAACCCGGACTCACGTTGTTTTCAGCAGAACTACCGTGGCGTCATTTTCTGTGCAGAAATAAAAGTTCTTGAAATGGGCTGAAAATTTACGGTGATTTTTTATGGACAAAAAGAGACCCCTGAAGCACTAGAGCTGGGCCAGGAAGTGGACGAGGATCCCACAAGCCCTCTAGGCGCGCCCACCCGCTAGGGCGCGCCCCTGGCTTGTGGACACCTCGGGCACCCCCCTGACGTGAGACCTGCGCCAAAAATTTCTATAAATACCAAAACCCCTGAAAAGAACCCTAGATTGGAAGTTCCGTCGCCGTAAGCCTCTATAGCCACGAAAAACTAATCGGGAGCCCATTCCAGCACCCTGCCGGAGGGGGAAACCATCATCGGAGGCCATCTTCATCATCCCGGCGGCCACCATGAGGAGGAGGGAGTAGTTCACCCTTGGGGCTGAGGGTATGTACCAATAGCTATGTGTTTGATCTCTCTCTCTCTCTCTCTCTCTCTCTCTCTCTCTCTCTCTCTCGTGTTCTTGATTTGGCACGATCTTGATGTACCGCGAGCTTTCTTGTTATAGTTGGATCGTATGGTGTTTTCCCCCCTCTACCTTCTTGTGATGAACTGAGTCTTGTTCTTTGAGGTTTTATTATGTTGGATTGAGTATTGGATTTGAGGACACTTGATGTATGTCTTGCGATGGGATATCTGTGGTGACAATGGGATGTTCTATTGATTCACTTGATGTATGTTTTGGCACTCAACTCACGGATTCCTGAGGTGACATTGGGGTAATCTATGCATAGGGGTTGATGCACATTTTCGTCCTACGCTCTCCGATAGAAACTTTGGAGTGACTCTTTGTTGCACATTGAGGGATTGTCATGTGATCCAAATATGTTATCATTGTTTAGAGAATTTGCACTAGTGAAAGTATAAACCCTAGGCCTTATTTTCAAGCATTGCAATACCGTTTTTGCTCACTTTTGTTACTAGTTACCTTGCTGTTTTTATATTTTCAGATTATAAAAATCTATATGTACTATCCATATTACACTTGTATCACCATCTCTTCGCCGAACTAGTGCACCTATACAATTTATCATTGTATTAGGTGTGTTGGGGACACAAGAGATTCTTTGTTATTTGGTTGCAGGGTTGTTTGAGAGAGACCATCTTCATCCTACGCCTCCCATGGATTGATAAACCTTAGGTCGTCCACTTGAGGGAAATTTGCTACAGTCCTACAAAACTCTCGCTTGGAGGCCTAACACGAGTCAGCCAACCAGTGGCACTTCGAGTCCGGTGATCAGTTGGAATCTTCTTTGTTCGGGAAGAATTGGTTATCTCATGCAAGACCTCGACGCACTTAGGGGCTACCGACGGGGAATATCAATGGGGTAGGCCCATCGACACGTATGTCCCGGCAAAAGGCCCAGGCCCATACATGATACAACCCATATTACTATGGGCCAAGGGGCTCTAAATCAAGCCTAACAACGTTATAGCCCAGGACGTCGAATACCAGGGGGTTCATCACCATCATAATGTCAGATGCTACAACCCGTGACGGACAAACAAAAACAGTCGGTATTCACCAAGACACGAGCAATCGGTCTTCCTATAGGGAGCAACATCCTAGGATATGACATGAATGTTGCAGTTACTGAATGACATCATTATCTAGTTAAATACGGTAGTTACTAGTATTAGTAGCCAGGAAACAGTCGGTCGTGCCTTAGACCATCAACAACATCCATTACCAGCCCATCATGACACCCCTCCTACTGCACTTTGTTGGGGAACGTAGTAATTTCAAAAAAAATCCTACGCACACGCAAGATCATGGTGATGCATAGCAACGAGAGGGGAGAGTGTTGTCTACGTACCCTCGTAGACCGAAGCGAAAGCGTTGACGCAATGCAGAGGAAGTAGTCGTACGTCTTCCCGGTCCAACCGATCCAAGCACCGTTACTCCGGCACCTCCGAGTTCTTGGCACACGTTCAGCTCGATGACGCTCCCCGGGCTCCGATCCAGCAAAGCTTCGGGGAGGAGTTCCGTCAGCATGACGGCGTGGTGACGGTCTTGATGTTCAACTGTCGCAGGGCTTCGCCTAAGCACCGCTACAATATGACCGAGGTGTAATAGCATGGAGGGGGGCACCGCACACGGCTAAGGAACGATCACGAAGATCAACTTGTGTGTCTATGTGGTGCCCCCTGCCCCTGTATATAAAGGAGTGGAGGAGGGGAGGGTCGTCCCTCTCTATGGCGCGCCCTAGGGAGTCCTACTCCCACTGGGAGTAGGATTCCCCCTTTCCTAGTCCAACTAGAAGTCCTTCCATGTAGTAGGAGTAGGAGACAAGGAAGGGGAAAGGAGAAGGAAAGGAAGGAGGGGGCGCAGCCCCTCCCTCTAGTCCAATTCGGACTAGGCCTTGGGGGGGCGTGCGGCCTGCCCTAGGCAGCCCCCCTCTCTTTCCCGTATGGCCCAATAAGGCCCAATACTTTTCCCCCGTATTCCCGTAACTCTCCGGTACTCCGAAAAATACCCGAACCACTCAGAACCTTTCCGATATCCGAATATAGTCGTCCAATATATTGATCTTTACGTCTCGACCATTTTGAGACTCCTCGTCATGTCCCCGATCTCATCCTGGACTCCGAACTCCTTTGGTACATCAAAACTCATAAACTCATAATATAACTGTCATCGAAACCTTGAGCGTGCGGACCCTACGGTTCGAGAACAATATAGACATGACCGAGACACGTCTCCGGTCAATAACCAATAGCGGAACCTGGATGCTCATATTGTCTCCTACATATTCTACGAAGATCTTTATCGGTCAGACCGCATAACAACATACGTTGTTCCCTTTGTCATCGGTATGTTACTTTGCCCGAGATTCGATCGTCGGTATCTCAATACCTAGTTCAATCTCGTTACCGGCAAGTCTCTTTACTCGTTCTGTAATACATCATCTCGCAACTAACTCATTAGTTGCAAGGCTTGCAAGGCTTATGTGATGTGCATTACCGAGAGGGCCCAGAGATACCTCTCCGACAATCGGAGTGACAAATCCTAATCTCGAAATACGCCAACCCAAAATCTACCTTTGGAGACACCTGTAGAGCTCCTTTATAATCACCCAGTTACGTTGTGACGTTTGGTAGCACACGAAGTGTTCCTCCGGCAAACGGGAGTTGCATAATCTCATAGTCATAGGAACATGTATAAGTCATGAAGAAAGCAATAGCAACATACTAAATGATCGGGTGCTAAGCTAACGAATGGGTCATGTCAATCACATCATTCTCCTAATGATGTGATCCCTTTAATCAAATGACAACTCATGTCTATGGCTAGGAAACTTAACCATCTTTGATCAACGAGCTAGTCAAGTAGAGGCATACTAGTGACACTCTGTTTGTCTATGTATTCACACATGTATTATGTTTCCGGTTAATACAATTCTAGCATGAATAATAAACATTTATCATGAAATAAGGAAATAAATAATAACTTTATTATTGCCTCTAGGGCATATTTCCTTCAGTCTCCCACTTGCACTAGAGTCAATAATCTAGTTCACATCGTCATGTGATTTAACAGCAATAGTTCACATCACCATGTGATTAACACCCATAGTTCACATCGATATGTGACCAACAGCAAAAGGGTTTACTAGAGTCAGTAATCTAGTTCACATTGCTATGTGATTAACACCCAAAGAGTACTAAGGTGTGATCATGTTTTGCTTGTGAGATAATTTTAGTCAACTGGTCTGTCATATTCAGATCCGTAAGTATTTTGCAAATATCTATGTCAACAATACTCTGCGCAGAGCTACTCTAGCTAATTGCTCCCACTTTCAATATGTATCTAGAGTGAGACTTAGAGTCATCTAGATCAGTGTCAAAACTTGCATCGACGTAACCTTTACGACGAACCTTTTGTCACCTCCATTATCGAGAAACATATCCTTATTCCACTAAGGATAATTTTGACCGATGTCCAGTGATCTACTCCTAGATCACTATTGTACTCCCTTTCCAAAAGCAGTGTAGGGTATATAATAGATCTGGTACACAGCATGGCATACTTTATAGAACCTATGGCCAAGGCATAGGGAATGACTTTCATTCTCTTTCTATCTTCTGTCGTGGTCGAGTTTTGAGTCTTACTCAATTACACACCTTGTAACACAGGCAAGAACTCTTTCTTTGACTGTTCCATTTTGAACTACTTCAAAATCTTGTCAAGGTATGTACTCATTGAAAACTTATCAAGTGTCTTGATCTATCTCTATAGATCTTGATGCTTAATATGTAAGAAGCTTCATCGAGGTCCTTCTTCAAAAAACTCCTTTCAAATACTCCTTTATGCTTTGCAGAATAATTCTACATTATTTCCGATCAACAATATGTCATTTACATATACTTATCAGAAATGTTGTAGTGCTCCCACTCACTTTCTTGTAAATACAGGCTTCACCGCAAGTCTGTATAAAACTATATCCTTTGATCAACGTATCAAAGCGTATATTCCAACTCCGAGATGCTTGCACCAGTCCATAGATGGATCGCTGGAGCTTGCATATTTTGTTAACACCTTTAGGATCGACAAAACCTTCTAGTTGCATCGTATACAACTCTTCTTTAATAAATCCATTGAGGAATGCAGTTTTGTTTATCCATTTGCCATATTTCATAAAATGCGGCACTTGCTAACATGATTCGGACAGACTTAAGCATAGATACGAGTGAGAAACTCTCATCGTATTCAACACCTTGAACTTGTCGAAAACCTTTTGCGACAATTCTAGCTTCGTAGGTAGTAACACTACTATCAGCGTCCGTCTTCCTCTTGAAGATACATTTATTTTCTATGGCTTGCCGATCATCGGGCAAATCCATCAAAGTCCATACTTTGTTCTCATACATGGATCCATCTCAGATTTCATGGCCTCAAACCATTTTGCGGAATCTGGGCTCATCATCGCTTCCTCATAGTTCGTAGGTTCGTCATGGTCAAGTAACATGACCTCCAGAATAGGATTACCGTACCACTCTGGTGCGGATCTCACTCTGGTTGACCTACGAGGTTCGGTAGTAACTTGATCCGAAGTTACATGATCATCATCATTATCTTCCTCACTAATTGGTGTAGTAGTCACAGGAGCAGATTTCTGTGATGAACTACTTTCCAATAAGGGAGCAAGTACAGTTACCTTGTCAAGTTCTACTTTCCTCCCACTCACTTCTTTCGAGAGAAACTCCTTCTCTGGAAAGGATCCATTCTCAGCAACGAGTATCTTGCCTTCGGATCTATGATAGAAGGTGCACCCAACTATCTCCTTTGGGTATCCTATGAAGACATGTTTCTTCGATTTGGGTTTGAGCTTATCAGGATGAAACTTTTTCATATAAGCATCACAATCCCAAACTTTAAGAAACGACAACTTTGGTTTCTTGCCAAACCACAGTTCATATTGTGTCGTCTCAACGGACTTAGATGGTGCCCCTTTTTAACGTGAATGCAGTTGTCTTTAATGCATAACGCCAAAACGATGTTGGTAAATCTGTAAGAAACATCATAGATTTGCACTATATCTAATAAAGTACGGTTATGACGTTCGGACACACCATTATGCTGTGGTGATCCAGGTGGCGTGAGTAGTGAAACTATTTCACATTGTTTTTAACTGAAGACCCAACTCGTAACTCAAATACTCTTCTCCACGACCAGATCGTAGAAACTTTATTTTCTTGTTACGATGATTTTCCACTTCACTCTGAAATTATATGAACTTTTCAAATGTTTCAGACTTCTTATTTCATTAAGTAGATATACTCATATTTGCTTAAATCATCTGTGAAGGTTAGAAAATAATGATACTTGTCGCGAGCTTTAATATTCATCGGACCACATACATCAGTATGTATGATTTCCAACAAATCTGTTGCTTGCTCCATTGTTCCAGAGAACGGCGTTTTAGTCATCTTGCCCAAGAGACATGGTTCGCAAGCATCAAGTGATTCATAATCAAGTGATTCCAAAATCCCATCAGCATGGAGTTTCTTCATGCGCTTTACACCAATATGACTTAAACGGCAGTGCCACAAATAAGTTGCACTATCATTATTAACTTTGCATCTTTTGGCTTCAATATTATGAATATGTGTATCACTACGATCGAGATCCAATGAACCATTTTCATTGGGTGTGTAACCATATAAGGTTTTATTCATGTAAACAGAACAACAATTTATTCTCTTACTTAAATGAATAACCGTATTGCAATAAACATGATCAAATCATATTCATGCTCAACGCAAACACCAAATAACACTTATTTAGGTTCAACACTAATCTCGAAAGTATAGGGAGTGTACGATGATGATCATATCAATCTTGGAACCACTTCCAACTCTCATCGTCACTTCACCCTTAACTAGTCTTTGTTTATTCTGCAACTCCTGTTTCGAGTTACTACTCTTAGCAACTGAACCAGTATCAAATACCGAGGGGTTGCTATAAACACTAGTAAAGTACACATCAATAACATGTATATCCAATATACATTTGTTCAATTTGCCATCCTTCTTATCCACCAATTACTTGGGGTAGTTCCGCTTCTAGTGACCAGTCCCTTTGCAGTAGAAGCACTCAGTCTCAGGCTTAGGTCCAGACTTGGGCTTCTTCACTTGAGCAGCAACTTCCTTGCCATTCTTCTTGAAGTTCACCTTCTTCCCTTTGCCCTTTTCTTGAAACTAGTGGTCTTGTTAACCATCAACACTTGATGTTTTTCTTGATTTCTACCTTCGTCGATTTCAGCATCACGAAGAGCTTGGGAATTGTTTCCGTTATCCTTTGCATATTATAGTTCATCACGAAGTTCTACTAACTTGGTGATGGTGACTAGAGAATTCTATCAATCACTATCTTATCTGGAAGATTAACTCCCACTTGATTCAAGCGATTGTAGTACCCAGACAATCTGAGCACATGCTCACTAGTTGAGCGATTCTCCTCCATCTTTTAGCTATAGAACTTGTTGGAGTCTTCATATCTCTCAACTCGGGTATTTGCTTGAAATATTAACTTAAACTCCTGGAACATCTCATATGCTCCATGACGTTCAAAACGTCTTTGAAGTCGCGATTCTAAGTTGTTAAGCATGGTGCACTTAAACTATCAAGTAGTCATCATATTGAGCTAGCCAAACGTTCATAACGTCTGCATCTGCTCCTGCAATAGGTCTGTCACCTACCGGTGCATCAAGGACATAATTCTTCTGTGCAGCAATGAGGATAAACCTCAGATCACGGATCCAATCCGAATCATTGCTACTAACATCTTCCAACACAATTTTCTCTAGGAACATATCAAAATAAACATATGAAAGCAACAATGCGAGCTATTGATCTACAACATAGATATGCTAATACTACCAGGACTAAGTTCATGATAAATTAAAGTTCAATTAATCATATTACTTAAGAACTCCCACTTAGATAGACATCCCTCTAATCTTCTAAGTGATCACGTGATCCATATCAACTAAACCATGTCCGATCATCACGTGAGATGGAGTAGTTTCAATGGTGAACATCACAATGTTGATCATATGTACTATATGATTCACGCTCGACCTTTCGGTCTCTGTGTTCCGAGGCCTTATCTGTATATGCTTGGCTCGTCAAGTATAACCTGAGTATTCCGCGTGTGCAATGTTTTGCACCTGTTGTATTTGAACGTAGAGCCTATCACACCCGATCATCACGTGGTGTCTCAGCACGAAGAACTTTCGCAACGGTGCATACTCAGGGAGAACACTTCTTGATAATTAGTGAGAGATCATCTTAAAATGCTACCGTCAATCAAAGCAAGATAAGATGCATAAAAGATAAACATCACATGCAATCAATATAAGTGATATGATATGGCCATCATCATCTTGTGCTTGTGATCTCCATCTTCGAAGCACCGTCATGATCACCATCGTCACCGGCGCGACACCTTGATCTTCATCGTAGCATCGTTGTTGTATCGCCAATCTTATGCTTCTACGACTATCGCTACCGCTTAGTGATAAAGTAAAGCATTACATGGCGATTGCATTGCATACAATAAAACGACAACCATATGGCTCCTGCCAGTTGCCGATAACTCGGTTACAAAACAAGATCATCTCATACAATAAAATTTAGCATCATGTCTTGACCATATCACATCACAACATGCCCTGCAAAAACAAGTTAGACGTTCTCTACTTTGTTGTTGCAAATTTTACATGGCTGCTACGGGCTTAGCAAGAACCAATCTTACCTACGCATCAAAACCACAACGATAGTTTGTCAAGTTAGTGATGTTTTAACCTTCGCAAGGACCGGGCGTAGCCACACTCGGTTCAACTAAAGTTGGAGAAACTGACACCCACCAGCCACCTGTGTGCAAAGCACGACGGTAGAACCAGTCTCGTGTAAGCGTACGCGTAATGTCGGTCCGGGCTGCTTCATCCAACAATACCGCCGAACCAAAGTATGACATGCTGGTAAGCAGTATGACTTATATCGCCCACAACTCACTTGTGTTCTACTCGTGCATATAACATCAAACCATAAAACCTAGGCTCGTATGCCACTGTTGGGGAACGTAGTAATTTCAAAAAAATTCCTACGCACACGCATGATCATGGTGATGCATAGCAACGAGAGGGGAGAGTGTTGTCTATGTACCCTCGTAGACCTAAGCGGAAGCGTTTACGCAATGTAGAGGAAGTAGTCGTATGTCTTCCCGGTCCAACCGATCCAAGCACCGTTACTCCGGCACCTCCGAGTTCTTGGCACACGTTCAGCTCGATGACGCTCCCCGGGCTCCGATCCAGCAAAGTTTCGGGGAGGAGTTCCGTCAGCACGACGGCGTGGTGATGGTCTTGATGTTCAACTGTCGCAGGGCTTGGCCTAAGCACCGCTACAATATGACCGAGGTGTAATATCATGGAGGGGGGCACCGCACACGGGTAAGGAACGATCACGAAAATCAACTTGTGTGTCTATGTGGTGCCCCCTGCCCACTGGGAGTAGGATTCCCCCTTTCCTAGTCCAACTAGGAGTCCTTCCATGTAGTAGGAGTAGGAGACAACGAAGGGGAAAGGAGAAGGAAAGGAAGGAGGGGGCGCAGCCCCTCCCCCTAGTCCAATTCGGACTAGGCCTTGGGGGGCGCGCGGCTTGCCCTAGGCAGCCCCCCTCTCTTTCCCGTATGGACCAATAAGGCCCAATACGTTTCCCCCGTATTCCCGTAACTCTCCGGTACTCCGAAAAAATACCCGAACCACTCAGAACCTTTCCGATGTCCGAATATAGTCGTTCAATATATCGATCTTTACGTCTCGACCATTTTGAGACTCCTCGTCATGTCCCCGATCTCATCCTGGACTCCGAACTCCTTTGGTACATCAAAACTCATAAACTCATAATATAACTGTCATCGAAACCTTGAGCGTGCGGACCCTACGGTTCGAGAACAATGTAGACATGACCGAGACACGTCTCCGGTCAATAACCAATAGCGGAACCTGGATGCTCATATTGTCTCCTACATATTCTACGAAGATCTTTATCGGTCAGACCGCATAACAACATACGTTGTTCCCTTTGTCATCGGTATGTTACTTTGCCCGAGATTCGATCGTCGGTATCTCAATACCTAGTTCAATCTCGTTACCGGCAAGTCTCTTTACTCGTTCTGTAATACATCATCTCGCAACTAACTCATTAGTTGCAAGGCTTGCAAGGCTTATGTGATGTGCATTACCGAGAGGGCCCAGAGATACCTCTCCGACAATCGGAGTGACAAATCCTAATCTCGAAATACGCCAACCCAAAATCTACCTTTGGAGACACCTGTAGAGCTCCTTTATAATCACCCAGTTACGTTGTGACGTTTGGTAGCACACAAAGTGTTCCTCCGGCAAACGGGAGTTGCATAATCTCATAGTCATAGGAACATGTATAAGTCATGAAGAAAGCAATAGCAACATACTAAATGATCGGGTGCTAAGCTAACGAATGGGTCATGTCAATCACATCATTCTCCTAATGATGTGATCCCTTTAATCAAATGACAACTCATGTCTATGGCTAGGAAACTTAACCATCTTTGATCAACGAGCTAGTCAAGTAGAGGCATACTAGTGACACTCTGTTTGTCTATGTATTCACACATGTATTATGTTTCCGGTTAATACAATTCTAGCATGAATAATAAACATTTATCATGAAATAAGGAAATAAATAATAACTTTATTATTGCCTCTAGGGCATATTTCCTTCACACTTTATATAAGCCGGGAGGATGGCTCCGGGCCAAGGGTTGAACTCTCTCATATTATAACCTACGTCAAGAGTAAGAACACCACACGGAAGTAGATTGTTAGCTCCACTTTAGAGGACCCGAACATGTATAAATCCTTGAGCGTACTCCCATATGCATTAATCGGTAGGTACAACTGCCTCTACATTCACACCCCATAGTATTGCCAGGATTATAGCCACGATAATATATACTTAAAAATGTGCATATGTGTCGTAACATAAAGTTTCTTAAATATGGCATAAAATTCTAGGTGTATTCCCTATTTTCTAAAAATAAAGATAAAACAATAAAAAGTAAAATAGAAGTGGAAAATAAAACATAGGAAAAATAAAATAAAAATAAACAGAAAACACCCAACGGGCCAACACGCCGGGGAAATGTGTGGGTGGCGGCCTTAAATAGGTGGGGCCCAACCCACCCCACCTCACCGAGTTCGCCGCGCCCGAGAGCCCACCCGACACCCTCCCAAAGCCCACGGAGGCGCCGCCTCCTCTTTCCTCATGCCCGTTTCTGCTTCGCTATGCTCCCATGGTGCACCCTCGCGTCTTCTCTCGTCCTTGCCCCTCCTCCCTGAGATAACGCGCTACAACTTTTTATTCCTGATAGCCCCTCCCCATCTCTCCCCACTGGAGCTCTTGTTTGTGATCGTGGGAATAGCGGCATTGGCCGTACTACTGGGGCTGCCTCACCACCGGTAAACGGCAGAGGCAGCGGCTCACCGGGGTCGCCATTGGCGGATGCGGTGCCCCCTATGGGCTTCTCCCATGGACTTCTTATGGCAAATGTGTCGCCTGGAACACCGGCTCCCTCACTATGCACCGATCGGACTCCTAGTCTTGCTCTCTCGTCATGTCACAACATGTGTTTCCGTCTTCTCGGTGCTCTAGCGCGTTGTTCCTGACAAATTCTGGCTTGAAAAGAACATAATTCAACTTTTGTTCTTGATTTTCTGCCACTAATCCATCGATTCCCTATGTTAAATCCTGGAGATGATATGGTCGTCGTAGGTTAACTCATAGGGAAAAACTGCATCAATCTCTAAACATTCTGTTCAAGTTTTATTGGATTCTTGATAAATCTAGGATTGGAAATTCCTAATTAAATTAGTACAATACCTGCCAAGCAACACAAGCAGAGGCGGTACAAAGCATTTTGGGGTCGGGGGGAAGTAAAATAAATTATTTTTCATACTGAACTTTTATACTTATTTTGAACTAAATGTGACATATTATAATTTTAATTAATATAATTTTCTATTATTCAGTCACATAAGAATGTTTCCAAATAATACTTATACTATTCATTGTTACACAATTGTAATGTATATCATTGAAAATTCTGGTTCTACAAAATTTAAATTGTATGATTTATCAAAAAAATCTTTTTAAATTCATTAAAATTAATTTTTTGAATATCACATAAACTATATAGTGTATACACATATATTTGTATATCTATGGTAAATATTTTTAAATCATACATAATAACAAATACCTTAATAGTTTCTAGTATATATTAGGTAACCATATTAATAGAAACTTCTAGGATAAAGCTAATGTGACTTGGAAGTTGGGTTCAGTAGTAGAATGTTGTTGATTGTACTTCTGCGCATGATTTGATTATCTGACATGCTTCTCTATATTTACTTGACTTAATTTGGTGCAAATGAGATTTCCTATGGGTTTATCAAATAAAAATTGTGCATTGGTTTAAACACTGAAATCTTGTTATCATAAATCTCATTATGATATTAAGGCATCCATTATAAAGGGAGACTAAAATATTTAAGCTCAGGTTCACCGGTCAGATTGGTTTGCCTCCGCGTGGCATAAACTCTTATTATGTGGTGTGTATTTGTGCTGCTTTAAATTGAGGCTCTATTTGATGCATTTAATAATCTTTCGAACGTGATTATAATTGTATAGTATTCACTAATTTAATTTGTAGCGGCCCCCTTGGGGCCCGGGCCGGTCGCCCCTTTTGCCTGGCCTATGGGCCAACCCTAAGCACAGGCTAGTCTTTAATTGGACAAATACTGGAGTAATCTTACCATTGTTGCGTTTATTTGCTAATTGTTACTGGAACCGACCAACCAGATTATGATGATTTGGTGTCTGGTTCCATTCAATTATTACATGTTGCTTCCATTTCTGTATTCACCTAGTTATGCTTTCACTCCATTTGATCTTTCACGGCAAGTAAGCAATTGAGAGATGCTAATAAGCCAACCTACGTAAGGAACAACACCAAGGGAGGTTACCAACGACAGCCATTGTGTTGTCAATGAATGGAGATTACCTAAAGTAAGAGAAGAGGAAGACGAGGCAGTGGATCAGAAGGACTGGCAGGATGACACTTTGTCATCTCGTGTATCCTCAGTCCTTAGGTATTGGCTTAAAAATCCTTAGACATGCCAGTTATTCAGCAAAACGTTAATTTGAGACAATTCTTGTGTACGCTGGTGATTGGAACTTCGAGTCTGATAGTGCTAAAACTCTTGGGACCTGTTAGTTTTTCAGGAAAACATGAATTGAGATAACTGTATGTTTTAGCTTGTGATTTGGAACTTCGAGTCTGATAGTGCTAAATCTCTTGCGATCTGACAGTTTTTCAACAAAATGTGGATTTGAGATTATTCTGTATTGTTTCAGCTTGTGATTGGAACTTCGAGTCTGGCAGTGCCCATGAGGGAAGCAATCATGCTGGTCGTGCTTTTGGCCATTCAGAGGTCGAGGATTGTGCATCTGCAGTGCAAAGGATGGAGAGATGGCTCCGGGGCCCTATGATGAAACAAAAGGATGGGCAGATTGAAAAGCTCATAACCAAGTAATCACTCCTATCTCATCTTTAATCATCACCTCTTAACATGCATTTGTTAGCAGTTAACTAGGGAGTTGCTCAGAATCAAGAATTGTTCATATAACAAGAATAGTTGTATTGACCAATGACGACGAGGAATCAAATGGCTTAGATAATGATCATATGTAGCATAATATGTTATCATAAAGGAACACTTTGCGCTAAACTCTATCTTACATTGAAATAAAACAGAAGAGCATGGCCCTGATTATTGGTACAAACATGACTGTTTGTGTCTTGTGACTGTCTAGTTTGTTAAAATGAAAATTCGAGTTGACCTGTTATCAATTCATTGTGTATAGAC
Organism: Aegilops umbellulata; assembly: GCA_032464435.1. Taxonomy (NCBI): domain Eukaryota; kingdom Viridiplantae; phylum Streptophyta; class Magnoliopsida; order Poales; family Poaceae; genus Aegilops; species Aegilops umbellulata. Next base: position 56,081,417 of record CP136057.1, read on the forward strand.
TTCATGAGCTAACAAAATTGGATTTGTGTGTTACAAAAGGATAGCTCTTTGTAATTTATCTGGACAGAGCACTTATGATGTTACTTGTTGAATCAACTAGGTTGAATCAGAAAGAAGCCCATATCGATCAGTGGAAGAAGAATAAGATTGTACGGCCTGGGATCAGGGATGAACTGACAGAAACTGAGGTATACTTCAGTTCACTGCATTTGAATATTTGCATTTGATAGCATTGCACTGCAGTTTCACATTTCTGTTTCTGTCTGAATTGAATGCAGGAGAAGTTGCAGAAGAGGAGAGCTGAAGCTGCAGAGAAGACTCAAATTAAGCTCAAGATGTCCGCATTTTCCATGAAACGAAAAGTAAGCTCTCACCGTCTGCATATTTGTTTTTTCTTCTCTAAGATGAGCACGCTTGCAAGGGAGGATTCTCTTCAAGTTGCAGTGCTGCTAATCACTTTAAGATGGATCTGACGTCTTATTATGCCTGTTTGGTCATTTGCAGGAGATGCACAGTTGCCTAACAGTAGTGGCATGCCATCGAAGAGTCACACCTTCTTGATATAAATAAGTAACACACGGTATAATTTTATCATAAATTTTCGAAGCAAGCAACACTAACAGAAGTGCACCTGAAGAAAAATAAATAGTAACATTGCTATGGAGATAACATCACAGGGAGAGTATGATTATATACTTGTTTGATCACTGAAATGTTGCTTCTTATGGAGTTATTATAGTGTCACCTTCTCACTTTGTTCATATGTTGTCATCTATTATCGTTTACGACATTCCTGCAAGTATTATTCTAAATCGAGGTATCGGCTTCAAGTTAATCTCCTTTATGTAAGTATGAACTGGGTGGGCAAGCATACTATTTGTTCTAATCTATGTTGTCTCCAAAAAAAATCTTCACTAATTTACCCAAACTTGCGGGGGCGGTGGCTTGCAGCGTTGCACTAAGCTCGCCAGTGGTCTTGTATCTTTTGGAATAATGAAATAAAGTCAGGGGGAGGGGGCAAGCACTTGGCGGCCGACTTGTGTCTAGGGTGAAGCCCAAACCCATCTCAGACAGTTGGCATGGGATACTTTGGAAGGATTGTGTACATTGAGCCCATTACCGTGGATGTGCACCCGTAAAGAAAGGATCCTCAGCCCGGAGGAACATTTCGGCAGTGGCCAATGTAGCCAATCACAGATGCAAGGTTTTAGAGTCGTTGTTGATTTATGCAGCTGGATTCATTTAGGTTTCAAAGACCGGTTGTAGACGTTCGAAAAGAAAGTTGTAGGTGGCTCCGACACTCTAGTGTGTCTTCACAAAGCGATGTGATCTGCTAACTCCTCATTAGGCAGCGTGCGAGAGGAGATTAAGAAGCTTGAGAAGGATATGTAAGAGATGCGTAATTAATGATAGACTCATAGAACCGTGAAGAGCCCATGTGGCGCCAACGCTCGCACATTGAGTGGCTCTCGGCGGGAGATAAAAATACCCATTTTTTTTCATCTCAAAGCATCAATGCGTAAGAAAAGAAACCAGATGGGCAGGTCACTAAAGTTCCAGAGGAAATGAAGGTATTTTAATTTTTTTAACACATAAACAAATATTTTAGGTGTATTTGGAAAATGTAAAATGTGTATAAAAATGTTAATCATGTACTTAAAAATGTTAAACATGTATAAAAGATATTTTATATTATAATTAAAAATGTACAATATGTTTAAAAAATGTAGGCATGAAACGTAAATTAAAAAAAGGTTAAACATGTATAAGAAAACTATTTCTTATGTATACGGAAAATATACATTATGTATGAAAAAAGTAGACATCAAAGCATATATCCAAAAACATGTTAATCACGTATTTCAATTTTTAAAATGTGTACTATAAGAAAATGTTCCGTATGCATACGAAAAATATACAATTTGTATGAAAAAAATGTAGACATCAAAACAATCCAACCTGTTCAAGCAAGGATGATGCGGCGGCGGCGACATCCTTGTGGTGAACCTCTTTCCTTGGGCTTCGTCGTTGCGATGGTGTTTGCTCCAGCGTTGGTGTGAAACTTGGGAGGTAGTCAAGGAGTAGATGTAGATTCTGGTCAGCATCGGCGGCATCTGGAAGGTGGTGGATCGTGTGTTGGATTCGTGGTACGTGGATGGCAGGTATGGTTTCCTCCTCTGACGTCTTAGTCGTGTGGGGTTGTCAGATTGGAGTTTGATGGCGTGTCCGGAGTGTTGCTCGGTCTGATTCATTCAACGGTAATGGTTTCGTCTTTGCCGAGCCACCTTGAAGGTCTGCAAAGTTGCATATCAGTGATGGAGCCGCATCGAGCTCGGGAGTGGAGGTGATCCGTCATTTTTCCTTTGCTGGCTGTTGTGGTAGTGTCAGAGGTAGATGACTGACGTTGGTCTCAAGCTCACAGGTTTCGTCGGTCTTGCTTGTAGTTTTACTTGGCTGGTGTTCCTTTGTGTAAAGGCTAGCGTTCTACTATTTGTTCAATTTCACCAGGTCGGTATGTATGTGGCTTGTTTAATGATCGTTATGATATAAATGAGACACGTATTATCTTGCAAAACATATATCTGAAAAATGTGCATATGTATCTAAAAAATGTTTAATGACTATAAAAAAAACTTACCATATAAGAAAATTGTAAAATCTGTAATAAAAAGAGAAGACCTCAATAAATGTATCTAAAAAATGTTGAGCATGTATTTAAAAATGATAAAAGTGTATAAAAAATGCTCATGTTGTATACATAAAATTTAAAACGTACATTAAATAAAAGTAGACTATAAAAACATATATTAAAAAAACTGTTAACTCTGCATTTATTAAATGTTAAAGGTTATATAGAAATGTTCCTAATGTATACCTAAAATATACATTGTGTGTGAAAAAATATTTAAAAAAATGTTGACCATGTATTCAAAAAGTGTTCGAAACAAGTATTTTAGAAATGTACATGGTGTAGTGAAAAGTAGACATGTGTTCAACAAAAAATTAATCGATGAAAACTGACTAAGAAACAAAGAGAAACGAAGAAAAACAATAAAAACCAAAACATAACGAATAACAAAAATAAAATAAAACAAATAAAAAAGAAAGGAAACATTGAAATCGTGAAAGATTTAGACATCAAAACGTATATTTACTAGTAAGATGTCCGTGCTACGCTACGGAACCACATGAAAGTAGAGCCAAAAATAGTTTATCCTTCTTTGATTACATAAAATATCAAATCAAGATATTCTAAGGTTACACAAGAAACAACCGTTTCTTTGTTTCCTTATCATATGTATTAATGCACATTTCTACTACTGAAACTATACATAGTGTTGTTCTACTTTGAATGGTAAGCCAAAACACTAACTATAAGTCGAAAGTGCCTTTCTGCTCCCGAGCTCATTTGAGCTCGGTGAACAGTAAAATCGAAAAAAATCAAAAAAAAATTCAAAAAATTCCAATTTTTTTTGGGAGAAACATTGACAAAAGTTCTAAGTGCTTGCAAAAATTCATCATGAAATCACATTCCTGTAAGGCGTGGCAAAAAAAACAAATTCAGTGCTCCAAAATGCTTTTGAAAGTAGCTTTTTCAGAGTACTGATTTTTTTTTGCCACGCCTTCTAGAAATGTGATTTCATGACGAATTTTTGCAAGCACTTAGAACTTTTGTCAATGTTTCTCCCAAAAAAAATTGGATTTTTAAAAAAAAAATTTGAATTAGTTTTGATTTTACTGTTCACCCGAGCTCATTTGAGCTCGGGTGCAGAAACTCCGCGTCCACTATAAGTTTGTTTGTTTCATATTACTAGTAAGATGCCCGTGCTACGCTACGGGTCACATAAAATTATGTGGATTTAATTTGTAGTTAGAAACCCATGTGTTGATATAGACAATAACAAATGTACGGAGACATTGATTGAAGCAATGTTATATTGTTTTTTTTTGAGGAACCGGCAGGAGCACTGCCTTTTCATAAAGAAGAAGAATAAGGTTTATGTACAAGAGTGTTCCGGTTTTAGAAGAGAAACCGGACAAAACCCTAGAAAAACCACACGATGGCACTAATCAGCCAATACCGGTTGCCACATGTGCCCGGCCAAAGGCCCGAGACCTTTGCTTGATGTCTTCGAAGGCAATAGCTGCAACCTCGAGGTGCGTGAGGCGAGTTCCATTGAAGATGCGTCGGTTTCGCTCCTTCCAGATGTTCCAGATGGTGTAAAGGAAGCGGCCGCTCCGCCTTCTTCTGTCGTTCTTGGGCAGATTGGTGGTGAGCGAATCCCACCAGTCCGAAATCCCCATCGAAGGGGGCAACGTGGGCGTGGCCCCAGAGTCCTCTCCCGTCCAGACCTGGACGTGAGACCAAACTGCGGCGGCAAACGGGCAGTCCTTGCAGAGATGAGTGGCCGTCTCCGGGGCTCGAAGGCAAAGAGAACAACAGGGGTCGTGCGGCCAGCCACGAACGGCTAGCATGTCGGCCGTGAGGATCTTCCCGTGGAGCACAAGCCAGGCGAAGAACTTACATTTTGGCTCAGCATGTGCCTCCCAAATCTTGTCCGGGGAGAACCTGGGATAGGATCCAGAGAACTGGGCCGCGTAGGCCGAGGCAGCAGAGTATATGCCATTGGGGGTCCACCGCCAAGTGATGGAGTCCTCCTGGTCCGGGTTCAACGCCACCTGGGTGATGACTGAAGCGAGGGCAATGAACTCCTGCAGGTGGGTAGGCGATGAAAGACGGGCAACCGATCTGATCCAGTTATCCTCGTGGAGCTCCTTCATCACAGATCTTCGCTTCCTGGTGGCAATTTTGTACAGCTCCGGGAAGGCCCGGGACAGAGGGCCCCGTCCTGTCCAGTCGTCGAGCCAGAATAAGGATTTTCTCCCATTGCCCAAGGAGATGATGGTAGAAGCCCTGAAGAGCGCCATATCCGTCTCATCACAGGGCACCGCAGAGCCCACCCATTGGCGGTCAGGATCAGTCCACATAAGCCAAGGCCAGCGAAGTCGGAGCGCCCGACCAAATCTCTCGAGGTCTGTGATTCCCAGGCCCCCCATGGGCTTAGGCCGGCAGACAGTCTTCCAGTTGACCAGAGAGTGTCCACCAGACGCGTTTTCTGAGTCTTCCCCACACCAGATGAAGTTACGAGTGATCTTACTGAGCTTCTGGATTGCCCAAGGGGGGAGCGGGAGCGCAGTGAGGTGATGATTTGCGATGGCGCACAACACGGACTTTGCAAGGGAGACCCTGCCCGGACGAGCCAGATTCTTCCCCTTCCAGCCCGGCAACCTGCCCATTGCCTTGTCCAGAAGAGGTTGGAGGTCAACCCTTCTGAGTTGCCTGGTATGTAGTGGGAGACCCAGGTATCGGCCGGGGAACGAGGCCAGCTTGGCCGGGAAGGCCGAAAGGATGGCCGGGAGATCAATGTCTTGGCAGCGAATGGGAAACACCTCGGTCTTGCTGACATTTGTGATGAGGCTGGATGCATCCCCAAAACAGGCAAGGATCCGAGCGATGGCGTCGATCTCATCTTTGACCGGGTTAGCGAAGATGCCAGCATCGTCCGCATAGAGAGAGACCCTGCAGGAGGCCGGTCGCGCCATGATGGGCTTGAGGATCCCAGCCTGGGAAGCCGCCCGGAGCATAAGTTGCAGAGGATCGATGGCCAGAATGAAGAGCATAGGTGACACCGGGTCACCCTGGCGAAGGCCTTTTCCATGCGCGAATGGGGTTCCCGGTTCCCCATTTAACAACACCCTGGAGGAAGATGAAGCAATGTTATATTGTTGACGTGTACATATCTTTTACATATCACACATGATAAAATATAGGGTTTTCAATCAATAAAATCTTTAATCCAAGCAAAACATTTTCCGTCCTTACCTCACAAGAAGATCTTTATGTGCAAAAACTTCCAGTGGCACGGTGACATGACATTTGGCCAAATACACAGACAATCCATTCAGTCAGAGTAACAGAAAATTGTTCATGAAAATACATCTTCTAGATCAGTAGTCTTCACTGAAGCCTGCTCCACGACTTATTTCTCTGCCGAGGCATATACTTAGATAAATTAGTGTGATTTTTATGACACAAACTAACACAAGAATAGACTCCATGGCCTCACATTGCTCGTACCCCTCTGCGAACCTGCCTTCTATATCCTGAAATCTGCAGGAAAAATCAAAATCAAAATTAGAGACATATTAGAATGAGATTATCTCGCGAAATATGCACCTAATTGAACAGGAACCAACTTAAAAAGATCCATCGCACACGTGGCAAAACTGGTCCCTGTAGAAGCGTAGCGTTGAACTATCCAGAAGATTGGTTGATCTTGCATCTCCACCCTTTCATAATTCTCTTGTCTCTCTGAAAGGGGTTAAACATAAACCTGTTAGGATGTACGCTTAATGTAGAAGAAACCTGGCACAACCAAGACTTATACTCTTGTTCTCAAATATGCTGAACCCTGGCACACGTGAAGAACATGAATACCTGAAGTAGCTAACCGATGTCAGGATTATGTTTGCCGAATTCCTCATTTTGGTAGATCTAACCTCTATATGTATGTTCCTCTTGCAGGCATGCAAGCAGCCGACGCTCCGATAAGAACCAGCGGGGTTAACAAACGCCATTGGAAGTACATAAAGGCGTTGTTGCAAGACATCCCTGGAGCAGAGCCGCCAGCCGTGGCCGCGCTGCTTAACCAGTTAGGGCATCTCCAGCCGCGCCCCCAACAGGTCCTCCCCAAACGATTTTGCCGCGCCGATACAAAAAAAAAGGCCCCAGTCGCACCCTCAGAAGCCCGTTTTTCGCCGGCTCGGGTCAAAACTGGTGCCGGCGGACCCAGGTCGAACCCGGCGCCCTGGGGGCGCTTGGGGAGCCGGCACAAGCGAAAAAGGCGCGTGGGCCCGCCCTAGAGGCGACCCGAGGGCCTTTTCCCGCCGTTTCTTGACGCTTTTCCCTCGCATCTCTCCCGCTCGCTCGCCTTCCTCCCGCCATTCTCCCCCTTTCTCCCGCCAAACCCCCTCCAGCTCGCCTTCCAGTCGCCGTCATGCCGCCAAAGAAGTACGCCATGCCGCGCGCGGCGGCAAACGCGACTGGCGCCGTGGTCCAGCCGAAGCAGAGGAAGCCGAGGGCGCCGCCATCGAAGCCGCCGGGCCTGTCGAACGCCGAGTGGAGGGTGGAAGTTCAGCGGCGCGAAGCAGTCACCGCCGACAGGCGGAACAGGGCCATCGCCAAGAAGGCCCGCGACAACGCGGCGCGCGCGGCGGCGTCTTCCTCATCGGTCGACCAGGCGGGGATGAATCCATCTGTCGTCAGCCACGCCCACTACGCGCCCTGGGGACAGCAAGGTGCCGGATCTCCATGGGGTTCATCATCGCCCGGCTACGCCGACGGCGACGCGCACGGCGGGTTCAACCCAAACGTGACCTTCCCTCATGGTCACCCCGCTACGCGCACGCCCTCGCCCGCCTTCGTCGGCGTGCAGTACCCTCCATACAACTACTCACCGCCCGCCGCCTACGCGTCCACACCGACACCCCATCTCTACTGTGGACCGCTGCCCTTCTCGCACCTCGGCGACGCCGACGACACGGGAGCCGACATGGAAGACATCATCGCGACAGGATCGACCGCGGCCGCCGCGTCTCCCGGGTTCGCCACCCAGGACAAGGTGGTCGATATCAGCGGCGACATGGAGGCCGAGCTAGGCTACGTCTACGGCGAGGACGTGCAGGAACCCGAGGAGGAGGAGGAGGAGGAGGAGGAGGAGGAGGAGCCGGCTCCTGTTGCGACGAAGGGGCGCCAGAAGAAGAAGAAGCGGGCGGCCAGGTCAGGCGAACCGCGCATCAAGTGGACGTCCAAGGAGGAGGAATGCCTCGCCGAAGCATGGAAAGTCGTCTGCCTCGACCCGACCACCGGCGCGAACCAGAGCTTGGAGACGTACTGGGACCGCGTCAAGGCCGAGTTCGACGAGCGGAAGCTCGTCGACCCCTACTTCAAAGGCGTCTACATGCAGCGCGGCTCCAAGGCGACGGCGAACCATTGGGGGCGTGTCCAGTTGGCGTGCAACAAATGGCATGTAATCATCGAGGAGGTCGCGGCTCGCCCGGAGAGCGGCGCCAGCGTTGAGGATCAGCTGCTGCGTATGTTCGCCATGTATCGGGGCGACAACCAAGACGCCGACTTCAAGCACCTCCACGTCTACAAGCGCATTGACAAGTGCGAGAAGTGGACGGAAATTCGACGTGCCCTCGACAAGGCCAAGGAGACATACAAGCCGGACGCGACGAATCCGGGCGCGTCAGAGGGGCGGCCGGACGACCACAAGTTGGCGAAGAAGGGGAAAAACGCCGACGCGGCAACCGCGCGAGTGCAGGAGTCCATCGAGCATTGCCTCGCCGACGCGCAGGCCCGGGCCGTCCTGCGCGAAGAGAAGACCGAGGCGCGGTGGTCGTCGCTGATGAAGAACAACGCCATCAAACTCCACCTGGTCCGGACGAACGTCGCCGCGAAGAAGAGGAACACCGACATGGCTTTTCTGATGGGCGGGGCGGACATGCTCCAGAGCAACGACGAGAAGCTCAAGGCGTGGTACCTGGTGCAGTGTGGCCTCATCTTGAACGAGCTGCCGACGGCAACGCCGACGACGCCGACGACGCCGCCGACGCCCATGACCACACGGACGCCAAGCTCGAACGACACCTCTACGTCGTCGCCCAGCAGTGCCGAAGCCGCGCCGACACAGCCCAGCACCGAAGCAGCTCCGACACCGCCGAGCCCGCGCACGCCGACTCCGCCAACGCCTGGAGCCGACCCCGCCGAGTGAATCATTGCGCGCGCGAACTTGCGGCGGCTCCGCTCTGTTTTTTATAACGCCAGACTACGTGCGATCGCCGGATTTGCGGCGTCTTTTGAGACCGGGAACGAACAAGTTTAAATTTCTTGCATCCTGGGGCCGGCGTGTGGGGGCATGACTGGGCGCTAGGTCGCCCCAGGGACCGAACTAGCGCCGGCACGTCCCAGGCCGCTCTATTTAGGCGCCCTGGGGGCCGAACGGCTGGAGATGCCCTTACCAGCTAGATATTTAGCAGGTACCTGCTTGGCACCGGAGCCATCGGAACGAGTATCTCCCCACCTTCAAAAATGCTTGGCGGCCTACTCATGGCGGTCCTGCCGCTGCTAGCCTCCATGCGAGGTTGAGAACCAGAGACATCACAAAAGGGAATAACGCCAACAGAGAAACCAAAGTAACGTATAGCCCAGTTCATCTTCCTTATTCACCGAGGCACGCCGATCTCTGTACCCGCCGGTGCGAGGAAGAGTCGTCGTCCATGAGACAGCGGGCATGAGGAGCACCATCGCCAATCCATGGTTTTTTGAGCCGCATCTAGATCCCGCCCCAAAAGATGGGAACCAGGGGCGGGTTCCGGTGCATCGGCCCGGGGTAGTATACCCAGTGATCCCCTGTCCTCGAAGCTGCCACCGGCGCCAGCCTACGACGGACTGGAGCAGCAGCTCAAACCACTTCGCCCACCGTAGTCCGCAGCTGTCGGTAGTCCGCGGCGACCGGATCGGGGAATCCCTCCCCACAAATCCCAATTCCCGTACTGCTGTACACCCCCTTCACTGACCAAACCTTGGCGGATCAGAGAGAGACCAAACCTCCCTAACCCCGCAGCGCCACCGGAGAGAGCACCGCCACTTCGTCGACATCGCCCTGGCCTGCCCGCCATCGCTAGAATCAAGTCCTAAAACGCCATTATCTACAACCGTGCCGCGGCCGTACACGGTCTCGCACACCTCCCAGAGCCCGGCGGCTACCGAAGGCGAGGGGGACCAGCAGAGGCGGCCCGCCGGGAAACCCCCTCTCGCGTCGGGAGAGAGACCGAGAGATTTCCATGGTGTGTTGATCTTTAGCAGGGGTACTCGAAGCTTCTGTTTCTTTCGCGAGGTGCTTCTGCAAAATGTTGTACACGGGGCTCGGGGACAACTCGTCTCACTATCAGCCGTCCGTGTCGGATCAGACGGTGCAGATGCCACAATGGCAGACACTGCTGAATATTAGTTGGGCTTAGAGGCCCATTTAATAATTCCAGAAAAATCTCTAAGGGCCCATGCTGCCATAGCAAGTGGTGGGAGTTTAGTCCCATATTGCTAGTTGGGAGAGATGTACATCAGCTTATAAGGTGAGGCATTCTATGACTAGTATGAGTTGGTGTGAAGGAAGGAGAGGTGTTCCACACGCGCGCTCCTCCTCCGCCGCCGAAACCCCGCTTCTCCAGATCCTGTATGGGAGAGGGGCGATTAGGTTTTTTGGGGAGCGTCTTCTACGCGACTGCTCGCCACTGTTCGTCTACTTCCGCGTCGCCTTCGTCTTCAACATGAACACCAGCACCGCCGACGAGGCCGCCGCTTCTGCTGCTGATCTGGCCTACTGGAGGGTATAACTCGTTTATCCCTCTCATGGTTATTTCTATGTGTGCTATGCTAGTCATTTGTGTAGATGTTTCTGCAATCTGTCTAGTACGTGATAGCATGATCAAATATCAACATGTGCTTAGTACTGTTTACGTCATGATTATGCTTTATTTTTGGATTAATTTAATCGAACAATTGCCTATATTCTCAACAATCCAAAAACCTAATATGTGTAGGCAATTTTCGATCCATGGTTTTGCTGCTGCACTGAAACCAGCCCCGTTTACGGGGACGTACTTTAAGCGTTGGCAGACCAAAACCGTCTTATGGCTCACGGCGATGAACGTATTCTGGGTCGTCGGTGTGACTCCCACGGGAACGATTGCTCCTGAACAGGAGAAGGCGTTCAGGGAGGCCACCGTCGTCTTTGTTGGATGCGTTCTAAGCGTGATCGGAGATAAGTTGGTTGATGCATATTTACATATGCGGGTTGCCAAGGACTTGTGGGAGGCGCTCGAATCTAAATTCGGCGCAACCGATGCCGGAAGCGAGATGTATATTATGGAGCAGTTCCACGATTACAAGATGGTTGAAAACCGTCCTGTATTGGAACAGGCTCATGAGATACAGTGCATCGCTAAGGAACTTGAAGTTCTGAAGTGTGTGCTGCCGGGCAAATTTGTCGCGGGATGCATCATCGCTAAGCTTCCTAATTTCTGGAGGAACTTTGCTACTACTCTGAAACATCAGAGGCGTGAATTCTCAGTTGAGGATGTCATTGGCCATCTGAGTGTTGAGCAGAACTCGAGAGCAAAGGACTCGAACGGAAAAGGGAACGAAGGGACATCTGTCGCCAATATGGTGCAGAAGAACTTCAACCCCCACAAGCCCAAGGGGAAGACTGGTGTCCAACAGAATACCGAGTTTAAGAAGAAGGGCAAGAAGCCTTTCAAGAAAGATAAGAAGAAGGGTGGCTGTTTCACTTGTGGTTCTGATGAACATTGGGCTGTCAAGTGCCCACACAAGTTCAAGAAGCCAGGACATGACTCCAAGACCGTCAACATGATTGTGAGCAACAATGAGAGTGGGCCATCTGGGTACGGTAATTTGTTTACTGTATTTTCAGTTTGCCAGTCTACCGATTGGTGGATTGACACAGGTGCAAATATTCATGTGTGTGCTGACATTTCATTGTTTTCTTCTTATCAGGCCACAGGAAACAGGTTCGTACTGATGGGGAATGACGCGAGTGCTTATGTTCATGGTGTTGGCACGGTCGATCTGAAGTTTACTTCAGGAAGGATCGTGCAACTGAAGAACGTGTAGCATGTCCCCGCCATTAAGAAGAATCTCGTTAGTGGTTCCCTTCTATGTAGAAAAGGGTTTAAGTTGGTATTCGAGTCTAATAAAGTAGTTGTTACGAAATATGGATTGTTTGTTGGAAAAGGTTACGAATGCGGAGGTCTATTCCGTTTTTCCCTCGCTGATTTTTGTAATAAAGTCGTGAACAATATTCATTTGAATGTTAATGAAACAGAAGTTTAGCATTCACGTCTCTGTCACATTGGTTTTGGTTGTATGACGCGGTTAGCAAAGTTAAATTTAATTCCAAGTTTTACTTTAGCCAAAGGGTCTAGGTGCCATTCGTGTGTGCAAGCAAAGCAACCTCGCAAGCCCCATAAGGCTGCGGAGGAGAGACACCTGGCACCATTAGAACTCATACATTCTGATCTTTGTGAGATGAATGGTGTGTTGACTAAAGGTGGAAAGAGATACTTCATGACGCTGATAGATGATTCTACTAGATACTGCTATGTATATCTGTTAAACACTAAAAATGAGGCTCTACACTACTTTAAAATCTATAAGGCAGAAGTTGAGAATCAACTTGAAAAGAAAATAAAATGAGTCCGGCCAGATCGTGGTGGAGAGTATTTCTCTAATGAGTTTGATTCTTTTTGTGCGGAACATGGAATTATTCATGAGAGGACGCCTCCCTATTCACCTCAGTCAAATGGGGTTGCCGAACGGAAAAACCGTACTCTAACGGATTTGGTTAACGCCATGTTAGATACATCGGGTTTATCCAAGGCATGGTGGGGGGAGGCTATATTGACATCATGTCATGTCCTGAATAAAGTTCCGACAAAAGACAATGAGATCACTCCCTATGAACAATGGGAAAAGAGAAGAACGACACTCTCATACTTACGTACTTGGGGCTGTTTGGCGAAAGTCAATGTGCCGATCCCCAAAAAGCGTAAGCTTGGACCAAAGACCGTAGACTGCGTTAATTTGGGCTACGCTAAGAATAGCGCCGGCTATAGATTTCTGGTAGTGAAATCTGAGGTACCTGACATGAAGGTCGGTACGATTATGGAGTCTAAAGATGCTACATTCTTTGAGGATATTTTTCCCATGAGAGATATGCAAAGCACTTCTAGACTGGAATCTGATGAGACTCCTGAACCTGCCATTCCGATGGAATATTATGAACAAACACATGATGAAAATCCTGAGGAGGATGACAAGGAAACCCTTGGTAGGGGCAAGAGACAGAGGACTGCAAAGTCCTTTGGTGATGATTTCCTCGTGTACCTTGTGGATGATACTCCTACTTCTATTTCGGAAGCTTATGCGTCTCCGGATGCTGACTACTGGAAAGAAGCGGTCCGTAGCGAGATGGACTCCATCTTGGCTAATGGGACATGGGAAATCACAGAACGTCCCTATGGCTGTAAACCATTGGGATGTAAGTGGGTGTTCAAAAAGAAGCTTAGGCCTGATGGTACGATTGAAAAGTACAAGGCTAGGCTTGTGGCCAAGGGTTATTCCCAGAAAGAAGATGAGGATTTCTTCGATACTTATTCACCTGTGGCCAGATTGACCATCATACGAGTATTACTCTCGTTGGCAGCCTTGCATGGTCTTCTCGTCCATCAAATGGATGTTAAGACGGCCTTCCTGAACGGAGACCTAGATGAGGAAATCTATATGCAACAGCCAGATGGCTTTGTAATAGATGGTCAGGAAGGAAAGGTCTGTAAGTTACTCAAATCTTTATATGGCCTGAAACAAGCACCTAAGCAATGGCATGAGAAGTTCAATACAACTTTAACATCTGTTGGCTTTGTTGTTAATGAAGTTGACAAATGTGTATACTATCGCCATGGTGGGGGCAAAGGAGTTATACTGTGCTTGTATGTTGATGACATACTGATTTTTGGAACCAACCTCAAAGTCATTGAGGAGGTTAAGTCGTTCCTATCTCAGAATTTTGAGATGAAGGACCTTGGTGTGGCTGATGTTATCCTAAACATCAAGCTGTTGAGAGATAATGAGGGTGGGATTACACTTCTGCAATCTCACTATGTTGAGAAGATCTTGAGTCATTTTGGATATTCGGACTGCAAGACTTCTCCAACACCATATGATCCTAGTGTGCGGATTCGAAAGAACGAAGGCACAGCTAAGGACCAACTGAAATACTCTCAAGTCATTGGTTCACTTATGTACCTAGCGAGTGCTACGAGGCCTGACATTATGTTTGCTGTGAGCAAACTGAGCCGGTTTGTTTCCAATCCGGGTGATGTACATTGTCATGCCGTTGAACGAATTATGCGCTACTTGAAAGGTACTGTGACCTATGGACTTCACTATTCTGGATACCCGTCGGTTCTTGAAGGGTATAGTGATGCGAATTGGATTTCTGATGCTGATGAGATGAAAGCCACAACGGGGTATGTGTTTACCCTTGGAGGTGGTGCTGTTTCCTGGAAGTCTTGCAAGCAAACGATCCTAACAAGATCGACAATGGAAGCAGAATTAACAGCATTAGACACATCTGGTGTCGAAGCAGGATGGCTTCGAGATCTTTTGATGGACTTGCCAGTGGTTGAAAAGCCGGTTCCGGCTATCCTTATGAACTGTGACAATCAGACTGTTATTGTTAAAGTAAAGAGTTCAAAGGACAACATGCAGTCCAACAAACACATATGAATGAGGTTGAAATCTGTCAGACATTTAAGAAACTCCGGAGTGATAGCGTTGGATTATATCCAGTCGGCTAAGAATCTGGCAGATCCCTTTACCAAAGGGCTATCACGTGTTGTGATAGAAAATGCATCGAGGGAGATGGGTATGAGACCCACATGAGTTGCCATGGTAGTAACCCAACCTATGTGATCGGAGATCCCGTGAAGTAGGACCTGGGAAAACAAACTAGTGGTTAACTGAGGAGAGTATTTTAACTAACCCACTCCGTTGAAGATGCACAACTCTCGGTAATTGTATGGCAGGTTGACTTATGTCTTAATGTGTTCCAAGGCTTGAATAAGCAAGATGCTATCCTACAGAGCGATCTTTGGAGGAACACACCTATATGAGCCTGACTGCTGGTCACAGTCTATGAGATTGGGGTGATCTCTAGTAAGTTCATGAATAGGCCATGAGTGACTAATATGCTCCACCCGAGGGGTCAGCCTTCGGCAGCCTAGTACTGGTAAGACACTTGGTGAAACCCCTTCACGCCAAATTGACAATTCAAGGCCTAGTCCATTGTTCAGTTGTGGAGGAGTGTAGCTATTTGTTCTAAGTGGATGTTCAACCTTAACAGGTCTCCACTGAAATACTGGTATATCAAAACAGAGTTTGGAACAGAGGACAACACCATGGGCCTTGGGATCTGGTGGGGGATTGCTGAATATTAGTTGGGCTTAGAGGCCCATTTAATAATTCCAGAAAAATCCCTAAGGGCCCATGCTGCCATAGCAAGTGGTGGGAGTTTAGTCCCATATTGCTAATTGGGAGAGATGTACACCAGCTTATAAGGTGAGGCATTCTACGACTAGTATGAGTTGGTGTGAAGGAAGGAGAGGTGTTCCACACGCGCGCTCCTCCTCCTCCGCCGCCCGCTCGTCTCGTCACGACGCGCCGCGGGTTGCGGGAATCTCGCCGAGCCGATGTGTTATTTTTGTCACACAGGAAAAATGAACGGTCAATTGAATGGAAATGAATACAAGCTGAAACGTTTCGTATTAAGTGCTCTTAAGTACGGCCGTTACCAGAATTCATTGCGTGCGTTTGAATGGAAATGAATCGTCTTAAGTGCTCTTAAGTACGGCCGTTACCAAAATTCATTGCATGCATTTTATTGGACCGTTCGCTTCCTTCGCTGTGCCTATAAGAGAGAGGTCGCTCCTCTCCAGAAAAGACATCCAATCGCACCATCTCAGCCGCCTCCACTGCTCTCGTTACTCTCGCTGCTGCTGTCGCCGGTGATCCCATCCCGTCTACCGCGTACACGGCCAACGGGAGAGCAGGCCTCCGAAACCCCGCTTCTCCAGATCCTGTACGGGAGAGGGGCGATTAGGTTTTTGGGGAGCGTCTTCTACGCGACTGCTCGCCACTGTTCGTCTACTTCCTCTACGTCGACTACTTCCGCGTCGCCTTCGTCTTCAACATGAACACCAACACCAACGCCGACAAGGCTGCTGCCGACAAGGCCGCCGCCGACAAGCGGATCGCCGACGAGGCCGCCGCTTCTGCTGCTGATCCGGCCAACTGGCCTACTGGAGGGTATAACTCGTTTATCCCTCTCATGGTTATTTCTATGTGTGCTATGCTAGTCATTTGTGTAGATGTTTCTGCAATCTGTCTAGTACGTGATAGCATGATCAAATATCAACATGTGCTTAGTACTGTTTACGTCATGATTATGCTTTATTCTTGGATTAATTTAATCGAACAATTGCCTATATTCTCAACAGACACACCATCACCATCAACTCGTATTTTTATAGGAGTAGAGGGATCATCACTTTATCATTGCCCTATGTTTCTAATGCCGAAGTGTGCAACTATAGTATGTTCAATAGGGTACGAGAATCAACATTTGAGATTTCCTCACATTTAACTGTATCCCAATTTAAATGGTATGCCCCCATTAACAACATTCTTAAAAAGGGCCACACTTTATTGTGAGATGTAGATTTGGCTCGTCTACAACGCAAAACCAATGGATCAACCCAGTAATGGATGTACACCTTCAGTTTTTTCTGTTTCTTTCTATTCGTTTCTTGTTTTTCTTTGTTTCGACCAACTTTCCGCCTTTCTTCACTGGGTTTTTCGTGTTTTATGTTTTTTTGTGTGTTTGTTCACCAATTTTCTTCATTTTTCTTTGATTTTCCTGTTTTTCGCGTTTCTTCACTGGTTTTATTCCTTTTTATCCCTTTTCAACACATGTCTACTTTTTTCGAAACATATTTTACATTTTTCATATACACATGGAACATTTTTTATATACGTTGAATATTTTTCAAATATGTGATATACATTTTTTCAATATACATGTTATAACTTTTAATACATGTTAAACATTTTTCAAATACATGTTGAATTTTTTTTTCAATTCGCATGAATCATCTTTGAAACCTGAGAATATTTCTATAAAATGTCACGTACACTATTTTGAATGGAACAAAATATTTTTATATTGCATATATATTTTTATAAAAAATCACATACATGTTTTCGAAATATCAGAACATTATTTAGTTGCCCTGAACATTTTTTAATGCTATCAACATTTTTTAAAAGTGGGACAAGTAGTTTTTTTAATACAGCATTAATATTTTTGATACGTGCGGTGAACATTTGTAAAATTTAAACAGAATCTCCCGCAAAAAAACAGAACTTGTTTCCACTTTTTAAATATAAATATAAGTATTTTTAGGCGTACAAAAGTAATAAAAGAAAAAACATGCACTAAATAGCCAGTGCTCCTACCGCGTGTTAGCCGGTCCACTGATGGAGTACTGCGATACAAAGCCACGCCCTTCTGAGCCCAACCCATTTAAATGAGATGGGTGAATTAATACGAGCAACCCAATTGGGTTGCCAAAACAACAGCCCAATTACACACTAAGCTTGACCTAGGATCAACGTGCGATGTGCGTTGGCATGTGATGTGGAGTTTTAAAGCTCGGGCTTCTGGACACCCCTTATCTTTACCCTTCAATATTGCTTTGAGATTCGTGCTACACAACCAATTTACTGCATCAAATTTTCTGTTGTTGATTTCTTCCAAATTAAACAACATATGAACTTCAAACTTTGCAAGACACCAAAACATTCTAAGTAGAATGTGGGAAAAAACTTCCATTTTTTTGGTCCAACATAGATATACGAAATGATATTTTTTTAGTAAAAATGTTTTTATTATTATTTATGATGCATGAAAAAATCCAATCCCCCCACCCCACACACACATTCTAGTTAGATTATTTTGTTGTGCTGCAAAGTTCTATGCTATGTTACATGGGAGATACAAAAAAACAAAATTGTTTGCATGAATCGTGATGCAAAATGAGTTGCTAGATAAGGAGGTGTCCTGAAGTCTATGCCCTACAACATGTTCGCGTTCACATGCATCAATCCACCGTGCCGCCGTTGCTTGCATACGAACGCTCCAACACGCATATATCCATCGCACCACTGGATACCACCATCCCACCACACTATCGTCGTCCTCTCCAGGACAACGTTGTCCTCGTCTCGACATGCGATGTCGCTGTTGCGCCCTCTCTGAGACCGCCTATGATGTAGGGTAGAACCCTAGTTGCCCGACCTTTCACGATTGGAGAAAATCCCACGAAGAACACGAAGAACACGAGGGTAAATCGCGAGGGGAAACACGAGAGGAGACATGAGAGAATCACTCAAACCAACAAGGATGATCACACATACGCTAGATCCTCGAAACACAAAGAGATACACGATCCGAATCCAACAAAGGACGATACATAAGGTAACCGGTTCTTCTCCGTGAGGAGGTCTTGATAAAATCCTAGACGGATCTTCCCTAAAAGGGGTCTTGAATCCAAGGTGGATCTTCTCTGAAGAGGTAACGGTCCCTCGCAACGGAGTAGATCCGGATGGATGAGCGAAGCTCTATCTCACATATGAGCTAACACAACGCTAACCCTAGTACGGAGCTAATGGACAAGTATATATAGTCCGAGGGGTAAGTTGGGGATACATGGGGTGAAACCCCTTTCACTGCGCACAGGCAGGTCGGTAGTACCGGTCATGGGGGCGGTTGTACCGCTGGGAGCTCAGGTACTGGTTCCTAGAGATGTGTCCGGATGTGCTCAGCGGTTGTACCGGTCCTTGGGGCGGTTGTACCGGTCTTGTGGCTGTTACGGGGATAAATCGGAGTTGTACCGGCCTTGCACCGCTTGATTACAGAAGCTTGACCGGTAGTTGACGGGTAGTCGAGCGGTTATACTGCCCGGGCGGTAGTTGGGCGGTACAAGGGCGGTTGTACCGGGACTTCTGGGCTGGTCAGGTTCTCTTCATGCTCTCGATGTCCATCTTGCACCGAAACTTCTCCTTGGTTGCTTCCTTGGTACCTAAGCACATAAAGCATCTCCGTTTGAGGTAGTATCCATGTCTCAAGTGGGTCAAAGGGGAGTTCAACAAGGAGAGAGTTAACCTCGTTCTCGATAGCTCTCGCACAGGCTCTTGTCATTGGTCCTAGTGGTGTCGTGGGAGATGTAGGTAGGTCCATGGGGATGACCTTGGGATGCTCCACATCATCTCCCCTCCCTTGGGAAGGATCCGACCTCGGATCGAAATCGTCATCACCATGGTAATGGGAGAGATCTTTGACATTGAAGATGTCACTCACGGAGTACTTGTCGCGTGGGATGTCGATCTTATAGGAGTTTTTGTTGTAGAGTTCAAGCACCTTGAAGGGTCCATCGGCTTGTGGTAGAAGTTTGAACTTGCGTTCATTGGAGAAGCGTTCCTTGCGAAGGTGTAGCCACACAAGATCTCCAATGTTGAATATCATAGGTTGCTTGTTGATGTTGAGCTTGGTCGCGAGTCGTTGTACTTGGCGCTCGATGGTGTGCCTTGTATCTTCATGCATCTTATTGAGGTATTGAGGTAGTTCACTCGGGCACTCGCATCCATATTGATGTGCTCTTGTAGTGGTAGAGGAAGAACTTCCAATGGGGACAACGGGTTGAAGCCGTAGACGACCTCAAAGGGGGACTTGCCGGTAGTCGAATGTCTTGCACGGTTGTAGGTGTACTCAGCGATGGGTAGACAGTCCTCCCACTCCTTGATGTTCCTCTTGATCAACACGCGTAGTAGAGTGGAGAGTGTCCGGTTCGTCACTTCCATTTGGTCGTCGGTTTTTGGATGGTATGCCGTGGAGAAAAGTAGCTTGATTCTGAGCTTGGCGCATAAGGTTTTCCAAAAGTAACTCAAGAACTTGACGTCGCGGTCCGAGACAATCATCTTTGGCACTCCATGTAGACGCAAGATTTCCCTACAAAAAATATTGGCAACATGTGAAGCATCGTCTATCTTGTTGCAAGGAATGAAATGAGCCATTTTAGAGAATCGGCCCACAACAACAAACACGGAATCCTTTCCATTTCTAGTTCTAGGCAAACCAAGCACAAAATCCATGCTAATATCTTCCCATGGGTGGTAAGGAATTGGAAGAGGTGTATATAGACCATGGGATTGAGCCTTAGACTTAGCTTTGCAACATGTAGAGCGTCGGTTGGTGAAGCGGTTGACGTCGCGAACATCTTTGGCCAAAAATAGTTCTTGGAGAGCGTAGCAAATGTCTTGTCGCGTCCAAAGTGTCCCATTAGTCCTCCTCCATGAGATTCTTGCAAAAGTAACAAACGAAGAGAAGACTTGGGGTTGCAAAGTTTGTTAGCTCTCATAAGATAATCATCCTTGATGTAATATCGTTCCCAAGATGTATGCGTCAAACACTTGGCATAAGGAATAGCAAAAGTAGGATCATGAGCATCCAAGTATTTTATGTGCTCAAAGCATATGACATTCAATTCAAGTTGAGTAACAAGCATGCATATGCGGGAAAGGGCATCCGCCACAACATTTTCCTTGCCTTTGATATACTTGATGACATAAGGAAATGACTCAATGAATTCACTCCATTTAGCATGACGCTTGTTCAACTTAGTTTGTCCCTTAAGATACTTGAGCGTTTCATGATCGGTATGGATGACAAATTCATGAGGTAGAAGATAATGTTCCCACTCACACAAAACTCGCATTAAAGCATATAGCTCTTTGTCATAGATGGGGTAATTGAGTTGCGCTCCGAAAAGTTTCTCACTAAAGTAAGCAATAGGGTGTTTCTCTTGCATTAACACACCTCCTATGCCATTACCATTAGCATCGCAATGAATTTCGAAAGGTTTGTCAAAGTTGGGTAATGCAAGCACGTGGGCATGAGTAAGCAAATTCTTAAGCTCATTGAATGTGGTATCTTGGGATGGTCCCCAAACAAAAGGCACATTCTTCTTGCTCAAAGCATGCAAAGGTGAAGCAATGGTGCTAAAATCCTTCACAAATCGACGATAGAAACCGGCGAGACCAAGAAAACTATGCACTTGTTGCAAGTTGCTTGGTTGGAGCCAAGTTTTAATAGCAGTGATCTTAGATTCATCAACATTAACACCCTTAGAAGACACAATGAAACCCAAGAAAACAAGCTTGTCAACACCGAAAAGGCATTTGTCCATATTAGCATAAGGGTGCTCTTTTCTAAGAGTTTGTAGCACAGTTCGAAGGTGGGTGACATGGTCTTTTAGAGATTTTCTAAAGATAAGAATATCGTCAAAGTAGAACACGTACAACAAATACACCGATACAGGGTCGAAAAACAAAATGCATGAGTTGCATGAAAGTGCCGGGTGCTTCAGATAAACCCATTGGCATAACAAGCCATTCATATAAGCCAAATTTGGTCTTAAATGTGGTTTTCCATTCATCACCTTCTTGGATGCATATTTGATAGTAGCCACTTTTAAGATCAATTTTAGAGAAAAAGGTGGCTCTGCTAAGCTCATCTAGCATGTCATCTAGGCGTGGAATAGGGTAACGATAACGCATGGTAATAGCATTGATGGGACGACAATCGGAACACATGCGATATGTACCATCTTTCTTGGGAACAAGGATTACCGGGATGGCACAAGGGCTGAAGCTTTCTCATACATGGCCATTGTCGATGAGTTGTTGGACTTGCCGTTGGATCTCCTTGGTTTCCTCGGGGTTGACGCAGTAGGGAGCCTTGTTTGGAAGTGGTGCTCCAGGGATGAGGTCGATTCGGTGTTCGATGCCTCGTAGTGGAGGTAGACCCGGAGGTAGCTCGTCGGGGAAAACATCTTGGAATTCTTGCAATAGAGAAGATAACACTAAAGGTAGATTGTGAGAGGTGTTAGCTTTTGGTGCCTCATCCTTGCACAAAAGGACATAGTGCATGACACTTGATGGGTTCTCACACACTTCTCTTATCTCACTTTTGGTGGCAAATAGGACTAAGTTCTTATTGTCGCTCATCGTGGAGGCACTCAATTTGGGCTTGTGGCACTCACTCTCTTTTGGGTGGTTCGCTCTCTCACTATTCTCTCCATGATGGGTGGCTTGCTTGTCGGCGCTCACTTGGCTTGGAGACATATGACGTAGCACATACTCCTTGCCCTTCATATTGAAGCTATAGTGATTGGTCCGTCCGTTGTGGATGACGCCTCGGTCAAATTGCCATGGTCGTCCAAGAAGTAGGTGGCAAACGGACATAGGAACAACATCACACTCCAAAGTGTCTTCGTATGCTCCGATTTTGAAGGGGACTTGCACTCTATGCTCGACTTGGATAGTGTCGGAGTTGCTTAGCCATTGAACTTTGTAGGGATGAGGGTGCTTCATCTTGAACAATTGGAGCTTGCAGCAAAGTTCTTCACTTGCTAAGTTATGGCAACTCCCTCCATCGATGATGACCTTGACGGACCTTCCATTGATGCCGGCCTTGGTA
This sequence comes from Aegilops umbellulata, assembly GCA_032464435.1. Lineage (NCBI taxonomy): Eukaryota > Viridiplantae > Streptophyta > Magnoliopsida > Poales > Poaceae > Aegilops > Aegilops umbellulata. The sequence goes on from CP136057.1 coordinate 56,103,712, forward strand.
TGAAAGATATGGCATCTTTGGTCTTCTTCTTGTTGATGTTGAAGAGTCAAGACCTTGGAGACAAAGAGAGCAGGGCTTGAATCTTCGTCGCAAAAGACTTGATCATCTTCATCGTCGTTCACTTGCCGGTGCATGGCCACTTCCTCAAGGGCTTCCATTTCGCCTTCACTTGCGGAGTCATATGTACCATCATAGTTGAAGATCATGGTGCGCTTGTTGGTACACTCGAAGGATTTGTGGGCTCGGCCGCCGCATGTGAAGCATTTGAAGGAACTTGTCTTGATGGTCTCATCGGTTGGAGTAGATTATGATGAAGCTCTTGGCTTGAAGTTGCTTGTAGTAGGAGGACTGAAAGATCGAGGATGTCGCCTAGAGGGGGAGGGGGTGAATAGGCGCTTTAAAATAATTACGGTTTAGGCTTGAACAAATGCGGAAAAAACCTAGCTGTTAATTTGCCAAGCACAAAACCTAAAACAACTAGGCTCACCTATGTGCACCAACAACTTATGCTAAGCACAATAAGCAACTATGTGATAGCAAGAAATATGACAAAGAACAATATGGCTATCACAAAGTAAAGTGCATAAGTAAAGGGCTCGGGTAAGAGATAACCGAGGCACGCGAAGACGACGATGTATCCTGAAGTTCACACCCTTGCGGATGCTAATCTCCGTTTGGAGCGGTGTGGAGGCACAATGCTCCCCAAGAAGCCACTAGGGCCACCATAATCTCCTCACACCCTCGCACAATGCAAGATGTCGTGATTCCACTAAGGGACCCTTGAGGGCGGTCACCGAACCCGTACAAATGGCAACCCTTGGGGGCGGTCGCCGAACCTGTACACTTTGGCAACCCTTGGGGGCAGTCACCGAAACCTGTCAAATTGCTCGGGGCGATCTCCACAACCTAATTGGAGACCACGACGCTTGCCCGGAGCTTTACACCACAATGATTGAGCTCCGAACACCACCAGCCGTCTAGGGCGCCCAAGCACCCAAGAGGAACAAGCTCAAGGGCACCAAGCACCCAGGAGTAATAAGCTTCTCAACTTGTAACTTCCATGTATCACCGTGGAGAACTCAAACCGATGCACCAAATGCAATGGCAAGGGCACACGGAGTGCCCAAGTCCTTCTCTCTCAAATTCCACCGAAGCAACTAATGCTAGGGAGGAAAATAAGAGGAAGAACAAGAAGGATAACACCAAGAACTCCAAGATCTAGATCCAAGGGGTTCCCCTCACATAGAGGAGAAAGAGATTGGTGGAAATGTGGATCTAGATCTCCTCTCTCTTTTCCCTCAAAAACTAGCAAGAATCCATGGAGGGATTGAGAGTTAGCAAGCTCGAAGAAGGTCAACAATGGGGGAAGAACACGAGCTCAAGAGATAAGGTTCAATGGGGAAGAAGACCCCCTTTTATAAGGGGGAGACAATCCAAATGTTACCCCCGCGAAGCCCCGCACAGGGCGGTACTACCACTGGGGGGGGCGGTACTACCGCTGTGGCGAGCGGTACTACCGTTCCACCTCGCGGTACTACCGCGCAGTAAGAAGAGAGCGAGAAGCAGAGCAGGACCTGGACCCAGGGCGGTACTACCATGGTGATAAGGGCGGTACTACCGCTTATGAGCGGTACTACCGCCTCTATTGCCGCAGCTAGTGCCGCAAAACCCGACACGGGAGGAGAACCCTCGAATCGAGGCGATAGGAGCACAGAGCCGCAACGGTACTACGGCTGAGAGCTCCAAGCGGTACTACCCCTGTGGAGCGGTACTGCCGCTTGTAGCTCTTGAGCGGTACTACCACTGGGGTTCGCGGTACTACCGCTGGGACCAGATCTCAGGGAGAAGGCTGCAAGGGAGCCTTTAACAAAGGGTAAAAGCTCGGAGGGTGCAGAGGGGATGTGTACGTGATGAATCCACCCATACTTTTCCGAAACGGATCCCATAAAACCAGAACTGCCATAACTTCTGCAAAAGAGCTCCGAATTGAGCAAACTCAAGCTTGTTGGATACAAGACAACGAGTAGCATCAAAACAACGGTTGGTTATAGAAAGAAGAGGCAGGGGAGGTATGACTAACAAATGGAGGAGTGAAACATCCAATAGAGAAGAACGGGCATAAGCTCCAACATCGAAAACATCATAGAATATGCAAGTGAACTCCGTTTTCGATGAACTCGAGCTTGTCATCAAGATGACCATAAGCTCCAAAACTCTCAAAGAGAACCAAACAAGAACCAAGAAAGATGATGCAAGGATGCAATGGTTTGAGCTCTCTACGAACGATACGATCAAGCTACTCATCGAGAGCCCCCCTTGATAGTAAGGCTGTCGATCCTATAACCCGGTCTCCCAACTACCACTATGAGACCGGTGATATAGAAAACCTATCAAGGGCAAACCTTTGTCTTGCACATAGTCCACTAGAGCTAGATGATGACGATCTTGACTTCCTCAAGTTGGACCACCTTTCTTGATTGTGTTGGCTTGATGAAGACTAGTTGATTGCTCCCCCATACTCCATTATGGGTGAGCCACTCTTCAGCACATCTTCATAAATCGATGGTTACCATAATGGATGGCAAGCTTCAAGCATTTGATCTCTTCATGATGCTTCACTTGAACTTGCACATCGCAACCTAACCCCACAAAGAACTCTCACGAAAACCATGGGTTAGCAAACAAAGCGTAATGGACAATGCTCACCATACCATGGGATCACTTGATCCCTCAGTACATCTTGCATGGTTTGTGTGTTGATCAACTTGATTCATTCTTGACTTAATCTTGATCAACCTTGAATCTTTCCAATTCTCTTCATTTGGATGATGTCTTGAAGGTAGACATGAATGATCACACAATCTTCTTCTTCAAGACATGCTTGCAATAAGCTCAACACTCACATGGCCAATCTTTGGATAATTCCTTGAATAGCACCTTGGTCGACACAAACTCTCCTTGAAACCAACACATGTACTTCAAGAAAAACCTATGGAAAAAACCTTCAAATATAACTCAAGGCAATCATTAGTCCATAGAGATTGTCATCAACTACCAAAACCAAACATGGGGGCACCGCATGTTCTTTCAAGGACGACTTGAGGTTGTCGAAGTTTTCTTGTAACTTGACTTGTCGTCGTTGCTTGTAGAAGGCTTGGTTGAGGTAGAAGTTGTAGGAGTCGTTGAAGTTTGGGTGTTGGAGAACCCATAACTCTTGGATGCGAACTTGGCATACTTGAAGTCATCTTGCACTTGGCGTTCCGCCTTGGTAGCTTGATGCACTAGCTCGATGAGGTTCGAGTATGGTTGGAAGTCGGCTATCTTCTTGATAGGATGGTTGAGTCCATTCAAGAAATGTGCCATAGATTTCTCATCATTTTCCATGACGTTTACTCTTATCATGGCAATCTCCATTTCCTTGTAGTATTCTTCAACGCTCTTGGTTCCTTGCTTGAGAAGTTGGAGTTTCTTGATGAGGTCGCGGTTGTAGTATGTTGTCATGAAACGTGCTCTCATGACATCCTTCATTTGCGCTCAAGTAGTGATGGGTGGTTCACCTCTTGCCTCACGACGCTCAATGACTTGTTCCCACCAAATGAGGACGTAGTCTTGGAACTCAAGGGATGCCATTGCGATCTTCTTCTCTTCCTCATAGTTGTGCAAATGAAAGATTGTGTCGACCTTCAATGCCCATGATGAAAGGTATTCTTCGGGATCATTGCTTCCGGAAAACTTGGGCATGGTGAACTTTAGCTTGCCGTAGCATTGCTCTTCATTGTGTTGGGGTCGGGGATGATGACGCCCTTGACGTGGAGGGTTGTCAACCTCATGTTGCTCTTCATTGTCTTCGTGCTCTTGGTGAACTTCATGTTCTTGTCGAGCTTGTGGAGGAGCTTGTCGAGCTTGTGGAGGAGCTTGGTGAGCTTGTGGGGGAGCTCGAGGAACTTGACCATGCGCTCTTGATTGATAAATCCTCTCTTGAACTTCTTCGCGAAGCGCTTCTTGTTGCTCATGAGCTTGTCAGTTGCGCGTGGCTACTCGACTTGAATCTCAGAGGGCATGTTGCGCCTCAAGTGCTTGATCTTCTCGTTGTTGTTGTTCTTGATGTTGTGCCTCGGCATCTTGTGTATCTTGGTGTTGTTGCGCTCGCTCTTCCACTTCTTGTTGGTGTTGGCGTTGTCGTTCTTGTGCTTGCACGAAAGTAGCTTGGTTTTGACGGTGTCGATGTTCTTGCGCGCATGCTTGCTCTTGAGAGTCGTAGTCATGTAGAGGATTGTGGTTTGCTTGACGGTCTTGGCGCGCGGCTCGTCGAAGAGTGTTCGATGTCAGAGTACTTGAGCCGGAGATGGTGTCATCAGAGTGTCGACTTGAGCGACTCCGTCTTGAGTAGGACGAAGTGGAAGAAGAGCGGTTGCGCAACAAAGAACGAATCTCGTCCATTCTTGCGTCATTCTCTTGCTTGTGGTCGTCGAGCTTGTTGTCGAAATAGTCTCTTGTACGTTGCTCGGAGAGTCGCAAGTCAGTGGCGAGGTTGTCGATGCATTCATTCATTGCTTGTTGCTCTTGATGCAAAGCACGTTGTGCACCAAAGAGGTGGCTCTTTGTGACGTAGGAGGACATGTCGTCGTCTTGCTCGATGAAGAGTGGGTTGGTAGAAGTACTTGGCCTATCCAGCATTCTAAGAAAATATGTGAGTGGGAGAAAGAGAAGAACTTATACCAAATGTACCTTGACCGATGTTGAAGATGGATCAATGATCACTCAAATGTGGAACAAGGAAATAGCACAATTGGTACCAATTCTTGTCGGTTTCTCACACCTACACAACTAAAAGCTTATGGTGGAGCTCGGTTAGGATTGTGGCGCAAAATTTGATGCAATTGTTAGTGAGCCTCAATAATGTTGGAAAAAATTCACAAATTTGCAAATGCAACAAGTAGACCAATAGTAAGATATGTTACACAGAAACTCATACACAGATAGATAAATGGGGTCATGCAACCAAGGAATGAGCCAAAATGTGGAATCCATGAAAATGCTCTAGTTGCACAACACTAGAGAGATGCTAGCACGATTGCACAATAGGCGGATACGAGACTTATGCACAACCTACTAAGCAAAAATGCAACAACTTCTATCCCAAGTATGCTATATGTATGGTATTCCGGTGATATGATCCAATATGATCTAGTATGACAATCTTAATGTAGTGTGATGCTATGGTTCTCGCGTAAAAGCTCTTTGCTTATATTTTCCTTTTGCTTAAAAGCTTGTTTGGCTCTTTCTCTTTTGAGCTCTTTTCTCATGCAAAACTTCACGAACCAAGATAGCAATTGTGTATGCTTATGACAACCTTGTGACACAAGAGATGATACCAAGATATGCACCACGAATGGTATGGTATGTATGCAATGGGAGTTATGATCACTAATGTGCACAAGTAACGTTGCCGACAATACTCAAAGGCTAGTCTCGATAGGAAAGGTACGAAAAAAATGGTCTATGGGGTTATCAATGCAATGGCAAGAATGTACAATGATGATATATCACGATACCAAGATGATACTCAAAGTGGTTGTCGTTGATGACGAGTCCATGTCGAAGATGAGCGGCGGTGATGTCGATGTTGAACCGTTCCTAGTTAGCCGAAACACCCTAGGAAACGATGAAGCACAACTCAAATTCACAAAACCAAATGTGTCAAAAATTGCCGGTGTGCGGAGCGGGTAAGCGATGGTGGTTTGTAAGTGCGTATGCGGAATGTAGAAATGGTAATGTGGATGATATGGTGGAGGACCTAAGCAAAGATTTCTAAATGAAAAAATTTTGATGGAGTGAAATGTTGTTGGAACCTATCTAAGTGGATGGGGATGTCAATAGCTATCCAACGAGCTAAAAAACGCGAAAATCCGAGTCCGAATGTGGAAGTTATGGTCAAAATTGTCAATCAACCGTGGCTGAAACTGGGAGGGGTGGTTGTACCGCTCCTGGAGCGTCCTGGAGTTCTAGAATTGGCTGGCAGAAGTATCAGGTTATGGGAGAGCGGTTGTACCGCCTCGGGGCCGGTTGTACCGCTTTTGTCGGAAAAAATTCTCAGATCTGGATCGTGGATGAACTTGGGGCAGAAATGGATGATTTCGGTGGCCAAATTGCAAAGATTTCGAGGATTGAAGGTGGGGAAACTTGTGGGGAAGCTAGATCTACCCGCTTACACGAAATCCATGGATCAAATCCAACAAAACTTCATCACACCAACAAATCACAAAAAAAATTGGGGCTATTTTTTGTGGGGATTCTCGAAATTAGGACGAAAACAAACAAAAGAAGGTTAGAAAACGGTAGGGGAGACTCCAAATTCGTGATCAACGTGGCTCTTGATACCAAGATGATGTAGGGTAGAACCCTAGTTGCCCGACCTTTCACGATTGGAGCAAATCCCGCGAAGAACACGAGGGGAAATTGCGAGGGGAAACACAAGAGGAGACACGAGAGAATCACTCAAACCAACAAGGATGATCACACATACGCTAGATCCTCGAAACACAAAGAGATACACGATCCGAATCCAACAAAGGACGATACATAAGGTAACCGGTTCTTCTCCGTGAGGAGGTCTTGATGAAATCCTAGACGGATCTTCCCTAAAAGGGGTCTTGAATCCAAGGTGGATCTTCTCCGAAGAAGTAACGGTCCCTCGCAACGGAGTAGACCCGGATGGATGAGCGAAGCTCTATCTCACATATGAGCTAACACAACGCTAACCCTAGTACGGAGCTAATGGACAAGTATATATAGTCCAAGGGGTAAGTTGGGGATACATGGGGTGAAACCCCTTTCACTGCGCACAGGCAGGGCGGTAGTACCGGTCATGGGGGCGGTTGTACCGCTGGGAGCTTAGGTACTGGTTCCTGGAGATGTGTCCGGATGTGCTTAGCGGTTGTACCGGTCCTTGGGGCGGTTGTACCGGTCTTGTAGCTGTTACGCGGATAAACCGGAGCTGTACCGGCCTTGCACCACTTGATTACAGAAGCTTGACCGGTAATTGGCCGGTAGTCGAGCGGTTGTACCGACCGGGCGGTAGTTGGGCGGTTGTACCGGGACTTTTGCGCTAGGCAGGTTCTCTTCATGCTCTTGATGTCCATCTTGCACCGTAACTTCTCCTTGGTTGCTTCCTTGATACCTAAGCACACAAAGCATCTTCGTTTGAGGTAGTAGCCATGTCTCAAGTGGGTCAAAGGGGAGTTCAACAAGGAGAGAGTTAACCTCGTTCTCGATAGCTCCCGCACGGGCTCTTGTCATTGGTCCAAGTGGTGTCGTGGGAGATGTAGGTAGGTCCATGGGGATGACCTTGGGATGCTCCGCATCAACCTATGTCGACCTCCCATGCTGCTCCTGCTCAGGTCCGCGACAGCGATTGGGCCCACTGCAGTTGGTTGCTTTTCCTCTTCCACGACCTTGAGCACGTCTCCCCGATGTCCCGACGCTTTGTTGCTCCGCCTCCATGGCCACGTACCCAATGCCGATGCCACCGCAACCTGGGTCCACCTGGCAGTAACCAGCGTCGCCTGTGAGCCAGTTGACCAGCCTGGACCATAGGGCTGGTCGGTCACTCGGTCTGAGCCTCCTATTGTGGCTCGCCGGAGCACCGAGCAGTCTGAGCTGAGCCCGGTCCAGCTCACCGCCGATGAGCTTTAGGCTGGCTCGGTTCCGTTCTTGTCCATCCTGACCTGTAGATTTGTTGAAGGGAGCAGCCTTCGCTGCTGTCGTGGTCCGGGAAAGAGAAGTTGTCGATTCCAATACCGGTTCCTTTACCACCATTTGCTGTTTATTTTAATTCGGTGGGTCCTACGAGTAGGAGGAGAATGCATGGGTGAGTAAACTCACAACCAACTCAAACTTTTATAAATAGGGAAGAAAAAGAAGTATTTAAGAAAAAAATGTAGACACCAAAAATGTATATTTTAAAAAATGTATATCACTGTGTATTTAGAATGTACGTCACCACATATTTTCAAAAAAAAAAGTTTCAACGTTGGAATCATTTTTCTTCTTCTTTGCTTATTTTCTAGTTGCTTCACTTCTCTTGGCTTCTACTTCTGCTTATGAAAATTAATGTACATCACCAGAAGAATCGTACTCCCTCCGTTCCTAAATATTTGTCTTTTTAGAGATTTCAAATGGACTACCACATATGGATGTATATATACATATTTTAGAGTGTAGATTCACTCATTTTGCTCGTATGTAGTCACTTGTTAAAATCTCTAGAAAGACAAATATTTAGGAACGGAGGGAGTACAATACTTGTACTTTCATGCTTTATATTTTTATTTTCTCCTTTGTTTTCACTTTTTCTGATGTGTATTTAAACTTTAGAAAAATTGTTCAACCATTCCAAAATTTATTAATCATGCTTTTGAAAAATGTGTAACATGTATAAAAATGCTTTTAGGTGTATACAAAAAATGTGCAATGTGTATGAAAAATTGTTAATTATGTATTTAAAAATGTTAAAGTGTATTAAATATATTTTATAAAAATGTAGATACCAAAGCATATATTTAAAAATGTTAATTCTGTATTTATAAAATGTCAAATGGTTATATTAAAATGTTCCTAATGTATACAAAAATGTACATTTTGTGTGAAAAAATGTTTATTATCATTAAAATATATATTCAAAGTGTATTTAGAATTTTTTGACCATGTATTTAAAATGTTTTCAAACCAAGAACTTTAGAAAAATAAGATGAAACATGTATTAAGAAAAATTCAATGTGTATTAATGAAATATTTCACGTGTACACTACAATTGTACATTGTGTAATGAAAAAATAGACATGTGTTGAACAAAAAAGTAATCGATTGAAACTGACAAGGAAACAAAGAGAAATGAGAAAAGCAATAAAAACTAAAAAGATGAATAATAAAAAGAATGGAAACAGTGAAATCAAGAAAAAACAAATAAAGATGAAGAAATATGGAAACCAAAGTGAAAAGAAATATAAAAAACTGGTAAAAACCGAGAAAGATACAAATGAATCAAATAAATCATAGCGAAAAAGAAAAACAAAGAAAAACCTGCGAAAATCATGAAAGAAGCGAACAACCTGATGAAAAAGCAAAGCAAACAAAAAAATGAAGAAACAAAGAAACCGAAAAGAAAAAATATAAAGAGAAAGAAAAGGGAAAAAACATAAAAAAAACCCAAAAGAAAACCCGAGCAAGCCAACGAATGACACAACGATCTGGCGAACGAAAAGCCAACGAATGAAAATAAAACAGTAATGTTAACTGGCCGATGTTCTCTGTGAGGAAGTTCCTAGCGAACCTGCTCACAACCTGTTGATCGAGATGTAATAGTGGTAGTTTTCGTAAAAAAATGCCTTCACAAAATGAAACCTACCCCTACAACTAAAGTTGTCATCCCTTATTAGTATTAAGACAGATCTCTCTTCAGATAAAAGCAAGGGAAAATCAATCATCACATATGATACATGCACCAATAGACCGCATGCGTTCATAAGTACTGTCCTATATACGGTCCTAATGTTTAGCCAGATCGACTGATTCTGGAAAAAGTGTAACTGATTGAGTAATCATCGGCTTGTCGAGCGCCATGCAGTCTTCTCGTATACTCTCTCTGCCCTAATTGGCAACGAATCAACCATGCCATGGATGACGGGGCTCGTCCACTCGTTTAATAATGGTTTTTGGCTGTTGGGGGTGATTAGTGGAAGGAGGTAATGTGATTTCCAGATTCCCATCAATCTCCTCTTTAATGCAAATTTTCTTTTCATTCGTTTCCTGGAGGTCATCCTTGTACATGCCTCTTTCTCACACTCGGATTTCTTGTATATTGATTGGGATTAGAAAAGACAAACTCGGACTTTTGTTCGTCAATCATGTGCAGTAGCAAAATCTTGTGATTTCTAATTTTTTAGCAATCAAGGTACCTTGTTCCATGCCTTTCTTAGCACTTCAATGCAATTAGCAGTGCTCTTAAATTCTTGTATCATATGTTTGTGCGCTTATTAGCAATACTGCTATCTAGAATGTATCCATTTGATATTGAGAAGTATAATCATGCATGTGAGATGATTGAGTTCCCGTGAGGCATTGGAATTTTTTTAGAATATATTTATTTTTTGAAAAGGAGGATTTTTTAGAATAGATACAGGTACTCTGCTGATTCCCTGAAAAAAAAAGAGTATTTCTTTCTGAGTTAGCTTTAGTTGTTGAAGAAGAACCTTGTGAAAATTATAGGAAGATGCAAATTTGAATAGGCACAAAAATGTTACTTAAAGTATCGATTGCCAATGTTTATGACCCCGGGTAAAGAATACAATGCACCATAAATTGTAGTGGTATTGAGAATTTATTTGCAGCTGCAATAGAAGAAAAAAAAATGCACATGTTCATCTGGCTTTTAGGGCCCCTCTGTGTTGCCTTGCCCCGGGCCCCCGAAATCTCAGGGCCGGCCCTGCATGGAGAGCTCCAATTGTTGGCTGGGTAAATTTATGTACTGATGGCTCATTTGCGGACGATGGTTCAGCAGGTGCCGGTATAGTTTTGAGAGATGATAAAGGTGCTATTATTTTCTCGTCATGCAGGCAACTATTCTCTTGTCGTGAATCCCTCGAAGCTGAACTATGTGCGTGTATGGAGGGTTTGTCATTGGCTATCCAGAGAACTGAGCTTCCAGTTGCAATTGAGATGGACTCCCTTATTGCAGTGAAGATGATCCAGGCAAAAGAGATAGATAGATCAATCTATGCATCGCTTATCAAGGAGATTAGATATCTTATGTCTATTCGTGAATCATGTATTACTCATATCGTTCGTATTCAAAATAAGGTTAGTGATAATTTAACTAAGTTTGCTCGTTTAGAAGGTAGAACCATGACTTGGATTGGTTCTGGCCCTTTGGTTGCTACGGAATTAGCTACGATTGACTGTATGAACTTCTCGAATTGAGTAATACATTTTTCACCAAAAAAAAGAAAAAAAGTTGTCACCCCTCTACAACTAAAACTACCACCAAAATCTTTCACAAATGCCATCTCCTCATGCCAAACTACGGGAGAGTAAAACCCTTGAGGCGAGTCAGCTTTCATCTCGCGTTGAGCGAGATATAGCTCTCGCGGTACGCCCACGCCGGTTTCGTTTCCTGCCAGGTTTACACGGTGCACTGCACCAGGCGCGCGACTACACTCCGCTCCACCCCAGCGATGGTGAGAGCCTACAGGGTGTTTGCTCTGCTCTGCTCCACCCGGCCCGGATCCCGGCCGCTCCATCCTTCTTTCGCCTGAGAGCATCTCCAACAGGCGCCCAAAAAGAGCTCCGCGCACTAAAAGTTTGTTTTTTTGTGCGCCGGTCAGCTCCAGCAGAAGCTGTAGCGCTAAAAGTTTTTGGACGCGTGCTAAAAAACGCTATCGCGCGCAGCATATTTGGGGCGCCGGATTGCGCACGCTTCACAATTTACACTGTCTGCTTTTTGGGCGCGCGTTTTTGGCACCTGCTAAAGCAAAGTTGGTCCCGACACTTTAAAAGTGCTATAGTGGCGCTCTATAACGTTTATTGAACGCGGAATTTTTATGCGGCCGTTGGAGATGCTATGAGCGCCACACGCTGCATCACGGTGGGCAGACACGTCCGACCACGGTGCGGGCGCGGGGCTGACACATACATGGTCCGGCGTTCCAGCAACCGCCCGCAAGACGCAGCTAAATCAGAAATGGTGGGGCCCGCAGTCGATGGTCAAGTTTCACCAAACCCATATAGCGCCGTGTGAAGTGCACGGCAGAAGAGAACGAGGGACGTACAAGTACAACAATGTCTGTCACAGCGCCTCGATCATGCGTGCGCGTGCCTGATTGGTCACTCCGTGCACCTTAATGTCCGAAGTATCAACCTCCAGGTTCCGCTTAGGATCTGTCGGTGAGGTTTCTGAATCATCTTGGCTCTTCATCGTCGTGAACTCGCGACAGATGCGCGGACAAATATGATTCAACACCTGCCCATCTGATGCGTGCCATGGCAGGAGCAGGACCTGGGCGCGCTCCCGTCACTGAGATGCCGCCGTACGATGATCGATCCCTCCGTAGGATCCATCCAGATAAAAAACAGCTCGATTTCATCGACTCGTCCAGATTGGCCCGATGCGCCATTAGGTCCACGGCTAGCTAAATTGACTGACGGAACAGTTGCTATCCAAGGGTGCGTGCGTGTGTGTTGCATACGTACACAGCATGCCGATTGTTTATGGAGAGGCCTGGAAGGACTTGACGTCCGTGGCTAAACACGGGTCAAACGGGACCCCATCCCGACCCACCGGATCAGCCAGCCTCCATCGGACCGGACCGGACCGGACCGGTTTACCTTCGCGCGCGTACGCCGATGCATCATACATTACTCCGTGCCAAAATCACCAGATCCTAATCGGCAGCAGCTTAGCTCAAAAAAATAAATAAATCGGCAGCAGCACACGTGGCCAGCGTGCGCCGTCGTAGAGCCCAGAGCTAAGTTCTACTGTGATTCGGCCAGGGTACTAGTAGTGCTGATCCTTTGGTCTAGGAATGATGCATCCAAAGGTACGAGCAAAAGAGATTGTCACTCATCGTGTTTTGTCAAGCTTTGGATGTGAAATTGATTTGCAAATTATAAATTACACGCATCTCTCCTAAATGGTTAAAAAAATATGACATGTAGAGATGGTCATACACTTGTACCCGCTCCACCGGGTCAATCAAGAGGTCCAATGGGTCCAATTCCAAGTTGTTTTTTTATCAAGATGTGTATTCTTTTGCAAAAAAGACCCAAATGATAACTGCCATACGTGTGACACGAAACACTCCGGCTTCGATGGTTTTTTATAACTAAAGTTGCCGTCAAAAAAGAAAAAACATACCCAAAGAATAAACTGAAACTTGCCACCCGAAAGGAAAGTTGCCATTCTCGCGTCACTAAACTTGCCATAAAAACGTTCGAAGTTGCCATGTCTTCGTGCCACACGTGTGGCACTTCTCCGGGTCCAAGTACACATCATCACCAACATAATAAAAATTACAGTAAAATCTCTGGGAGGGCACGGACAAGACCACTGTGCAAGGTGAATTGGGATGCGGTGTGCCGGCCAAAGGATCTTGGTGGCCTTGGCATACTTAACACGGAGAAATTTGCTCGGGCTCTTCGCTTGCGTTGGTTTATGGTTTGAATGGAAACAGCCCACCAAGCTTTGGGTGGGTATGGGAAACCCGTGCAACACGATGGACTACTCCTTGTTCTATGCCTCCACGTCAATCTTTGTTGGAAATGGAGCAAGGACGCCTTTTTGGGATGCGCCATGGGTGAATGACCGCAAGCCTAGGGACATTGCACCTCTAATTTACGAGGCGTCCATGAGGAAAAATTGGAAGGTTTGCGGAGCTCTCAGCAACGATGCGTGGGTCTCGAGAATATGCATCCCGGACTCTTTTTCGCTGAATCACTTACGTCAGTTTGTCACCCTCTGGACAACGCTTCGTGGCTTACATCTCGAGGAGGATGCCGAAGATGATATTGTATGGAAGCACACCGCTAGCGGGCAATACACGGCCGAGTCGGCATACAAAGCGCAATTCCTTGGCACAATCAAATCCCCTATGGAGCACACTGTGTGGAGGGCTTGGGCTCCCCCCAAAGTCAAGTTCTTCGCTTGGCTGGCTATTCAAAACAGAATTTGGACGGCAGACAGATTGGAGAAGCGCGGATGGCCAAACTGTGGCCTTTGTACACTTTGCAAGCAGGAGCAAGAGTCTGTTGACCACCTTTTCTACAAATGCCGCTTCTCTATCCACCTATGGGGATTAGTCAAGGACTGGCTGCAACTGGTGAGCATTGATACTTCCTCATGGCACCTCTCAGGCAACATCGAAGAGTGGTGGGTGGGCCTCTCCGACACATCTATCCCCAACAGGAAGGCGATGGCCTCGCTCACCATGCTCGTCGCCTGGACCATTTGGAACGAGAGGAATGCGCGAGTGTTCCGTCAGAAGAGTGCTCCGCCGACAGTTCTACTCGCCAACATTAAGAAGGAGGCCACGCTTTGGGTATCAGCGGGTGCAAGAAAGTTGGGATACTTGATGACGCGAGAGTAGTTGGTCACCTTTATTTCGGGTGTTGCGGCGCTGTCAGTGTTGTAACACGAACATAAACTCTGTGTTGTAACACAAACATAAACTCTATTCCTCTTATTTAATGAATGAGGCAAATCTTTTGCCTCTCTTAAAAAAATACAGTAAAATCTCTGCAACACCCAACGTCCACTGCAAAAGAGACGCTGACATGTTGTTATTGCCGATCTCATACCATAGTGGGCCTGACCTTGTTTATGATAGACAAAAAAATTTCATGCACGTGTCCCAAGGACCAGCGCCGTGAAGCCACAGTCTTGGTCATTGAACCATTGAATCGATCTGAAGAACCTGGCGCAAAAACTCATCACCGCATATGCATGACAAGAAACCCTAAGTCGCAACCCCGATGAGCTGGTTATTGCACCCTGACAGACAAATTTGAGGAGGATCAGAGCCCGGAAGGCAGACTCAAAGAAGAAGCCCCACCATCTGTCCAAACACCGCCCTTGCCAGGACTAAAACCCTAACCTATCTACTAGCCGAAGTTGAGGCACCAATATTCCCCTCCTCACCACCGGCCGCTAGAGTGGCACACATAGTCCTGGTAGCCTATCTACTGCCTGGGAGGAAAGTTTTTTGCCCTAGTCACCTCGCAAGAGGGGAAAGAAAGACCTCCGAGACTTGTATATTGACTTCGTAAATCTTGAAACTCCACAATTCCAACAATACCTTCATTGAGTGTTTGTATGAGTGTGCGCGTATGTACATCTGCTTCGTAATCAGTATTTCTCAAAACTAATTATGTAAACTGATAAAATTTTAATGTTGAAAATGAAACACGATTGTGTCATTTAATAATTAGTGGATTACATACTATAGTTTTTAGATGTTATAGAATATCTATGTAAAGAGAGTGGAAGAAAAGAAGGCCAATAAAATTAGCTATACATGTTTGAATAAATGATATCCTCCACACAACTTTGAAGATTTGAGTATGCCTTCCTCTTAGCTCCATTGACAATCACAAGACCGTCTTCAAAATTCTTCCAACATATATATAATTAATTTTGGCCGAGTTTCTTTTGGAAGATAAATCGTTTCTACATGGCCACACACTTTGTGCCACTATAGTAATAACCTCCATATAAATAGTACCGGCATACTCAGTTTTAGGGTAACCAAGCTATAATGAACATTTTCTTGTAAATTGATGCTAGGGCTCATATACTTCCATCAAGTCTAAACAAACTTGTTGGTAAAAGAAAGGATGATCTATAGTCTCCTTGACTTGCTTATCCCACATGACACAATAAACTAGAGGGATAAAATAACTCTTTGTAGCATATCCCTAGTATTTGACATGTCATCGAGAAAGAAGCACAATAACACTTGATGTTTTCGCTTATAACAAGATCTAAAGCCAAGGGAATTCCGTTGGTACAACAAAATGGTCCACAAGAGCCTTATATACCTTGGAGGTAGAGAAGCCAATGGTTTTCCACTCATATTCCATATGTTGGGATATTTGCTAGAATTTCGATAAATATTCCTCTAAAGTGATCAGTGAAACAACCAACTCATATAAACTTGTTCCATCACTTTCATGATATAGACCTGGTTATGTTTGAAAGAGGAATGCATCTTAGGGATCCTACTTCTATCCACATTAATAGAAATAAGGTTGGATTTGGTAGTTTGCCTTAAGATCCATGGAAATAGCAAATGTTGGAGCAAGGAATGGATGTGTTAGAGCTGAGATAATGGCAAGTGTATCATCATATTGCATAAAGACTAAGTGAGGGAAATCATTGAAAGAATTGGTCATCCAATGAGTTGATCCATCATGGCCTTGTTGAGTAAAGTCTGTAGAAAATTAGTAGCCAAGGCAAGAAAAGGAGATTGGATAAGGGGCCTCCCCTCCTCACCCCTCTCGATCAATGACAAACTTTTCTCATCATACCATTAAGCAACAAAAAGAAGTAACAAGTGAGAGAATCATTTTTATCCATCTATGGTTTTGCACCACTTTCACCGAAGCCCCTATGCTTTAGAATATCCAAGAGAACTAGGTGTTCCATTTTGAGAGAAGTCCCCCCCCCCCCCCCCCCCGAAATTTAGTTTAAGAATGACCACTACCTATTTGAAATTAGACATCCATGAACATACTTGAAGGCCTAAAGAAGACAATCTTGCATTGTCCTAGTTTTGATAAAACCATGATGATTGATATGCATTGCTTGTGAATAATTTTTGGAGTCTATTTGCTAAAAGCATAGTGATATAAGACCATGAGAAGGGAAATGCTTTAGAAGTTATTAACACTAGTTGCATCATCAATTTTAGGAATCATAATGATATAAGACCTAATAAATCGAGGGTTAGATTACCTTGCATGGTAGAATTAATCACACGATACATAGATTATTACTTTATAATGTGTCAAAATTCTTTTAAGGAAATTCCGTGGTGAAACCATCGAATTTAAGTCAACAATGTTTCATCAATCTCAGTGTAAAAGGGGCCTCCAGGAAAGCTAAGTTCACCCTAGCTTGGATATGAACATCGAGATCAAATTTCATATAATATCTTTTAGATTGCTCTAGCTGTTACTTGTATGTTTGCCAAAAAGAGGTGGAACCTTTCTATTATTATTTTTGCCAAAAGGTAAGATATATTATAAAAGTTCACCAAATATACAAAGCATCTAAATAATAATAAAAATTAATCAATATTTTGAGACCACCCCACTACTGCCGTCAGAACGAGCCGTCGACACACCGATGTCGTCGCTCCCCTACCGGAGCCGACTTGACCTTTTTTATGACAATCGAGAAGTCTTCGTGCATGTGCCCCTAAGGACCAACCCCCTAGAGCCGCATTCATCACCGTTAAACCCTTGCATAGATCTAAAGCACCTGACACCAAATCTCGCCACATGATGAGAAACTCTAACTTCAGGAATCTATGCCCGAGCTTTGTCGACTACTTCCAGACAGACGAACTTGAGGAGGATCGAAGCCCGGAAGACAAACTCAAAGAAGAAGAAGAAGCGCCGCCATCCGTCCAAGCGCACTTGCGAGGACTAAACTACTAGCTGAAGCGAAGGAACCTGGATTCTCCTCCCCACCACCGGCCGCCAGAGCAGCGGGCAGAGAGGAGGGGAATCCATGGGCTCGCTGGTGTAGTCTAGAGGAAAGAGTTTTCCATATAGCCGCATAGGGTTAGAGAAGAAAAACGAGAGGAATTTGTGGCTCCTGTGTGTGTACTTGTTACTATAACACAACCTTTCTATCATGACTCAACAAAGGTGCTTAAGCTACGGATGAAAACTTACGGGCTTGATTTCCACTAACCTTCAACTAAATCTCCCCCCTGGTTTTTATGGGCCCGCTCCTACTCCCTTTTCCAACAAGATATTGCCATCTCATGATGTGAGTGTAATTCCATACAATTAGTCTAGAGATGTATAAAACTCCAATAAGACACCGGGAGCCTAAAGAATTGCTGAATAACAATACAGTCTCTCCTATGTTGAATAGTGGCTAGGAAATGAATAAAAAAGGTAGAGTTCACATCTCCTTTAGTTGAGTGCCCTGAGCAGAGCTATAGTAGAGGGTCGAGATATACTCAAAATTGGCCTGATTCGCAGAATAGGTGACGGCACTACTACAAGTATTTGGGCTGACAATTGGCTGCCTAGGGAGGAGATGATGAGACCATATGGGTGCAAGATATTAAACCCTCCCCAAAATGTGTCCGAGCTCATTGATCCAACTACAGCGACCGCTTGCGGCAAGTTATGCTCCCTATAGATATACCAATCATTACTAGCATACCGCTTTGCACCAGAATAACTGCAGATTTTTGGTCTTGGAATCACGAGAGAAATGGCATGTTCTCGGTTAGAGCTGCTTACAAAATGCTTGTACACACAAAAGAGCGCCGAGAAGCATGGCTGGATGGAACGGCTGGACCGTCCAACATAGAGTGTGATCGCAGTTCTTGGAGGTCATTATGGAGCACTCAGGTACCGGGAAAGATAAGGATGTTCCTATGGAGGCTTGCTAGGCACTCGCTGCCAACGGAAGATGTTAGAGAACATCGACACATGTCTTCCACAAGCTCATGTGCACTCTGTGGCGCTCCGGACTCGTGGCGACATTCATTGCTAGAGTGCACAATGTCCCGATGCATTTGGGCGTTAGTTGATGGAGAGTTGGCGGAGCAGCTGAGTTCAACCTCAGAACCAGTAGCAAAATCTTGGCTGTTCTCTATGATTCAAGCATTATCGCATGAAGCTTTTCTCAGGCTTGCAGTAACCCTTTAGGCGATATGGTCCGCAAGAAGGAAGGCCATCCACGAGGGCGATTTTCAGAGTCCAGGAGCCACACATGCGTTCATTAACAGGTACCTGATGGACTTGGAGATCATCAAGGAGAAGCCGCAAACGACTTACAATGCAACTGGGAATCAGCGGCGAGCTGCTGGAAGCACACGCCCTAGGGCACCGCCACAGGGACATGCCAAAATACACGTCGATGCCGGCGTATCTACCCATCGTAGGAGAGGTGCAGCAGTGGCAGTTTGTCGAGATGAGCATGGCAACTATCTAGGGAGCTCCTCCCTAGTGGTCACGGGAGTTCACGATGCGGCCACACTCGAAGCTATAGCCTGCCGGGAGGCGTATGCTTTGGGTGAGGACTTGGCGCTTCACAACTTCATTGTGGCATCGGATGCAAAACAAGTGGTTGATGATATTCATAGCAATGTTAGAGGATCATATGGCTCTATCATTACTGAAATTAGAGCAAGGGCGGTGAACTTCAACAACAAGATTGTATACGAAGGTCGTAGATCAAATATAGATGCTCATAGGTTAGCTAAATTTTCGTTAACTCTTGTACATGGGCGCCATGTGTGGCTTCTAAACCCCATGATCCAAACTGTATCCCACAAACTGTGGTTTTTGATGAATAAAGTTGTGTTCATCCCTCAAAAGAAAAAAACTAATTACGCACAAGCCTGGTTCATGGATCTGAGTTAGCGATCTTGGAGAAGCGAGTCACCTTACGACTTCTCGTACGCAAGGGTCCGCGGCTGCCGCCGGATGGCCTCTTGGCCTCACAACCACCGGAATCAGTTGACGATGGTGGACGAGGGACCGCCACCGGGCATGCGCCATGCTCGCTACTACTCTAGCCGGCGTTCCCATCAGCCATCAATGAGATGAAAAACTGATTCTTATCTATTGTGCCCTAACGACCTTGCTTTTCCCATGATAATTAATAAAAAGTTACAAATGATAATCAATATTTGATCTTCATTGATAATTGATTGATTGGCCGTGGTTACTGTAGATATTATTAGGCTTTGTCATTTGTGAAATCAATGTTATAATTAATATGATTATTTATCGAGTTAGTATAGTACTCACATACTAAGGCCATGTCAATGTAGAGACCTTGATGTGATGCTTAGGGAAAACTTATAAATAATATCGTGGCATCTTTCTAAGAGTCACCACGTGTGCTAATTGCAACGTATAGATGCTTTCTCATTTAACTGATTGAATTCCCTCATCACAAAAATTAATTGGGCTGCATCTGGTCTTTGCAATGTTCTATAGAACACACAGATGCAAGCACTAGTCTGGGAAAAGAAACTAGTCCATGATTATGATTAATTTATTTTTCTCTAAAAATGCACTGGTTGTGATAGTACTTGCAATTCAGCCTCCTAAGCAAATTCGTCGGGTGTTAGACGCGAGATTGACCCTTGGGATCGAATACGAAGCAAGAAAGACGGCTAGAAAATCATTCCCAAGGGCACGCTCTAAGGCGCCCCGAGCTCTACTCTCGACCCGGGCCCCTAAAATCCCAGGACCGACCCTGGCAAGGGGTAGAAGTTTTACCGTTAAGGACCATATCATTTCCATGTAGCCAATTTGTTAGGTATACCATTCATCTAGTGACCATAACACTTCTTGACGGATATAGATTGTATGCTATTTGGATGACTGACCATACAGAATGCACGAACTGGCACTGAAAGAAGAGATGTTTAATTGTCTCGTCATGAGCCAAAAAACAACCTACATTTCGTGCTCCTTTCTCAGTTGCGACCGGCAAAGGTTGTCCTTTGTCAACACAACACCTCGACAAAGGTATCACATGGATATCTTAACTTTTAGTGATATCTTCAACTTCCATAATTTCATATAATTGCTTACTGAAATTTACAAGTGCCTTAAAATCTAGGATTCCATCCATAGAGTGCTAATATTTCTTGTTTCTTCTGTCCCATCCAAGAGGAGAGATCACTAATGTCTTCAAGTTCTGAACTGATTTTGAGATAGCATCTCACCCGAATTCTCAACGAAACCTTGTTCAGAAAATGTCGATCCGCAGACGCTAGGTTCACATCCACACAGCCGCATGATGTTCCAAAAAAAAAAAAGTCCACACGGCCACATGGTGAATCGCTGATCAAAATTACTCACTGACCAATCGATCGGCTAATCCTTATCTCGAAGGATCAGGTCAAGCCTTCCGTTCGATGGGCCAAATATTGGTGAAAACATACATGTCGACCAGATGCGAAAAGATTCCACCTCTGACCAAGAAACTTCACCCACTGCTCGCCGTCAAAAACACTATCCGGCAATAGCTGGTAAGCTCACACGCACCTCATGCCACGGAAGTGACGCGCGAAACAATCCAAATTACACCGCGTTAATCGCTGCGATCGGCCACACGTACGTGCATATGCATCCACGCGAAACGACCCGTGGAGAACCGATAGATGCCACGCACGGACGTACGCGGTACGCTCGCTAGCTTAGCTAGTCCAACGAGAGCACCGGTCGTCGCCGCCGCCGCCGGCCGAAATAAACGACGCCGGCC
The DNA here is from genome assembly GCA_032464435.1 of Aegilops umbellulata. NCBI lineage: Eukaryota > Viridiplantae > Streptophyta > Magnoliopsida > Poales > Poaceae > Aegilops > Aegilops umbellulata. Next base: position 56,124,731 of record CP136057.1, read on the forward strand.
GGCCTGGCTATATATACATAGCGTAGCTAGGTTGTCGACGTTAGAAGACCATGAAAAATCGAAAAATATTTTACGCCTCATGACTCTAATATATAGAGTAGCACTACGTGCATGCCTGCCTTGCTGTTGAAATGTTGATCAAGTCTCTAGTGAATATTTATGCACACCCATACGTGCACGACTTGTGATTTCGTATGGGGCTGCTGATTTTCTAACAGAAATGTGTTACTTATTACACGACAGCACAAGTCAGAACAAGGTGACGAAGTAGGCAGACTAAGTTGGCTTCCGTCCAAATAAATTAGCTGTGAGATAAATGTAACCAATGTAATGTAATATGTTAATCACGTTGTTGCTGGCGTTAATAATGCACAGGAATCTTGAGATCTATTCCAAGTCCAACGTCAACAAGGAGAAGCTTGTATAAGCCAATTTTTTTGGTTCCAACAACCAGTTGACCTCAATCATCATGAGGCAGCAGATTTCTTCTAGATCAAGATCGAAAGTGTAAGTTATTGTGCAAGTGAGCACAGTTGATCATACAATAGTATGAAACATGGTTAGTGAAATTCTGTGTGGGCCCAAGTAAGTTGACTCCTGATTTTATACGCATCATGTGGCATATGATGGCCTCTCAATTTGTTTCCATAAATATTAGCCTTAGCAGTCGGAGCTAGAAGGGGAAGCTATATGTAATTCGGCACTCAGATGGCTATGGCTTTCCATGATGCAGGCGATGGCATGACATGCATGTGGCATAAGCCATTGCAGCAGAGGTCCAAGTTGAGACATCGAAGCAATTATAACATGTCCTGTGTGAATCGCAATGCCTTGAAAATAAAATCGTTATGCCTTAGTTTTACTACTTTAGGCTTTTTGGTAGAGTTGTATGCATGGAACCCCAAAACCATGCATTGATCAAGTTGAAAAACCAAGTAAGCCATTGCTCTTATATGAACCGAATAAACTTTGGGTTTCTGTAACATATGTCACGTTTACCCACTATTTTTGACCTTGTAACATATGTTACCCAGTTCTATTATTTTCTGTGAACTTATAATCTAGACCCCATACTTTGTTAGGATGGCCTGGCAAGACATGCTAACAACTTATTTGGACGCTTATTTGTTGGGAGTGTATAGAATGATGCCAAATTCTCTCAAATTTTTCTATGAAATTGTGTCCAAATGTGCCAGACCGCATAATTGTGCAGCGTACCGGATATGACTTTTTAGTTGTCCATCAAACCAGCTGCCACGTTATACTAACAAATGGATTTAGCTTGTAAGTTTGAAAGAATGATAAATTAGGTTAAAACCATGATAAAGTTATAACTAGTTAAAGGGTAACTGCAGCAATATTTTTTTTAATGGGATAAAATAATTACATAGTCACAGTTCAGCTGTAACAAGTGAAATGTACTCTTAGAATAGAAAAAGTAGCAATGCAATAATCCACAAAAATGACTAGGTTAATACAGTACTCACTCCGTCCAGGGCCTACAAGGCTCATTTAGTTTGTCTAAAGCCAAATCCTTTTAAGTTTGACCGATTTTATGGAGAATAGTATCAACATCATCTACGGTACCAAATCAATATCACTAGATCTATCATCAAGTTTATTTCATATTGTAATTATATGAAGTTGTAAATAATGGTACTTTTCTTGATTAACTTGGTCAAAGGTAAATGAATTTGACTCAAACCAAATAAGCCTTGCAAAACCCTGATCAAGGGAATATATGCTTGGACAAGTCATTAATTACTTGAGCCCGCCGCTCAAGCAACTCAAATGTTCACATGCCTTCTTATTTCAAAAGTTCCATACTACGTAACGTAACGTAATTCATCAAATAACTATTGCATGTTGTTATATTTGCTCTTAATTTTGTGATGATCAGTCTGTCGACAGCTATCTTCTTCATTAGAATTAACTATGTGAACCACCAGGCGTACTAAATTTTAGTCTCATACCATAAGTCAATAACTCAATATGTATACCCGTACGAACTTGAATGGCCGATCTGCATTTAAGTTACAGTATATAAAGTTGTCACTGTAGATGTATGAAAGGAAACCGAGTCTCAACATAGTATTGTGTCATATTTTGGTGATGGGGAGATTAAGGTGGGTGATGGTAGCAGCCCGGAAAAGAAACTCCAAAGAGTTGACCTGGGCTCCATAAAATACTAATCCCTAGCGCCAGAAGCGCTCCACGCACCACATGATCGGGCCCCAACTTGACCTTGGTATCCTTATCATTTGGATCACAACACCCTGCACTGCTGCACTGCACACACCCTCAAATTAACCCTTCACCATTAATTCATCGATTAGCTTGACCTGTAATTAAGACCCGTATTCCACGATGTGTCACTGACATGTGTGCCTGGCACACTACGTTGGCGTGTACATGTTCCTAGAGCCAAGTTGGTAGAATAGACAAATAGCTAGTGACATGTGATAACAGGATTAAGAGAGGAGTCTCCCCTCCTCATTAACCCTTTTAATACGCATTAGACGTCCAGACATTGACTTAGCTGCCTCGGGAGAAGCGGCATTGGGATTTAAGACCGTTCCTCCTTTCAGCTGTAGCAGTCTAGCAGAGAGACAAAGGTACACACAAGAAACTGGTCAAGGGTCGATCATGTCATCATCAAAGAGGAAGAGGGCGGACATAGATCTCGAGAGGAGGGACGACGACGTCGACGACGGCAGCGGCGATTACCAGCCCGGAGAGGCCGCACCGCGGGCGCAGAAGGAGGGACAAATCAAGGAAGGAGAGGCGCCAGCCAAAGAGGTTGTTGAAGTTGTTGTGGACCGAGGAGGAGACGGCTCCAAGGAGGAGATCAAGTATGGTACTCAACAAGGAGGTGTGATTGAGCAGGACAAGCAATCTGCAGCAGCTGCTGCTGATAACGACGCCGGCGACGGCATCGACGATGAGGAGGGCGGCGGTGGGGGAACTGGCGCAGAAGACAAGCACATGGTAGAGGCGGCCCCTGGCGACGGCGACGGCGACCATGACCATACCGCCATGGCGCAAGACGAGGTATATGCATATGTGGTGCAACAAGTAGCAAATTTACATATCTTATACTATCTGTTAATTAATTTACATGTATCGATCTTTCTATCTCCAGTTGAGCACGATGCAGGAGGAGATGGAGAAGATGAAGGAGGAGAACAAGATGCTCCGGCGAGTGGTGGACCGGACGGTGCGCGACTACTACGAGCTGCAGACCAAGCTGGCCGCTTACCAGAAGCAACCGGCAGATCAGGAGCCTAAGGTAATAACCTAATTAACTACTCCTAGCTAGTATAGGAGTAGTAGAGTATTAGTAAGAGCGCTAATTAAGCTTCAACATTAGCTAGCTAAGCTAGGCCATTATCCAATTAGTAGTACGCATGTTCTAGGCGTAGCTAAGCTGGGGCTCATCTCGTGCATGGCGCCGTTAATTATTCTTCCACGTGACACACCATAATTACCATCTGGATTCTAGATACGTGCGAGCGAATTCGAGTGTGATTTGATTTGTGTGCTTGCACAGGAGACCGAGGTGTTCCTCTCTCTCGGCGGCACGGCGCCTGCGGCTACGGTGGCGGAGGCGAAGAGCAAGGAGGAGCAGGCGGCTCTGCGGCCGTCAGTGGGAAGCGACGACACGGCCGACGGCAGGGAGGGTCTAGGGCTGTCCCTCAGCCTGCGCACGTCGTCGTACGAGGATGAAGCAAGGCGCGACATCGTCGACGGCGGTGCGCCGGACATCGTCAGCGACGTCGGCAAGGCGAGGAGCTACGCGCTGCTTGAGAGCAGTAGGATGTCCCCGCCTGCGTCCGGCGATCTCGCCGCAGCCGGCGGGATCGGGAGCCAGCAGAGCGTCAACGCGGCCAACCGCAAGACTAGGGTTTCCGTGCGCGTCCGATGCCAAGGCCCCACCGTAAGACACGGCGCATCATTCTCGATCCCCACGTTGCACTCTTCTTGGAGTACCAACAAGTGACAACTCGATGCTTGCAGATGAACGACGGGTGCCAATGGCGGAAGTACGGCCAGAAGGTCGCCAAGGGGAACCCGTGTCCCAGAGCCTACTACCGGTGCACCGTCGCCCCGGCATGCCCGGTGCGGAAGCAGGTGAGACCAAATTTGCCCCATTTTGTTGCATCAGCACTCTAGCCTACCTGCCTGACCGTCACGTGTGTACCGTGCATGGATCTTAACTGTTTTGAGATGGTGCAGGTGCAGAGATGTCAGGAGGACATGTCGATCCTGATCACCACGTACGAGGGCACGCACAACCACCCGCTCCCCGTCGGCGCCACGGCCATGGCGTCAACCGCCACCGCGGGCGCCGGCGCCGCCACCTTCATGCTGCTATCTAGCACCACCTCCGACGCGGCTGTCTCGGGTGGCCCGCCCCCGGCGTCCTCCTCCTACCTCAGCCCCTACCTGCAGCTGAACTCTAGCTCCCAGTACCACTCGTCCGCCTCGCCGCTAATGTCGGGCAACATGGGCGGCGGCGGCGCTCAACACCTCAGCATGTTCGGGCATTCGTCTGCGCTGGCCTCTCAGCCGGCAACGCACCTCAAGTACCCGTGGCCTCCGAACCCTTCGCACGGCGGCGCGGCTGGGCTAGGAGGGGGCAAGAGACCGTTCTGGGGCACAGGAGGCGTTGACGACGTCAGGCCAACGCCATTGCCTGACAATGCCGGCACTATGGCGTCGGACCCAAATCAGTTCTCTGCGGCCATTGCTACCGCGATCAGCAACGTCATTGGGAAGGATGGGCAGGCGACCAGGAGCAAGGATGGGGAGAGTAGCAACAAGTGGGGGGTGGTTGAATCACTTCCACCCCATGAGTAGGATGTGAGTGACACTATAGGTAATTGGGGCAGGATTACAGGGGGGTTGATTAGAGTTGTTGTGTGCAAACAGATCAAGCTAGGAGGGGAACACACATTCGAATTTTTTTGGGCCTAAATTTGGTCCAGATTTTTTAGGTTGCTTTGAAGGAATATTGCAATTGTTGATTATTAACGGTAAATTACAACATTGATTCACTGTCTCATCATTAATTCAACACATCAAAGCTTGCAAAATACTACCAAGGTGGGTAATCTGGGTTGCTATATTTGTAAGGTAAATCCAAGTCGTTCGTGAGAAATGGCTTAGAATTTTCTAAAGGAGAAATCCAGAAAAATAAACGTGCAACACTATCTGGGAAAGTTTACGAAAAATAGTTAGTATATTTATTTTGCATTACATGGATATATACGGATACTCTCTCCATATCATAAATAACACTTCGTTTTGGACCTGTCTTAAGCCAAACTTTTTGGATTTTGCTACAAATAGAACGTCTGATTTTTTAGCATGGCAAATCGAACGGTTTTTATGGCAAATTATGTTGTCGCGAGGATGGCAATTTCCTTTAGCAAGCATGGCAAATCCTTGCTATGTTCAGCTTTTTAGCATTTGCGATGCCTAAAAATCTGGTGTCAGATTTTTAGTATTCCAAACTTTAGATTTGTCTCAGAATTATATTCATAAGATAATAATATTTTTGCGTTGTGTACAATATGGTAAAGTTATTGGTCAAAGGTAAATCTTGTCAGTATCCAAACCTAATATTTGTGATATAGTGGGAGTAACATCATGTGGTTTTTTGTAGGCAAGAAACTTTAGATCTTGTGTTGCTCAAATCCCCTAATCCCTTTCTGAAGGATATATATATATATTTGAAGCCTATTAAGTGTAAGAATGGACTAAAGTGTGGCGTGTGTATCACTCAACACCGGCTTACATTTTCCCGTAAGTGTGTTGTAACCTTCTGATTAATCTAATTTTATGTAGTATGCATGGGTAGTTGTTTCTTCCGTGCTTATATTTTGCGTGCGAGCGTGTTCTATTTATTTTAAAGTAAAAGAGTGCCATGCTCCTAACCTTTTTTATAGAAGTTGAAAGATTTCTCAAGAACTACAACACCACGGGATACAAATGTTATCACCTCTCATAAACCACCAATGCATCTAGTTCAAACTCCCTTGCAGACACTATAAAACCGCACAGAGTCTAAATAGCTCAACATACGGAAAACTACAACATAAAAAAATCCAAAAACTCAACACTGTCGCTTAAGACAATCCAGATTACTACAACCACTTGGTCAATGGACCCATCCTTTTTCGGTAATGGCCCCCAGAACTTTCTTTTATGGAAAACTTCGTGCCCCTGCATGTTTTCAAGCTTCCTCTTCTGTAGTACTTGCCAAGAAGAAAGCAAATGTGAAATCTTAGAGATAACAGCTTTAGGATCAGCAGGGTATATATTCTCATAGCACACACTATTACTAATCTACCAAATTTCCCATGGAACAGCCACTAGCACAGAAGCAAATTTGTTTGTCCGCCCCTTTAGAACTAAACACCCAGCCACACAATTCTTGGATTGTTCTAGGCAGCAGCCTCACACCCGGAGCACTCGCTGCCACATTCCAAACGTATCAGGCAATTGCACATCTAGAGGGGATGATATACGTTTTTGTTCTTGCTATAGAAACGACAATTTTTGTCACCTGTCTAACATGTTTCAACATGTTGTCCTTAGTCAAATGCTACCTTGGAAAGTCAGCCAGAGAAATAGTTTAACTCTTAAAGGCATCCTAGTGAAAAAAAAGGTATGAACATAGTCTGTACCGATTAGCTTTAAGCACAGTATACAAGGATTTTACCGAAAACATCTCTCTTTTTTCTTCCAAAAGGCATCAACACCTATGAGGTTCTCTACCCAATGTGTTTCAGCTACCCGCCTTCTTTCAAAGACTTAGGCAGACATAATATTCACACTAAGAATAAGTAGATTAAGCATGGCAAATCATCATGGGCAACCGTGATATTCACACAAAAAGTAAGTAGATAAAGCATACCAAAACATCCCCGTAGACGTGTTGCACATCCACCCAAAACATAGTGTCTTTACCATCTCCAACTATTTGCTACAAGCCTACAGCATCTATAGGAAACACCTAAAGCTTTCATCACCCCTTGTCAAAAATAAGAAATTTGTGGTTTGATTAAGCACTAAGCCAGCCAGACTACACTTCCTTAAGTTTTTAGCTCTAGATAAACTTTGCCATAAGTCCCTCAAAGTATTCAAGTTTCTATCACCACTTTCTTATAACAAAATATAATTTCATTGCAGGCAAGTTAGTCACCCCTAGCCCCCGGGTCCCATGGCTGACAAATTGTTTCACATTTAAGTACGTAATACATTTTTCAACTCCTTCACTTTCCTTCCGAAAAGGTATTTTCCATAAATAATTCATTCTTTAACAGGGTCATTTGGAATATCAAAAAGATAAAACAAAGGTCTCACGGTAGACAAACAAATGGTGCGGTGCAGCAAAGCGAACCAGGAAGATGTGTTGCCCAAACTCCTTCTTGCCGCCCCCGTGCAGGTTCTCGTGATGGCGAAGGAACAGATAAATACCGCTTCCCTTCTCCTCGGTGTGTGCTACTCACGATAGAATAGTTGGATTCCCCGAAGAGGTAGGGTGATGTAGCACATCAGTAGGAAGTATTTCCCTCAGTTAAGAACCAAGTTTTATCAAACTAGTAGGAGGCAGCACACGAACAAAACAATTGCTTGCACCCCAACGAAGGCAAGGGGGTCGTCACTCCCTTTGTTCTTGCCAGTTACAGGATTAAAAGCAGATAGTGATATGCAAAGCTGTGGAAAGTAAAGAACAAATAAAAAGAGCAATTATGGAGAATTTTATATTGATGGAAAATAGACCCCGGGACCATAGATTCACCAGTGGCATCTCTCTTGAAAGCATAGCAACAGTGGGTAAACAAAGTATTGTTGGGAAATTGATAGAATTTCGCATAGTTATAATTATGATCATTCATGACATAATCATTACATAGGCATCACGTCCGTGACAAGTAGACTGTTAAACTTACTAACATCTACTACTATTACTCCACCCAAGACCGCTATCCGGCATGCATCTCAAAGTATTAAGTTCATACAAATAGAGTAATGCAATAAGCATGATGACATGATGTAGACATAACATGATCAATTAGTATGATCGAACCCCGTCGTTTTATCCTTAGTGGCAACAACACAATACATGCCTTTGCCCTTTTATTCACTGCGCAAGATCCCCGCGGTGCTGAACCCACTATTATGAACCACTCCCTCTGAAGATCTACTCATCCAATTGGCGAAAGAAGACTTATAGATCATAATGCATACATAGCTATAAAATTACGCATAAGAAAGGATTCAAGATATTCAAAATAGTTTAATAAATAATCTGATCATAAACCCAAAATTCACCGGATCCCAACAAACACACCGTAAAAGTTTACATCAGATTGATCTTAGAGAATATCGTTGTATTGAATATATATATATATATATATATATATATATATATATATATTTATATATATATATATATATATATATATATAGAGAGAGAGAGAGAGAGAGAGAGAGCCATCTAGCTACTGCGATTGTCTCGGAGCGGTTGTATCGCTCCGGACTTAGCCACCACGGAGACCCTGACCTGGCGGTTGTATTGCCCCCACTACCGGCTCAAGTACCGCTTCAAGGTGGCTCCCTTTTGGTGCTTGAGCGGTAGTGGGTAGTGGTAGCCCAGTAGTTATTTGATGGATTCGACGAACCGGTACTACCGATGCAATCACCGGTTGTCCATCCGGTACTCTAACCTAGGGTTCTCGCAAAAAAAGATTGTACACGTCACTACTAGGGTTAGTAGTGGGGGTAATGGCCTAACAGTAGCGGGGGGCCCGCATTACTGCTAGCGCGCTGCAGCTAACTTTTAGAAGTAGCGCGGGGTAGTACCCCGTGCTACTGCTATTTCTGGTAGTAGTAGCGCTGGTTAACCCCGCGCTACTGCTAATTACCTGTAGCGTGTGCCAGGACCTAGCACGGGTACTAATTTTATGTAGCAACAACGCTAGTACTACATTTTCTCTATTTATTTGTTTTCTTCTGGTTACACATAGATGGTATTTATATAAGTTTTATATAGTACACATGCACATACAATGAAACTATATGAGAAAATAATCATCATAGTGCTCCAACGTATAGTCACATCATCATCATAATGATCCAACATACACATACACATGTTCATCACCATCATGTCATCATAGTGCTCGAACATACACATGTTTCATCATGGATCTAAACTATGGCATGATCACATACAAGAGAAGAGAAATCACTATGAGCAAGAGTGGGATTATGTAGTAGTTCTTGAGCCGGTTCTAATTCCTCTCTCACACTAGCGTGAACCTCAAGTAACTAGCTTCCGCTTGGCCTGTACTTTGGAACCCTTTGTGGCACTCCTAAAACCCTCCGTATGTACATGACATAGCACTTCTTCGCCATCAATGATCTATATCCCTGACAGAGATGCGTCGTCATCAGGTGAATTCATCGATAATATGCAACATAATATACTTGAGCAACACGAAGAGAAAAAGTTAGCAAATAGAAGCAACGTATAGTAAACATAATCAATGAAGTTCATCGTACCCAAACTAATTAACTAGACGCTACGCAAGTTCAGGAGGACCGTTTACATCACAAAGTTTCGTCGTACATAAATTCAAAGTTTCATCCTACAGAAAGTACTAATTCAACGAACACATCATCATCGTCGCTGTCAATCACCACATGTACCATCTGTCCATATCCAGGAGGATGCACCCTATCTTCGTGAAAGGCGTCGTGTCCTGACGTTGTAGGCCTATGCGAGTTTGGACGCCAGACCACGATACAGGGCCGCCGTGGAACATCCCATTCTCTTTGATGACGTCTTTCATGATGATCACTGCAATGTCCTGTTGGATGCGATGGAAGTGATTTATGAGTTTATGATCTGGTTCGGCTCCCAAGGTTGCAGCCCATTTGTGAATATGGGCCTCGTCTGTAGCTGGCATGTGAAGTTTTTGGCGATCCCTTCTGAACTCCAGCATGTGATGGATGACGTATAATCCATCCTTCGTACTTGTTTGCTGGACGCTGCGAAAGTCGGTTTTATTGCCGAAACCCAACGCGCCCTTTCTTTGTTTGTTGATCTTGATGTGGCCACCCCTTATGCCAAGGCCTCGAAGAGCACAATCCAGAACACACATTATGTGTGCGTAGTCTTGGCGTGTTTCTGGACGAGTCCAAATACAGAGCGTGGGAGAATCGCGGGTAAAGAACGATAAGGACAGCCCCTCGCTGCGCAAAATAAAAATATCTCAAATTAGCCTCCATACGTGCAAAGGAATGATTGAAATGTATGAAAGGATGTGTTATGGCGGCTATCCGGGAATGACTTACGAGGGATGATATGGAAGGAGAATCGTTTCCTTGTCCTTATTCACTAACATGAAGTCTTCGATCTACTTCCTCACAGCTTCGCGTTCCACGTCATTCTATCCCAAGAAGCCCTCATGCATGTAGTAGGGGTCCGCTACCGTGATTTGTGGGATTTGCTCTTTCCTGATGATGTAGTTCATATGTAGCGCAAAAAGGCGGACAAACGTAAAATTGAGCCGCCTCATGAGATACATCTCAGAGATGTGATAAAACTGTGGGAAGAACATATTCGAGGGGAAGGTATTGATGTAGCACTTTCCCATCAGCACATGAACCGCGTAAAGATGGTATCCTGGATCCTTCAAGAGAAGAAGGATCTTCTCTGTCGACAACACATGGTCATGCAGTCTCCTGAGATCCCCTGATATGGCATGGAGCGCTTTCAACGGTAGCATCTGTTGGAAATATGCCCTAGAGGCAATAATAAAAGCATTATTATTATATTTCCTTATTCATGATAATTGTCTTTATTCGTGCTATAATTGTGTTAACCGGAAATCGTAATACATGTGTGAATAACAGACAACAATATGTCCCTAGTGAGCCTCTAGTTGACTAGCTCGTTGATCGACAGATAGTCATGGTTTCCTGACTATGGACATTGGATGTCATCGATAACGGGATCACATCATTAGGAGAATGATGTGATGGACAAGACCCAATCCTAAACATAGCATGAGATCGCATAGTTCGTTTGCTAGAGTTATACAATGTCAAGTATCCTTTCCTTAGACCATGAGATCGTGTAACTCCCGGATACCGTAGGAGTGCTTTGGGTGTGCCAAACGTCACAACGTAACTGGGTGACTATAAAGGTATGCTACGGGTATCTCTGAAAGTGTCTGTTGGGTTGACATGGATCGAGACTGGGATTTGTCACTCCGCTTGACGGAGAGGTATCACCGGGCCCTCTCGGTAATGCATCATCACAATGAGCTCAATGTGATCAAAGTGTTTGATCACGGGATCATGCATTACGGGTACGAGAAAAGTGACTTGCCGGTAACGAGATTGAACGAGGTATTGGGATACCGACGATCGAATCTCGGGCAAGTAAAATAACGATTGACAAAGGGAATCATATACGGGATTAATTGAATCCTTGACATCGAGGTTCATCCGATGAGATCATCGTGGAGCATGTGGGAGCCAACATGGGTATCCAGATCCCGCTGTTGGTTATTGCCCGAGAGCCGTCTCGGTCATGTCTGCATGTCTCCCGAACCCGTAGGGTCTACACACTTAAGGTTCGGTGACGCTAGGGTTGTGAAGATATGTATGTGCAGTAACTCGAATGTTGTTCGGAGTCCCGGATGAGATCCCGGACGTCACGAGGAGTTCTGGAATGGTCCGGAGGTAAAGAATTATATATAGGAAGTGCTATTTTGGCCATCGGGACAAGTTTCGGTGTTATCGGTATTGTACCGGGACCACCGGAGGGGTCCCGGGGTCCACCAGGTGGGGCCACCTGCCTTGGGGGGGCACATGGGCCTTAGGGGGTGCGCCTTGGCCCACTTGGGCCAAGGGGAACCAGCCCCAAGGGCCCATGCGCCAAGGAAACTTGGAGGAGGGAGAGTCCAGAAGGGGGAAGGCACCTCCGAGGTGCCTTGGGGAGGATGGACTCCTCCCCCCCTCTTGGCCGCACCCCTTCCTTGGAGGAAGGGGCAAGGCTGCGCCCTCCCCCCCTCTAATGCATCTATATAAAGGGGGGCAGGGGAGGGGGCAGCGCACCCCATTGCCCTGGCACTCCCTCCTCCCTGCAACACCTCCTCCTCCTCCCGTAGTTGCTTAGCGAAGCCCTGCCGGAGTTCTGCTGCATCCACCACCACACCGTCGTGCTGGATCTTCCTCAACCTCTCCTTCCCCCTTGCTGGATCAAGAAGGAGGAGACGTCTCCCGTCCCGTACGTGTGTTGAACGCGGAGGTGCCGTCCGTTCGGTACTAGATCATCGGTGAATTGGATCACGGCAAGTACGACTACCTCATCCACGTTCACTCGAACGCTTCCGTTGCGATCTACAAAGTGGTATGTAGATGCTATCTAATCTGAATACTCGTTGCTAGATGAACTCATAGATGGATCTTGGTGAAACCGTAGGAAAATTTTTAATTTTCTGCAACGTTCCCCAACAGTGGCATCATGAGCTAGGTCTATGCGTAGTTCTTCTTGTGCGAGTAGAACACAATTTGTTGTGGGCGTAGATGTTGTCAATTCTTCTTGCCGTTACTAGTCAATCTTGATTCAGCGGTATTGTGGGATGAAGCGGCCCGGACCAACCTTACACGTACGCTTACGTGAGACCGGTTCCACCGACTAAACATGCACTAGTTGCATAAGGTGGCTGGCGGGTGTCTGTCTCTCCTACTTTAGTTGGATCGGATTCGATGAACAGGGTCCTTATGAAGGGTAAATAGAGATTGGCAAATCACGTTGTGGTTTGAACGTAGGTAAGAAAACGTTCTTGCTAGAACCCTAATTCAGCCACGTAAAAACTTGCAACAACAATTAGAGGACGTCTAACTTGTTTTTGCAGCAAGTGCTTTGTGATATGATATGGCCAAAGTTGTGATGAATGATGAATGATCTATATGTGATGTATGAGATGTTCATGCTATTGTAATAGGAATCACGACTTGCATGTCGATGAGTATGACAACCGGCAGGAGCCATAGGAGTTGTCTTTATTTTTGTATGACCTGCGTGTCATTGAGAATCGCCATGTAAATTACTTTACTTTATTGCTAAACGCGTTAGCCATAGTAGTAGAAGTAATAGTTGGCGAGCAACTTCATGGAGACACGATGATGAAGATCATGATGATGAAGATCATGGTGTCAAGCCGGTGACAAGATGATCATGGAGCCCCAAGATGAAGATCAAAGGAGCTATGTGATATTGGCCATATCATGTCACGTTTATTATTTGATTGCATGTGATGTTTATCATGTTTTGCATCTTGTTTACTTAGAACGACGGTAGTAAATAAGATGATCCCTCATAATAATTTCAACAAAGTGTTCACCCTAACTGTGCACCGTTGCTAAGGTTCGTCGTTCCGAAGCACCACGTGATGATCGGGTGTGATAAGTCCTTACGTTCGCATACAACGGGTGTAAGCCAGATTTACACACGCAAAACACTTAGGTTGACTTGACGAGCCTAGCATGTACAGACATGGACTCGGAACACAGAAGACCGAAAGGTCGAGCATGAGTCGTATAGAAGATACGATCAACATGAAGATGTTCACCGATGTTGACTAGTCCGTCTCACGTGATGATCGGACACGACCTAGTTGACTCGGATCATGTAATACTTAGATGACTAGAAGAGGGATGTCTATCTAAGTGGGAGTTCATTAAATAATTTGATTAAATGAACTTTATTATCATGAACTTAGTCTAAATATTTACAATATGTCTTGTAGATCAAATGGCCAACGTAGTCCTCAACTTCAACGCGTTCCTAGAGAAAACCAAGCTGAAAGACGATGGTAGCAACTATACGGACTGGGTCCGAAACCTGAGGATTATCCTCATAGCTGCCAAGAAAGATTATGTCCTAAGAGCACCGCTGGGTGACGCACCTATTCTCCCTGCAGAACAAGACGTTATGAACGCTTGGCAGTCACGCTGCGATGATTACTCCCTCGTTCAGTGCGGCATGCTTTACAGCTTAGAGCCGGGGCTCCAAAAGCGTTTTGAGAGACATGGAGCATATGAGATGTTCGAAGAGCTGAAAATGGTTTTCCAAGCTCATGCCCGGGTCGAGAGATATGAAGTCTCCGATAAATTCTTTAGCTGTAAGATGGAGGAAAATAGTTCTGTCAGTGAACACATACTCAAAATGTCTGGGTTGCACAACCGCATGACTCAACTGGAAGTTAATCTCCCGGATGAAGCGGTCATTGACAGAATCCTCCAGTCGCTTCCACCTAGCTACAAGAGCTTTGTGATGAACTACAATATGCAGGGGATGGTAAAGACCATTCCTGAAGTATATGCTATGCTGAGATCAGCAGAGGTAGAAATCAAGAAGGAGCATCAAGTGTTGATGGTGAATAAAACCACTAAGTTCAAGAAGGGCAAGGGTAAAAAGAACTTCAAGAAGGACGGCAAGGAAGTTGCCGCACCCGGTAAGCAAGTTGCCGGGAAGAAGCCAAAGAATGGACCCAAGCCCGAGACTGAGTGTTTTTATTGCAAGGGAAGTGGTCACTGGAAGCAGAACTGCCCCAAATACTTAGCGGACAAGAAGGCCGGCAAAACCAAAGGTATATGTGATATACATGTAATTGATGTGTACCTTACCAGTACTCGTAGTAGCTCTTGGGTATTTGATACCGGTGCAGTTGCTCATATTTGTAACTCAAAGCAGGAGCTGCGGAATAAACGGAGACTGGCTAAGGACGAGGTGACGATGCGCGTCGGGAATGGTTCCAAGGTCGATGTGATCGCCATCGGCACGCTGCCTCTACATTTACCTACGGGATTAGTTTTAAACCTCAATAATTGTTATTTAGTGCCAAGTTTGAGCATGAACATTGTATCTGGATCTCGCTTAATTCGAGATGGCTACTCATTTAAATCCGAGAATAATGGTTGTTCTATTTATATGAGAGATATGTTTTATGGTCATGCTCCGATGGTTGATGGTTTATTTTTAATGAATCTCGTACGTGATGATACACATATTCATAGTGTAAATACCAAAAGAGTGAAAGTTGATAACAATAGTCTCACATATTTGTGGCACTGCCGCCTTGGTCACATAGGTGTCAAACGCATGAAGAAGCTCCATGCAGATGGACTTTTAGAGTCTCTTGATTATGAATCATTTGACACGTGCGAACCATGCCTCATGGGTAAAATGACCAAGACTCCGTTCTCAGGAACAATGGAGCGAGCAACCAACTTATTGGAAATCATACATACCGATGTGTGCGGTCCAATGAGTGTTGAGGCTCGCGGTGGCT
The DNA here is from genome assembly GCA_032464435.1 of Aegilops umbellulata. NCBI lineage: Eukaryota > Viridiplantae > Streptophyta > Magnoliopsida > Poales > Poaceae > Aegilops > Aegilops umbellulata. The sequence continues at coordinate 56,140,114 of CP136057.1, forward strand.
ATCGTTATGTTCTCACCCTCACTGATGACTTGAGTAGATATGGGTATATCTACTTAATGAAACACAAGTCTGAAACCTTTGAAAAGTTCAAGGAATTTCAGAGTGAGGTTGAAAATCAACGTGATAGAAAGATCAAGTTTCTACGATCAGATCGTGGAGGAGAATACTTGAGTCACGAATTTGGCACACACTTAAGAAAATGTGGAATAGTTTCACAACTCACGCCGCCTGGAACACCTCAGCGTAATGGTGTGTCCGAACGTCGTAATCGCACTCTATTAGATATGGTGCGATCTATGATGTCTCTTACCGATTTACCGCTATCTTTTTGGGGCTATGCTTTAGAGACTGCCGCATTCACTTTAAATAGGGCTCCGTCGAAATCCGTTGAGACGACACCGTATGAATTATGGTTTGGGAAGAAACCTAAGCTGTCGTTTCTAAAAGTTTGGGGATGCGATGCTTATGTGAAGAAACTTCAACCTGAGAAGCTCGAACCCAAGTCGGAAAAATGCGTCTTCATAGGATACCCGAAGGAAACTGTTGGGTATACCTTCTACCTCAGATCCGAAGGCAAGATCTTTGTTTCCAAGAATGGATCCTTTCTAGAGAAAGAGTTTCTCTCGAAAGAAGTAAGTGGGAGGAAAGTAGAACTTGATGAAGTGTTACCTCTTGAACCGGAAAATGGCGAAACTCAAGAAATCGTTCCTGAGGTGCCTGCACCAACTAGAGAGGAAATTAATGATTATGATCAAGATACTTCTGATCAAGCTCCTACTGAAATTCGAAGGTCCACAAGGACACGTTCCGCACCAGAGTGGTACGGCAACCCTATCTTGGAAATCATGTTGTTAGACAACGGTGAACCTTCGAACTATGAGGAAGCAATGGCGGGCCCGGATTCCGACAAATGGCTGGAAGCCATGAAATCCGAGATAGGATCCATGTATGAAAACGAAGTATGGACTTTGACTGACTTGCCCGTTGAACGGCGAGCCATAGAAAATAAATGGATCTTCAAGAAGAAGACAGACGCGGATGGTAATGTGACCATCTATAAAGCTCGGCTTGTCGCTAAGGGTTATCGACAAGTTCAAGGGGTTGACTACGATGAGACTTTCTCACCGGTAGCGAAGCTGAAGTCCGTCCGAATCATGTTAGCAATTGCCGCATACTATGATTATGAGATATGGCAAATGGACGTCAAAACGGCATTCCTTAATGGTTTCCTTAAGGAAGAATTGTATATGATGCAGCCGGAAGGTTTTGTCGATCCTAAGAATGCTGACAAGGTATGCAAGCTCCAACGCTCGATTTATGGGCTGGTGCAAGCATCTCGGAGTTGGAACATTCGTTTTGATGAGATGATCAAAGCGTTTGGGTTTACACAGACTTATGGAGAAGCCTGTGTTTACAAGAAAGTGAGTGGGAGCTCTGTAGCATTTCTCATATTATATGTAGACGACATACTTTTGATGGGAAATGATATAGAACTCTTGGACAGCATTAAGGCCTATTTGAATAAAAGTTTTTCAATGAAGGACCTTGGAGAAGCTGCTTATATATTAGGCATCAAGATCTATAGAGATAGATCGAGACGCCTCATAGGTCTTTCACAAAGCACATACCTTGATAAGATATTGAAGAAGTTCAATATGGATCAATCTAAGAAGGGGTTCTTACCTGTGTTACAAGGTGTGAAATTGAGCTCAGCTCAATGTCCGACCACGGCAGAAGATATAGAAGAGATGAGCGTCATCCCCTATGCCTCAGCCATAGGTTCTATTATGTATGCCATGCTGTGTACCAGACCTGATGTAAACCTTGCCGTAAGTTTGGTAGGAAGGTACCAAAGTAACCCCGGCAAGGAACACTGGACAACGGTCAAGAATATCCTGAAGTACCTGAAAAGGACCAAGGAAATGTTTCTCGTTTATGGAGGTGACGAAGAGCTCGTCGTAAAAGGTTACGTCGACGCTAGCTTCGACACAGATCTGGATGACTCTAAGTCACAAACCGGATACGTGTATATTTTGAATGGTGGGGCAGTAAGCTGGTGCAGTTGCAAGCAAAGCGTCGTGGCGGGATCTACATGTGAAGCGGAGTACATGGCAGCCTCGGAGGCAGCACATGAAGCAATTTGGGTGAAGGAGTTCATCACCGACCTCGGAGTCATACCCAATGCATCGGGGCCAATCAAGCTCTTCTGTGACAACACTGGAGCTATTGCACTTGCAAAGGAGCCCAGGTTTCACAAGAAGACTAGGCACATCAAGCGTCGCTTCAACTCCATTCGTGAAAATGTTCAAGATGGAGACATAGAAATTTGTAAAGTGCACACGGATCTGAATGTCGCAGATCCGTTGACTAAACCTCTCCCTAAGGCAAAACATGATCAGCACCAGAACTCTATGGGTGTTCGATTCATCACAATGTAACTAGATTATTGACTCTAGTGCAAGTGGGAGACTGTTGGAAATATGCCCTAGAGGCAATAATAAAAGCATTATTATTATATTTCCTTATTCATGATAATTGTCTTTATTCGTGCTATAATTGTGTTAACCGGAAATCGTAATACATGTGTGAATAACAGACAACAATATGTCCCTAGTGAGCCTCTAGTTGACTAGCTCGTTGATCGACAGATAGTCATGGTTTCCTGACTATGGACATTGGATGTCATCGATAACGGGATCACATCATTAGGAGAATGATGTGATGGACAAGACCCAATCCTAAACATAGCATGAGATCGCATAGTTCGTTTGCTAGAGTTATACAATGTCAAGTATCCTTTCCTTAGACCATGAGATCGTGTAACTCCCGGATACCGTAGGAGTGCTTTGGGTGTGCCAAACGTCACAACGTAACTGGGTGACTATAAAGGTATGCTACGGGTATCTCTGAAAGTGTCTGTTGGGTTGACATGGATCGAGACTGGGATTTGTCACTCCGCTTGACGGAGAGGTATCACCGGGCCCTCTCGGTAATGCATCATCACAATGAGCTCAATGTGATCAAAGTGTTTGATCACGGGATCATGCATTACGGGTACGAGAAAAGTGACTTGCCGGTAACGAGATTGAACGAGGTATTGGGATACCGACGATCGAATCTCGGGCAAGTAAAATACCGATTGACAAAGGGAATCATATACGGGATTAATTGAATCCTTGACATCGAGGTTCATCCGATGAGATCATCGTGGAGCATGTGGGAGCCAACATGGGTATCCAGATCCCGCTGTTGGTTATTGCCTGAGAGCCGTCTCGGTCATGTCTGCATGTCTCCCGAACCCGTAGGGTCTACACACTTAAGGTTCGGTGACGCTAGGGTTGTGAAGATATGTATGTGCAGTAACCCGAATGTTGTTCGGAGTCCCGGATGAGATCCCGGACGTCACGAGGAGTTCCGGAATGGTCCGGAGGTAAAGAATTATATATAGTAAGTGCTATTTTGGCCATCGGGACAAGTTTCGGTGTTATCGGTATTGTACCGGGACCACCGGAGGGGTCCCGGGGTCCACCAGGTGGGGCCACCTGCCTTGGGGGGCCACATGGGCCTTAGGGGGTGCGCCTTGGCCCACTTGGGCCAAGGGGAACCAGCCCCAAGGGCCCATGCGCCAAGGAAACTTGGAGGAGGGAGAGTCCAGAAGGGGGAAGGCACCTCCGAGGTGCCTTGGGGAGGATGGACTCCTCCCCCCCTCTTGGCCGCACCCCTTCCTTGGAGGAAGGGGCAAGGCTGCGCCCTCCCCCCCTCTAATGCATCTATATAAAGGGGGGCAGGGGAGGGGGCAGCGCACCCCATTGCCCTGGCACTCCCTCCTCCCTGCAACACCTCCTCCTCCTCCCGTAGTTGCTTAGCGAAGCCCTGCCGGAGTTCTGCTGCATCCACCACCACACCGTCGTGCTGGATCTTCCTCAAACTCTCCTTCCCCCTTGCTGGATCAAGAAGGAGGAGACGTCTCCCGTCCCGTACGTGTGTTGAACGCGGAGGTGCCGTCCGTTCGGTACTAGATCATCGGTGAATTGGATCACGGCAAGTACGACTACCTCATCCACGTTCACTCGAACGCTTCCGTTGCGATCTACAAAGTGGTATGTAGATGCTATCTAATCTGAATACTCGTTGCTAGATGAACTCATAGATGGATCTTGGTGAAACCGTAGGAAAAATTTTAATTTTCTGCAACGTTCCCCAACAGCATCATGGTGCTCACGACATGGAGTAATGATGCAACTATGACTGGTACACTATCCGCAATCTGGGTCGCCGGAGGCGGCTGGCTGCTAGAAGCAGCTTTGGCGGTAGCAGAGCCTTTCTTCGGCGGTTTCTTCCTCTGCTTCTTCTTGGGTTCAGGTAGTGAGCCTACCAGACTCTCCTTGATCACCGCCCCCAATGTGATCGAGCTCAGCAGTGCACGACACTCGGCTTGTTGACCCTGGGTTGAGGAGGCATCTTGAGGCGTGTCCTGGGAGCATTGCACGAACAGAGACTTCTTGCACACAACCCGAGGGTGTTCCTTCTCCGGTACAGCATCACGCATCTCAGCATCCTGATCTTCACGCTCATCACGGTGGTCATAGCCCGAGTCATATGGTTGACTCATAATTCCTCCATCGTCATAGCCAGTATTGATGTACCGGAGTGGGTCATCCTCCTCCATGTCATCATCCATATCTTCATCCACTGGGGCGATGCGATCAGCCACAGGAATGGATGGACCCCCTTCTTTGTGTCGTCCGCTCACACGTTGTACGGCAGACGGTGGTAATTGTGTAGGTAGGGTGGTCATACCTTGCATTGGTGTTGCCATTGTTGTGCTCCCGGCCGACTCCACACGAAGAAGATTCTTTGTCCACAACATCGGCCAATTCTTGCATTGTCCCAGCTGCGCCGCGCTCTCGTCGTCCTCTCCCCCGGTTCAAAGCAAATGGGGCAAACCCTCATAGCCCGCTTTCACACTAGCCATGGAAACTCGAAAGGCATCATCGGGCATCTGCCAGCCATGTAACAAGCGATCCTTGGGCTTGATTATCGTACCCTTTCCCGCACCCGACAACCAGTCGTTGATGTGGTAGAGTATGGTGCACGGATTTGAGTTGGCCTGCAAAGACATGTGTGCGGCATCAGAGATCCGAATGGCAAAGGAAACGGAAGATTGTATATGTTGATGAGGGTGCGATGTGTAATTACCGTGAGGGCGTCGAGCTCAACTAATGTCGAAGCCTTGTCGAGCATGCTAGAGATGGAGGAGGGGCTGCTATGAGTGGTGGTAGCTGGTGCTAGTGCGGGAGCAGTGATAACCCACAAGTATAGGGGGTCAATTGTAGCCTCTTTTGATAAGTAAGAGTGTCGAACCCAACGAGGAGCTAAAGGTAGAACAAATATTCCCTCAAGTTCTATCGACCACCGATACAACTCTACGCACGCTTAACGTTCGCTTTACCTAGAACAAGTATGAAACTAGAAGTACTTTGTAGGTGATGTTGGATAGGTTTGCGAGAATATAAAGAGCACGTAAATAAAAACTAGGGGCTGTTTAGATAAAGAAGTAATAAATTTAGTATAGCGAGTGTGGAAAATTGGTGGTAGGAGTTGCGAAATTGTCCCTAAGCAATTGACTACTTTACTAGACCGATAGCAAGTTTTATGTGGGAGAGACCACTGCTAGCATGTCATCCCTGACTTGGAATTCTATGCACTTATGATTGGAACTATTAGCAAGCATCCACAACTACTAACGTTCATTAAGGTAAAACCCAACCATAGCATTAAGTTATATTGGTCCCCCTTCAATCCCGTAGGCATCAATTTCTATGCTAGGTTGAAGCTTCTGTCACTCTTGCCCTCCAATACATAGTCCTATCAACATACAACTAACCCTATGGTGTTATCCACGCGCGCTCATATGATGGGCACCAAAGGACAGCAACATAACCACAAGCAAATTAAGCCAATCTTAGCAATTCATCAACCACCGATAGGACAACGAAAATCTACTCAGACATCGTATGATGGCAACACATCATTGGATAATAATATGAAGCATAAAGCACCATGTTCAAGTAGAGGATACAGCGGGTTGCGGGAGAGTGGACCGTTGTAGATAGAGGGGGGAAGGTGATGGAGATGTTGGTGAAGATGGCAGATGTGTTGGTGAAGATCGCGGTGATGATGATGGTGGCCATGGTAGCGTTCCGGCGCCACCGGAAGAGAGGGGGAGAGGGCCCCCTTCTTCTTCTTCTTCCTTGACCTCCTCCCTAGATGGGAGAAGGGTTTCCCCTCTGGTCCTTGGCCTCCATGGCATGGGAGGGGCGAGAGCCCCTCCGAGATTGGATCTGTCTCTTTGTCTCTCTCTGTTTCTACGTTCTCGGATTCTGCACTTTCACCGTTTCTTATATATTCGGAGATCCATGACTCCGATTGGATCGAAACCTTCGCCCAGATTTTTATCCAAAAATTAGCTTTCTTGCGGCCGAAGAAGACCAGCAACCGCCTTACGGGTGGCCCACGAGGGTCAGGGGTGCGCCCCTGCCTCGTGGCCACCTCGGGCACCGTCTCGCGTTGATTCTTCTTCCCATATTCTCCAAATATTCTATGTCCCTTTTTATCCCGTTTGGACTCCGTTTGATATGAGGTTTCTGCGAAACAAAATTCATGCAACAAACAGGAACTGGCACTGGGCACTAGATCAATATGTTAGTCCCAAAAATAGTATAAAAGTTGCCAAAAGTGTATGAAAGTTGAATAATATTGGCATGGAACAATAAAAAATTATAGATACGACGGAGACGTATCAACATCCCCAAGCTTAGTTCCTGCTCGTCCTCGAGTAGGTAAATGATAAAAAAAGATAAATTTTGATGTGGGATGCTACCTAGCATAATCTTGATCATGTATCTAATCATGGCATGAATATTAAGACACAAGTGATTCAAGGCAATAGTCTATCATTTGACATAAAAACAATAGTACTTCAAGCCTACTAATAAAGCAATCATGTCTTTTCAAAATAACATGGCCAAAGAAAGTTATCCCTACAAAATCATGTAGTCTGGCTATGCTCCATCTTCACCACACAAAATATTCACATCATGCACAACCCCGATGACAAGACGAGCAATTGGTTCATACTTTTTAACGTGCTTCAGCTTTTTCAACCCTCACGCTATACATGAGCGCAAGCCATGGACATAGCACTATAGGTGGAATAGAATAATATGATGGGGGTTATCGGGAGAAGACAAAAAAGGAGAAAGTCTCACATCGACGCGGCTAATCAACGGGCTATGGAGATGCTCATCAATTGATGTCAATGTGAGGAGTAGGGATTGCCATGCAACGGATGCACTAGAGCTATAAGTATATGAAAGCTCAAACTGGAAACTAAGTGGGTGTGCATCCAACTTGCTTGCTCATGAAGACCTCGGGCATTTGAGGAAGCCCATCATCGGAATATACAAGCCAAGTTCTATAATGAAAATTCCCACTAGTATATGAAAGTGATAACTTAAGAGACTCTCTATATGAAGAACATGGTGCTACTCCGAAGCACAAGTGTGGTAAAAGGATAGTAACATTGCCCCTTTTTTTGCAGGCTTCTTTGGCCTCCTTTTTTTTATTTAGGCTTCTTTGGCCTCTCCTTTTTTTAGGGGCAATGCTCTAATAATGATGATGATCACACTTTTATTTACTTACAACTCAATATTACAACTCGATACTAGAACAAAGACACGACTCTATATGAATGCCTCCGGCGGTGTACCGGGATGTGCAATGATCTAGCATAGCAATGACATAAAAAACGGACAAGCCATGAAAACATCATGCTACTATCTTACGATCATGCAAAGAAATATGAGAACAAATGCTCAAGTCATGTATATGATGATGATGTAAGTTGCATGGCAATATATCTCGGAATGGCTATGAAAATGCCATTATAGGTAGGTATGGTGGCTGTTTTGAGGAAGATATAGTGAGGCTTGTGTGTGATAGAGTGTATCGTATCACGGGGTTTGGATGCACCGGCGAAGTTCGCACCAACTCTCGAGGTGAGAAAGGGCAATGCACGGTACCGAAGAGGCTAGCAATGATGGAAGGGTGAGAGTGCGTATAATCCATGGACTCAACATTAGTCATAAAGAACTCACATACTTATTGCAAAAATCTATTAGTCATCGAAACAACGTACTATGTGCATGCTCCTAGGGGGATAGATTGGTAGGAAAAGACCATCGCTCGTCCCCGACCGCCACTCATAAGGAAGACAATCAATAAATAAATCATGCTCCGACTTTGTTACATAACGGTTCACCATACGTGCATGCTACGGGAATCACAATCCTCAACACAAGTATTTCTACAATCCACAACTAACCACTAGCACGACTCTAATATCACCACCTTTATATTGCAAAACTATTGCAAGGAATCAAACATATCATATTCAGTGATCTACAAGTTTTATGTAGGATTTTATGACTAACCATGTGAATGACCAATTCCTGTCATCTCTCTAAATAGATATAAGTGAAGCAAGAGAGTTTAATTATTTCTACAAAATATATGCCCACACTCTAACAAATATAAGTGAAGCAAAAGAACATTCTACAAATGGCGGTTTTCTATGTGAAGAGAAACAGGCAATCCAAACTTCAAATGATATAAGTGAAGCACATGAAGCATTATATAAAGCCATGCTCAAAAGATATAAGTGAAGTGCAAAGAGAATTCTATAAATCAACCAAGGACTATCTCATACCAACATGGTTCATAAAAAAATGAAAACTAAATGCAAAAGACGCTCCAAGATTTGCACATATCGCATGAACGAAACGAATCCGAAAACATACCGATATTTGTTGAAGAAAGATGGGATGCCTTCCGGGGCATCCCCAAGCTTAGACGCTTGAGTATCCTTGAATATTTACTTGGGGTTCCTTGGGCATCCCCAAGCTTGAGATCTTGCCTCTCCTCCTTCTCCTCACATCGAGACCTTCTCGATCATCGAACACTTCATCCACACAAAACTTCAACAGAAAACTCGGTAAGATCCGTTAGTATAATAAAGCAAATCACCACTCTAAGTACTGTTGCAAACCAATTCATATTTTGTTTTTGCACTGTAGCTACTATAATATAACTTTTTCATGGCTTAATCCACTGATATAAATCGAAAGTTTCATCAAAACAAGCAAACTATGCATCAAAAACAGAATCTGTCTAAAACAGAACAATCTGTAATAATCTGAACATTAACCATATTTCTGATACTTGAATAATTCTGCTAAAATTAATAAAAATAAAAAATTTGTATAGAAAGACATTTCAAAAAGAATCAGAACTATTTGACATTCCAGTAAAAAATGTAAAATCGCGCACTACAGCCAAAGTTTCTGTCCTGCACCGCACAAACCAACAAGCATTGTAAACATCCTAAAGGCAAACCTTGGCACATTATTTTTATAATACAATGGAATTGTACAAGGGGATAATTATTTTTTTGAAAAGTTTCTGTAATCAAGGGTCACAAAGTTTCCATGGGCATGAACAAAGTTCAAGGCTAGCTCCCATTTTAACAATGCTCGTCTCTCTCACTTTCACTTCCCTTTTTGAAAAGTTTTAGGTTCCACTCTTTATTTTTTTTGTTTTTAAACTATATGAAAGCACTCAACAGAAATAAATGCATCTCTAAAACTTCCGGGTTGTCTCCTGGCAACGCTTTCTTTAAAGCCATTAAGCTAGGCATATAGTGCTCAAGTAATGGATCCACCCGGATCCCAAGGTATATCAAAGCCAATTTTAATTAACAATGATTTGTAATTTAGTAGTGAGCACAAAGCAACATATATCAAGCAATGATAAAGTCTAACTCTCTTCCTATGCATTGGCATGTCATAAAAGAACAATTCATGCACACAAAGTAAAGGCCAATGCATAGTATAAACAGTTTCTTGCAATTTTATCATGTGGGAAACATAGAGAGGTGGAGATATAGTTCCTCTCTCATAATAATTGCAAGTAGGAGAAGCAAGCACATGCATATTATATTCATCAAAATCATCATGTGCAACGGTAAAAGGCAACCCATCAATATAATCCTTAACAAGAGCAAACTTCTCCGATATAGTGTAGTTTGGAGAATTCAAAAAGATAATAGGACTATCATGTGTTGGTGCAATAGCAACAATTTCGTTCTTAATATAAGGAACTATAGCAAGTTCATCTCCACATGCACAATTCATATTGGCATCTTGGCCACAAGCATAGCAAGCATCATCAAAAAGGGATATTTCAAAAGAATCAACGGGATCATAATAGTTATCATAGCAATCATCCTTCGGTAAGCACGAAGGGACATTAAAAAATGTATGAGTTGGAGGGTTACTCTCATTAGAAGGTGGGCACGGGTAGCTAATCCGTTCTTCCTCCTTTTGTTCTTCGCTCTCCTCATCATCTTTTTCATCCAATGAGCTCACAGTTTCATCAATTCCTTCTTCCATAGACTCCTGCAAAATATTAGTCTCTTCTAGGACAGCGGAGGAGTCCTCAATATATGGTTTAACATAGGCATTATAAGCATAATTATCATAGCAATATTTAAGTATGGCAAAGTTTTCAGATTTGTAAAGAGTAGCATCATACTTTTCAATCAAAGAAGCAATTTCATAAGCACCCTTAAAAGCAACAAATTCTTCAATTTGTTGAAAATCATAGTAATTATAAACACCCTTAGCATACGAAGATACGATCCCATTATCACTAAACTCATATTGGTAGGGAAGGTGTTTCTTAGGGTTTTCAGAACAACAAGTAAAATAATATAGTTCGCATAAATTCCAAGCATAGCATTGCAAACGATGAATTTGATCCAGTAAAAGTTTCCCTTTTGAGATATGCGGTGTCGCACATAACAAGCATGCTCATCTAAACATTTGCCCTCAACTAAGCTAGTTAGGGTTTCAGCACGAGCACAAAGGGATCGAAGATGATCCAAGTAAAAAGCTTCAGGAGTGTGATAGATTTTGAGTGGTTCTTCAACCATTGGTTCAGTAGGTACAACTATTTTTTTTGGTATTTTGCCTTTCCTACCCATAACTAAAGATATAAAACAACTAAGAACAGCAAATAAAAATTACTTAGTGATAAAGCAAACAAGCACACACGAGAATATTCACCCCACGCTATTGATCCCCGGCAACGGCGCCAGAAAAAGGTCTTGATAACCCACAAGTATAGGGGATCAATTGTATCCTCTTTCGATAAGTAAGAGTGCCGAACCCAACGAGGAGCTAAAGGTAGAACAAATATTCCCTGAAGTTCTATCGAACACCAATACAACTCTACGCACGCTTAACGTTCACTTTACCTAGAACAAGTATGAAACTAGAAGTACTTTGTAGGTGTTGTTGGATAGGTTTGCGAGAATATAAAGAGCACGTAAATAAAAACTAGGGGCTGTTTAGATAAAAAAGCAATAAATTTAGTATAGCGAGTGTGGAAAAGTGGTGGTAGGAGTTGCGAAATTGTCCCTAAGCAATTGACTACTTTACTAGACCGATAGCAAGTTTTATGTGGGAGAGGCCACTGCTAGCATGTCATCCCTGACTTGGAGTTCTATGCACTTATGATTGGAACTATTAGCAAGCATCCGCAACTACTAATGTTCATTAAGGTAAAACCCAACCATAGCATTAAGTTATATTGGTCCCCCTTCAATCCCGTATGCATCAATTTTTATGCTAGGTTGAAGCTTCTGTCACTCTTGCCCTCCAATACATAGTCCTATCAACATACAACTAACCCTATGGTTTGATCCATGCACGCGCTCATATGATGGGCACCAAAGGATAACAACATAACCACAAGCAAATTAAACTAATCATAGCAATTCATCAACCACCGATAGGACAACGAAAATCTACTCAAACATCATAGGATGGCAACACATCATTGGATAATAATATGAAGCATAAAGCACCATGTTCAAGTAACGGGTACAGCGGATTGCGGGAGAGTGGACCGCTGTAGATAGAAGGGGGAAGGTGATGGAGATGTTGGTGAAGATGGCGGAGGTGTTGGTGAAGATCGTGGTGATGATGATGGTGGCCACGGCAGCGTTCGGTGCCACCGGAAGAGAGGGGGAGAGGGGCCCCCTTCTTCTTCTTCTTCTTCCTTGACCTCCTCCCTAGATGGGAGAAGGGTTTCCCCTCTGGTCCTTGGCCTCCATGGCATGGGAGGGGCGAGAGCCCGTCCGAGATTGGATCTGTCTCTCTGTGTCTCTCTGTTTCTGTGTTCTCGGATTCTGCCCTTTCACCGTTTCTTATATATTCGGAGATCCGTAACTCAGATTGGATCGAAACCTTCGCCCAGATTCTTATCCAAAAAATAGCTTTCTTGCGGCCGAAGAAGAGCAGCAACCGCCTTACGGGTGGCCCATGAGGGTCAGGGGCGCCCCCTGCCTCGTGGCCACCTTGGTCACTGTCTCGCGTTGATTCTTCTTCCCATATTCTCCAAATATTCTCCGAGAGCAGGTGCGGTTGCAATGTTCACCGAGTTGCTCCCGACGAAGCTGGGAAGGGGAAAATCCCTGTTGTTGCAGTTGGATTTTCCTTCACCCAGTTGACAATAGCCGGAAGCAAGGAAGTTACAAAATCATTACTTCAAGCAGTAACCATTGCCTCGACTGCCTCAGCTTTGGTATCTTCTTTGGTCTCAGTTGTGGCTTTCTCGATCGCCTGTGCTACCTTCTCCTGGATAGACACTTCGCTAAACTTCCTTATCTACCTTTTTGTCTCCTTGTCCTCTTGGTAGTAGTACGTCCATGTGGCGCTGCCTTTGGCGCCGACCACACATCCATACTGCAGCCGCTGGTTCACTGGGTTTCCCTACATTATGTTAAGGGGTTTCTGCTTTCATGGCCCTCATCGCTTAGTTCTCCTCAATTTTACCCACGCTCTTTGGCAGTCCTCACTTTTCTCCTCCATCATGCGGCCCATGCTCGCAAAAGCCCAAACGGGGGTTTGCCGTCGGGTCAAAGTCTTTGATCACTACTGGGCATGGTTACTGACGCGTGGGACACTCCTGTCAACAGTTGCCTGCTCATAGATGGTGGGCGCATATACAGACTTGTGGGACACCTCTATCAATGGTTGCACGGTCATAGGTGGTGGTCGCAGTTACTAGTGCGTGGGACACCTCTATCATCGGCTGTGCGGTCGTAGGTGTGATGTCGCTTGAAACTGCGTCGGTATTTCCCCAAAGAGGAAGGGATGATGCGGTACAGCTACGGTAGGTGTTTCCCTCAGTTGCGAAACCAAGGTATCAATCCAGTTGGAGAACCAAGCAACACTATGTAAATGGTACCTGCACACAAAGAACAAATAATTGCAACCCGACGCATATGAGGGGTTGTGAATCCCTCTTCGGGTAACAGCACCAGAAATTGTCAAGTTGACGGGATAAAATTGTGATAGATTGGATAAATAGATCTCGATAAAACGCAAAATAAAATAAGTAATAAAAAGTGCAACAAGTTATTTTTGGGTTTTTGAAATAATGGATCTGAAAACAAAAGCAAATAAAAATAGATATCAAAGCAAATATGGTAAAGAATTGACCCAGGGGCTGTAGATTTCACTAGTGGCTTCTCTCAAGAAATAGCACACAGTGGGTAAACAAATTATTGTTGGGCAATTGATAGAAAATCGAATGGTTATGATGATATCCAAGGAAATGGTCAATATATAGGCATCACGTCCAAGATTATTTGACCGACTCCTGCCTGCATCTACTACTATTACTCCACACACCGACCGCTATCCAGCATGCATCTAGTATATTAAGTTCATGGAGAAATGGAGTAATGCAATAAGAACGATGACATGATGTAGACGAGATCTATTCATGTAGGAATAGCCCCCATCTTGTTATCCTTAATAGCAATGATGCGTCTGTGTCTTTTGCCGCCCCTTCTATCACCGGGAAAGAACACCGCACAATCGAACCCATCACAAAGCACCTATTCCCATGGAAACAAAAATCGATCTAGTTGGCCTAACTAAACAAAAGATTCTAAGAAGAAATACGAGGCTATAAATAATCATGCATATAAGAGATCAAAAGAAGACTCGAATAATATTCGTGGATATAGATCTGATCATAAACTCACAGTTCATCGGATCCCAACAAACACACCGCAAAAAGAGTTACATCAAATAGATCTCCAAGAGACCATTGTATTTAGAATCAAAAGAGAGAGAGGAAGCCATCTAGCTACTGATTACGGACACATAGTGAAGGAAATATGCCCTAGAGGCAATAATAAAGTTATTATTTATTTCCTTATATCATGATAAATGTTTATTATTCATGCTAGAATTGTATTAACCAGAAACATAATACATATGTGAATACATAGACAAACAGAGTGTCACTAGTATGCCTCTACTTGACTAGCCCGTTAATCGAAGATGGTTGAGTTTCCTAGCCATGGACATGAGTTGTCATTTGATTAACGTGATCACATCATTAGGAGAATGATGTGTTTGACTTGACCTATTCTGTTAGCTTAGCACACGATTGTTTAGTATTCTGCTATTGCTTTCTTCATGACTTATACATGTTCCTATGACTATGAGATTATGCAACTCCCGTTTACCGGAGGAACACTTTGTGTGCTACCGAACGTCACAACGTAACTGGGTGATTATAAAGGTGCTCTACAGGTGTCTCCAAAGGTACTTGTTGGGTTGGCGTATTTCGAGATTAGGATTTGTCACTCCGATTGTCGAAGAGGTATCTCAGGGCCCACTCGGTAATACGCATCACTATAAGCCTTGCAAGCATTGTAACTAATGAGTTAGTTGCGGGATGATGTATTACGGAACGAGTAAAGAGACTTGCCAGTAACGAGATTGAACTAGGTATTTAGATACCGACGATCGAATCTCGGACAAGTAACATACCGATGACAAAGGGAACAATGTATGTTGTTATGCGGTTTGACAGATAAAGATCTTCGTAGAATATGTGGGAGCCAATATGAGCATCCAGGTTTCGCTATTGGTTATTGACCGGAGACGTGTCGCGGTCATTTATACATAGTTCTCGAACCCGTAGGGTCCGCACGCATAAAGTTTGATGACAGTTATATTATGAGTTTATGTGTTTTGATGTACCGAAGATAGTTCGGAGTCCCGGATATGATCACGGACATGACGAGTAGTCTCGAAATGGTCAAGACATGAAGATTGATATATTGGACGACTATATTCGGACACCGGAATGGTTTCGGGGGTTATCGGATATATATCGGAGTACCGGGGGTTACCGGACCCCCCCCGGGGGAACTAATGGTCCTTGTTGGGCCCTAGTGGAGACACAGAGGGGCCGGCCAGGGCAAGAGGCGCGCCCCCTCCCCTTGAGTCCGAATAGGACAAGGAAGGGGGCGGCGGCGCCCCCCTTGGCTTTCCACTCTCCCACTCCTTCCTTCCCCCTCCTTCTTGGACTAGGAAAGGGAGGGGCAAACCTACTTGGAGTAGGTTTCCCCCTCCTAGGGCGCGCCACCCCCTTGGCCGGCCCTCTCCTCCTCCCTCCCTTTATATACGGAGGAGGGGCACCCCATAGACGCAACAATTGATCTCTTGGATCTCTTAGCCGTGTGTGGTGCCCCCCTCCACCATAATCCACCTCGATAATATCGTAGCAGTGCTTGGGCGAAGCCCTGTGTCGGTAGAACATCATCATCGTCACCATGCCGTCGTGCTGACGAAACTCTCCCTCAAAGCTCGGCTGGATCGGAGTTCGAGGGACGTCATTGAGTTGAACGTGTGCAGAACTCGGAGGTGTCGTGCGTTCGGTACTTGATCGGTCGGATCGTGAAGACGTACGACTACATCAACCGCGTTGTGCTAACGCTTCCGCTTTCGGTCTACGAGGGTACGTGGAGAACACTCTCCCCTCTCGTTGCTATGCATCACCATGATCTTGTGTGTGCGTAGGATTTTTTTTGAAATTACTACGTTCCCCAACACGTAGGTCTATGACGAACTACTCACGCATCATCGGAGAGGCACCAATGAGGATGATGAACCCCTCCATGATGGTGTCTAGATTGGATCTCGTAGTTTTGGAACTTGCAGCAACTGGAATTGTGTTTTGTCGACTCCCCTAGGATTTCCGGAATATTTGGGTATTTATAGGAAGAAGAGGCGGTGCGGGAGGCCACTGAGGTAGGCACAATGCATCTAGGCGCGCCTGGTCCTCCAGGCGCGCCCTGGTGGGATGTTCCCCCCTCAAGGCTCCGCTCTAGTACTTCTTTGGCCCACTGGATGTCTTATGGTCCAAAAAAATTCTCCCAAAAGTTTTGCTGCGTTTGGACTCCTTTTGGTATTGATTTTCTTCGAAGTAAAAGACAAGCAAAAAATAGCAACTGGCAGTGGGCACTATGTGTCGGTGGAAACGACACCTATGGGATCATAAGAATCCCTACTACGGTTGCGGGGAGCGGGGTTGTCAAAAGAGCGGATCAAACAGATAGCACGCGATTCCTTTACCCAGGTTCGGGCCGCGGGGATGCGTAAAACCCTACTCCTGCTTTGGTGGATTGTATATCTATGTTCTTGAGCTAGCTATGGGGCGTCGAGAGCTCCAAAAAGCCGAATCCTCTTCCTGGTCGCCTGGGGCCTCCTTTTATAGGGAAAGGGGTTGCCACAGTGGCACACAGAAGGTGGAAAGGGTACAATGATGCGAGGTTATCCCTTGCATTACATGACAAGGTGCATTTAATGCGCCTTGCTTAGGTGTCTTTGCTTTATCGGGGGTGAGGGAGAGCCCCGTCTTGTCCGCCGCCGCTCCCTCCCGCATCGACACACGCCCTGGCCAGCAGTGCCTGCGATGCCATGTAGGCAGGCAGGCAGCTGAGGTGGCGCAGCGGTGGGTCTGCACGAGGATCTGCATGCCGCCACGCAGGTGCCTGCCCAGCTGGTTGGGTCGGCAGCTGCATGCGAACGGTGGTGGAGGTGTGACTGGCGTGGGCTTGATGGTGGCCCCACGGGTGTTCATGGCAAGGGCCTTGCCGCGGCCCCGGCAAGGGTCTTGCCGCGACGCCTGCTGTCATCCCCGGCAAGGCTCTTGCCGGGGGCCTTGTGGTCCTCCTTGGCTGGGATCCCGCCAAGGATCTTCGTCTTCCAAAGTGTGCATCTGATCTTGAATGTCTTCACAAATATCTGCATACCACTACGGGGATGCCTCCCGAATCCTTGCCCCATGGGGGCAATGGACTCAAGGGTGACCCGCTCCGTAGGTGTGGGGCAAGCTGCCACAACAAGGGTCTTGCCGGGTCAGCTAAAGCCGCCCCCCGGCAAGGATCTTGCCGGGGGGTCTGCTCTGTCCCTTTTGCTCTTTGTGGTCTTGGTCTTGTTGTCGTTCCGCTTCTCTTCAGCTTCGGCCTTACCTTGGCTTACCTCTCTTGCCGCGCTCGGTGTGGCAGCGTCCGTGTCTCAGACTGCCCGTGCACAGTTATAGGGGTACAAAAAGTGTACCCCCCTTTTTGTACATCGACAGGAGCCCCCGGGCCTGGGCCACACATAAGCGCAACGCGTTGTTGGGCTAGGCCCAAAAACGGTGCACGGGCAGGCGGGGCGGTTTTTACCGCGGTAAGTTCCTTCGCGCGTTGTGCCTCCCACGCTTCCCGCGCGTGGCGCGGCGTGGGGAGGCGTGTGTGACGTGGGCGGCATGCGTGGGGTTGCTTCCCGTGGGCATGCGTCACATCACAGTTAATGTGAAAGGAGGCGGCCCGTGTTCTCCCCCATAAGAAGGAATAACCGCGAGCACGCTGCTCACTTTCCCCTCTTCCTTCGTGCCTTTTCCAATCTCAGAGCCGTCGTTCCCTTTCTTCCTTGCCTTGCAAGCTTTTGCCGCCGCCCGCCGTCGCGGCTTCACCACCCCCCTTCCCCAACCCTCTGGACTTCTTGGCCACCATGGCGCGTAAATCCGCCAAGGGCAAAGGGGTGGCTAAGGGCTCTGGGACCATGGAGCCGTCGGAGAGCGCGCTGTCGGGGGACAAGACGAGGTCCGCTTTCTTCTTCCCCTCGACGGTCGACGTTCATGAGCTCCGGGCCTCCTTCAAGCCCCTGTGGGGAGTGAAGACGGGAGGAGAGAACTCGGGGCACCTGGCGACGTGCGTCATTCCTGCCGCCTGCGCCGATCCTGCCCCAAATCGATACCCCTTCTTTGTTTATTACTTTTCTTGCGGGCTATGCCCTCCTTTCTCCGATTTCTTCTGCGACATCATGCACACCTTCGGTTTTCACCTCTTGTATTTTACTCCGAATGCGGTGGCGTGCATGTCTTGCTTTGCGCATCTTTGCGAGGGCTTTGCCGGAGTGCAGCCCGACATGGCGCTCTTCCGCCATTGCTTTTATCCTCGAATCCAAACGGGAGGTGCCGTCGCTGGTTGCGTCACCTGGATCCCAAGATCCAAGGAGGCATACCCGGATGGTGCCATGAGGGAGAGGTGGGATGAATGCCTCGACCGGTGGTGCTAGATTGAAGATGAAGACCCGCCGGAGTTTTGCAAGTTCCGCCGAGCGCCGCCGGTCCGCGACAATGATTGGGGCGATGTCGACGCCGCCGACGGGAGGCTTACTGTCGCCACCACCAGGTTTCTTCGGCTGACCCGGGCTGGGCTCACCCTCGAGATGATTGGGGCGGATTTTCTTCGCCGCCGGATCGCCCCGCTGCACAATAAGGGGAGGCTAGCTTGGCTTTTTAAGAATCCGGCTGACATCATGCGGCTCCGCCCCGGCCTCGACCACAATTTCACGGTGATGGGGCATGCCCACTTCTGCCAGCGGCTCTTCCAGCTGGAAGTGGATCGCGACGGCGAGGTCGAGCTGACCGGCACGGCCGCAAGGGTCACCGTAAAGGCCGGCAAGGCCGTCAAGGGGCCGCTCTTCAAGTTGCCAGCGGGGGTGGTCCCGCTGTGCAATAACTCGTGCCGGTCTGAGATCATCGCCATGATGCCGGATTGCAACATGCACGGCCCCGTTCCGAGCTGGAGGGAGCCATCGGCCGCAAAAGTGCAGCAATTCTTCGACACCTTGATCGAGGTGTACGTCAATGCTGACGCCGAGCGGCGGCTTGTCAAGGACACCACCCAGGAAGAGCTGGACTACATCGCTGCCAGGGCGAGGGAGGCACAGCTCGCTCTGGAGGCCGGAGCGCCGGGGGCGTGGAAGATGAGGTCGCCGCGGCCGTGGAAGAGGAGCAGCTCACCCTGTGGGAAGCGGCCACTGGGGAGGCTAGCGGCGCCGACAACGGAGCTCCACTCGGCGAGGACGCGGCCGACGAGTCGTCGGAGGAGGAGGGCGTGGCGGCGGGTTCGACGCCAGCCAGGGGAAGAGGGCGAGTCCTGTGGTGGGCTGGCTCTGGAGAGCCGGTCCGGCCTGGCAGGGCCACGCGGCCTCAATTGACCCTGGAAGGGTCCGGGCGGCACACGAGGGCCTCGGCAGCGAAGGGGCTGATGAAGGCCGCTGAGAAGAAGAAGGCGACAGCCTCCTCCTCATCTAGGCGCACATAGATCCCGCCGCCTTCTTCGCCTCCTCTGGCAGGCTTCGACTCGGATGATGACGCAGAGCTCCCTTTTGATCTCGGGCCTCTCAGCCCGGAGAGGAAAAGGAAGCTGGCGGAAGGGGAGGAAACGGATGACGAGTAAGTACTCTGTTCCTTACCGCCATTCCTATTTCCCTGAATTGGATCACTTGTCTTGACCCATTTTTGCCTTTGTAGGGATGCAGAGACGTTGGCCCAGAGGGCGAAGAGGGCGAGGATCTCGGCGAGCGGCCAGTCCCCGGCTGGGGCCCCGAAGACACCACTGGTGGTGCTGAGCAGCCCGGACAGCAGCCCCCGGCGTAGCCCCCAGCTAAGTTCATCACCCTCTTCTCACTCGACATGCGGTAGGCGCTCGATGCCACGACGCTGACCTAGCCGGGTTTGCAGGAGGGGAGCGGCAGCAGGAGGAGCCACAGAGGGCTACTCCTAACACACCACCCCCATCGACTACGCCGCCGCAGGGGGCGTCCCCGGCAAGAGCGTCAGGCACGGAGTCCACACCCATGGAGGAAGAGGGGAACTTAGGTGCTGGTGGCTCTGCCTCGGCGCCAAATGCTGGCGGAGAGGGGACTTCTGCTTCACAGCCCGACACTGGTGAGTCGCCTGTCCTTCGTCTCTGTTCTTTTCCCTTATACTTTTCTTGGCTTCATTGTTCCCGCTGCTGCCCAGGCCCTCCTTCAACAGACACGGAGGACGTGGACACTGTTGTCAGGGATATTGCCGAAGATGCTGCGGCTGAGGCCGACAAAGTTGCCGCCGAGGAGGCCGCCAAGAATGCTGATGAGGCCGCCAAGGGCGCGGCCGAGGAGGCCGTCGCGGGGACCGCCGAGGCTACCGGCGAGGCTCCCGCCGAGGGCGCCAGCGGTGGTCCTGCCGGGGAGGCCGGCAAGGCCCCTGCCGAGGAAGAGGTGATGAATGATCAGCCTCCCTCCTCCTCAACCTCGGGTCCCGGCAGGTATCTGAAGGTGGGCGATGATCTTTTCGTCCACCTCCCAGGGGTGTCAAGCCGAGCGCTCGTCGAAGGGGAAGTTTTTGACGGCAAGGTGCTTGCCGCCACCGGGTTCGAAGTTGTCGACGCGCCGGACGTTGGCGGCGATGGGTCCCTAGAGGAGCAGCTCTTCCGCGCCATGGTGGCCAACTTCCGGAAGCTCCAAGCACTCCACCGTGCCCATCTGGACAAGGCCATGTCCAGGATGGCAACGGTGGACAACACAGAGGTGGACTTCAAGGCGCGCGTTGCTGAGGCGCAGGCCTGGTTCCACCAGACTCGCGAGGAGCAGAGGGCCTTTCAGGAGAAATTGGCCCAGCGCGAAGTGGAGCTCTCCCTGAGGATGGCCGACATCGAGAAGGCCCAGGAGAAGGCAGCGAACTTGGCTGTCGCGGCCAAAGCCGTCCGGAACCAGCGTCAAGCCACCTTGGACTCCCAGGAGGAGGACCTCTCCGCGCGTGAGGCGAAGCTTGCCGCAATGCTCCGCGGCAAGGACGAGGAGCTCGAGGCCCTTATCGCACGACGGACCCATGAGCTGGAGCAGAGGCACAGAGAGGCGCTCGATGCCCTAGCCCTGGCCCACGCCGGCAAGGTGAAGGAGCTGGAGGCAGAGCGGGACGAGCTGAAGGAGCAGGCCCTCAAGCTGTCCGGCGAGAAGAACACGCTCAACCGCGCCTTGGTAGAGGCGCAAGGAACGGTCATCAGCAGGACTGGAGAGCTCTCCGAGGCGCGGGACTCCATCAGAGACCGCGGGCTGAAGCTGGAGGATCTCGAGAAGCTATTGTCGGAGAGCAGGGCTCGGGAGGAGACCTTGACCAGGAGCCTGGAGGAGGAGAAACAACTGCGGGCAAACGAGGCCGCCTCCCACCAAGAATACGTGGCGGGCGAGAACAAGTGGATCAACCATCTGGAGGTCGTCGCCGGCAGGGTCACTGTCGGTGTCAAAACCGGCGGATCTCGGGTAGGGGGTCCCGAACTGTGCGTCAAGGTCGGATGGTAACAGGAGACAGGGGACACTTTATTTTACCCAGGTTCGGGCCCTCTCGATGGAGGTAAAACCCTACTCCTGCTAGATTAATATTGATGATATGGGTAGTACAAGAGTAGATCTACCACGAGATCAAGGAGGCTAAACCCTGGAAGCTAGCCTATGGTATGATTGTGTATGATGATGGTTGTCCTACGGACTACAACCCTCCGGTTTATATAGACACCGCATAGGGTTAGGGTTACACAGAGTCGGTTACAATGGTAGGAGATCTTGAATATCCGCACGCCTAGCTTGCCTTCCACGCCAAGGAAAGGTCCTTCCGGACACGGATGAAGTCTTCAATCTTGTATCTTCATAGTCCTGGAGTCCGGTTGAAGGTATAGTCCGGCTATCCAAACACCCCCTAATCCAGGACTCCCTCAGTAGCCCCCGAACCAGGCTTCAATGATGATGAGTCCAGCGCACAGATTGTCTTCGGCATTGCAAGGCGGGTTCTCCTTCAAACTTTGTGTACCTGCGGGTATAACTTCCAATTTTTAAAATGCAGCGCTCCTTGGCTTTCACGCCCAATAATGGCCGCCTTCCACGTGCCAAACAAATGCGAAAAGCCGGGGCAGTTTTACATCCAAGCCCCTAGCCGTATAAACGAGCCGCCTATCTAACAGGATGAGGATTCAGATCCAAACCACACCTTCCCCTTCTGCGAGAAATCATCAGAGCGTCTCCAGCAAAGATCCATTCCAACATGGCCAGCTACCGTAGCTCCTCCTCTCGCCCTTCCAGTCCTATCCCTGGAGACTGGGAGAGTTGTTCCATCCCGCATAGCGAATTAGTGTCGCTCCAAGCCAAGGGATTTCTCCCTCAAGCCTATATGGTCTCGGTCCGAGGCGGACTCACCACGTATCAAGGTGGAAAACAAGCGGAGAACTCACCTAGGCCCTCTAAAGGGGAGCGGGTGTGCCTGGTCCCTTATCTAATAAGGGGACTGGGATTTCCAATTCATCCCTTTCTCCGCGGGCTTCTGGAGTTCTATGGCCTCCAGCTGCACCACCTTACGCCCGGCTCCGTGTTACACATCGCGGGCTTCGTTGCTCTTTGCGAGCTATTTTTAGGCATCGAGGCTCATTTCGCGCTGTGGAAGAAGATATTCTGCCTGGTGCCCCGTTCCCAAGAGGGGTCCATATATCAAGTGAGCGGAGCCGAAGTATGGCGCATCGCCGGGACCGGATACCCGTCCGGAACCCCGAAGAAGGCGTCCGAGGACTGGCCTTCAGAATGGTTTTACATAGACGACGTCCCCCTGCCGGACCCTATCCGGGCCGGTCTCCCTGAGTTCAACAATGCTCCCCTGAAGAAACGCCTGAGCTGGCGCCCTCGAAGCTCTCAGAGAGAGAATGACAGAGATGTCCTTTACTTAATGGGCCGAATTAAGCTATTGGCTCATTCCGGACTAACCATGATTAAAGTCATGGCCATATGCATTATGCGGGGGGTGCAGCCGCTCCAATACAGAAGCCACCCCATGTGGGATTTCAACGGGGAAGATGACGCCACCCGTCACGGCCGTAAAGGGCCGGACTCGCCTGCCGCCCTAATGAAGATCTTATCCTCTTTGTACAAGGGAGAAGAAGAGGAATTCCTCCGTGTCGACCCGCAGGGCGGATTTTCCAAGTATAATCCTCCGAATTGGGAAAGCGGACAGTCGTGCTTCCCTGTTCATTTTACATTCCCATGATTAAATATGCAGTCTAATGACTTCAACGCAGGGCCTGCGTCAGGAGGTAAAAAACATAAACAGCCGTCCTCCACAGCCAGAGGACCCAGAACGGTCCCTTGATCCGGACTCCGAAGAGGATCCGGACTTAGCGGTGGAGTTTATCGACGGAGTGTTTTATCAGCTAAGCAAGGACAATACCTTGGTAGCTATTATAGCTGATTACCCAGGGTTAATCCCGGCCTCCCAGGTGACAAATACCGGAGCTTTACTCCCTTAAGAGGGGTTCCGTTTTCACGGGTTTGGTTGTTCTGACAGCAACCGTGCTTTGTAGGGGAGATTCCCGAGGCGGGAAGCCGACCCCGCTGCAGCTAGCCGGCGGGGGGCCGCAGGGCCCCGTGGGGCAAAAAGGAACATAGTCCGGACTGAGGTGCCAGAGCAAAGGTATGGCGTACCCTCTCTTTTTCCCTGGTGTTTTACTCCTCCAGGGTATATTAACATTCGTGCCATCTTCAGGACGAAGAGGCCTCGCCGGACTATATCCGGAGAGGTTGCCAATCGGGCCTCCACCAGCCAGACTCCAACACCTGGCCCGGAAGCGGAGGCCCGCGCAAGGCACGCACCGGACGCTCCTCCATCAGAGGATGCGGACAGGCTGTCTGCCACCCATTCCGAGGTGGAGAGTGCCATGAACCACAGGCGTCGCCGGATAGTCCTTCGCGACGCTTGTTTCTCCCAGGAGGCTTTAGATGCCTTCAATTCGGGAGACGCGTACCTCCGTGCCGCTCAAAATGGTTTAGCCAGAGCCACGGAGCAGTATGTAAAAGACATACAGGTAAGAATTTTTTGGTAAATATAGATATGCCAGTAGCCCCCGAGACTTGAAGCAGTGGAAATAACTGATTCGAGAATCATATAACATGCAGTTTCTTACCGAGAAGAACACCGCGCTGTCCTAGGAGCTGGAAAGGTGCAGGGCCCAACTAGAGGCCGCACTAACGGCAGCAGGGGGGTCTAAAGAGACCCCTGCAGGTAAACAATACACCAGAATATTTAGTATTGTGCGGATTTAAGTGCCAATCTGACAAATGGTATTGCAGATGGCGCCGGACTCGATCCGGACAGGCAACAACTTCTACGCCGGTTAAAGGCTGGTGAAAGCGTGCTAACAAAGGTGAGGCGGGAGAAGAATGATCACCAGGATGCCAACACCAGGCTGGATGTTGAACTAAAAGATGTTCGTGGCCAGCTGTCGGACTCCAATAAGGAGAATCAGCGACTTCGACGCGGCATTTTTAGTAAGTTCTTAAGCAAACTCTTGAAAAAGGAGTTCGGCGAGGAAGACGACTAACAGAATAGGTCTCTAGGTATGCTGACAGGTCGTCCTGCAGAGGAGATGCCCGGTTCAACGGGCGATCTTCTTCCCGAACTCTCGCAACTGCACGAACGAGTTCGGCAAGCGATGCGAGGTATTGCCCAAGCCTTGTGGCCTGCCCACTCCATACCTGAGGGCCTTGGAGAACTTGCGGAGAAGTTGAAGGGAGCTCGGCGGTGCTTTCGGTTGTGCAAGATATCAGCCTACCGGCAGGGCGCTAGGGAGGCCTGGGCCATGGTGAAGACCCGCTTTACGAAGTCTGACCCCAATCACATGGCCGAGGTCGGACCGGTGGGGCATGACGGGAAGGAGATCCCTGTGAGCTTAGTGTATGGCCAGGTAGAATTGGCCGCAAAGTATTCCCAGCAGGACTGTAAATTAGACAGCCTGTTAGATGGTATAGAAGAGGAATACAATCAGTCAGGATGACTATGTAATTTATAATTGACATGTGTAATGCCTTCTAGCCGGATTGTAGATCGTTTGTCGTTGCCGACCTTTTCGCTTCGACCTCGGGACCTGACGGTCCGGAGTGTGTCTGAATACCATAACGGTTATATAAGAACCGAGGTATGCGTGGAGAGCAGGCGTAGGGGTCATTAGTGCTTTATCAGACAAGTGCCCAACTAGTTATGTTATATTACATGGTTAGTAAGAAACATCTTCCAGAGAGAATAGTCCCGTTAAGGGTTCCTTTCGCTGGGGTGGCGTGCCCTGAAGTGCACGTCCGGACTGCAAATGCAGGAAAACATCTGGGGGCATGTATAAGTAAAAAGGTTCATCTTTAGTTCACCGACCTAATATTCCCTTAAGAACGCTAGCTTTCGGCTTCACCCAGTCTGAGGTACACATCCGGCTTATCCGGCAGTAGCAATCGCAGAGGTGCTCCCTTTACCGCCTAGCCAAACAATAGGGAACGTAGGGGTAAGCACAGGAGCCAGGCAACCCAGCTTGGTCAAAACTTAAGTCATATCGATGCATATAATGGTGAAGAAAAGGTGCATGCGGAAGTCTGACGCATGCATTGGGCGTGAAACCCATATAAACAAGCTTCTACTAAAGAAGCCCCCAGGTTTAAGGAGCGCGGGTAGCGCGTCACATGATGAGCCTTTAAGGGCTATAAAAGGAAAGAGTGGGAGGAGACAAAATAAAAACAGAAAAAAATATATAAAAAAGGACAGAGGAAAGAGACAAACCCAGAGTCCGGCGCTAGGCATAGAATCTTCGGAGACGTGCGGCGTTCCATGGGTTCGGCTCGAGTCGGTTATCCGACGCATCTCGCAGGCGGTACGCTCCACCAGTCAGGACTTGGTCAATTATGAAGGGACCTTCCCATTTGGGCTTGAGTTTGTCCTTTTTCTTATCCGGCAAGCGTAGAACTAGTTCGCCAACGTTGTAATTTTTGGCCCGTACTTCTCTGCTTTGATATCTTCGAGCCTGTTGTTGATAAAATTCGGAACGGGCTTAGCCACGTCGCGCTCCTCCTCTAAGGCGTCCAGGTTGTCCTGCCGATCAAGCTCGGCTTCTCTTTCTTCGTACATGCGCACTCGAGGTGAGTCATGAATTATGTCGCAGGGCAGAACCGCCACTGCGCCGTACACCATAAAGAATGGTGTGAATCCGGTGGTACGATTCGGCGTGGTTCGCAACCCCCAGAGTACGGAGTCGAGCTCCTCCACCCAGTGCGTATTAGATTCCTTGAGGGACCGCACTAGTCTGGGTTTAATGCCGCTCATGATGAGACCCTTTGCATGTTCGACCTGACCGTTAGTTTGTGGGTGATAGACAGAAGCATAGTCGAGCTTAATGCCCATGTTTTTGCACCACAGCTTTACTTCGTCGGAGGTGAAGTTTGTGCCATTATCGGTGATGATGCTGTGAGGGATGCCGTAACGGTGTACGACCCCGGATATAAAGTCTGTCACAGGTCCGGATTCGGCCGTCTTAACAGGCTTGGCTTCTATCCATTTGGTGAATTTATCCACCATGACCAATAAGTATTTTGCTTGTGGGTTCCACCTTTATGGGGTCCCACCATGTCAAGCCCCCAGACCGCAAAAGGCCAAGTGATGGGGATAGTTCGGAGGGCGTTGGGCGGCATATGGCTTTGGTTTGCAAAGAGCTGGCAACCGACGCATCGTTTGACTAAGTCATGAGCGTCTGCTCGGGCCGTCGGCCAATAAAAGCCCGTACGGAAAGCCTTGCTTACAAGGGACCGAGCTGCGGCGTGGTGGCCACCGAGTCCGGCATGAATTTCAGCCAATAGACTCCGCCCTTCCTCTTCGGAGATACATCTTTGAAGGACTCCTGTAGTGCTTTTCTTATATAGCTCTCCCTCGTGGACTTTATAGGATTTAGATCGCCGCACTATGCAGCGTACCTCATTTTGGTCCTCTGAGAGTTCCTGCCTAGTAAGGTAGGCTAGGAATGGTTCTGTCCACGGGGCGATGACCGCCATTATTTCGTGGGCTGAAGGTGTGATTTCGGTGGCAGGGCCTCCGATTATGTCGGATTGTTCGGCGTCGGGTTGTGCGGTTGTGTCCGGACTGTTATCCGAGGGTTCCCCCTCCCATGCTACAGATGGCTTGAATAATATTTCTAAGAAGATGTTGGGGGGACTACATCTCGTTTTGCTCTGATGCGTGCCAGGACGTCCGCTGCCTGATTATTTTCTCGGGCTATATGGTGAAACTCCAGTCCCTCGAACCGAACTGACATTTTTAGGACGGCATTGCGATAAGCTACCATTTTTGGGTCTTTGGCGTCGAAGTCGCCATTTATTTGGGATATCGCGAGGTTTGAGTCCCCGCGTACTTCCAGGCGTTGAATGCCCATGGATACTGCCATCCGGAGACCATGTAGAAGGGCCTCGTATTCGGCTGCATTGTTGGAGTCCGTGTACATAATTTGGAGTACATATTGGACTGTGTCTCCTATAGGGGACGTCAAAACGACGCCAGCCCCCAGCCCGGCCAACATTTTGGAGCCGTCAAAATGCATGATCCAGTTTGAATATGTGTCGTACTCTTTAGGGAGTTCGGCCTCTGTCCATTCGGCGACGAACTCGGCTACGACTTGCGATTTAATGGCTCGCCGTGGTTTGTAGGTTATGTCGAACGGGAGGAGCTCTATGGCCCATTTTGCTATACGGCCCATTGCATCGCGGTTGTTGATAATATCGTTGAGTGGTACTTCCGAGGCTACTGTTATAGAACACTCTTGAAAGTAGTGTCGTAGCTTCCGGGATGCCATAAACACCGCGTACGCAATCTTTTGGTAATGCGGGTACCGTGATCTGCATGGTGTGAGGACAGTGGACACGTAGTAAACCGGCCTTTGAAGGGGGAGTTTGTGTCCGTCCGTTGCCCGCTCGACGACGAGTACTGCGCTAACAACTTGATGAGTTGCGGCAATGTACAATAGCATGGGTTCGCCAGTGTTCGGCGCGGCCAGGACTGGGTTTGTTGCCAAGATGGCCTTTATTTCCTCGAGTCCGGCCGTGGCAGCGTCTGTCCACTCGAAGTGTTCGGTGCGCCTAAGGAGGCGGTACAGAGCCAATGCCTTTTCTCCCAGGCGGGAGATAAAGCGGCTTAAAGCCGGCACGCATCCGGTGAGTTTCTGTATTTGTTTGAGGTCTTTTGGGACATCCAATTGTGACAAAGCTCGGATTTTAGCTGGATTTGCTTCAATTCCTCTACCGGATACAATGAAGCCCAGGAGCTTTCCGGCTAGAACGCCGAAAACGCATTTTTCCGGATTGAGCTTAACGTCGTATTTTCGGAGGTTGTCGAATGTAAGCCTCAAGTCGTCTACTAGAGATTCGACATGTCTTGATTTAACAACCACATCATCTACATACGCCTCCACTGTTTTGCCGATCTGGTTTGCCAGGCATGTTTGAATCATGCGCTGATATGTTACGCCAGCGTTTTTTAGCCCAAAGGGCATTGTGTTGAAGCAGAATGGGCCGTATGGTGTGATGAATGCTGTTGCGGCTTGGTCTGATTCTGCCATCTTGATTTGATGGTAACCGGAGTATGCGTCGAGGAAGCACAACGAATCGTGTCCTGCTGTGGCATCGATGATTTGATCTATTCGAGGGAGGGGGAAAGGATCCTTTGGGCAAGCCTTATTAAGGTCTTTGAAATCGACACACAGGCGCCAGGATTTGTCCTTCTATGGTACCATCACCAGGTTTGCTAGCCAGTCCGGGTGTTTTATCTCTCTAATGAATCCGGCCTCCAATAACTTGGCTAGCTCCTCTCCCATAGCCTGTCTCTTTGGTTCGGAGAAACGCCGAAGGGCTTGTTTGACAAGTTTGAATCCTTTCTGGATATTAAGGCTGTGTTCGGCCAACCTGCGTGAGATTCCTGGCATGTCTGAAGGGTGCCAAGCGAAAATGTCCCAGTTCTCTCGTAGGAACTCTCGCAGTGCGGTGCCTACATCAGGGTTCAGTCTTGCCCCGATGGAGGCTGTTTTATTGGGGTCCGTTGGGTGGACCTGGAATTTGACTATTTCATCCGCTGGTTTGAAGGATGTGGATTTGGATCTCTTATCGAGTATCACATCATCCCTATTGACCGTGGATCGCAGCGCAGTCAGTTCTTCGGCCGCTAAGGTTTTGGATAGTGCCTCGAGGGCCAATGCGGCTGTCTTGTTCTCGGCGCGGAGTGCTATGTCCGGATCACTAGCGAGAGTGATAATTCCGTTTGACCCAGGCATCTTAAGCTTCATGTACCCGTAATGTGGTATAGCTTGGAAAACTGTGAAAGCCTCCCGTCCTAGTATAGCGTGATATCCGCTTTTGAACGGGGCCACCTGGAACGTGATCTGTTCGGACCTGTAATTATCCGGTGTGCCGAATACCACATCTAGTGTGATTGTTCCGGTGCAGCGCGCTTCCTGACTGGGGATTATTCCTCTAAAGGTTGTGCTGCTTCGCTCAATGCGGTTCCAGTCTATTTCCATCTTTTGGAGGGTTTCCTCATAAATGAGGTTCAATCCGCTGCCTCCGTCCATGAGTACCTTTGCAAGGCGATAGCTGTCCACTACGGGACTGAGGACCAATGCGGCTGGTGCTCTGGCTGTTCGAAATTTAGGTTTGTCACTCGCGTGGAAGGTGATAGCAGTATTACTCCATGGGTTTATTGTCGCTACCTGATAGACTTCAGTGAGGCCGCGGAGTGTTCTTTTTCGCATGTTATTTGATGCGAAAGTCTCAAAGACTGTTAGAACGGAACTGAAATTCTCGGGCTGGTTTCCTTCGACCTCTGGAATTAGGAGGTCCTTGCCAATTTTGCCCACCTGCCGGAGTATCCAACATGCCCTGAGGCTGTGAGTTGGGGTGGCGTCCTCTGCACTGTGAATCTTGCGGGGTCCATCTAGCCACTTTTCCATCGCACAGTTCTTTTCTACTATGGGCGCCAAGTCAGCAAAGCGTGTAATATTACGACGACTTACGGCGTTGAGTATTCCCTTGTCCGTGCAGTTACTGCAAAAGATTGAAATTGCGTCTCCCTCGCGGTAGTCCTTTATCCTGTTCATAACCAGGAGGAATCTGGCCCAGTAATGATGTACTGTTTCTTCGGGCATTTGCCTGATTTGGGAAATATTGCTTAAGGTCGGGCGGGCGGGTGTCATTGAATCTGAGACCTCGCCCAGTTTGCTGTTCGGAGGCCGAAGAACTTCCGAATTCTGAGATCCAGAGTCTTGGATGTTATCCGATGTGCCTGATTCTAAGCTCGGGTCTTCGATTGTATCCTCCCCTCCGTGGATATCCGGCATGGAGGGTTCGGGAATTCTGATGTAGCTAGTCCTTAAGATAGATGAAGGGTCGCCGCATTGTGTCTCCACCACAGCAACGTGGTGGGTGACTTGGGGAGAGTTAATTTCTCTTAGATCGGGTTTAAGCCCAACCTGGTCATAATTTGTAGAGACACCCAGTGCGGCGATGCGATCCAGGAGCTCGTTTACAGAAGAGAGCTCCATCGGGTCCAATTGCTCGGCGAGTTCTGAGCCGACGTGGAGGTTGCTTTCGATGACCCGGGAGGTCACCGTCGGCGCAACAGCCGAACAGGCGGTTGCGAGAAAACCACCTAGCCGGAGAGTTTGGCCGACAGCCAAGGCTCCTTTTGTAATGGCGCCGTCTTTGAAGATGGGAAGAGGCATCCTTCCTGATCGCGACGGCACAGAGGAACTCTCAATGAAAGCACCAATGTTGGTGTCAAAACCGGCGGATCTCGGGTAGGGAGTCCCGAACTGTGCGTCAAGGTCGGATGGTAACAGGAGACAGGGGACACTTTATTTTACCCAGGTTCGGGCCCTCTCGATGGAGGTAAAACCCTACTCCTGCTAGATTAATATTGATGATATGGGTAGTACAAGAGTAGATCTACCATGAGATCAAGGAGGCTAAACCCTAGAAGCTAGACTATGGTATGATTGTGTATGATGATGGTTGTCCTACGGACTACAACCCTCCGGTTTATATAGACATCGGATAGGGTTAGGGTTACACAGAGTCGGTTACAATGGTAGGAGATCTTGAATATCTGCACGCCTAGCTTGCCTTCCACGCCAAGGAAAGATCCTTCCGGACACGGGACGAAGTTTTCAATCTTGTATCTTCATAGTCCTGGAGTCCGGCTATCCGAACACCCCCTAATCCAGGACTCCCTCAGTCACCTGCAATTGGCCACCATGGGGATGCCAAATGTGAGGTATGCCCCTGAGCGCAGCGGGACCGTCAACGCCAAGCTGACTCAGTTCTTCGAAGGCGTCCTCGGAGCCTTGGCCTATCTTCACTCCAACAGGACGGCCATAGTGGCTGAGTAGGCCTGGCGGCTTTGCCGGAGGGTCGTGACCAAGGTCCTCACCAAGGTGGCGCACTGGAATCCCGACCTTGACTTCGCGGCCGCGATGACGAGCTTGCCGGATGATGTTCACCTCACGGCAGTCAAGGAGCGCATCAAGCCCATCACTAACTGCATCGATGAAATCAAGAGGGTGGAAGGCCAGCGCCGGGACTAGGCGTCCCGTTCTTCTTCGCCGCTGCGGGTTCTCGACCAAGACAAATTTTATCTTTAGTTAGAACCACAGCAATGACGTGATGTAATATAACTTTGAAGTACTCTTAATTTTTATGCATGTTATTTCCCCATTGAATTTTCCTTTGTATGTGTGTGAGGGAGTCCTGGATTAGGGGGTGTTCGGATAGCCGGACTATACCTTCAGCCGGACTCTAGGACTATGAAGATACAAGATTGAAGACTTCGTCCCGTGTCCGGAAGGATCTTTTCTTGGCGTGGAAGGCAAGCTAGGTGTGCGGATATTCGAGATCTCCTACCATTGTAACCGACTCTGTGTAACCCTAACCCTATCCGGTGTCTATATAAACCGGAGGGTTGTAGTCCGTAGAACAACCAGCATCATACACAATCATACCATAGGCTAGCTTCTAGGGTTTAGCCTCCTTGATCTCATGGTAGATCCACTCTTGTACTACCCATATCATCAATATTAATCTAGCAGGAGTAGGGTTTTACCTCCATCGAGAGGGCCCGAACCTGGGTAAAATAAAGTGTCCCTTGTCTCCTGTTACCATCCGACCTTGACGCACAGTTTGGGACCCCCTACCCGAGATCCGCCGGTTTTGACACCGACATTGGTGCTTTCATTGAGAGTTCCTCTGTGCCGTCGCGATCAGGAAGGATGCCTCTTCCCGTCTTTAAAGGCGGCGCCATTACGAAAGGAGCCTTGGCTGTCGGCCAAACTCTCCGGCTAGGTGGTTTTCTCACAACCGCCTGTTCGGCTGTTGCGCCGACGGTGACCTCCCGGGTCATCGAAAGCAACCTCCACGTCGGCTTAGAACTCGGCGAGCAATTGGATCCGATGGAGCTCTCTTCTGTAAACAAGCTCCTGGATCGTATCGCCGCACTGGGCGTCGCCACAAATTAGGACCAAGTTGGGCTTAAACCCGATCTGAGAGAAATTAACTCTCCCCAGGTCACCCACCACGTTGCTGTGGTGGAGACACAATACGGCGACCCTTCATCTATCTTAAGGACTAGCTACGTCCGAATCCCCGAACCCTCCATGACGGATATCCGCGGAGGGGAGGATACAATCCAAGACCTGAGCTTAAAATCAGGCAAATCGGATAACATCCAAGACTCCGGATCTCAGAATCCGGAAGTTCTTCGGCCTCCGAACAACAAACTGGGCGAGGTCTCAAATTCAACGACACCCGCCCACCCGATCTTAAGCGATCTTTCCCAAATTAGGCAAATGCCCGAAGAAACAGTACATCATTACTAGGCCAGATTCCTCCTGGTTATGAACAGGATAAAGGACTGCCGCGAGGGAGACGCAATTTCAATCTTTTGCAGTAACTGCACGGACAAGGGAATACTCAACGCCATAAGCCGTTGTAATATTACACGCTTTGCTGACCTGGCGTCCATAGTACAAAAATACTATGCCATGGAAAGTGCTCGGAAAACCGAAATTGAATTTTGGGATAATCCGGCCCTGAATAGCTATCCCGTCCGCATCAAGAGGGCGCACCGCATTAAGGCGCCCGGACTAAACACTAAAAAATCAAAACCCTCTAGGGGGCATGGAACCGTACTGGAAAAGTGGCTAGACGGACCCTGCAAGATTCACAGTGCAGAGGATGCCACCCCAACTCACAGCCTCAGGGCATGTTGGATACTCCGGCAGGTGGCCAAAATTGGCGAGGACCTCCTAATTCCAGAGGTCGAAGGAAACCAGCCCGAGAATTTCAGTTCAGTTCTCACAGTCTTTGAGACTTTCGCATCAAATAACATGCGAAAAAGAACACTCCACAGCCTCACTGAAGTCTATCAAGTAGCGACAATAAACCCATGGAGTAATACCGCTATCACCTTCGACGCGAGTGACGAGCCTAAAATTCGAGCAGCCAGAGCACCAGCCGCATTGGTCCTCAGTCCCATAGTGGACAGCTGTCGCCTCGCAAAGGTACTCATGGACGGAGGCAGTGGATTGAACCTCATTTACGAGGAAACCCTCCAAACAATGGAAATAGACTGGAACCGCATTGAGCGAAGTAGCACAACCTTTAGAGGAATACTCCCCAGTCAGGAAGCGCGCTGCACCGGAAAGATCACACTAGATGTGGTATTCGGCACGCCGGATAATTACAGGTCCGAACAGATCATGTTCCAGGTGGCCCCGTTCAAAAGCGGATATCACGATATACTAGGACGGGAGGCTTTCACAATTTTTCAAGCTATACCCCATTACGGGTACATGAAGCTTAAGATGCCTGGGCCAAACGGAATTATCACCCTCGCTAGTGATCCGGACATAGCACTCCGCACTGAAAACAAGACAGCCGCATTGGCCCTCGAGGCACTATCCAAAACCTTAGCGGCCTAAGAACTGACTGCGCTGCGATCCACGGTCAATAGGGATGACGTGATACTTGATAAGAGATCCAAATCCACATCCTTCAAACCAGCAGACGAAATAGTCAAATTCCAGGTCCACCCAACGGACCCCAACAAAACAGCCTCCATCGGGGCACGACTGAACCCTGATGCAGACGCCGCACTGCGAGAGTTCCTACGAGAGAACTGGGACATTTTCGCTTGGCACCCCTCAGACATGCCAGGAATCCCACGCAGTTTGGCCGAACATAGCCTAAACATCCAGAAAGGATTCAAACCTGTCAAACAGGCTCTTCAGCATTTCTCCGAACCAAAGAGACAGGCTATGGGAGAGGAGCTAGCCAAGTTATTGGAAGCCGGATTC
The DNA here is from genome assembly GCA_032464435.1 of Aegilops umbellulata. Lineage (NCBI taxonomy): Eukaryota > Viridiplantae > Streptophyta > Magnoliopsida > Poales > Poaceae > Aegilops > Aegilops umbellulata. The sequence goes on from CP136057.1 coordinate 56,174,600, forward strand.
AATAGAGACATAAAACACCCAGACTGGCTAGCAAACCTGGTGATGGTACCAAAGAATGACAAATCCTGGCGCCTGTGTGTCGATTTAAAAGACCTTAATAAGGCTTGCCCAAAGGATCCCTTCCCCCTCCCTCGAATAGATCAAATCATCGATGCCACTGCAGGACATGATTCGTTGTGCTTCCTCGACGCATACTCCGGTTACCATCAAATCAAGATGGCAGAATCAGACCAAGCCGCAACAGCATTCATCACACCATACGGCCCATTCTGCTTCAACACAATGCCCTTTGGGCTAAAAAATGTCGGCGCAACATATCAGCGCATGATTCAAACATGTCTGGCAAACCGGATCGGCAAAACAGTGGAGGCGTATGTGGATGATGTGGTCGTTAAATCAAGACATGTCGAATCTCTAGTAGACGACTTGAGGCTCACATTCGACAACCTCCGAAAATACGACATTAAGCTCAATCCAGAAAAATGCGTTTTCGGCATTCCAGCCGGAAAGCTCCTGGGCTTCATTGTATCCGGTAGAGGAATTGAAGCAAATCCAGCTAAAATCCGAGCTCTGTCACAATTGGATGTCCCAAAGGACCTCAAACAAATACAGAAACTCACCGGATGCGTGGCGGCTTTAAGCCGCTTTATCTCCCGCCTGGGAGAAAAGGCATTGCCCCTTTACCGCCTCCTTAGGCGCACCGAACACTTCGAGTGGACAGACGCTACCACAGCCGGACTCGAGGAAATAAAGGCCATCTTGGCAACAAACCCAGTCCTGGCCGCGCCAAACACTGGCGAACCCATGCAATTGTACATTGCCGCAACCCATCAAGTTGTTAGCGCAGTACTCGTCGTCGAGCGGGCAACGGACGGACACAAACTCCTCCTTCAAAGGCCGGTTTACTACATGTCCACTGTCCTCACACCATGCAAATCACGGTACCCGCATTACCAAAAGATCGCGTACGCGGTGTTTATGGCATCCCGGAAGCTACGACACTACTTTCAAGAGTGTTCTATAACAGTAGCCTCGGAAGTACCACTCAACGATATTATCAACAACCACGATGCAACGGGCCGGATAGCAAAATGGGCCATAGAGCTCCTCCCGTTCGACATAACCTACAAACCACGGCGAGCCATTAAATCGCAAGTCCTAGCCGACTTCGTTGCCGAATGGATAGAGGCCGAACTCCCTAAAGAGTACGGCACATATTCAAACTGGATCATGCATTTCGACGGCTCCAAAATGTTGGTCGGACTAGGGGCTGGCGTCGTTTTGACGTCCCCTATAGGAGACACAGTCCAATATGTACTCCAAATTATGTACACGGACTCCAACAATGCAGCCGAATACGAGGCCCTTCTACATGTTCTCCGGATGGCGGTATCCATGGGCATACAAAGCCTGGAAGTACGCGGGTTCTCAAACCTCGCGATATCTCAAACCCAACGCCAAAGACCCAAAAATGGCAGCTTATCGCAATGCCGTCCTAAAAATGTCAGTTCGGTTCGAGGGACTGGAGTTTCACCATATAGCCCGAGAAAACAATCAGGCAGCAGACGTCCTGGCACGCATCGGAGCAAAACGAGATGCGGTCCCCCCCAACATATTCTTAGAAAGATTATTCAAGCCATCTGTACCATGGGAGGGGGAACCCTCGGATAACAGTCCGGACATAACCGCACAACCCGACGCCGAACAATCCGACATAATCGGAGGCCCTGCCACCGAAATCACACCTTCAGCCCACGTAATAATGGCGGTCATCGCCCCGTGGACAGAACCATCCCGAGCCTACCTTACTAGGCAGGAACTCCCAGAGGACCAAAACGAGGCACGCAGCATAGTGCGGCGATCTAAATCCTATAAAGTCCACGAGGGAGAGCTATAAAAGAAAAGCACTACAGGAGTCCTTCAAAGATGTATCTCCGAAGAGGAAGGGCGGAGCCTGTTGGCTGAAATTCATGCCGGACTCGGTGGCCACCACGCTGCAGCTCGGTCCGTTGTAAGCAAGGCTTTCCGTACGGGCTTTTATTGGCCGACGGCCCGAGCAGACGCTCATGACTTAGTCAAACGATGCGTCGATTGCCAGCTCTTTGCAAATCAAAGCCATATGCCGCCCAACGCCCTCCGAACCATCCCCATCACTTGGCCTTTTGCGGTCTGGGGGCTTGATATGGTGGGACCCCTTAAGGGTGGAACCCACAAGAAAAAATACTTATTGGTCATGGTGGATAAATTCACCAAATGGATAGAAGCCAAGCCTGTTAAGACGGCCGAATCCGGACCTGTGATAGACTTCATATCCGGGGTCGTACACCGTTACGGTGTCCCCCACAGCATTATCACCGATAACGGCACAAACTTCACCTCTGACGAAGTAAAGCTGTGGTGCAAAAACATGGGCATTAAGCTCGATTATGCTTCTGTCTATCACCCACAAACTAACGGTCAGGTCGAACGTGCAAATGGTCTCATCATGAGCGGTATCAAACCCAGACTAGTGCGGTCCCTAAAGGAATCTAATACGCACTGGGTAGAGGAGCTCGACTCCGTACTCTGGGGGCTGCGAACTACGCCGAATCGTACCACCGGATTCACACCATTCTTTATGGTGTACGGCGCAGAGGCAGTTCTGCCCTGCGATATAATTCATGACTCACCTCGAGTGCGCATGTACGAGGAAAGAGAAGCCGAGCTTGATCGGCAGGACAACCTGGACGCCTTAGAGGAGGAGTGCGATGTGGCTAAAGCTCGTTCCGCATTTTATCAACAGCAGGCTCGAAGATATCAAAGCAGAGAAGTACGAGCCAAAAATTACAACGTTGGCGAACTAGTCCTACGCCTGCCGGATAAGAAAAAGGACAAAATCAAGCCCAAATGGGAAGGTCCCTTCATAATTGACCAAGTCCTGACTGGTGGAGCGTACCGCCTGCGAGATGCGTCGGATAACCGACTCGAGCCGAACCCATGGAACGCCGCACGTCTCCGAAGATTCTATGCCTAGCGCCGGACTCGGGGTTTGTCTCCTTCCTCTGTCCACTTTTATATATATTTTTCTGTTTTTGTCTCTCCCCACTCTTTCCTTCTATAGCCCTTAAAGGCTCATCATGTGACGCGCCACTCGTGCTCCTTAAACTTGGGGGCTTCTCTAACAGACGCTTGTTTATATGGGTTTCACGCCCAACGCATGCGTCAGACTTCCGCATGCACCTTTTCTTCACCATTATATGCATCGATATGACTTAAGTTTTGGCCAAGCTGGTTTGCCTGGCTCCTGTGCTTACCCCTACGTTCCCGATTGTTCGGCTAGGCGGTAAAGGGAGCACCTCTGCGGTTGTTACTGCCGGATAAGCCGGATGTGTACCTCAGACTGGGTGAAGCCGAAAGCTAGCGTTCTTAAGGGAATATTAGGTCGGTGAACTAAAGATGAACCTTTTTTACTTATACATGCCCCCAGATGTTTTCCTGCATTTGCAGTCTGGACGTGCACTTCAGGGCACGCCACCCCAGCGAAAGGAACCCTTAACGGGACTATTCTCTCTGGAAGATGTTTCTTACTAACCATGTAATATAACATAACTAGTTGGGCACTTGTCTGATAAAGCACTAATGACCCCTACGCCTGCTCTCCACGCATACCTCGGTTCTTATATAACCGTTATGGTATTCAGACACACTCCGGACCGTCAGGTCCCGAGGTCGAAGCGAAAAGGTCGGCAACGACAAACGATCTACAATCCGGCTAGAAGGCATTACACATGTCAATTATAAATTACATAGTCATCCTGACTGATTGTATTCCTCTTCTATACCATCTAACAGGCTGTCTAATTTACAGTCCTGCTGGGAATACTTTGCGGCCAATTCTACCTGGCCATACACTAAGCTCACAGGGATCTCCTTCCCGTCAGGCCCCACCGGTCCGACCTCGGCCATGTGATTGGGGTCAGAATTCGTAAAGTGGGTCTTCACCATGGCCCAGGCCTCCCTAGCGCCCTACCGGCAGGCCGATATCTTCCACAACCGGAAGCGCCGCCGAGCTCCCTTCAACTTCTCCGCAAGTTCTCCAAGGCCCTCGGGTATGGAGTGGGCAGGCCACAAGGCTTGGGCAATACCTCGCATCGCCTGCCGAACTCGTTCGTGCAGTTGCGAGAGTTCGGGAAGAAGATCGCCCGTTGAACCGGGCATCTCCCCTGCAGGACGACCTGTCAGCATACCTACAGACATAACTCTGTTAGTCGTCTTCCTCGCCGAACTCCTTTTTCAAGAGTTCGCTTAAGCACTTACTAAAAATGCCGCGTCGAAGTCGCTGATTCTCCTTATTGGAGTCCGACAGCTGGCCACGAACATCTTTTAGTTCAACATCCAGCCTGGTGTTGGCATCCTGGAGATCATTCTTCTCCCGCCTCGCCTTTGTTAGCACGCTTTCACCAGCCTTTAACCGGCGTAGAAGCTGTTGCCTGTCCGAATCGAGTCCGGCGCCATCTGCAATACAATTTGTCAGATTGGCACTAAAATCCGTACAATACTAAATATTTTGGTGTATTGTTTACCTGCAGGGGTCTCTTTAGACCCCCCTGCTGCCGTTCGTGCGGCCTCTAGTTCGGCCCTGCACCTTTCCAGCTCCTGGGATAGCACAGTATTCTTCTCGGTAAGAAACTGCATGTTTTTTGATTCTCGAATCAGTTGTTTCCACTGCTTCAAGTCTCGGGGGCTACTGGCATATCTATATTCACCAAAATTTTCTTACCCATATGTCTTTTACATACTGCTCCGTGGCTCTGGCTAAACCATTTTGAGCGGCACGGAGGTACGCATCTCCTGAATTGAAGGCATTTAAAGCCTCCTGGGAGAAACAAGCGTCGCGAAGAACTGTCTGGCGACGCCTGTGGTTCATGGCACTCTCCACCTCGGAATGGGTGGCAGACAGCCTGTCCGCATCCTCTGATGGAGGAGTGTCCGGTGCGTGCCTTGCGCTGGCCTCCGCCTCTGGGCCGGGCGTTGGGGTCTGGCTGGTGGAGGCGCGATTGGCAACCTCTCCGGATGTAGTCCGGCGAGGTCTCTTCGTCCTGAAGATAGCACGAATGTTAATATACCCTGGAGGAGTAAAACACCAGGGAAAAAGAGAGGGTGTGCCATACCTTTGCTCTGGCACCTCAGAACGGACTACGTTCCTTTTCGCCCCACGGGGCCCTGCGGCCCCCCGCCGGCTAGCTGCAGCTGGGTCGGCTTCCCCCCTCGGGAATCTCCCCTACAAAGCACGGTTGTTGTCAAAACAACCAAGCCCATGAAAACGGAACCCCTCTTAAGGGGGTAAAGCTCCGGTATTTGTCACCTGGGAGGCCGGGATTAACCCTGGGTAATCAGCTATAATAGCTACCAAGGTATCATCCTTGCTTAGCTGATGAAACACTCCGTCAATGAAATCCACCGCTAAGTCTGGATCCTCTTCGGAGTCAAGATCGAGGGACCGTTCTGGGTCCTCTGGCTGGGGAGGACGGTTGTTTATGTTTTTTACCTCCTGACGCAGGTCCTGCATTGAAGTCGTTAGACTGCCTATTTGATCATGGGAATGTAAAATGAACAGGGAAGTACGACTGTCCGCTTACCCAATTCGGAGGACTATACATGGAAAATCCGCCCTGCGGATCGATGCGGAGGAATTCCTCTTCTTCTCCCTTGTACAAAGAGGATAAAATCTTCATTAGAGCGGCAGGCGAGTCCGGCCCCTTACGGCCGTAACGGGTGGCGTCGTCCTCCCCATTGAAATCCCACATGGGGTGGCTTCTGTATTGGAGCGGATGCACCCCTCGCATAATGCATATGGCCATGACTTTAATCATGGTTAGTCCGGAATGAGCCAGTAGCTTAATCCGGCCGATTAAGTAAAGGACGTCTCTGTCATTCTCTCTCTGAGAGCTCCAAGGGCGCCAGCTTAGGCGTTTCTTCAGGGGAGCATTGTTGAACTCAGGGAGACCGACCCGGATAGGGTCCGGCAGGGGTACGTCGTCTATGTAGAACCATTCTGAAGGCCAGTCCTCGGACGCCTTCTTCGGGATTCCGGACGGGTATCCGGTCCCGGCGATGCGCCATACTTCGGCTCCGCCCACTTGATATATAGACCCCTCTTGGGAACGGGGCACCAGGCAGAATATCTTCTTCCACAGCGCAAAATGAGCCTCGACGCCTAAAAATAGCTCGCAGAGAGCAACGAAGCCCGCGATGTGTAACACGGAACCGGGCGTAAGGTGGTGCAGCTGGAGGCCATAGAACTCCAAAAGCCCGCGGAGAAAGGGATGAATTGGAAATCCCAGACCCCTTATTAGATAAGGGACCAGGCACACCCGCTCCCCTTTAGAGGGACTAGGTGAGTTCTCGGCTTGTTTCTCGCCTTGATAAGTGGCGAGTCCGGCTCGGACCGAGACCATATAGGCTTGAAGGAGAAATCCCTTGGCTTGGAGAGACACTAACTCGCTGTGTGGGATGGTGCATCTCTCCCAGTCTCCGGGTTTAGGACTGGAGGGGCGAGGGGAGGAGCTGCGACGGCTGGCCATGTTGGAATGGACCTTTGCTGGAGACGCTCTGATGATAACTCGCGAAGAGGAGAAGATATGATTTGGATCTAAATCCCCATCCCGTTAAATAGGCGGCTCGTTTATATGACTAAGGGTGTGGATGTAAAAATACCCCAAGCTCTTCGCATTCGTTCAGCACGTGGAAGACGACCATTATTGGGCACTGAAGCCGAGGAGTGCTACATTACAAAAAGCGGACATTATTCGTACAGGTACACAGGATTCGGAGGAGGAACCCGCCTTGCAATGCCGAAGACGATTTCCGCGCCGGACTCGTCGTCATTGAAGCCTGGTTCGGGGGTTACTGAGGGAGTCCTGGATTAGGGGGTGTTCGGATAGCCGGACTATACCTTCAGCCGGACTCCAGGACTATGAAGATACAAGATTGAAGACTTCGTCCCGTGTCCGGAAGGATCTTTTCTTGGCGTGGAAGGCAAGCTAGGTGTGCGGATATTCGAGATCTCCTACCATTGTAACCGACTCTGTGTAACCCTAACCCTATCCGGTGTCTATATAAACCGGAGGGTTGTAGTCCGTAGAACAACCATCATCATACACAATCATACCATAGGCTAGCTTCTAGGGTTTAGCCTCCTTGGTCTCGTGGTAGATCCACTCTTGTACTACCCATATCATCAATATTAATCTAGCAGGAGTAGGGTTTTACCTCCATCGAGAGGGCCCGAACCTGGGTAAAATAAACTATCCCTTGTCTCCTGTTACCATCCGACCTTGACGCACAGTTCGGGACCCCCTACCCGAGATCCGCCGGTTTTGACACCGACAGTGTGCCCTACGTCGATCGGGAAGGCTTGACGGCGCGAAATCCCCAAGCGGCGTCTTGGGGACGGATCCCCATGGCCTGCCGGGTACGCGTGCTACCAGGCAAGCCACCTTTCCGTTCCGAACGCGGCCGCTCGAACTGTCGAGCTTGACTCGAGTCAGAATCGAGGGCGTCGTTGGTCGCGGAAGGCTACTCTGCCATTTTCGACGCAACCGCTTGAGCTGTTGAGCGGACTTGAAACAGGGCAAGGGTATTGCCGATCGTGGTAGAGCCCCCTGGCGTGCAGGTTTTTCATACAAAGCAAACATCTCCAGGGGGGATAACCTCTAATAAGAAAGGTAGCACAAAACAAGGGTTCGGTGCAACTTAGCTTCTGGCTATCATCGCTCGAGCGTCGACCTTCTGGCCTCCTTTCTTCTTCGAAGATGTCACGAGGATGAAGGAGCGCCGGGCTAACTGCCAAAGCCGATTCTCACAACTGTGCCCCCTACCTGGCGCGCCAAAGATGTCGGTGGAAATGACACCTATGGGATCACAAGAATCCCGACTATGGTTGCGGGGCGCGGGGTTGTGAAAAGAGCGGATCAAACAGATAGCACGCGATTCCTTTACCCTGGTTCGGGCCGCGGGGATGCGTAAAACCCTACTCCTGCTTTGGTGGATTGTATATCTGTGTTCTTGAGCTGGCTATGGGGCGTCGAGAGCTCCAAAAAGCCGAATCCTCTTCCTGGTCGCCTGGGGCCTCCTTTTATAGGGAAAGGGGTTGCCACAGTGGCACACAGGAGGTGGAAAGGGTACAGTGATGCGAGGTTATCCCTTGCATTACATGACAAGGTGCATTTAATGCGCCTTTCTTAGGTGTCTTTGCTTTATCGGGGGCGAGGGAGAGCCCCGTCTTGTCCGTCGCCGCTCCCTCCCTTGTCGACACGCGCCCTGGCCAGCAGTGCCCGCGATGCCATGTAGGCAGGCAGGCAGCTGAGGTGGCGCAGCGGTGGGTCTCCACGAGGATCTGCATGCCGCCACGCAGGTGCGTGCCCAACTGGTTGGGTCGGCAGCTGCATGCGAACGGTGGTGGAGGTGCGACTGGCGTGGGCCTGATGGTGGCCCCACGGGTGTTCATGGCAAGGGCCTTGCCGCGGCCCCGACAAGGGCCTTGCCGGGGTCCCGGCAAGGGTCTTGTCGCGGCGCCTGCTATCATCCCCGGCAAGGAGCTTGCCGGGGGCCTTGTGGTCCTCCTTGGCTGGGATCCCGCCAAGGATCTTCGTCTTCCAAAGTGTGCATCTGATCTTGAATGTCTTCACAAAGATCTGCATACCACTACGGGGATGCCTCCCGAATCCTTGCCCCATGGGGGCAATGGACTCAAGGGTGACCCGCTCCGCAGGTGTGGGGCGAGCTGCCACGGCAAGGGTCTAGTCGGGTCAGCTAAAGCCGCCCCCCGGCAAGGATCTTGCCGGGGGGGTCTGCTCTGTCCCTTTTGCTCTTTGTGGTCTTGGTCTTGGCGTCGTTCCGCTTCTCTTCAGCTTTGGCCTTACCTTGGCTTACCTCCCTTGCCGCGCTTGGTGTGGCGGCGTCTGTGGCTCAGACTGCCCGTGCACAGTTATAGGGGTACAAAAAGTGTACCCCCTTTTTGTACACCGACACTATGTCAATAGGTTAGTGCCAAAAAATTATATAAAGTTGCTATAAAATAATTATAAAACATCCAAGAATGATAATATAACAACATGGAACAATCAAAAAGTATAGATACGTTAGAGACGTATCAAGGTGGTGGTCGAAGTTACGGACGCGTCGGACACCTTTATCATCGGCTGCGCGGTGGTAGGTGGTGGGCGCAGTTACTGGCTTGGGGGACACATTTGTTAACGGTTGCACCAATGATGACCCACAAGTATAGCGGATCAATCATGGTCCTTTAAAAAAGTAAGGGTGTCGAACCCAATGAGGAGCAGAAGGAAATGACAAGCGGTTTTTAGCAAGGTATTGTCTGCAAGCACTGAAATTATGGGTAACAGATAGTTTGATAGCAAAGTAATTGGTAACGAGCAAAAAGTAGCAACGGTAACAATGGTGCAGCAAGGTAGCCAAATCATTTTTGTATCAACGGACAGACCGGAATGAACTCTTGTAGTAAGCAAAGCGTTCATGAGGACACACGGGGATTTCATCTAGTCACTTTCATCATGTTTGTCTGATTCGCGTTCGCTACTTTGATAATTTGATATGTGAGTGGACCGGTGCTTGAGTGTTGTTCTTACTTGAACAAGCCACCCACTTATGATTACCCCCTCTCGCAAGCATCCGCAACTATGAAAGAAGAATTAAGATAAATCTAACATAGCATGAAACATATGGACCCAAATCAGCTCCTTACGGAATAGCTAATAAACTAGGGTATAAGCTTATGTCACTCTAGCAACCCGTCATCTAATTACTACTTCACAATGCCTTCCCTTAGTCCCAAGTATGGTGAAGTGTCATGTAGTCGACGTTCACACGACACCACTAAGGGAACAACAACATACATATCATCAAAATATCGAACGAATACCAAATTCACATGGTTACTTATGACAAGACTTCTCCCATGTCCTCAAGAACAAAAGTAACTATATTCATGTTCAAGTTTAGAGGGGTATTAGTATCATCAAGGATCTGAACTTATAATCTACCACCAAATAAAGCAACTAGCATCAACTACAAGATGTAATCAAGACTACTAGCAACCCATAGGTACCAATATGAGGTTTTGAGACAAAGATTAAATACAAGAGATGAACTAGGATTTGGGATGAGATGGTGCTGGTGAAGATGTTGATGAAGATTGGTCCTCCCACAATGAGAGGGTTGTTGGTGATGTTGATGGCTTTGATTTCCCCCTCCCGGAGGGAAGTATCCCCGGCAAAATCGCTCCGCCGGGGAGCAAAAGTGCTCATGTCCAGGTTCCACCTCGAGATCGCGGTCCTTCGTCCCAAAAGTCCTCTCCTGATGTTTTTTTCTAGGGCGGATGGTTTCATGTAGCAGAAGATGGGCCTCGGAGGATGGCCAGGGGCCCCATGAGCCACCTGGGCGCGCCTAGCTCCCTCGTGGGCACCTGGTGGACTCCTCTGGTATTTCTTTTCTCCAATATATTTTATATATTCCAAAATAATTTTCTGTGAAATTTCAAATCATTTGGAGTTGCGCAGAATAGGTATCTCTGACATAGACTTTTCAGATCCAGAATTCCAGCTGCCAACAATCTCCATCTTCATGTAAATCTTGCAAAGTAAGAGAGAAAAAGCATTAGAATTGCACCACAAAGTATTCTATTGATCAAAAACATCATAAATAACAGTAGGAAAACATGATGCAAAATGGACGTATCAACTCCCCCAAGCTTAGACCTCGTTTTTCCTCAAGCTTAAGCCGATATCGATAATCATGACCACATGTTTAAAGAGAGAGGTGTCGACAAAAATAAAATGCGTACATGGTAGCATCATGATCATTATCATAGCGGCAATATATATTATCATAGAGATTCTCATGAGCAAGTAACAATTCATCACAACAAAGAAGTATAAGGCATAAACTTTCTTGAAAACTAACAAACTATCTTCTCAGTCAACAAGGCAATTGCAATTCATCATATTTTTAGGAAGGGTCTCATGTAAGAGCTTTTGTTTAGCAAGTCCACATACTCAACTATCATTTAGTCTTCTATGATCGCTAACACTCACGACATAAATATGGAGAAAAAAGTTTTAGTCCGACACATAGAAAGATAGGGAAGGACCGATTGCTACGTACTCTTGAGAAACAAGATGTTATGACGTCGTTGTGCCCGCGGTCCAATGATCCACCTATGTTTCTGTCGGATCTTATACATGCTACAACCAGGCCATGGAATATGGAGGCCTCCCAACTCATTTACCTCAAGGGTAATGTCAACAATAATAACTCATGATAACTCATATCCAACTGGATATATATGCCCAGATCTTTCCCCGCCACATGATGCTTGCAAAAGAGAAAAATGAAAAAGGAATAGAGGAGAATAGTATTGACTCTTGCATGAAATGTAAATACATAAAGGTAAAAGATAGGTGATGACCCACATCCCTCCTATACGTAAGACTGTCGAACCCAACAAGGAGCAAAAGGAAATGACAAGTGGTTTTCAGCAAGGTATTTTCTGCAAGCACTGAAATTATCGGTAACAAGTAGTTTGATAGCAAGGTAATTTGTAACGAGCAACAAGTAGTAACGTTAACAAAGGTGTACCAAGGTAGCCCAATCCTTTTTCTAGCAAAGGACCAGTCGGAACAGTCTCTTATAATAAGCAAAGCATTCTTGAGACACACGGGAATTTCATCTAGTCACTTTCATCGTGTGTGTTTGATTCGCGTTCGCTACTTTGATAATTTGATATGTGGGTGGACCGGTGCTTGGGTGTTGTTCTTACTTGAACAAGCCTCCCACTTATGATTACCCCCTCTCTCAAGCATCCGCAACTACGAAAGAAGAATTAAGATAAATCTAACCATAGCATGAAACATATGGATCCAATTCAGCCCCTTACGGAATAGCGCATAAACTAGGGTTTAAGCTTCTGTCACTCTAGCAACCCATCATCTAATTACTACTCCACAATGCCTTCCCTTAGGCCCAAAGATGGTGAAGTGTCATGTAGTCGACGTTCACATGACACCGCTAAAGGAAGCAACAACATACATATAATCAAAATATCGAACGAATACCAAATTCACATGATTACTTATGACAAGACTTCTCCCATCTCCTCAAGAACAAAAGTAACTACTCACAAATCATATTCATGCTCAAGATTAGAGGGGTGTTGAATAGCATCAAAGATCTGAACATATAATCTTCCACCAAAAAAACCAACTAGCATCAACTACAAGATGTAATCAACACTACTAGCAACCCACAGGTACCAATCTGAGGTTTCGATAAAAAGATTGAATACAAGAGATGAAATAGGGTTTGAGATGAGATGGTCCTGGTGAAGATGTTGATGAATATTTATCCTCCCATGATGAGACAATTGTTGGTGATGTCGATGGCTTCGATTTCCCCCTCCGGAGGGAAGTATCCCCGGCGGAATCGCTCCGCCGGAGAGCAAAAGTGCTCCTGCCCAGGTTCCACCTCAAGACGGCGGCACTTCATCCCGAAAGTCCTCTCCTTATTTTTTCTAGGGAAAATGGGCTTATATACCAGAAGATGGGCACCGAAGGTTGGCCAGGGGCCCCACAAGCCACCAGGGCACGCCATGGTGCCTTGTGCGCACCTCGGTGGCCCCCTCTGGTATTTCTTTTCTCCAACATTTTTTATTTATTCTATAATAATTCTCCATGAAATTTCAGCTCATTTGGAGATGTGCAGAATAGGTATCTCTGACATGGGTTTTTCAGGTCCAGAATCCAGCTGCCGACAATCTCCCTCTTCATGTAAATCTTGCAAATTAAAAGAGAAAAGGCATTAGAATTACTCCATAAAGTATTATATTGATCAAAAACATTACAAATAACAGTAAGAAAACATGATGCAAAATGGACGTATCAACTCCCCCAAGCTTAGGCCTCGCTTGTCCTCAAGCAAAAGCCGATATCGATAATCATGACCACATGTTTAGAGAGAGAGAGAGGTGTCGATAATAACAAAATACGGACATATAAGCATAATGATCATTTTATAGCAGCAATAAACATTATCATAAAACTTCTCATGAGCAAGTAACAATTCATCACAACAACGAAGTATAAGGCATAAACTTTCTTCAAAACTAACAAACTATGTTCTTAGTCAACAAGGCAATTGCAATTCATCATGTTTTCGGGAAGGGTCTCATGTAAGAGCTTTTGTTTAGCAAGTCCACATACTCAACTATCATTTAGTCTTCTATGATTCCTCACACTCATATATGGAGCAAAAGTTTTAGTCAGACACATAGAAAGATAGAGGCTTATGTTTCACCTCCCAACTAATTTACCTCGAAGGTAATGTCAACAATAATAACTCATGATCACCCATATCCAACTGGATATATATGCCTAGATCTTTCCCACCACATGATGCTTGCAAAAGGGGAAAATAAAAAAGGAATAGAGGAGAATACTATTGACTCTTGCATAAAAAGTAAACACATAAAGGTAAAAGATAGGCCCTTCGCAAAGGGAGGCAGAGGTTTTCATGCACTTTTTTATTTTTGGATGTGCAAGCTCTTAATGCAAAGGAACGTCACTTTATATGGTCCCTTGTGATAGCAACCATTATTATGCAGTTCATCGCTTTTATTTATTTACCATCACAAGATCGTACAAAACTTATTTTCCCTTACAATAAAAGATCATACATATTTAGAAGCAATTTTTATTGCTTTATGCACCGATAACAACTTACTTGAAGTATCTTGTTCAATCCATAGGTAGACATAGTGGACTCCCATGACATGAAACCGGGTTTAAGGGTTTTTGGATGCACAAGTAGTATCTCTACTTGGTGCGGATTTTTGGCTAACAAAGGTATTGATCAAGCACCACATGTGGGAGGATCTATAACAATATAACTTCTATGTGAATATAAGCAAACATAACTCATTACGGTGTCTTCCTTGTCCAATGTCAACAATTTGCAATAAAAATACTTAATGGGGGCTCACAATCATAAAAGATGTCCAAGATAGTATATTTATATGTGAATCTTCTCTTCCCATATTAATTCTTTCATGAATTGCATCATTGACCAATGCTATGTTTGTCAACTTCTAATAAATTTTACCACTTATACTTTTCTCTATGTAAAGTCATTACTTTCCATGAGATTAGCATATGATCTTTTTCATTATCTCCTTTGCTAAGATTGAAACATAAAAGTAAAGAAGCAAAACTCAAACTACTCTTTATTATATAACTCTCAACTCGATTACATAGATAGACAGACCACGAAACTAGCACTCAAAAATAGATCATACTAAACTTTTATTCTACTAAATCACGAAATAACTAAATATCAAACTAAAGTAGGTAAAGATAATAAAAGTGATGGTGATACGATACTGGGGCATCTCACCCAAGCTTGGCACAAGCCAAGGGGTGGTGCCCATACCCGTGTACTCAAGTTTCTTTCTTCGGTAATGATGGTGGTGATGAGGTAGTAGGCTTGTCCTATGTCTTCCACGGCATAGGTTCCCCATCATAAAAGGATGAACGATTCTCCTGGATCCTGGAAGTTGCAGCTAAACTCATACCTATCAATCTTGCCTTATACTCAAAAATTTTATTTTGGAGATCATAGATTTGGGCCTAGAGGTAGTCAATTCCATCATTGACCTTGAAAATGGTGTCCCCAATCTCCTTTCCATCCACCTTGTGCTCACTGGTGAATTTCGTGATCATGGAGTGGTTGGCGTTGAGTCCGCGTTCCACCATCCCTTGGCACTTGAAGATCTCCTGCTCCACTGCCTCGAGCTTGGCCTCCACGCTTCCAGTCTTCTTGGGCCCTTGAACATCTCGGATGTGAAGCACCCCCTGATACGTCTCCAACGTATCTATAATTTATGAAGTATTCATGTTGTTATATTATCATTCTTGTATGTTTTACAATCATTTTGTAGCAACTTTATATCATTTTTTGGGACTAACCTATTGACCCAGTGCCCAGTGCCAGTTGTTGTTTTTTGTTACATCGTACGAAATCAATATCAAACGGAGTCCAAACAATGCGAAACTTTTTATGGACCACAAGACCACCAATGGGCCAGAGCAGCACCTGGGGGTGCCTTGAGGGGGCACAACTAACCAAGGCATGCCTGGGGGCCCAGGCGCGCCCAGGTGGGTTGTGCCCACCTCGGTGGCCTCCTGCACCCCCTCTTTACCCTAGAAATTCCCAAAAATTCCAGAAACCCTCGGGGTTAACCTAAATCAAAGTTTCACCATCGCAAGGCTTTGTAGCCACCGAAAACCAATCTAGACCCTTTCTAGCACCCTGCCGAAGGGGGAATCATCTCCTATGGCCATCTTCATCATCCCGGCGACCACCACGACGAGGAGGGGGTAGTCCACCCTCGGGGCTTAGTGTTTGTAATAGTAGCTATGTGTTTAATCTCTCTCTCTCTCTCTCTCTCTCTCTCTCTCTCGTGTTCTTGAGATTTCACGATCTTGATGTATCGCGGACTTTGTTAATATAGTCGGATCATATGGTGTTTTCCCCTCTCTATCTTGTGATGAATTCAATTTTCCCTTTGAGATTTTGTTTTATCAGATTGAATACTTTTATGGATTTGAGAGCACTTGATATATGTCTTGCAATTGAATACTCGTGGTGACAATGGGTATCGTATTGATTCACTTGATATATGTTTTGGCACTCAACTCGCGGATTCCCGAGGTGACATTGGGGTAATCTATGCATAGGGGTTGATGCATGTTCTTATCTCTGTTTCTCTGGTAGAAATCTTGGGGCACTCTTTGAGGTTCTTTGTGTTGGATTGAATATTATGAATCTGAATTTTCTTTGGTGTTATTTTAGTATGAACTCTTGGTTAGATCGATTGGAAAGAATAGCTTCGTGTTATTTTAGTACGAACTCTAGGATAGATTGATCGGAAAGAATAGCTTTGAGGTGGTTTCGTACCCTACAAACAATTCCGTCTTAAGTTCTCTACTAGATAGGAACTTTGGAGTGATTCTTTATCGCACTTTGAGGGATGGTTGTATGATCCAATTATATTAGCATTGTTGAGAGATAGCACTAGCGAAAGTATGGACCATAGGCCTCATTTTCAAGCATTGCAATACCATTTTTGTGCCCGTTTACTATTTGCTACCTTGCTGTTTTTATTTATTCAGATTATAAAAATATATTTCTACCATCCATATTACACTTTTATCACCATCTCTTCACCGAACTAATGCACCTATACAATTTGCCATTGTATTAGTTGTGTCGGGGGCACAAGAGATTTCTTGTATTTGGTTGTAGGGTCATTTGAGAGAGACCATCTTCATCCTACACCTCTCACGGGTTGATAAACCTTAGGTCATCCACTTGAGGGAAAATTGCTATGGTCCTACAAAACTCTGCGCTTGGAGACCCAACACGTGTCTACAAGAATAAAGTTGCGTAGTAGACACCAAGCTCTTTTCTGGCGCCGTTGCAGGGGAGGTGAGTGCATGAAGGTATATCTTTAGATCTTGCAATTGAATCTTTTAATTTATTGTTCGATCACTAGTTTGGTTTATAAAAGAAAACTACATAAAAATGAATTGAGGTTGCATCATAGTATTGATCATCTTTACAATATCTTTCTTGAAAATGATGGATTGGAAAATTGTGCTCAATTGTTAGAAGAAGAAGTCAATAAAATGTTTGGCAATAAATATTTGAATGATGAGCTTGATTGCAATGTTATTAGTATGAATTCTTTGAATATCCATGACGCTAATGATATGCAAAGCCATAAGCTTGGGGATGATATGTTTGATGAAGATAATATTTTTATTCCCCCAAGTTTTGATGAGAAAATTTATTATGATGAAATCATGCCTCCTATTTATGATGATTACATTTGTGACAGCCTAGATTTTGCCTTCTCTCTTTTTCCGGACTTGCCCTCTCTCTTTTTCCAAACTAGGTTTTCACCATGGTTTCTGCCCTGATTTGATTTGGGTTTTGAATCATTTCAAATGGACTTGTCACTTGGGCATATCCTTGACTTTCACCCAACTAACCTATCTACCTTATTCCTCCCAACAATTCCCAAAATAATCAAATGAATATTTTTTTCCTTTCTTTTAGGAAAAATAATCATTTTCCTCTCTGAAACTCACTTTAGAAACTTGTGCTCCAAAGCAACCTCATTTTTTATTGCTCGAAAAAATCTGAGATAAATCATGAAAATTCTTAGAACCCTGGCACACCTTCCCATGCAAAAATATTGCACCACTTTTTGGACTATTTTTGCCGTAGAAAATCATTTCTCTTCTGACCTACAATCCCAGTTTGTACACCAAGTACATTTTTCCTTGAGCTTTTAGCCTTGATATTTCTTGAGCTTAAACGCCCTCCTAAGAAACCCTAAACCCCAGGAGATCAGCCCTAATGGCCTTCTAGAAGGTGGCCAAACTTGGCGACCAAGTTTCTGGTCAGAAACTTGCCAGCTTAGTTGAGTCCAATCTGGTCGGCCTAGGTATGAGCCATCACCTCTCCTAGATGTAACACTGCACGGTCGAGCGCGTAGACAAGGTTTGGCCGCTCCTGGACTTTGTTTTGACCATGCCAGCTTGGTGACCGCGCGAGGACACGGCGCCTGGCAGTGTCTCGATGCACTCTGGCTGGCGCCTTGCTCTCTGTTTCGCGCATGCTCGTTCCAGCGCTCGCCGCCGACTGTCGCACCGTGCCACAAGCCTCGACCCATCACCATTGACCACTCCCTGGCGCTCGCCGATGCCAGAGCTGCCACAGCAAGCACGGGCGCGTCATGTCCAAAACACCATAGTGCGCGCGTGCGCTTGTCCTCTTCTCCAACCGCCTCTTGTGCTCGTCCGCGAGCATGGGCAAGCTCCTGCGTTGACGCTGAGCTTTGCCCCATCGCGTTGGAGCTTCTCGTCGACATTCGCCACGTGTCCAGAGCGCTCCGGCGGTGACATGTCCCCCCCCCCCTTGCTCCGGCTATATAAAGCGACCCCGCCTTGAATCCTGGCCAAGCCACACTCCACACAAACCCCACGAACACATAGAACGACCGCAGCTCGGTCGGGCAGGCCTCTGGCCGTCGCCCCGACCCGAGGACTCTGGCGATCCCCGCAGGCCAGCCGACGCTCTCCAGAGCCTCTCGAGCTCAAGCAGCTTCTTGGGCGGGGCCTTGGTGGTCTGTTGGTGCTGCCTGGACGCCGCCAAGCCCTCGGAGCCGCCCCTAGCCATCGTCTTCAACCTCTTCGGCGAACTTCGTCCGCCACCGAAACTTGCAAGCTCGAGCGCGAGCCACCCCATCCACCTCTCGCCAAGCCACGGGTACGGGCGGGTGCGCCTCGAGCCCTACTTCAATCCTATCCCTCTAGCCTAGCCCCAAATCCCCTCGTCGCCGGCGTGAGCTCCGACGAAGCGCCGCCCCCCTCTGATCTCGATCCCTCTCTCTCTCTCCTGATGGACGGGGCCCAGTGTCAGCCTCACCACTCGCGCCCGAAGCGGTACGAGTGGAGGCGCACTCCCGCTTTACGCCTTCGACGTCACCCCCTGGTTTCTGTTTAATTCGAATTTAATTCAGAAATTTGACTAAACTTTGACCAGCCACCAGTTTTAAACCATAAGTCCAAATGAATTGATTCTTTTTGCATTATCTTTGTCACAGAAAGCTCTAGCAGCACACCAAAGGGAGGATTTTTCTCTACTGCCTAGAATTTCTAGTGATTTTCAGAATGTGTTTTGACATTTATTTTTGTGGTTTTAAATTATTTTCAGAGAGAGAAGCTTGTCTTGAAGCAACCCAAGAGGAGTGTGATCCTCCTCTACACTAAGGCAAGCCACACCAGCATTTGGATGGTGTTATTTCAATATCTATGATTTTCTACTTGAATATGAGTTCTTATTTGCATTTAAAATTTGATAAATAAATTTGGTGAATTGTTAGTTACTTTATTATGCATGATATGCTTGTTTAAGTTCCTGGTTGAATGAATGAACTTGTTTGGTTAAGTACAGTAAGATTTTTCACTATGCATATTGCTATGGAAATTAATGGTAGTAATTTTTACTAGTGATACTTTCATTTAAATAAAGAACTAATAAAAATATTGCTTGATGATAAAAATGAGTTATAACCAGAGAGTTTTGATGTTCAGTGTTGCAAGATAATTATGTGGTTAAGTTTGATCCATGAATATGAGTTGTTTGCTTTGCATGACGAGTAGTTGCATGAAAATTTTTATATCATGTTATTGATAAAAAGTTTTTATCAAAGTTAAATTGGATTAAGTTCAACTTGAATATGATGTTGATCACATCATGGTGCCACTGAATCGGGTTTTAATTCAGTGCGACCACATTTACCTAATGGGAAGGTCTTGATTTGGTCCTTTGTTGTGGCTCTCACCGGTGCCTCCCGCGAGGGAAGGTTATGGGCGTGCATACCCTGGCCCGGTAAGCAAACATAACCTTGTGTGCTCGTTTTTGTTTTTTGTAACATCCCAAATTTTCAATTTGGAATGTTATACATTAGATCACCGTTGCATATCATATTTTATTTGCTTTTAGTATGATCCTAGAAATTCTACGCAACTCAAGGACCCTCAGAGAGAGTTGGGGATTTCGTTATTTTCATATTTGGGTCTCAAATTTTGAAAATAGGATCATTTGATTTTAATTATTTTATCTTCAATTATTTCTACTATAAAATATGAGAGAGGGAATAAAATGACTTTCCCAAAATAAAGAAATATTGAGGATTTAATAGTAAAATCAAATAGGATTTTATTTTGGAGTTTATTGCTAATTTATTTGAATTTAGGAAAATGTGCGTTTTCCAAAATTGCATTTAGGCCCCAAATAAATGTTCATCTTGTCCCCCTTGATTTTAGAAGTCGGTGATAATTTACTTCGGGATTTTTGGAGTCCGTTTAGTATTTCTTTTTTTTGTTTTTCTGCACGTAATTATTTAAAAAAATCGAACCGACCTAACCAGGTCGTGTCCGACTAGGACACTTGGCCCGGCCTGCCTTTAAAAGCCGCGAGGGCCCGAGCGAAGCCGCAACGCCCCAGCCCGAAACCCTAGCCGCCAGGAGCCGCCGGCGCCTTGATCCGTGCGAGCCGCCGCCGCCTCCCACCTCGCCGTCCGCCGCCGCCGCCGGAGCCGCCGCACCGGAGCTGCGCTGCCCCGCCGTCGTTTCGCCCGCCGCCCGAGGTAGCCGCTGTTGCCTCGGTTTTCGCGAAGAAAACCGATCGGTTTTTTTTCGAAAACCTAGATCCGTTTTTCTTATTTTTCCAGTTCGGTTTATTTTTCCGGTTTAGTTATTTAGCGAGCGTTCGTTCGTTCATTTTAACGGACGCGTTCACCGTTTAGCCACAGAAAACGAACGTTCGTTCATTAATCTGTTCGTTAATTTTTCTTTTTCCCGGATTTTCCGCTATTATTTCTGATCGCGATTTCTGATCCGATCTTCGTTTTAGTATAACTTTTCGCTCGTTTACCGGAATCAGGCGATTCAAGCGCCTGGAGTTTCGTCTCGAAACCCTCTTTCCGTTTCACCAACTCAAAGAAGTTTTTTCTTCTGTAAAATTTGACTTAGGTCTAGATTAGTAAACGAAGTTTGTTTGTTTCGTCGTCTGACTTTCGTTGCTTCGTTCGATTTCATTTTTTTGCAAACCGGAGTTCTTAAGTTGAACTTTCTGGTTAGATCTCTTATTTGAGTTTTACCCGTGCATTAGATGAGTACTTATTGTATGCTTGTTTGTTTGCGATAGAGTACCTAGAGTGCGCCGCTTGCTACTTTGAATCTCTAGGTTTTGCAGATCATCAGCAAGGCAAGTAACACTTTGATCATACCTCTTAATACCCAGTTTTTATGCATTAGATCAATCCTCAAACAAGTGCATGATTAGGATCTGATTAATATGTGGGTTTTGGGAAGTATATGAGGTAGTACCTATTACTTGTTTTATTATCAAACCCTTGGGAGTTACTTCAACGTTTGCTTATTATGCCATGCTATGCTAGTAGACGTGGATTTGGGTGAGTGTATCCATGACAGATGTGAAATTGTTAAATTAATGGTTTATTTAAGGTGGCAACTTAAACACACATCTGGGTGGATTGAGGCACCTGGGCATTCCAGCGATTGCCTGTTTTTTAATGGACCGCCACCCAGGCTCAAAGGGATCATGAGATTATTCATACTAGAAACTTCCGGGTGCAGCCACAAGCTACTATGGGCTCTAGCATAGTTGACTAAGTCGTGCGAACTCTTACAGTGGTAGACTAGCAGATGTAGGGGATGTAGGTTGGTATTGTCTACCCGATCGTAATGTACTAGCGCTTCTGAAAGACTATGTCTCGGTCATCCGTTTCTCAAACATCATGTAATGCGAGAATCCCAACGGAGGAGATCGAGTCTTGTGGGGAAAAGTGCGCAAACCTCTGCAGAGTGTATAAACTAATCATGGTTAGCCATGTCCCCGGTTATGGACGTCTTGAGTATCTAGTACTTGGATTATCATGTGAATCTCATCATGTTACTTTAATTAATATTGTTGGGTTTTAAGGATGATGCTTAATGGGGATTGAGAGGGTGTCTACACTCTCAATGTTTAACAACCACCATGATAGTTAAATAAAGTTATTCCTTACCAGTAGGGAAAGATTGGCTTTACGCAAAACTGTAACCATAGAGCTTTCCACCAGCCATATATGCATGTAGTATAGCTTATTCCTTTTCATTACTCTCTATGTGTTACTGTAACGCCCCGAGACCGACGCTCCAGAAGACTTTCATGTATTTCGAGTTTCGCCGTGTGTTTCAATTGCTTTGTTGCATTCATCATGTCATCTCTTGCATTGCATCATGTCGTCATGTCATCATATCATTAATTTTTGCAACTCAACTAAACAAATCGTATGGATCTTTGGTCCATTTAAATCGAGGGATGTTCACAATGGTGATTTCTCTTTATAACATATCCTCCCAATATTAGGGAGCTATATTAAACATTTCTTTAATTTGGAAATCACCATAACACACTTGCAAATTATCTCAATGACTTTGTTATGTTAATTCTTTGTTATGTTAATTCTTGGTCTCCAACCTTGCCATATATTCTCTCATCATATTCCGGAGCTCCACCAAATATCTCAGCATTTTTGGACCTTTCAAATGCCCACTTCTTATTCAAACTCATTTGAATTTAATTCATACGAGTTCGAATCCAGTCTTCACTCACATGCTCACTTCTATTTTCTTGGATCAAGCTCATTTTTATGAGTCCGGGAAAATTATCCCCATGCCCAAGTTCTTTCCAAAGCCTCTCTTTTTTTCTTCTCTCTACTTCTTTTTCTGCTAAAGAATGAAAGAGAAGGGAATGGAAGGGAGAGAGAGCCTGTAGCCCAGCCGGCCTCTATGCCCAAAGCCCAGCCGGCGCCCCCACCAGCTCTAACCCTAGCCTCTCTCGATCCCCTCAGCATCTCTCCCTCAATCCCCATCTCCTCCCGCTGCGCCGCCATCTCTCCCTGGTTCTCTCCCTTTCTGTCCCTCACAGACGCATCGCACAGGAGAGGGATCCCGATCCCGCAGCGCCGCTACCTCGCGACCGACCCCCCCCCTCGCAGCCTCCCGCGCGCCTCCCTCTGCTGCACCAGGCCGCGACGGCGCCTCCTCCTCGCCAAATCCCCGTCGCCCAAGCGCTCGAGGAGAGGAGCTCCTCGAGCACCTGCGCCCGCAGCCGTCGTCCTCCTGCGCCGCAACTGGAGCCCAACTCCGGCGCCCCTGCCTCGCGTCGTCTTCTTCACCCCCCTGCCCGAGTCCCCTGCATCACGCCCCGTCGCCGGAGCCGCGTCAAGCCGCCGTCCTCTCCTCGCCGGTGCGCCCCCTCCATTCCGGCGCCGGGAACGGGACCCCGCGCCCGGATCTCGCCTCCACCACCATGCGCCGCGCGCCCAACCTCCTCCCTCACCTGCGGCCTCCTCCTCGCCGCATCCTGTCATTCTCCATCGTCGCCGGACCTGCGCCATCCTCTGCTTCCTCTACGGCGACCAGGGGCCCCATCGCGTCGTGCCCAGTCGCCACCAGCTACTCCGGTGAGCCTCTGCCGCTCACCACCACCATCGTCTCCTTGCTGCCGCCGCCCCGAGGCCCCTTGTGATGTTTTGTGTTGGACCGTCAAGATCTGCAAGATCGACTACATGGACGCAAGACCATACCAGGACCGCCAAGCATCTTCTCTGTGATTTTTGCCAAGTACCACAATGACGCGTCAAGTACCTCTACCGTCGTCTCCGGAAACGCCAAGTACCCCTACGCACGAAGACGCCAAGTCCGTTTCGGGATTCATCAAGTACCGCTACCGATGGCTCGAACGTCTACGAAACGTGTACCACTACCGTCGACCCGCGAAGACCCCGTGGACGTCAAGTTCCTTGTCGTGACCCCGAACATCTACGGAACATGAACAATTACTTCCTCTTCGAAACGTGAACCACTATCGTTACGAGAACGACTACTTCCCCTCCGAACCGATTCACTTCGAAAATGCACGCTTCAAAGGTATGATCCCGAGACGACCTTCCGAGAATGAATGTGGGTTGTATGAGATGCCCGTGTTTGCACCATGTCCAAGTTGTTCCTTGCGCGTTCCTCATTGCCTTGCCGTCGACACGTGGGAACCCGTTAACCGGGATCACCCCACCATCTTGCATGGCACGCTCTCCACACTTTCTTTTGCACCGACATCTCAATCGAGTTATCGGAGCCGGAATGTTGTCGTGGCACCTTTTCCGTTGTCGTTGCCGTGGCACCCTTTTTCGTTTCCGCCACGACGACAAATGCTTCATAATGCTCTTGTCAACATTTTCTTAAGATTGCTTAAAACTTGCATATGTCATCCGCATCATAATAACAACATTTAAAATGTTTATATTTGATGTTTCCATTAATTTGCTAAATGCATTTGGGGATTTACCGGAGTTGTTGTTTGTTGTTCCGGCCTCATTTAAATTGCCTAAATAGGTAGTTTTATTATGTTTCACCTCTTGCCATGTTAAGCAACATTTAATATTGATGTGTACATAACCGAGAGAGAACTAAATAATTGATGTGGTGTCTCGTCAATATGCAACTCATTGCATATTGAGCTCCACTTAATTTGTAGTTTTGTTTGTGCATTTTGCCATGCCATGCATCTTAAACCGGACATGCATCATACTTGTTTATGCATCATGCCATGTGTATGTGGTGGTTGTTTACTATGTTGTTTGTTTGTTTCCGGGTTGCTTCTCTCGTTAGCTTCGGTTTCGTTCCAGAGTTGTGAGGATTCGTTCGACTATGTCCGTTTGTCTTCTTCATGGACTCGTTCTTCTTCCTTGCAGGATCTCAGGCAAGATGACCATACCCTCGAAATCACTTCTATCTTTGCTTGCTAGATTGCTCGCTCTTTTGCTATGCCTATGCTGCGATACCTACCACTTGCTTATCGTGCCTCCCATATTGTTAAACCAAGCCTCTAACCCACCTTGTCCTAGCAAACCGTTGTTTGGCTATGTTACCGCTTTGCTCAGCCCCTCTTATAGCGTTGTTAGTTGCAGGTGAAGATGAAGTTTGTTCCTTGTTGGAACATGGAGATATTGTTCCTTGATTGGAACATGTTTACTTGTTGGGATATCACAATACCTTTTATATTATTAATGCATCTATATACTTGGTAAAGGGTGGAAGGCTCGGCCTTATGCCTGGTGTTTTGTTCCACTCTTGCCACCCTAGTTTCCGTCATACCGGTGTTATGTTCCCGGATTTTGCGTTCCTTACACGATTGGGTGATTTATGGGACCCCCTTGACAGTTCGCTTTGAATAAGACTCCTCCAGCAAGGCCCAACCTTGGTTTTACCATTTGCCACCTAAGCCTTTTTCCCTTGGGTTCTGCAGACTCAAGGGTCATCTTTATTTTAACCCCCGGGCCAGTGCTCCTTCGATTGCTGGTCCAAACCGAGCGATGTCCGGCGCCCCTTGGGCAACCAGGGTCTATGCCAACCCGACGTCTGGCTCATCCGGTGTGCCCTGAGAACGAGATATGTGCAGCTCCTATCGGCATTTGTCGGCACAGCGGGTGGCTTTGCTGGTCTTGTTTTACCATTGTCGAAATGTCTTGTAGCCAGGATTCAGAGATTGATCGGGTCTTCCTGGTGGAAGGAATATCCTTCGTTGACCGTGAGAGCTTATAATGGGCTAAGTGGGGACACCCCTGCAGGGTATTATCTTTCGAAAGCCGTGCCCGCGGTTATGAGGCAGATGGGAATTTGTTGATGTCCGGTTGTAGAAAACCTGAAGTTGACCTTAATTAAAATACATCAACCGCGTGTGTAACCGTGATGGTCTCTTCTCGGCGGAGTCCGGGAAGTGAACACGGTGTTGGAGTTATGCTTGACGTAGGTTGTTCTAGGATCACTTCTTGATCATAGTTGTTTGACCGTGCTTTTGCCTTCTCTTCTCGCTCTCATTTGCGTATGTTAGCCACCATATATGCTAGTCGCTTGCTGCAGCTCCACCTCATACCTTTTACCCTACCTATAAGCTTAAATAGTCTTGATCTCGCGGGTGTGAGATTGTTGAGTCCCCGTGACTCACAGATACTTCCAAAACCAGTTTGCAGGTGCCGATGAAACCGTGCAGGTGACGCACCCGAGCTCAAGGAGGAGCTCGATGAAGATCTTGTTCATTGTGTTGTTTCGTTTCAGTTGATCAGTAGTGGAGCCCAGTTGGGACGATCGAGGATCTATGTAGCATTTGGGGTAGTCTTCTTTTATTTTGGTTCCGTAGTCGGACCTTGATTGTATCTGTATGATGTAATGCTTTACTCATGTATTGTGTGAAGTGGCGATTGTAAGCCAACTATGTATCTCTTTCCCTTATGTATTACATGGGTTGTGTGAAGATTACCTCACTTGCGACATTGCTTTCAATGCGGTTATGCCTCTAAGTCGTGCTTCGACACGTGGGAGATATAGCCGCATCGAGGGCGTTACAAGTTGGTAATCAGAGCCTTCCCCGACCTTAGGAGCCCCCACTGATTGATCGTTTTTAGCAGTCGAGTTGTGTCTAGAAAAATGTTTTGAGTCATTTAGGAATTATGTATCGGAGAGTTTAGGAATTGTTTTTACTTCCCAGTCTCCTCATCGCTCTGGTAAGGCATCCTGACGTAGAAAATTTAGGATCACGCGGGTATCTTAGAATCGTTCCGATGCTTTTGTGATGAGAACATTGTCTTGGTGCCTCCTGTCAGGGGTTTAGTGGAAGTGTCCCGGGGAGTTGAGCTCTGAGGTGTTGTCATCATAATTTTATCGTTGCAGTTCTGGAATACCTGAGTTTAGTACGCCGACATCGAAAATCTCTTTTGTACAGTTGTTGGTGAGATAACCCTGATAGCCCAGTACTGAGGCGAGTGCGGGAGTATTGCCATAACTCGTATAACGGATGCTTTTCGAAGGTTGAGGTAAACGATTTCCGAAGGTTTCTTGGTTATGTGTTGAAGGATGGATACAGCTGGATCTAGGTATTGATAGTTTGGGTGATATATTTTGTGTCCCCTGTATCCCCAACACCTGATTGCATAACCAGAAAGTTTCGGGAGTTTATAAGTGGGAATTCAAGTAGCTCCTAGATTATCTTTCCAACACACACATGATACGATATGGGATCTATCATATGGTTGTTTCCGGCTTATTCTGCAAGCCAAATCCTTTGTTTTGTTTTGGTTTGTGGATTCGAGTTGCTTCGAAGTCAAATGTGGATTCCATACCTTATTCTAAGCGGTGTTCTCATATTTTTATGTGGATGCTAATCCTTCTTGTTCATCAAGGTTGTCTTTTCAATCCTTTCCAATCGGTGTGTTTCTCTTTAAGTAAATCCGATTATTCCAACATTCGGAAGATCAATTCTAAGCTTTTTCTCAACGGTGTTTGTTTCATTCGTCCCAAGTTTTTTTTGTTTTCCCACCCTCCCACCCTTTTTCTTCAAGGACTCGGATTTCTTAATCAAGTGTCCTTTTTATTGATGTGAAGTCTCTTCATTTTTTTCCTCCATGTTCTTACCTGGTGATTCTCATGAAGATGCTAAGGAAGATTCAAGTCTATTGTTCTTCGTTCTTTTCTTCTTCGGTGGATTAAATTCAAGCTTTCCCGGTCTTATTCTTTCCTTGTTTCAAATGTTTTCTCATGCCGGTGCACCTCTTAATCATTCACCTCTCACTATTCATTTTTTCCGGAGTGATGAAGATATCTCAGAAGATTCGTTTCCATTCTCAATCCGTTCAAGGTATTTTGAGGTTCTTATCTCAGTCAAGCCATTTAATTCAATCGGTGTAATCTATCTTTTCAAGAAATTCTTTCAACGGTGTTCCTTTTCAGTGGGCCCTAACCCACAGGTCTTTTTCCAGGATCTTACCTGACTCTTCTAATTCTTTCTGGAGTTATTCTCAAATTCATTTCAAAGTTTGACGTAAGAATGAGTTATCATCAGTCAAATGTTTTCTCCAAGTTTGCTTTCATATTCTTTTCATCGTTGGTTCAACCTTTCCAATTTTTCATTCCGGAGTGCCTGAACAATTCATGGTGGTGTTTCTCATCGTCATTCTCAACATCTGAAGACCCAAGAAGAGTTTCTCTTAAATCTTGCTCCATTCTCTTGAAGATTCATGGTTCTAGATTGATGCCATTCTCTCATAATTGTTTTGCTTGTGACAATTATTTTCACCCATCCGAAGCAATTCAGGAGTCCTTTCAGTTTGATTCTTCCGAGCCCATCATCTCAGAATTTTTCATTCAAGCTTTCATCTCTCGTTCTCCAAATCTTACCGGTGCATCATTCAAGTATTCTATAATCAGCTCATGATCTATTCATTCATTTGTATCTAAATTCTCTCAAGTATCTTCATTCGTTTTTCAATTCTTCCAGGTGAATTGTGCCTTTGCTACTTTCATTTTCAGTTCTTACGATGGTTTGTTTAAGATTCCTCTTCGTCTGGCATCGTATCAAATCATTTGTTCTCTCATAATCCTACCAGTGGTTTGTTCAACATTCCTATTCCTTTATTATCGTATCATTTCATTTGTTCTTTCCAATCCTCCCGGTGTTTCGTCGAAGAATTCTTCAAGTTGGCACTATATCTCTCTTAATCCTTTCTACGAGAATAAGTAGTATGACAAATCCATTGCTTGTCATCAATTTAATTGGTGAAGGATGAGCATAATGTAATTCTTATTCTTGTTTCATCGAGTAAATTCAATTCCTTATTTCGGAGGTTCATCAAAATTCTTGACTTCATTTGTTCATCTTTCTTTCCGGAGTTCAAAGTTTTCTCGGTTACATCGTCCTGAAGCTCCATCTAAATCATTGCAAGGATTCACCTTGTGTTTTCAACTTCTCTCTCTTTCTATCATCCTTGTTTTACCGGAGTTCTTCATGGAAGGTTCACATGATGGTTCATCAAGGATTCCTTTCATTCTCATTTTCTTCTTCAAGTTTTTCTCGGAGTTAATATCCGCCAAGCTTCACTCAAGATTTAACATGGTGTTCAACACGTGTCTTGTTTTGAGGAGTTCAAGCATTTTTCATCTTCCATTCCGTGGTGCAATTCTTTCTACCTTATCTTTTGAGGTGGTGTTATATCATTCTTGACAATTTCCCTTTGTGTTTCATGATTCACAAGTTGTCAAGAATGAAATATTTTAAACCCATCATTTCCAATTCGTTCACGAGATCTTTCAACCCTAATTTCTTTGTTGGAGTTATCTTGTGTTAGATTTCACCTAAAGCCTTTCCTTAAGGGTTGTTGCTATTTGTGGTGATCATGCATGACCCAAGCTTTCTCTTTATCCTCTTGGTGGAAGAAGTTTTCATCTCTTCGTTGATCTCAAACAAGCAATTGTTTTCGTTAGTGGCAGATTTTCACCTCAAGTTTTGAGATGTCTCCATAAGCCCACGAGGATCATATCCTTTCGTTGTTGGTTTTCCAACAACTCCGTTTTAACCTTCTTGCAAGGGTGCTTTCCAAGCTCATTTGTGGCAGAAATTGTCATTTCCTTCTACATTCTTTTATTCCAATGATCTATCTTCTATTCTCTCTTCCGGAGGCAATGTGATGTTGCTCTCTTCGCTCATCATCTCGAATTGTGAAGATCGTGCTCTTTTCGTGCTTATCCATTTAACTGGAGTGTTGTGTCATCTCTTCAAGTTCTTTTCATCTTATCAAGTCTTGCATCTCTTTTCAACCGGAGTGCTGCCCGAATTTGTTCTTCCTTGTTCCTTGTTTATCTCGTTTCAACCAGAGTGCTTTCAGTTCCTTCTTGTCCATTGTGCTCGTCATTCATAGCGTTGCAACCTCCAAGGTTCACATGGTGTTCCTTGTTCCTCTTATCTAACGGAGTTTTTGCAATCTCGTTCATCTCCATTGTTTTCTTTATTTCAATTTGTCCAACCTCTCAAAGCTCGTGGTTTCACTCGTTTGTCAAAGAAGCAACTTGGTTTTACCTCTTTCTTCTTCCGTTTCTTTCCGGTGCCATCCTAGATCTCGGGACGAGATCCTCTCGTAGTGGTGGAGTGTTGTAACGCCCCGAGACCGACGCTCCAGAAGACTTTCATGTATTTCGAGTTTTGCCGTATGTTTCAATTGCTTTGTTGCATTCATCATGTCATCTCTTGCATTGCATCATGTCGTCATGTCATCATATCATTAATTTTTGCAACTCAACTAAACAAATCGTATGGATCTTTGGTCCATTTAAATCGAGGGATGTTCACAATGGTGATTTCTCTTTATAACATATCCTCCCAATATTAGGGAGCTATATTAAACATTTCTTTAATTTGGAAATCACCATAACACACTTGCAAATTATCTCAATGCCTTTGTTATGTTAATTCTTGGTCTCCAACCTTGCCATATATTCTCTCATCATATTCCAGAGCTCCACCAAATATCTCAGCATTTTTGGACCTTTCAAATGCCCATTTCTTATTCAAACTCATTTGAATTTAATTCATACGAGTTTGAATCCAGTCTTCACTCACATGCTCACTTCTATTTTCTTGGATCAAGCTCATTTTTATGAGTCCGGGAAAATTATCCCCATGCCCAAGTTCTTTCCAAAGCCTCTCTTTTTTTCTTCTCTCTACTTCTTTTTTTGCTAAAGAATGAAAGAGAAGGGAATGGAAGGGAGAGAGAGCCTGTAGCCCAGCCGGCCTCTAAGCCCAAAGCCCAGCCGGCGCCCCCACCAGCTCTAACCCTAGCCTCTCTCGATCCCCTCAGCATCTCTCCCTCGATCCCCATCTCCTCCCGCAGCGCCGCCATCTCTCCTTGGTTCTCTCCCTTTCTGTCCCTCACACACGCATCGCACAGGAGAGGGATCCCGATCCCGCAGCGTCGCTACCTCGCGACTGACCCCCCCTCGCAGCCTCCCGCGCGCCTCCCTTTGCTGCACCAGGCCGCGACCGCGCCTCCTCCTCGCCAAATCCCCGTCGCCCAAGCGCCCGAGGAGAGGAGCTCCTCGAGCACCTGCGCCCGCAGCCGTCGTCCTCCTGCGCCGCAACTGGAGCCCAACTCCGGCGCCCCTGCCTCCCGTCGTCTTCTAAGCCCCCCTGCCCGAGTCCCCTTCATCACGCCCCGTCGCCGGAGCCGCGTCAAGCCGCCGTCCTCTCCTCGCCGGTGCGCCCCCTCCATTCCGGCGCCGGGAACGGGACCCCGCGCCCGGATCTCGCCTCCACCACCATGCACCGCGCGCCCAACCTCCTCCCTCACCTGCGGCCTCCTCCTCGCCGCATCCTGTCATTCTCCGTCGTCGCCGGACCTGCGCCATCCTCTGCTTCCTCTACGGCGACCAGGGGCCCCATCGCGTCGCGCCCAGTCGCCACCAGCTACTCCGGCGAGCCTCTGCCGCTCACCACCACCATCGTCTCCTTGCTGCCGCCGCCCCGAGGCCCCTTGTGATGTTTTGTGTTGGACCGTCAAGATCTGCAAGATCGACTACATGGACGCAAGACCATACCAGGACCGCCAAGCATCTTCTCTGTGATTTTTGCCAAGTACCACAACGACGCGTCAAGTACCTCTACCGTCGTCTCCGGAAACGCCAAGTACCCCTACGCACGAAGACGCCAAGTCCGTTTCGGGATTCATCAAGTACCGCTACCGATGGCTCGAACGTCTACGAAACGTGTACCACTACCGTCGACCCGCGAAGACCCCGTGGACGTCAAGTTCCTTGTCGTGACCCCGAACATCTACGGAACATGAACAATTACTTCCTCTTCGAAACGTGAACCACTACCGTTACGAGAAC
Organism: Aegilops umbellulata; assembly: GCA_032464435.1. Taxonomy (NCBI): domain Eukaryota; kingdom Viridiplantae; phylum Streptophyta; class Magnoliopsida; order Poales; family Poaceae; genus Aegilops; species Aegilops umbellulata. Next base: position 56,206,006 of record CP136057.1, read on the forward strand.
GACTACTTCCCCTCCGAACCGATTCACTTCGAAAATGCACGCTTCAAAGGTATGATCCCGAGACGACCTTCCGAGAATGAATGTGGGTTGTATGAGATGCCCGTGTTTGCACCATGTCCAATTTGTTCCTTGCGCGTTCCTCATTGCCTTGTCGTCGACACGTGGGAACCCGGTAACCGGGATCACCCCACCATCTTGCATGGCACGCTCTCCACACTTTCTTTTGCACCGACATCTCAATCGAGTTATCGGAACCGGAATGTTGCCGTGGCACCTTTTCCGTTGTCGTTGCCGTGGCACCCTTTTTTGTTTCCGCCACGACGACAAATGCTTCATAATGCTCTTGTCAACATTTTCTTAAAATTGCTTAAAACTTGCATATGTCATCTGCATCATAATAACAACATTTAAAATGTTTATATTTGATGTTTCCATTAATTTGCTAAATGCATTTGGGGATTTACCGGAGTTGTTGTTTGTTGTTCCGGCCTCATTTAAATTGCCTAAATAGGTAGTTTTATTATGTTTCACCTCTTGCCATGTTAAGCAACATTTAATATTGATGTGTACATAACCGAGAGAGAACTAAATAATTGATGTGGTGTCTCGTCAATATGCAACTCTGCATATTGAGCTCCACTTAATTTGTAGTTTTGTTTGTGCATTTTGCCATGCCATGCATCTTAAACCGGACATGCATCATACTTGTTTATGCATCATGCCATGTGTATGTGGTGGTTGTTTACTATGTTGTTTGTTTGTTTCCGGGTTGCTTCTCTCGTTAGCTTCGGTTTCGTTCCAGAGTTGTGAGGATTCGTTCGACTATGTCCGTTTGTCTTCTTCATGGACTCGTTCTTCTTCCTTGCATGGTCTCAGGCAAGATGACCATACCCTCGAAATCACTTCTATCTTTGCTTGCTAGATTGCTCGCTCTTTTGCTATGCCTATGCTGCGATACCTACCACTTGCTTATCGTGCCTCCCATATTGTTAAACCAAGCCTCTAACCCACCTTGTCCTAGCAAACCATTGTTTGGCTATGTTACCGCTTTGCTCAGCCCCTCTTATAGCGTTGTTAGTTGCAGGTGAAGATGAAGTTTGTTCCTTGTTGGAACATGGAGATATTGTTCCTTGATTGGAACATGTTTACTTGTTGGGATATCACAGTACCTTTTATATTATTAATGCATCTATATACTTGGTAAAGGGTGGAAGGCTCGGCCTTATGCCTGGTGTTTTGTTCCACTCTTGCCGCCCTAGTTTCCGTCATACCGGTGTTATGTTCCCGGATTTTGCGTTCCTTACACGGTTGGGTGATTTATGGGACCCCCTTGACAGTTCGCTTTGAATAAGACTCCTCCAGCAAGGCCCAACCTTGGTTTTACCATTTGCCACCTAAGCCTTTTTCCCTTGGGTTCTGCAGACTCAAGGGTCATCTTTATTTTAACCCCCGGGCCAGTGCTCCTTCGATTGCTGGTCCAAACCGAGCGATGTCCGGCGCCCCTTGGGCAACCAGGGTCTATGCCAACCCGACGTCTGGCTCATCCGGTGTGCCCTGAGAACGAGATATGTGCAGCTCCTATCGGGATTTGTCGGCACAGCGGGCGGCTTTGCTGGTCTTGTTTTACCATTGTCGAAATGTCTTGTAGCCAGGATTCAGAGACTGATCGGGTCTTCCTCGTAGAAGGAATATCCTTCGTTGACCGTGAGAGCTTATAATGGGCTAAGTTGGGACACCCCTGCAGGGTATTATCTTTCGAAAGTCGTGCCCGCGGTTATGAGGCAGATGGGAATTTGTTGATGTCCGGTTGTAGAAAACCTGAAGTTGACCTTAATTAAAATACATCAACCGCGTGTGTAACCGTGATGGTCTCTTCTCGGCGGAGTCCGGGAAGTGAACACAGTGTTGGAGTTATGCTTGACGTAGGTTGTTCTAGGATCACTTCTTGATCATAGTTGTTTGACCGTGCTTTTGCCTTCTCTTCTCGCTCTCATTTGCGTATGTTAGCCACCATATATGCTAGTCGCTTGCTGCAGCTCCACCTCATACCTTTTACCCTACCTATAAGATTAAATAGTCTTGATCTCGCGGGTGTGAGATTGTTGAGTCCCCGTGACTCACAGATACTTCCAAAACCAGTTTGCAGGTGCCGATGAAACCATGCAGGTGACGCAGCCGAGCTCAAGGAGGAGCTCGATGAAGATCTTGTTCATTGTGTTGTTTCATTTCAGTTGATCAGTAGTGGAGCCCAGTTGGGACGATCGGGGATCTATGTAGCATTTGGGGTAGTCCTCTTTTATTTTGGTTCCGTAGTCGGACCTTGATTGTATCTGTATGATGTAATGCTTTACTCATGTATTGTGTGAAGTGGCGATTGTAAGCCAACTATGTATCTCTTTCCCTTATGTATTAGATGGGTTGTGTGAAGATTACCTCACTTGCGACATTGCTTTCAATGCGGTTATACCTCTAAGTCGTGCTTCGACACGTGGGAGATATAGCCGCATCGAGGGCGTTACAGTTACATTGCCAGCATATTCCATGTGCTGACCCGTTTTTGGGTTGCAACGTTCATGTTGCAGACTTTTCAGACGACGAGTAAGGTGATTTTAGGTCGTGGTTCTATGCTCGGTGATGTCGTTGGAGTTGATGGACTCGCATCTTCCAAGCCTTCTGCTGTTATCGTTGTTAGATGGCCTTAAGCCATATTTATTGTAATAAGTTCTCTTTTGAGACATTCGATGTAATAAGTGTGTGATTGGCACTCTGTTCTAAATCCTTCAAGTACTGTGTGTGTCAGCATTACTGATCCAAGGATGACACTGATGCACAGAGATCAGACTGTTTGAGGTCTGGTCGCTACAAGATGGTATCAGAGCACACGCTGACTATAGGACACGACCACTAAGTTAAAGCCCTAGATCACTACTCTCTTCTCATTTCTGACTCCTCATCTTTTCTACTCTTTTAGGATGGCAGGTGCAAGGAACAAGTTCACACAACCGGATGAGGATACACCCTTTGGACGCCACCTGAAGGAAGTCACTAAGTACCTGAACATCGGAGTACCAAGCTTCACCGGAACCTATAACGCCACTTTACCTAAACAGGAGCGTTGGATGATTCAAGTTCAAGTTCCAGGAAGGACGTTCGCGCCAGTCACTGAGCCCATAGAGTTTTCCTTTGATGCACCAACTTAGAGCCTAGGAAAGAGCATGGCAGCCCACATCACCATGGGACATATTGGAGAAGTTTACCACAATGATCTCAAGGATACTATCTACCAGATTTGTGGGCGCCGAGATGAACATTGGGAGATGATCAGCACCAGGAAGGACAGATCAGTTGCCGCTTTCATCCAGGAATTAAACCTGCACATTCGACACCAGGAGAACCAGATGTGCGCAGGCATGATAGATCTGAAGAAGGCGATGACCAGAATTACGGAGCTGGAGGAAGAACTCAAGGCTACACGCGAAGATTATATGGAGGAAATCGAAGTATTAGTGGAGAAGAATGACGACCTGACTAGAAAGCTAGGAGTTTTCATGGGAGACCCCGCGCCAGGAGGAGAAGATGACGATTCCACTTGCCCGAGGAACTACATCATCATCGAAGACACCGACTCGGATCCATACGGCAGCGATGATGACTATGTTGATGAAGCTGGAGCAGATATCATGGAGTCTTCATCGGAGCAGTTTTTCTAGTAGACCACCATAACAGTAGTAGTGTACCACCATGTATATAGTATAGTCCAAGCACTTTTATAACGATAGTTCTAGACCGATTGTATGCCCTTGTTTGATTGAATGAAGTGATTTTGTGTGCTTTTGCCTCATGTGCATATGGGTAGTGTTTCCTCTCTAGACCTCAATCTATTCCTAATTCTCATCTTTTCTAAACCCTCAGATGCCTCCGAGACATGACAATGGATTTGCTTTCCCACCGGAGCTCACTCAGTTGATCCAACAGCAGAATGCCTTGATGCAGTTGCTAGTCCAGAATCAGAATCAGGGGAACAACAACAACAACAACCCACCACCGCCACCACCTGTTGATCACTTAACCCGTTTTCTTAGGCTGAATTCGCCGGTGTTCTCCAGTAGCACCGAGCCGATAGTTGCAGATGATTGGCTCCGCAAGACAGCAAGGGAGTTGACCACGGCATGATGCACAAATGCGGAGAGGGTGCGTTTTGCCGCACATCAGCTTGAAGGACCCACAGCATCATGGTGGGAGAACTTCACAGCCACTTATATTGTAGACACTTTCACATGGGATCAGTTTCAGCAGGCTTTCCATACTGCACATGTTTCAGCAGGAGCTATGTCCCTGAAGAAGCGTGAGTTTCGCAACTTGCGCCAAGGAGGACGGACAGTTGGCCAGTATGTGGATGACTTTAGTAAGCTAGCACGTTATGCCCCAGAGGACGTTGCTATGGATGCAGCTAAACAGGAGAAGTTTCTGGAAGGACTGAATGATGAGCTGAGCATGCAGTTGATGGTAGAAAGCTTCAACAACTACCAGGAGTTGGTAGATCGCGCTCTTATGATTGAAGGGAAGCAGCAGCAGATTCAAAACCGCAAGAGGAAGTATGGACAGGGGAAGTACAATTCTGGAGCTCAGCAGAAGCCACGTTTTACCCCTAAACCAGGAGGACCTTTTCAGCATACCCATGGAGGAGGAAGTTCGCACAATCATAATGGCCCTAAGAATGGTAATGGGAATGGAGGAAGCAATGGCCAGAACCGTACCAACCCATCAACCCCAGCCAAGAGGGACCTGAGCCAAGTCACTTGCTTTAAGTGTCAGAAGACCGGACATTATGCCAATGAATGTCCTGAAGCCCAGAATGGAAATGGCAATGGAAGCTCTGGGAAGAAACCAAACCCTTTCAACAGGGGACAGGTGAACCACGTTAATGTGGAGGAGGTTGAAGCTCAGCCAGATGTAGTAATAGGTAAGTTTTTGGTTAAGTCATTTACTGCACTCGTTCTTTTTTATACTGGTGCATCGCATTCATACATCTCAAGGGGATTTATGGATAAGTATAAACTGCCAACCCAAGCCCTTAGGTCACCCATGTTAGTAACCTCGCCTGGAGCAGAGTATATGGCTAGTCTATGGTGTGATCGGTTACCATTAAGAATTGGTAACTATGTATTTCCCTCGGACCTAATAGTATTGGAATCTCAAGGATTGGATGTGATATTAGGCATGGATTGGTTATCAAAGTATGAAGGGAACATTGAATGCGCTGGTAAGTCTATTTTGCTTACGACGCCAGAAGGAAGAAGGATCAAGTATGTATCCCGGCATGTGCCGAAGAGGACTCAAGTAAATTCCTTATCAGGGGTAGTGCAGGAGGAAGTACCAGTGGTGAAGGATTTCCCTGATGTATTTCCATAGGAGTTGTCAGGCATGCCACCGGATAGAGATATTGAGTTTTTGATTGAGCTTTTGCCAGGCATAGGGCCAATATCTAAGAGACCATACAGGATGCCCGCAAAAGATTTGGAAGAGATTAAGAAGAAAATTAAGGAGTTACTGCATAAAGGTTATATTCACCCAAGTTCTTCACCTTGGGGATCGCCAGTACTTCTAGTTGAGAAGAAGGATGGGTCGTTAAGGATGGTTGTTGATTATCGAGGATTGAATGAGGTAACAATCAAGAACAAGTACCCACTGCTGATGATCAATGATCTGTTTGATCGATTGCAAGGAGCTAAGGTATTTTCCAAGATCGATCTGCGATCGGGATACCATCAGTTGAAGATTCTAGAGCAGGACATACCTAAGACAACTTTTACCACAAGGTATGGGCTGTATGAGTATACCGTTATGTCATTTGGCCTGACTAATGCACCTGCCTATTTTATGAACATGATGAACAAAGTGTTTATGGAGTTTTTAGATAAGTTCGTCGTAGTGTTCATTGATGATATTTTGGTCTACTCAAATAATGAAGATGAGCATAAGGAGCATTCGCGTTTGGTACTTGAGAAGCTCAGAGAACACCAGTTATATGCCAAGTTCAGCAAATGTGAGTTTTGGTTGAAGGAAGTTGGATTCCTCAGACATGTTATATCCGGAGAAGGAATAGAGTAGATCCCACCAAGGTAGTTACTGTGACAATTTGGGAAGCACCAACAATAGTTGGAGAGATCCGGAGTTTTCATGGACTTGCAGGATACTACCGGAGATTTATTGAGAATTTCTCGAAGATTGCAAAACCTGACAGAGTTGTTGAAAAAGGATACCAAGTTTAATTGGACTGAAGAATGCGAGGCCAGTTTCCAGGAGTTGAAGAAATTCTTGGTTACATCACCAGTGTTGATTCTGCCAGATCAGAACAAGGATTATGAGGTGTATTGCGACGCTTCACGTTGAGGACTTGGAGCAGTGCTTATGCAGGAGGGAAGAGTTGTTTCGTATGCTTCACGACAGTTGAAACCTCATGAGTTGAATTATGCCACACATGATTTGGAGTTAGCAGCCGTAGTGCATGCATTAAGGACTTGGAGACATTTTCTCATTGGAAACCATTGTGATGTGTACACGGATCACAAGAGCTTGAAGTAAATCTTCACACAGAAGGAGCTGAATCTCAGGCAAAGGAGATGGTTGGAACTCATCAAGGATTATGATATGAGATTGCATTATCATCTCGGAAAGGCTAACATAGTAGCCGATGCGCTGAGCCATAAGAGCCATGTCAACACACTGATGACGGGAGATTTACCGAAGGAGCTAGCCGAGGATCTTCCTGAGCTATGTTTGGAGATAGTTCCGAGAGGCTACATAGCAGCATTGGAGATTCAGTCTACGTTGATGGATAAGATCAGAGAAGCTCAGAAGACTGACAAGGAGGTTGCCTCTATAAAGGAGAAGATGATCAAAGGAAAAGTTAAGGGATTTTGTGAGGATGAGCACGATACCCTATGGTTTGAAGACCGTGTTTATGTGCCTAACGACCCGGAGATCAAGAAGTTGATTATGCATGAGGCCCATGATTCACCATATTCGATTCACCTAGGAAATACCAAGATGTATTTGGATTTGAAGGATACTTTCTGGTGGACCGGAATGAAGAAGGATATTGCGGAGTATGTAGCAGTTTGTGATGTATGTCAAAGAGTAAAGGCAGAGCATCAGAAGCCAGCCGGATTGTTACAGCCGTTGCCGATACCCGAATGGAAGTGGGATAAGCTAGGCATGGATTTCATTACGGGATTGCCCAGAACTCGTTCAGGCTATGACTCGATTTGGGTTGTAGTCGATCGTTTGACGAAGATAGCTCATTTCATTCCAGTAAAGACTACTTATACCAGTGCTAAGCTGGCAAAGATATACATGACCAGGATCGTATGTCTTCATGGAATTCTAAGGAGTATCGTATCAGATAGAGGAACCCAATTTACCTCAAAGTTCCGGAATCAGTTGCACGAAACTTTGGGTACCAGGCTAGAGTTCAGTATAGCTTTTCATCCACACACAGATGGACAGACCGAGAGAGTCAATCAGATTTTGGAGGATATGCTGAGAGCTTGTGCGCTAGATTACGGATCTAGTTGGGACGAAAATTTGCCATATGCAGAGTTCTCTTACAACAACAATTATCAATCCAGTTTGAAGATGGCCCCTTTCGAAGCCTTGTACGGGAGGAGGTGCAGAACACCATTGTCATGGGATGAAGTTGGAGACCGCCAGTTGTTTGGACCGGATTTGATTAAGGAGTCTGAACAGAAGGTGAAATTGATTCGCGATAGGCTCAAGGTAGCCCAGTCCAGGCAAAAGAGCTACACAGATTCTAAACGCAAGGAGACAATTTACGAAGTTGGAGACAGAGTTTATCTTTGAGTATCTCCACTTCGAGGAGTTAAGCGCTTTGGAGTTAACGGAAAGTTAGCGCCACGTTTTGTGGGACCATACAATGTTTTGGAGCGTATGGGAGAAGTAGCCTACAAGTTGGAACTGCCCGAAGGATTGTCAGGAGTTCACGATGTATTCCACGTTTCCCAGTTGAAGAAGTGCCACACCGCTAAGAGATACAGTGCCGCTGGAAGCGATTCAGTTGGACAATGATTTGACCTATGAGGAGAAACCAGTTAAGATTCTTGATTATGCCAGCCGAGTCACCCGCAGCAAGGTTATCAAGTTTTGCAAAGTTCAGTGGAGCCACCACTCCGAGGATGAAGCCACCTGGGAGCGAGAGGAAGATCTGCTGAAGGACCACCCTCACCTATTTCCTAGCCAACCCGAATCTCGAGGGCGAGATTCATCTTAAGGGGTGTAGGTTTGTAACATACCAAATTTTCAATTTGGAATGTTATACGTTAGATCATCACTACATATCATATTTTATTTGCTTTTGGTTTGATCCTAGAAATTCTACGCAAGTCAAGGACCCTCGGAGAGAGTTCGGGATTTCGTTATTTTCATATTTGGGATTTCTCAAATTTTGAAAATAGGATCATTTGATTTTAATTATTTTATCTTCAATTATTTCTTTTATAAAATATGATAGAGGGAATAAAATGACTTTCCCAAAATAAAGAAATATTGAGGATTTAATAATAAAATCAAATAGGATTTTATTTTGGAGTTTATTGCTATTTTATTTGAATTTAGGAAAAATGTGCGTTTTTCAAAATTGCATTTAGGCCCCAAATAAATGTTTATCTTGTCCGGCTTGATTTTAGAAGTCGGGTAAAATTTATTTCGGGATTTTTGGAGTCCGTTTAGTATTTCTTTTTTTGTTTTTCTGTGTGTAATTATTTAAAAAAATCGAACCGACATAACCAGGCCGTGTCCGACTAGGACACTTGGCCCGGCCGGCCTTTAAAAGCCGCGAGGGCCCGAGCGGAGCCGCAGCGCCCCAGCCCGAAACCATAGCCGCCAGGAGCCGCCGCCGCCGCCTCGATCCGTGCGAGTCGCCCGCCGCCGCCTCTCGCCTCGCCGTCCGCCGCCGCCGCTGCCCGCCGCCGCACCGGAGCCGCGCCGCCCCGCCGTCGTTTCGCCCGCCGCCCGAGGTAGCCGTCGTTGCCTCGGTTTTCGCGAAGAAAACCGATCGGTTTTTTTCGAAAACCTAGATCTGTTTTTCTTATTTTTCTGGTTCGGTTTATTTTTTCGGTTTAGTTATTTAGCGAGCGTTCGTTTGTTCGTTCGTTTTAACGGACACGTTCACTGTTTAGCCACAGAAAACGAACGTTCGTTCGTTAATCTGTTCGTCAATTTTTCTTTTTCTCGGATTTTCCGTGATTATTTCTGATCGCGATTTCTGATCCGATCTTCGTTTTAGTATAACTTTTCGCTCGTTTATCGGAATCAGGCGATTCAAGTGCCTGGAGTTTCGTCTCAAAACCCTCTTTCCATTTAACCAACTCAAACAAGTTTTTGCTTCTGTAAAATTTGACTTAGGTCTAAATTAGTAAATAAAGTTTGTTTCTTTCGCCGTTTGACTTTTGTTGCTTCGTTCGATTTGATTCTTTTCGCAAACCAGAGTTCTTAAGTTGAACTTTCTGGTTAGATCTCTTATTTGAGTTTTACCCGTGCGTTAGATGAGTACTTATTGTATGCTTGTTTGTTTGTGATAGAGTACCCGGAGTGCATCGCTTGCTACTTCGAATCTCTAGGTTTTGCGGATCATCAGCAAGGCAAGTAACACTTTGATCATACCTCTTACTACCCAGTTTTTATGCATTAGATCAATCCTGAAACAAGTGCATGATTAGGATCTGATTAATATGTGGGTTTTGGGAAGTAGATGAGGTAGTACCTATTACTTGTTTTATTATCAAACCCTTGGGAGTTACTTCTACGTTTGCTTATTATGCCATGCTATGCTAGTAAACGTGGATTTGGGTGAGTGTATCCATGACAGATGTGAGATTGTTAAATTAATGGTTTATTTAAGGTGGCAACTTAAACACACATCTGGGTGGATTGAGGCACCTGGTTTTCCAGCGATTGCCTGTTTTTTTTATGGACCGCCACCCAGGCTCAAAGGGATCATGAGATTATTCATACTAGAAACTTCCGTGTGCAGCCACAAGCTACTATGGGCTCTAGAATAGTTTACTAAGTCGTGTGAACTCTTACAGCGGTAGACTAGCAGATGTAGGGGATGTAGGTTGGTACGGTCTACCCGATCGTAAGGTGCTAGCGCTTCTGAAAGACTATGTCTCGGTCATCCGTTTCTCAAACATCATGTAGTGCGAGAATCCCAACGGAGGAGATCGAGTCTTGTGGGGAAAAGTGCGCAAACCTCTGCAGAGTGTATAAACTAATCATGGTTAGCCGTGTCCCCGATTATGGACGTCTTGAGTATCTAGTACTTGGATTATCATGTGAATCTCATCATGTTACTTTAATTAATCTTGTTGGGTTTTAATGATGATGCTTAATGGGGATTGAGAGGGTGTCTACACTCTCAATGTTTAACAACCACCATGATAGTTAAATAAAAGTTATTCCTTTGCAGTAGGGAAAATTTGGCTTTACGCAAAACTGTAACCATAGATCTTTCCACTAGCCATATATGCATGTAGTATAGCTTATTCCTGTTCATTACTCTCTATGTGTTACATTGCCAGCATATTCCATGTGCTGACCCATTTTCGGGCTGCAACGTTCATGTTGCAGACTTTTTAGACGACGAGTAAGGTGCTTTTAGGTCGTGGTTCTATACTCAGTGATGCCGTTGGAGTTGATGGACTCGCTTATCTTCCAAGCCTTCCGTTGTTATCGTTATTAGATGGCCTTAAGCCATATTTATTGTAATAAGTTCTCTTTTCAGACATTCGATGTAATAAGTGTGTGATTGCCACTCTGTTATAAATCCTTCAAGTAATGTGCGTGTCAGCATTACTGATCCAGGGATGACACTGATGCACAGAGATCAGACTGTTTGAGGTCTGGTCGCTACATTTTTATGGTACCTTGTCCCTGTTTGGGACCGTTTTGCCACGACGGTGGCCATTGGTGTCTTTGGTAGACACGGGGCCACCCAAGACCTAGACCTGAGAGGGAGATGGTCGGAGTGGCCGGGGAGAGTGCATGACAAAGGGAGGGTTTCGTCGGAATACTTTGGTCCACCCAAATGGGAGTGCGAGGCCAGGTATTCCCTAGTGCGGTAAAGTGCGCTACCTCTGCAGAGTGTATTTAATCTATTGATTGCCGCGTCCTTGGTTATGGGCAAGACTCGGGAGTAAGTCACACCATGGATCAACTTTTATAATAAATTTTGCAAACTAAGTGATTGTTGTGATGCATTGTTTTGTGGTGAACCTTGAACACTCGAGGTGTTCATGAGTAATTGATTTCAAGTGTTACCCCGATGTGGTCACCGTTTGGTTACGAGGTAACCATCTGGTAAGCGGGTCCGTGTGACTCGGTGCACTGTTTGGCTGCATTGCATCTGTAGTATTTCTTGCATTGATTTAACCTAATTAATTATGATGATATTGTTTGTCATCATGCTTATGTTTGTTGTGAGCTTGCAAGTACATTCAATGTACTGACCTGGCGTGTTATGCTAGCTTTCAGGCAAGTCGATTCGCATCGGGGCGCATCTCGTGTCTAGGCCGTGTCCACGTTGGTGTCCCTGTGCTATGGAGTTCCACTTCGTCGTTCTTCCGTTGCCGCGTAGTTCGTGTGATCGAGGCCCCAGCCATGTTCATTAAATAATGTACGTACTGTCCAGTAGCACCGTGTGTGCCGCTTGGCCTCGTATCTCGATGTAATATCAGACCTATGTATTTAGCTAGTATCAATAAAGTGGTTGTTTCTGTACCATGTTGTTGTGTATTGCTAGAAGACTCGATCTCTGGGCTGGCAATGCAGGGTAAACCGGTTGCTCTGAGGCGGGGTGCCACAATGCTTGGTATCAGAGCCGCGCTGATTGTAGGACACGCTAGACCGGTAGTGCGTTAGTAAAATGGTAGATAGCTTCGTTTGAGTGCCGGTAGTCATAGAAACTGGTTGTGCATTGCATGCATGTTTAATTGCTGTTATTACTAACCGTATGGTTTGTGAGTGTAGATGGCACCAGTACCGTTCTTGTATCATCCTGAGCCAACTCCGTACACATCGCCGCACCTGCTTCAGAACGTGTGGCGACGACTATCCAGAGGGTGCTGATCCAGAGTATCGGGTGTATCGCGAGCATCTGGCCGGTGCATTGTATGAGTATTATGATGAGGTCACTCTACACCACAGTTACCCATCCGTCGCTTACACTCGTTCGACTAAGGGTGGTCTTGCTTCTACGCCATCTCAGGCGGTTCAGTTTGCTGCTATCGAGGCTCTTGTAGACTTGCGCTACAACGAGGTTCGCATGCACACCCACCCTGGTCTTTTCTACTACCCATCTCTGCACGAGAATGGGCATATCCGTTTTCCTTTGATTAATCCGGTGTGCGATCGTCCCACTAGCCACCTTTCTCGCTACATCACTGCTAGTTATCTCCTTAACTACTAGTTAGCTCGGGAGCTTACATGCGCTCGCGCAGCTCTCGTGGCTGCTCGTATGAGGAACCCTCTGCCCACTATCATCTATAGTTCTGCTCCAGTTCCTTCCGCCTCTGTTCCACAGGCGACCTCGCAGGGTACCGTTAACCCTCTGACGGTGAACCCTCGCAGCACTCCTGCTGCATGGTCTTCTCTTGTCACTACTCCTGCCGCTCCTATGCTTACATCCCATCCCTCGCCTGCCCCTGAGGGAGAGCCCTCGAGGCAGCGCCAACGCACCTCTCTTCCCTCGGAGGTCTCTACTATCAGTTCAGGATCTAGGTCCGGCTCAGGAGACGAGCCTGCAGCAGCACCATCTAAGCAGTAGATCGTTAGTGTATCGCCATAGTCATGAGCATGATGTATGGCTTTAATCGCACTTGTCATGATGCATAGTTTCATGTACGAGGGTAGTAGACCCATTGTGATGTTTACTTTCATGTTGGGACTATGTATAATTATGTTGGACTCTTTTATTAGACTTGGTTTTCATTCGTTGTTTTCTTCCGAGATTTGTCATTGGCTTTTTTCCCCATTTTGGAATTTTCTCATCATGGTTGCTATGTATTGGGAAAACGAAAAATAGGATGACGCGTGGAGGCAGCAGCAGTCAAGCTGGTGAGGATGTCCCTATCCGTCGCTCCGCAAGACAGGCAGGACATTCCCCTGAGCCATACCAGCCACCTCCGCCTCCACCGCCACAACCGCCTTCCACTGAAGAAATCCTGCGAATGTTTGAAGAAAGGAGGAGCAACGATCTGCTGGAAATACTGAAAGTGTACAAGTTATGGTTGGGTAGAATGGAAACCAGAATGGCCATCATTCCAAGCTATCAGATTTTCAGTGAACCAAGCCTCCCAGTTTCAGCCACGCTACTGATCCTTTGGACGCCGGCGACTGGCTAAGGACTATTGAGAGGAAATTGGAGATTGCTCGCACTGAAGAAGGAGACAAGGTTCCCTTCACAACGCATTATCTCGAAGGAGCTGCCGCTATATGGTGGGATAATGCCAAAAAAATATGGCCTGCAAACGAGGAAATTACTTGGACAAAATTCAAGCATCATTTCCGCAAGTATCATATTCCCACCGGAGTCATGAAGATCAAGCAACGCGAATTTCTCACTCTCACTCAAGGCAGGATGACCGTCAACGAGTACCTGAATAAATTCAACCATCTGGCCCGCTATTCTCTCCATGATGTGGCCACAGAAGAGCGGAAGATTGATCGTTTTCTTGGAGGCCTGAATCAGCATCTCAGGTGCACTCTCAGCATGTTTGATTTCCCAGACTTCCTGACTCTGGTGAACAAGGCTCTCATTGCAGAAAGGGAACACAAGCTCCTGCACGACAACAAGCCAGCTGCTAATGACCACAAGCGCAAATTCGAGACAAAGAAGGACATGCAACCAGTGCAAAAGGCTCGTACTTGGCAGCAGACTCAGGTGGAGTACAAACCCAATTGGCAGCAGAATGTCAACAAGACTACTACACAAGTCAAGAATGTCGTGACCAGCCTGGTGCGCGACGATTGTCAGCGCAACAATTTGTGCTTCAGCTGTGGCCAAACCGGACACTACGCCCGACAGTGTCCCAAGAACACCAAACACGTGGCTCCATTTCAGCCGCAAGTCAACTACATGGAGCCGTATTCCACCCCAGATATAATCCAAGGGAAAATTCATCACATCTCCGCAGACGAAGCCCAAGAGGACCCAGAAGTCCTCACTGGTATGTTTCTTGTTAATGACATACCTGCCGTAATCACATCTCCACTCTTTTATTTCGCGGAGTTTTGCTTCCCAAAACAATTTTGCTTGGTCGATTTTGGGAAAGCACATGTTGGTACAATCCTCGGGATCCCTACTCAGAAGCAATCTCGTCTGCCGAAATTTGGAGATTGACATCATGGGCGTCAAGTTTCCAACATCGTTGATAATCATTGATTCCAACAAATTGGATGTCATTCTGGGCATGAATTGGTTAACCCAATACCAAGTCTGCATCAGTTGTGCGACCAGAGAAGTTACCCTGAAAAATATGGAAGGTCGCACCACAAATTTCTATGCCCGCAAGCGCATCCCTACGAAGGAAGTGGTTTTCGCAGCCATGGCAGAAGAGGTGGAATTAATCCTAGTGGTCAGTGAGTATCCAAATGTATTTTCTGAAGAATTGCCCGGCATGCCACCAGACCGAGAATTGGAGTTTGCTATTGACCTGGTGCCTGGAACCACTCCGATACATAAGAAATATTATCGGATGCCTTCCTCAGAATTGGTGGAATTGAAGAAACAACTGGATGAGATGCTGTAGAAAGGATACATTCGTCCAAGCTCTTCACCATGGGGATCACCAGCAATCTTCGTGGACAAAAAGGATGGCAGTCTACGAATGTGCATAGACTACCGACAGCTGAATGACGTCACCATTAAAAACAAGTATCCACTGCCAAGGATTGCCGATCTGTTTGATCAACTCAGTGGGGCCCGAGTATTCTCAAAAATTTATTTGAGGACTGGATATCATCAACTCAAGATAAAGAAGGAAGATATTCCTAAGACCGCGTTCACCACTTGGTACGGTCTTTATGAATACACCGTTATGTCCTTCGGCCTCACCAATGCTCCTGCATTCTTTATGCATATGATGAACAAGGTGTTTATGGACTTCTTGGACAAATTTGTGGTGGTGTTCATTGATTACATCCTCATTTACTCCAAGAGCAAGGAGGAACACAAGGAGCATCTTCGAGCAGTTATGCAAAGGTTGCGCGACAAACAACTTTATGCTAAATTTAGCAAATGTTGTTGGAAATATGCCCTAGAGGCAATAATAAAAGCATTATTATTATATTTCCTTATTCATGATAATTGTCTTTATTCGTGCTATAATTGTGTTAACCGGAAATCGTAATACATGTGTGAATAACAGACAACAACATGTCCCTAGTGAGCCTCTAGTTGACTAGCTCGTTGATCGACAGATAGTCATGGTTTCCTGACTATGGACATTGGATGTCATCGATAACGGGATCACATCATTAGGAGAATGATGTGATGGACAAGACCCAATCCTAAACATAGCATAAGATCGCATAGTTCGTTTGCTAGAGTTTTCCAATGTCAAGTATCCTTTCCTTAGACCATGAGATCGTGTAACTCCCGGATACCGTAGGAGTGCTTTGGGTGTGCCAAACGTCACAACGTAACTGGGTGACTATAAAGGTATGCTACGGGTATCTCTGAAAGTGTCTGTTGGGTTGACATGGATCGAGACTGGGATTTGTCACTCCGCTTGACGGAGAGGTATCACCGGGCCCTCTCGGTAATGCATCATCACAATGAGCTCAATGTGATCAAAGTGTTTGATCACGGGATCATGCATTACGGTAACGAGAAAAGTGACTTGCCGATAACGAGATTGAACGAGGTATTGGTATACCGACGATCGAATCTCGGGCAAGTAAAATACCGATTGACAAAGGGAATCGTATACGGGATTAATTGAATCCTTGACATCGTGGTTCATCCGATGAGATCATCGTGGAGCATGTGGGAGCCAACATGGGTATCCAGATCCCGCTGTTGGTTATTGCCCGAGAGCCGTCTCGGTCATGTCTGCATGTCTCCCGAACCCGTAGGGTCTACACACTTAAGGTTCGGTGACGCTAGGGTTGTGAAGATATGTATGTGCAGTAACCCGAATGTTGTTCGGAGTCCCGGATGAGATCCCGGACGTCACGAGGAGTTCCGGAATGGTCCGGAGGTAAAGAATTATTTATAGGAAGTGCTATTTTGGCCATCGGGACAAGTTTCGGTGTTATCGGTATTGTACCGGGACCACCGGAGGGGTCCCGGGGTCCACCAGGTGGGGCCACCTGCCTTGGGGGGCCACATGGGCCTTAGGGGTGCGCCTTGGCCCACTTGGGCCAAGGGGAACCAGCCCCAAGGGCCCATGCGCCAAGGAAACTTGGAGGAGGGAGAGTCCAGAAGGGGGAAGGCACCTCCGAGGTGCCTTGGGGAGGATGGACTCCTCCCCCCTCTTGGCCGCACCCCTTCCTTGGAGGAAGGGGCAAGGCTGCGCCCTCCCCCCCTCTAATGCACCTATATAAAGGGGGGCAGGGGAGGGGGGCAGCGCACCATATGCCCTGGCTCCTCCCTCCTCCCTGCAACACCTCCTCCTCCTCCCGTAGTTGCTTAGCGAAGCCCTGCCGGAGTTCTGCTGCATCCACCACCACACCGTCGTGCTGGATCTTCCTCAACCTCTCCTTCCCCCTTGCTGGATCAAGAAGGAGGAGACGTCACGCTTTCCGTACGTGTGTTGAACGCGGAGGTGTTGTCCGTTCGGTACTAGATCATCGGTGAATTGGATCACGGCAAGTACGACTACCTCATCCACGTTCACTCGAACGCTTCCGTTGCGATCTACAAAGTGGTATGTAGATGCTATCTAATCTGAATACTCGTTGCTAGATGAACTCATAGATGGATCTTGGTGAAACCGTAGGAAAAATTTTTAATTTTCTGCAACGTTCCCCAACAGTGGCATCATGAGCTAGGTCTATGCGTAGTTCTTCTTGTGCGAGTAGAACACAATTTGTTGTGGGCGTAGATGTTGTCAATTCTTCTTGCCGTTACTAGTCAATCTTGATTCAGCGGTATTGTGGGATGAAGCGGCCCGGACCAACCTTACACGTACGCTTACGTGAGACCGGTTCCACCGACTAAACATGCACTAGTTGCATAAGGTGGCTGGCGGGTGTCTGTCTCTCCTACTTTAGTTGGATCGGATTCGATGAACAGGGTCCTTATGAAGGGTAAATAGAGATTGACAAATCACGTTGTGGTTTGAACGTAGGTAAGAAAACGTTCTTGCTAGAACCCTAATTCAGCCACGTAAAACTTGCAACAACAATTAGAGGACGTCTAACTTGTTTTTGCAGCAAGTGCTTTGTGATATGATATGGCCAAAGTTGTGATGTATGATGAATGATCTATATGTGATGTATGAGATATTCATGCTATTGTAATAGGAATCACGACTTGCATGTCGATGAGTATGACAACCGGCAGGAGCCATAGGAGTTGTCTTTATTTTTTGTATGACATGCGTGTCATTGAGAATCGCCATGTAAATTACTTTACTTTATTGCTAAACGCGTTAGCCATAGTAGTAGAAGTAATAGTTGGCGAGCAACTTCATGGAGACACGATGATGAAGATCATGATGATGAAGATCATGGTGTCAAGCCGGTGACAAGATGATCATGGAGCCCCAAGATGGAGATCAAAGGAGCTATGTGATATTGGCCATATCATGTCACGTTTATTATTTGATTGCATGTGATGTTTATCATGTTTTGCATCTTGTTTACTTAGAACGACGGTAGTAAATAAGATGATCCCTCATAATAATTTCAAGAAAGTGTTCACCCTAACTGTGCACCGTTGCTAAGGTTCGTCGTTCCGAAGCACCACGTGATGATCGGGTGTGATAGGTCCTTACGTTCGCATACAACGGGTGTAAGCCAGATTTACACACGCAAAACACTTAGGTTGACTTGACGAGCCTAGCATGTACAGACATGGCCTCGGAACACAGAAGACCGAAAGGTCGAGCATGAGTCGTATAGAAGATACGATCAACATGAAGATGTTCACCGATGTTGACTAGTCCGTCTCACGTGATGATCGGACACGGCCTAGTTGACTCGGATCATGTAATACTTAGATGACTGGAAGAGGGATGTCTATCTAAGTGGGAGTTCATTAAATAATTTGATTAAATGAACTTTATTATCATGAACTTAGTCTAAAAATTTTACAATATGTCTTGTAGATCAAATGGCCAACGTAGTCCTCAACTTCAACGCGTTCCTAGAGAAAACCAAGCTGAAAGACAATGGTAGCAACTATACGGACTGGGTCCGGAACCTGAGGATCATCCTCATAGCTGCCAAGAAAGATTATGTCCTAAGAGCACCGCTGGGTGATGCACCTATTCTCCCTGCAGAACAAGACGTTATGAACGCTTGGCAGTCGCGATGCGATGATTACTCCCTCGTTCAGTGCGGCATGCTTTACAGCTTAGAGCCGGGGCTCCAAAAAACGTTTTGAGAGACATGGAGCATATGAGATGTTCGAAGAGCTGAAAATGGTTTTCCAAGCTCATGCCCGGGTCGAGAGATATGAAGTCTCCGATAAATTCTTTAGCTGTAAGATGGAGGAAAATGGTTCTGTCAGTGAACACATACTCAAATTGTCTGGGTTGCACAACCGCTTGACTCAACTGGAAGTTAATCTCCCGGATGAAGCGGTCATTGACAGAATCCTCCAGTCGCTTCCACCTAGCTACAAGAGCTTTGTGATGAACTACAATATGCAGGGGATGGTAAAGACCATTCCTGAGGTATATGCTATGCTGAGATCAGCAGAGGTAGAAATCAAGAAGGAGCATCAAGTGTTGATGGTGAATAAAACCACTAAGTTCAAGAAGGGCAAGGGTAAAAAGAACTTCAAGAAGGACGGCAAGGAAGTTGCCGCGCCCGGTAAGCAAGTTGCCGGGAAGAAGCCAAAGAATGGACCCAAGCCCGAGACTGAGTGTTTTTATTGCAAGGGAAGTGGTCACTGGAAGCGGAACTGCCCCAAATACTTAGCGGACAAGAAGGCCGGCAAAACCAAAGGTATATGTGATATACATGTAATTGATGTGTACCTTACCAGTACTCGTAGTAGCTCTTGGGTATTTGATACCGGTGCAGTTGCTCACATTTGTAACTCAAATCAGGAGCTGCGGAATAAACGGAGACTGGCGAAGGACGAGGTGACGATGCGCGTCGGGAATGGTTCCAAGGTCGATGTGATCGCCGTCGGCACGCTGCCTCTACATTTGCCTACGGGATTAGTTTTAAACCTCAATAATTGTTATTTAGTGCCAAGTTTGAGCATGAACATTGTATCTGGATCTCGCTTAATTCGAGATGGCTACTCATTTAAATCAGAGAATAATGGTTGTTCCATTTATATGAGAGATATGTTTTATGGTCATGCTCCGATGGTTAATGGTTTATTCTTAATGAATCTCGTACGTGATGATACACATATTCATAGTGTGAATACCAAAAGAGTGAAAGTTGATAACAATAGTCCCACATATTTGTGGCACTGCCGCCTTGGTCACATAGGTGTCAAACGCATGAAGAAGCTCCATGCAGATGGACTTTTAGAGTCTCTTGATTATGAATCATTTGACACGTGCGAACCATGCCTCATGGGTAAAATGTCCAAGACTCCATTCTCAGGAACAATGGAGCGAGCAACCAACTTATTGGAAATCATACATACCGATGTGTGCGGTCCAATGAGTGTTGAGGCTCGCGGTGGCTATCGTTATGTTCTCACCCTCACTGATGACTTGAGTAGATATGGGTATATCTACTTAATGAAACACAAGTCAGAGACCTTTGAAAAGTTCAAGGAATTTCAGAGTGAGGTTGAAAATCAACGTGATAGAAAGATCAAGTTTCTATGATCAGATCGTGGAGGAGAATACTTGAGTCACGAATTTGGCACACACTTAAGAAAATGTGGAATAGTTTCACAACTCACGCTGCCTGGAACACCTCAGCGTAATGGTGTGTCCGAACGTCGTAATCGCACTCTATTAGATATGGTGCGATCTATGATGTCTCTTACCGACTTACCGCTATCTTTTTGGGGCTATGCTTTAGAGACTGCCGCATTCACTTTAAATAGGGCTCCGTCAAAATCCGTTGAGACGACACCGTATGAATTATGGTTTGGGAAGAAACCTAAGCTGTCGTTTCTAAAAGTTTGGGGATGCGATGCTTATGTCAAGAAACTTCAAACCTGAAAAGCTCGAACCCAAATCGGAAAAATGCGTCTTCATAGGATACCCGAAAGAAACTGTTGGGTATACCTTCTACCTCAGATCCGAAGGCAAGATCTTTGTTGCCAAGAATGGATCCTTTCTAGAGAAAGAGTTTCTCTCGAAAGAAGTAAGTGGGAGGAAAGTAGAACTTGATGAAGTGTTACCTCTTGAACCGGAAAATGGCGAAACTCAAGAAATCGTTCCTGAGGTGCCTGCACCGACTAGAGAGGAAATTAATGATGATGATCAAGATGCTTTTGATCAAGCTGCTACTGAGATTCGAAGGTCCACAAGGACACGTTCCGCACCAGAGTGGTACGGCAACCCTGTCTTGGAAATCATGTTGTTAGACAACGGTGAACCTTCGAACTATGAGGAAGCAATGGCGGGCCCGGATTCCGACAAATGGCTAGAAGCCATGAAATCCGAGATAGGATCCATGCATGAAAACAAAGTATGGACTTTGACTGACTTGCCCGTTGAACGGCGAGCCATAAAAAATAAATGGATCTTTAAGAAGAAGACAGACGCGGATGGTAATGTGACCATCTATAAAGCTCGGCTTGTCGCTAAGGGTTATCGACAAGTTCAAGGAATTGACTACGATGAGACTTTCTCACCGGTAGCGAAGCTGAAGTCCGTCCGAATCATGTTAGCAATTGCCGCATACTATGATTATGAGATATGGCAAATGGACGTCAAAACGGCATTCCTTAATGGTTTCCTTAAGGAAGAATTGTATATGATGCAGCCGGAAGGTTTTGTCGATCCTAAGAATGCTGACAAGGTATGCAAGCTCCAACGCTCGATTTATGGGCTGGTGCAAGCATCTCGGAGTTGGAACATTCGCTTTGATGAGATGATCAAAGCGTTTGGGTTTACACAGACTTATGGAGAAGCCTGTGTTTACAAGAAAGTGAGTGGGAGCTCTGTAGCATTTCTCATATTATATGTAGACGACATACTTTTGATGGGAAATGATATAGAACTCTTGGACAGCATTAAGCCCTATTTGAATAAAAGTTTTTCAATGAAGGACCTTGGAGAAGCTGCTTATATATTAGGCATCAAGATCTATAGAGATAGATCGAGACGCCTGATAGGTCTTTCACAAAGCACATACCTTGATAAGATATTGAAGAAGTTCAATATGGATCAATCTAAGAAGGGGTTCTTACCTGTGTTACAAGGTGTGAAATTGAGCTCAGCTCAATGCCCGACCACGGCAGAAGAAATAGAAGAGATGAGCGTCATCCCCTATGCCTCAGCCATAGGTTCTATTATGTATGCCATGCTGTGTACCAGACCTGATGTAAACCTTGCCGTAAGTTTGGTAGGAAGGTACCAAAGTAATCCCGGCAAGGAACACTGGACAGCGGTCAAGAATATCCTGAAGTACCTGAAAAGGACCAAGGAAATGTTTCTCGTTTATGGAGGTGACGAAGAGCTCGTCGTAAAAGGTTACGTCGACGCTAGCTTCGACACAGATCTGGATGACTCTAAGTCACAAACCGGATACGTGTATATTTTGAATGGTGGGGCAGTAAGCTGGTGCAGTTGCAAGCAAAGCGTCGTGGCGGGATCTACATGTGAAGCGGAGTACATGGCAGCCTCGGAGGCAGCACATGAAGCAATTTGGGTGAAGGAGTTCATCACCGACCTCGGAGTCATACCCAATGCGTCGGGGCCAATCAAGCTCTTCTGTGACAACACTGGAGCTATTGCACTTGCAAAGGAGCCCAGGTTTCACAAGAAGACTAGGCACATCAAGCGTCGCTTCAACTCCATTCGTGAAAATGTTCAAGATGGAGACATAGAGATTTGTAAAGTACACACGGATCTGAATGTCGCAGATCCGTTGACTAAACCTCTCCCTAAGGCAAAACATGATCAGCACCAGAACTCTATGGGTGTTCGATTCATCACAATGTAACTAGATTATTGACTCTAGTGCAAGTGGGAGACTGTTGGAAATATGCCCTAGAGGCAATAATAAAAGCATTATTATTATATTTCCTTATTCATGATAATTGTCTTTATTCGTGCTATAATTGTGTTAACCGGAAATCGTAATACATGTGTGAATAACAGACAACAACATGTCCCTAGTGAGCCTCTAGTTGACTAGCTCGTTGATCGACAGATAGTCATGGTTTCCTGACTATGGACATTGGATGTCATCGATAACGGGATCACATCATTAGGAGAATGATGTGATGGACAAGACCCAATCCTAAACATAGCATAAGATCGCATAGTTCGTTTGGTAGAGTTTTCCAATGTCAAGTATCCTTTCCTTAGACCATGAGATCGTGTAACTCCCGGATACCGTAGGAGTGCTTTGGGTGTGCCAAACGTCACAACGTAACTGGGTGACTATAAAGGTATGCTACGGGTATCTCTGAAAGTGTCTGTTGGGTTGACATGGATCGAGACTGGGATTTGTCACTCCGCTTGACGGAGAGGTATCACCGGGCCCTCTCGGTAATGCATCATCACAATGAGCTCAATGTGATCAAAGTGTTTGATCACGGGATCATGCATTACGGTAACGAGAAAAGTGACTTGCCGATAACGAGATTGAACGAGGTATTGGTATACCGACGATCGAATCTCGGGCAAGTAAAATACCGATTGACAAAGGGAATCGTATACGGGATTAATTGAATCCTTGACATCGTGGTTCATCCGATGAGATCATCATGGAGCATGTGGGAGCCAACATGGGTATCCAGATCCCGCTGTTGGTTATTGCCCGAGAGCCGTCTCGGTCATGTCTGCATGTCTCCCGAACCCGTAGGGTCTACACACTTAAGGTTCGGTGACGCTAGGGTTGTGAAGATATGTATGTGCAGTAACCCGAATGTTGTTCGGAGTCCCGGATGAGATCCCGGACGTCACGAGGAGTTCCGGAATGGTCCGGAGGTAAAGAATTATATATAGGAAGTGCTATTTTGGCCATCGGGACAAGTTTCGGTGTTATCGGTATTGTACCGGGACCACCGGAGGGGTCCCGGGGTCCACCAGGTGGGGCCACCTGCCTTGGGGGGCCACATGGGCCTTAGGGGTGCGCCTTGGCCCACTTGGGCCAAGGGGAACCAGCCCCAAGGGCCCATGCGCCAAGGAAACTTGGAGGAGGGAGAGTCCAGAAGGGGGAAGGCACCTCCGAGGTGCCTTGGGGAGGATGGACTCCTCCCCCCTCTTGGCCGCACCCCTTCCTTGGAGGAAGGGGCAAGGCTGCGCCCTCCCCCCCTCTAATGCACCTATATAAAGGGGGGCAGGGGAGGGGGGCAGCGCACCATATGCCCTGGCTCCTCCCTCCTCCCTGCAACACCTCCTCCTCCTCCCGTAGTTGCTTAGCGAAGCCCTGTCGGAGTTCTGCTGCATCCACCACCACACCGTCGTGCTGGATCTTCCTCAACCTCTCCTTCCCCCTTGCTGGATCAAGAAGGAGGAGACGTCACGCTTTCCGTACGTGTGTTGAACGCGGAGGTGCTGTCCGTTCGGTACTAGATCATCGGTGAATTGGATCACGGCAAGTACGACTACCTCATCCACGTTCACTCGAACGCTAACGTTGCGATCTACAAAGTGGTATGTAGATGCTATCTAATCTGAATACTCGTTGCTAGATGAACTCATACATGGATCTTGGTGAAACCGTAGGAAAATTTTTTAATTTTCTGCAACGTTCCCCAACAAATGTGACTTTTGGCTCCAGCAAGTGGGATTCCTCGGGCATGTCCTCTCGATAGAAGGAATCTCAGTGTACCCAAGCAAGGTAAAGGATGTACTTGATTGGTCCGCACCCACCACAGTCTTAGAAATCCGGAGTTTCCTTGGGCTAGTCGGATATTATCATCGTTTTATCGAAGTATTTTCCAAGATCGCCAAGACAATGACTGAGCTTCTCAAGAAGGATAAGAAGTTCGTATGGACTGAGGACAGCGAACGGAGCTTCAATGAGTTAAAAACCAGGCTGACATCAGCACCCGTATTAACTCTTCCAGACATCTACTGCAGTTTTGATGTCTACTGCGACGCATCCAGAAAAGGACTGGGGTGTGTACTCATGCAAGATGGCAAAGTGGTGGCCTATGCATCTCGACAA
Organism: Aegilops umbellulata; assembly: GCA_032464435.1. Taxonomy (NCBI): domain Eukaryota; kingdom Viridiplantae; phylum Streptophyta; class Magnoliopsida; order Poales; family Poaceae; genus Aegilops; species Aegilops umbellulata. The sequence goes on from CP136057.1 coordinate 56,230,519, forward strand.
CTATGGCAACATGAAGGGAACTATCCTACTCATGATCTGGAATTGGCCGCGGTGGTGCACGCTTTGAAAATCTGGAGGCATTATCTGATTGGAAAGAAGTGCCAGATATTCATCGACCATAAGAGTCTCAAGTATATATTCACTCAACCCGACTTGAACCTTTGACAGCAAAGATGGCTCGAGTTGGTTAAGGACTACGACCTCGGAATAAATTATCACCCGGGCAAAGCTAATGTGGTGGTTGATGCCCTCAGCCGCAAACCAGCCAACCTTAATGCCCCAATGGATTCCTTACCTCCGGAGCTTTATGAAGAAATCATGCAGCTAAATTTGGTGATCACCGACGCCCGTCTTACCAATATATTGGAAGTTGCCCCTACTCTCGAAGAAGAAATCCGCAGTGCTCAAGCGGATGACAAGGTGTTGCAAATATATGTTCAGAAGATGCACAAAGGGCATGCACCGGATTTCTCTATGGATCAGAAAGGTTGGCTAAGGTTCCGAGGAAGACTTTGCGTACCCAACCAAGAAAGTATGGAGAAGAAAATATTGGCAGAAGCGCATGAAGAACCATACTCAATTCACCCCGGTGGTACCAAAATGTATGAGGACCTTCTTCGGGTATTTTGGTGGGATGGAATGAAGAAAGACATCGCATACTTTGTGGCCTGTTGCGACGTATGCAATAAGGTAAAGGCGGAACATCAAAAACCCACCGGGCTCCTCCAGCCTCTGCCGGTATCCCAGTGGAAATGGGACGATATTTGCATGGATTTCATCACCGGATTACCAAGGTCTCATCAAGGAAACGATGTGATATGGGTCATAGTGGACACCTTAACCAAGGCGGCACACTTCCTGCCTATCCGGACTACATACCGTGCAAATCAACTCGCACAGTTGTATGTATCATGAATAGTCAGTCTGCATGGAGTACCCAAGACTATCACCTCCGACAGGGGATCTCTATTCACCTCCGCATTTTGGTCCCGACTACATCAAGCCTTGGGGACCGCTCTGAAGTACAGCACGGCCTATCATCCTCAGACAGATGGATAGACCGAGCGAGTAAATGAAATACTCGATGATATGCTCCGGGCATGCACATTGGCCCAAGGAACCAAGTGGGAAGACTGTCTGCCCTACGCTGAGTTTTCCTACAACAATAGTTTCCAGGCCAACTTAAAGATGTCACCCTATGAAGCCCTGTATGGCCGGAAATGCCGCCCCATTGAATTTGTCTAAAACCGGAGATAGCCATATTTTCGGGACTGATTTAATGCTCGAAGCAGAGAAGCAAGTCAAGGAAATCCGGGACAGACTGCAAATGGCCAAATCCCGATAGAAGAGCTACTATGATGCCAAACATCGTCAGATCAGCTTCGAACCCGGAGAACACCTATACCTCCGAGTCACCCCTATGAAAGGAGTCAAGAGGTTTCAGACCCGAGGAAAATTGGCACCCAGATATATCGGTCCATTCCCCGTCATGGCCAGAATCGGAACAGTTGCATACCAGTTGGAATTGCCACCAGAATTGTCAGAATTACACAACGTGTTTCACATCTCACAGCTAAGGAGATGTATCTCGCCACCGGAGAAAACGACTGATATGGCAGAGATAGAAATGGCTAAGCATTTGACTTATGAGGAAAAGCCAATTAGAATATTGGATCAGACAGAAAGGGTCACTCACAGCAAAGAGATACGGTTTTACAAGGTTCAGTGGGAGCATCACACCGAAGAAGAAGCAACCTGGGAAAGAGAGGAATTTTTAAGGACTGCATATGTCGGGGAAGCTGACTCCGTGAGCACCTATGGGGACGGAGCCCCTTTTCGGTTCGGCGGGGGGCGGAGGTCGCACGAAGTGCAGATCGAGGCGAGGCACACGGGCGGTTTTTACCCAGCTTCGGAGCTCTATGGAGAGATAATACTCCTACTGCTGCTTTGTGGATTGTATTGAGTTCTTGCTCGGGAGCGCTGAGTGCTACAGTACACACCAGCAGCTAACGAGACCGAGCGTGAGTGTTCTACTGTTCGTCCTCCTCCCCTATGTTGCGCATGGGCCTCCTTTTATATGCTAAAGGGGTCACCGACAGGTGGCAACATAGGCAAGGGAAAAAATGGAAAAGGTGTTGCGGTTGGTACAGCTACCTACACAGTGTATCATACCTAACCCTGACGGCAGGGGACAAAGGCATTAAATGCCTATCTACATCGCCCAAACAGTGCAGAAAAGGGACCGTCAGGGACGCCACCGCTCGCCACGATGGCGATCTTGTCAGCGCCGCATGCCACAGTGTACCCCTGGCTGCACAGCCTCCCGCCACGTATGCCTGGAAGGGTCCCAGAGCGACACGTAGGTGGGTGTGCTGGAGCGCAGGTACAGAGTGGTGGCTTGCCGCGGCAAACGCCTTGCCGCGGCCGTTGTCTTGTCGCGTTCGGGAGCTTGTCACTCGCCGGGTCTTGTCGGGACGCGTGGCGCGTCGCGGCAAGTTCCTTGAGATGCCCTGGTTGGCCTTCCCGGCAAGCTCCTCTTGCCGGGGTCTTGTGCCTTGAGTGGCCTTCCCGGCAAGCTCCTCTTGCCGGGGCTTTGTGCCTTGAGTGGCCTTCCCGGCAAGCTCCTCTTGCCGGGGCTTTGTGCCTTGAGTGGCCTTCCCGGCAAGCTCCTCTTGTCGGGGCCTTGTCTCCTTGGCTTGAATACTTTGTTCTTGAATGGCTCCAAAGGAACCACGGGGGTCCTTGGTGGTCACCCGGCAAGCCTTGCCGCGGGGCGCTGTGTCGGGGAAGCTGACTCCGCGAGCACCTATGGGGACGGAGCCCCTTTTCGGTTCGGCGGGGGGCGGAGGTCGCACGAAGAGCAGATCGAGGCGAGGCACACGGGCGGTTTTTACCCAGCTTCGGAGCTCTCCGGAGAGATAATACTCCTACTGCTGCTTTGTGGATTGTATTGAGTTCTTGCTCGGGAGCGCTGAGTGCTACAGTACACACCAGCAGCTAACGAGATCGAGCATGAGTGTTCTACTGTTCGTCCTCCTCCCCTAAGTTGCGCATGGGCCTCCTTTTATATGCTAAAGGTGTCACCGACAGGTGGCAACGTAGGCAAGGGTAAAAATGGAAAAGGTGTTGCGGTTGGTACAGCTACCTGCACAGTGTATCATACCTAACCCTGACGGCAGGGGACAAAGGCATTAAATGCCTATCTACATCGCCCAAACAGTGCAGAAAAGGGACCGTTAGGGACGCCACCGCTCGCCACGATGGCGATCTTGTCAGCGCCGCATGCCACAGTGTACCCCTGGCTGCACAGCCTCCCGCCACGTATGCCTGGAAGGGTCCCAGAGCGACACGTAGGTGGGTGTGCTGGAGCGCAGGTACAGAGTGGTGGCTTGCCGCGGCAAACGCCTTGCCGCGGCCGTTGTCTTGTCGCGTTCGGGAGCTTGTCACTCGCCGGGTCTTGTCGGGACGCGTGGCGCGTCGCGGCAAGTTCCTTGAGATGCCCTGGTTGGCCTTCCCGGCAAGCTCCTCTTGCCGGGGTCTTGTGCCTTGAGTGGCCTTCCCGGCAAGCTCCTCTTGCCGGGGCTTTGTGCCTTGAGTGGCCTTCCCGGCAAGCTCCTCTTGCCGGGGCTTTGTGCCTTGAGTGGCCTTCCCGGCAAGCTCCTCTTGTCGGGGCCTTGTCTCCTTGGCTTGAATACTTTGTTCTTGAATGGCTCCAAAGGAACCACGGGGGTCCTTGGTGGTCACCCGGCAAGCCTTGCCGCGGGGCGCTGTGTCGGGGAAGCTGACTCCGCGAGCACCTATGGGGACGGAGCCCCTTTTCGGTTCGGCGGGGGGCGGAGGTCGCACGAAGAGCAGATCGAGGCGAGGCACACGGGCGGTTTTTACCCAGCTTCGGAGCTCTCCGGAGAGATAATACTCCTACTGCTGCTTTGTGGATTGTATTGAGTTCTTGCTCGGGAGCGCTGAGTGCTACAGTACACACCAGCAGCTAACGAGATCGAGCATGAGTGTTCTACTGTTCGTCCTCCTCCCCTAAGTTGCGCATGGGCCTCCTTTTATATGCTAAAGGTGTCACCGACAGGTGGCAACGTAGGCAAGGGTAAAAATGGAAAAGGTGTTGCGGTTGGTACAGCTACCTGCACAGTGTATCATACCTAACCCTGACGGCAGGGGACAAAGGCATTAAATGCCTATCTACGTCGCCCAAACAATGCAGAAAAGGGACCGTCAGGGACGCCACCGCTCGCCACGATGGCGATCTTGTCAGCGCTGCATGTCACAGTGTACCCCTGGCTGCACAGCCTCCCGCCACGTACGCCTGGATGGGTCCCAGAGCGACACGTAGGTGGGTGTGCTGGAGCGCAGGTACAGAGTGGTGGCTTGCCGCGGCCGTTGTCTTGTCGCGTCCGGGATCTTATCGCTCGCCAGGTCTTGTCGGGATGCGTGGCGCGTCGCGGCAAGTTCCTTGAGATGCCCTGGTTGGCCTTCCCGGCAAGCTCCTCTTGCCGGGGTCTTGTGCCTTGAGTGGCCTTCCCGGCAAGCTCCTCTTGCCGGGGCTTTGTGCCTTGAGTGGCCTTCCCGGCAAGCTCCTCTTGCCGGAGCCTTGTCTCCTTGGCTTGAACACTTTGTTCTTGAATGGCTCCAAAGGAACCACGGGGGTCCTTGGTGGTCATCCGGCAAGCCTTGCCGCGGGGCGCTGCGACTGCCCGTGCACAAGTTCGGGATACTAGGGTACCCCTACTCTAGTACACCGATAGGAGCCCCCGGGCATGGGCCATACGCGGTGCCGAGCGCTGTTGGGCCAGGCCCAAAACAGGGCACGGGCACGCGCGGCCTGGATCACGCCGTATCTTACTTCGTATCCACCGCGCCCTCCCCGAACGGCACGCGTCGATTGCGGCGTCGTGGGAGAGGTCATGGGTGGTTTATTTATTCGGAAAGGCGGAACGTCCACCCCCCCTCCTATAAGCAGGGGAATCAGGGGCAGGGGCGCGGTTTTCGAGGCGTCCACTCCCCACGATCACGGGGTGAGGAGAGGTCGCCTCATCCGTCGCCTCGGTTCTGCACGCCTGCCACGCGGCCTCCATGCGCTTGGGGCGGCGAGCGGTGGAGGCGTGCAACCGGGCCGTCGTGGGTCGAGGCAGAGGGCCGGTCCCAGTTCCCTGCTCCTTCTATGTCTTGATTAGCTGAGCGGGGCGGCCGAGCCCCCACCCCGCCTCTTTATAAGGGCGAGGGGGAACGGAGGTCCGCATTCCTTCATCTCCTCTTTCCTTCAGCTTCTGCTCCCCTCTCTCTCATTCGGCATGGAGAAAGGGAACCCTGGTCCTTCAACGGTGGCGGCGAGGGTCGCCGCTAGACAACCCGTCCCTCCCTCTCCCGCACCCGTTGTGGCAGGGCCAGCCGTAGGGGGAAGAGGGAGGGGGCGAGGCCGCGGGCGAGGTCGAGGGCGAGGGCGAGGCCGAGGCGCTCGGGGAAGAGGTGGACGGGGCGGCTCGCCGGGCCCGCCTCCGCCAGCGGTTCCTCGTCCCATGGCGGACCATATTGGCGACGACCCTTGCGAGTTCTTCGTCAGGCTGCGTCAGCCACCTCGTCGTCGCCTTCGTCTCCCGACTCCATTTGCGAGCGAGATGGAGTTGGATCCGCCCAAGACACTGAGGTTGCACATGAGGGGCTGTGGAATCAGCGGTACGCGAGTCCGCGTTGACTTCCCGGCCCCTAATGTGATGTATCTTGGTCGAGGGTGGAAGACGTTCGCCCGTATCCACAGCTTGACGGAGGGGCTCACCCTCCATTTTAAGCTGATGGAGGGCGGTCTCCTCTCCGTCAAGGTCTTCGGGTGCTTCGGGACTCGGGCAAGGTACTGCGTGGAGAGCTCCTCCGATAGCGAAGACTCCTCCTCGGGCGGGAGTGACGAGGAGGACAGCGGCAGCGACGACGAGGGTAGCGGGCGGCAGGATGACGGGTCCGACTAGGTGTCGGGCGCCGCTCCGTGTGGCACCGGCGACCCCATCATCCATGTCGCCGGCTCCTCGAGCTTCTCGGGGTCGTCTCCTTGGGCGGCTGGCGTAGGGAGGCTGCGGAAGAGGAAGAGGGCAGGCGGCAAGGCCGTCAACTCGGAGTACGTGGGCACGACGCCCTCGACAGCGTGCTGACATCCTGCCGCCCCGTCTTCGAGCCCTGCCTCCGGCGCCGCCATCACCATCCAGCCTTTGGACGACCGCCGAGATGTTCTCTTGGTGTCTTCTTCCACCTGTAGCTCGTCTAGGCGCCCCTTTTGCCCTTTTCGCCTCCTTGACCTGCCTCCTGAAGAGAGGGACAAGAAAGGGATTACGGGCACCTTATCTCTTTTTAATTTGTAAGCCCTCGGGCCTTAGCTGCATTTAAAACTTGTAATCCCATCATTCATGTTTTTCATTCTCTTATGAACTGTACCTGAGTGGAATGTTTTTTTAATGAAAAGGGGATGCTTGCCGGGTCGCTTGTCTCGCAGGTGGAACCCACGTCAAGGAGCAAATCCTTGATATCTTTAAGATAGACACTTTTTTCCCGGCAGCAGGCCCTGCCGTCTTCCCACGTCGCTCGACCTTTCTCACGCTTTTGGCGAAGGCAGGGAGGAGGCGGGTTCAGGCTCCTCGTTTCGTCCCTTTGCTGCCGCGACTACGACCAAACCCGGCCCCGGGAACGAGCCCTAGGGCCTAGAGTTAAGGCAGCACGGTAGCTTTTAGGAAGAAACGAGGTTTCGCATACCTCAGTTCATAAGAGAATGCATGATAAGGGATGAAAAACTTATCTGAGATTGCATCCCCCGGCAACTCTGGTTTGCCGTGGGTGAGTCTTTGTACTTGCAGCCCCCCCGGCAACACTGGCTTGCCGGGGTCCAGATGCCGGTCCGTCCTCTCTTTTTCGTCCTCAAGTGGTCCGGCCAGGATATGCGAGCCCTGCGAACCAAGGGAAACGAAAGAACGGCAAAGGGACGCACACCCGACCTCTAAGCTAGGGGTTAGCCGCTACTAAGCACTATCGACCCTAACCAAGGACGAGACTCGACCCAGCATGCATGCTATAACTTAGGGCGCCAGCGCTTCATCTACGCTCAGGGTCTACGCCTGGCTTTGTACAAAGGATTACATGCAACAGCGGCAAGACTTGTGCAAAAAGGTGGTTGCCGGAACAGGGTCCGACAACCGCGCCTTACGGGTAAAACTTACGAAGATGCTCGATGTTCCAGGAGTTGCTCACCGGAATACCATCTTCGGTCTCAAGGCGGACAGCGCCAGGCCTAGTGACTCGTTTCACCCGATAAGGTCCTTCCCACTTCGGCGTCAACTTGTTGGAATTCTTGGCGGACTGAACGCGCCGAAGAACAAGGTCGCCTTCCTCGAGACTTCTGGCATTAACTTTGCGGCTATGGTAGCGGCGCAAAGCTTGCTGGTAGCGAGCAGCTCGCACAGCGGCCTGAAGACGGTCTTCCTCAAGGAGCAGCGCGTCATCTTGTCGCAGCTGCTCTTGCTCAAGCTCATCATAAGCGAGCACTCGAGGTGACCCGTATACGAGTTCCGTGGGGATAACTGCCTCTGCTCCATAGACTAGAGCGAAAGGTGTCTGGCCAGTGGCTCGATTTGGCGTCATCCTGATCGACCAAATAACCACCGGCAGCTCCTCAATCCAGTTTCTTCCGCACTTGTGCAGCCTGTCGAAAGTCCTGGTCTTGAGCCCACGCAGCACTTTAGCATTTGCCCTCTCCGCTTGACCGTTGCTCCTGGGGTGAGCAACAGAAGCGAAGCAGACCTTGGCGCCAAGATCTTGGACGTACTGCATGAAGGCGCGGCTCGTGAATTGCGTACCGTTGTCGGTGATGATCCTGTTAGGGATCCCGAAGTGGCAAACAATCGACCTGAAGAACTTGACTGTTGACTGTGCCATCACCTTCCTCACTGCTTCCACTTCCGGCCACTTTGTGAACTTGTCGATTGCGACGTACAAGTACTCAAAGCCCCCGACTGCTCGGGGGAAGGGGCCGAGGATGTCGAGCCCCCAGACCGAAAATGGCCAGGATAAAGGGATCGTCTAGAGAGCTTGAGTTGGCTGGTGTATCTGCTTGGAATGAAACTGGCACGCTTCACACTTGGTTACTTGTGCAGTTGCATCCTGGAGGGCTGTCGGCCAAAAGAAACCTTGCCGGAAAGCTTTGCCGGCAAGCGCGCTTGCGCCAATGTGGTGACCACATATGCCTCCATGTATCTCTGCCAACAGCTTCTGTCCATCTTCCCGGTGAATACACTTCAATTTCACACAGTTGAGTCTTCTTCTGTATAGTGCGTTGTCGACAAACTGGTACATACTTGACTGCCGGGCTACTCTTTCCGCTTCTTCTGGCTCTTTGGGAAGTTCTCCTGTCTGGAGGAAACGGACGATCTGCTGTGCCCATGCTGGAGCTTGTGGCTCGACAACAAGGACTAAAGGCATATCTGCTGCTGTGGGAACATCCGCTTCTACGGCGAGAAACTGCGGCTCAGCCGGAGCTTGACGTTCCCCGGCAAGCTTGCCGGAGCAAAACTTGCCGGGAGCGTCTGCTTCAACGAAACAAACCCTAGGGCTTGTCGGAGCAGACTGCTCCTCAGCACTCTTGGCGTTGATCTTGGGGACCTTCTTGGCGGCGGCCTCGGGAAGCTCTGCCGGAAAATAGTCACCAGAAATCAACTTCCTCTTCTTGCTCTGTCCAGTTGATGGCGTCACAGACGGTTGAGTCAGCTTGAGCACAAAGATCCCTGGTTCCACAGGTAACTTAAGTGCTGCGCACTTTGACAGGCCGTCAGCAATGTCGTTCTGAGCTCTTGGAACATGTTCCATCTGTAGGCCGACAAAGCGCCCTTCTAGCTTCCTCACTTCATCAACGTAAGCTTCCATCAACGGACTTTGATAATTCTTGTTCACTTGGCAGACGACAAGATGCGAGTCACCCCTGACAATGAGCTGCTTGATCCCAAGGTCTGCCGCGATCCTGAGACCGGCAAGCAATCCTTCATACTCTGCAGTATTGTTTGTTGCTTGCTCCTTGGGAAAGTGCATCTGGACTACGTACTTGAGGTGCTCTCCGGTGGGTGCGACAAGCAGCACACCAGCACCGGCGCCTTGCAGCGAGAAAGCACCATCAAAGTACATCAGCCACTCCTTGCTTGCTTCCTTGACGGGGATGCTCGTTTCTGGAATTTCTTCATCTGGTGTTGGCGTCCACTCTACTATGAACTCTGCCAATGCTCTGCCTTGGATAGTTGAAGTGCTCTCAAACTTGAGGCCAAAGCTTGACAGTTCCAGTGCCCACTCAACAATCCTGCCTGTTGCTTCTGGATTCTGCAGTATCCTCTTCAGCGGAAAGCGAGTGACAACTGTTATCTCATGTGCTTGGAAGTAATGGCGCAGCTTTCTCGAGGCCATGAGAAGGCCGAAAAGCAATTTTTGCACACCAGAGTACCTTATCCTAGCCCCCTGCAGAAGGGAACTGACAAAGTAGACTGGGCGCTGCACCATTCTCTTCTGTTGTATCTCTTCGCACATCTGCGCAGATCCATCTTTGTCGGGACCAGAGCTTGTCGGAGAAGCCCCCTGCTTGTCGCTGGATGCGCTTGCCGCGGTCGCTGGCTCATCATCAGCCTCCCTCTCCGCTACTAACGCAGCACTAACCACTTGATTGGTTGCCGCCAGATACAGCAGCAACTTCTCTTGTGGCTTAGGTGCGACAAGTATTGGAGTGGAGGACAGGTATCTCTTCAAGTCCTGCAGCGCAGCCTCCACTTCCGGAGTCCATTTTATTGGACCTGCCTTTTTCAAAATTTTGAAAAACGGCAGGGCGAGCTCAGCAGACTTAGAGATAAACCTGCTGAGAGCCACCACGCAGCCGGCAAGTCTCCGTACATCCTTGACGCGCTTCGGTGCTTCAATCTGCTCGATGGCCTTGATCTTGTCGGGATTGGCTTCAATTCCCCTCTGAGACACGAAGAACCCGAGAAGCTTGCCGGAAGGGACTCCAAACACACACTTCTCGGGGTTGAGCTTGAGGCTGATCTTGCGCAGATTTGCAAAAGTCTCTTCTAGATCTTGGATCAGAGTTGCTCTGTCCCTGCTCTTGACCACTATATCATCCATGTAGGCCTCCACATTTCTGTGTATTTGCGGTTCAAAAGCAGTATGGACTACCCTTGCAAATGTTGAACCAGCATTCTTCAAACCGAAAGGCATCCGTACGAAACAGTACGTGCCACATGGAGTGATGAATGCGGTCTTCTCCTCATCTTCTTCTGCCATGAAGATCTGATGATATCCTGAGTATGCGTCAAGAAATGAAAGCAAATCACATCCGGCCGTGGAGTCAACAATCTGGTCAATGCGCGGCAAGGGAAATGGATCTTTGGGACAAGCTTTGTTAACATCGGTAAAGTCGATACAAAGCCTCCATTTCCCGTTTGCCTTGCGCACGACTACAGGATTGGCCAACCACGTAGGATGGAGCACTCCTCTGACAAGGCCTGGTGCTTCCAACTTCTTGATCTCTTCTGCGATGAATTCTTGGCGCTCCACTGCTTGTTTCCTGACTTTCTGCTTGACGAGCCGCGCATGAGGACAGACGGCAAGGTGGTGCTCAATTACTTTCCTGGGAACACCGGGGATGTCAGACGGTTGCCACGCAAACACATCGACATTCGCCCGCAGGAAAGCAACAAGCACGCTTTCCTATTTAGGGTCGAGAGTGGCACTGATGGTGAAAGTACCACCAGTGCCGTCCTCCTTGGCGGACACCTTCTTGGTCGCTGGCGGAGCTGCCATTGTCTTCTTACACTTGCCGGTGGAGCTAGATGGTGCGTCCTCGACGGTAGCGCAGCACTCCGAAGAGGTGCGCTTGCCGGAGTGGGCATCAGAACTCTTGCCGGACTTGGTCTTCTTCTTCCCCCAGGGAGCTTCAGCGGCAAGTGTCTCGCGATCCGTTGCGGCTGCAGCTTCCCGGTAGATCTTGTCGGCACAGATAAGAGCATCTTTCTTGTCGCCAGGGACAGAGATGACACTTATCGGGCCTGGCATCTTCAACATGTTGTACGCGTAGTGAGAGGCCGCCATGAACTTGGCGAGCGCTAGACGGCCGAGAATTCCATTGTAAGGCAATGGAAAATCGGCAACGTCAAAAGTGATCCTCTCAGTCCTGAAGTTTAGCTCGCTGCCAAATGTCACCGGCAGCGTGATCTTCCCCTTCGGCTTGCTCCTTCCCGGGTTGATTCCTTGGAATGTGCCGGTCTCTTCGAGCTCGCTGTCAGGGACCTGGAGTTTTCGGAGCACAGCGGAGGAGATCAGGTTCAAGCCGGCCCCGCCGTCAACTAGCATCTTAGTGCCCTTGAGGTTGCGGATAGTTGGTGAGACCAACATCGGCAAACACCGGACCGCAGTTGTGCGATCAGGGTGGTCCTCAATATCAAAGATGATAGGCGTGCTGGACCATTTCAGAAGCTTGCGTGACTCAACGGGTGGTTCTGCCGCATTGACTTCCCGCACCCACTGCTTGAGTTGGCGGTGTGAAGCATGCAGAGAAGCACCGCCGCCAACACACAAGACCTCTGTGGCTTTCTGAAACTCCTGCTCACTGGTCTCGTCGTCATCCATGTCGTCGTCGTCGTCGTCGTCTTCATCTTTGTCGCGGCCGTGGGGAGGTCTGTCTCCTTGCCGCTTATTGGCCTTGCCGCGGCGTCCTCCCAGGCCGGTGCGCTTCGTACCGGATTCTCCAGCACCTGCTTGGGCTTTCTCCTTGTCGCGTCGCTCGTACTCGGCCTTTTGCAGCTCGACAAGCTGCTCGACCTTCTTGCAGCTCTGGAGGTCATGGCCCTTGGTGCGGTGGATCTTGCAGTACTGTTTGTTGGTGCCGTCCTGCTTGTCAGCGGCCGCCACAGCCTGGCAGTTGGCGCATGCGGCAACCTCCTTGCCGGAGCTACCATCTTTGGCTTTCTTGGCACCACCGTCGTTGCCGGACTGCTCAACAACTAGCACATCTTTGCCTTTCCTCTTCCTGTTGTTCCGTCGCCGGTTTTTATTTGCCGAGGCAGTATCCTCGCTGTCAGATCCTCCCGTTCCTGTATTCTCTCCGGGGAATTTCCTCCCTTCCTCAGCACGTGCACACCTGTCGGCCAGGGCATATAGCTCGCTGACGTCTCTGATCTTGCACATCGCCATCTCCTCCCGCATCCTGCGGTTACGCACGTTCTGGTGGAACGCGCTGATGACCGCGGCAGGGTGGACATCTGGGATGTTGCGTTGCACTTGGCTGAATCTCTGGATGTACTTGCGCAAAGGCTCTCCTTCCTTCTGGGCAAGCAGGTGAAGGTCACTCTCCTGGCCATGAGGTTTGTGGCCGCCCGTAAAGGCGCCGACAAACTGATGGCATAGGTCTGCCCAGGAAGATATGGAGTTCTCCGGCAAGTGCATGAGCCAGGACCTGACGTTGGGTTTGAGTACCAGCGGGAAGTAGTTGGAAAGGATCTTGTTGTCTCGCCCCCCGGCAGCCTGCACCGCGATGGTGTAGATGCTGAGGAACTCTGACGGATACAACCTGCCGTCGTACTTCTCCGGTACGTCTGGCTCGAAATTCTTTGTGCTGGGCCACTGGACTTGCCGCAGCTCACGAGTAAACGCAGGGCAACCTACCGCATACGGCAGGTCGCCTGGTTCCCCTGGCGCATGCATGTTGACAGTGGGCCCAGCGCGCCGGTCTGATTGATGCCGCGCTTCTCTTCGGCGCTCGATGCGAGTACGAGCGTCTTCTTGCTGTCGTTCGTGAAGAACTTGGCATTGATCGCGACGAGCTCGTGGATCTGATGAAGCGGTGGAGTCGCTGTCGCGGTGGACCCGGCGAGTCGGCGATCTTGGCCTTCGAGGCGGAGAGTGCATGGTGGTTGCACCCCCCGCGGTCTTGTCGCCATCGGTTCGCACCTGGCTGATTTGCCGATGAGGCTCTGAATGGTGGCCCTCCAGTCATCGATCTTGTCTAGCGTTGGAGGGAAGTCTAGGAGCAGTTGAGCTCGCGCCAAAGCTTCTGCTGGAGTGGGGGGTAGCGGTGGCGAACGGTGCGAGGAGCGGGATATGCTCGGACTTCCAACGATGTTAGAAGGAGCAGTATGCCGTCCAGGCGACCGTGCCTCGCTCGCGCTAGCACGTTGGCGTGCATGCTGGCCTTGAGCATCCCGAGATCCGCCAGCTCGATTTGGGTCCAGCAAGCGTATGGTACCGTGAGTACCATGACGCTGCCGGTCTCGTGCCTCCTGAGATGGGCGCGGAGCATCCATGGACGCCTGATCGTCGTGGGAACCTGCTACGCCGCCGACAGGCAACGCAGCCTTGTCCTTGGACCTGGCGGCACCGTGGGCTCCCTTGTCGATGCCCGTTCTTCCGCCGGCGTCTTCCCCACCAGCCGTTTGCTCCGGCGGCGGTGGGTTCGACGCGGATGGAGCAGCCGCCTCCGAAGCCTTCTTCTTCGGCGGCATGTCGATGAAGTCGATGAAGATCTAGCTCGTGTGAACGCCGGATCAGGTTCACACAACCTCGACGCCCCCTACCTGGTGCACCAAAGATGTCGGGGAAGCTTACTCCGCGAGCACCTATGGGGACAGAGCCCCTTTTCGGTTCGGCGGGGGGGCGGAGGTCGCACGAAGAGCAGATCGAGGCGAGGCACACGGGCGGTTTTTACCCAGCTTTGGAGCTCTCCGGAGAGATAATACTCCTACTGCTGCTTTGTGGATTGTATTGAGTTCTTGCTCGGGAGCGCTGAGTGCTACAGTACACACCAGCAGCTAACGAGACCGAGCATGAGTGTTCTACTGTTCGTCCTCCTCCCCTACGTTGCGCATGGGCCTCCTTTTATATGCTAAAGGGGTCACCGACAGGTGGCAACGTAGGCAAGGGCAAAAATGGAAAAGGTGTTGCGGTTGGTACAGCTACCTGCACAGTGTATCATACCTAACCCTGACGGCAGGGGACAAAGGCATTAAATGCCTATCTACGTCGCCCAAACAGTGCAGAAAAGGGACCGTCAGGGACGCCACCGCTCGCCACGATGGCGATCTTGTCAGCGCCGCATGCCACAGTGTACCCCTGGCTGCACAGCCTCCCGCCACGTACGCCTGGAAGGGTCCCAGAGCGACACGTAGGTGGGTGTGCTAGAGCGCAGGTACAGAGTGGTGGCTTGTCGCGGCAAACGCCTTGCCGCGGCCGTTGTCTTGTCGCGTCCGGGAGCTTGTCGCTCGCCGGGTCTTGTCGGGACGCGTGGCGCGTCGCGGCAAGTTCCTTGAGATGCCCTGGTTGGCCTTCCCGGCAAGCTCCTCTTGCCGGGGTCTTGTGCCTTGAGTGGCCTTCCCGGCAAGCTCCTCTTGCCGGGGCTTTGTGCCTTGAGTGGCCTTCCCGGCAAGCTCCTCTTGCTGGGGCTTTGTGCCTTGAGTGGCCTTCCCGGCAAGCTCCTCTTGCCGGGGCCTTGTCTCCTTGGCTTGAATACTTTGTTCTTGAATGGCTCCAAAGGAACCACGGGGGTCCTTGGTGGTCACCCGGCAAGCCTTGCCGCGGGGCGCTGCGACTGCCCGTGCACAAGTTCGGGATACTAGGGTACCCCTACTCTAGTACACCGACAGCATACCTAGAATGGTTTTCCCAAGCAACCGAATCTCGAGGATGAGATTCATCCTAAGTGGGGGAGGTTTGTGACATCCTGGATTTTGCCTTCTCTCTTTTTCCAGACTTGCCCTCTCTCTTTTTTCGGACTTGGTTTTCACCGTGGTTTCTGCCCTGATTTGATTTGGGTTTTGAATCATTTCAAATGGACTTGTCACTTGGGCATATCCTTGAATTTCAGTCAAGTGACCTATCTACCTTATTCTTCCCACAAATTCCCAAAATAATCAAATGAATATTTTTCCTAAAAGAAAAATATTCAATTTCCTCTCTGAAACTCACTTCAGAAACTTGTGCTCCAAAGCAATCTCAAATTTTCTTGCTCAGAAAAATCTGAGATAAATCATGAATATTCTTAGAACCCTTACACACCTTCCCATGCAAAAATATTGCACCACTTTTTGGAATATTTTTGCTGTAGAAAATCATTTCTCTTCTGACCTAAAATCCCGGTTTGTACAGCAAGTACATTTTTCCTTGAGCTTTTAGCCTTGATCTTTCTTGAGCTTAAACACCCTCCTAAGAAACCCTAAACCCCAGGAGATCATCCCTAATGGCCTTCTAGAAGGTGGCCAAACTTGGCGACCAAGTTTCTGGTCAGAAACTTGCCAGCTTAGTTGAGTCCAATCTGGTCGGCCTGGGTATGAGCCATCACCTCTCCTACACGTAACACTGCACGGTCGAATGCGTAGACAAGGTTTGGCCGCTCCTGGACGTCGTTTTGACCATGCCAGCTTAGTGACCGCGCGAGGACACGGCGCCTGGCAGCGTCTCGACACGCTCTGGCTGGCGCCTTGCTCTCTGTTTTGTGTGTGCTCGTTCCAACGCTCGTCGCCGACTGCCGCACCAAGCCACAAGCCTCGACCCATCACCCTTGACCGCTCCCTGGCGCTCGCCGACGCCGGAGCCGCCGCAGCAAGCACGGGTGCGTCGTGTCCAAAACGCCACAGTGCGCGCGTGCACTTGTCCTCTTCTCCAACCGCCTCATGTGCTCCTCCGCGAGCATGGGCAAGCTCTTGCGTTGACGCTGAGCTTTGCCCCCTCGCGTTGGATCTTCTCGTTGATGTTCGCCACGTGTCCAGAGCGCTACGGCGGCGACACGTCCACCCCCCTCCCCCCCCCCTCCCGCCCTCTTGCTCCGGCTATATAAAGCGACCCCACCTTGAATCCTGTCTATGCCACACTCCAGACAAACACCATGAACACGTAGAACGACCGCAGCTCGGTCGGGCAGGCCTCTGGTCGTCGCCCCGACCCGAGGACTCCGGCGATCCCTGCAGGCCAGCCGCCGCTCTCCAGGGCCTCTCGAGCTCAAGCAGCTGCTTGGGCGGGGCCTTGGTGGTCTGTTGGTGCTGCTTGGACGCCGCAAAGCCCTCGGAGCCGCCCCTAGCCATCGTCTTCAACCTCTCCGGCGAACTCCGTCCGCCACCGAAGCTTGCGAGCTCGAGCACGAGCCACCCCGTCCACCTCTCGCCAAGCCACGGGTACAGGCAGGTGCGCCTCGAGCCCCGCTTCAATCCTATCCCTCTAGCCTAGCGCCAAACCCCCTCTTCGCCGGCATGAGCTCCGGCAAAGCCCCCCCCCCTCTGATCTCTATCCCCCTCTCTCTCTCCTGACAGGCGGGGCCCAGTGTCAGCCTCACCACTCGCGCCCGAAGCGGTACGAGTGGAGGCGCACTCCCGCTTTACGCCTTCGACGTCACCCCCTGGTTTCTGTTTAATTCAAATTTAATTCAAAAATTTGACTAAACTTTGACCAGCCACCAGTTTTAAACCATAAGTCCAAATGAATTGATTCTTTTTGCATTGTCTTTGTCACAGAAAGCTCTAGCAGCACACCAAAGGGTGGATTTTTCTCTACTGCTTAGAATTTCTGGTGATTTTCAGAATGTGTTTTGACATTTATTTTTGTGGTTTTAAATTATTTTTAGAGAGAGAAGCTTGTCTTGAAGCAACCCAAGAGGAGTGTGATCCTCCTCTACACTAAGGCAAGCCACACCAGCATTTCGATGGTGTTATTTCAATATCTATGATTTTCTACTTGAATATGAGTTCTTATTTCCATTTAAAATTTGATAAATAAATTTGGTGAATTGTTAGTTACTTTATTATGCATGATATGCTTGTTTTAGTTCCTGGTTGAATGCATGAACTTGTTTGGTTAAGTAGAGTAAGATTTTGCACTATGCATATTGATATGGAAATTAATGGTAGTAATTTTTACTAGTGATATTTTCATTTAAATAAAGAACTAATAAAAATATTG
Organism: Aegilops umbellulata; assembly: GCA_032464435.1. Lineage (NCBI taxonomy): Eukaryota > Viridiplantae > Streptophyta > Magnoliopsida > Poales > Poaceae > Aegilops > Aegilops umbellulata. The sequence continues at coordinate 56,247,478 of CP136057.1, forward strand.
CTTGATGATAAAAATGAGTTATAACCAGAGAGTTTTGATGTTTAGTGTTGCAAGATAATTATGTGGTTAAGTTTGATCCATGAATATGAGTTGTTAGCTTTGCATGACGAGTAGTTGCATGAAAAAATTTATATCATGTTATTGGTAAAAAGTTTTTATCAAAGTTAAATTGGATTAAGTTCAACTTGAATATGATGTTGATCACATCATGGTGCCACTAAATCGGTTTTTAATTCAGTGTGACCACATTTACCTAATGGGAAGGTCTTGATTCGGTCCTTTGTTGTGGCTCTCACCAGTGCCTCCCGTGAGGGAAGGTTATGGGCGTGCATACCCTGGCCCGGTAAGCAGACATAACCTTGTGTGCTCATTTTTGTTTTTATGGTACATTGTCCCCGTTTGGACCGTTTTGCCACGACGATGGCCATTGGTGTCTTTGGTAGACATGGGGCCACCCAAGACCTAGACCTGAGAGGGAGATGGTTGGAGTGGCCGGGAGAGTGCATGACAAAGGGAGGGTTTCCTCGGAATACTTTGGTCCCCCCGAATGGGAGTGCGAGGCCAGGTATTTTGTAGTGTGGGTAAAGTGTGCTACCTCTACAAAGTGTGTTTAATCTATCGATAGCCGCGTCCTCGGTTATGGGCAAGACTCGGGAGTAAGTCACACCATGGATCAACTTTTATAATAAATCTTGTAAACTAAGTGATTGTTGTGATGCATTGTTTTGTGGTGAACCTTGAACACTTGAGGTGTTCATGAGTAATTGATTTCAGGTGTGACCCCGGTGTGGTCACCGTTTGGTTACGAGGTAACCGTCTGGTAAGCGAGTCCGTGTGACTCGGTGCACTGTTTGGCTGCATTGCATCTGTAGTATTTCTTGCATTGATTTAACCTGATTACTTCTCATGATATTGCATGTCATCGTGCTTATGTTTGTTGTGAGCTTGCAAGTACATTCAATGTACTGACCTGGCGTATTATGCCAGCTTTCAGGCAAGTCGATTCGCATCGGGACGCATCTCGTGTCTAGGACGTGTCCATGTTGGTGTCCCTGTGCTATGGAGTTCCACTTCATCGTTCTTCCGCTGCCGCGTAGTTCGTGTGTTCGAGGCCCCAGCCATGTTTATTAAATAATGTACATACTGTCCAGCAGCACCGTGTGTGCCGCTTGGCCTCGTATCTCGATGTAATATCAGACCTATGTATTCCTCTAGTATCAATAAAGCGGTTGTTTCTGTACCATGTTGTTGTGTATTGCTAGAAGACTCGGTCTCTGGGCTGGCAATGCAGGGTAAAACGGTTGCTCTGAGCCGGGGTGCCACAATATTGATGAAAGTGGATATGGAGAGGTCATGACTTTGTTTAATGATGATTCCACTATCTTGGAAGACATTTCAATTGATTTTGACAATGAAGTTGCTATCTATGATGATTATTGTGATGACATGTATGCTATAAAGAATAATGATAACCATGAAACTTGTCATCGTGATTTTAATTTGCAATCCCGTGATAGTTATTTTGTTGAGTTTGCTCCCACTACTATGAATGGGAATAAATTTGCTTATGTGGAGAGTAACAAAATTTCTATGCTTACGCATCATGAAAAGAATGCTTTATGTGATGGTTATATTGTTGAATTCATTCATGATGCTACTGAAAATTATTATGAGAGAGGAACATAAGCTTTTACATATTGCAAAAATATCAAGTTTCCTCTCTATGTGTTGAAAATCTTGAAGTTATGCTTGTTTTGCCTTCCTATGCTAGTTGATTCTTGTTTCCATAAGTTGTTTGCTCACAAAATCCCTATGCATAGGAAGTGGGTTAGACTTAAATGTGCTAGTCATATGCTCCATGATGCTCTCTTTATGTTTCAATTCTTATCTTTTATGCGAGCATCATTGAAATCATCATGCCTGGCTAAAAGGCATTAAAGAAAAGCATTTGTTGGGAGACAACCCTACACTTTTACCTACTGTTTTTGTGTGTTCACAAGATTATGATACTCTATTGATCATGTTTTATTGCTTTTGTTTCAATAAAGTGCCAAGTAAAGCCTTTGGGATCATGTTGGGTGATAGTTGATTTGATCTTGCTGAAAACAGAAACTTTTGCCCTCAAGAGAATAATTCTTATTTTTAACAGATGATTGCTTTTGAGTTTATTATTTTCAGAAGTTCCATATACAAATTTCTCACGTGGTCCTAATTTTTTTCATAATTTTTGGAGTAGCAGAAGTATGGTTTGAGTACATATTACTACAAACTGTTCTGTTCTTGACAGATTCTGTTTTCAATGCATAGTTTGCTTGTTTTCTAGTTTCTATGGCTTATATTTCTCAATATAAATTGCGGAAATGATATGCTACAGTAGGCATTCTGTGAGAACAATTATGAATCTTGTCTTTGATGGTACCAAAAGTGAAATGCTTTGCTCTTTATCATACTAACCTATCTCACAAAGTTCCTTAAGTTTTGTGTGATTGAAGTTTTCAAGTTTTGGGTGAGATGTCGATATGACGAGAATAAGAAGTGACAAGACCCTAATATTGGTGATTCCCAAGGCACCCCAAGGTAATATTCAAGGAAGACCCAAGCAACTAAGCTTGGGGATGACCCGAAAGGCATCCCCTCTTTCGTCTCCAACATTATCGATTACCTCACTTGGAGCTATGTTTTCATTCGTCACATGATATGTGTTTTGCTTGGAGCATCAATTTATTTTGTTAGGATTTTCTTTCTGTTATTTAGAATAATGTTTTGCATCTTTTATTTCAATAAAAGTGGCATTGATTGCCTTTGTCATGCTTATTTTGCAAGTCTACATGTTGCTGTTTCAAAACAGAAAGTTTATCGATGTTGCAAAAATTTCCCTAGAAAAGTCAGAGTGTGATAAAATGTTGGAACTTTTTGCAAAATAAGCTCTGATAAATTTTCTATAGTGTGGTAAATTTTCATAATTTTTGGAGTTAGGGAAGTATTGATACTCTTGTATTCTTTACAGACTGTACTGTTTTGGCAGATTGCTGTTATGTTTGCATTATTTGCATATGTTTGCTTGTTTAATTATTCTATTTGAGGATAGGAGTATTAAATATGCAGAGGCATTTAGTATGCAATGTTGAATAATAATTTTAGTGATTTTCTACAGTAGAGAACGATAAGGTTTTTGCATTGGTTTATACTAACTTATCTCACGAGTTCTTGTTGAGTTTTGTGTGGATGAAGCTTTTGAGATTTAGGAAACCCGTGATATAAAAGGAATTAAGGACACAAAAGCTCAAGCTTGGGGATTCCCAAGCCACCCCGAGATAATATTTCAAGAAGTCTCAAGCATCTAAGCTTGGGGATGCCCCGCTAGGCATCTCACCTTTCTTCTTCAACAATTATCGGTTAGTATCGGTTGAGCCTAAGTTTTTGCTTCTTCACATGATGTGAGCTATTCTTGGAATTGCATTTTGTTTTGTTTTTGCTTATTTTTTTAATAAAATACTTAGATCTGAAATTTTTTAAATAAAATAGAGTCCTCAAATAGTTGCCAGGGAGGCTAGGTAAGCGGCACACACATCCCGTCAACGAAGCTCTTTTCTGTGGAATTTCTCTAGTGCTTCACTTATATCTTTTTGAGTAGGGTGTGCTTTAGTACTTTTGAAGAAATTCTCTCTTTCTTCACTTAAATTAATTTTAGAGAAAGAAATATTATGCTCATGATCTTCACTTATATCTTTTTGGAGTAGCTTGTCATTTACTCTTGTGCTTCACTTATATCCTTTGAGTAAATTGTTGAATGAATTGAAAATCATGAAGTTGAAATCATATCATGCCTAGTGGTAGCTTCACACTGGGTTTATAAAGTGAAATCTTTTGAAGCTTGACAATCACAATATTGTTCATTGATGCGGCTTGAAGCTACGTTGGTATTTCCCCAAAGAGGAAGGGATGATGCAGCATAGCAGCGGTAGGTATTTCCCTCAGTGATGAAACCAAGGTTATCGAACCAGTAGGAGAACCTAGCAACACAACGTAAACAGCTCCTGCACACAGATAACAAATCCTCGCAACGCGATGTGTAAAAGGGGTTGTCAATCCCTTTCGGGTAGCGGCGCCCAAGATAGGAAAACGGATGTGAGGTAAAATTGTAGTAGATTGATAGATCGAACGCCAAATAAAATAAATGAGAATAAAAAATAGCAAGGTATTTTTGTATTTTTGGTTTAATAGATCTGAAAATAAAAGGCAAATAAAATAGATTGTGAAGGCAAATAATATGAGAAAGAGACCCGGGGGCTGTAGATTTTACTAGTGGCTTCTCTCGAGAAAAATAGCAAACGCTGGGTAAAAAAATTACTGTTGGGCAATTGATAGAACTTCAAATAATCATGATGATATCCAGGCAATGATCATTACATAGGCATCATGTCCAAGATTAGTAGACCGACTCCTGTCTGCATCTACTACTATTACTCCACACATCGACCGCTATCCAGCATGCATCTAGTGTATTAAGTTCATGGAGAAACGGAGTAATACAATAAGAACGATGACATGATGTAGACAAGATCTATCTATGTAGAGATAGACCCCATCGTTTTATCCTTAGTAGCAACGATACATACGTGTCGGTTGTCCTTCTGTCACTGGGATCAAGCACCGTAAGATCGAACCCACTACAAAGCACCTCTTCCCATTCCAAGATAAATAGATCAAGTTGGCCAAACAAAACCCAAATATCGGAGAAGAAATATGAGGCTATAAGCAATCATGCATAAAAGAGATCAAAGAAATTTAAATACTTTCATGGATATAAAAAGATAGATCTGATCATAAACTCAAAGTTCATCTGATCCCAACAAACACACCGCAAAGAGAGTTACATCATATGGATCTCCAAGAGACCATTGTATTGAGAATTCAACGAGAGAGGAAGCCATCTAGCTACTAACTACAGACCCGAAGGTCTACAAAGAACTACTCACGCGTCATCGGAGAGGCACCAATGGGGGTGGTGAACCCCATCAGTCATACAAGCAATTCACGAATAATTAGTATAAGGAAGAGAACTTTCACATGCAAATACACTATCATGGAAATCTTTTGTGATTGTGAGCCCCCATCAAAATATTATATGCCAAAATTCTTGATGTTGGACAAGGAAGATAACGTAATGATTTATGTTTGTTCATATTCACATAGAAGTTATAGTGTCATAGATCCTTCAACATGTGGTGCTTGCCCCCCATCTTTTCTAGCCAAAAATTTTGCACCAAGTAGAGGTACTACTTGTGCATCCAAAAATCCTTAAACCCAAATCTTATTTTCAAGAGTCCACCATACCTACCTAGGGATTGAATAAGATCCTTCAAGTAAGTTGTCATCGGTGCAATAAGGCAGTAAAAATTGCTTCTAAAAGTGTTAGATCATTTAGTGTAACAGAAAATTGAGCGTTGTACGAACTTGTGATGGCAAAGAATAAAAGCGACAGACTGCATAATAAAGGTTGCTATCATAAGGGGAAATATAACGTGACGTTATTTTGCACTGAAGGGTTGAGCATAAAAACAAATAAGCGCATGGCAACCTCTGCTTCCCTCTGCGAAGGGCCTATCGTTTACTTTTCAGTATTTACTTTTATGCAAAGAGTCCAAGTTTTTCTCTCTATTCCTTTTTATTTTTCTCTTTTGGCAAGCATCATGTGGTGAGGAAATATCTAGGCACATATATCCAGTTCGATATGGGTAGCATGAGTTATATTGTTGACATCACCCTTGAGGTGAATACGTTCGGAGACAAAACAATAAGCCCCTATCTTTCTATGTTTCCGATTGAAACGTTTTGCTCATGTGTACGCGGTGAGTGTTAGCAATCATAGAATACTATATGATTGTTGAGTATGCGGAGCTCTTACTTAAACTATGTTGAATAAGTTGAATTGTAATTGCTTGGCGACTGAGACCATATGTTGTTGGGTTTCAAGAGAATTCATTGTTTGAACCTTAACATGTGAATTGGTTGCTACTTTAACATGAGAAATTTTATGAGAAAGAATTGTTGTTATGATGCTAGGAAAAGTGATTGAAATTATCATTGATCAAACTAATGCACTTTGCTAGCATTCACACTTCATAAATTATTTCTTTTATCATTTACCTATTCGAGGACGAGTAGGAATTAAGCTTGGGGATGCCGATACGTCTCCAATGTATCTATAATTTATAAAGTATTCATGCTGTTATATTATCATTCTTGGATGTTTTACAATCATTTTGTAGCAACTTTCTATCATTTTTCGAGACTAATCTATTGACCCAGTGCCTAGTGCTAGTTGCTGTTTTTTGTTTTTTTTTACATCGCAGGAAATCAATATCAAACGGAGTCCAAACACCGCGAAACTTTTTGTGGATTTTTTATGGACCACAAGACGACCACTGGGCCAGAACATCACCTGGGGTGTGCCCCAAGGGGGGGCACAACCCACCAAGGCGCCCCTGGGGGGCCAGGCGTGCCCAGGTGGGTTGTGCCCACCTCGGTGGCCTCCCGCTTCCCCTCTTTACCCTATAAATTCCCAAAAATTCCATAAACCCTCGGGGTTAACCTAGATCAGAAGTTCTACCACCGCAAGGCTCTGTAGCCACCGAAAACCAATCTAGACCCTTTCTGGCACCCTGCCGGAGGGGGAATCATCTCCGGTGGCCATCTTCATCATCCTGGCGGCCACCACGATGAGGAGGGAGTAGTCCACCCTCGGGGCTGAGGGTTTGTACCGGTAGCAATGTGTTCAATCTCTCTCGCGCGCGCGCGTTCTTGAGATGTCACGATCGTGAGATATCGCGGGCTTTGTTAATATAGACGGATCATATGGTGTTTTCCCCTCTCTATCTTGTGATGAATTGAGTTTTCCCTTTGAGATTTCGTTTTATCGGATGAATACTTTTATGGATTTGAGAGCACTAGATATATGTCTTGCAATTGAATACTCGTGGTGACAATGGGGTATCGTATTGATTCACTTGATATATGTTTTGGCACTCAACTCGCGGATTCCCGAGGTGACGGTAATCTATGCGTAGGGGTTGATGCACGTCCTTGTCTTTGTTTCTCCAGTAGAAATCTTGGGGCACTTTTTGAGGTTCTTTATGTTGGATTGAATATTATGAATCTGAATTTGCTTTGGTGTTATTTTAGTACGAACTATTGGTTAGATGGATCGAAAAGAATAGCTTCGTGTTATTTTAGTACGAACTCTAGGATAGATTGATCGAAAAGAATAGCTTTGAGGTGGTTTCGTACCCTACAAATAATTTCGTCTTATGTTCTCTGCTAGATAGGAACTTTGTAGTGACTCTTTATCGCACTTTGAGGGATGGTTATATGATCCAATTATATTAGCATTGTTGAGAGATAGCACTAGCGAAAGTACGGACCCTAGGCCTCATTTTCAAGCATTGCAATACCGTTTTGTGCCCGTTTACTATTTGTTACCTTGCTGTTTTAATTTATTCAGATTATAAAAATATATTTCTACCATCCATATTACACTTTTATCACCATCTCTTCGCCGAACTAGTGCACCTATACAATTTGCCATTGTATTGGGTATGTTGGGGACACAAGAGATTTTTTGTATTTGGTTGCAGGGTCGTTTGAGAGAGAAGCTCTTCATCCTACACCTCTCACGGATTGATAAACCTTAGGTCATCCACTTGAGGGAAAATTGCTGCTGTACTACAAAACTCTGCGCTTGGAGGCCCCCAACACGTGTCTACAAGAATAAAGTTGCGTAGTAGACAACACGCCCTCACGCATCTCAATGGATTACGAGTGTTTCATCACCTCTGGTAGGTAGGGGTTTATGACCTTCTTGTAGAACTTGTCCTTGGAGGAGCTTGGTGGAGCCATGGCGGTCTGGATCTGTCAGAAAAATAGCATGAAACAGGAACAAAGGAGATTTCTGCGATACGGTGGTCAAAACGTCTGGGAGTATATATAAAGAATTTTCATCTTACAAAACAAGTATTCTAGAAGAAAACGGAGTCGGGAAGGCACATGAGGGGCCCACAAGCCACCAGGGAGCACCTGGTGCCTTGTGTGCACCTCGTGGGTCCCCTCGGCTGTTTCTATTTTGTTTTTTTTTCTAATATTCCAAAATGGACAGAAAATATTTTTATGGAATTTTTGGAGTCAGTTTACTTACCGTATCACATACCTATTCCTTTTCAGGGTTCTGGAGTGTTTTGGAAGGTCTCTCTTATGTGTTCCTCAAGTGTCATAGTTTGAATAATGTTAGTTTCAGCATTAATAGGTGTACCAGAGATGTAATGCTTAATCCTTTGTCCATTGACCACCCTCGGATTAGTTCCTTCGGAGTTGTTGATCTTAATAGCTCTGAAACGATAAACTTCTTAGATGATGAACGGTCCTTCCCATTTAGAGAGTAGTTTTCCTGTAAAGAATCTGAAACAGAAGTTGTACAATAGAACATACTCACCCACTTTGAATTCCCATTTTTGAATTCTTTTATCATGCCATCTTTTAATTTTTTTTCTTTAAAGAACTTGGCATTTTCATATGCTTGGGTTCTCCACTCATCTAATGAGCTAATATCAAGTGACTTCTTCTCACCGGCAAGTTTGAAATCATAATTAAGTTTTTTAATTGCCCAATATGCTTTTGTTCTAACTCAAGAGGTAAATGACATGCTTTTCCATGAGGTGGCCATCGAAAGGTCTTTGTGAGGGTTTCTTCTTTCACATCTGATGGTTGAGTTCGACGGGCAGTTACAAATTATCGACAACGGCTTGACGCGGGGGGATGTTTGTGCAGCGGCGGTGGTCCACACTACATGTAGCTGTTGGGATCGTGGAAAAGTAGTGGAGGCAAACCATAACAAACTTGATGATGGTGCTACTCGAGCACCCAGTCTCGAACTCCGAGGTGAAAAGCTAGGTCTGAACTACGTTGGTTTTACCTGGCAATGACGATATTTTTATGTCGTTACCTTGTTGAAGGTATTGCTCGGATATTCTCGGACTATTTCTTCAAGGTGAAAACCTACATTCTAGCCTTGCGTGGTTGGATCCGGCGACGGCGGCGGTTTAGCGTCGCTCCCTTCCTGAAGGCGTTGTTGTTGAAGAATCTCGTCATATGTGTGTTGTCATGAGATGATTGGTGCGGGTATGGTCGTTGTTGTAGTTTGTCGGTCGCAGATCTGATCGGTTCGAGGTTTTTTATTTCTTTTCTCCATCGCCTAAGCATAGCTTTGGTCCTAAATGACTTTGCTATTTGACGGCATGTTTTTTGTGTGTGTTGGTGTTGGCTGTGTGCATCCTAATTATGCAGAGGCCCGCTCATTGTGTTTATATCCCCTTGATGCTCCATGTTAAGCTAATATAATCCACCCTTTATTAAAAAAAAATACAAATGCTAAAATTACTCAATGCCTCACGGTTTTCATCAAGGGGGAGAGATGGAGAGCGGGACCACCACGCAGCATCGATCATGTGATCCCCGTAGCATCCTTTCCCCGTCTGCGTTTTCTTCCTCTGAAGTCTGAAGTCTGAACCACCGAAACTGAGTTTTCAGGCTTGAGAACAAGAAAGGATGCCAGCCAACAGCACACAAATCCAGTGCGTGCGTGCCGCGCTTCGCGGTCCATCCAGACCCTATCTATCCCCATCCAGATTTGATCGCATCATTATTCTCTTCCTGCCACATGCTGATATTAGTACTAGTAGTAGTCTGCAGGAATCTTCCAGCTTAGTCGCCCTTGATCGATCCATCCGTCTGATCTGCACGGTGGCCAAATCGCACAAGAAGACAGCTAAGCCAAGGTTGCGGTTGTTTTCACTCTTCTCCTTGCTTGTTCGCGTGAAAGTCTCTCTAGTCCCCTTAAATAAAATGCCTCAAGTCGACCAGAGAACGGTGACCCTTTCCGGTGGTAACACTAAACCACGTCACACGCAAAAATACAAAAATACACGTATTGTCGTGCAGCTAAACAGCATGTTTTCCCACACCAAGTCCTAAATAAAAGAACTGCATCAGTTATGTACATGTGGCGATTTCATTGATCTTAAAGCTCTGCAATTTCGATCTGATCTTCAATAAACGATGTGTGAGTGAGTGTGTGTGTGTGTGCGCGCCTATATTATAATCGGTATTTTAAAAGAAAAGATTATGTACAACTCGGAGAACGTATCATATGCAACGGGTCTTGTGCAAAGGGTGCATTTTAAGCCGAGAACTTCGCTCAAATTTCTCAGTGAAAATCCAAAGATAAAATGAGGTCACAAAAGTAACGTATCATCTATAGTGAAGTAGAAATTTCAAAACACGACCCAAGAAACATAAAAAGAAAATCCGTCGTCAACATTTAAATTAACTACTTTTCGTTGCATTCTTTCCTCGAGACTTCAATCAAATTTAACGTGAATTTTTTGTGTTAAGATATATGTATGTTGTATCTACGTACTCACATATTTAAATTTGATTAGGTGCACAATATATGTTCTCTACAAGTCATAAAGGGTTATATATCAATTTGCAATTCATCGTTAACATTTCAAATTGAGAACTCCCACAAAACTTAGCAATGGGCTTAAGCATCGCCACCACCGTTCGTCAATTAGTAATGTTGTTGCTTCCTCGCCCGATGGGCCTACACTCAACTGTTGCCTCGCCATAGTGATTGTCAAGGAGAGTGTGGGGCGAGGAGGGAAAACGGGCTATCATGCACTCTATGAGATCTCAAGGTCCAGGCCTCGGGCCTTCTTGGTCAATGTGATGTAGTGGCACTAGTGCCGCCACTTCAACGAGGATAATGACTGGTCGGTGCAGGAGATGACGGCATTGTAGATCTAGTTTGTGCGGTTGGGTGAAGAGGAGTGTGGATCCGGTGAATGGGTATGCGTTGATCATTGTGAAAATCAATGGTGCCACCGATAAGATAATGTTGATCATTGTGAAAATGAAGGGGATATTTCAAGAAGAAAGGCACAAAAAACAAACAAAACATTAGCCTTCGGTGGCCTATTAATTTAGCTCATTAACAGCAAAGGTGACCGTATCAATCTCTAGGTGATAATTTGGCAACAAACTATAGCATTAACTCGTAATCTTTTGGGCACCAAAAGAGCATGTGCTTGGTGGCTCCATCGACAAATCACTAATTAAGACCCTCTTTTATAAGCAAGATCTCAGAAAACACCGTAAATAGGGGGTACAAGATTGCAATGCCAAACCTTTTGTAATGTAAATCCTACGAAAGTAAAAACCGTCCGCTTATTGTCAAACCACATGTAGAGACATAAAAATCGGCATGGGTTGATTTTTCATACACTCTAGAAGAAGGTGAAGAGGAAAAAGGAGACCGAGCCATAGGAGCTTTTTCGTGTTGCCATAGCTCGGTAATTTGATCAAATATGAAAAGAAAAATAATGCCCAAACCAAATGTTAGCGTCGTTCACGGTTACGGTCGGTTAAACTACAATTTTTTTATTTTTTGTATTATTACTTTTTTTTGAAATCTTTTTTATTATTATTACTGAGGATCGTTGGTTCTACTGCTTGAACCGTTGGAGAGAGGAGGAGTGAAAAAGGTGAAGAGACCACGTGACGTATCATTCTCCGCGCGAAGGAATCAAAAAAATCGTTTTAACACGCGGGGGTAAAAACACCCACCTCCCGCGATAAAAATTCCGAACGAATATGAATATTCCCCCTCCCCGTCCGTCCGTCCGTCCGTCGTTTCAACGCAGCAGCACATGCCCCTCCGATCCCGTCGGTTGCGTCACTCACCGCGGCGCCTCCTCCCTCCCCCGCCCCCGCATGGACGCCGCCCACGCGCCCGGCCTCGCCGCCACGCCCCTCGTGTCCGCCCGCGACGGGTCCGGTCCACGGACCCGCCCCACGCCTCCCCCGCCCCAAACCCCGAGCCGTAATTGCAACGCGAACGCAACGTGGCTGCCGCTGCCTATCCCCCGGCCTCCTCTGGCCCACCGGCCATCCTCCCTCCCCCCTCCCCTTGCGTCCATTTCCCAACTTCCCTTCTCTCTCTCCTCTCTCTTCTCTTTTTTCTTATCCGGTTTTTTTTCTTTCTTTTGCGCCACTTTTCTCCTCTCTCTCTCCCTTCCCTCGAGCAAATCGTTGGCCTCCATAACTTGCGTCCTTGTCCTCTCCGTTCCCCTGCACTCCTCCCCGCACGCCTCCTCCTCGTGCCCCTCGCCGTCGTCGCCCCGCCGTGCCCGACTCCGCCGCGGCCTCGCGCCCGCCGCCGGGACCGCCCGGACCCGCGCCCCTCGCCGACCCCGCCGCGCTCTAGGTATATACCCGCCCCTCCTTCCTCCCGATTCCCTCACCCACCTCTGATTCGCTTCGGATGGTTTGGTGGTTCTGATTTGCCAAGGATAGAGTGAGGTCTGCGCCCTCTGGGGTCTGCTTCCTGTGGGTGTTTGCTTGCGTGTCGCGCTGGGAATTGCGGGGGAACGGCCTCTTCCCGGGGAATTTCGGGTGTTCCGGCGGCGATTCGGGTGCTCTGCGGCTGCTTCTCGCGGGAAGGGGGCGGCCCGGGGCCGTATGTGGGGAGCCCAGCCCGCGATCCGGGCGGGGGCTGCCGGGGAGCCGTCTGGGCAGGGATCTCTTCTGGGGTGACCAAAATTCGTCCTGTCCGTGCCAATTTCGCCCGGGGCAGTGAGGATTTGGGTGCTCGCGGTCACGATCTCTTGGGCCTTTGCTGTGAATTTAAGTTACCTCACCAAACGAGGCTTCTCTTCCGCCAATTGCGAGTCGATGAAGCAGTAATTTTGAGGCTTGTGCTTGGGCGTTTGGCTCTGCCTGCAGTGTAGATTGGAACCATGTGCCACAATGGCGTGGCAAGATGCGTGTCCATGAATTTGTTGTGCAATTGCAATTGTTGTTGTGTCTAGATTTCTTTTTCTCTTGGAGATGGTCCACTCAACAGAAACGGAGATAAAAAGACTCTAGTCTGCTGATGCTCATTTCTCTAGGAATTTGAATAATTAGGAGTCTTAAGTGAAGCAACAGGGCTCCGTTCTCAGGATTTGTTAGCATTCTGGCATGCAGTTCATCGCCTGGAAGTGCAGGAAGGGAGATCTTGCTTAGTTACTACTGCACCATCGAGTGGATAGGGTGCTACTACACGGAAGAAAAATAAATGCATCCTTTTGCCGCAAATGTTGGCTCGAGAATGCTGGATTTGGGTCCAAGACACCAAGTTGCGGCAAAAGAGATCATTTCTCAACCTCCTTCCATGTGCCTGCAATCTGCATTTATCGTGTAAGCAGGACCAGGAGCAAAGTGAAACTTAAAGGAGCTACCTTTGCTTCATATTCTTTCCGTGTGCTGGTAGTAACGTAGCATGTCCTCAAAGGATGGAATCTTTGGCCCAAGTGCAGTATCAAATGATTCTCTCCAATTAAAAAAAGTAGTATGTGTTGTTCCTTGTTTTCTCACATCTAATCTGGCAGATCTGAGACGAGCTGAGATGCTCCATGTGAGTCGCTGGTTTTTTTCCTTTAGCTAGTCTTATCTGGCTCTTAGGTGTGATTTTTTAATGGGGAATGTAGATCACATCTGATGTATTTCATTATTCAATGCTCCTGGTTGTGCCAGCTCCTTGTTTCTTTCTTTATCTGCCTACCCAACTGTACTTGAATCCCAGAAAGTCTATTTGTGACTTCTGGTGCCTGTGCTGCTTTGTTAGCCATTCTTGTGGATCTGAAGTTTGATAGCCTGTGCTGCAACAGTAAAGCTGCAATTGTGTGGTAACGTTGCTCAAGAGTTTTCTTGTCTCAATTGAATTCTGCGGGGGGGGGGGGGGGGGGGGGTCGCTTTGGTTATGAAAACATGATCGTTTGCCTAGAAGTTGATGTGCTCCTTGGTTGCATGTATATTGGCAATCTGTTGATACACTTTCATCAGTAATATGCTTCAGCTTTATTACTTGTGTGCTTTCGACACAATTCACAACCTTCTACATTATCTCTATGGACTTTGATCTATGATGTGTTCTTCATCATGAGTGATGCAGATCAAGTAATCTTCAGGGCTTGGCTTTGCATATTCATTTTTCTTTCTAGGGTAGAACTTTCTCCTGATGATCTTGGAAGTGTACGATCCCAGTTCCCAGAACCTAATGAAATCGGCACCTGTAGATCACCAGTCTACTTGATTGTGTTAGCCCCCTTTGCTGCCCTGCTGCTTATGCTGTTGAACCATTCGGGGCAGAGAATATGCTGGATGAGTTCATATTCATTTTCCCCTTCATATGACTTTGATTGTCAATATACTAACATAATTGGAAGGGACTTTCTTTTGTTTGTTCATATTTCTGGTGTGGTTCTGATCTCTCCCCTCCTTTATTTGCTATTAATCCTCCTGTTTATTGTAAGTTACACTGTTCTGAGGTGCTCATGTAGTGATGGTTTTCCAGACAGGTTTCCAAGAAAATGGCAAGAAATGCAAGGGCAAAGAGGCATGCGGCTCGTCGTCTCAGGGCCACGCCGTATCCCATTCCTTCGTACCGCTGGAAGGCAATGAAAGGAGCCAACAGGAAGAAAGCACTGCCAACTGTGCAGAAGATGGACTGGGAAGATGCCAACTGCTCTGTGTGCATGGAATACCCACACAATGCTGTGCTTCTCCTTTGTTCATCTCATGACAAGGGTTGCCGCCCTTACATGTGTGGAACTAGCTACCGGCACTCGAATTGCCTCGATCAGTTCAAGAAGGCATACACCAAGGGGGCATTGCTTGAGGAACTGCCTGCCAGCACTGTTGGCAGTACCTTGGACTTTGTGCCATTGACTGCAGTGGAGAAGACTGAGTCCATTGACCTCGCATGCCCATTGTGTCGTGGCAAAGTAAAGGGGTGGACTGTGGTAGAGCCAGCTCGAAGTTATCTGAACGGAAAAAGGAGAACATGCATGCAGGATGGCTGCTCGTTTGTGGGGACGTACAAGGAACTCCGCAAGCATGTGAAGTTGGAGCACCCTCTTGTGCAGCCAAGGGAAGTGGATCCCGCCGTCGAACAGAAGTGGAGATCGCTCGAGTTTGAAAGAGAGAGGGAAGACGCACTCAGCACGGTCACTTCATCAATGGGGAGGGCAGTGGTTTGGGGTGACTATGTGTTGGACCTGGAGGATGGAGCGGACTTGGAGGACGAAGACAGCGACGACGACGATCGTGGCAATGACCGGGAAGCGGATAACGCTCGAAGGTTGATAATATTCATGATGCGTCAAGTTGCTCAGCGACACCGAACACAAAGTCTCCAGAGTCCAAGTGGCATGCCTGGAAATGCCGAGGAAGATTATGCGGTTAGCGGTGGTGGTGCCAACGAGACCACCCCATACCCTTTCACCTCGGAGGGCG
Source organism: Aegilops umbellulata (assembly GCA_032464435.1). Classification (NCBI taxonomy): domain Eukaryota; kingdom Viridiplantae; phylum Streptophyta; class Magnoliopsida; order Poales; family Poaceae; genus Aegilops; species Aegilops umbellulata. The sequence goes on from CP136057.1 coordinate 56,262,868, forward strand.
ACGACGAGGACGATATGGCTCTGGCCGGAGCGGGAGGCGCGGGTATGCTTAGAACAGACAGGCGGCGGCGGCGGCGCCGTAGGAACCGTGGAAGACTGTTTTTAGATTCTAATTGAGAAGGCAGGGGCTCTGTCACCAGAGTACATGCACAGCTGATTCCCTGGTGCCTGGCATTCATCAATTCCGACCAAAATTTACTTGTTCATGATCATTGTACCAAAGTAGTTTGTCTTAACCTCAGCTCATCATTGCTTTCCATCAACCATGTATCATTTTCACATTCTTTGCTGAAAAAGGAAAATGCCGCATCCATCTTGTGTAGTTTCCAATTGTTTCTGGCCAATTATTCCAGCCGCTGTTCTTTGTTGTGTTTGTGGCTCTGCTGTGTTGGGATTGCGTTGTTCAGCTATTTCATTTGTGACATGTTGGGTTTTAAATACAGCACTCACTGCACTGCCGGGTGAAGCTATGAATAATTGCAGACACGAGAACGATGAAATGCGCAGATGTGCTCACATAATACAGCACATTTTGGCATAGTGCTCCCTCTCTTCCATAACATTGTGCGTACAGGCATTTTTCACTAGTCAAACATTGTAGAGTTCGACCAAGAACATCTAATATAAAACAGAAATGCTAAAGTCTGGCGCAGGATTTTTAAACATGGCAAATCAAACGTTTTTTATGTCAAATTATATTGTTGCGGGGATGGCAATTTTTTTAGAAGCAGGGCAATTCCTGGCAAAAAAACTGAACATGGCAAGGATTTGTCATGCTTGCTAAAAAAAACTGACATCAATTTGTAGCAAAATCCATGTAAAAAAACATGTCTCATGAGTCGTGAATCATGATGTACCTGATTTAAATTTGGTCAAAGTTTATGAAGCTTGACTTTTAAAGGAGAAAAACTTTGCCAGCTATATTATGGAAGCTACAACAGTACGAGAACATACAATTAAACCAGCTATATTATAATGTAACAGAAAGAATCAGATCTGTAGTGTACAAAATAATACAAACAGTTACCAGTTGCCTTGGGGCTGGTTCAGTTGCTCTACATGCTACTGATTTCCAGAACATATAAGATTACACATGTGCTCAAAATTACATTTGGAAGCACATGTATAACAAATTAACAACAGATCAAGGTTCATTTGCTCTACATGCTACTGATTTCCCGGAGCATAATTTTACTCGTATATACCCTGTGTTGGCACAGCACTGAATCTCGTCAGAATTGATGAAATTCCGGGCTGGTCCTCGGGTAAAAAACAGCCAATCAGCATTATCTTGTTAGTTCTGCATCTGCTGCTAAGTACAAACAACAGCATAGACATGTCACCAGAACATTCGAGCTTGTGCAATGACATGCCTATCATGGCACTTCCCTTGGTGCGATGCGGTTTGCATCAGTGGCTCAAAGCCCAGAACTACAGCATGCAGTCCTCGATGATCTCCCATTAGAACACTGCATGTCCATTACTTCTTCCTGATGATAGTAGGCACACCATAACAAACAGGAGATGCACCGATCATAAGAGGAAGCCTGCAAGCACGCCTAGCTTCACTTATATGTGAAGCTATTCGCCTGTGCCCGCAGTTACAGCAACTACTACTGCCGCCCATCTCTACTGTCTGGTGTTGCTTGCTAGCTCGTGAGCCTTTTCGTCTTGACCTACCATTGTCCTTCGCGGCGATGGTCATGGACTCAAATTCTTGTGTCAGAGGGCAACATTTAGAGCAATTCTTGGCAGCCGTGACATTTTCTTGCAGCCATGAATTGAGCAGTGCTTTACTAAATCGATCTATATCTTTATCTGAGACGTCCCAGAGATTTGCAATGACGGACGGAGAACCAGCAAATAAATAAGACAAAGGGGCCCCTTGAGGAGCATACGCTCCTTTGCAATGAAGTGTCCCACTACTGCAACCCATGAGGAGAGCAGCTGCACAATTATCTAACTTCTCAATTTCCTTTCCAGAGACATACTGGCTTCCTGCAACATTTTCTCAGACTAGTTAGAACACTCTGTTAGTACAACAGATACCTGAGCAGTACCCAGTTTACAAAAAGTATCTGAATACTGAACGGTACTAAGTGCTGGGAGTTCATATTCCTCAACAATAATAGCACAAGTGGTCATCAAACCATCAGACTTGAAGGCATTTGTTAGCACTAACATCAGAAGCAATAGTTCCTACTGATACATCTGCCACTATACTACTATACAAGTAATAAGTTTTATAGAAGTATGTGTCATCTAGTACTAGTTAAAGTTCCTGTGGAAGCTTTCAATAGAAGCTTGGTGAGCATTTTGTACAAAATAACTTAACACAGGTAGCTATGCCCATAGAAGAACCAGACACTGTTTTTTAGCTTGCATCCTATAGTGTGGATATTATGGTAATGCGCTACACTTTGATGGCTTCAAAGGTTGAAGGTTGACGCCGTGGAAGTTCAAATGACTCCGACACAAGCACATTATACAAGCCAGCAAAATGACTTAACTACCAATATTTATATCCATAGACCATAGTGCATACCACTTCCATGTCCAAAGTAGAGAAAAAGATCATGATTCCTCAGGGCCAAGACAAGCTCTTCAGCTGTTGGAGCATCCCCAGCATTTCCCTGCATGGCATCAATGCATCACAATTATATGCTGGTGATTGCTTTAAGAAAAATCCAAATTTATACTTTAACTAGCTTGCATCATTCTCGGATACATGGCTTATTTCCTTGTGACAGACGTTAAAGCGTTTCAGCAGGTTGCATCATCTATATATAGTATGCTAAACTTGATGCATGCCTGACTAGTGAAACTAACAATACACTCAAATGTAGAGTCTACACCAAAAGCTGCCAGGAAACCAGATTTCCAACTATTTATATTTACCATTTCTAGAGTTTAAAGAAAACAGTAAAGGTTCCACTTTCGCAAGCCAGACTACATTGTTTATACAACACAGGTGTAGGATTCTTCTTTTGCAATATTCACCATTGAGAAGGTTGTTTAAACAAGCAGCACATTTTCTCATCATCTCTAAATAGTTAACAGATCATCGTTACCTTCCACTCATAGTTTCTAAACAACTGATCAAATTCCTCTTGTGTGCTGATCAAATCACCATCAGGATTCAACAGATAGAATGCATTGAAAGGGTCAATAACAGGAAAAGGAGGGTCTATGACACTGGCATCTTTCTGATGATTAGTGCTTCTAGTCAATGCTAGAAAGATGCTTCTCACTGACGGCATGCGGTACATTTCCTGATTCCTTAACACAGGCAAGTTCTCCCAAGGAAGCATCTGCACTCAATCATTTTTAAGAAGAGGTTAAAGAAGATATATGATGGGGATCGAAAAAAACTTCTATTGGCAATATTGCTAGACAAAGAATACGAGAAAGCTAGCAGTAGAACATTTCCTTTCGAGGTTAAAGAATATTGCTACGCTAAAATTTACCATGAAAGATCCTTACAGTGTTGTTTCATCCATTGTTTAATTATTTACCGCAAAAATGAATTGCATTAGATCACATCAAGGTAGATGCAAATGATGACACAGCTTTCACTTAATTTATCCCTTCCAGTGGCTAATCAGTAAGGCGGAACATCCGTCAAAACTTATAACAGAGTCAAAAAGACCTTTTTAATAACAGAAGAGATAGCCAATAATAAGGATATCATAATGCTCACCTGCACATCAGTATCCAGAACTAAAATCACTGGAGTTCTCTCAACTGGCTCGGCCAGCTCATTCACTACACCATTGCATAAATGCTCAAGGGGCACCAGAGCTTCAGCATCAATCTGGCAAGAGAAGGCTCTAAGTCTATCTCTTCCACAACACCCTCCCCTGCCAAAGTAAGCTTTATATGATACAAGCTGAGAAACACATTCTTTCAGTTCATCTACTGATGCAACCCCACCAAGGATGACCTTGACGAGCGCTGGATTTGCTTCAAGTTTGAATTCTGATTCTAGACCAGTGATTAGATTTTCCAGCACTGCCTCACTGTGTTGGTCAGCTGATTGGTGCCCCAGCAGAAGGTATTTCCAGGGTCCTAGCCACAATTTTTCCATGTTTCTGTTCAAAACGGCAAACAAAGACATCAGAACAAAGGAATATTGATTTTTAAAACATAAATCCTATAATGAAAACGCAAATCTTCAATAATGTACGGAGCAAGATATCGAGAGACCGTCTTAAAATATTTACAGTTGCACGCGTAGCATACATAAGAAATCTTACTCCAGTATCTCATTAAGGTCATTGTTGAGCTTCATTCTATCCGACCACCACCTTACTGTATTTGCTTGTCCATCCTTTGGAATATCAATTGCACCAGAGAGGGATCTAAAGTTATCCTCAAGTAGCTTTCTGAAAGTTGGAGCCACATAATCTATAATAGTGCAGCTCCAAGGGCACTTCCAATTCTTATCTGAAGCTCTAGTTGGATTATCCAGTTCTTTGATAGAACAGTCTTCATTATGTGCTTCTGTCAAACAATTAGCATGTGAATAAAAAGTGCAAGAGACCCAATATTAACTTATAACACTATACAACACAACAGGCAATCTACACACCTTTTGAAATAGAATCCACTGGTAGAAGCATTGTGGTAGGCTTGTTTGTTGAATCAAACCTTGAGAGCAACATCCAAGCAGGAAACAGGGAAGGGAGAAGAAGTGCTTCCCCAAGAACATTCACAAAATCACCTCCAAGCATACTAATGCACACAATTGGTACATCAGGAAGTTGACTGAAGAATTCTGATACATGCTTTTCGAGATGTTCCATGTCTGCCGATGAAAACCTGATACCGAAATTGTAGTTTAATTATACATGTACATACACCATATGAAACAATAAATCAGCAAGTTAACTATTTAAAATTTTGAACCTTAGAAACTTTGGGACCTCATCTATCTTGTTTGCAAAATCTCCAACAAGACCCTGAAAACATGAAGGGGAAATTATTAGAACAAATGAAGTATGCCAGTATGTGTTAATCTAGTTGTGAACTTCGGAGTGGTACAAACCTTCGAATCTGTTTTTCTGGGCAATGCCTGTAAGCTTGCAAGGTAATGGCAATTGAGATGAGTTCCAACAGAAGCCTGATGAAAGTAAGCAGCCCAATGATTCAAAGAGAGAGATCCCTTGGAATACAAAGGTAATTGAACCGTGGAATCTATCGTTGAGAGTAAGAATATGCATGTGAGTAGCCTGCAAACCTGCAATGGGGGAGTTGGACGTAAAGACAGGAGCAAGTGTATAATTGACGACAAAAGGAAAAAATAGCCTGACTTGAGCAGACACTCACAAAAAGTGGTAGAAAGATATACAAACTAAGCATTTAAAATTACGAGAGCGAATGACTTGAGAATATCACAGACCTCCTGAAGAAGTGAAGGACTCTCTCCAGATAACACAAAAGCTTTCAGCAACCAAGAAACGATATCAGCCGTTTGTACACTAGAGAAGCTGCAGCAACTATCCCTGCAGATAGTGATGATGACAGTTTAGCAAGGGCTGTGAACTGCTACGACCAGAATGTTATGCATGTGACTGATGCATAATAGGGAATTGATTTAGACAAACCTTGACTGTTCTGAAAGGAAACCCTTCAGCAAAAAGAAACTCATGCTACATAGTATTTCCGCACGCTCTAAAGAAAGAAAATCACCAGTATTTTCATTCATGATTAGTCCAATTAAATGAGGCTCATAGGTTCTATAACAACCTTGAGGAAGAGATCTGAAATACAACAATGATATACACTGCCAGTAGATACTATGAACTTCATGAGCTCCATGCTTTCCACCCTGAGCTCCCAAGGCTCTTGCTGCAAAGGCAGCACATCAGGACTGAATAATATGAAAGAATTAAGGAACTTAACTAATAAGTAATGATCAACAAGTAGCCCAACTACAGAAGCAAGAAATCAAATTTGATCAAACTACTTAAGCTAACAGATCCATACATTTCCAAGTATCACATGTAGAAATGTGGAGCGCTATATTTGTGATGTGAGAGCTTTCAGGGAGTGTCTACTTGTACAACTTGCGTAAGAAACTTAGGCTACTGTTTGTTTCACAGGCATTGTTGTGGCCGGTCACACTTTTCTAACTCCATGGACCACCATCATAGACTAATAATTTAGCTAAGCTGAGCACTTGGGACCCCCATTGTGTTGGCCACGTCTTTTGTGGCAAGGCACACTTCAGCTAACTTAGTTTTGACATAATTAAGCACCAAGTTACCAACCAATGAGATTCCTTAGGTATGTGAAACCTTCAATTGTGTGTCTCATAACTGAAGTATATCACAGATTGGTTTGGCACATAACAGAACATGGATAAAAATAGTACCTGTTTTTAACAGAAGAGACACAAGATGGCGTCGGCGGATGCAGTCTTTTCTGAACTGCAATATATTCTCAATGGACTCGGAATTGAGTGAATTAACAAAAAGGCAATTCCAACACCCAAACATATTGCATATGTCATCTCTGCTGCAGTAAACACCATCAAGGGAGCAGCTTAGCTTCCCACAGACCAAAGCATCTGTGGACAATTTGTCGCTCCCAGATATGTCATTCTCACTATTCAATTCAGCTAGATCTTTTTCACTTTTCACATGTGCAGTTCGCTTGCTGGATCTGGTGGTTCTAGTCTTTGCATGAGCTGCCGCATTCTGTTCTTTGGCTAAACGTGATGAAGTTCTGGATGTCTTCTTAACGTTAACATCCAATGGTGGGGCACTTTCGGCATTCTTCAAGTTTTCCCTTGCTGAATTTAATCCCACAAGTTCATTGTACTGGTCAATAGGTGCTTGACTGAACAACAAACAAGGAGTACATGGAGGTAACACTCCATCCTTGGCTGCTAAGGGTTTTTTCCCACGATTACAAGTTCCACGCTTGGTTTCTGCAATACAGTCTTTGTTGCCCAAAATGCAACTAGTATTAAGTTTACCACAGGACCCAGCAGAAAATTCCAAACTGGTGTCATTCAATTTCTCCATGGCAGATCGGTACATGCCTAAAGCACAAGACAAATTGCATGTTGAATGTTTTTGCAAATCTTTGTCAAATTGATTCCAAAACAGATCCCCAGCTTGCACATCAACTGATATCTCTAGAGTCAACCTGCATGTCTCACATGAAATGAATTCACCATTTTCTTTAAGGAGATCCCTAGCATGTTTAAGCTCACCCTCTGCAGCATCCCACAGGTGTCTCTTGCAGTATAGTTGACCTAAAAGATGAGAAAGAAGGGACAAATGAGTAAAAACAATAAACCAACAGACAGATCATCGCTAGATGTATGTACCTAACGCTGATGTAAAAACAACAGCAAAAATTGGCAATCCTTGGAAACATGATATCTCCTTTCCTGTCCGTAATAGAACTTCTGCTTCGGCGCCATCACCAATCAACTCATGCATCAGAGCAACCTGAGTACATAGTGAAAAAACATGAATAATATGAGAAAGTCTGTAGCCAACTTGCGACCATGTTTTACATTATGGAAATGATTGCGATATTGCCAAAAGCCAAAGCAGTGTCAACATGAGCCATCACTCATAAGTAGGTTGGACTCATCTTACTATGTTAAAGATGGCTAGCGGTGGTGCACATATTCCACCAACTTTTTCAATCAATTTGCTGGTACTGAACTTAACTCATGCCACACTATTGTCATACCTGTAATATGCTTTCAAGATAACATTTAAGTACATTCCATGGGGTAAGGAAAGAATCTCTCATGCTGCTTGGCCTGGTGCAATCTGGCCAAATTTCAGCCATTGTTGGTCCCCATGCTTCAAGTGAAACAAAGCCTTGCCCACCAGAACATTCGCTTTCCTTGCTTACAAACTTGCCCAAATTAAATTTGAACTTCTTTTTTAGGACCTTCTTGCGCAACTGGAGGGCTTCTCTTCCATATGAAATGGCCTGCAAAACAAAACAAAGAGTTGTTCTGATTACAAGGGGCTAAACTATAAAGCAGCTCTACAGTCAAGCAAATTTCATAATAGCTGGAGATTTTCCACCAAAGTAAATTGATGAGAGAGAAAATGATTACCTGGAGAAGTTGTCCTCTTGACAGAAGTCTTTCTGACAAATCATAATACAGCCAGCCAGCCAGATAGGTTGATTGATTATTTGAAGGAACCTGCAAAAAGCAATACAAGATGCATAACAGAAAAACTAAAGGACAATAAGAACTACATTTTTGCAATGCTAGTAACTGAGCTTACTTCAGAAACCAGAGATGATGCAACTTTAACAATCCCATCAACACTAGCATTGAAACCAAACTGATTTCCAAGGGAATATTCACACGGTTGAGAAAAGAATTCAACAGGCCACAACTGCTGAAGAAACATAGAAAGAGAAGGATAATCTCCTTTGAAACAGTTTCTCCAAAACAATGTATTGCGGCAATCAACACCAAGGTGTTCTGCCACATAAGAAAAAAAATTCTGGTCCACTGGGAGATGACAGCACGCATGATTAAGGCGCCGGTTGATAAATAACATGGATAATAACTTTTCTATGGGTAAATTTTCTTGCTTCCACATCGTTATGATAAGCTTGCACAGCTCAAACTGAAGCTCAAAGTGACCCTGATATAGGGCAAAAAACACATAATTATCTTGCTAAAGGCACAGTTATATCTTATCAAACCTAATAAGTTTTAGCTTTGACTTGCCTTCATGGCCAACAAATCAACAAGAGAACAAAGAAGTGGTACAAGAGTTTCTGATGGCTGTTGAAAGATCACACCAGGAGAAGAATGATGAGAAGTACCCATCTTTGACCACAAGCCAACGGCACTCCTAGCATTATCAAAGATTACCTATTCAAAATAACAAATAACCATGAGCAAACAAAGGAAAGGCATGTTCTAGCTAATGTACAACAGTACAAGTGACTACAAGCAATTCTTGTGAACTCAACTAAATGCAGCTCGGATATGAAGCAGTTACCTTGCCGCCAAGATTGGCTTCCTGCGCACAATGTGCATGCAAGCAGTATGCAATAGCTAATTCATGCATCACGATCGCATTCCCTCGAGATGAATCCAGTAAGATGCTTCGCTGGTTCGATGGAAGAAAATGATCTTAGATCTCGTGGTATGTTATGATGCAACTTATCTCTGTTGCGTAGCCCAAGGAGCATATATATATTACACATGACTTGGGGTATAAGGAAAGGAAACATAGCCTAATAGGACTCCTGGACCAATACTAATACTTCCTACCATGGTATACATAAGAAAACAGGACAAGGGGGTGGCGAGGGCTTCACCAGTAAAGATATGGCTTCAGATAAGGACTCAAGACACCTGCTTATGTTTTGCACCCCAGATGAACGGAGTGCACGTGCCTTTCTAACTAAAACTTTTGATCTGTCCAGATAGTACTCTTTTGAACAATAAAGTTCATTCAAGAGAATATCTATTATTCTTATTTGCATATTTCCGCAGAGCATGGTGGCACGAGATTCCATTTCTCCATATGTTAATAATTCCTGCAAAAACCAATGCACGTCCACGAAGCACTTTGCATCAGAAAGAGATCCAAATAAAGATACACTATTTTTAATCTAACAAAACAGAATCTGGTACCTGCTCTAAGATTGAGCCTATCAACTTCTTTGGCAAGGGAGATGGGTAGCCCATAAGAGAGTGATATAGAAGTGGGGCACTATCCATATTTTGGTCATTCGCAAAATCCTTAAGTGTTATCTAAAGTTTGCATAAGAAATAAACAAAACCAAATCAGCAAAGTGTTTGAAGTTGGATAGCTTCTCTAGTTTTTTTATGTCAATACCTTCACCCACGACTTGATCAGAACCGAATAGCTTTTGTGATAATCTGATGTGTCACCATGGGCCAACAATTCAGACAAGCTCTTCACAACAATATCTCGTATCACTTTTGAGCCACATCTATGGAGAGTGTTAACCATCTTGTCTATCCTAGCAAATGCATCTGTAATGATATCCTTCAGTGTATCCTTCGGTAGATCCTCAATTATGATGTGACCTTCCGTTCTTGTTGATAGTCTACAGTAAGAAAGTCTGATATGTGCCCATGTTGCTTGGCAGCATAGTTCTAATGCCGTTGGTGCCTGAAGCAGTTAAAACAGTCAATCGTACAAAACTCCGTAGTTAAAAGCAAATTTAAGTAAAAGACCAGCACCTTAGAAGGGTACCTCTTCAAAATGTCCAATATTATAAAGTGTCACGCCGATGTTATAAATTGAAGGGATCAAATATTTGAAATCCTCATGCTTTATCCATTTACTTGAAATGGCACAATTGATAGAATACAAGCTCTTCTGGACTATGAAAGCAAAATGCGTTAATAGGGGTGGTAGTAGAAGATAGTAAATTCGGTGATTTAACAGCAATTCTCCACAAATGGACTGGTAAAGGAGAATACACAAAGTTGTTTATTGATAATAACTTATACATGCAACAAAATGCTCCAAAGATGATACCAATAACAGGCTGAATCAAGGGGTCCTATGATGCACAAGTAATAACACCAGCAGTAAATGACTAAATGATCTTGAGTTCCTATTAATAAGATTCAAATACAAGTATAGGACAAGCGACTTAGGTACCTGGATAGCCTCTTTGGTCACAAAGGAAATTTTGATTGCTGACACTAGGGCCCTCAGTAAGGTTTTATTTAATCTCTCCTTCTCTTCGTCAGACATTTTGGGACAACTGCTACAACACAAAAAAGAACAGCTTGCAAAATCAGAAATCACTCGCTTATTGCAGTGATAATACAGTACAATTTTATGGCCTTTACCTATAAGCAAAAAGGCTGGAATCAATAAACTGATCCAGTGCCATTAAGACACATGTCATTTTCCCCAAAGTGGGGACTGTTTTTTCTTTGAAGAAGCTCTCCCAAACTGTATTTGCAGGCTGCAATAGTATCTTGCAAACAAACTCCAAAGAATCCAAATATGCCAAAAAATTAATATGCTCACGTGACTGAGAATAACTATAACTGTGTTTCTTATTGGGATTCCTGGCATCAGTTAGTGTACTTGAATATTTACCCAAATTATCATGTTTACTGGGTTGGCCATCAGTGACACAGAAAATCCGTTCTAGTGTGCCCAGTGCATTGTTCAAAGTTTGTAGGTCCTTTTCATTCTTGAGAAAATCCACTGACATAGAGGGCTGATCTTCGCTTTCCATTTGCTGTCTACTGAAGTGTAATCCAGTAGCATAAAGATGAAGAACTGAGGCGATGGGCGGGGAAATCTATAAGTTGCAAGCAAATTAATTAATCAAAAACAATAATAGCACTGTTATGGTATAAATTAACATCAAGCAACGGTAAAAAAACAGTACATAATGTACCTCAGAAGAAAAACCACCTTGTCCATAAAGTAGTTTTGAAGCACCAGCATTTACATCCCTATTTGAAAGAAAACTCCGAGAAAAATAATCTATAAACTCCAGGAACTCGTTCAAAGCTTTAGGTAAGTAGGCCTGAAAAAAATTGCATGATATTACAACAGTTAGCAATGTCTTATTGGTAAAATAACGCATTGCCTCGGTGCAAACAATATATGAGAACTGAGGTACACCAGAAATCTGCTTGCAAGACTTAATTGTCATTTATTCATAACTACCTAAATACCTGTGTGTTGCAACGGGGGCAACTTTATTCTAGTGGTCCGGCGTAGGAAATTTTGATTGGGTTGAGATTGAGATTTGCTGTGTGGAGGGAATCCATAAGCAAAGGTAAGGAAAGATATGATTTGATTGAGATTGTGTACATACAACTGCGTGAGTTGATTTTGTTGTTTTCTTGCAAGGGATTTCTTGCTATTGGTGATTTATTTGATTTCTGTTGATTGCTTTGCAAGGGATTTTTTTTTTCAAGAAACGAGGAGGTGTGGTCGTTTTCAAAAGCTTCCTGCCAAACCGGCTCCTATTTCAATCCGTGCTGGACCGGTCAATTGCTTGTTTGGTTCGAGGTTGAGCTCACCCGCCGCCATACGTCAGTAGTCTTCCTAACTTTTATTCCCTTTTTTTGCTCTAAGATAAGCTCCTTCAAGAAAAGCATTGAGGTCGCAACAGGGCTCTGGGTAAATATTGTCCGCCCGTATGAGCCGGGCTGTGAATATTTATAGGTCGGGATCTTTACTGAAAAATCACAATACTACACTACAACAATTTGGGGGTTATCGCATGGTTTGGGGAAAAAAATCGGCGGAAAGGGGCATGTATCAATGAGGGGGTGGAAGCGATGGAAATGAAAACAACAAACTCCCCTTTAATAGTAGAGATGACTTACACCATCAGTAATCACAAGGAGGTAGAATGCTTCAAGATTAAAACAACATACTGAATCAGGACACTTAAACAGCATCTACTGCTCCAAGGCATCTAGCACATTCAGTATCACTACTAAAATAAGTACCACCAGCTCATAGTAAGATGTATTCAAGTGATGCGAGTCTAACAGGTTGACATTATAACAAGGGCACTCTATCAGTCAATAGAGAAGTTTAAACCATAGGTCGGAAACAAGTAACAATGTCTACTAAGATAACTTTACAAAGTTCAGCTATTAACAAGCCTTATTCACTTCTAGTTACACCCGCACATCTCCAAAACAAGGAACCACACTAATAGTTTAAATGCCGGAAGTAAGTTTCATGATCATGTGATGTTGTCAAGACACCACTTTTAATGCTAAACTTAGGCACAATCAGGCGCTTCTAAATTTTAGTGGAAGACAATGTGTTTTATCTGCATGAAATTGCTCAGTCACAGGGAGGAGGAACTAGATGGTTTAAGCAACCAAAACAGTAAGTGCCTCGCACAAAATTTACTATATTTGACACGGATGAACAGTTTCTTAAGCCAGCCTAAATTAAAGAACAAATGCAGTGTCTAAAGAAGTCTAAACCATGGACTGGAAACAATGTTTCGTAAGATAGATTTGCAAAATCCAACTATTGACAAGCCTTATTCCACTTTTAACCTCTCTCTCTCTCTCTCTCTCTCTCTCTCTCTCTCTCTCTCTCTCTCTCTCTCTCTCTCTCTCTCTCTCACACACACACACACACACACACACATCTCCATAGCAAGGAATCGGGACCATATTTCTAGCTTCACAATCATTTGGTACAGCCAAGTCACGGTTTTTGCCGCTAAACTTTGTATAGTTTAATGTTCTTCTGAATTTTAGTGAAATCAACATGTTTCAGAGGTACATTACCTTGACACGTAAAACAGACTCCAGCACGGCAAGCAAAAGCGATGTGCTCTCACCCCAACTCAAATCTACAGAAGAACAGATCTTGCGTGCAACCTTCAATAAGAATAAACGGTAAAACCATTAACCAATATAATTAAGTTATATTTGTTGAGTTCAATGGCAATCAAATTGATAGACACACGTACGATGGGCAAGCGTTCAATCAGCTGTGCCTTCTCACACTCCCCTAAGGTTGCAACACAGAATTCACGGACAAGATCAGCGTCAAAAAATGATGACTCGGCAGCCAGGAAAATGGCACAGCGGCTCAGTGCATTCACAAGCAGAGTGAGATACTTCTTGCTGGCCCCCTCAGTCAGAGTCCTGCAACCACACAAAATCTCAGTCACACACAGTATATGCTTCCTTAGTAAAAAATGCAGAGTTGGCAAAGCACATTATCTCACCGGAGCCATGGCCGGAGCTGCTCAGCAAGGTTACGGACACGTTCGTAGCAGGCACCTTCCTTCACCTTGCCCTTGCTGGCACAACTAGCAAGGCATACGGTGAGCTCAACCGCAAGGATGGTGACTTCAGGGTCCGCGCCAGCCTCTCCTGCAATGCCAGGCTCCGGGAGGAGGGGAGCAACACTTGCAGCGGCACGAGAAGGCTTTGCGGCCGTCGGTGGCGAGAGCGCGCAGCGGAGGGCGTCGAGAGTGGCGGCGGCCTCCGCCTCGGCGCGGGCGTAGTAGCCGCGCGACTCGAGGCAGCACACGAAGCGGCCGCGCTGGAGCAGCACGGAGTAGGGCTTCCCGGCGAGGCAGGTCGAGATGGCCGCCAGGCAGTCGAGGGTGAGGCCGTAGATCTCGAGCAGCTCGTCGAGGCCCGCCGCGTCGCCGCCAGCGCTAGGGTTCGGGAGGAGGAGCGGCGGGAGGAGCTGGAGCGCGCGGCAGAGGAACGGGAGGAACCGCTTGGCGAGGGGGCGGACGGCGGCCGCGTCGGGGGGCGGCGGCGGCTGCTGCTTGGCCTGCTTCGTCGCCCTCTTCGGCGGCGGCTTGGGGTTAGGGTTGGCGGCGGGCAGGTGGGGGGAGAAGGGCTGGAGGTAGGCGGCGAAGCGGGAGTGGAGGCCGGCGCGGGAGCCCGGGGAGGAGAGGGCCGCGAGGAGGTCGTCGGCGGCGGCCTCCATCGCCGTGCGCGGGGTGGTCGGAGCGGGGGCCGTGTGGGGAAAAATTTTCGGCCGTTTGGGGGGGGCGGGAAAAGGTGAGGGAGGGTTTTGGCAGAGGCGCCGCTAGTCGTCTCGTCGCCTGCGCATTCCAGATCTGGCCCGTGCGAAGCGTGTGGCGGAAGATTGGGTGTTTATGGGCCGAACTGGAATTCTGGGACCATAAGCAGTCTTTGTTCCGTTTGGGCCTGGGATGTTGGATTGTTAGCAGCAACTGGTTTAGATTTAATTCCTCAAAAAAAAACTAGTTCAGATTTTTCCCAAAAATAAAAAGGAATCCGATAACGCCCAAACGTCATGTATGAGCACATGGCGAATTGAACGTTTTCGATGGCAAGTTTACTGGCGTGATGATGGCGACTTCGTGCTTCGGTTTTTTTGAAAATTGTCGTGTTTGTCAACTAACGTATCATCCTTGCGTCACTGGAATTGCCATAAAAATGCTCGATTTGCCATGTGCTCGTACCTGACGTCGGGTACTTATCATTTCTGGAAATAAAACTGGTTCAGACCATCATTCTAGCAATACCTTGTTTTGTATATCCAATTTAGCTATGCCTCTTCACTATGTAAACAAATATTGAAAGCTATTACAGAAAACCGATCAAATATCGATAAAAGGTGGCTTGTGCCGCCTAGCTCGACTAAGCCTAGACGTCGACAATGTGAATGACACAACATGTAGATACGCCCGATAGGTAGGAAATAAATTCGTGAGCTAGTCGCCCCCACAACCCCCATGAGAGGGGGGCAAGTCTACTACAGGTGACTTGTTGAACTTTTGAGTTAATTCAAGGTCCCTCTAAGAAAAAGGTAAATGCGGGGATTTTATGTTCTGAACTTTCAATTGTTATTTGTATTTATTTTTGCACTTTGCGGATATTTGTTCTCCAATTATTATTCTGACTTTGGTTTAATAATTGCATAATGGTTTGATCTAACTTAAATTTATGGATCTTTACAAAAATTGGATTTGCTCACTTGGATTGGTTTTAATAAACATCAACCCCCCCCCCCCCACTCACCCACCCACACACACACTAAATATAGTGTTGAGTTTTGAACCTTTTGGGATGTGAGCTAAAATTGCACAAAAATGTTGAAATAGTTATTCCTTTGAGATGAAATTATCAAATACTCCCTCCGTCCGGGTTTATTAGGCCTAAAGACAACTTCTCTTAGACCAAGACACATAGTAATTTGCTCACATTAATTCTTCCATTCCGTTCCCAATGCACTCTCCCACATGCATACAACCAATGAAAAAGCACGCATGAAGTGTATTAATTGTCTAGCCATGACACCAACAACAATGACTTTCAATGCAACCAATGGAATGGTTGCATGCATGCATCTTTCCAAAGCGAGGCCTTATAAAAAAGGACATGTTTGCGATGCTAAAAGGCCTAATAAATCCGGACGGAAGGAGTATCTAACTTGTGGTTCACATGTAGGAAACTTGTGGATTCAAATTTGGGAATACTATTTAGGTGAAGAGGAAGTCCATGAAGATAGTTTGGCTGCAATAGGTCATTCTAAATAAGAGGATATGACCCCAAGGGAGTCTTCACCGTCTGAAGCGCCTACCGCATCGCTCTCGACGAGCAGACTAGCACATCTACATGCGCCACGAGCAGGGCACCGGACAGCACATGTGTTGTCTGGGAAGCATTGTGGGGGTGCCCTGCACCTCCCAAGGTACGTGTGTTTGCATGGTGGCTTGTTACAAATCCGCTCGCTAAATAAAGCTAAAAGAAACATCGTGAAATATCATATTTGAACACTTTATGGGGTGGAACGCAAAGACATGTTCCACATTTTATGCAGATGTCCAATGGCCCAGAGCCTATGGCGCGTGATGAGCGAGCACTGGTGCATGCCGCACCTGGAAGATATCAAAGAACACGAGACCAGAATGGCCGATGCTCCTCCTCAAATCAGTGCCACGACGATGAACGACTACCCATCTTGATGACGTTCCGGCGAATATGGCATGTCCACAATGAGCTATCTCACAACAAGCCGGCACCTCCTATTGCTGCGCCCTGAGAGCATCTACAGCCGAGCCCCCAACACATCCTTCTCAAGCGATTTTTTCGCGCCGGTGCACAAAAATCGGTCCAGCCGTGTCCCCAGAAGCCCAATTTTCGCCGGCTCAGGCCGAATTTGGCGCCGGCGGACCCAAGCCGAACCCGGTGCGCTGGGGGCGCTCGGGGGCGCCGGGCGAAACGGTTTTGGCGCGAAAGAGCCATGGGCCCACCGAGTCAGCGACACTAGCCTCCTCGTCCTCAGAATGCCTCGGTTTTCCGCAGGGAATCAATATCAAGGCTGTCGCTAGTCAGCCTTCCATTGGTTCCTCACGGGGCGGCGGCGGCGCGACGACGCCTCACTCCTCGCCCCGCGTACACACGCCTCCCCGGCGGCTATAAAAAGCGCCCCCCCCCCCCGCCGCTGGCCACAGACGCCGCGCTCTCTGTCTCTCTCTCTCCGCCGCCGACTGACCTTTCCTCTCTCCCAGCCCCAGCCACGACAATGTGCGAACGGTTCCCCGGTGACAGAGCGGCGGCCAACGGCTTCGGCCGCCGCTCGCTGCAATCGTGGGTGGCGCACCTGCTTTTCGAGGCCAACATCCCGACGCCTCTAGACATGCGCGCTGGGCCGACGGGATGGAGGCTCAGC
Organism: Aegilops umbellulata; assembly: GCA_032464435.1. Taxonomy (NCBI): domain Eukaryota; kingdom Viridiplantae; phylum Streptophyta; class Magnoliopsida; order Poales; family Poaceae; genus Aegilops; species Aegilops umbellulata. The sequence continues at coordinate 56,280,020 of CP136057.1, forward strand.
GCCGGAGGCGTCCCCATTCCCCCCTGCCGGACGTCGTCGCGCGCCCCGACTACTTCGCCGGCGAGGTCGACCATGCGCGAGCGGAGACGGAGCGCCAGTGCGCCGCCTTCGCGCGGTTCGAAGCACGTCGCTGTGGCCGGGACGAGGGAGGCATCGTCGTCCTCGACGACAGCGACGACGACGACGACGCGCCGCCGCCGTGCCGGTCCGCCATGGAGGCGCCCGGGAGGGATCCAGCAGGGGCGGCCGCGCCATCAAGAAGGAGAAGGCTAACGACTCCGACGAGGACGGCGGCGACGTCGGCGACTTCACCGCGCTGATCGACTTCTTCGCCCCGTAGATGCCTTTTTTTTAAGTATTTTATGTAAACGCCAAACATGTTGAATATGAATGTCAAGTTTGACGAATTTTAGCCGAACTTTGCCGAATTCAGATTTTTTAAAATAAAAAAACGCGTCTGGGGCAACCCTTTAGCACCGGCTCGTCCCCAGGGGGCGCGTAAAACCACCGCCTGAGGGGCCAACGGCTGGAGATGCTCTGAGATTCCTGATATTAAACAACATCCCGGGGCAAGCATAGAGAAGGGCAAGATGACGATCTCCTATGAGCGGGACAAGGAGCGGGACGTCTGGTGCCGCGCTAAAAAGTCACAACCAACGCGCCCTGCTGACTCACTGGCATGTTGGAGCCGCCCGCAGGAGAGCTAGAACAAATTAAACATTGAGTGGGCGTTTTGCATGGAGAATGAAAAGGGTGGAGCATGAATGATCTTACGGAACCATGCGGACATCGTAGTTTTTTCCTCTTGCCGGTTCATGTACACTTGCTCGAGCGCATTGGAAGCTGAAGTTGCTGAGGCCCGGCCTGACTCGCGGGGGACGCGAACGGGCCGATTGGTTGCCTGCATTTACTGTTCGGCCCGCATGGCACGAACCTTAAAGCACTCCTGGGCCTGGCTCCCTGGGAACGCTCGAATCGGCAGTTTTTTCAGGGCCAGACCCAAGCGGTGCACCTGGGCGGCGGCGGCTGCACGCGCGCGGCCACGCTCGAGAAGCTGTGTTGCTTCCCGAAGCACCGGCAATTATTAGCCTTACCGCCCCTCACCGCTCCCTCTCCCCACTTTCCCAACTCTCACCGGCGGCGGCGGATCGGAGGAGAGCAAGAAGACCACTGGACTCCATCACCGACGAGTGGATCATCACCTGGCCCGCGGCAATGGCGGTAAGCACTTCTCTGTTCGTCATGCACTACTTTTTCACGATCCGGCGGTAGATTCGATCCACGGCGGAGAGGGGAATGGGGAATAGAGGTAGATAAGCATGACAGTTCATAGTAGTTCATACGAGTTCATAATAGTTCATGCAAGATCGGAATAGAGGTAGACGTGGATAGAGTAAAAGGGGGATTGGGGGTACACAACAGACACTGGCTAACCGCGGCGGCCGTCACCGGTGTGCGGGGGTCGAGTGGCTGGCCTTCATCTTCTTGTTCATCGCGGTGTGGGGCGGCGGGTCGTCGTCGTCGTCCTCGGAGGAGTCGAGGTCGATCTGCCAGGTACGACGGCCTGGCTCCGGTGCCCTCACTGGCATCTGCACCGGTTCTTCCTCCTCCTTAGGCTTCCCACCGATGATCACCGACGGCACGATTGTCGTCTCCCAGTACACTGCGGCACGGTGGTCATTAGGAGCCCAGTAGTTCTTGTACTTGGACCACTTCTTCCTCTATTTAGCGTCGTCGGAGACGGCCTGATTCATGGCCCAGCAAATGATGTCGACTGCCATCGCGCCCATCGCTGGGTCAGGAATCAACGTCTTCAACTCTTGTGCAGTGGCCCTCATGAGCACTGCATCGGATTCCTTATGCATGTCGGGCGTGGAGACGAAGTTCGAGCACACCTCCATGGTGTTCTCGAACTTGATGCGGTCACTAGCCGACCACCCAAGGAAGAAGGCTCTCCAGCCAATACCCCAAGGAAAGGGGTTGGTGTTGGAGCTGGAGCTGGAGCTCATGGCGATGGAGAAGAGGAAGGTTGATAGTGAGAGAAGAGAGGCGGTAGGTAAGTAGTGGTGGGCAGGGTGAGTAAATATAGGCACGATGGAGATGAGGAAGAGTGACAGTCATGCCGTTTTAACTACATGCTCTTCAATAAGCCATGAACTCTGTGTTGTGCCTGACTCCATGAATTGTTTGCAGATCGAGGAGAGCAATGAGATGGGCACGGAGGTGCTCCCGGCCGTTGACAACAAGGGAAAGCAGCTGGTTCATCCAATGCCCGAGGTGGTGCTGTCGCCCACCGCCGAGGAAGAACCGAAGACGCCTGAGGTTGGCGACGACGAGCGCATGGAGGAGCCCCCCAGCAACAAGCGCCACAACTACGACCACTACCATCAGGAGGGTGACCCAACTCACTTCTGCAAGGTTCATCCTTGCACCGAAGCTTGAGTGCATCCCCATGCCCCTGGACTTCACCAAGCACTTCGTCGCGGTGCCGACGGAGTTCAAACTCAGGAACAACACCGGCTGCTCCTGGAAGGTGACGGTGAAGCTGATGAACGGCAGGGTGACCCTGGATTAGGGTTGGGCCACCTACGCCACCGTTCATCAGATCAAGATCGGCTACATGGTGACGTTCAAGCTCCTGACTCCCGACACCCTCAAGGTCATCATCTTCGATGACGATGGCATTGAGGTGGTCAACAAGTGCAGGGAGCACGACGAAGCCTTCATCGCCAAGGACTAGGGCCGGGGCACCTCCTTCCTAAGTACTATCAAGTCTGCTTTATGGTTTATATGTTGAACTGTTTGAACTATCGTTATGATGTGTGGTACTATGTTATATGAACTATGTTGTTAAGTAGTTGATGCTCTGTTTATGCTCTGCTCTGCTTATGATGTGTGGTACATGGTTGTGCCGAAGTGTGGTGGTAACCTCACCAACTAGCCAAAGAGGTTACCACACACCAGACGTTGCATACAACCAAACACCATGCCTTGGGTTTGTCCACTAACATGCAGGCAGCCAAACACCACACAGTGTGGTTCTGCCTATGCAGGCAAGAGGGCGTGCAGGCAACCAAACAACTTGCAGATGGTGTATTTGAGGCTGCATTTGCATAGCCAGACTGAGTTAAGAAGGCTATGCAATGCAGCTACTATAGACTACGGCAACCAAACATGCCCTTAACGTTGAGTCGAACCGCTCCGTTGTGGTTCATATGCTGAAGGATGGCGAAGTCAACACGTCCTAATGGCAGCCACAGTGGAAAAAGCAAAAGTGCTGCTAAAGTCTGGCCGTGAAATTGTACTATCACACATGAGGCGTGACCAAAATAAGGTAGCCCATACCCTTTCCTAGATGGGGAGGGTCTCTACTCGTACTGCCGTCAGGCTTCGCCGTGGACCAGACGAGATTAGCCGGTTGTGCGAGATCAGTTGTAATGAACCTCCTTGATTAATGAAAGATCACTATTTTCGCAAAATAAAATAAAATAAGAGGATATGGTGGCTGAAAATGAGCATAATAAGAAGAAAGGAAATGTGAGGTGGTCGTCGAGTATTCATAGTTAATGTGCATATCACCATGTCTGTCGGGGGGATGAACCCCAGACAGGCAACGGAACCCGGATCCTTTTCAAAACAACGGGGCCAGCATCGCCCCTTGATCCGGCTCGTCCTTGGCCGGGTCGCCCAACCCGGCCAAGCCCTGCGACCCGGCCAGGATCCGCAACCCGGCAGGATCTGCAACCCGACCAGACTCCTCGACTCGGCCCCAACAACCAAGCTCAAGAATTCTCCAACAAGCCAGCGCCGCCCTTGGCGTGTTCTCCAAACCCGGTCAAGGGTCAGCGGCCGTCCCATCCCAGTCATACGATGGGACGAGTCTCCGCCAACTGATGACCGAAGCCACAGTGCCCCGCCCATGCCTTTGATCAGCCGGACGAGGCAACAGTGCCCCCCACCTACCCGCCGACCAGGGCTGGCGTGGCAACAGTGCACCCGACGTCACCCATGACGCTGGCAAGCGGCGACCTGACGGAGCGCCACTGTAGCTGACTCGACTCAGTCTCGTCCTGATGACCGACAAGACGATGCACTATGCCCTATAGGTGCATGGGCCCCGCGCCCGGCGAACCTTGGCACCCGGCGGGTCCCAGCACCGAGTTCCTGGACACTAACGACCCGACCCTACGGCCTTGTAACATTACCATTGTACCCCTGGGGGGTTGACCTATAAAACCCCCCAGGAGCCCTCATGCATACGGGCAACTCCTCCATTCGCACAGGCGATCACACACACACACACACACCCCTAGCAAGCAGCACCCAAGGAGAGGGAGCTGCCTAAGCCCTGGCCAGCCTTCCTTCTTCCTCCATACAACTCTAGGAGCAACTCTGTATTGTTACATATAAACCACTGTCGGCAGGACTAGGGGTGTTATATCTTCGGAGAGTCCCGAACCTGGGTATGTCTTGCGTCCCGCGCTCGCTCATGCCGACCTCGCCTCAGGAGCCCACCAGTGCCCTCGAGCCTCCTCCTATCTTTAGACATCCCTTGGCATCTGCCGTGCGCCCAGCACGACAGTTGGCGCCCACCGCGGGGCACCTGGAGGTCCTGGCCGGGAGCATGCTTCAGATGGGGATCTTCTCCGACTCCGATGAGCTCGTCACGCTGGCGGGCGATGTCATCGACGCGCTCGCCACCTCCTTCGCCACGCTGCGCATCTCCGACGTGCCTACGGACGACGAGTACCCCCGCGAGGTACTCAGCTTTTCCGACTCCCCGCTCTCCATCAATGACGGTGCTCCTGCCGGAGTGATGGACCTCTGCATGGAGGTCTTCGTCACCGACATCGATGCCTCCTCCTCGTCGAGCGCGACAAGGAAGGCCGCCGAAGCTAAGGCCGCGGCGGTTAGGGCCGACTCGCCCAACCCGCTGTGCGTCACGATGCAGAGCCTCTGCGTCCCCATCGGCACCGACATCGACACCTCCAACATCGCCGAGGCCCGGACTCGCCTCAACGAGAATCGCCAGCGCCTGCTGGACCTCACCGAGACGGTCGCCGCCACGCAGTGTCGCCTCGACTCTGCCCAGCTGGAGCGCGACACCACCGACGGCTTCACGCCTACCGCCCCCGAGCCAAGCCGGGTCACCGACGTGCGAGCCCGGGGTGGCGCGATCGGGCGCGCTTTCGGCGCCCTCTCTCCCATCTACGAGACTCCCGTGAAGAACGTGCGTGCAGCCCAGGCGGCCGCGGTCGGCCTGGATCAGCTCACGAGCGAGGAGCTGCATGATCGCCTCAAGAGGGTGAACGACCTCCTCGTCGCGGCCAACGCGCAGCAAGACCGCCTCAACCAGCTCGCCAGGCTGGCCGGATCCGGATCCGTCCGAGTCGCCGGACCCGGCGACAACCAGCATACGGCGTCTTCTCCACCCGGCGCGGCGCACTCCGGCCGCACCCGGACCCAACGCAACCCTGCCCAGACGGCTGCTGGCGGCTTGGCGGACGAACCGGCCTCGGAGGCCCGACGCCGCCTCGACCCCCTGCTTCAACCCGGCCTGTGTCCGGCTGCAGGCAACCCGGCCCCCACGGCGCGGTCACCGACCGGCTGGGCCTGCGCGCCATCGACGACACCGACGCTCACCACCGCCTCGACCGACTCGCCCTTTCCGAGGAGCTGGAGGAGACCGGCCCCGTCGGACCAGCGTGCTTCAGGCCACGCATCCGGGGTGAGCCCTTCACCAAAGGGTTCACGCTCCCCCGCGACACCCCCAAGTACAACGGCACTGTGAAGCCGGAGGACTGGCTCACCGACTACACCACCGCCATCGGCATCGCCGGCGGTAACCACCGCCTTGCCGTACGCTACGCGCCTCTCATGCTCCAAGGGTCGGCCCGCACCTAGTTGAACAGTCTGCCGGCTGGCAGCATCAACGCGTGGGTCGACTTCGAGCAGGCCTTCGTGCTCAACTTCACCAGCACCTACAAGCGACCCGGCCGCCCCAGTCAGCTCGCCATGTGCGTGCAGGGGCCGGCGAAAAACCGGCCGCGAGTACCTCGCATGCTGGACCGAGCTCCGGAACAGCTGCGAGGGCGTCCACGAAGTCCAAGCGATCCAATACTTCGTCAACGGGTGCCGAGACGGCACCTTCCTCAAGCACAAGCTCTTGCGCTCCGAGCCGGCCACCATGGCCGTGCTTATGGTGACGGCGGACAAGTACGCCAACGCCGACTCCGCCATGAAGATCCATGTGGCACTGGATGAAGCCGGCAAGGCTAAGCCGGTGCCGCCTCTGAAGCCGACCGGCGAGGGAAGTCGGCAGCAGCACAACCAGCAGAATAACAAGCGCAAAGCCGATCAACCGGCTCAGCGCTATGACAACCGGCTCGTCGCGGCCGCCGAGCAGGCGCCCGCGACTGACCCGGCTGCCAACCGCCGGAACACTGGCAAGACAACATGGCAGCCCGCCATGAGTTCCGAGGAGATGCTCGACGCTTCCTGCAAGCACCACAGCGGCGCGAGGCCGTCCACGCACAAGCTTCGACAGTGCGCCATCACCAAGCGCATCGCGAGGGGCGACATCCCACCGCCTCCAGCTCCGACTCCGGGAGCAGGGCAGCCGCCTACGCCTCCGTCACCACCTCCAGCCGGTGGTGCGATGCGCGGCGACCCCTACCCGGCCCACAACGCGACCTACATCGTCTTCACCAGCCTCGGCGACGACAAGCGCAGCGAGCGCCTCCATCGGCAGGAGGTGAACACCGTCATCCCGGCCAAGACGGAGTACATGCATTGGTCGGGGCGCCCGATCACCTGGACCCGGGAGGACCACCCGGACATCATGCCGAACCCGGGTGGTTACGCCCTTGTCCTCGACCCCACCATCGTCGCACCCCGGCGCACGTGCAAATTCTCCCGGGTTCTCATTGACAGCGGCAGCAGCATCAACATCCTCTACCGTGACACCATGACCAAGCTCGGCCTCCAGGCCAAGGACCTGGAGCCGACCCGGGCGATCTTCCACGACATCGTTCCCGGCCTCTCCTGCTCTCTGATCGGCCAGATCCGGCTCGACGTCCTGTTCGGCGACAGCAGCCACTTCCGACGCGAGCCGATCTGGTTCGAGGTGGTGGACCTCTCCAACGTACCACGCGCTGCTGGGCCGGCCCGCGCTCGCCAAGTTCATGGCGGTCCTCCACTACGCCTACCTGAAGATGAAGCTGCCGAGTCCAAAGGGCCTCATCACCATCACCGGCGACTACCGCAAGTCCCTAGACTGCGCCCGAGACGGCTCCAAACTAGCTGAGTCGCTGGTCGACATCGTGCTATCCTCTCCCAAGGGCGACCGACTCAAGTACGCGCTGCAGATCCACTTCGCGGCCTCCAACAACGTCGCCGAGTACGAAGCCCTTGTGCACGGCCTCCGGCTTGCCAAGGAACTCGGCATCTAGCGCATCCTATGCTACGGCGACTCGGACCTGGTGGTACAGCAGAGCTCCGGCGAGTGGGACGCCCACGACTCCAACATGGCGAGCTACCGCTTCCTCGTCCAGAAGCTATCCGGATTCTCTGCGGGCTGCGAGTTCCTCCATGTCCCGCGCGAAGAGAATGAAGCGACCGACACGCTCGCCAAGATCGCCTCGTCCCGGCAGTCCATTCCGTCCGGCGTCTCCCTCGAGCATCTACACAAGCCGTCCATCAAGCCGTCTCCGGACTACGAGTCCATCCATGTCCCATACGACCCGACCGCGCCTCAACCCGGCCCGGGGACTGCTCCAACCGACCCGGCCGTGCCTCAACCTGGCCCGGGGACTGCTCCAGCCAGCCCGACCACAACCCAACCCGGCCCTGAGGCCGCTGAACCCGACTCGGGGGCTGCCACCCCGGAACCCGTCGTGATGGCTGTCCTCGTCGGGGTCGCAGCACCATCTTGGGCCCTGCCCAACTCGGTGTTCCTAGAAAGCGGGGTCCTTCACATGGACGAAACCGAAGCCCGGCAAGTGCAGCGCCGAGCATCCGCCTACAACATCATCAACAACGAGCTCGTCAAGCGCATCTCCACCGGCGTGTTCTGACGCTGCGTCGAGCAGGACAAGGGCATTGAGATCCTCCTCGACATACACCAGGGCGAGTGCGGGCACCACGCCGCCTCGCGGTCCCTGGTGACCAAGGCTTTCCGCCATGGTTTCTACTGGCCCACGACCCTCGAAGACGCAGAGTCACTCGTCCTCAGGTGTGAGGGATGCCAACACTTCAGCAAGCGTAGCCACCAGCCGGCGTCAACACTCCGAACTATCCCGTCGCCTGGCCCTTCGCGGTCTGGGGACTCGACATGGTGGGACCCTTCAAGGCCGCCCGAGGCGGCATGACGCATCTGCTGGTGGCGGTGGACAAGTTCACCAAGTGGATCAAGGCAAGGCCGATCAAGAAGCTGGACGGTCCAACAACCGTCCGATTTACCAAGGACATCACGGTGCGCTACGGCATGCCAAACAGCATCATCACGGACAATGGCACCAACTTCGCCAAGGGCGTGCTCGCGCAGTACTGCTCCGTCTCCGGCATCCGCCTCGACCTGGCTTCCGTCGCACACCCGCAGTCCAACCGCCAGGTCGAGCGGGCCAACGGTCTCATCCTATCTGGCATCAAGCCGCGACTCGTCGAGCCGCTCATCCGTTCACCTGGCAGTTGGCTTGACGAGTTGCCGGCCGTCCTCTGGAGTCTCCGCACCATGCCAAACAGGTCGACCGGGTTCACCCCGTTCTTCCTTGTCTACGGAGCAGAAGCCATCATCCCGACCGACGTCGAGTTCGACTCGCCGCGCGTCACGATGTACATGGAAGCCGAAGCAAAAGAAGCCCGCGAAGACGGCGTCGACCTGCTCGAGGAAGCACGTCTCCTAGCGCTCAGTTGCTCAGCCATCTACCAACAAGGTCTGAGGCATTACCACAGCAAGAAGATCAAGCCCCTCGCTTTCCGAGAGGGAGACCTCGTCCTCCGACTCGTCCAAGAGCAGACTGGCCAACACAAGCTGTCCTCCCCATGGGAGGGCCCCTTCATCATCAGCAAGGCGTTATGCGACCGCAACGCGTACTACCTCATCGATGCCCGCAAGACAAACAAGCGCAAGAGGGACACCGCCGACGAAGAAATAACCCGGCCATGGAATGCGGAGCTCCTCCGCCCGTCTTACAGTTAGCCGAGTGCACGTATGTATCACTGCCTTTTGTAACCGTCTGAAACTATGGGGTCCCCGAATGACGCTCGGGGGCTGCCCCCTTTTGCGACCAAGCTATTGTGTCTCCTACATTTCTGCACTACTTTACTCTTAAGCCAAACCCGGCCACTGGGTCGACTCGCTCAACCCGGGGGCTCGGGGGCTGGCCGGCTTGGCCACTCGTCGTTTTTCCCTTAGCGGTTCTCAAACGCGTTGGATCGCCATAAGCTTCTCACTTCGCCCTAAGCCGCAGATCCGGCTTCGGCTGTCGGATAGCAAGCACATGAGTCCAAAGCACCAGCGCGCCAGGAGCACTAAGTCAAGAACCGCCAGGTCGCCCAACCCGGCCCTGCCACTATAAGTTGTTGCACGTCCGACTGCTCGCCAACCCGGCCCCACCGGATCGCCGCCAGCCGGCCTAGAGGGTGTTTCGCTCATGCTCAACGTTTTGAAAGACTAAGTATTGAACGCTCCTCCCAAAGGCCGAACCCCTTGTCACGGACCAGAGCCTTGGCCGTCAGACTCGCGGGGGGAAAACCCAAAGGGGGAGAATTGCAAGAAAACAGCTCTTAAAACGAGAAGCAAAAGCGCAAACATCCACAAAGTTTCTGCATATCGCCGGATCGCTCGACCCAGCCTCACCACTTTAAGTTGCCGCACGACCGGCTGCCCGCCAAGCCGGCCTAGCCGGATTGCCGCCAGCCGGCCCAGTGGGTGTTTCGCCCGCGCTCAATGTTTCGAAAGCACAAGTACTGCACGCTCCTCTCAAAGTCAAACCCCTTGTCACAGACCGAAGCCCCGGCCGTCAGACTCGCAGGGGGAGGCCCAAAGGGGGAAGGTTGCAAGAAAACAGCTCCAAAAACGAGAAGCAAAGGCACAAACATTCACGCAACTTATACATCATAAATTTAAACAGGCCCAAGGCCAGAGTTCATTACCCCCAGTCAAACCCCCAGTGGGTGGGTGGACCTGCTACCTAACAGAAATTTTTCATAAAGTAAAAAAAATCAGCCATCGCCTCCGCCAGAGCGCGCAGCACCCGGGTCCGCAGAAGTGCCGGTACCCTCCTCCCCGGCATCCGTGTCGCGGTAGACGTCCGTCTCCTCGGAGCTGCCCTCCGGGTCGTCCAAAAGAAGGCCGTAGTCATCGGCAGGCACGACTCCGCCATCCTCCGCCCGCTCCGGCTGGAACTCGTCATGGAAGACGAACCCGACAATGTAGCTGGCTCGAGAGGCGATTCGTCCGGCTTCCGCCTGCAGCTGGCTCTCCGAGCCGTCTCGCTGGCCCATCAACACATCTGGCGCTAGGTCCAGATGCCACGACACCGCGAACCGGAGCACCATCTCGGCGCCGGCACGAGCGGCGGAAACTCGCCACTCATGAAGGCGGTCCGAGCCCGCCTCCAACCATCGCGCCAGCCACGTGAAGCTGGTCGGTGCAACGGCACCCGGCCAGAGGGCCGCCGTCATCGCTGCGCCGGCCTCAGAGAGCCGCCCCATCTTCTCGCTCAGAACTCGCAGACGGGCCTCGACAACAACAACGATCTCCGGGAAGGTCCAGGCTACCCGCGGGTCCGTCCCGGAGCCGACGATCCCTTGCGGGTCGCGCTGAAAGCGGATCGCCTCCTCCGCCAGCTGGCGTGTCTCCGGGAAGGCCCCTGCCAAGAAGGAAAGCAAGTCAGAAGAAAATTACCAAGGAAGAAGAGCCGGAGTCCCAACCCGGCAACAACAAAACCAAAAGAAAGCACTTACTTGAGAAGGACCGCGCTTCGAGCAACGTACCGCGCCGCTCCCGGGCAATAGTGCGGTCACGCTCCTCCGGCGCCTTCTCCAAGTTGGCGACCTTAGCAAGGGCCGCCTTCAGCTCGGCGTCCTTGTCCTCGGCCGCCTTCACGGCCTCCTCGCGGAGCCGGGTCTCCTCTGCCGTGGCCACCAGCGCCTTCAGGCGCTCCTCCTCGGCCTGGAGCTGCCCCTTGTTGTCGGCCAGCTTGCCGTGTTGCTGGTCCGCCTCGGCAAGGGCTTGCCGCGCCTCCATGACCTTGGCGGCCTCCGCCTTGAGGCGCTCCACCTCGGCCTCGAGGCGGCTCTTGTCGCCCGCCAGCTGCTCTCGCAGCCGGTTGGCTTCGTCGAGCGCCTCCGGGCTCCCGTCGCCTCCGCTTTCGCCTTCTCCATCTCGGCCCCGAGCCGGCCGACGTCTGCGACAAGCCGGTTATAGTGAAACTCGGCCCGAATCAGTCGGGTCCTCCAAGACAGCACCTCGGCTGCAGAAGAAAAACTCAGCAACGAAGTACTATTCTAAGATTCGACCCAACTGCTGCGCAATTCGCCCGAATCTCGGGGGCTACACCTAGTGGGTGCGCTAGCGCGCCCCCACTAGAAAAGAGCATGAAAAGGAAATACCTGCCGCGACGTAGAGCTCCTCCTCCTTGGCAGCGATCCTCTCCTTGAGACGCCGATGCATCTCGAGGAGCCGGTTGAAGACGTTGACCCAGTAGGAGTCGAGTTGCTACAGAAGGAAACGATCAGCGCAAGAAAGCAAGATAAGATTCAACCCAACTGCTACGCAGTTGGCCCGAATATTGGGGGCTAGACCAAGTGGGTGCGCTGGTGCGCCCCCACAAAGGAGAAAACTATGAAAAGAAAAGCAGAACACAAACGGAAACTTACGAAGACGGCGCGCTCCAGCTCCTGCATCGCCTCAACCTCGGCCTGGGCGAAGGCCTGGATTCGGTCCGTCCGCCCCCGCAGGCGGCGGGTCATGGCGGCCATCGCCTCCTCCTCCTGGGTCGGAGTACCGAAGGGGACCTCGTTGGTACCACTCCGCGACGGCCACGGCTTGGCGACCCGGTGCCCTCCAGACCTGAGCACCAGGGCGTGCTCTCCACCGGCCGCCTCCCCTGAAGCCGGCACCTTCTCCGGCACCGACGCCGGCTTGGTGGGTGGAGCGGCTTGAGGCTCCACCACCGGCGGCGCCTCGCTCGCCGGCGTCCGGGACGCCCCCTCTGGCGCCGCCCGCATCGCCTCCTCCAAGACGGCGTCGCCGCCTCCCCCATCGCCCCCTCCCGCTCGACCACATCGGTCCGCGGCGGGGTGCCATCCTCGACAACCACGACCTCCCGGTCGAGGTCCATTGCGTCCGCACGGCCGCCTTGCTCGTGCTCCCTGTCCAACGCTGGCACGAAGACCGTCCTTGCCACCACCGTCCCCACCGACATCTCTGGCCACGCCGGCCCCTCGCCGGCTTGCGCCCACGCCGTCGCGGCGCTGACCCAGGCCTGGGTTGACTCCGCCTCCAGCTCCGCCTGGGCCCTGTTCCGGTCCCGCCAGGTCAGGCCCTCGGCATCGGCCGGGTCCAGACCAAGGTCTGGATCCACGGGTGCCTCCTCCTCGTCCCGGTCCATGGTGCGAGATAGCTCCTCCAAAACGCGGCGCCCTCAGCAGACGCGACATCCGCCGCCGCCAGCGCCAACGAGATCGCCGACCTGAAGCACAAGAAAAAAAACAATTACACCGAGTCGGGCGGAGCCGCTTAGCAATTCGGCTCGAACGAAACAGCACTTACCCCGACACCACCGGAATGTCGGGCCTTAACGCCCTCTCCTGCGTAGCGCCGCGCCTCCTCTTGGCGGGCGGCTTCGCACCCCCGGCCGAGTCTGCCGCGCGCTTCGCGAACGGGGCCCGCGGCGGGACGCTGTCCTTCCCATGCGGGCGCCTCGCTGTCGCCGCCCCCGGTATGACCCGGCTCCGGCCGCGCCGCTGCCTCCTCCACCCGGCGCTTCTACATCAACAACTTGCGTCAGCATCCCCAAAGCCGTCCCATAACCGGCGACTCAAGGAATATAAACAAGACTCACCTACTCGGCACCCTGCGCCTGTGTCGGCGGCCGCCGCCTCCCCTCCGCCATGGGCCTCGGGCTCCTCCGAGGCGACCCGCACCACCTGCGCCCGCGCCCGGTCATAAGGATGCCGGATGGCGTTCAGAAGCACCTCTCGCGTCGTGTCGGGGCGGATAAGAAGATAAGCAGCAGTGAAGTACGGAGACCAGGGACTCACCAACGGTGCCGGGTTCGCGCGGCTGTACGGGGCCTTCCCGAACTCCCAGCCAACCCCCGAGTTGGTTTTGGAGATGTCGTTGACTCAGCGCGCGACTTGGTCCGCCACCAGCCGTGTATTCGCCATGCGGTTTGGGTCCTGGAGGCCGGTCATCTGACCGATGAGGTGGTTGCGCTGCTGCAGCGGCAGCACCCGTCAGACGATGAAGGCGGTGATGAGGTCGGTGCCGGTGAGCCTCTCCCGCTCCTTCATCACCGACACCCGCTCGCACAGGTTGAGCACCTCCTACGACGGGTGCTTGGGGTAGTACCCCCAGTTCTGCTTCCCCCACGGCGGCGAGTTGATGAACGGCGGGAGGTTGATGCGGTCCTCGACAAGGTTGCGGATGTAGAAGAAAGAATTCTGCCATTTCTTGGCAGAATCCTCCAGCGGCACCTTCGGGCAGTCGGCGCCCGACCGCTTGGAGATGACAACCACCCCACACTCGGGCATCTCTCTGGCCTTCGGCCCCTGCTGCTTCAGGGAGAAGAAACGCACCCAGAGGTCGATCGAAGGTTCGACCCCCAGGTACCCCTCGCAGAGGGTGACAAAGCCGGAAAGCTGCACAATGGCGCCAGCGCCAAGATGGTGGGGCTGGAGCCCGAAGAACTCTAGAAAGTCGCGGAAGAAGCCGCTCGCGGGAAGCCCAAACCCGCGCTTGAAGTGCAGCAGGAAGACCACCCGCTTCGAGCCCTCGGGCCGCGGCTCCCGCTCCCCCTGCGGGAGGCGCACCTCGACCCCCTCCGCCCTCGGCAGGCGCCTGATGTCGCGGAGGTAGGCGATGTCGTCAGAGGTGACGGTCGAACCCATCCATGATCCTGATGGCAGCGGCATCGACCCGAGCGCGGAAGAAGAAGGAGGAGAAAAGGAAGATGGCGAGAAAACTCTGCTCAAGACAGCGGGCATCGCAGCTAGCGGCGATCGTCGAAAGCAGAGTGAGGATGAAGAGGCAGGGGAGCGCGAGCGAGAATGATCTCCGCCGCCCCCTTCGCCCTCAATTTATAGGACACAATTTGCAACGTGGGGAAGTGGGATCATTTGCGCTCGCCCCTCCACTTCCCCGCAATAAGTGTGCACGTACGTGCGCAGTAATTGCCTCGAGAATGGCAACCGACCCGCGGAAACCGCAATAAATCCGCGCGCGTGGCCTGTCAGGCCCCTCCGGCTCCCGGGCGCCACGTGGCGGCCGCGCGAAGCCCCGAAGGATTTCCCAAGATTCGTCGAACCCCTCAGTTTCCTGCCACGAGCGGGATGCCGCGATCCGGCTTCCGGAAGCCGGCAAACAATGGGTGTTGCCGGACCCGGTGGTCACCAAATCCGCCGCTGCAAGGGGGGAAACTGCGAAGGCCCTCTCATCTGAAGACGACGGACCTTCACAGCTTCGAGGACTACTATCGGGGGGATGAACCCCAGGCAGGCAACGGAACCCGGATCCTTTTCAAAAACAATAAGGCGAGCATCGCCCCTCGATCCGGCTCGCCCTTGGCCGGGTCGCCCAACCCGGCCAGGCCCTGCGACCCGGCCAGGATCCGCAACCCGACATGATCTGCAACCCGGCCAGACTCCTCGACTCGGCCCCAACAACAAGGCTCAAGACTTCTCCAACAAGCCAGCGCCGCCCTTGGCGTGTTTTCCAAACCCGGCCAAGGGTCAGCGGCCGTTGTGACGCCCCCGATTTGACCGTACACTAATCATGCACGCAAATGTGTACGATCAAGATCAGGGACTCACGGGAAGATATCACAACACAACTCTAAAACATAAATAAATCATACAAGCATCATAATACAAGCCAGGGCCTCGAGGGCTCGAATACAAGTGCTCGATCATAGACGAGTCAGCGGAAGCAACAATATCTAAGTACATACATAAGTAAACAAGTTGCCACAAGATGGCTAGCACAAACTGGGATACAGATCGAAAGAGGCGCAGGCCTCCTGCCTGCGATCCTCCTAAACTACTCCTGGTCGTCGTCAGCGGGCTGCACGTAGTAGTGGGCACCTCCGGTGTAGTAGGAGTCGTCGTCGACGGTGGCGTCTAGCTCCTAGGATCCGGCATCTGATTGCGACAACCAGGTAGAAGGGAAAGGGGAAAAGAGGGAGAAAAGCAACCGTGAGTACTCATCCAAAGTACTCGCAAGCAAGGAGCTACACTACATATGCATGGGTATGTGTGTAAAGGGCCATATCAGTGGACTGAACTGCAGAATGTCAGAATAAGAGGGGGATAACTAATCATGTCGAAGACTATGCTTCAGGCCACCTCCATCTTGCAGCATATAGAAGAGAATAGATTGAAGTCCTCCAAGTAGCATCGCATAGCATAATCCTACCCGGCGATCCCCTCCTCGTCGCCCTGTTAAAGAGCGATCACCGGGTTGTATCTGGCACTTGGAAGGGTGTGTTTTATTAAGTATCCGGTTCTAGTTGTCATAAGGTCAAGGTACACCTCCAAGTCGTCCTGTTACCGAAGATCACGGCTATTCGAATAGATTAACTTCCCTGCAGGGGTGCACCACATTACCCGACACGCTCGATCCCATTTGGCCGGACACACTTTCCTGGGTCATGCCCGGCCTTGGAAGATCAACACGTCGCAGCCCTACCTAGGCACAACAGAGAGGTCAGTACGCCAGTCTAAACCTAAGCGCACTGGGGTCTGGGCCCATCGCCCTTAGCACACCTGCATGTTGCGAACGCGTCCAGAAGCAGAACTAGCCCCCTTAATACAAGAGCAGGCTTACGTTCCAATCCGGCGCGCGCCGCTCAGTCGCTGACATCACGAAATGCTTCGACTGATATCACAACGCCGATTGCCCATATCTTGTCCCACGTGGTGGTTAGTGCGTATAAGGTCAACGATCCAACTCAGATCAAATACCAAGATCTCATTAAGTGTGTTATTAAAGTAACCGCGAACGCCGACCAGGTCCAGGCCCACCTCTCTCCCAGGTGGTCTCAACCTGCCCTGTCACTCCGCCACAAAGTAACAGTCGGGTGCCGTCGGGAACCCAGGCCCACCTCTGCCGGGATGGAGCCACCTGTCCCTTCAGCCCCCTCATCAGAATCACTTGCGGGTACTCAACAAGCTGACCCGACTTTAGTCACCACATGTGTCATGTATATAAAGTATATAGTATATACCCGTGATCACCTCCCGAAGTGAT
Organism: Aegilops umbellulata; assembly: GCA_032464435.1. Classification (NCBI taxonomy): domain Eukaryota; kingdom Viridiplantae; phylum Streptophyta; class Magnoliopsida; order Poales; family Poaceae; genus Aegilops; species Aegilops umbellulata. Next base: position 56,296,494 of record CP136057.1, read on the forward strand.
CACGGCCCAGTAGTATAGCATGGCAGACGGACAAGAGTGTAGGGCCACTGATGGAACACTAGCATCCTATACTAAGCATTAGGATAGCAGGTAAGGGTAACAACTGTAGCAACAATGACAGGCTATGCAGCAGAATAGGATTAACCAAAAGCAGTAACATGCTACACTACTCTAATGCAAGCAGTAGAGAGAAGGAATAGGCGATATCTGGTGATCAAGGGGGGGGGGGCTTGCCTGATTGCTCTGGCAAGAAGGAGGGGTCGTCAACACCGTAGTCGTACTGGGTAGCAGCGGCGTCGGTCTCGGTGTCTAGTGAGAGAAGAGGGGGAAGAAACAATAAATACAATGCAAACAAATGCATGACGAGGCATGACATGACAAAGCGTGATGCTAGGCGTGCCCAATCGCGGTAGTAGGTGATACCGGCGAAGGGGGGAAACATCCGGGAAAGTATTCCCGGTGTTCCGCGTTTTCGGACAGCTGAACCGGAGGGGGAAAGTTGCGAGTTCGATAGGTTAGGGATGTGTGGCGGACGAACGGACTGCGCATCCGGATTCCTCTCGTCGTTCTGAGCAACTTTCATGTACAAAGTTTTCCATCCGAGCTATGGTTTATTTTATATTAATTTTAAAAGATTTAAATCATTTTTAGGATTTATTTAATTATTTAAAATCAACATTATCCAGAACAGTGCATGCTGACGTCATCATGACGTCAGCAGTCAACAGAGGTGTTGACTGGTCAACCGACGCATGGGTCCCACCTGTCATACTCTGTTTAGGTAATTAACAATAGTTAATTAGGTTAATTACTCATTAGGTTAATTAATCTTAATTAGTTAATTTAATCAGAATTAATTAAGTTAATTAATTAGTTAATTATTTATTTATATATATTTTTAAAATTCTTTTTTTAAAAACCGTTCTGGAGGCGGGGCCCTCCTGTCATTGGCCCATAGGGGCTCTGCGGGTTTTGGGCGCTGGGGCGACGGTTGTCGCCCGAACGGGCGTGTGCCCGAGGTGCGCTGGGCGCCGCCGGGGCAGACCCGAGTGACGGTGGCAGCGATGCCGGAGACCGGGGCCGGGCGGCACGAGGCCGGAGGCCGGCCGCAGTGAGCGGCGGCGCGTGCGGCCAGGCGGCTGCGGCCAAGGCGGCCGGAGGGGGAAGGGCGCGGGGACGAGCGCCAGAGCGGGGCAGCCGTGCGGGACGAGGCCGGCATGGCGAGCGGGCGGCAGGGCGGCGCGATGGCCGCGAGCAGCAGCAGGGGGGTCACGGACGGCGTGAGCGCGTGCTCGCGCGGCGAGGCAGGGTCGAGGCCAGGAGGGCGCGGGCCGCGCGTGGCCGGAGCCGGTCGGAGCAAGGGGGGTCACGGGCGGCGAGCCAGCGTGGGCTGCCCACGTGCGGCGGCAGATGCGGCGCTCACGGTGAGCGCGCGCGGCACGGGGTGCACGTCGGGGCGAGGGAGAGAGAGGAGGCCGGGGGCCTCACTGAGTGTCTGTAGGGAATAGGGCAGTGGGGCGTGGGGAGCAACTTGGGGAGGAGGACGAGGACATCGGGGACGGAGAGGAGGCAGGCCGGCGAGGGAGGTCCGGCGAGGACGAGCTCCGGGCGCGGGGCGGCGTCGAGCGGCCTCCCTCCTCGATCCCGATCCAATCGGGGAGAGGGGGAGATATTTTCGTGGGGGGGGGGGGAGTGAGGTGTCGGTGGGTTAGGGTTTCCCCCTGGTGGGGATATAGAGAGAGTGGAGGGGCCGGCTGGGCCAAATGGGTCAGCCAGCTGGGCCTTCTGGCCCAGTTGGCCAGGGGGGCCTTTTCTTCTTTTTTTGTTATGTTTTCTTTTCCTTCTTTTATTCTATTACTTTTTTTGTTTTCTTTTATTTTAATTTTATAAAATTTAAAAGCGACAACCAATTTGGTGTTATTAAATAGGGCACAGCCCCAAATATTTTGGCACTTTAAATAAAGTATTTTGCATTTGCTAATTATCTTAAAAGCATTTTAGATAATTGTTTTATCGCTGTTTTAGTTTATTTAGTGCATTTAAGTATTTTATTAAAAGATGATTTGTTCACCAACATTTATTATGTATTATTTGACACATTAGGAGCAATTTAGTTTTGACTTTTGAAAACTTTAATTGTTTTGACTTTAATTCAAATTTGAATTTGGATCGATTCTGAACTAACGCGAGATTATCATCAATAATCGAGGTGACGTGGCATCATCACCAGAGGGTTACTGTAGCTTGATTACCCGGGCGTCACAACCGTCCCATCCCAGCCGTACGATGGGACGAGTCTCCGCCAACTGATGACCGAAGCCACAGTGCCCCGCCCATGCCTTTGGTCAGCCGGACGAGGCAACAGTGCCCCCACCTACCCGCTGACCAGGGCTGGTGTGGCAACAGTGCACCCGACGTCACCCATGACGCCGGCAAGCGGCGACCTGACGGAGCGCCACTGTAGCAGACTCGACTCGACCTCGCCCTGACGACCGACAAGACGGTGCACAATGCCCCCTAGGTGCATGGGGTCCACGCCCGGCGAACCCGGCGAGCCCTGGTGAAAGAACATGATGTGCCCCCATTTTTGGTTTTGGTAATTGAGGACAATCTCTATGGACTAATGGTTGCTTTGAGTTATATTTGAAGGTTTTGTCCATAGGATTTTTTTGGAGTACATGTGTTTGTTTTAAGGAGAGTTTGTGTTGACCAAGGTGCTATTAAGGAATTATCCAAAGATTGGTCATGTGAGACTTGAGCTTATTGCAAGCTTGTCTTGAAAAAGAAGATTGTGTGATCGTTCATGCTTTTCTTCAAGACATCATCCAAATGAAGAGAGTTGGAAAGAGTCAAGGTTGATCAGGACTAAGTCAAGAGTGAATCAAGTTGATCAACTCACAAAGCATAGAAGATGTATCAAGAGGGATCAAGCGATCCCATGGTATGGTAAGCATTTTTGTACTAACCCATGGTCTATGTGAGAGTTCTATGTGGGGTTAGGTATGTGTCCATGGGCTTGCGTCAAGAGGAATATATCATACAACCCATGGAAAGGATGACATCAAGTGGTGATCGTCATCAAGATTGCCATGTGCAAGTTCAAGTGGAGCATCACGAAGAGATCAATTGCTTGAAGCTTGCCATCCATTATGGTGTCAATGGAATTGTGAAGATGTGCCGAAGAGTGGCTCACCCATAGTGGAGTACGGGGGAGCAATAATCTAGTCTCCATCGACCCAACACAATTAAGAAAGGTGGTCCATCTTGAGGAGGACAAGATCATCATCATCTAGCTCAAGTGGATCATGTGCAAGGCAAAGGTTTTCCCTTGATAGGTTTTATATTTTACCAGTCTCATGGTGGTAGTTGGGAGACTGGGTTATAGGATCGATAGCCGTACTATCAAGGGGGGCTCACAAGTGAGTAGCTTGATCGTATCGTTTGTCGAGAGCTCAAACCATTGCATCCTTGCATCATGTTTCTTGGTTCTTGTTTGGTTCTCTTTGTGAGTCTTAGAGCTTATGGTCATCTTGATGACAAGCTTGAGTTCATCGAAAACGGAGTTTGCATGCGTCTTCTATGATGTTTTCGGTGTTGGAGGTTTTACCGGTCTTATCCGAGGAAGGGTTCTCACCATTTTCTTTTGGGCCTTTTCTCAGTTGCTTATTATTGGTATTTCTATCAAGATTGTGTTAGCCCTTGTCTCTAGCTTTCCAACAAACTTGGTTTCATCGAATTCGGAGTCCGTTTGCAGAAGTTGTGGTAGTTTTGGTGTTCTGAAAAGGCTGCAGCGGTACTACCGCGGGTAGAAGCGGAAGTAATTTTTTACTACCGCTCTTGGGAGCGGTACTACCGCTTGGAGCAGTACTACCGCGGCTACTTCCGTGGCTACTTCCGCTCGGGACCAAAAACTCATCACAAGTCCAGTGGTGGTAGGCACGTATGTAATTTTTTTAGCACCGCTCGCAAGCAGTAGTACCGCTACCCTTAGCAGTAGTACCGCTACCCCTAGCGGTAGTACCGCGAGGTCAAGCGGTACTACCGCTCCGACGGTTCTTCTGGATTTTTCGCCTCCTCGCTGTTGTGTTTCAAAGGGCTACTACCGCCCTAGCGGTAGTACCGCTCCTTGGAGCGGTAGTACCGCTCGGTGCGGGCTATGAGCATAACGGTTGGATTTTTTCCCACCTATAAAAGGGGGTCTTCTTCCCCATTGAACCTTATCCTTTGAGCTCGTGTTCTTCCACCATTATTGACCTTCTTCGAGCTTGCTAACTCTCAATCCCTCCATGGATTCTTGCTAGTTTTTGAGGGAAAAGAGAGAGGAGATCTAGATCCACTTTTCCACCAATCACTTTCTCCTCTATGTGAGGGGAACCCCTTGGATCTAGATCTTGGAGTTCTTGGTGTTCTCCTTCTTGTTCTTCCTCTCATTTTTCTCCCTAGCATTAGTTGCTTCGGTGGGATTTGAGAGAGAAGGACTTGGGCACTCCGTGTGCCCTTGCCATTGCATTTGGTGCATCGGTTTGAGTTCTCCACGGTGATACGTGGAAGTTATAAGTTGAGAAGCTTATTACTCTTGGGTGCTTGGTGCCCTTGAGCTTGTTCCTCTTGGGTACTTGGGCGCCCTAGACGGTTGGTGGTGTTCGGAGCTGAGTCATTATGGTGTAAAGCTTCGGGCAAGCGTCGGGGTCTCCAATTAGGTTGTGGAGATCGCCCCGAGCAATTTGACAGGTACCGGTGACCGCCCCCAAGGGTTGCCAAAGTGTACGGGTTCGGTGACCGCCCCCAAGGGTTGCCATTTGTACGGGTTCGGTGACTGCCCTCAAGGGTCCCTTAGTGGAATCACGGCATCTTGCATTGTGCGAGGACGTGAGGAGATTACGGTGGCCCTAGTGGCTTCTTGGGAGCATTGTGCCTCCACACCGCTCCAAACGGAGATTAGCATCCGCAAGGGTGTGAACTTCGGGATACATCGTCGTCTCCGCGTGTCTTGGTTATCTCTTACCCGAGCCCTTTACTTATGCACTTTACTTTGTGATAGCCATATTGTTTCTTGTCATATATCTTGCTATCACATAGTTGTTTATCTTGCTTAGCGTAAGTGCTTGGTGCACATAGGTGAGCCTAGACGATTTAGGTTTTGTGCTTGACAAATTAACCGCTAGGTTTATTCCGCATTTGTTCAAGCGTAAACCGTAATTATTTTAAAACGCCTATTCACCCCCCCCCTCTAGGCGACATCCACGATCTTTCACCTGGCACCTGGTGGGTCCCAGCACCGGGTTCCTGGACACTGACGACCCGGCCCTACGACCTTGTAACATTACCATTGTACCCCTGGAGGGTTGACCTATAAAACCCCCAGGAGCCCTCATGCATACGGGCAACTCCTCGATTCGCACAGTCGATCACACACACACACACACACACACACACACACACACACACCTAGCAAGCAGCACCCAAGGAGAGGGAGCTGCCTAAGCCCTGGCCAGCCTTCCTTCTTCCTCGATACAGCTCTAGGAGCAACTCTGTACTGTTACATATAAACCACTCTCGGTAGGACTAGGGGTGTTATCTCTCCGGAGAGCCTCGAACCTGGGTATGTCTTGCGTCCGGCGCTCACTCATGCCGACCTCGCCTCTGGAGCCCACCAGTGCCCTCGAGCCTCCTCCTATCTTTAGCCATCCCTTGGCATCTGCCGTGCGCCCACCACGACAATGTCAGTATGCATAACCATCTTCCATCAGACTGACAAAATCTTTGAGACTGGCCACAGTGGGAGTAATTTCAGCAGTAACATCGAGTCCAACTCAACAAATTTGTTTATGTGGCAATGGGTTAATGAGAAGAGAGGTAGTTTGAGTAACTTAGCTAGTTACTGTAACATCACATGTCCCAATACAATATGAGTCTATAACCTAATAAATGAAGCTTTGAATGTTACCACACTTATGTTACTACCCACTATGAAGGTAGTAACATAGTCTAGGGATATGTGTATGTTACTAGTGTTTGTTACTCTCCACTCTGGCTAGTCTGAATCACAATAGCTATAGGTCATTTTATACTTGCTCCATTAGTTATTGCTCGGCTACAGTCTACCATGTCGACGATTAATTCATCGCCGATTTTAGAATGGATCAAGCCACTAAGGCTGGTCATAGTGGGAGTAACATAAGTAGTAACATAGATGCCACATAAGCAAAAATGATGATGTGTCAAGTAGTTAATGAGGAGAGAGACAAATAGAGTAACATAATATGTTACCATCACCTAGCGGTTTCCAATGCAAAATGAGTCTATAAAGTAATAAATGAAGTGATGCATGACACTACATATATGTTACTATCCACTATAGAGGTAGTAACATAGACTAGTAACATATGCATGTTACTAGTCTAAGTTACTCCCCACTATGACCAGCCTAAGGCTAGTCATAGTGGGAGTAACTTAGCTAGTAACTTAACACATCCCAAGACAAGTTTGCTTATGTGGCACCTAGTTAATGAAGAGAGAGGTGTTTGGAGTAACATATTATGTTACCATCACATAGCGCTTCCCAAGAAATGTTGAGTCTATAAGCTAATAAATGCAACCATATATGATACTACTTCTATGACACTTCGCACTATGAAGGTAGTAACATAGACTAGTGTCATATGCATGACACTAGTCTAAGTTACTCCCCACTATGACCAGCCTAAGAACAGTAGAGAGAGGTTGGTGCCGATAGGGATATCATCATAGGTATTGGAGACATTGTTATTTTACCGAGTCATTGAATATTCAACCAAGAAATAAGAAAATGTCAAGCCAACTTAGCACCAGATTATGGTTCCCACCAAACACACATTATATTACTACTTGCCACACATGGTACCCTATTAAGTTGGGCTTTTATTGCACATTGCAAAGTTAATTAATATTCTATCAGGTGCAAGCAGCAAAGTAAATATTGTCTCTTCAAATGATGCTCTTTTTTTCCAAAAAGGATCAAATATATTATAAAGATTCACGGAAAGTACAAAGCACCTTAAATATAATAAAAATTACATTGAGGTCCATGAACCACTGAACGACTATTGTTGCCGACGCGCCGCTGTCACCACTCCCATATCGGAGCCAGCCTGACCTTGTCGATGACAGCCGGGAAGTCTTCATGCACGTGCCCATAAGGACTAGCGCCCTGGAGCCGTAGTTGTCACCGTTGAATCCTTAAATCGATCTGAAGAACCTAACACCAAATATCGCCGTTGTGCACGCACGGCGAGAAATCCTAACCTCGCCGCGCCATGGAGCTGGTAGGAATCTATGGCAGAGCTCTGTCTAATCCATCCCAATGAACGAACTTAAGGAGGATTGGAGTCCGGAAGACTGACTCAAAGAAAGAGGGCCACCATCCGTCCAAACGATGCCCTGCAAGACTAAAATCCTATCTATCTACTAGCGGGAGTCGAGACACCAGGATTCTCCTCGCCGCCACTAGCCACCGGAGCGGCAGGTGGAGAGGAGGTGAATCCACGGGCTCGTCGACGAAGATCGAGCGGAGGAAGGCTTTCCCAAGTTGCCTTGGGAGGGAGGAAAGAAAAGCCAACCTAATGATGTTCCATTTTTATTGCTCTATTGGCATCACCATAGTAACAATACTCCGTGTAAGCCGAGATGGTCAGGATTGACATCGTACAGCATGAGAGAAACTACCGTTGCTGCCATCATCGACTGAGAAAGGTCACCAGCGTCCTCTTGTGGTGGCGAGAGGAGCAAGGGGGGAAGAGGGCGGGGGCGGTAGTGGATATGTTTATGCCACGGGACGACATGAGCGAAAAAACACTACTCGTTGATGATAATTTTTTCAGGCTCAAGCTACTCATCGAAGATTCATTTTTTGCAAATGATTCTCCATTTTTATTGCTCTAGTAGTGTGAGGAATTCATACATATATCGACACAAGGACAACGGGTTGCACTCCCATGGCTGATTTGTCCATCACCGTTCGATCGACCACCTCCACTAGTATGTAACAGAACTCAAGAGAATTCCTACTCCTGCGCTTACTATGCTACCAAGTGATATGAACAGCTGAACATTGTCGCGTGCGACGGCCTCTGCTTAGAAGATGATGCAATCCTTGTCAAGGTTGTACTCCATCTTCTCCAGCCCCGGGCGCACCCTGCAGTCGAGCATCGCCAGCGACCCACACACGAGCGCGAGCATCTCGCCGTTGCCGCCAAGAGGCAGGTGCTCCGCTCATTGAATATTCAAGCAAGAAATAAGAAAATGGCGAGCGAACTTAGCACCAGATTACTCTCACCAAACACACATTGTATTACTACCTACCACACATGGTACCCTCGTAAGTTGGGCTTTTATTGCACAATTGTAAAGTTAATATTCTGGCAGTCGCAAACTGCGAGCTAAATGGCGTCTCTTCAAATGATGCTTCATTTTTATTGATCTATTTGCTTCACCATAGTAATAATATTCCGTGTAAGCCGGATTGGTGACTGACATCGCACAACGTCAGGGAAACTACCGTTGCTGCCATCATCGACCGAGAAAGCTCGCCAGCATCCTCTTGCGGTGGCGAGAGGAGCAAGTGGGAGGAGGGCGGTGGTGGTAGTGGATATGTCTTTGCCCATGGGTCTATTTTCCATCAATACAAAAGTCTCCAAAATTGCTCTATTATTTGCTTTCTTTTACTTTTTTGTTATTTTGTATATCACTATGTGCTTTTATCTTTGTGGCTAGCAAGAACAAGGGGAGTGGTGACCCCCTTCCCTTTGTTGGATGCAAGCAATTGTTTTGCTTGTGTGCAAGTATTTTTAAAATTGTTTGTGTGGTGCATCCTACTGGCTCGATAAACCTTAATTCTTAACTGGGGAAAAAATACTATCTGCTACTATACTATTTCACCTTTCCTATTCGGAGAAATCCAATGACTTCATCGTGAGTAGCAGTGACCATTGTCACAGATGACACTGCTGGTGCACTCTTAGGATGATGCCCGTAGCCGCCAACTCCTTCACTTGACGCTATGGTGGTGACTGTGCCTTGATCCTGGAACACGACGCGAGTCAGGGCTACTGAGCTTGAGCAATGATCTATAGTATATGTTATGATGAGCTACTATACTTAGGCCCAAGTAGCAAGGATATGTACTAACCAAGCTAACCTAATTAACTGGTTCACATACCTGACTTGATTGTCTCAAAAACAAAATACCTGACACGATACTAGAGCAAGATTATCGCTAACATTGTCATAGTCTTTGTGCAATTTTATTTGCCTAATTAGCAAAATATAATAAATCATGCATCTCATGAATTATCAATAACACATAACCAGTCGGGTGGTTAGCTTGCGCTTTCTGTAGGGCAAAGGTCCAAATTTCGAATCGAAACCCATAATATCCGCCTTTTGGTAATTCTCAAACCATTTCTCGGGTCAATGACACATGGGTCCCACATTGACGTGGCCCCATGCTGACGCGTGTCACTTGTCGGCCCACCATGTTCTTCTCCCTCCTCCAACTTGACCCGTTCCCCTTTCGCTACCCATCCAGCATAGAGAAATCTCACAACCACCATGTTCTTCTACCTCCTTCACCTTGCGAAATCTGCTCCCTTTCGATCCCACCTAGAACAGAAATTTCGCGAATGCTGGTTTTGTGTTAAGGTCAACAAAGTTCGGCGCGGCATTCTGGTCGTATTGAGCTCTCGCATCCAATGCACCAAATTACCACACTCAGTGGTGGAGCTTGACAGAGGTTGTTGAAGGGCCGTAGCAGCATTGAGGGGGAAAGAATACAGATTATGCTTGAATTTTGACTAATATTTGATATTTAAGCCCAACATTAAGGATAGGGGGCGATTGCCCCCTTTGGCCCTAGGGAAGCTCTGCCACTGACCACACTGATTCTTTTGCTCAGCCAAGCATTGTCCCCCACCATGTTCTTATCGCCCTTCCACCTCCATCTAGAACAAAATTTTCTCCAACGCGCAAATTGATCATATATAAGCACCTCCAACCAAGCAAAACAATGGCGTCGAGCTCGAGCTCAGTAGCACTGGTTGCTCTTTTCCTCGGCATCTGCTTTTTCTCTACTAGCGCCACTATCGACAAGGACACGGGCTTTCGCGGCCGCACACACACACACCACCATTATCATGCATGGAGAACCGAAGGAAAGACGACGAAGGCGACCACACGACTCAATCGGAGGTATCCCGTGGAGCAACCCACGGGAGTAATTAACCGGAAGCCTTCCGAGGCCCCGGGAACCGGAAGACCACATAATCGCCACATTCTGCACTAGTAGGCCACAGAGCACACTCTTTTTTATGGGATCTTGTAATTTTGTTTCTCCAATAAGATTAATGAAATACTCGGTTTTTCATACCGTTTTCTTTTTGTGTAGTTCATACACTGGCACACCCACATACTTTTTTCCTTTCCCCAGCGCACGAGGGAATATATGTTGGGGAACGTAGTAATTTCAAAAAAAATTCCTACGCACACGCAAGATCATGGTGATGCATAGAAACGAGAGGGGAGAGTGTTGTCTACGTACCCTCGTAGACCGATAGCGGAAGCGTTATGACAACGCGGTTGATGTAGTCGTACATCTTCACGGCCCGACCGATCAAGCACCGAAACTACGACACCTCCGAGTTCTAGCACACGTTCAGCTCGATGACGATCCCCGGACCTCGATCCAGCAAAGAGTCGGGGAAGAGTCCCGTCAGCACGACGGCGTGGTGACGATCTTGATGTTTTACCGTCGCAGGGCTTCGCCTAAGCACCGCTACAATATTATCAAGGATTATGGTGGAGGGGGGCACCGCACACGGCTAAGAGAACGATCACGAAGATCAACTTGTGTGTCTAGAGGTGCCCCCTGCCCCCGTATATAAAGGAGCAAGGGGGAGGCCGGCCGGCCCTTGGGGCGCGCCAAGGAGGGGGGAGTCCTCCTCCTAGTAGGAGTAGGACTCCCCTTTCCTAGTCCAACTAGGAAGAGAGAAGGGGGAAGGAAAGAGAGGGAGAGGGAGAGGGAAAGAGGGGCCGCGCCCCCCTCCCCTAGTCCAATTCGGACTCCCCATGGGAGGGGGCACGCCAGCTCCTGGGCTGCTGCCCTCTCTCTCCCCTCAGGCCCACTAAGGCCCAATACTTCCCCGGGGGGGTTCCGGTAACCCTTCCGACACTCCGGTTTTCTCCGAAATCACCCGGAACACTTCCGGTGTCCTAATATAGCCGTCCAATATATCGATCTTTATGTCTCGGCCATTTCGAGACTCCTCGTCATGTCCGTGATCACATCCGGGACTCCGAACAACCTTCGGTACATCAAAATATATAAACTCATAATGAAACTGTCATCATAACGTTAAGCGTGCGGACCCTACGGGTTCGAGAACAATGTAGACATGACTGAGACACGTCTCCGGTCAATAACCAATAGCGGAACCTGGATGCTCATATTAGCTCCTACATATTCTATGAAGATCTTTATCGGTCAGACCGCATGACAACATACGTTGTTCCCTTTGTCATCGGTATGTTACTTGCCCGAGATTCGATCGTCGGTATCTCAATACCTAGTTCAATCTTGTTACCGGCAAGTCTCTTTACTCGTTCTGTAATACATCATCTCGCAACTAACTCATTAGTTGCAATGCTTGCAAGGCTTAAGTGATGTGCATTACCGAGAGGGACCAGAGATACCTCTCTGACAATCGGAGTGACAAATCCTAATCTCGAAATACGCCAACCCAACAAGTACCTTCGGAGACACCTGTAGAGCACCTTTATAATCACCCAGTTATGTTGTGACGTTTGGTAGCACACAAAGTGTTCCTCCGATAAACGGGAGTTGCATAATCTCATAGTCATAGGAACATGTATAAGTCATGAAGAAAGCAATAGCAACATACTAAACGATCAAGTGCTAAGCTAACGGAATGGGTCATGTCAATCACATCATTCTCCTAATGTGTGATCCCGTTAATCAAATAACAACTCTTTGTCCATGGTTAGGAAACATAACCATCTTTGATTAATGAGCTAGTCAAGTAGAGGCATACTAGTGACACTTTGTTTGTCTATGTATTCACACATGTATTATGTTTCCGGTTAATACAATTCTAGCATGAATAATAAACATTTATCATGAAATAAGGAAATAAATAATAACTTTATTATTGCCTCTAGGGCATATTTCGTTCAGTCTCCCACTTGCACTAGAGTCAATTATCTAGTTCACATCACCATGTGATTTAACACCAATACTTCACATCTTTATGTGATTAGTTCACATCTCCATGTGACTAACACCCAAAGGGTTTACTAGAGTCAATAATCTAGTTCACATGGCTATGTGATTAACACCCAAAGAGTGATCATGTTTTGCTTGTGAGAGAAATTTAGTCAACGGGTCTGCCAAATTCAGATCCGTATGTCTACAATGCTCTGCACGGAGCTACTCTAGCTAATTGCTCCCACTTTCAATATGTATCCAGACTGAGACTTAGAATCATCTGGATTAGTGTCAAAAACTTGCATCGACATAACCTTTTACGATGAACCTTTTTGTCACCTCCATAATCGAGAAACATATCCTTTATTCCACTAAGGATAATTTTGACCGCTGTCCAATGATCTACTCCTAGATCACTATTGTACTCCCTTGCCAAACTCAGTGATAGGGTATACAATAGATCTGGTACACAGCATGGCATACTTTATAGAACCTATGGTTGAGGCATAGGGAATGACTTTCATTCTCTTTCAATTTTCTGATGTGGTCGGGTTTTGAGTCTTACTCAATTTCACACCTTGTAACACAGGCAAGAATCCTTTCTTTGCTTGATCCATTTTGAACTTCTTCAAAACTTTGTCAAGGTATGTGCTTTGTGAAAGTCCAATTAAGCGTCTTGATCTATCTCTATAGATCTTAATGCCCAATATGTAAGCAACTTCACCGAGGTCTTTTATTGAAAAACTCTTATTCAAGTATCCTTTTATGCTATCCAGAAATTCTATATCATTTCTGATTAGCAATATGTCATTCACATATAATATCAGAAATGCTACAGAGCTCCCACTCACTTTCTTGTAAATACAGGCTTCTCCAAAAGTCTGTACAAAACCAAATGCTTTGATCACACTATCAAAGCGTTTATTCCAACTCCGAGAGGCTTGCACCAGTCCGTAAATGGATCGCTGGAGCTTGCACACTTTGTTAGCTCCCTTTGGATCGACAAAACCTTCTGGCTGCATCATATACAACTCTTCTTCCAGAAATCCATTCAGGAATGCAGTTTTGACATCCATCTGCCAAATTTCATGATCATAAAATGTGGCAATTGCTAACATGATTCGTACAGACTTAAGCATCGCTACGGATGAGAAGGTCTCATCGTAGTCAATCCCTTGAACTTGTTGAAAACCTTTTGCGACAAGTCGAGCTTTGTAGATAGTAACACTACTATCAACGTCCGTCTTCCTCTTGAAGATCCATTTACTTGCCGATCATCGGGCAAGTCAATCAAAGTCCATACTTTGTTCTCATACATGGATCCCATCTCAGATTTTATGGCCTCAAGCCATTTTGCGGAATCTGGGCTCATCATCGCTTCCTCATAGTTCGCAAGTTCGTCATGGTCTAGTAACATGACTTCCAGAACAGGATTACCGTACCACTCTGGTGCAGATCTCACTCTGGTTTACCTACGAGATTTGGTAGTAACTTGATCTGAAGTTTCATGATCATCATCATTAGCTTCCTCACTAATTGGTGTAGTAGTCACAGGAACAGATTTCTGTGATGAACTACTTTCCAATAAGGGAGAAGGTACAATTACCTCATCAAGTTCTACTTTCCTCCCACTCACTTCTTTCGAGAGAAACTCCTTCTCTAGAAAGGATCCATTCTTAGCAAGGAATGTCTTGCCTTCGGATCTGTGATAGAAGGTGTACCCAACTGTCTTCTTTGGCTATCCTATGAAGACACATTTCTCCGATTTGGGTTTGAGCTTATCAGGATGAAACTTTTTCTTATAAGCATTGCAACCCCAAACTTTAAGAAATGACAACTTTGGTTTCTTGCCAAACCACAGTTCATACAGTGTCGTCTCAACGGATTTAGATGGTGCCCTTTTTACGTGAATGCAGCTATCTCTAATGCATAACCCCAAAACTATAGTGGTAAATCGGTAAGAAACATCATAGATTGCACTATATCCAATAAAGTACGGTTATGACGTTCGAACACACCATTATGCTGTGGTGTTCCAGGTGGCATGAATTTGTGAAACTATTCCACATAGTTTTAATTGAAGACCAAACTCGTAACTCAAATATTTGTCTCCGCAATCAGATCGTAGAAACCTTTTTTTGTTACGATGATTTTCCACTTCACTCTGAAATTCTTTGAACTTTTCAAATGTTTCAGACTTATGTTTCATCAAGCAGATATACCCATATCTGCTCAAATCATATGTGAAGGTCAGAAAATAACGATACCCGCCGCGAGCTTCAACACTCATCGGATCGCATACATCAGTATGTATTATTTTCAATAAGTCAGTTGCTCGCTCCATTGTTCCGGAGAACGGAGTCTTTAGTCATCTTGCCCATAAGGCATGGTTCGCAAGCACCAAGTGATTCATAATCAACTGATTCCAAAATCCCATCAGCATGGAGTTTCTTCATGCGCTTTACACCAATATGACCTAAACGACAGTGCCACAAATAAGCTGCACTATCATTATTAACTTCGCATCTTTTGGTTTCAATATTATGAATATGTGTATCACTACGATCGAGATCCGACGAACCATTTTCATTGGGTGTGTAACCATATAAGGTTTTATTCATGTAAACAGGACAACAATTTATTCCCTTACTTAAATGAATAACCGTATTATAATAAACATGATCAAATCATATTCATGCTCAACGCAAACACCAAATAACACTTATTTAGGTTCAACACTAATCCCGAAAGTATAGGGAGTGTGCGATGATGATCATATCAATCTTGGAACCACTTCCAACACACATCGTCACTTCACCCTTAACTAGTCTCTGTTTATTCTGCAACTCCCGTTTCGAGTTACTAATCTTAGCAACTGAACTAGTATCAAATACTGAGGGGTTGCTATAAACACTAGTAAAGTGCACATCAATAACATGTATATCAAATATACTTATGTTCACTTTGCCATCCTTCTTATCCGCCAATCACTTGGGGTAGTTCCGCTTCCAGTGACCAGTCCCTTTGCAGTAGAAGCACTTAGTCTCAGGCTTAGGACCAGACTTGGGCTTCTTCACTTGAGCAACAACTTGCTTGCTGTTCTTCTTGAAGTTCTTCTTTGCCCTTTTCTTGAAACTAGTGGTCTTGTCTACCATCAACACTTGATGTTTTTCTCGATTTCTACCTTCGTCAATTTCAGCATTACGAAGAGCTTGGGAATCGTTTCCGTTATCCCTTGCATATCATAGTTCATCACGAAGTTCTACTAACTTGGTGATGGTGACTAGAGAATTCTGTCAATCACTATTTTATCTGGAAGATTAACACCCACTTGATTCAAGCGATTGTAGTACCCAGACAATCTGAGCACATGCTCACTGATTGAGCTATTCTCTTCCATCTTTTAGCAATAGAACTTGTTGGAGACTTCATATCTCTCAACTCGGGTATTCGCTTGAAATATTAACTTCAACTCCTGGAACATCTCATATGGTCCATAACGTTCAAAATGTCTTTGAAGTCCCGATTCTTAGCCGTTAAGCATGGTGCACTAAACTATCAAGTAGTCATCATATTGAGCTAGCCAAACGTTCATAACATCTGCATCTGCTCCTGCAATAGGTCTGTCACCTAGCGGTACATCAAGGACATAATTCTTCTGTGCAGCAATGAGGATAAACCTTAGATCACGGATCCAATCCGCATCATTGCTACTAACATCTTTCAACTTAGTTTTCTCTAGGAATATATCAAAATAAACACAGGGAAGCAACAATGCGAGCTATTGATCTACAACATAGATATGCTGATACTACCAGGACTAAGTTCATTATAAATTAAAGTTCAATTAATCATATTACTTAAGAACTCCCACTTAGATAGACATCCCTCTAATCCTTTAAGTGATCACGTGATCCAAATCAACTAAACCATAACCGATCATCACGTGAAATGGAGTAGTTTTCAATGGTGAACATCACTATGTTGATCATATCTACTATATGATTCACGCTCGACCTTTCGGTCTCAGTGTTCTGAGGCCATATTTGCATATGCTAGGCTCGTCAAGTTTAACCTGAGTATTCTGCGTGTGCAAAACTGGCTTGCACCCGTTGTAGATGGACGTAGAGCCTATCACACCCGATCATCACGTGGTGTTTGGGCACGGCGAACTTTGGCAACGGTGCATACTCAGGGAGAACACTTTTATCTTGAAATTTAGTGAGAGATCATCTTATAATGCTACCGTCAATCAAAGCAAGATAAGATGTATAAAAGATAAACATCACATGCAATCAATATAAGTGATGTGCTTGTGATCTCCATCTCCGAAGCATCATCATGATCACCATCGTCACCGGCGCGACACCTTGATCTCCATCGTAGATCCGTTGTTGTCTCGCCAAACTTATGCTTCTACGACTATCGCTACCGCTTAGTGATAAAGTAAAGCATTACAGGGCGATTGCATTGCATACAATAAAGCGACAACCATATGGCTCCTGCCAGTTGCCGATAACTCGGTTACAAAACATGATCATCTCATACAATAAAATTTAGCATCATGTCTTGACCATATCACATCATAACATGCCCTGCAAAAACAAGTTAGACGTTCTGTACTTTGTTTGTTGCAAGTTTTATGTGGCTGCTACGGGCTTAAGTAAGAACCAATCTTACCTACGCATCAAAACCACAACGATAGTTTGTCAAGTTGGTGTTGTTTTAACCTTCGCAAGGACCGGGCGTAGCCACACTCGGTTCAACTAAAGTTGGAGAAACTGACACCCACCAGCCACCTGTGTGCAAAGCACGTCGGTAGAACCAGTCTCGCGTAAGCGTACGCGTAATGTTGGTCCGGACCGCTTCATCCAACAATACCGCCGAACCAAAGTATGACATGCTGGTAAGCAGTATGACTTATATTGCCCACAACTCACTTGTGTTCTACTCGTGCATATAATATCAACACATAAAACCTAGGCTCAGATGCCACTGTTGGGGAACGTAGTAATTTCAAAAAAATTCCTACGCACATGCAAGATCATGGTGATGCATAGAAACGAGAGGGGAGAGTGTTGTCTACGTACCCCCGTAGACCGATAGCGGAAGCGTTATGACAACGCGGTTGATGTAGTCGTACGTCTTCACGGCCCGACCGATCAAGCACCGAAACTACGGCACCTCCGAGTTCTAGCACACGTTCAGCTCGATGACGATCCCCGGACTTCGATCCAGCAAAGTGTCGGGGAAGAGTCCCGTCAGCACGACGGCGTGGTGACGATCTTGATGTTTTACCGTCGCAGGGCTTCGCCTAAGCACCGCTACAATATTATCGAGGATTATGGTGGAGGGGGGCACCGCACACGGCTAAGAGAACGATCACGAAGATCAACTTGTGTGTCTAGAGGTGCCCCCTGCCCCCGTATATAAAGGAGCAAGGGGGGAGGCCGGCCGGCCCTTGGGGCGCGCCAAGGAGGGGGGAGTCCTCCTCCTAGTAGGAGTAGGACTCCCCTTTCCTAGTCCAACTAGGAAGAGAGAAGGGGGAAGGAAAGAGAGGGAGAGGGAGAGGGAAAGAGGGGCCGCGCCCCCCTCCCCTAGTCCAATTCGGACTCCCCGTGGGAGGGGGCGCGCCAGCTCCTGGGCTGCTGCCCTCTCTCTCCCCTCAGGCCCACTAAGGCCCAATACTTCCCCGGGGGGGGGGTTCCGGTAACCCTTCCGACACTCCGGTTTTCTCCGAAATCACCCGAAACACTTCCGGTGTCCGAATATAGCCGTCCAATATATCGATCTTTATGTCTCGGCATCGAGACTCCTCGTCATGTCCGTGATCACATCCGGGACTCCGAACAACCTTCGGTACATCAAAATATATAAACTCATAATGAAACTGTCATCGTAACGTTAAGCGTGCGGACCCTACGGGTTCGAGAACAATGTAGACATGACCGAGACACGTCTCCGGTCAATAACCAATAGCGGAACCTGGATGCTCATATTAGCTCCTACATATTCTACGAAGATCTTTATCGGTCAGACCACATAACAACATACGTTGTTCCCTTTGTCATCGGTATGTTACTTGCCCGAGATTCGATCGTCGGTATCTCAATACCTAGTTCAATCTCGTTACCGGCAAGTCTCTTTACTCGTTCTGTAATACATCATCTCGCAACTAACTCATTAGTTGCAATGCTTGCAAGGCTTAAGTGATGTGCATTACCGAGAGGGCCCAGAGATACCTCTCCGACAATCGGAGTGACAAATCCTAATCTCGAAATACGCCAACCCAACAAGTACCTTCGGAGACACCTGTAGAGCACCTTTATAATCACCCAGTTACGTTGTGACGTTTGGTAGCACACAAAGTGTTCCTCCGATAAACGGGAGTTGCATAATCTCATAGTCATAGGAACATGTATAAGTCATGAAGAAAGCAATAGCAACATACTAAACGATCAAGTGCTAAGCTAACGTAATGGGTTATGTCAATCACATCATTCTCCTAATGTGTGATCCCGTTAATCAAATAACAACTCTTTGTCCATGGTTAGGAAACATAACCATCTTTGATTAATGAGCTAGTCAAGTAGAGGCATACTAGTGACACTTTTTTTGTCTATGTATTCACACATGTATTATGTTTTCGGTTAATACAATTCTAGCATGAATAATAAACATTTATCATGAAATAAGGAAATAAATAATAACTTTATTATTTCCTCTAGGGCATATTTCCATCAATATAGTCCCCTTTCCCCTTCTCCCCGGAGCTTAGAGATTTTTTTTCCTCTAGTCAAACACATTGCATGCGGTTTTCTAGTCCCACGACACACAAAAAGCTTTTGGCCAAAGCCACGTATCGTGCCTTGTTCTTTTATTTATTTATTTTCTATTTTCCGGTGTAAGAAATCTCACACAACCTGCTTCGTATATATACACGGAGCAACCGACCTGACCTGCTCGTGCTTGACCAATCCTAGTACAACTTTCCCGAAAGAAAAAAACCTAGTACAAAGGACTAGGATTAAGACACGTCAGTTCTATTCCTAACCATACTAGTAAGTGTGTACGTGCAACGCACGTCTCGACTAATATTATAACCATACATGACAATTGTGTGTATAAAAAGATATTCCCTCCATTCACAAATTCCTACGTGTGTCAATTTAGTTTGGAACACCCTACTCAAAATTTCCATCAAAGCAAGAGCACCGCTATGTTCTCGCAAAATCTTCTCAAGCTAAAATCTGCCCCTCAGAAAGTATGGTCCTACGAAAAACGGCAAGTAGCCAGCGCGAAAACACATATCATAACTGATAAACAAACATGTCATTTTCTTCTCTACTAATAAATTCAAGTCTTGTGCTGAAGTGGATTTTTGGATTTACTAATTTATAACTGATAACATTTTCACATATAATATTCTATAAAGAAGTGTTATATATGTTGATTAGATACAACCTCCACACCATGTTGCTCAACCAAATTTGTAATATCTTGAAATGGTGTACATGCTTGTACATCAATGGAACATATGTACATAGTATCTTCCAGAGGCTGAAGTTGTTCCTTTCTTTAGGACAGATGCTTGAGGTGTGCAACACTGAACAAAAGAGCCTATAGGAACATATAGTGCGTTTAGCACAAAAGAAGTTGTACAAGTTTTATTCAAGGACAAGCACATGATTTCTAGTGTGTTATTTATGACACAGAACTGAATGAGAACTTGGAAAATACAAAATGTTCAAGATAAAATGTGAGTATGAGATGCGCCAATTTGTTTATTCAAAGGTGAGTTTCAAGGAAGTCATTTCAAGTTACATTATTCAGAAACATTGGTGTGCAATCCTCGTCTATGATAACGTATGTTACTCTTTGCCACCCGCCGATAGGGCGTGTGGTAGAACATGAACTAACATATTGATGACCGGATCACCAAATACAGTGGTAAATACTATGATTTCCAAACACATCCACACACTAGCGCAATATTACAGGTGGGACCCCACAATGTCACCCTACTGCTTCCTCCTCATCACTGTCATCCTGACTGCTAGTCCCAGATTCTTTCGGGGCTCCACTTGTCGGTGTCGTGTGGATCTTCGACTCGATGTCCGGCGTCGCCGTAGTGAAAGGCGAGGGCGTGACACAAACAGAGCCTAAATCATGTCCTCAAACAAGTCTATGAAATAATCCAATCCTTCTACTGCACAATCTAGTAAATCCCATGTAAAGAATGCATACTGAGATGTATGATACATTATTGAATTTTGCATCTATAGGGCCTACCGAAGTCAGCCTACATCGGTGACTTCCTGCACGCAAACTATACTTTGCTGTATTTTGCATGTATCAAATAATGAGCCTCACTAAATCAAGCATACACATGTCAGTACAGAGAACGACTGCTCATGCAAAATCGTTAATTCAGAAATTAGGCAAGCTGCTAAATTCTGTACAACTCCTAGATCCAAGCAAGCGTACAACTGATGTGGCCGCTCCTGCACCCTCGGCAGCGTGGAGGCACGACGCCATGCGGCCTCGTTCGCCAACAACCTCCTTGCGGGCGTCCACATCCCCGGTGGGGGCCGCAGCTCCCGTGTGCGGCGTTGAGGCAATGAGTGTGAGTTTCAGTGACAACAGTAATATGCAGATGTCTACATAAGCAGTAACATAATGGTAGCATGAATCAGTTGATTCCAAGACATGTCTTCTAGACGGTAGGGTTACAAGTGCACGGTCTTTAATCTCTACCTCTGAGCAGCCATGTGAGGGCAGAAAAAAGGATTAGGAGGGAGACAGGGTGGTTCGTTGTACCTGCGCATCAAGTGGCGGTGCTCGGGGAGCTCGGTCTCACGGCGGCCACACACGTGACAGGACGGCGGAGGAGCAGCCGTACGCTCGCTTGGATCCTGTTGGTGGTGGTGCTTGAGGCCTACAAGATCTAGCTGCCACGGATGAGAGGACGAATAAGTGGAGAACGAAGGCCATGGCGAGGCCCCTTCATCGCTCGGATCCCATGGGCTGCCGCGTCGAGATGGCCGGGAGACGTCAGATCCGTGCCGCCGTGTCGCGGTAGCAGCAGTCGGAGATGGAGAGGGGTGTCGGCGCACCTATTAAGGACGGGGAGAGAGGACGACGGGGGCGCCGTTGTCGTGCTCGTCCTCCTCTTCTAGCCACGGTTCTGACCATGGAGGCAGCGGCGGGACGGGAGCCGGTGGCGTAGGTAGGATGGAGCACGGGCGCCCCGGTGGATTTCCTGAGGTTTTTTTAGGCGTTAAATTTTGGATTAGCGCTAATTTCAAGGTGCGATTAGGTGGGCGGTTAGCGATAATTGAGGCTGGGATTACGTGGTTGCCGATCGAATCTCTCGTCTGCTGGTTGGCAGAGTTTTCGTCCGCCTAAGCATATGTTTGCTTGTTTAATAGTAGTAGAGACTAGACTCGAACTAGTACACACAACATGCTAAGAGCATCTCCAATAGATGGTCCAAAATTTGGCGGTCCAAAACCGAAGATGTAAATTTTGGACCGTCAAAAGTGTGTTTTGGAGCTCCGAAAAAAGCTCAACTCCAACAGATGGTCCAAATTGATGGTGCAAAAGAGCAACTCCAATAGATGGTCCAAAATGAAGATGTAAAACGACATACTACTAGTCCATTCAACATAGTTCAAACATCAAATTCAACATAGTTTCATACATCAACTTCAACTACTACTTATTCAAACTACTAGATAAAAACTACTCCTCATCCGAGCTGCGGAACTGCTCCCAGAACTCCTCCTTCGTCGGGTCATCGCACCCCTCCTCCTCCTCCTCCGAGAAGTCTGCCCAGTCCTCCTCGGAAGAGGACTCGATGGGGATCACCGTCGAGGGACCGGCCTCATCCTCCTTCTTCGGCCCCTTCTTCTTCTGCTCCGCCTCACGCTTTCAGTAGTACTCCATCTCGGCCTGGACGTACTCCGGATGCTCCCGAGCAAACCTCGCCATCGCCTCCTCAACGGTCTCGCCAGCACTGACGACAACCGATGGCTTCTTTGTCTTCTTCTTCTTCGTTGTGATCTCCTTCATGTTGATGCCCTGCGGCACAGGCATCTCCGCTCCGCCCGACTCTCGATCTCTGGAAAGTTGAGGTGCGACCGAGGCCTCTCGGCACGCCACACCGCCACGTCGTAGGCACGCGCGGCCTCGTGGGCGGAGGGGTACGTGCCGATCCACCAACGCCTTCTGGCGTAGGAGAACTCCACACCCCAGTTACCAGAGGGCTTCTGCCTCACGCCGAAGAAGCTCGACTTGCCCTTCGGCGTCTTCTTCGGCGCCATCAGAGAGCGTTGGAGCGGCGGCGACGTGCGGCCGGGGCGGTGGCGGGCGGAGCCGGGCGGGGCAGATCTGCGGGGCGGCGACGGCGTGCGGGGCGGTGGCGGACGGAGCTACGACGGGCGGGCGGGCGGGTGGCGTGGAAACAGCGGTGGGCGGCGGGCAGGCGGCGGGGCGGCGTGGAAACAACGGCGGGGGGGGGGGGCGGCGCCGGATCTGATGCGGGCGGCGTGCGACGGGGCGGCGGTGGGGCGGCGGCGGACGGGCGGGAGGTCGCGGGCGGGCGGGCGGGAAAGGAAATGAAGTGGCGGTTGGGCGTTCGCGGGCGGTGGCTGGTTTTGGACCAGATGCATCTCCTGATGTATATTTGCACCGCAAGGTGTTGTATTTTACATCACGAAAAGGCCGCGGTTCAATTTTTTTTTACATATGAACAGTCTGTTGAAGCTGCGTTTTTGGCCTCACACAGTTTAAAAGTTAGTTATTTTTACATTTGAACTTAAGCGCGCTACTAGGCCAACTAGTACTACGCACAGGACATCAAGTCCCGCATGCGCATGGACACGTCTACTTCAAACCGTGCAAGGAAAGAATTCAAGCATCCATCCCGTGACGACCATGCATGGACACAATGGATGGACGACTACTAGAGTCGCTTCCGTTTCCCAGCTTGATTTCCAAGGAAGGCCCCTCCCGAACGGGGGGACTTGGTCTTTCTTTTAGGGGGAAATCATGCCGCTTTATTTAACCAAAGCTAGGAATCTCGTCTGAAATTACATCTAAAGTAAAGTCTGGTGGCGAGCCCACCTAAATCTCCGAACAGTTCTTCCCTACCCTTACTTTTGCTAGCTTATGAGCGGCTACATTTTCGGACCGACGAATCCATGACACCTTGAACTCCTCCATAGACCGAAGCATTTCCTTTATCTCCTCCACCCAAGGCCCAACAGCCGACAGGTTCTTCTGCTGGTCGTTGAGCATCCTGACCAGAGCCTGACAATCAAGCTCAACATGCACTCGCCTGAAGTGTAGATCATTAGCCATTCTGACCGCATGTCTGCAAGCTAACACCTCAACCATCTCAGGATCAACAATGTTTGGGAAGAAGTGGCACAGTCCTGCTCGGAACGCCGCTTGGTGATCACGAAGGACCGCCCCTCCTCCTCCTTTCTCCCCGTACCTGGAGGCTGCGCCGTCGGAGTTGATCTTTAACCATCCAGCATCCGGTGGGACCCATCGCTGAACAGTCTTTGGCTCCGGTTGTGGCGCCCTCGTCTCGTGAGATGCTCTCCACTCTGCGACCTGCACCTGCACAGTAGCTGTTATTTCATGTGGCGTTGCAATCTTTCGCCCTTCCCTTGACTCATTGCGCACCAGCCACAGGTTATAGGCTGCTTGAAGCATCACTTCCCTCTCGTCATGGCTCGCCCGAGTAAACCAGTCCAGGAGCCAAGATGCAAGGGTTCGCTGATTGTCCAAGTGTTTCGGTGGTTCCTCCAAAACGAGCCCAGCCTGTGCCCTCAACGTCTCCCAAAACATGACTGAATGTTGGCAGCCCCAGAACCTATGCATGATGGTCTCTTCTCGGGTGCACACAACACAAAAAACGCATGGCTTGATCCGACGACGATGGAGTTCTGCCCCCACAGCGAGCCCGTTGCGGATTATGCGCCACATGTGAATTTTCGCCTTGCCCGACGTATTCGTATCCCACAACGCCAAATATCCTTTATGCAACGCTACCAAGCTGGAGGACTCAAGCTGTCCGGTCCTCGCTCTGTTTAGAGACATTCGTAGGTGGTATGCCGACCTCACTATAAATACCCCATTGCGCGTAAAGTTCCATGCCAAAAAATCATCAACCTCCGGTCCCCCAATAGCAATTTGTTTCACACCCCTCGCATCCTCCATAGTGAACATTTGATCCACCAGCTGCTCGTTCCAAGACATGCCATCGGGGCTGAGTAAGTGAGCCACTTTTGTTATACCCTGCATGTATTCTTGGCCCAGCGGTTTAGTACTACCGCTCCTCGGTATCCACGGGTCATGATGGATGTTGATCTTAGCCCCGGATCCTACTCTCCATATCAGTCCCTCCCTCAGCAAGTCCCGTCCATGCAAGATGCTTCTGAATGTAAAAGAGCCCGAAGATGGGCATGAAGCAGATAAGATAGAATCATCTTTGAAATACCTCGCTTTAAGAACTCGAGCGCATAGAGAAGTTGGGACTTGGAGAATACGCCATGCCTGCTTCGCCAACAATGCTTGGTTGAAAGCCTCGGGGTCGCGGAACCCCATGCCCCCATCCCTCTTGCTCGCACACATCTTCTTCCAAGCGATCCAATGGACCTTTCTCTCATCATTCTTTGCACCCCACCAGAATTTGGACGAGATTGAAGTCAGGTTCCGGCACATCTTCTTCGAGAGGTGAAAACAACTCATGGTATAGGTCGGTGTTGCCTGCAAAACGGATTTGACGAGTACTTCTCTAGCTGGTTTGGACAAACCTTGCCCTTTCCAACCCCCCACTTTGCCCTTAGCGCACTCTGTTACATGTTTAAAAGTACCATCCTTGGACCTGCCAACCAGTGTTGGGAGTCCCAAGTACCGTTCACTAAGCGCTTCGGACTGAATCCCCACAATCCGCTTCATCTGTTCCTTCATCTCACCTCGGCTTCCTTTACCAAAAAAGATCGAGGATTTCTGCAGGTTTACCTTTTGTCCCGACGCTTTTTCATACTTCTCCAGAATCTGTTTTAAGGTTTGCATGTTCTCCTTGGTTCCCTCCAGAAACACTATGCTATCGTCAGCGAACAAAAGATGGGTTACATGGGGGGCCAGTGCTCCCAAACTTCACACCCGACAACTGTTTGTCAGTTTGAGCCTTCTTGAGTAAAGCTGAAAAGCCCTCCACACAAAATAAAAACAAATATGGTGACAATGGATCTCCCTGTCCTAAACCTCGAGACGGTGTAAACCTTCTGGAGAGTCCACCATTTAACTTAACCGAAAACCGAGCTGAGGTGACACATCTAATTATCATGGAAACCCACTGGGCATCAAAACTGAAACGTGTCATAATCATCTCAAGGAAGACCCATTCGACCCGATCATACGCTTTCATCATATCCAACTTAATCGCACACAAACTCTTCTTTCTTTTCCTGTTCCTTATCGCATGTACACACTCATATGCCACCAACACATTATTTGTAATCAGACGCCCAGGCACAAAAGCACTCTGTTCTTCAGAGATGAGGAGAGGAAGGATGCCTTTCAACCTGTTTGCCAATACCTTGGTGGCTATCTTGTACAAAACGTTACATAGGCTGATCGGGCGAAATTGCGAAAGTAACTCCGATGAGTTAACTTTTGGTATCATGACGATAATCGTGTCATTAAACTCAGAGGGGGTCAAGGCCCCGTTAAGAAAATCCCGAACTGCCGTACATACATCACCCTTCACCATTGACCAGTGCCTTTGGTAAAAGAGGGCGGGTAGCCCGTCCGGACCCGGTGCCTTCGTCGGTCCCATCTGGAATAGCGCTGCTTCGATTTCCTCATCTGAGATAGTGGATGTTAACTTGGTATTCATCTCATCCGAAACTAGGTGATCAATGTTATCCAGTATCGCATGTGCATCCACCGATCCTTCTGAGGTAAACAAAGACTCATAAAACCGGGCTGCCAACTCCCTCATATCCTCATCTACCGTGCATCTTGAACCGTCTTCCCTACGTAGGGCTCGTATGGTATTTTTCCTCTTGCGGTGCGACGCCCTATTCTGAAAATATTTAGTGTTCTGGTCTCCCGCCCGCAGCCAGTCCACGCGTGATCGCTGTCTATACAACAGCTCTTCCCGCGCATAGATTTCTCGTAGCTGTTTTTCTATCTCTCGAACCTCCAGTGAGGTACCCGAGATATCTTCTCTGCTGCGAGCTTCAGCTAACTGCGTCTTAAGTTTTGCTATTTGCCGCCTAATTGACCCAAACACCACACGTGCCCAGCGCTGCATGCTTCTAGTCATCCTGCTCAACTTTTCCCACACCGCTGCAACCGTATTCTCTTCGGTATCAGCTTCTAACCAGGCCTGTGTAACCATAGCGTCATACTGCTCATGCCTTGTCCATGCCTCTTCAAATTGAAAGGGTCTCGGGCCTCTGTCTTTGGCGCGTGGAGCCGTCTCCAACGCTCTAACCAAAATGGCTTGATGATCTGATTCCTCCGTGACTAGATGTTCCACATGTGTTTCCGGAAAGAGCTCCAGAAATTTATCTGTACAGGTGGCTCTGTCCAATCGTACCTTGACGTTCTCCGTCCCGTCACGTTTATTATCCCATGTGTATGGGTAGCCTGAGAACCCCAAATCTGCTAAACCGCAATCCGCTAAACAGTCTCTAAAGTCCTCCATCTGTGCAAAAGGACGCTGATTACCACCAAGTTGGTCTGTTTGGAAGAGAGCTTCATTATAGTCCCCAACACAAATCCAGGGCAAGTCATCTTGTGCTCTTAGAAATCTAATTGCGTCCCATGATTTCTTGCGTAATTCCGTCTTGGGCTCCCCATAGAAACCAGTGAATTTATAGGTTTTGTTTTCCCAAGTCATTTCCGCGTCTATGAAATATTGGCACCACGGCCTAATGTTAACTTGCACACTTTCTCTCCACCAAAGAGCCAACCCCCACTCAAACCTTGACAATCTACCGCAACACCGCTTCTGAACCCCAAACTCAATTTCAGCTTCTCCATTGCTCTCGCCTTCTTCTTAGTTTCTGAAAGAAACACCACCGCTGGGTTGTATGACTGTATCAGGTCCCTGAGTTCGCCAACTGTCGAGTCCAACCCCAAGCCTCGACAGTTCCAGGCTAAGTAATTCATGGCGTCCGGCGGCCCCCCTCGTCGGGGTCCGCCGATGGATCATTGTTTTCCGATAGCCTGTCGAACACATTGGAAGTCTTCCTTCTCGTATCTCGGATGAACTCATCACTTGTCATTTGCCTGTCCGGATCATTCTTTGCCACTCAGTATTGCCTTGGTCCTCTCTTCCTACCTTCATATTCAAATCTTGGTTGATAATAGCCCTGCTGAACCGGACGGTATTCCTGCCTGGGTTTCCTGACAAAATGACCCCTCCTCCTCCCGCCTCTGTCGCCAAGTCTCTCCCTGTCAAAAGGTTCCTCACCTCTTCTCATATCCCCCCTAGCATGCCCAACATGGCTCCCTCCCGAGTCATCCCGACTGTCCTCCCTTCTGTCTCTAGAACTGCTTGCCAAGCGTTGTTGTTCTTGTAATTTATTCCGCAAGTCCTCTTCCCTCTCCTGTTCTAGATCCCTCCTGAGGTCATGCCCTTCCCTGCGTTCATACTTAAATTTATCCTTCAAAGGGCTAGTAACTTCTCCACGATCGACTTTGGCAGCCCCGCCAGTGCGAGCTCCATCCGATCTGGCAAACTCCTCATGCAGGTTTCGTTTTGTTGGAGCCTGAGCCTTGTCATGGTTGGTCTGACGCCTTGGGTCGTTGTCGCCCGTACGTCTACTGTCCCAGCTATTGCTGCTCCCCGTTGGCCCCTGAGAGACTCCCTTTGCACCACTCTGCCTCCCCGGGGATGCCCTTAACCATCCACCCCACTGTTGGGATGCATCCATAGGGGGAGCACAAATTCCTTCTGTATGGACCATTCGCCCACAATCGAAACAGAAGTGCGGCACCTTCTCGTAGAAGAAATCAAACCATGTGCCCTTCTTATCATCTCTTGATGCTTTGAGATTAAAGCCCCTCACTAAATGTTCATACACATTGATCTTTGCTCTTACTCTTAGATATCGTCCCCTTGCAATGCCATCTTTGTCAGTATCCACCCGGACGATCTCTCCCAACCAGTTCCCAAGAGCTCTGCCAAAAGATTCCGTCATCCTCTCCGGTGGTAAATCATCCACCCGAACCCACACATCAGTCTTGTCGAAAACCATCTCTGACGGTTTGATCTTCCCTTCGTACTCCTTCAGGATTAGCATGCTAAAATCGTACTGCCAAGGTCCGTTGTTCATTGCGTGTTTCCAGTCTCCTTCGCTCCCAAAGTGAACCTCAAGGATGTTGGATCCCAAGTCCACAAACTTGGCTACTTTGTGCAATCCCCAAGCCCGTTGCATAGCTCGTTCAACCGCACTCATGATCATCGGGGCGACTTGGTCTAGAGCAACATATTATAGGAAAAACCTATCTTGGCCTGTCTCTTCCCCCCTTCGTCCGCCGCCAAAATTGTTTCTGCCAATTTTGGAACGTTGCAAAAAATTCCTCATAGGTTGGCGTGCAAAGCTGCTCTCTTGTGGCTCCCTCAAAAAAAAAGCTGCTCTCTCATGGCGACAG
Source organism: Aegilops umbellulata (assembly GCA_032464435.1). Taxonomy (NCBI): domain Eukaryota; kingdom Viridiplantae; phylum Streptophyta; class Magnoliopsida; order Poales; family Poaceae; genus Aegilops; species Aegilops umbellulata. The sequence goes on from CP136057.1 coordinate 56,325,436, forward strand.
GCTGATCCTAATTACAGCATTACTTGACTCCTTGCTTACTTACTTCATGTCTGTTATTGTCTTCCCTAAAAAAGTTCGAAAACAGATCGATGCTCTTGGACGCGCTTTCTTCTGGAAAGCGAAGGATACATGCTCAGGGGCTAGCTGCTTCATCGCTTGGGATAATGTATGCACACCAAAAAAAGTTCAATGGTTTAGGCATTAAAAACTTGCATATACAAAACACTTGCCTTCCCATGAAGTTTGCGGTCAAAGCGCTTCTCCCCCTGACACACCATGGTTAGACTGGCTCTCATTGCAACACCCAAATGCCCTGGTCTCACCCTCCTCCCACGGGCCCTTTTTGTGCAAAACCATAAACACTTAGATTCGAACACTGCAACATATCTCCTTTGTGTTAACCAACAATGGATCCATGACTTACTTCTGGCTCGACACTTGGCTTACTCCACGTCCACTCTCCACGGTTTTCCATGCCTCTACTCTCACTCCATTGGGCCCTTTGTTAGAGTGGCAAATATTATGCATTTTGGTATAGACTTTAACCTTCGTGATCGTCTGACCTCTGCGGCTGTTGCACAACTGTCCTCTCTTGTGTCTTTGTTGCATGATTTTTTGCTATCCGATGAGCAGGACTCTCGCTTCCTCACCGGTGGCCACCCTTTCTCCACAAAGAAAGCATACGAGCTGCTGACACAAGGAGTGGACGAGGACACAAACGCAAAGATCTTTTGGCCCACAAGAGTACCCAACAAAATCAAGGTTTTTGCCTGGCTGGCCTTCAAGGGACGATTAAACACAAAGGCCAATCTCGCTCGCAAGACAATCACTCCCACAACCGCCTGCCCAAGATGTTCTCTCCAAGACGAAGACACGGATCACTTGTTCCTACACTGCCTGCTGGCTGCCAGGATTTGGCAACGCTGCGGAATCGGAGTCCATGCACTCTCCTTGCATCTTCTCTGGGACAATGCCATACTACCGACGGACCTGGAGACGTCTGCCTGGCCCTTCGTCCTCTTGGCCATCATGTGGCGCATATGGGATGCGAGGAATGAGCAGGCCTTCAACTCCATTGACGTACATTCCTCTCTGTCACTTAAGCTAATAGTATCAGACTTAGACTTATGGTCACATCGCTTACGTACGCAATGTGATAAGGACACCGTCTTCTCGTGGCGGTTGTTCCTCTCCTCGCGCATCGACGTGCCTATGTAATCTGTTACGCTTGCGGTTTCCGCTCTTTGAGTAATATATTCAGGTGGGGAGCTCCTCCCCGGTGATTCTAAAAAAAAGATTATAGAAAAAAAGTCTACAGCAACACGGACAAGTTTACGAACGTATGCACATATGCATGTTACGATGAGCTATACTTGGGCCCAACTAGCTAGGATATGTAGTAACCAAGCTAATCTAGTTAACAAGTTTAGATACCTGACTTGATTGTCTAAAAAAAAGATCAAGGTTACCGCTAACATTGTCATAGTCTTTGTGTAATTTTATTTGTTTGATTTAGCAAAATATAACAAGTCGTGCATCTCACAAATTATCAATAACGCATAACCAGTTGGGTGGTCCTTCTCCTTTGTGTGTGTGTGTGTGTGTGTGTGTGTGTGTGTGTGTGTGTGTGTGTGTGTGTGTGTGTGTGGGCGGTACGATGGAAAATGAGTGGGTAAGAGGGAGCATGGCGAAGGGAGCAAGCAAGCTAGGTCCTTCTCCTTTGGCTATGTTGAGGCCCGGGAGGAGGGGGGGAGGGGGCGGCATTGCCCCCGAGCCTTGGGATTTTTTCTGTAGCCGCATAGACTGAAAAAAAAAACACTTTTACCCCTTCAAGAGTTTATATTTTATTCATTGGTCCGACAGTCATCGCAAGCTAGCTCAGGCTACCATCCACAGCATGAAGAAATTTTGCAATGATGGTTTTGATGAACCTCTCGCATCCAACACACTCTTCGCATCAAATTACCACGCAATCTTTTGCACACACCACACAATGTTCCCACCAAACCTCTGGGTCCTTGAGCGGATCCCACATTAGCTCCAAGACGCTGGTATCTAACTAGAAAAGTAAATGCTTGAGCTTGAGAAGCTTCTGGCCTGGTGGGTCTTCTGTATGAATCTATAATATTTCATTCCAATTTCTTCTCGAAACTTCCCAAGAAAATCCCGACTTGGATGTTCCTTTCGTCCGTTTGGCATCCAATCCAGAAGAGAAACCTCTCGACTAGCATTTTGATGTTAAGGTCGGGCCTACCAAATTTCGACGCGGCAATCCTGTTTTATAGACTCGCTTCCACTATGCTAATGGAGAGAATTCTTTATTTGGCCCTTTCTTAAAATTTGCTTCCTTATTTGGCCTAAAAAATATTTTCTTCCTTATTCATCACTAAATGTAAAATTTATTCCCTATTTGACACTTTCGACCATTTTGGGCACCAACGGTGTTAAATGTGACATGGAAAGACTATTTTGCCCCTAATATTGTGTTTAGGTAATTTGCTCCAAATAAACCTAATACTCTGTTAATCTAATACTGCCCCTCCGCCATGCCCGTGTCTCCCCGTGCGCCGCCTCTCTCCACCCGCGGCGCGCTTCCCTCTGTTTGCCCTTGAGTAGGCCCACGGCGAGGAGACGCCGGTGGCAACCTGCCAACAAGCCCCACCAGGCCACTGCTGCAACTCTCTCTATGTCCCTCCCACCGCCGTGAGCTGACCAACACCGAAGTGATCGAGGCAGTACGAGGGCGGTGGGAGCTCGCTGCCTGCTGCCCACCGTGTAGAGGGACGTGGCCAGTGCTGGGCACGCTGGCCTTTTTTTTTTTTTTTTGCGAGAAGGGCACGCTGGCCTCAGCCGGCCAAGCTGGGAGCACGCCGGCGGCAACAAGCACGAATACACGTCCGAGCACTAACACACTTTAGTACTACACAAATGTGGACTAGTTCCATTTTGTACCTGAGATGTAGAATCAACAAATCCTAATTCATTTGTTTGCCCGCTCTATTTCACCTGGTGTAAGCAAAGCAAACGCTGCCATCTTGATTGGTTTGTGATGGAAGTTGTGTCATGGACTGATGAAATCGACAAGTACGGTACTCGGATGCCGGTGCAAGTTTCTACAACTAATCGAATGGTTGGCGACATTATACAGTTGTACATGTGGAACAAACAGGACGTACAATTTTTTAATTGCCGTATACAGGACATACAATACAACTGTTATGTACTAGGTGCTCAATCGAACTGGACCTACTAGCACATACGCCAATTAGATTATATTAGCAGAGTATTAGTGTAATTAGCAGCAAATCACCTAAATACAATATCAGGGGCAAAATGGTCTTTTCTCACATTTAACACCGTTGGTTCCCAAAATGGGTGTGTCAAATAAGAAATAAAATTTACATCTATTGTCGAAGAAGGAAGAAAAATATTTTTCAGAGCCAAATGAGGAAGCAAATTTTAAGAAAGGACCAAATAAGAAATTCTCGCATGCTAATGGATGGTAGAACTGCTGGTCGTGCCAAACTATGGTGTTGAACTCGAGCTCGAGCTCAGTGGCACTGGCCATGCTATTCGAGGGCATCTGTTTTTTCTGTACCAACGCAAAGGTTTAGCCCAACGATGTAATATGAACTCTCCCCTCACTCCCTTTCCTTCATTGTGCAACTTTCGTCCCTGCAACAAATAGAAATCAATAGAAAAATTCAGGAGGGGGGGGGGGCTTTGCCCCCACCCCCCGCTGACCTTAAAAAGAAAACATTCTTGCCGGTGAGCCCCGCTCTGCCATTTTTCTCGCCCCCACCGTTCGTTACGGCAAGTCCTCCGCCTCTCCTGTTATTGAATATTTCTGCAGTGAAGGTGTGTTCTTTGCTGTTGAGGAAGTATATTTGCTTGACAAAGGACGCAACTTGGACAGGTTAGTTGTTGCTCTTGATTTGTCTCGGAGTATTAGTTTTGTGATATCAACTATTGTCTATGCACATTTCACATGCTCTGACATCTTCTAAAGCTACATTCTTCTATTTTCATTGCCTGATTTTATGTTATTCGTTTCTTAGGAAATCGCTCTCCTTAGCCAGTCTGAAGATGAAAATATAGTCCAATATTATGGAACTGACAAGGTATTCTACACTCCTTTTGATGTTCCTAGGTTATGCAATGCGATTCTAGATTTTTTTTGTTTTGTTTAAGAAAACCTTATGTCACATAAAGAAACTGATTTATTTGTGTATAATGATGTTCAAAACTTAATGCAAGAAGAATCTAAACTATACATTTTTATTGAGCTTGCTACACAAGGTTCTCTTTCATCCCTCTATCAAAAGTATAAACTGCAAGACTCACAAGTCTGTGTGTACACAGAGCAGGTTCTCAATGGATTGGTTTATCTCCATGAGAGGCATGTAGTCCACAGGTATAATGCTACTTCTCTTATGATTTATCTTGAAAATAATCAGTGCTTATGAGCTAATAAAATTTGTCCTTTGAACCTCTTTTCTAGTACTGAATAATGAGTTTTGGATCTCATGTGTCATGCACTTATAATGTGAATAGCACATAGGGAGCAAGTTCACTTTCCAAAAGCTAGTACCTGCTCCACCTTCTTAAGGCGGCATCCACCATAGACTAGTGGAGGTTAAGTGGGTTCTTTTGGTTCATAAGCAAATAAAGCTAGTTTGCTCTACCTTCTTTTTGTTCATTTGGGTCACGTGGAAGGGTGAGAATGCGGAGTTTGATTTCTTGAATAATTTATAAAAAAAATCAGTGCATTACATGATTTATATGAGTATCCTCTGTACTGTAGTTTGGGGTTGTGAAGCCAACAAAGAACACAACAATGATCGACGAGGCACAACCTGTTAGGAATAGAGCAACTAATTCGTTCACCATCATCATTTGAGATTATCTACATCAGAGCAAGTAAACACTTGACCCTTGGACTGGTACCCTCAAAAAGGCGCCTTGCCGGCTTGGTCAAATACAGGGACTACTTGACTGTTAGTGTTTCACTCTTCAAGCACCAACCAAACAATTTTCAGGCAGGTCTTAGGCAAGGTCCAGACCAGGCAAATTTTTGCCAGGTCTCGAACCAAACTAGCCCATATACCGCGTATGTCGTCGCCATAGATACTTCTTGTAACAGACCACGTGTCGAAGGTGTCGGGTCGACCTGCCATGTTGATGCATCCTCGGAATCATCCAGCGCCTGCCTGGGTGGTGTCCATGGAATTTATGTCCACTGCACGGCGTTGTAGGTTCTTCGAGCAGGCCATATGACGAGGAACACCACCCAGATAGTAGATTCTTCCATGGAATTTATGTTCATGGAATTTATCATTTTTTGGATTTTATTGTTCATGGTGTGATCATATGAGCTCAAACTAAGATGGGGACTTTCCAACACTTCTTTCATGAATGCAAATGGCATGCTTATATATGTGATGTTTTTCTAAGCATTTTGATATCTTATTTGCATTTTTTGGAGTTTGTATATGAATTCGTTATGAAGTTTCAAAGTGTGGGTCAAACGGTCAAAGGGCAAAAGTATAACAGGAGCAAATGAGCTTGGACAGAAACGATGATTTTTTGAATTTAGGGGCAAACGTGTGTGACACAAGTAAGGACTCAAATGTCACTGTCCCTTAAAAAGTAGTCAAAAAAGCATTGAAATAATATCCCACGCTATTAGTGCGACAGAAACATTTTCCTGCCCCGAAATATGTTCATGGTAAACTTACTTTTTTTCAAACAAAGTTCTTGATACATGTATTACTGAAACTTTACTTGTTTGTGAAGACAATTCTTGGAAATAAAAAGAGGATTTTCACATTTTTCTTGCAAAAAAAACTTTTCCGTAGCTCATAAATTTATGCTCCAACGAATTACTTTCTAAAAAAAACTGTTCATGTTACACGAAAAATGTTTTTCCCAAAATAAAGACAGTTTGTATGTTACGCCAAATAATAATTTTAAAAAGAATGTTCGGTCTCTTTTCGCAGTCTAAAAAACATTGGGAAAAAAATGTCCGGCGCTTTCTTTGCGACCACCAAATTCCCCTCCCAATAAGTTTGCCCGAAGTAAATTCATGGTATGTATCTTACGGAAAAGAAATATGGAAATATTGGACATTTGCTTCTGCACTCCAGAAATACGTATTGTAAGCCCGGAGCCGGGAGGCGTTTCCGATGGCCATTCTTGCTGTCGCGCGTGTCCCCAGCGGCCGGGCCAGCTCACGCGACCAGGCCGCGCCGAACAGCAGACTCCCCTGGGCCACCTTCCTGCCCCGAGGCGCCGAAGGGCCTTGGGCCGCGCTCTCCCGCTCGGGCAGCCGACCGCCTCCGGTTTTCAGACTTTCACCCGCAGATCTGAGCTGAGAAGCTCCAGCCAATCACCGGGCGGAAAAAGGTCACACGGCGCGGTGCATGGTGGGCAGTGTGCCGCGTCGCAGCTCCCGCCAATCGTACGCAGCCAAGCCAAGCCAGGACGGGGATAGCCGGGGGTGGCCTTTCGGGCGCCCAACGGCCTACGGGGTTTGAGCGGCCGAACCAACGGACCAGCTGGCCGGCCTTCATCATCGTAGAAAAAAAACTTTTAGTCGGCTCGTGGCTCGTGTGGCCGTGCAAGGCATAGACTAGACACCACGGTTCGTGGGCGGTAATAATTGACTTCGCCAGTCACTTTTTTTTAGTAAAAAAAAAAACACCGTGAGCATTTCATTTCGGCTCGACAGACGGGCGCGTCGCTGTCAGCCTGTCCGGCCTACACGCCCGACGTGCTCCATTCCCAGCCTTGGGTTCAACGGGTTGGCTCACGCTGTATGTTCCGGCATGCATCGGTACCTGTGCTCCGGTCGTGTCCGTCCATGTCCCTCCTTGACCCGCGGTGAGAAACAAACAACCATTCGGACATTCAGAGCCTCAGATAGAGGTGAACATGCCGATGATTGATTAGATTAGCTCGGATGGATCACGAAACAGATCAGCTACTCCTACTTGGATCCATATTTAAGCTGCGCTTTATCACTCTGGATGCCCACCTTTGCGGCGTGATCCCTCCCGGGCAGCTGCGGTTCACAGCCGCTCCGAGAGGCCGTCGTGCGTGCTCCACCGAGACGCCGCTTTCAGGGCTGCTCCAGTCCAGCTCCAGCCAGATCTATGATTCGTCCGGACGTCATCGCTCTTTTGTTCTCTTCAGATCTTTTCTTCTAAATAGTGAAAAGCGAGAATATTCTAGTCTTCCATCGTATAAAAGAGGAATCAACTAGACAAGTATAGCTAGCTCGGCTCGGCGATCGTGATGGAATAGGTGGGTGTATAAAACTGCGCCAAAGGCGGGGCGTTTTGTTAAGCGACGCTGAGCTTTCCCGGTGCGAGTTGGTGAGTTGTGAACTTGTGATGGGGATCTCTCGCTTATTCTGAACTTCTGGCTCGAGTGGAATCGGTCAGTTGTGGACATTGGACGGACGTGCTCGATCGACGGTGAATGTGATGTACTGACTGGTGCATCTGTCCAGCCCAACAACAGTGATGCGTGTATTATTCTTCTTCTTTCTTTAGAATAGTGATGCATGTATTCTATAATGTCGTGCTAGCTGTGCCCGCCCGATGTGCCTGGTGCGTGGACGCACCCTGATCATTTCGTGTCCGGGCTCGGTTTGGCATGAGGCTCCAGAGACCCAACAAGAATTTTTAATTTTAACACGAGGCAGAAGCTGCATCAGGGAAAAAAAGTCGAGGTAGAAAAATTGAAATTAATGCCCAGCTAGAAAGCTGGGCTGCGGATCTGGATTGGGATGATGGTCAGCCCGGCCCATTCCAAGTGAAAACGGAGTCTGGGAATACGCTTTCAGGGTCCTTTCCCTATCTCCACCCCACGACTAGTATAAAAGATGGGGAAGGGGGAGACCTAAAATTAGGGTTCATCGGGCCGCTGCAGAACAAAGAGAGAGTGGAGATGAATAGGTTTGGGGGGAGATCTGATGGAGGGAGAGGAAGATTCAATAGAGGGGAGAGAGAGGGATGGCAGTACAAAAGGAAAGAAGAGGGCGAGAATCACTACAGGAACCTGCCACCATGGGAAGAAAGAAGGGATCCTGCTAGAGGAAGAGATTCAGGACGGAGCCAAGAGAGACAAGAGGTCCGGCAAGAAGCTGCATCAGGGGGGAGAGGCGAAGATGAGGAAAGTGTGAAGACTAAGGACAAAAGGAAAGAGGAAGGACAGAGAATTGAGCAGGGGAGCGCATCTGGAGTTCTAGAGAAAAGTGGTCAAGAGCTACTCCAACAACAACAGGTGCTGCTCAATGCCCTTCTAGCACAAATTTCGCAAGGGAAAAATCTTGCTGGTGGTGAGGCAATCATCAGATCTGGTGGTGGCACTACTCAAGGTGAAGGAGGGAGTGAAATCAGAGATAGTGGAATTAACAGAGGGACGCCTGACCCGAGGAGTGTAGGAATTCAAGGAAGAGAAGCCCTGGTGAGCTACAACATAGGTGGGGTTCAAAGGCAGAGAAATTTTGGTGCGGGGGGTGGAGATACCTACACTAACAGAAGCCAACAGGAGGGAGGAAGGACAGGAACAGGGGGGCAGAGCAAAATGTTTTGCAACAAATGCAAGGACATCAACCACTTGACTAAAGATTGCCCTCTGGGACACTGTGTGATATGTGGCAAGAAAAACCATGTCACAGATGAGTGCAATTGGCTGAAACAAATCAAACCTGTAACCAAATTTGTTGGATATGCTGCAAGGGGGCTGGGAGTGCTACTAGTTCAGAGCGCTAAGGAAGTCTTGGAAATGGAGAATCCCAACCCTATGGCCATAATCACAGTGATTTCGGGGACAATCAATGAAACACAGTTGGTTGACAGACTGCATTATATGTTTAACTAGAATTGGCAGTGGAGGTGCAAGAAACAAGGAGAAAACGCCTTCTTGGTCAGATTCCCAAATAAAGGAAGATTGGTGGAGTTGAGTAAGTGTAATGATTTCACACTGTTGGGTTCTGGAGCAGTTATAAATGTGAAGGGATGGAGCTTTGATTCTCAGGCAGTAGGTAAACTTCACACCATATGGGCTCTGTTTGGAAAGGTCCCAGAATGCTTTAGGCACTTCTTTGGGATGTGCGAAGTGGCTGCAACCCTGGGCCCTGTGCTAGAAATTGATATGAACACTATTGCCAGGGAGAAAATCAGAGCTAAGGTTGGAATAAGTGACTATGACAAAATACCAGCATTCACTGAAATCACTGACAAAGATTTGATGATATACAAGATTGTTCCTGAACTGGAGAGTGTGGTGGAAATGGGATGGTATGGAGAACATAAAAGACAGGGGAAGGAGAGTTCAGAAGGAGACAATGATGAGGAGACTCTGAGAAAAAGACACAAGGGAGGAGACGAGGAAGGACTTGGAAATAAAGAGATGATTTCTTTGGGAAGCTTGGGATTAGCTCAGTTTGAGGAGATGAAAAAAAAGAATGAGGAGATTGCAAGGATCCAAAAAGAGCAAATGCTGGAGATGGAGGCAAGAAAGAAAGTGGAAAATTGCATGGAAATAATCATGAAAAAGGTGGTTGACCTAGAAGAAGACAAGGCAAGACAAAAAGCTCTCAGAAATGAAAGAGGAGAAGAAGATTATGGAACTAGAACAGGACAAAAAAACTCTTATGGATCTTATCAACAAACAACAGGGAGTGATTGACAAATGTGTGGATAAAATAGAAATGTGGGAAGCTAGAGAAAAAGAAATGGAGGAGATCACTGATGCTGATCTGAGGATTTTGGACTCAGAAAAAAAAGGGAGAAGATGATCACAACAACTACAATGAGGCAGTGGATTACAATGCTAGTCAGGAATCTGTGTCCTTTGGAACTAAGATAGGAGTGAAGACAGGGGAGAAAGACACAGACAACAATGAGACAGAAGAGGAACAACTAAGGAGATGTGGGAGACTAGCTGGCAAACAAGATGCCAAAATTGAAGAATTGGCCAAAGAAAGAGCTACTGCCAAGGACAATTATGGTAAGTATCAGAATTTAAATTGTCATAAAACTTCTTTGCTAGATATGGCAGACCATATTGGGATTGATCTAGGGTGCTCCATTAATATGATTGAAACCAACCTAGATATGATAGATAAAATGGAACAATGTAGAAGAGATTTCTACTTACAGCATATTTGCAAACAGAAAGAAAAGGAAGGTCATTCTGATGAACCTAACCTTATTGATATAGGAGATACAGACATAGCAGAAATATGTTCTAATGAGGACAATTCTGATGCTGAGCTAGAACTGGATCATTTCACTCATCTCAAAAAATTCTTTGCTAAATCAAACAGAAATAGCTTGAACTCACCAGGATTTTCCTGTGGGAAGACAGCTAGTAGATTTGGAAAAGGGAAGAAAAAACATAAAATAGTCTAAAGAATAGGGGACAAATGATAGGGATGCTTTGGAATGTTAGGGGAATTGGAAAGGACAGCAAGAATTTTTTTATTAAGGAGAACATTATTAACAGGAGGCTGGATTTTGTGGGGATCCAGGAAACTATTAAAGGGGACTTCTCAAAGAATGAACTACACAATTTGTGTGGGGGGAGAAACTATGAATGGAAGTGATCCAAACCAAGAGGAAAATCTGGAGGGATCCTAGTAGGTGTTAATTGTGATAATTTTGATATTATTAACACAGAAATGGGGGCTTATTTTATTAGGATTCCGGTTTTTGACAAAAAAAAGTAAGTTTGAATGGAACCTTATAGTGGTATATGGGGATGCACAGCCTGCTGGCAAAACTGCATATTTGGCAGAGATGTCCAGACTATATCAGAGCTGTTCCTCAGTCCCCATGATGATTGGAGGAGATTTTAATATTATCAGAAACAGTACTGAAAAAAACAAACCCACTGGCACTGATCATTGGAGTTTTGTGTTTAATGCTATTATTGAGCAGGCTCGATTGAGGGAAATACCTTTAGGGGGGAGAAAATATACTTGGGTCAATAACCAAGAAGACCCCACTTATGAAAAATTAGATAGGGTGCTCATTTGCCCTGATTGGGAAGAGAAGTACCCTTTAACCACTGTTCAAGCTTTAGAAAGAGAGTTTTCAGATCATACACCACTGATTGTGGACACTGGTGACAAGAAGAATAGTCAAGTCATTTTTAGATTTGAAAATGCTTGTATGCTCAAAGATGGATTTAAAGATTATGTCCATAAGGTATGGAATTTGCAGGCTGAGGGAAATATATTGGATAGATGGCAAAAGAAAGTAAGAGTCTTTAGACAAAAAGTGAGAGGGTGGATACTAAACTCAGATGCAGTAGATAGAAAAATCAAAAAAGATATAATAAGTAGATTAGATGATATAGACAAAAAGGTGGAGATTATGGGTTTATCAGCTATGGACAGAATTGAACAAAAGGAACTAAGGAAACAATTGGGGAGGCTGCTGAAACAGGAGGAAATTAAATGGCTACAAAGATATAAAGAAAAGGAAATTAAAGATGGAGATAATAACTCTAGGTATTATCATGCCAAGGTAAATGGAAGAAGGAGAAAAAATAGAATCTTCTCCTTAAACCAGGAAGAAGGGGTGATTGAGGGAGATGATGAACTAATCAAGTACATTACTAATTTTTATAAAGATCTATTTGGCCAACCTGAGGTTTCTACTGTGGACCGAAACATACAAGAGGCCCCTGGCATTACAGAGGAACAAAGTAAAACTCTGATTGAGCCTTTTAGTATGCAGGAAATACATGAGGTGGTTTTTGCTATGGAGAGAAACAAAAGCCCTGGACCTGATGGCCTGCCAGTGGAATTCTATCAAGAATTTTGGGACTTGGTGAAGTGGGAGTTAAAAGAATTAGTAGATGAATTCCACTCTGGCAAGCTAGACATCTCTAGGCTGAACTATGGTATTATAACTTTGGTGCCAAAAATAAAAGATGCTAGACAAATCCAAAAATTTAGACCCATTTGCTTACTAAATGTGAGTTTTAAAATTATTACTAAAGTGCTGATGAACAGATTAAGCAAAGTGATCAGACCAATTATCTCCCCAAATCAAACAGCCTTTATAAAAGGAAGATATATTATGGAAGGAGTTGTGGTGTTACATGAAGCACTTAATTCCATTCACAAAAAGAAATATAGTGCTCTCTTGTTCAAAGTAGATTTTGAAAAAGCATATGATAAGATAAAATGGCCCTTTGTATACAAAATGCTGAAACTTAAGGGATTTCCTGATAAATGGTGTGATATGGTTATGCAAACCATGGTGGGGGGACATGTGGGAGTAAAGGTCAATGATGAGATAGGACCTTACTTTAAAACATTTAAAGGGTTGAGGCAAGGAGATTCACTGTCACCATTGCTGTTTGATATTGCTGCGGATGCCTTAGCTGTTATATTAGAAAATGCAAAAAGAGGAGGATTTGTGAAGGGTGTCCTTTCTGAATTAAATGAATGTGAGATAAATATGCTCCAATATGCAGATGATACAATCTTCTTATTACAAGATGATCAGAACAGCGCAAGAAACTTGAAATTCATCTTAACTGCTTTTGAGCAGATGTCGGGATTGACTATAAACTTCCACAAGAGTGAGATTTTCCTCTTTGGGGAAGCAACTAAAAAAACCAGAATATACCAAGACATTTTTACATGTGAAGTTGGAGGGATGCCTATAAAATATCTAGGCTTACCAGTAGCAGATGTCAGGCTGGGTAACAAATTTTGGAAGGGGGTTACTGAAAAAATTGAGAAAAGATGTGCATGCTGGCAGGGGAGACTCCTCAACATGGCTGGGAGAGTAACCCTAGTGCAGGCTTGCCTGACCAATATACCTTTATTCATGATGTCTTTCTATCCTTTACCTGTTGGAGTGAGGAAGAAAGCGGATTTTTTCAGAGCCAGATTAGTGTGGCAGGAAGATGAAAATAAAAAGAAATATCACCTGGTTAAATGGAAGACCTGCTGTATGCCTAAGGATTTGGGGGGGTTGGGTATCATTAATTTGGATGTTATGAACAAATCCCTCTTGGCTAAGTGGTTATGGAAAATTGAAACTGAATCTGGAACCTGGGTGAGCATTTTGAAATCTAAATATATCCAAAACAAATGCTTGGCAGGGCTGGAAAAAAAACCAGGAGATTCCCAATTTTGGTGCAGTCTAATGGATGTGAAGAAAATATATTTTCAACATGTTAAAAAAAGACTTGGTGAGGGAAAAGAAACTAGGTTCTGGGAGGACTGGTGGGTTGGGGCTAGACCTCTGAAAGAACTATATCCCAGATTATACAACATTAGCTTCGACCACAATATATCTGTGGCAGAAGCAATAACCAAAGGGTGGCAGGGTTTTAGCTTCAGAAGGAATCTAAATACAGAAGCTAATGAACTATGGACTAGCCTTAAGCAAAGATGCGAATCTGTCAGAATGTATGGAGGAGCAGATCGACCAATGTGGATGCTGACTAAAAATAGACAGTTTTCAGTTAAATCTTTATATTCCTTTCTGATAAATCAGGGGGTGGGATTCCCACATAAATTTCTGTGGAAAACTAAGGTGCCGTCGAAAATCAAAATGTTTCTTTGGTTGATAACCAAAAAAAGCATATTGACTAAAGATAATCTACTCAGAAAAGGGTGGAAAGGTGCAAAGGAATGTGTGTACTGTGGTAAAATAGAAACTATCGACCATTTATTCTTTGATTGTTCTGCGGCTAGACTAGTTTGGAATTTGATCAAATGTGCCTTTGATCTCATGCGATGCCCCGCTGACCTAGATGACTTTCTGGGGAGATGGCTAAAATCCTTTAAAAACCCAGAAAAAGGAATGGTTTTAGTGGGGAGCGCAGCTATTTTCTGGGCTCTTTGGAAATGCAGAAATGATATAATTTTCAGGTCAAAAAAGATATATGATCCAATGTTTTTTGTCCGGCTGATGTGTAACTGGATTGTGGATTGGTCAATTTTGCAGAAAAAAAAGCCGGAGGAAAGAATAATGCAGCTGGGAGCAAGACTAATCGAGCGGGTGGCAAATGAAATCTACAAGGCGACGCAAGGATGGAGGCTGGGGGTTCGTCGCTTGGAGTTCCAATGAAGATCAGCTTCTTTTCCCTTCATGTCGATTTGTGCTTTTTCATTTTCTGATGTCTCGGTTTAGTCGTTGGTGATGGATGGTAGATTTTGATCCCTGCCCTGGTAGTAGGGGGTAGGGACAGAAAATTGTAATCGATGAATCTATGTGGTGTCCCTGGGGTGCGTTGTTTGAGACCTCTAAACTCTGCTTTTGGTTTCATTAATGAAATAGGAGGGAAACCTCTTTCATTTAAAAAAAACACGAGGCAGAAGCATTAGATTAGACAATGGCGCACACTGCGCGTCATCCGGCCGATCTTTCTGCAAAGATCGACCAGGTCGGCAGCCGTTCGATCTAGCGTTCGGAGACGTTGCATCTACCGTTGCCTTTCCTGCCTGTCGCAACATTGGTGATGTCGCGACCCAAAGAGCGCATCACTGGTGATGTTGCGTTGGATTTGTCATTCACGCAACACCATTGATGTTGCGTGGGATTTGTCATTGACATCTCTGCCAGTCTTAACATTGATGATGTTGTGACCCGAGGAGCGCAACATCAGTGAAGTTGCGGCCCACCGGGAAAGTGTCCCACAGATAGCGCATCGTGAGCTCGTTACACCATACATCTATGAAAAAGCGCTGCCGGCCCTTCATTGCAGCATTGGTCATGTTGCGCAAACATCACGGTCCGCAATGTTGTCTCGCTCGTCGCAACCTCAACATAGCTAGTCACGGCAGAGATCAGTAGTGTCCCTCAGTGCAACACCCAGCTTTGTTCATACAACAGCGACCGGCGAGCCCCACGCAGCAGCAGCGTGCCGACCGGGAAGTGGCCTCCCCAGCGAGAGGCCACCCAACAACACCGCGCCGCTCGCGACCATGCAACATTTGTCCTTAGTGAGCACCGTGCAGCAACAACATGGCTCTTTTTTCATAGCAGCACCAACAACGATTGCTACTTTCATTGGTGCGACGACACACGTACAAAATGGTGGACGTGTGTGTGAGAGAGAGGAGAGAGATGGAGGAAAGAAGAGGAAGGGGATGAGATGCTACGAGACATTTCATGAAAAAGGAATGCATGGTGTGGGCCCCTTGGGGCCACGTATTGAAGGATGGAGGTGCCCGACCCGTTTGTATGATCAGTTGATGGATTACTAATGTTTTATTTATACAATTGCATTGACTGAGAAGAAAGGTTCCTGGTAAACTAGTGGAATATTAGGCGGAACTGATACAAACGCCGACGACATCGTGGAACATGGCAGCCCCTAGGCATATCTGGTCGACCTAGATCACAACTCACAACAGATACACCAGGAACCACTGAGAAGACACATCCTCTCGAGGTTGCAGACAAGCTCAGGGTCATCACTCTGGTACATCCTAGACGTATCTTTTTTTTCTTGTTTCATGCTATCAAGATATCATAATGGTATATAGTTTTGTCATCAATTATTATTATTAATATTCTAGACTAACCCATTAATCCAATGCCTAGAGTGAGTTGTTGTTTTGTGTTGTTTTTAGACTTTTCAGAAAATTAACTTTCCAAAGATACAAAAAATCAAGAAAAATATGTCGTGAAATTTCAGCACCAGAAGATTCCAAGAAGAACTCGAGGGACGGACGGCGTTGTCAAAGATGATGTCATGAAAGTCCTACATCTATTTGAAGACTCTATCTCTATGGGGCAGCCTTCATTGGCTCAACTCCACAAATGCCATGTTGTCAAAAAAGAAGGGGCGGAAGGGATCTCCGACTATAGGACTATAAGCCTCATCCATGCGATCCCAAAAACTATTGCAAAGGTTCTCGCCATCTGTCTAAGCTCGCATATGGACACCCTTGTTACTTATACGTCTCCAACGTATCTATAATTTTTTATTGTTTCATGCTATTATATTTATCAATCTTGAATGCTTTATATGCATTTTTATGCTATTTTGGACTAACCTATTAACCCAGCGCCTAGTGCTAATTACTGTTTTCTACTTGTTTTTGGTTTTTGAGAAAACATGTACCAGACGAAGTCCAAACGCTACGAAACTTTTTGAATTTTTTTCTGGACATAAGAGACCCTATAAGCTTCGGGAATAGACCAGAGGACAAACGAGGAGAAGGCAAGGCAACATGGCACGCCCAGGGGGGCGCCCTGTTACCTTGTGGGCCCCACGTGGCTCCTTCTGACCTAATTCCACTTTTATAAATTCTCAAATATTGGTAAACCCCAAAGAGCCACCTGAAACACTTTTTCCGCCGCCGAAAGCTTCTGTTCTTCCACGATCCCATCTGGTGGCCTTTTCCGGTACTCTGCCGGAGGGGGAATCGATCACGGAGGGCTTCTACATCATCCTTGCCACCTTCCGATGATGCATGAGTAGTTTACCACACACCTATGAGTCCATAGCTAGTAGCTAGATGGCTTCTTCTCTCTCTTTGATCTTCAATACAATGTTCTCCTCGATCTTCTTGGAGTTCTATCCGATGTAATCTTCTTTTGCGGTGTGTTTGTTGGGATCCGACAAACTGTGGGTTATGATCAGATTATTAATTAAAAGTAATTGAGTCTTTTCTAAACTTTATTATACATGATTATGATAGCTTTGTATTTCTCTTGATCTATCCGTTTGGTTTGGCCAACTAGATTGATTTATCTTCAGTGAGAGAGGTGCTTTGTAGTGGGTTCAATCTTGCGGTGTCCTCACCTCGTGACAGAAGGGTTAGCGAGGAACGTATTGTATTGTTGCTACTAAGGATAAAACGATGGGGTTATTCATATTGATTGGGTTTACTTTGTCTACATCATGTCATCTTGCTTAAGACGTTACTCTGTTTGTCATGAATGTAATACCATAGATGCATGCTGGATAGTGGTCGATTGGTCGTAATAGTAGTAGATGCAGGCAGGAGTTGGTCTACTTATCACGGACGTGATGCCTATATGCGTGAGCACTGCCACGACTAACGTCATAACTATGCGCTTTTCTATCAATTGCCCAACGGTAATTTGGTTACCCACCGTATGCTATGTGTTCGAGAGAGAACCCTCTAGTAAAAACTATGCCCCCCGGATCTACTTCTACATCTTATAAATACTAAAATACTTTTCTGCAATTTATTTACTTTTATTTTGCTTTGAAACTTATCTATCTACCTACACAAGATTTGATCCTTGCAAGTAACGAGTTCAAGGTGATTGACAACTCTCTTGACAGTGTTGGGTGCAAGTATTTGCTTTTGTGTGTCCAGGTGCTCACGACGAGAGTTTGCTTGGTTCTCCTATTGGTTCGATAACCTTGGTTCTGACTGAAAGAAATATTTATGTCTACTGTGCTGCATCTTCTCTCCTCTTCGGGGAAAATCCCAACACAATTTACAAGTAGAAGTTACCAACGCCCAAAGTGCCTCCACCAAGGAAGTAGTATCCATGAAAACTTTATGTATGCAAGGAATCTCGCATGCCGACTCTATAAGAGCAAAACTTCATCCCTCCTTTTCAACCTTGACATTCACAAAGCATTCAACTCGGTGAAGTGGGATGACATCATCGATCCTCTCCAAAAAAGAGGAGCTTCCCAAGCAAGCTTAGAAATTGGATCACCGCCCCTTCTTTGCACTTCAACATCTCGGATTCTTTTAAACAGTGTGGCCCCCATCGAGCATGGGGATGGTCCCCCATCAACCCTTTCACCCCTTATGTTGTCATTGTGATTGACCCGCTCCAGAAACTTATTAAGTTGGCCACTTAGAGGTTGTGGCACCCTTGTGAGAACATCCTTATACGCGGATGGTGCATGGCGCCCATCAAGAGAGACATTGGCAATCTTGTTGGCGTCCTCAAATGTTTTGGGGAGATCAAAGGTCTCTCTGCGAACTTTCATAAAAGCTCGATTGTTGCTATTAGGTGTGCTCACGTCAAACTTGGACCTATCCTCCAAAATTTGCTCCCCGATGAAATATTTGGGCATCCAACTTTCGGTATGGAAACTAAATAAAGTGAATTTTCAATTCCTTGAAGGTAAGGTGGCAACCAAGCTTGTCCTTTGGGAGGGAAATAACATCATCGCCATTGGGTGCACCGCTCTTGTCAAAACCGTCCTTTCCTCCGAGGCGGTGTGCTACATGACTCCGCTCATTGTTCCACCAAGCACTCTCCACAACACCAACAAGCCTGAGCAAACCTTTCTTTGGTCCATTTCGACAAGACTACCGGGGTGAAATGCAAAGTAAATTGGGATATGATGTGCTGGCTCTATGAGCATGTGGGTTTTTGGTGTGGTCAACACTGAGAATTTCGCGAGAGCTCTGAGATTGAGAATGCCATGGTATGAATGATACGAGCAAACAAAGTTGTGGGTTGGCATGGGAAATCATTTTGATGAGAAGGACCTTGAGCCCTTATATGCCTCCACTACCATCACCGTGGGAACGGTGCCAAGACCCCCTTTTGGGATGCACCTTGGGCACATGATCGGAAACCCAAGGAGAACACACCCCTCTTCTATGAGGTGCCCAAAAGGAAATATTTAAAGATGAAGGAGCCCCTCCATGCGGATGCTTGGGTTTCCAAAATCAAGATTTCCGTCAACTTATCCATGACCCACCTTCGTCAATTCATTGTTGTTTGGATTCTCATATGTGGTTTCCAGCTTGATGAGCATGTCGGGGATGACATACATCCAAAGCACAGGGACAATGTTCATTACTCGACGACCTCCGCTTGTTTAACACAATTCATGGGAACTTTCTACTCTCTCGATGGAGCAGACGATTTGGAAGGCTTGGATGTTGGAAATATGCCCTAGAGGCAATAATAAAAGCATTATTATTATATTTCCTTGTTCATGATAATTGTCTTTATTCATGCTAAAATTGTGTTATCCGGAAATCGTAATACATGTGTGAATAATAGACACCAACATGTCCCTAGTAAGCCTCTAGTTGACTAGCTCGTTGATCAACAGATAGTCATGGTTTCCTCACTATGGACATTGGATGTCATTGATAACAAGATCACATCATTAGGAGAATGATGTGATGGACAAGACCCAATCCTAAACATAGCACAAGATCGTATAGTTCGCTTGCTAGAGTTTTCCAATGTCAAGTATCATTTCCTTAGACCATGAGATCGTGTAACTCCCGGATACCGTAGGAGTGCTTTGGGTGTGCCAAACGTCACACCGTAACTGGGTGACTATAAAGGTATACTGCGGGTATCCCCGAAAGTGTCTGTTGGGTTGACACGGATCGAGACTGGGATTTGTCACTCCGCATGACGGAGAGGTATCACCGGGCCCACTCGGTAATGCATCATCATAATGAGCTCAATGTGATCAAAGTGTTTGATCACGGGATCATGCATTACGGTACGAGTAAAGTGACTTGCCGGTAACGAGATCGAACAAGGTATTGGGATACCGACGATCGAATCTCGGGCAAGTAAAATACCGATTGACAAAGGGAATTGCATACAGGATTAATTGAATCCTCGACATCGTGGTTCATCCGATGAGATCATCGTGGAGCATGTGGGAGCCAACATGGGTATCCAGATCCCACTGTTGGTTATTGCCCGAGAGCCGTCTCGGTCATGTCTGCATGTCTCCCGAACCCGTAGGGTCTACACACTTAAGGTTCAGTGACGCTAGTGTTGTGAAGATATGTATATGCAGTAACCCGAATGTTGTTCGGAGTCCCGGATGAGATCCCGGACGTCACGAGGAGTTTCGGAATAGTCCGGAGGTAAAGAATTATATATAAGAAGTGCTGTTTCGGCCATCGGGACAAGTTTCGGGGTCATCGGTATTATACCGGGACCACCAGAAGGGTCCCGGGGTTCCACCGGGTGGGGCCACCCATCCTGGAGGTCCCCATGGGCCAAAGTGGGGAGGGGAACCAGCCCATAGTGGGCTGGTGCGCCCCCCTAGGCCCACCCCATGCGCCTAGGGTTGAAACCCTAGGGGTGGGGGGGCGCCCCACCTTGGCTTGGGGGCCACTCCAGCCCTTGGCCGCCGCCCCCCTAGGAGATCCAATCTCCTAGGTCCGGCGCCCCCCCTAGGGGCTATATATATGAGGGGGAGGAGGGGGCAGCCGCACCTGAGTCCTGGCGCCTCCCTCTCTCCCTGCTACACCTCTTCCTCTCGTAGTACACGACGAAGCCCTGCTGCTGTGACGCCCTGCATCCACCACCACGCCGTCGTGCTGCTGGATCTTCATCAACCTCTCCTTCCCCCTTGCTGGATCAAGAAGGAGGAGACGTCACGCTGACCGTACGTGTGTTGAACACGGAGGTGCCGTCCGTTCGGTGCTAGGATCTCCGGTGATTTGGATCACGTCGTGTACGACTACCTCATCCCCGTTCTCTGAACGCTTCCGCTCGCGATCTACAAAGGTATGTAGATGCATCCGATCACTCGTTGCTAGATGAACTCATAGATGGATCTTGGTGAAACCGTAGGAAATTTTTTGTTTTCTGCAACGTTCCCCAACAGTGGCATCATGAGCTAGGTCTATGCGTAGTTCTTCTTGCGCGAGTAGAACACAATTTATTGTGGGCGTAGATGTTGTCAACTTTTCTTGCCGCTACTAGTCTTATCTTGCTTCAGCGGTATTGTGGGATGAAGCGGCCCGGACCAACCTTACACGTACGCTTACGTGAGACCGGTTCCACCGACTAACATGCACTAGTTGCACAAGGTGGCTGGCGGGTGTCTGTCTCTCCCACTTTAGTTGGAGCGGATTCGATGAAAAGGGTCCTTATGAAGGGTAAATAGAAGTTGACAAATCACGTTGTGGCTTTCACGTAGGTAAAAAAACGTTCTTGCTAGAACCCTAATTCAGCCACGTAAAACTGGCAACAACAATTAGAGGACGTCTAACTTGTTTTTGCAGCAAGTGTTTTGTGATATGATATGGCCAAAGTTGTGATGAATGATGAATGATATATATGTGATGTATGAGATGTTCATGCTATTGTAATAGGAATCATGACTTGCATGTCGATGAGTATGACAACCGGCAGGAGCCATAGGAGTTGTCATTATTCTTTTATGACCTGCGTGTCAATGGAAACGCCATGTAAATTACTTTACTTTATTGCTAAACGCGTTAGCCATAGTAGTAAAAGTAATAGTTGGCAAGCAACTTCATGGAGACACGATGATGATGATCATGATGATGGAGATCATGGTGTCAAGCCGGTGACAAGATGATCATGGAGCCCCAAGATGGAGATCAAAGGAGCTATATGATATTGGCCATATCATGTCACTTTTATTAATTGATTGCATGTGATGTTTATCATGTTTTGCATCTTGTTTACTTAGAACGACGGTAGTAAATAAGATGATCCCTCATAATAATTTCAAGAAAGTGCTCCCCCTAACTGTGCACCGTTGCGACAGTTCGTTGTTTCGAAGCACCACGTGATGATCGGGTGTGATAGATTCTAACGTTCACATACAACGGGTGTAAGACAGATTTACACATGCAAACACTTAGGTTGACTTGACGAGCCTAGCATGTACAGACATGGCCTCGGAACATAGAAGACCGAAAGGTCGAGCATGAGTCGTATAGAAGATACGATCAACATGAAGATGTTTACCGATGTTGACTAGTCCGTCTCACGTGATGATCGGACGCGGCCTAGTTTACTCGGATCATGTTATACTTATATGACTAGAAGAGGGATGTCTATCTAAGTGGGAGTTCATTAATAATTTGATTAGATAAACTTAATTATCATGAACTTAGTCTAAAATATTTACAATATGTCTTGTAGATCAAATGGCCAACGTAGTCCTCAACTTCAACGCGTTCCTAGAGAAAACCAAGCTGAAAGACGATGGCAGCAACTACACGGACTGGGTCCGGAACCTGAGGATCATCCTCATAGCTGCCAAGAAAGATTATGTCCTACAAGCACCGCTGGGTGACGCACCTGTTCTCCCTGCAGAACAAGACGTTATGAACGCTTGGCAGGCACGTACTGATGACTACTCCCTCGTTCAGTGCGGCATGCTTTACAGCTTAGAGCCGGGGCTCCAAAAGCGTTTTGAGAGACATGGAGCATATGAGATGTTCGAAGAGCTGAAAATGGTTTTCCAAGCTCATGCCCGGGTCGAGAGATATGAAGTCTCTGACAAATTCTTCAGCTGTAAGATGGAGGAAAATAGTTCTGTTAGTGAGCACATACTCACTATGTCAGGGTTACATAACCGCTTGACTCAGCTGGGAGTTAATCTCCCGGACGATGCGGTCATTGACAGAATCCTCCAGTCGCTTCCACCAAGCTACAAGAGCTTTGTGATGAACTTCAATATGCAAGGGATGGAAAAGACCATTCCTGAAGTGTTTGCTATGCTGAAATCAGCAGAGGTAGAAGTCAAGAAGGAACATCAAGTGTTGATGGTGAATAAAACCACTAAGTTCAAGAAGGGCAAGGGTAAAAAGAACTTCAAGAAGGACGTCAAGGAAGTTGCCGCGCCCGGCAAGCAAGCTACCGGGAAGAAGCCAAAGAATGGACCCAAGCCCGAGACTGAGTGCTTTTATTGCAAGGGAAGTGGTCACTGGAAGCGGAATTGCCCCAAATACATAGCGGACAAGAAGGCCGGCAAAACAAAAGGTATATGTGATATACATGTAATTGATGTGTACCTTACCAGTACTCGTAGTAGCTCTTGGGTATTTGATACCGGTGCAGTTGCTCATATTTGTAACTCAAAGCAGGAGCTGCGGAATAAGCGGAGACTGGCGAAGGACGAGGTGACGATGCGCGTCGGGAATGGTTCCAAGGTCGATGTGATCGCCGTCGGCACGCTACCTCTGCATTTACCTACGGGATTAGTTTTAAACCTCAATAATTGTTATTTAGTGCCAAGTTTGAGCATGAACATTGTATCTGGATCTCGTTTAATTCGAGATGGCTACTCATTTAAATCCGAGAATAATGGTTGTTCTATTTATATGAGTGATATGTTTTATGGTCATGCTCCGATGGTTAATGGTTTATTCTTAATGAATCTCGTACGTGATGATACACATATTCATAGTGTGAATACCAAAAGAGTTAAAGTTGATAACAATAGTCCCACATATTTGTGGCACTGCCGCCTTGGTCACATAGGTGTCAAACGCATGAAGAAGCTCCATGCAGATGGACTTTTAGAGTATCTTGATTATGAATCATTTGACACGTGCGAACCATGCCTCATGGGTAAAATGACCAAGACTCCGTTCTCAGGAACAATGGAGCGAGCAACCAACTTATTGGAAATCATACATACTGATGTGTGCGGTCCAATGAGTGTTGAGGCTCGCGGTAGCTATCGTTATGTTCTCACCCTCACTGATGACTTGAGTAGATATGGGTATATCTACTTAATGAAACACAAGTCTGAGACCTTTGAAAAGTTCAAGGAATTTCAGAGTGAGGTTGAAAATCAACGTGACAGAAAAATCAAGTTTCTACGATCAGATCGTGGAGGAGAATACTTGAGTCACGAATTTGGCACACACTTAAGAAAATGTGGAATAGTTTCACAACTCACGCCGCCTGGAACACCTCAGCGTAATGGTGTGTCCGGACGTCGTAATCGCACTTTATTAGATATGGTGCGATCTATGATGTCTCTTACCGATTTACCGCTATCTTTTTGGGACTATGCTTTAGAGACTGCCGCATTCACTTTAAATAGGGCTCCGTCGAAATCCGTTGAGACGACACCGTATGAATTATGGTTTGGGAAGAAACATAAGCTGTCGTTTCTAAAAGTTTGGGGATGCGATGCTTATGTCAAGAAACTTCAACCTGAAAAGCTCGAACCCAAGTCGGAAAATGCGTCTTCATAGGATACCCTAAAGAAACTATTGGGTATACCTTCTACCTCAGATCCGAAGGCAAGATCTTTGTTGCCAAGAATGGATCCTTTCTAGAGAAGGAGTTTCTCTCGAAAGAAGTAAGTGGGAGGAAAGTAGAACTTGAGGAAGTGTTACCTCTTGAACCGGAAAATGGCGACCCTCAAGAAAACGTTTCTGAGGTGCCTGTACCGACTAGAGAGGAAATTAATGATGATGATCAAGATACTTCTAATCAAGCTCCTACTGAAATTCGTAGGTCCACAAGGACACGTTCCGCACCAGAGTGGTACGACAATCCTGTCTTGGAAATCATGTTGTTAGACAACGGTGAACCTTCGAACTATGAAGAAGCAAATGGCGGGCCCAGATTCCGACAAATGGCTGGAAGCCATGAAATCCGAGATAGGATCCATGTATGAAAACGAAGTATGGACTTTGACTGACTTGCCCGTGGAGCGGCGAGCCATAGAAAATAAATGGATCTTTAAGAAGAAGACAGACACGGATGGTAACGTGACCATCTATAAAGCTCAGCTTGTCGCTAAGGGTTATCGACAAGTTCAAGGGGTTGATTACGATGAGACTTTCTCACCGGTAGCGAAGCTGAAGTCCGTCCGAATGATGTTAGCAATTGCCGCGTTCTACGATTATGAGATATGGCAAATGGACGTCAAAACGGCATTCCTTAATGGTTTCCTTAAGGAAGAATTGTATATGATGCAGCCGGAAGGTTTTGTCGATCCTAAGAATGCTGACAAGGTGTGCAAGCTCCAACGCTCGATTTATGGGCTGGTGCAAGCATCTCGGAGTTGGAACATTCGTTTTGATGAGATGATCAAAGCGTTTGGGTTTACGCAGACTTATGGAGAAGCCCGCGTTTACAAGAAAGTGAGTGGGAGCTCTGTAGCATTTCTCATATTATATGTAGATGACATACTTTTGATGGGAAATGATATAGAACTCTTGGACAGCATTAAGGCCTACTTGAATAAGAGTTTTTCAATGAAGGACCTTGGAGAAGCTGCTTATATATTAGGCATCAAGATCTATAGAGATAGATCAAGACGCCTCATAGGTCTTTCACGAAGCACAGACCTTGATAAGATATTGAAGAAGTTCAATATGGATCAATCTAAGAAGGGGTTCTTACCTGTGTTACAAGGTGTGAAATTGAGCTCAGCTCAATGTCCGACCACGGCAGAAGATATAGAAGAGATGAGTGTCATCCCCTATGCCTCAGCCATAGGTTCTATTATGTATGCCATGCTGTGTACCAGACCTGATGTAAACCTTGCCGTGAGTTTGGTAGGAAGGTACCAAAGTAATCCCGGCAAGGAACACTGGACAGCGGTCAATAATATCCTGAAGTACCTGAAAAGGACTAAGGAAATGTTTCTCGTTTATGGAGGTGACGAAGAGCTCGTCGTAAAGTTTTACGTCGACGCTAGCTTCGACATAGATCTGGATGACCCTAAGTCACAAACCGGATACATGTATATTTTGAATGGTGGGGCAGTAAGCTGGTGCAGTTGCAAGCAGAGCGTCGTGGCGGGATCTACATGTGAAGCGGAGTACATGGCAGCCTCGGAGGCAACACATGAAGCAATTTGGGTGAAGGAGTTCATCACCGACCTCGGAGTCATACCCAATGCGTCGGGGCCAATCAAACTCTTCTGTGACAACTCTGGAGCTGTTGCACTTGCCAAGGAGCCCAGGTTTCACAAGAAGACGAGGCACATCAAGCGTCACTTCAACTCCATTCGTGAAAATGTTCAAGATGGAGACATAGATATTTGTAAAGTACATACGGACCTGAATGTAGCAGATCCGTTGACTAAACCTCTCCCTAGAGAGAAATATGATCAACACCAGAATTCCATGGGTGTTCGATTCATCACAATGTAACTAGATTATTGACTCTAGTGCAAGTGGGAGACTGTTGGAAATATGCCCTAGAGGCAATAATAAAAGCATTATTATTATATTTCCTTGTTCATGATAATTGTCTTTATTCATGCTAAAATTGTGTTATCCGGAAATCGTAATACATGTGTGAATAATAGACACCAACATGTCCCTAGTAAGCCTCTAGTTGACTAGCTCATTGATCAACAGATAGTCATGGTTTCCTGACTATGGACATTGGATGTCATTGATAACGAGATCATATCATTAGGAGAATGATGTGATGGACAAGACCCAATCCTAAACATAGCACAAGATCGTATAGTTCGCTTGCTAGAGTTTTCCAATGTCAAGTATCATTTCCTTAGACCATGAGATCGTGTAACTCCCGGATACCGTAGGAGTGCTTTGGGTGTGCCAAACGTCACAACGTAACTGGGTGACTATAAAGGTATACTGCGGGTATCTCCGAAAGTGTCTGTTGCGTTGACACGGATCGAGACTGGGATTTGTCACTCCGCATGACGGAGAGGTATCACCGGGCCCACTCAGTAATGCATCATCATAATGATCTCAATGTGATCAAAGTGTTTGATCACGGGATCATGCATTACGGTACGAGTAAAGTGACTTGCCGGTAACGAGATTAAACAAGGTATTGGGATACCGACGATCGAATCTCGGGCAAGTAAAATACCGATTGACAAAGGGAATTGCATACGGGATTAATTGAATCCTCGACATCGTGGTTCATCCGATGAGATCATCGTGGAGCATGTGGGAGCCAACATGGGTATCCAGATCCCGCTGTTGGTTATTGCCCGAGAGCCGTCTCGGTCATGTCTGCATGTCTCCCGAACCCGTAGGGTCTACACACTTAAGGTTCGGTGACGCTAGGGTTGTGAAGATATGTATATGCAGTAACCCGAATGTTGTTCGGAGTCCCGGATGAGATCCCGGACGTCACGAGGAGTTTCGGAATAGTCCGGAGGTAAGGAATTATATATAGGAAGTGTTGTTTCGGCCATCGGGACAAGTTTCGGGGTCATCGGTATTGTACTGGGACCACCAGAAGGGTCCCGGGGGTCCACCGGGTGGGGCCACCCATCCCGGAGGTCCCCATGGGCAAAAGTGGGGAGGGGAACCAGCCCATAGTGGGCTGGTGCACCCCCCTAGGCCCACCCCATGCGCCTAGGGTTGAAACCCTAGGGGTGGGGGGGGCGCCCCACCTTGGCTTGGGGGCCACTCCAGCCCTTGGCCGCCGCCCTCCTAGGAGATCCAATCTCCTAGGGCCGGCGCCCCCCCTAGGGGCTATATATATGAGGGGGGGGAGGGGGCAGCCGCACCTGAGTCCTGGCGCCTCCCTCTCTCCCTGCTACACCTCTTCCTCTCGTAGTACACGGCGAAGCCCTGCTGCTGTGACGCCCTGCATCCATCACCACGCCTCGTGCTGCTGGATCTTCATCAACCTCTCCTTCCCCCTTGCTGGATCAAGAAGGAGGAGACGTCACGCTGACCGTACGTGTGTTGAACGCGGAGGTGCCGTCCGTTCGGTGCTAGGATCTCCGGCAATTTGGATCACGTCGTGTACGACTACCTCATCCCCGTTCTCTGAACGCTTCCGCTCGCGATCTACAAAGGTATGTAGATGCATCCGATCACTCGTTGCTAGATGAACTCACATATGGATCTTGGTGAAACCGTAGGAAAATTTTTGTTTTCTGCAACGTTCCCCAACATTGGACTCATCCAAAGGTTAAGTTCTTTACTTGGCTGGTCATTCAAGATAGGATTTGGACCGCTGACCATTTGGCCAAGCGAGGATGGTCAAATTGCGGTCTTTGCCCCCAATGCACGAGGGCGCAAGAGTATGGGATGCACCTCTTTTCAAGTGCCGCTTTGCCCTTCGTTTATGGAATTCGGCTAACAAGTTGCTTCACCTCAAACACACTGACACTTCCTCTTGGCAGCTCGAGTGATCCATCAAAGAGTGGTGGGCCAATTTTTCCGGCATCATCACCCCCAATAGGATGGCCATGACATCTCTCACAACGCCCATTAGCTGGACCAATTTTTGGATAAGGGGCACATTATTACTTAAAAAATTTAAGCATTACACCGTTCTCTGCATAAGTAAAGTGCACACCGCCAAACAATGGCCTCTCACAAAAAACAAAAAATAAAAAAGCCGAAACATAAAAAACATGTAGAGTATGTATAATGCCTAACCCGAAGGGGGGGGGGATCCTAAGATCATGTTGCCACACATGTTACGTAAAAGTATCCCTCACTGTAGTCTTCAATCATGTACACACCTTCGTAAACAGGTCACGATTATTTGAAATACAAGGAATGGCCGAGTGTTCGGACATAAGAGCACGTCGCCACCAATCTTGCTCATTGGCATAAATACGAGGCTAAGTTATGGGTTAATCGCGGGCGCCAAGAAATTGGGAAATATTTTACCAAGCGAGTAACACTATTATGTAACTTGGGGCCATGTAATGATGTAAAACAGACTCTATTCTCTTATTAACTAATGAATGAGATAAATCTTTTGTCTTCATTTTGGAAAATGCGACAAGAACTCAGCTGGAACGCTTTCTCCGTGCTTGAACGACGTGTTCTCCGAAGCGCCAAGCAGATTCCACGAATACCACGACACGATTCCGCGCAGCATGTAGCAATCACACTGATCGCTCGCCCGAAGTTCTCAGCCGCACAGGCAAAACCACGACCGGCACCACGTTTCTGGATGGTGATGGCGAGAGCTGACATGAAGGTCAGCCTCAGGGGCAGGACCCGGCCGGGAGATGTGGTTGCTGCAGCAAGTATAGCTAGCTAGCCAGGAAGACAACAAGAAAAGGCGTGCATGAAAAGCTCAACGAGATCTGGCAACGCGAGGCAGTGGCCAACTGGGGAAGGCTCCAACTCCGGAAGCAGCCATCGGTCCATCGGTCGCGAGCGCACAGTGCGCCTCGCTCGCTGCATGCGACGCATCGCGCGCGTACGTGCTACCTTGGCCATCCCCGGCCCTGGCCCTTGGCGACGGCGAGGGTCGGCCCTCCCCTCCCGGCTCTGTCCGGGATCCTGAGAAGATGCGTGCATGCGGACCAAGAGCTGGCCACTATTCAAGTGTCGATCAGCTGCCGCAGCTGCGTGCTGGACCCCATGCATGCCTTCAGGGAGGGGAGAGGAGAGAGGAGCATCCCTCCTGGCTCCTCGCGGCCGGTTGCTACCTGGCCATTGGAAAATGCCATGCGCCAGCGACTTGTTAACAATTACCGCTGGCCCTCTGCTGCTGTTATGCTGGACTAGTAGTACGAGTACTCATTAACCTGCTTTCCGTGCTTAGTCAATTAATCATACTTTGGGAGTGGGAAGTATCCTGCTAATATCCTATGCTTTGCGATCAGATACGTTTTGCATCATGCTTAAATTAGCCAGGGCATTGGTGCAAGTAATGCTGTTTGTTGCCAGGTTGTCGATGGAGTACTGATGTGCCTATGAGCTTTCTCTGTGAGGGAAAATAGGACTTTGTGGCTTGACTTTCCACTTCATTCTTTTGTTTTTCTCGATGGGAGAAAAGTATATGCACATATAGATGGATGCTGCCCTTACGGTTGTTTAAAAGGATAGATGGTGTCTGCTCTGTAGAGCCTAGAGGTCACTTGACTCGAGACGCGATCGCCATGGAAACGTCCAGGGCGTCGCCGTACGTGTAGACGTAACGAGCTGCACGTACGCTTGGCACTGCTAACGCGCCAACACGCAGATCAGCAGCTGTCGTTTACGTGCCATATGTAATCCTGAACTCCACCAATCATGCATTTTTCTTCTTTTTTTCATTTCAAACGGAAAGTCCATCAAACATCGCAGCTAATGGTATGGTGGTCGGCTGGTTGGATCCGCCCATCTACGTTGCGTCCACCATGGAGCCAGTGCTGCAGATTAGCCGAATATATTACTGGTATGATCATTGGAAGAAGGGAAAAGGAAGCATAGGAGAAGCCACACGAGAGGGCGAGAGGCCGACACTTTGCGTGCATGGTGTCGGGCCCGTGCATATGGATGAGTGAAGTCTATTTTAAACCTTGAGAATGTAGAGTGCGACGCAAATTAACCCTGATTTTTAAATCCCTGAAATCCATACACCGACCTCCCTGATCCCAGTCGTTTTTGACCTTTAGGTTGTATCCAAACAAGGGGATTTCTACCTGGCCAGAGAACAGACGGGATCAAGGTGAGTCATCTACCTGTAGCAGGTGGGTCTCATGGTCGCCTGGCTTGCTCTGCAGGCTCCCGCACCCAGCGCATGCCCTCTATGTATGACACTATCGTCTATCCTTTGGACCTGCCGCCGGCGACCTCAAGCACACATGCGGGAGCAACATCAACCAGCGACAATGCGCCACCGCCATGGTGCAAGGCCAGCCATCAAGCTGGTGCTAAAGCCTCCGGCCTCCTCCGCTCGAGAAGAGGAGGCTCAGGCACCGCGTGGCGTCCGATGGCGTGTCCACGACGGTGCAGCTCCTTACGGAGGCTCGTGGTGCCCCAGCGCGGCACTGTTGGCTCGCGCGCCGGCGATGACCATGGCCGTCTCCGCCTTGAAGACACTGTGCATGTGCACCTCAGCGGGGACGGGGCTGCAGAAGCGGCGGCAGCAGCGACCCTGACCATCTCGTCGACGTCGTTGTTCCGTTATGGCACGACAGTTTCTGCAGATGGAAGCCGGCAGTGTCCATCTCCACGGGGTTGCAGGTTGCTTCTGGTCCAGGGCACGCAGCCACCATGTTCGGTCCAGCACATCGCAGCACGCGCATAGCCAAACGCTGGTGCGCTCACGGCCGAGGCCGGCATCCTGCATGCCTTCTCGAACTCCGCTGCCGCGGCCAAGCTGTTCGACGAAATGCCTAGTCGCTGCTGTGTCAGACAAGACGCACGTACAAGCTAGCTTCAAACCTACGGAGCTGATTGATTCCGGCTGGGTACGTACTCAACACACACGAACATGTAGGTACGATTTGAATGCAACAAGAGCTAGTTTCACGTGGAGCGATTGCTCCTCCGACATGCCGCTCTCCAGCTCACCTTCTGTCGCCACCCGGTGTGAGCAGCAGCGCACTCCAAGCCGAACGACGGCGGCCAGCGGGGCCAACGGCGAGCAGCGGCGCGCCCGTAGTCCGCGCCTCCGCGGAGAACCTGCGCGTGGTGTCGGTCGAGAGGAGCACAGGGAGCGGTGGCGGCGGAGAGTAGCTGGATCAGCCGTGTGGGCAGGCTTCGAGGCCATGCACTGCCCCATCCTACGTGCATGTCTTTA
The DNA here is from genome assembly GCA_032464435.1 of Aegilops umbellulata. Taxonomy (NCBI): domain Eukaryota; kingdom Viridiplantae; phylum Streptophyta; class Magnoliopsida; order Poales; family Poaceae; genus Aegilops; species Aegilops umbellulata. Next base: position 56,356,617 of record CP136057.1, read on the forward strand.
ATTTGCAAATCCCACGATCCCAGGGTGCCACGTCAGCAAATCCAGTTCTAAACAGATGTAAGGGTGATTACAACCGGCATCGAAAACTTCAGGGCACGGACTTCAGGGATTTAGACGTCGGGGTTCATTTGCGTCGCGCCCTACGTCCTCAGGGTTTAAAACAGACTTTACCCGCATATGGATTCACCTGGGCAAGGTCACTTCCAGGGCGAGCTGCATTCGGGGACCGGGGGTGGCTCTTCAGCCCAGCTGCACCTACCCGACACCGTCTCGGTCCTCTTCTTGCACCCAAAGCAGGGACCATGGGGGAGGCTATTTTTCCACGCCAAAAGTAGTACAAATGCAATAGTGCCCGTTTACATGGCAATTTTGTCTATACGAAAAAGAGAGACATAAAAAAGTGAGGGTAGTTGGCTCTCATGCAAGAGTCTAGCTATATGCGCGCTTCAAGATAGATACAATAAATGTGAAGAAAGAGATAGAGAAAAGATGAAGAGATAAGGTCGCTTGACTTTGGCCCTGTTTGGATGCTGCAGTTAGAGTTAGAGTTGGTTAGTTCAGGCTAAACTAATCCTAGAGGATCCAAACAGGTGGAGTTAGATAGCAGTTATTTGCTCTAACTTGACAAAAAAATCCAACCCGGTGGGGAGGTGCTAATTGGAGTTAGATGTGGTTGGTCCCATTAAAAAATACCCTCTCCTGCACCCGTACCTCATCCACCCGCACCAGCCAGCCACCCCAATCGCCCCGCCCCGTTGCCCCAATCCCGCCACCCCCGCCGCCGCTCCCGCAGCCCCCGCCGCCCCCGTCCCGCAGCTCCCCGCCGCGCCCGCTCGTCGCCCCCATCCCGCCACCGCTTCCCCCGCCCCCATCCCGCTCCTTCTGGCGCCGCGACATCCCTCCCCGTTCAGCCACTCGAGACACGACGTCGTCTCTTGCGCCCCCGTCGCCGTTAAGCCACTCGACCGGCGCCCCTCGTTGCAGCTAGGCTTCACTTATTCACTGATTGGGCCTAGGCTTCTTCAAGAGCGATGTGAAGTCAGTATTTGTTGTTCATCAACCTTTTATGATTCAAGGCCACACCAAATCCGGCTAGAAAGTGAGAAAAAAATGCATTTATTGTCAATCTAACACTGTGATCCAAACAACCATCTTGGTTAGAGTTAGTTCAGGGTTAGTCTCTAACTCTAACCTTGGTTAGAGTATCCAAACAGGGCCTTCGAGCTAGTTGGGGCTGAACTAACCCTTAAAGTATCCAAACACATGTGCTAGTTTGAGTTGCAACTAACCAACCAAAAAAACTATCCCTGTGAAGAGGTGCTAATTGGAGCTAGTTCTGGTGGGGCCCTAAATTTTTTTTCTCTTTCTGCCGCATGCAGTCGCACCGGATCCTATCCATTCGTCCCCGCTGCCCCTCGTTCTCCTCCTCCCGCTGGCCCCTGTAGCCCTGCATCACCGGCCGTGTCCGCCCGCCCCCGCCGACCTCGTCCTACCGCCCCCGCCGCCCCCGTCCGCCTTCATCCCGCCGCACCAGTCTGTCCACCCGCCACCGCCATGTGCGCCCGCCCCAGCCGGCCCCATCCGCCCCACCGCCGGCCCCGTCCGCCTCCATCCCGCCGCATCAGTCCGCCCGCCCCCGCCGGCCCCGTCCGCCGCCATCCCGTCACCCCTCCCGTTCCCATCCATCCGCCCCATCTACGACGCGACCTTCGCCGACCGCGACACCAGTCACCCCCACGCCCCCACCCTGCGATGGACGGAGACGGCTTCGACGTGTATGGACAAAATAAAATTTATCATATTTTGGATACTTGATTTGCAAAAATGATTTCTTTATGTCATTTGTGAGCGGGCGGAGGCCACATAAGAGCCGGCCACAGCAAATCCTGGTTAAAAGAGTCAAATGATTGAAAAAAGTGCATTTATTGTCAAACTTACCCTCTCATCCAAACACCACCAAAGGCTAGAGTTAGTTCAAGGTTAGTCCAAAGTTAGAAACTAACTCTAACCTCTAATCAAGTTTTTTTTAATACAGTACACATGCAAGCGCTCATATACACGCGCATACACTCACCCGTATGAGCGCACACACGCTCACCCTACCCCTATGAGCACCTCCGAAAGATTGAGCCGACATATCATCTTGAAACTTACGAAGTCACCGTAGGCACCTCGTCGTCAACGGGAACGTCTCCTCTCACTAAATGTGCATCACCAGCAATTCTTAAATAAATTAAAAAATAAATGCGAGCACCAGAAGATGAACCTTGATAGGCTGGGATACCATAGTCCCTCTAACTATTCAATCACAGGTTGAGGTTGGTTCGCAACCTCTGACCAAGTAAGAGTATCTAAACAGGACCGATGTCACGAGCCTTGAACAGGCGTTTTGTTTGGAGTACGGATCTCGGAAAGAAATGCCCCATGCAAGAGAAGATCCAGAGGACATCTTGGCTGCGTTTCGCCTGCGCGTGTGGTGACGTCAACTCGTGTTGATTGATGCATATAGATTACTTACTATAGTTGCACCCAGTACCAGTACGCGTGCATGCACCAGCACTGGCAATTGCAGTTTGGCACCACATGTTAAAAAAGTCCTTGCAATTTGGCACCACGCAACGCAGTAGTGTACAGTATTATACTCGAACGGAACGCCTCTTCCCTCCCGTTTCCGTCCCTATATAAGCCGCGCGCCACCACTCCACAGCTTCCAGAGCGCACCGCCAGCCATCCTGAGCTTCTGAGCTTGTCTTCGACCCGCACACCGATCCCGAGACTTGTGCCACCACGCCTGTCTGCGACCAATTAACAATGGCGGCCTCCGTCGAGTACAACCGTCAGGTGACCGCCCACCCGTGGCCGACCAATGCGCAGCCCCAGGCCGCCTTCGACCTCTTCTCCTCCCCCTCCTCCTCCGGCGGCAGGCGCCGCTCGGGCGCGGACTCCGACTCGGACGACGAGGACGGCATCCCGCCGGACTGGCGGTCGCTCTACAGCCCGCGGCTCGACGTGGAGCCGTCGGTCAAGGACCCCCGCGACGAGGCCACCTCCGACGCCTGGGTCAAGCGCCACCCGGCGCTCGTCCGCCTCACCGGCAAGCACCCCTTCAACTCCGAGCCCCCGCTGCCGCGCCTCATGTCCCACGGCTTCATCACGCCCGTGCCGCTCCACTACGTGCGCAACCACGGCGCCGTGCCCAAGGCCGACTGGTCCACCTGGACCGTCGAGGTCACCGGCCTCGTCAAGCGCCCGGTCAAGCTCACCATGGAGGAGCTCGTCACGGGGTTCCAGGCCGTCGAGTTCCCCGTCACGCTCGTGTGCGCCGGCAACCGCCGCAAGGAGCAGAACATGGTGCGACAGTCCTCGGGCTTCAACTGGGGCCCCGGGGCCGTCTCCACTACCGTGTGGCGCGGCGTGCGCCTCCGCGACGTGCTGCGCCGGTGCGGCGTCATGGGCGCCGGCGTCGCCTCGAACGTGTGCTTCGAGGGCGCCGAGGACCTCCCCGGCGGCGGCGGGTGCAAGTACGGCACCAGCCTCCGGCGGTCCGTGGCCATGGACCCGGCCCGCGACGTCATCCTCGCCTACATGCAGAACGGCGAGCCGCTGGCGCCCGACCACGGCTTCCCCGTGCGCGTCATCGTGCCGGGCTTCATCGGCGGGCGCATGGTCAAGTGGCTGAAGCGCATCGTCGTGGCCTGCAACGAGTCGGAGAGCTACTACCACTACCGCGACAACCGCGTGCTGCCGTCGCACGTCGACGCCGAGCTCGCCAATGCCGAAGGTACTTTCGATTTGCCTTCTCTCCTAGCAAGCTATAGCTAGCCGCGTATGTAGTACGTCGCGTGCATGCCGACATGCCAGGTGACGACGGCGAGCCTGACGGTGTGTGTGTTGTCTGGATGTTGCAGCTTGGTGGTACAAGCCGGAGTGCATGATCAACGAGCTCAACATCAACTCGGTGATCACCACGCCCGGACACGACGAGGTGCTGCCCATCAACGCGCTGACGACGCAGAAGCCGTATACGATGAAGGGATACGCCTACTCCGGTGAGTCCCCCCTCCTCCGACCCACATCTCATCTCCATCGTCACCCAACTGACATCACTCATCGTCTGATACATGTCGTGTCGGGATTCATTTTGGGCTTGGGCCTGCTCGATACAGACAAGCCTCGTAACTTCCAGCCTGTTTGTTGTATTTGGGCCTGGGTTGACTATTCTAACATTGGCGGTGTTGTTTTTAACCAGGCGGTGGCCGGAAAGTTACGCGGGTGGAGGTGACCCTGGACGGCGGCGAGACATGGCAGGTGTGCGAGCTGGACCACCCGGAGCGGCCGACCAAGTACGGCAAATACTGGTGCTGGTGCTTCTGGTCCGTCGACGTCGAGGTGCTGGACCTGCTGGGCGCCAAGGAGATCGCCGTGCGCGCCTGGGACGAGGCCCTCAACACCCAGCCGGAGAGGCTCATCTGGAACCTCATGGGCATGATGAACAACTGCTGGTTCCGGGTGAAGATCAACGTGTGCCGCCCGCACAAGGGCGAGATCGGCCTCGTCTTCGACCACCCCACGCAGCCGGGGAACCAGTCCGGCGGCTGGATGGCGCGGCAGAAGCACATCGAGACGTCCGAGACCACGCAGGGCACGCTCAAGCGGAGCACCTCCACGCCCTTCATGTCCACCGCCTCCGCCCAGTTCACCATGTCCGAGGTGCGCCGCCACGCCTCCAAGGACTCGGCCTGGATCGTCGTGCACGGCCACGTCTACGACTGCACCGGCTTCCTCAAGGACCACCCCGGCGGCGCCGACAGCATCCTCATCAACGCCGGCTCCGACTGCACCGAGGAGTTCGACGCCATCCACTCCGCCAAGGCCCGCGGCCTCCTCGAGATGTACCGCGTCGGCGAGCTCATCGTCACCGGCACCGACTACTCCTCGCCGCAGAGCAGCAGCGCCGACCTCGCCGCCATCGTCGAGGCCCCTGCTGCTAGTGTTGAGCCCTTGGTGCTGCCGCCGGTCTCGACGACCGTTGCGCTCGCCAACCCGCGGGAGAAGGTGCGCTGCCGGCTCGTCGACAAGAAGAGCATGTCCGACAACGTGCGCCTCTTCCGGTTCGCGCTGCCGTCCCCTGACCAGAAGCTCGGGCTGCCCGTCGGCAAGCACGTGTACGTCTGCGCGTCCACCGGCGGCAAGCTCTGCATGCGCGCGTACACGCCGACCAGCTCCGTCGAGGAGGTCGGCCACGTGGAGCTCCTCATCAAGATATACTTCAAGGACGAGGACCCCAAGTTCCCTGCCGGCGGGCTCATGTCGCAGTACCTCGACTCGCTGCCGCTCGGTGCACCCGTCGACATCAAGGGCCCCGTGGGCCACATCGAGTACGCCGGCCGCGGCGCCTTCACGGTGGGCGGCGAGCGCCGGTTCGCGCGCCGGCTCGCCATGGTGGCCGGCGGGACGGGGATCACGCCCGTGTACCAGGTGATCCAGGCCGTGCTGAAGGACCAGCCCGATGACACCACGGAGATGCACCTGGTGTACGCGAACCGCACCGAGGACGACATGCTCCTGCGGGAGGAGATCGACCGGTGGGCGGCCGCGCACCCGGCGCGGCTCAAGGTGTGGTACGTGGTGAGCAAGGTGGCGCGGCCCGAGGACGCGTGGGTGTACGGCGTGGGTAGGGTCGACGAACAGGTGCTCAGGGAGCACCTCCCTCCAGGCGGAGACGGCGAGACGCTCGCGCTCGTCTGCGGGCCGCCGGCGATGCTCGAGTGCACGGTGCGCCCGGGCCTGGAGAAGATGGGGTACGACCTCGACAAGGATTGCCTCGTCTTCTAAGCAGAGTCCGCCATGCGCGATAATGCTCGGCTGTACATAGCACGTAGTTGCATCATCCTGCAACTTATTAGGGTAGTAGAATCGCGGGAGTCAGAATTCTCTTGAATTCTGGTACATAATACTAGTGGAGGTGGTCGACCGGATGGTGATGGCCGATAAAATCGGCCATGGGAGTGCAGCCCATTGTCCTTTTTGTCTCAATATATATATGGATTGATGACACTATTAGAGCAATGAAAATGAAGAGTCATTTGCAGAAAAGAATCTTCAGTGAGTAGCTTGTGCCTGAAAATTGGATGAAACGAATCTTCAACCGGTGCTTGCTTTAGGCGCATGGACTACGGCCAGGGACCGTGGTGGTCAATGGCCTCGGGCGGCTCTCCTCTTCGTGCCTTGTCGTCATGGTGCTCGGCCGTAGTGGAGCTTCCAGCCCAAAGGTGGGCGGGCCAAATAAAAAAATAACCCGTGGGCTGTTGTTTTAAGGTCTAAAATAGATATATAGTGTATAAAATTCCATAGGTTGGGTGGGCCAGGGCCCATTCAGCCTTGCTGAAGCTCCGCTAGTGGTGCTCGCTATGGCGCAGTGGCTCGTGCTTGCTGGGAAAGAAGAGATACGGTGTGAGTATTGAGCCAAGCCAGAGCATGAACAGGACATCAGCACTGAACAAAAATGTCTACTTTGGCTCAATGGCCAGAACACACAGCAGCCATAGCTCGAGATAGATCTGTTGGTTCGTTGTTCATCTTTCTCCGGTCATGCCATCGCTCTTCCCTTTCCTCAAATCCATCTGCACGAGCTCGGACCCTTCCGCTCCGGTCAGTGCAATACAAGCGGGCGCCGCCGTCCTCGCCGTCAACTCTGCTCGCGCACCCAATGTGTCCTAGGCCTGCAATGCCCAGACCTTCGGAGGCTCCGTCTGGACGTGCATCTCCTCTTCTGCACCTCGCTAACGAGCGGGCCTCTTCATCTGCGTCGCCAATATCGGGCTCGCCGCCAATCGAGAGCATGCTCCTGCTGCTCGACGTCCCTCTCCTCCTCTGCTCGGCCTCGGCCAAGACCCAAGTCGTAAGTAGCACGCGCTCCCCGCACGCGGATGAATGACTCTTCTTAGTATATATAGAAATGGCCCTAGAAGAAGGCATGGAGAGAACAAGGATGCCACGGATCAGTGAGGTGGCGCAATCCAGACAACTGATGGATAACAGGTGAGCATCCGTAGGTCGTTTCATGACATGACGATGATGATCCTTCTTTTACAATATCAACAATGTTTTACCTAGTCCAAGTTTCTATGTTTTTAGCAAACTTTTCAGGTCAGACAAGCAATCTATTCTGGTTTCTTTAAAGGCAAGCTCTGATGTATTATAATTCGTTGTTTTTATGTTTCTAATGTTTCAAGCCTTGGTCTCTCTTTCCCCTATATTTCACATGAATTACAAGAAGCAAGTATATGGTCGGTAGCGTTACAAGCAAATGGATTTGGTAACACAGGCATGGATCCTCAAACAAGGACAAACTGAAACAAGTCATTTACATCATCAGCTTAGATAGAAACTGACTATGTTGCCATTTCCAAAGCTGGTATTTTTAACAAGTGACGAACTGATTTTTAACAAGAGTTCAAAGTTCTCTCATTGTCCAAATCTAAACAGGATACTCAGCCTGCTTCTCCTTCAGAACGATAGAAACAACATGCATGAATAATCATGAGAAATTTTTTAATCATCAAAACAAAACAAAAGTTGCTGGGAGTTACAAGCAAGCATCAACTACAACATACAGGCTTGTGAAGACTACAAAATATGTATGCTGAGAAAATCGCTTGCTATTGGGTTTACTCGAAACAAAAACAAAAAAGGCACCAAAGCCATACATATCACAAGCAAGCATCAGCTACAACCAAACCCAACACTACAGGTTTGTATCAGATCATGGTTGCCAACTGACTTGCGGTGCAGAAGGCCAACTCTAGTGCTCAGCGACGCCGACCAAAAAGGGCTTTTGATATGTCTTCGACGGTTTGGTGGCGATGGTCCAAAAGGTTGCTGCCTCTTGGCGCTCCATACAATCCTTCATTGCTGCACTACAAACATGACAGAGTACAGGGGGTTAGCTCAAATAACACATCGTTTTTGCTAGACTGGGGTTCCTAAATTCTCGTTCAATAAGTAGCTGAAACACAAAGAGAAGAGCTACAGGCACAGTATGCTATACTTTTTCAAGTGAAAGCAAGTGCACTATTCTTTTCCGAGTGAAATCATATGTGCCAGCAAAATATAACACTACAGTAATAGAAGGCAATAACTCAAGGCTATTGTACCTTTGCAGCTCTAGTGCTGCTACGGACCATGGATGGAGGCATTATCAAGCGGTTACATTAATCTTCAAAAATCCAAAAAGACAAGCAAAAGTACAAACACAAATAACGTACAATAATCATTACTTCTCGGAGCTAACTATCAATCTGCAATGCTCACTCATGGTGCATCTCTGGAATACAACTTACCACGACACGATGGCCATGGACACACACAGTAGAGGAGAAAGCACAAAAGAGCAAGACAATGGCTTACCCACACTGGAGTCAGAGATGGAACAACTGCAGGAGGCGCAAGGGAACCCACACGGCAGGCTCCATCACAGGAACATGAACATGACTCGTTCATCACTGCAACGATCACCTCTGCAAGAGGAAACACACAAAATGAAGAAATAACCTACTTTGGGCAAACAATAACATGACCAAACAGTAACCTCAAGCTGCGAGATGGCTTCCTGCAGAGCAAGGAGCTGCTTGACGGTTCGCTGCCGAAGAGGCCCGTGACTTCAAATGCTCCGATGAGATGCCTGTTGCCATGGTGCTTGTTCCATATCATGAAAACGGTGGAGCCGACCAGAAAGCTGGGGGAAATGTACCATATGAAGCCTCTGCAGATTGCATACAAATAAAAAGAATCACAACAGTTATCTTTAGGTAGGTATGGTCATCGGTTTTGATAATAAGAAAGAAAAATCATCAGTTTTATCATTAGGTAGGTATGGCCAGTCCTAGACATGAATTTTACCTGTAAACTATGTAGAGGAAGCAGCAAGAAAACATATGACTTGAGAGGGTCTTCCCACTCGGCCAAAAAGACAAGCCTTTTGCCTATTTCAATCAAAGGAAACAACAGCTCCTACATGTTAAGATGGAACCAAAAAAACATCAGTAATCCTGAGCTCCAATATATTACACAAGAATGTGAAATGCTCAAAGATCAGTTCTTTCTCATTAGATCATCCAACTTCTATCAGTGAACTAGTATGTGATCATCAACCACACAAGTATCATATGTAAGGAGATTATTTGGTACAGCTAATAAGCTTCCTAGCTAACAAACAGAACCAGTACATCTTCTTGTAGTCGCAACTTAACAACCATGCTAGCTACAGGTGCATTGGTGAGATGTGAAATTGGTTGCAGAATATACTGAAACTCTGCAACGAACACCAGGATTGAGTTCATTGTTTCTGAACTTGGAAGCAACTAGGCAGCCAAGCCTTGCCGCATATCAGCATGTACACCAATAAGCAAACTTAGCGTAGGCATGACCAGAGAACATTTAGAAAGCTGGCATACACACGCTTAAGCATGGCACCATACTATGATGGTGAGCATCACAGATATCGGCGACTCGATGGCCGGGAAAAAACATGCAAGTCTTGAACCAAAACACGATGATTTGGAAGCAAAGCTATGCATTGTCTTATTTCATGTCCTACTATTTAATAGTTGATTAAAGATGCAGTAGCAGTCCCAGGTCCTCATCCACGGATTTGGACTTGAATCGGTTCTAAGAGCCAAAGGCCACAGCAGAATTTCAGTACACAGTAGAGGTACAGAAAAAAAACTTGTAGTGGTAGAGCGAACACTATGTGGGCATCTTCAAATATTTGGAAGAAAATAGATTATTTGGTACAATTCATCAGCTTGCTAGCTAACAAACAGAACTATCTTCATTTAAATGCAAGTTAACAACCACACAAACTGAAAACTCTGCAGGTCTGCAGTTTTATTCGCATAGCTAAGCCAATAGATAGAAATTATTCTAATATGGAACTCATAACTAGAACTCCCCCCTCTCCTCGAAGAACAAAAACAAAACAACAGGCCTGCTCAAAACACACAAAAAACAGAAAAATCATGATTTCGTGCCCTGCAAAACATACCACTGAGTTTGAGTTCATCGTTTCTGAGCTTGAACGCATCAAGGAAGCAAAGCCTTGCCGCATATCATCATGTACACAAATAAGCAAACCTGGCACAAGCATGACCAGAGAATATTTATAAAGCCTATTACACTTAAATGGCTAGTAGAGTAATTAATCACATAATATTCTGATGATGAACGTCACATATAGGCGCGGCTCAATGGCCGGCACACAACACGTAAATCTTGAACGAATGCACATGTTTAAGAATGCAAGGGGTCTTGCCAGCATGAATGGCCCAATCAGATGAAAAATATAACAGTTCAAACAAGGCCAAGGTAAGATGGATCTTGCAGCTACAAAAATCTTAAGTACCACAGAAGAACGCGTAAGGTAAAAATAGCAGAATGCTCACTAAAGTAGGATCACTACTGAGATTCAATGTATAACCAACCAACAACAATAAACTATCCATATAACAGATTTGCCAATAAACTGTGCACACCAAGGTTGTCAGAATCGCGATTCTCTTATACGATTCTACGATTTTAGTTCATAGAATCTACGTTTCTACGATCCTGATAGTGAAGATTCTACGATTTGCGATCCTATCATCGGACCTCCGATCCGATTCAAAATCATGATTCTGACAACCTTGGTGCACACAACTAAATTACAAAAACAATCTCAGTTTTATTTTGCAAAGAAAAGGGTAAATAAAGCAGGTGGTTATGTTTGATCGGAGAGAATTTGATGCAAAATACAGTGATGAGCACAAGTAAAACGATAAGAGTAGAATGATTAAAAATAAAACACTGATGTTGGTGCTGCGAGCAAAACCATGTTTGTTTGTTAACAGAGGTCAACACAGAAAAACATGTCCATGATCATTAAGACCCTCTACAACTAGTACACGACCATGCTCTATCCACTAAAATGAATCATCACAGAGTCTAGAATACAACTATGAACAAAACGCCATGGAATATCATGCCGGGGGGGGGGGGGGGGGGAGTCAATAAACGGGTGTGGGAGCTCATGTGAAGACCCTGTCTATGCCTTTTGCCGTGACACGAGATGGTGGCGGATGTGGCTGTTGTTGACCTCGTTGGGAGTATCGTTGATTTGTTGCCGCACCCCTCTTGCACGGATCCTGCCATCGTGACCTCTCCAAGGGAAACCATTGATCTTGTGATCGGACAATAGCGGCACTTTGGTATGTCATTTTCCCTCTTGGGGACCTCGTCTTGGATCTCGGCAACGGCAAGTGGGACTGGTGGTTTGCGGAGGTTCTGGCGTCCAGGCTTCTATGGCAACGATGATGGTGGGAGCAATATCGGCAACACGAAAATGGTTGCGGTAATCGGTTCTTCTCCGGCATGCCCGCGATAATGCCTCGGTATGTTTGTTACTGTGGAGTTGAAGCTGCGGCGACGGGGCCCTGTGGTGTACGATGACTGGTTGCGGGTGGCCAATTTGGTGATCTTCCATACGTGCCTGGATTTGTCCTTCGGAGTTCTCCGCCAGAGACGGAGCTGCGCTTTCTGGACGCAGGTGGCCGAGCTTTGGCGTAGATCTTAATGCAGCTTCACGCAATCCGCTATGGTGTGGGTTGAGTCGAGGATCGGTGCCAAAGAAGTCTGAGTCGTTTGCTCATAGTTTAGGGATGTCGAGGATGCCTCTAGGGGAGGAATGATGACGATGACGCATGCGTGTTGTCTCGACAAGGCCCTCTTTAGAGTGGTGTGCATGAGGTTTCTTATGTGTGTCGATTAACGAATATGATGGTTTTAGCCCATTTCTCCGTAATTAACTGGGCAATCCGATTTTCTCTCAGTTTTCTCTAATTAACCGAGCAACTCTTTTCTTCTCAATAGATGCAGGAATCCTGCCATTTAAAAAATCATTAAATTTAGATACAACCTCTAAAAAACAATGCATTGGGCTAGTTGTCTCTTAAGTTTTTATATCTTCTAGAATAACGTGTTAAGAGACGGTGTATTGTGAGATACAAATAGTAGGTTTTCACCCAGTCAACCATTAGTAGTAGTTACGAGATCACTATATTAGTATTCTAAACACTCTTATATAAGTTTAGGAGGGAGTAGCATTTAAGAAAGGCCGTAGTTAAGCCAAAAAATGATTTAGGCATTTCCTTCAGAAAATTTGTAATGTTACTTGCACGAGTGATGATAGCGGATCTTCTGGATCACTTCCTCCGCATAACAATGTGGCCCACAAATCAGCTGTTATCAACATTTGTAATGATGTCGGTAAGCACACCATGCCAAATTACTTTTAAAACCTACTGCTTATACTTACCTTTTAAGTCTCCTATAGTTGATCCTCAAAAAAGAAGTCTCCTATAGTTTATAACTGCTTAGGCCCTTCACACCGCCGCATGAAAACCAAGAAAAACAAGAAAAATGAGCACAAGTCGCATGGTACACAACCATATACCATTACCATTGTATTGTCATTATACATAATTTGATTTGTCTTCATGTACATAGTAATCTCTCAAACTCTCTTCATGATTATCATCATACTCACCTACAATTGAATCCATAAAATTAGACAAGGCTGAACACGAAGACCTACATAACCCTTACAGGAAAACGATGTTTTCGTTTGCTCTTCTAATACCAGTACATGCACATGCTGACACCAAGCAGTTTATATACCATTGCATAGGGGCACCCGGCACTACCTACTTTAGAAGTTTTGATGGTCATTGCAAATGGGGAAACAAAGTGAGCTATATAAGAAAGAACTCATAAATTTGAGGCGTCTGATCGCTACAAGGAAGCCACGTATGCATCTGCTATAAATTTTGCCACTCAAAGAATGTGAAGACCCTGTGCACATCACCTGCAATTTTATATACAATTCTTCTTAGCGTTGTTTGTAATACAATCCACATTACATTATTTTTCCATTTACACATTCTACTTACTCACTACTAACATCACTTCTAACTGGCTTCTTGCGCCATCGACACAATAGGGTAATCTAGTAGGGCAAAGCGTACTGTACTCACATGAAAGGAATTAGCCGATACGGTACAGTCTGCTATTTAGTCAAACTGCAATTATTTAGGGTCTGACCACCATGTGCAAGTTAATCATAGTATAAATTGAACGAGACCTAATTCTCATTCCCATTTTCAGGGCAGGTAGTCTACGTTGGCATCTCATTTGATGACATAATCAGCAAATGGAATGCGACCTGAATAAACCTAACAAGATCAATGTCAGTTACTCCCTTTCCCCGTATGGTACATCGGATAATTTCCAAACAAACTTATAGTTCATAAGTGATAAACACCACCAAAATGAAAATCTCCACTCACTTAAGAAAAAGAATACCGCTATACCATGCGATATATTGCTGCGATTGATTTAGGAGCAGCAAGCCATGGGATAAAGTATAATAACCAGTGGTTAAACATTTACAAAGCATCATGTCGCCCTAGAAGCATGCAATTCCAACTCTCCTCCACTAAGTTGTACAACAATCTATTGAAAACTTCGCATATCAAGAAAATGCACAAACAATTCAGCAAACATGGTCGGTGCTAAAGCTCACCCATCCTATTTGACTGCACGTGCTCAACTACGTCCTCCTAAAGTATGGTCCCCCAGGCTATATAAATGTAAAAATGGTGTGAAAAATTGGTGTTGACTGAATAAATGAGAAAGCGAACACGTAGGATGCATAAGTAGAGAAGTAGACAGCTTACCAAATCAGGAGATGAGCCATGGACCATGGTTGCACGAACAGAGAAACCACGCTATCAGTACTTCGGCCTATTGATCGGAGGATACCAAGAATCAAAAAAAGCTCGAAGTGGCTTGTTAACAAATTGGTGCACCAAAAGTTGTGATGCAGAAAGTTGCTCGTCTGCATCGACTCTTACACACCGGCGCATGAAATCTTGAGCTTCTATAGATAAATAACTGGGAATGGGAGGTTGTTCTCCTTTTCCAATCATAAAGAAAGCATTTATCTATAAGTAGCAGATAAACATTAGTTGGGAGCCGGCAATTAACACCAAGTAGGCTAAATTTCGAACGAGTTACATAGAATATTATTTTGTAAGAAGAACTCCCATAGAAAAATAATCACACTTTTTTAAGAAACAAAATCGTCACAGTAATAATGTGCTATTTTCACCGTTATAACAAAATAGAATAAAGAAGAGAAGAACACCATTTTTTGAAAGCATAGTATATGTGTACCGAATGCGAATAAGAAGAGCTATATCTGATAAATTATTTTTTAAAACTCATATCTGATAAAAAAAACTCAGGCTTGGAAGGGTGATTTTAGGGTTGGAGAAGAGGGGGGGGGGGGGGTGATGATTTCCCCATGTTATGCCTCAGCAAGTACATGGATAGTTCCAATATTACAATATCGATTAGTTTAAAGAAAAAAGGACAATATATGTTGGCATCTTATCACATTTTTATTACAAAGTCAAATAGGCAATATCTTAGATAACAAAGGTGTAATGCATAATAAATTTAACATGCAACATACTTAATTTTTCGTGCGGCAAGTCAATACCAGAGAAATAAAACACGTGAAGTTGAAAATATGACTTACGCAAGGGAAAAAAATGACTGGCAAAACTAGAGTGGCAAAAAACTAAATTTCCCCTCGACATTCGGATATGGTATTTGGTGGGTTAGCATTTTCCAACACGGTACAACCCAAGCTCTACATATCAGCTGCATGCTCATATGTTTTTCTACGATTAACAGCCTGAAAGTGGGAAGGTGCACTTAGATCTTGGGCGCTTATTAAAAGTTACCACAATATTCATGAAATATTGCGAAATAACATCAAAGTTGAATAGTTTGAACCTGATTAGCATGGGCTAAACCGCTAAAGTATGGCTATTACCTCAGGTGCCATCCAGTAAACACTTCCTGTGCATGATCTCAGCATATTAATTTTAGACACTTGAAATTAAAAGGAAGTACCGATCTACCATTTGAATACGTGCAAATAACCTCGAAGAAGAAACAAGGATCACCTCCTTCATAAACCCAAAATCTGTAAGTTTACCGATCCATTTGCATGAACCAATATATTGGCGCATTTGATACCTCTAAGTAGAAAGAAATGTCTCAATTAAAGGCTAAGGCTAAAATTTCCCACCTAAACCTTCTCATGAATAAATTCTTCATAGATAGGTTCAAACAAGCGAGGGGGGCAATGGTCCTCAGCTAAATAGCCTAGCCTCCGCACTGATTATTGGCTCATAAGCACTGATATTTTCAAGATAAATCATAAGAGAAGTAAATTATACATGTAGACCACATTCCTCTCATCGAGATAAACCAATCCATTGATAGTCTGCCGTGTGTACGCATAGACTTGTGAGTCATGCAGTTTATACTTTGGATAGAGGGATGAAAGAGAACCCTGTGTAACAAGCTCAATAAAAATGTAGAGTTTAGAATCTCCCCGCATTTAAGGTGTGAACATCATTATACATAAATAAATCAATTTTTGTAGTGACATAAGGATTGCTTAAACAAAACAAAGATCTTGAATCGCAATGCATAACCTAGGAACATCAAAAAGAGTGTGGAATATTGTTTAATCTAGAGTGGCATAAGGGAAACTGGCAAAACTAGAGTGGCAAAAACTAAATTTCTCCCTCGACATTCGGATATGGTATTTGGCGGGTTAGCATTTCCAACACGGTACAACCCAAGCTCCACATATCAGCCGCATGCTCATATGTTTTTCTACGATTAAGAACCTGAGAGTCGGAAGGTGCACTTAGATCTTGGGCGCTTATTAAAAGTTACCACAATATTCATGAAATATTGCGAAATAACATCAAAGTCGAATAGTTTGAACCTGATTAGCATGGGCTAAACTGCTAAAGTATGACTATTACCTCACGTGCCATCCAGTAAACACTTCCTTTGCATGATCTCAGCATATTAATTCTAGACACCTGAAATTAAAAGGAAGTACCGATCTGCCATTTGAATATGCGCAAATAACCTCGAAGAAGAAACAAGGATCACCTCCTTCATAAACCCAAAATCTGTAAGTTTTACCGATCCATTTGCATGAACCAATATATTGGCGCATTTGATACCTCTGAGTAGAAAGAAATGTCTCAATTAAAGGCTAAGGCTAAATTTTCCCACCTTAACCCTCTCATGACTAAATTCTTCATAGATAGGTTCAAACAAGAGAGGGGGGCAATGGTCCTCTTAGCTAAACAGCCTAGCCTCCGCACTGATTATTGGCTCATAAGCACTGATATTTTCAAGATAAATCATAAGAGAAGTAAATTATACCTGTGGACCACATTCCTCTCATCGAGATAAACCAATCCATTGATAGTCTGCCGTGTGTATGCATAGACTTGCGAGTCTTGCAGTTTATACTTTGGATAGAGGGATGAAAGAGAACCCTGTGTAACATGCTCCATAAAAATGTAGAGTTTAGAATCTCCCCGCATTTAAGGTGTGAATATCATTATACATAAATAAATCAATTTTTGTAGTGACATAAGGATTGCTTAAACAAAACAAAGATCTTGAATCGCAATGCATAACCTAGGAACATCAAAAAGAGTGTGGAATATTGTTTAATCTAGAGTGGCATAAGGGAAACTGGCAAAACTAGAGTGGCAAAAACTAAATTTCCCCCTCGCATTCGGATATGGTATTTGGCGGGTTAGCATTTCCAACACGGTACAACCCAAGCTCCACATATCAGCCGCATGCTCATATGTTTTTCAACGATTAACAACCTGAGAGTGGGAAGGTGCACTTAGATCTTGGGCGCTTATTAAAATTTACCACAATATTCATGAAATATTGCGAAATAACATCAAAGTCGAATAGTTTGAACCTGATTAGCATTTGCTAAACCGCTAACGTATGACTATTACCTCAGTTGCCATCCAGTAAACACTTCCTTTGCATGATCTTAGCATATTAATTTTAGACACCTGAAATTAAAAGGAAGTACCGATCTGCCATTTGAATATGCGCAAATAACCTCGAAGAAGAAACAAGGATCACCTCCTTCATAAACCCAAAATCTGTAAGTTTTACCGATCAATTTGCATGAACCAATATATTGGCGCATTTGATACCTCTGAGTAGAAAGAAATGTCTCAATTAAAGGCTAAGGCTAAATTTTCCCACCTTAACCCTCTCATGAATAAATTCTTCATAGATAGGTTCAAACAAGAGAGGGGGGCAATGGTCCTCTTAGCTAAATAGCCTAGCCTCCGCACTGATTACTGGCTCATAAGCAGTGATATTTTCAAGATAAATCATAAGAGAAGTAAATTATACCTGTGGACCACATTCCTCTCATCGAGATAAACCAATCCATTGATAGTCTGCCGTGTGTACGCACAGACTTGTGAGTCTTGCAGTTTATACTTTGGATAGAGGGATGAAAGAGAACCCTGTGTAACAAGCTCAAAAAAAATGTAGAGTTTAGAATCTCCCCGCATTTAAGGTGTGAACATCATTATACATAAATAAATCAATTTTTGTAGTGACATAAGGATTGCTTAAACAAAACAGAAGATCTTGAATCGCAATGCATAACCTAGGAACATCAAAAAGAGTGGAATATTGTTTAATCTAGAGTGGCATAAGGGAAACTGGCAAAACTAGAGTGGCAAAAACTAAATTTCCCCCTCGACATTCGGATATGGTATTTGGCGGGTTAGCATTTCCAACACGGTACAACCCAAGCTCCACATATCAGCCGCATGCTCATATGTTTTTCTACGATTAACAACCTGAAAATGGGAAGGTGCACTTAGATCTTGGGCGCTTATTAAAAGTTACCACAATGTTCATGAAATATTGCGAAATAACATCAAAGTCGAATAGTTTGAACCCGGTTAGCATGGGCTAAACCGCTAAAGTAGGACTATTACCTCAGGTGCCATCCAGTAAACACTTCCTTTGCATGATCTCAGCATATTAATTTTAGACACCTGAAATTAAAAGGAAGTACCGATCTGCCATTTGAATATGCGCAAATAACCTCGAAGAAGAAACAAGGATCACCTCCTTCATAAACCCAAAATCTGTAAGTTTTACCGATCCATTTGCATGAACCAATATATTGGCGCATTTGATACCTCTGAGTAGAAAGAAATGTCTCAATTAAAGGCTAAGGCTAAATTTTCCCACCTTAACCCTCTCATGAATAAATTCTTCATAGATAGGTTCAAACAAGAGAGGGGGGCAATGGTCCTCTTAGCTAAATAGCCTAGCCTCCGCACTGATTATTGGCTCATAAGCACTGATATTTTCAAGATAAATCATAAGAGAAGTAAATTATACCTGTGGACCACATTCCTCTCATTGAGATAGACCAATCCATTGATAGTCTGCCGTGTGTACACACAGACTTGTGAGTCTTGCAGTTTATACTTTGGATAGAGGGATGAAAGAGAACCCTGTGTAACAAGCTCAATAAAAATGTAGAGTTTAGAATCTCCCCGCATTTAAGGTGTGAACATCATTATACATAAATAAATCAATTTTTGTAGTGACATTAGGATTGCTTAAACAAAACAAAAGATCTTGAATCGCAATGCATAACGTAGGAACATCAAAAAGAGTGTGGAATATTGTTTAATCTAGAGTGGCATAAGGGAAACTGGCAAAACTAGAGTGGAAAAACTAAATTCCCCCCTCGACATTCGGATATGGTATTTGGCGGGTTAGCATTTCCAACACGGTACAACCCAAGCTCCACATATCAGCCGCATGCTCATATGTTTTTCTACGATTAACAACCTGAAAATGGGAAGGTGCACTTAGATCTTGGGTGCTTATTAAAAGTTACCACAATATTCATGAAATATTGCGAAATAACATCAAAGTCGAATAGTTTGAACCTGATTAGCATGGGCTAAACCGCTAAAGTATGACTATTACCTCAGGTGCCATCCAGTAAACACTTCCTTTGCATGATCTTAGCATATTAATTTTAGACAACTGAAATTAAAAGGAAGTACCGATCTGCCATTTGAATATGCGCAAATAACCTCGAAGAAGAAACAAGGATCACCTCCTTCATAAACCCAAAATCTGTAAGTTTTACTGATCCATTTGCATGAACCAATATATTGGCGCATTTGATACCTCTGAGTAGAAAGAAATGTCTCAATTAAAGGCTAAGGCTAAATTTTCCCACCTAAACCCTCTCATGAATAAATTCTTCATAGATAGGTTCAAACAAGAGAGGGGGGCAATGGTCCTCTCAGCTAAATAGCCTAGCCTCCGCACTGATTGTTGGCTCATAAGCACTGATATTTTCAAGATAAATCATAAGAGAAGTAAATTATACCTGTGGACCACATTCCTCTCATCGAGATAAACCAATCCATTGATAGTCTGCCGTGCGTACCCACAGACTTGTGAGTCTTGCAGTTTATACTTTGGATAGAGGGATGAAAGAGAACCCTGTGTAACAAGCTCAATAAAAATGTAGAGTTTAGAATCTCCCCGCATTTAAGGTGTGAACATCATTATACATAAATAAATCAATTTTTGTAGTGACATAAGGATTGCTTAAACAAAACAAAAGAACTTGAATCGCAATGCATAACCTAGGAACATCAAAAAGAGTGTGGAATATTGTTTAATCTAGAGTGGCATAAGGGAAACCAGCAAAACTAGAGTGGCAAAAACTAAATTTCCCCCTCGACATTCGGATATGGTATTTGGCGGGTTAGCATTTCCAACACGGTACAACCCAAGCTCCACATATCAGTCGCATGCTCATATGTTTTTCTACGATTAACAACCTAAAAGTGGGAAGGTGCACTTAGATCTTGGGCGCTTATTAAAAGTTACCACAATATTCATGAAATATTGCGAAATAACATCAAAGTCGAATAGTTTGAACCTGATTAGCATGGGCTAAACCGCTAAAGTATGACTATTACCTCAGGTGCCATCCAGTAAACACTTCCTTTGCATGATCTCAGCATATTAATTTTAGACACCTAAAATTAAAAGGAAGTACCGATCTACCATTTGAATATGCGCAAATAACCTCGAAGAAGAAACAAGGATCACCTCCTTCATAAACCCAAAATCTGTAAGTTTTACCGATCCGTTTACATGAACCAATATATTGGCGCATTTGATACTTCTGTGTAGAAAGAAATGTCTGAATTAAAGGCTAAGGCTAAATTTTCCCACCTAAACCCTCTCATGAATAAATTCTTCATAGATAGGTTCAAACAAGAGATGGGGGCAATGGTCCTCTCAGCTAAATAGCCTAGCCTCCGCACTGATTATTGGCTCATAAGCACTGATATTTTCAAGATAAATCATAAGAGAAGTAAATTATACCTGTGGACCACATTCCTCTCATCGAGATAAACCAATCCATTGATAGTCTGCCGTGTGTACGCACAGACTTGTGAGTCTTGCAGTTTATACTTTGGATAGAGGGATGAAAGAGAACCCCGTGTAACAAGCTCAATAAAAATGTAGAGTTTAGAATCTCCCCGCATTTAAGGTGTGAACATCATTATACATAAATAAATTAATTTTTTTAGTGACATAAGGATTGCTTAAACAAAACAAAAGATCTTGAATCTCAATGCATAACCTAGGAACATCAAAAAGAGTGTGGAATATTGTTTCAATAAAAAGGAGTGTGGAATACCTTGTCAGTTCCATAATGCTGGACTGTATTTTGATGTTCAAAATGACTAAGGAGAGCAATTTCCTAATAAACAAAAAGAACATAAAACCAGGTAATGAAAATAGAAGATAGTAGCTTCAGAAGATGTTAGAGCATGTGAAATGTGCATAGACAATAGTTGATATCACAAAACTAATCAAGAGCAATAGTTAACCTGTTCAAGTGAAAGAATAGATTGATGCGAATTTTGTCCTTTGTCAAGCAAAGATACTTCCTTACCAGCAAAGAACACACCTTCACCGCAAAAATATTCAATAACAGCCGGATAATATGGACTCACTAGCATGTAGCATTGGATGCTAGCCGGATAAAATGGACTCGGAAAGATTTGGTCAGATTGATATAATCGGATCCAAGTCCATATAAGGTCTGAGTCAGACATACCCGACTATGAGACATAGTGATAGGTCATCTGTGAGTCTCTAGTACAACATAAGTTCTATGTCTAAGACCTAAGCTGGCGCATCTACTCTGGATGGTGACGTACCTGCTTTGGGCAGACCAAACGCTACTATGTAACTAGGTAGTTATAAAGGTAGGTTTTGGACTTGTCCAGACCCATGTTGCGAGACATGGTCGAGCAAGATGGGGTTTGCCCCTCCGATCAGGAGAGATATACTCTAGGGCCCTCGTGTTATTCGACCAAGATAAGCATGTCCATGCGAAAAGGATTATGAGATAATACGGTTTGTGGTTGGCATCACTAGAACCCGAAAGAGGTTGGGCTAGCACAAGGATAACGGTCTCGCCTTGAGCCCGAAGTGTGACATGTTGTACAGATTCGCCAACCAGCTTCTTTGTCTACATGGTATTCGGCACACCTTGCTATAGGCCCTACGAACCGAGCAGGCTGGATGTGATCCGACCTACGACCAAGCCGACTTCAACCTAAGGGGTCGCGTGCTTAAGGGAAGGAACCTGTGAGGTCGGATTTTACTCCACGAGTCACATGATCCTACTCGGACTCAGATCCATGCCGAACAGACTTTGTGCTTTAGGATCGGTGCGAGGCCCACGTGTTGAGCCCATGGCGGATGCCTATATATGGTAGAGGTGCGGCATAAGGTTTCAGTTGACACTACTGCACGATACTGCTAACGCGACACTACAATCAGAGACCTTTTGACGAAACTGTGTACAATGCAATAATCACAAATGGTTGTGTAAAAAAACCATCAAAACAGGTGCACAACATTTGCGATGGCGGAGCCATCAAACACGATTTAGATTTTAGTTGCGTGTGCGATGCAGGGCACACGGATAATCCATTCGAACTGTTTGTAATAGGCAGAACAACAGCAACGGGCAGCCATATCAATGTGTGTGCGATATACGGCATACAGTTCACTTGGGCGAACTGTTTTTGATTAGGGAACACAACAGAAATGGTTCAACTTAACAAGATGTGGGTGATATGCGGATACAGTTCACATGGATGAACTGTTTGCGATGAGCCAAAAGAACACAAACGAGTCGTGTAAACAAGATGTGTGTGATATGTGGCAAACAGCCGACTTGGTTGAACTATTTGTGATGAGAAATTACAACACAGACGGTTGATACAGTTAGTTCATGTGCGATTCTGTGTGTACAAAAAACTTTGAAAAATGCAAACTAGTTGCTTGTGGTGGCTAGGAGTCTCGCACACGATGCGTCTGCGAGTACTCGTGTGCGATGATTAGTAAGTTACATATACGTTTCCTTATGTTAACATGTGTGTGAATTTGCAATATGAAAGTTAATATGCAAATGCCTTCTGGACATCGGGCACACGCTTAAACTCAGTGAACTGTGTAGGATACTAGTACTTTCCATGAAAATTTTAGAACTTGGGTAACAACATTTGAGTAACATATATATAGTGGTTACACTATTCGACAAAAGAAGGATCTTTGTAACACAATTTTGACAACCATATGGTCCATATCTACATACTTACATAATAACAACTATCAAATTTTAAGAGGCTAAGGGTCAACAACCATATGGTCCATATCTACATACTTAACATAGTAACAACTAGCACACTTTAAGAGGCCGAGGGCCAACAACCACAACTATCCGCTGGAAGCAGCTTGATCACAGCGACTCGGCATCTCGTCAACGAAAAGGAAGAGCCCTCATGTGCCTTGGTAGAGCATGAGTAGAACAATATCTCCAATTTTCCAATATGGATGCATTGCCATGACAAACGAGAACTTGTTAATTCGAATGGTTTTATTTCTGTGGGAAATGCAGTACCTTTGTGGGATCTTGAGAAGATGTGTCTAGAGGGGAGGGGGTGATTAGACACTTAGTGCTAAAGTTGCAGTTTTTAAACTTTTTCGGTTTAAGTGGAGTTTAGGCACAATTTCAACATACACAATACATATCAAGCAAGCATGCAAAGAGTATATGAGCAGCGGAAAGTAAAGCATGCAACTTGCAAGAATGTAAAGGGAAGGGTTTGGAGAATTCAAACGCAATTGGAGACAAGGATGTTTTTGTCGTGGTTCGGATAGGTGATGCTATCCTACATCCACGTTGATGGAGACTTCAACCCACAGAGGGTAACGGTTGCGCGAGTCCACGGAGGGCTCCACCCACGAAGGGTCCACGAAGAAGCAACCTTGTCTATCCCATCATGGCCATCGCCCACGAAGGACTTGCCTCACTAGCGGTAGATCTTCACGAAGTAGGCGATCTCCTTGCCCTTACAAACTCCTTGGTTCAACTCCACAATCTTGTCGGAGGCTCCCAAGTGACACCTAGCCAATCTAGGAGACACCACTCTCCAAGAAGTAACAAATGGTGTGTTGATGATGAACTCCTTGCTCTTGTGCTTCAAATGATAGTCTCCTCAACACTCAACTCTCTCTCACAGGATTTGGATTTGGTGGAAAGAAGATTTGAGTGGAAAGAAACTTGGGGAAGGCTAGAGATCAAGATCATATGGTAGGAATGGAATATCTTGGCCTCAACACAAGGGTAGGTAGTTCTCTCTCAGAAATATGTATTGGAAGTGAAGATCTGTTCTGATGGCTCTCTCCACGAATGAAGAGGAGGTGGAGGGGTATATATAGCCTCCACACAAAATCCAACCGTTACACACAATTTACCAATCTCGGTGGGACTGAATCAACAAACTCGGTCGGACCGATTCAGCAAACCTAGTGACCGTTAGGATTTTCGGTGGGACTGAGATGCAACTCGGTAGGACCGATATGGTTAGGGTTAGGGCATAACGTAATCTCGGTGTGACCGATTACACAAACTCGGTGGGACCGATTTTGGTAATTAGCGAACCAGAGAGTTGGTCAGGCAAACTCGATGGGACCGATTACTAATCTCGGTTGGACCGATCTTGGTAATAAGTTAACCAGAGAGTTTGCATTGTAATCTCGGTAGTACCGATTGCCTAAACTCGGTGAGACCGATTTTGGTAATGGACATACACAGAGAGATTACAATCTCATCTCGGTGAAACCGAACCGAGATCCCTATCAGTAGAACCGATTTGCTAGGGTTTGGCAGTGGCTATGACATGTGAAACTCGGTGGCGCCGGATAGAAAGAATCGGTAGGTCCGAGTTTGACTTTAGGTTTAGGTCATATGTGGAAGTGGGAAAGTAGTTGAGCGTTTTGGAGCATATCACCAAGCACATGAAGCAAGAGGCTCATTAAGCAACACCTCATCCCTCCTTGATAGTATTGGCTTTTCCTATAGATTCAATGTGATCTTGGATCACTAAAATGTAAAATGAAGAGTCTTGAGCTTGAAGCTTTAGCCAATCCTTTGTCCTTAGCATCTTGAAGGAGTTCCCACATCCTTTAGTCCATGCCACTCCATTGTTGAACTTATCTGAAACATACTAGATAAAAGTGTTAGTCCAACAGGAGATATGTCGACATTAATTACCAAAACCACCTGGGGAGCACTTGTGCTTTCAATCTCCCCCTTTTTGGTAATTGATGGCAACATACATCAAAGCTTTAGATAAAGATATAAGGAATAGCAAGTAAAGCTTTGGAAGGACATGTAACAAACATAGGCTCCCCCTACATGTATGCAATCATGTGAATATGAAGTATAAAAGCATGTGAGAGCATAACCATGACAGAGTAGGCAATGTGTTACATGTATCTTGGCCATATGCATCAGAGCAAAAGATTATTAAGGAAAATACCTTCATGCTCATGAGTCCTTCTTGCAAACAGTATGTGCATAAGCAAGAATTCCTCGTACTCACGATTCTGATGCATATACTTACCTTGTAGTCTTGAGTTGGCTTAGGATGGAATGAACCTGCACAAACAAGGTTAGATAACACAGATACATCCACTGGCCAGAGCAAATAAAAGAAACCACAAGAATACCAAGACTGGGATGACATGTAGAGAGTGAGTGCAAGGTACTACATTGGATTAGACATGTCCCCAAGAGTACATATATGCAATGAATTTGAATGATTTATTTCCCTTAGATGTCTTGCTGCCCCTGAATCTGGTATGGGATATTGGGAGAAGATAGGGAACAGAAAATCAGAGCCGAAAGATACAAATGGATAGAGCTTAATGCAAATAAGCACATATGAACATGTCTTTCCCCCAAAAAGACATGTGGCGTCTCTCCTCTTGAACATCAAGCATCTGGGATCCTTGAGTGTTCTCTCCCCCTGGAGATCTCTTTCTCCCCCTTAATACTTTCTCCCTTGTAGGTGATAAGCTTTGATGTGATCTCTCTCTCCCCCTTTGACATCAATTTCCAAGAAGGGCTTTCTAGAATCTGTCGAATGGGTTTGGTCCTTGAGACAAGTGGCAATGGATAAAACTGTGATGCTTGTAGAGGACAAGATTCGTTGAGTGGAGCTGGATCAGAAGAAATATAGAACAAGTGGCAAACTATTTTTCCTGTTGTGAAATCGGTGGCACCGAGTGGCATGTTTCGGTGGTACCGAAAGGATTCAGTTGGACCGAAAACTACAACTCGGTGAAACCGAGTTCATCACAGAGAAAAACACTTGTCACCTCAGCTCACTAGACAAGTAAGATCTCACAAAGATTTGCAATGAATTATCTGAAAGATTTACAATGAATTGGATGCAGAAAATGCAGAACAAAAAAGCAAATAGAAAAGAATGAAAGTTCTAGATGAAGTTTTTTTTGTTTGAAAAAAGGGAAACAAATATGCAAGGGACAAATGCAATAACACAGAAAAGAACACAAGAGAACTTCATCTAGAGTTGGGCGGTGACATAGTCACCTATGTTAGAGTATATGGACTTAGGAGTCAAGTGAGAACACTTGATCATAGGTCATACTCATCGTTTAAGCTCAAAATGGGGTTACCATTTTTCGTTTAAGCATCTTGATGTATTCACATCTTGTTGAGTTGCTTTGACTCATGACTTGGAGTAAAGCTTCTCTAAGATGGAATAACATACCTTGGGTGGTGGTGTGGATCTTGCTCATGTGGTTGAACTTGTGTGGGTGCTCAAGGTTGATGTAGTTCATCAAGAGTTGGGAGCACCACTTGGAGTTTGAGTTCATCTACCTACATGGGTTAGTCTTGCAAGGAAGAGCACTTGTGTATCCAAAAATGACAATCATGAAGCTCAACATAGAATTTGTCAAAGGATATGTTTGTATGGTTTTGTGCTTCCTTGTCTTCAACCACCATTGTGTAGAGACTTGGTGATGTAGAGATTGCTCAAGATGTGAGTGAGTTGCAATCTCATAGAATTAGATTCAACCAAGTACCTACACGAGTTAGATAACATGCAAGGTGCAAATATATCCAAGACATATGAATAGCATCTTAAGAGAAATATCATGGATTAGTCATAAGCTCATGTCTTGCATGTATCCAATGGAGTTCCTACTCCAAGTTTGAAGCATCAATGATGTTCAATTCACCTCTCAACCTGCAAAACACTTTCTCATCAAGTGGTTTAGTGAATATATCTGCTAATTGCTTATCGGTGCAAACATGCTTAAGATTAATGTCACCCTTAGCAACATGATCTCGAATGAAATGATGACGAACTTCAATATGCTTAGTTCGAGAATGTTGTACAGGATTATGACCAATTTTGATAGCACTTTCATTGTCACAAGGCAATGGAACATGTTTCACATAGATCCCATAATCTTTAAGAGTTTGGGTCATCCAGAGTAATTGAGCACAACATGAACCAGCGGCAATGTATTCCGCTTCGGCGGTGGATAAGGATACCGAGTTTTGTTTCTTGGAGGACCAAGACACAAGAGATCTACCAAGAAATTGACAAGTACCCGAAGTGGACTTTCTATCAACCTTGTCTCCGGCATAATCCGAGTCGGAATACCAAACAAGATCAAAAGAAGACCTCTTAGGATACCAAATGCCAAAATTTGGTGTATGAATTAAGTATCTCACTATCCTTTTCACGGCCTTAAGATGACATTCTTTAGGAGCAGCTTGATATCGTGCACACATGCACACACTTAGCATTATATCTGGACATGAAGCACACAGGTATACCAATGAACCAATCATAGAGCGATAAACCTTTTGATCAACCGGTTCACCATCTTTGGTCAAATCATTATGTCCACTAGTAGGCATGGGTGTAGGCATACCTTCGCATTCTTGCATATTGAACTTCTTGAATAAGTCTTTGGTGTACTTCGTTTGAGAGACAAATGTACCTTCCTTAGTTTGCTTGATTTGCAAACCGAGAAAGAATTTGAGTTCACTCATCATAGACATCTCAAACTTCTTCGACATTAGCTTTCTAAACTTTTCACTAAAAAGAGGGTTAGTTGAACCAAATATGATATCATCAACATAAATTTGGCATACAAATAGTTCTCCATTAACTCTTTTAGTAAAAAGTGTGGAATCAATTTTTCCAATTTCAAAACCACTTGCAATAAGGGACTTGGTCAAGCATTTATACCATGCTCTAGGATCTTGTTTAAGACCATAAAGGCCTTTATGAAGTTTGTAAACATGATTTGGTTTCTTAGGATTGACAAAGCCGGGAGGTTGTTTGACATAAACTTCCTCCTCTATTTCACCATTTAGAAAAGCACTTTTAATGTCCATTTGGTACAAGGTGATATTATGGTGATTAGCATAGGCAAGTAAGATGCGAATGGACTCAAGTCTAGCAACAGGAGCATATGTCTCACCATAGTCCATACCTTCGACTTGTGTGTACCCTTGGGCGATGAGACGTGCTTTGTTGCGAACCACTTGTCCATCTTCATCTTGCTTGTTGCGAAACACCCATTTGGTACCAATGATGTTGTGGTTGTTGTCGGGCTTCTCAACCAATGTCCAAACTTGGTTTCTCTCGAAGTTGTGTAGCTCTTCATGCATAGTGTTTATCCAGTCCGGATCTTCCAATGCTTCTTCAACCTTCATAGGTTCAATGCTAGAGATGAATGAATAGTTTTCACAAAAGTTAGCTAAACGAGTTTTTGAGCGAGTGATTCTCCCGGTTTGAATATCATTGTAGATTTGCTCGACGGATGGTCCTTAGCAATTCTTGCTCGAACTCATGAGAGCTTTTGCTTGGGTCTTCGTTGAACATCTTCTTCATCTTGTTCTTCTTCTTCATTGTTGGCGTTGTCGTTCTCTTGTTGTGGTGGAGAAGGAGGTTGTTGGCGTTCGTCTTGATGTATTTCCTCGTCTTCTTTATCTTGGTGTGTCCCACTTGTGGATGCTTCCGTGTCGATTCTTGGTTCACCTTGTCGTGAAGTAGAAGCTTCCACTTGGACGGACGAGGTACTCTCCTTCACCTCCGTTTGATGAATTTTGCCAATAGACAAGTCTTGGATTGCTTCTGAAGGGTCTTTGTCTCCTACATCAATAGGCAATTGCTCTACTTGCGAGCCGTTAGATTCATCAAACTTCACATCTACCGTCTCTTCAACCTTTCGGGTGAAATTGTTGTAGACATGGTAAGTGTGAGAGTTTGAGCCATTACCAAGTAGGAAACCTTCATGAGATTTAGGAGCAAACTTTGAACGACGATGCTTATCAAGAATGTAGCACTTTGAGTCGAATACTCGAAAGTATCCAACTTGGGATTTGTTACCGGTGAGGAGCTCGTATGCCGTCTTGCCGAGTAGCTTGTGAAGATACAAACGATTTGTTGCATGACAAGCTGTCTCAATCGCTTCTGCCCAAAAGTGCTTCGGCGTCTTGTACTCATCAAGCATCGTTCTCGCCATTTCGATGAGCGTCTGGTTCTTCCTCTCAACAACTCCATTTTGTTGAGGTGTGTACGTAGCCGAGAACTCGTGTGAAATCCCTTCTTCGTCAAGAAAGGTGTCCACATTTGCATTCTTGAACTCCGTTCCGTTGTCACTGCGAACCTTCTTGATCTTCACTTCAAATTGATTTTGGGCCTTCCTAGCGAAGTTTTTGAAGATCTTTTGGACCTGCGATTTGTCTTCAAGAAAGAACACCCACGTAAATCTTGAAAAATCATCAACTATAACTAGACCAAAAGAATTTCCACCGAGACTCTTGTAGGCGTTGGGACCAAAAAGATCCATATGAAGTAGCTCGAGTGGCCTCCTTGTGGTCATGATGTTATTCACGGGATGCCTTCCTCCAACCTGTTTACCTGCTTGACAAGCACTGCAAAGTCTATCATTATCAAATATGACATCGTTAACTCCAAGGATATGATTTCCTTTAATAAGCTTGTCAAGGTTTCTCATGCCAACATGACCTAGTCGTCTATGCCACAACCAACCTTTTGAGGATTTAGCGATAAAGCAAGTTTTAGGTTGTGCCTTTTTAGAGAAATCGACAATGTAAAGATCACCTCTACGTATACTGGTAAAGACCATTTTATGATTGTCTCGACGAAACACTTGGCAATCTACCTCAGTAAATAGGACATTCAAACCGAAATCAGCAAGTCTAGATACTGAAAGTAAGTTGTATCCAAGAGATTCAACGAGCATGGCATTTTGTATGGAGCTATCGTGTGAGATGTCCACCTTACCAAGGCCAACCACCTTACCCTTTGAATTATCACCAAAGGTGACATATTTTCGAGGGTCGTCATTTTCAGCAAGCTCACGGAACAGCTCTTCATCTCCGGCCATATGATCAGTACATCCACTATCAAGAACCCATTCCTTTCCTCCTGACACATATCCCCGAAGATTTGCCATAAGACCAAAATGTCTCATCGCATCATCAAGATCGAAGTCACTATCATCATCTTCATCATAGTATCCATGTTAAACATCATCTTGTGATTGATCATATCCTAGAGAGGGTAATTCATTAGATAAATGATCATCAAAGTGGTTACCTTTATGAATTCTAATAGCTTCAGATATGATATCACTAATGATTCCAACATTTCCTTTAGCACGCATGAGATTGGTAAGCTCAAATAGACAATCACCAAAACTAGGATCACTAGAGTTCATCTTACTCAAGGCAATAGATTTATGGAGAATTCCATCTAGACTTTTCGAGGAATAATCAGGAAATCGTTCCTCAAGAAATTTCCATATAGTATAGGCACAATTAAGAGTAGGCAAGCTAGCAATCATATTTTTGGGCAATCCTCTAATGATGAGCTCAACATTTCTAAGATTGCGAATCATGTCAATATCTTCATCTAGGGTGGGATGCATAGGATCAACATGAGGCGCACAAGGACTAGCAATGTACTTGTTCAAATGATATTGATTGAAAATTACAAGCATCTCATTTTTCCACTCATGAAAATACTCTCCATCAAGAATAGGCACTCTATGTCTAAGACTCCCCAAAGTAGACTCATCCATCTTCCTCCAATGGTGATTAAACCAAGGCAATGGAGACCAAAGCTCTGATACCACTTGTGGGATCTTGAGAAGATGTGTCTAGAGGGGGGGGGGTGATTAGACACTTAGTGCTAAAGTTGCAGTTTTTAAACTTTTTCGGTTTAAGTGGAGTTTAGGCACAATTTCAACATACACAATACATATCAAGCAAGCATGCAAAGAGTATATGAGCAGCGGAAATTAAGCATGCAACTTGCAAGAATGTAAAGGGAAGGGTTTGGAGAATTCAAACGCAATTGGAGACAAGGATGTTTTTGTCGTGGTTCGGATAGGTGGTGCTATCCTACATCCACGTTGATGGAGACTTCAACCCACAGAGGGTAACGGTTGCGCGAGTCCATGGAGGGCTCCACCCACGAAGGGTCCACGAAGAAGCAACCTTGTCTATCCCATCATGGCCATCGCCCACGAAGGACTTGCCTCACTAGCGGTAGATCTTCACGAAGTAGGCGATCTCCTTGCCCTTACAAACTCCTTGGTTCAACTCCACAATCTTGTCGGAGGCTCCCAAGTGACACCTAGCCAATCTAGGAGACACCACTCTCCAAGAAGTAACAAATGGTGTGTTGATGATGAACTCCTTGCTCTTGTGCTTCAAATGATAGTCACCCCAACACTCAACTCTCTCTCACAGGATTTGGATTTTGTGGAAAGAAGATTTGAGTGGAAAGCAACTTGGGGAAGGCTAGAGATCAAGATTCATATGGTAGGAATGGAATATCTTGGCCTCAACACAAGGGTAGGTAGTTCTCTCTCAGAAATATGTATTGGAAGTGAAGATATGTTCTGATGGCTCTCTCCACGAATGAAGAGGAGGTGGAGGGGTATATATAGCCTCCACACAAAATCCAACCGTTACACACAATTTACCAATCTCGGTGGGACCGAATCAACAAACTCGGTCGGACCGATTCAGCAAACCTAGTGACCGTTAGGATTTTCGGTGGGACTGAGATGCAACTCGGTAGGACCGATATGGTTAGGGTTAGGGTATAACGTAATCTTGGTGTGACCGATTACACAAACTCGGTGGGACCGATTTTGGTAATTAGCTAACCAAAGAGTTGGTCAGGCAAACTCGGTGGGACCGATTACTAATCTCGGTTGGACCGATCTTGGTAATAAGTTAACCAGAGAGTTTGGATTGTAATCTCGGTAGTACTGATTGCCTAAACTCGGTGAGACCGATTTTGTTAATGGACACACACAGAGAGATTACAATCCCATCTCGGTGAAACCAAGATCCCTATCGGTAGAACCGATTTGCTAGGGTTTGGCAGTGGCTATGACATGTGAAACTCGGTGGCGCCGGATAGAAAGAATTGGTAGGTCCGAGTTTGACTTTAGGTTTAGGTCATATGTGGAAGTGGGAAAGTAGTTGAGGGTTTTGGAGCATATCACCAAGCACATGAAGCAAGAGGCTCATTAAGCAACACCTCATCCCTCCTTGATAGTATTGGCTTTTCCTATAGACTCAATGTGATCTTGGATCACTAAAATGTAAAATGAAGAGTCTTGAGCTTGAAGCTTTAGCCAATCCTTTGTCCTTAGCAACTTGTAGGAGTTCCCACATCCTTTAGTCCATGCCACTCCATTGTTGTACTTATCTGAAACATACTAGATAAAAGTGTTAGTCCAACAGGAGATATGTTGACATTAATTACCAAAACCACCTGGGGAGCACTTGTGCTTTCAACCTTGCAATCACTTTGGCATTATTAGCAGGAACAAGTGTAATTCGACCATGCTGGGAAATCGATCCAGGAACTGCTACAACGAGCAATTTCTGTTGACATGTACAATAAAAACCATTTGTAACATATCGTTGAAGATATATATATATATATATATATATATATATATATATAGTTTATGAGCATCAACATTAAAATAAGACTTTTTACCAGCGTTTTGTGCACACAATTGGTCTTGTTCAATGTGTACACCATAGTTCTAATTAATCCCATCCAAAATCTAGCGTTTATATGTTGTGCTATCTCTGTCAGATTACCAACAAAGTTTATGACATGCTTCAAGTCCTTCCAGTGAAATTTGGTACGCTTAGTAACTGTGACGCCCCCGATTCAATCATACACTAATCATACACACAAATATTTACGATCAAGATCAAGGACTCACGGGAAGATATCACAACATAACTCTAGACACAAATTAAAATAATACAAGCTTTATATTACAAGCCAGGGGCCTCGAGGGCTCGAATACATAAGCTTGAATACATAAGAGTCAGCGGAAGCAACAATATCTGAGTACAGACATGAGTTAGACAAGTTTGCCTTAAGAAGGCCAGCACAAAAGCATCTACGATCGAAAAGGCAAGGCCTCCTGCCTGGGAGCCTCCTAACTACTCTTGGTCGTCGACGGCCTCCACGTAGTAGTAGGCACCCTCGGGGTTGTAGTAGTCGTCGGTGGTGTCGTCTGGATCCTAGGCTCCACCATCTCGTTGCAACAAGCAGAAAGAAGATGAAAGGGGGAAAAGGGGGAGCAAAGCAACCGTGAGTACTCATCCAAAGTACTCGCAAGCAAGGATCTACACTACATATGCATCGGTATCAATGAAATGGGTTGTATATATGGACTGGGCTGTAGAAATGCTAGAATAGAGAGAAGGCCTAGTCCTATCGAAGACTAGCATCTTCTGGAAACCACCATCTTGCAGCAACACGAGGGAGTAGAGTAGCATAAAGTAAAGTAGTAGTAGTGTTATCAATCTCGGCCAGAGATCCTTTCTCGACTCCCTGCGAGAAAGCAATCCCAGAGCCATACTATCCAGTTCTCATCACAATCCATTTCTCGTCACAAGTATCCAGTTCTAGTTGTATAGATCGGGATACAACTCCAAGTGTCCGTTACCGTAGGACAGGCTATCGATAGATGTTTTCTTCTCTGCAGGGGTGCACCAACTTACCCACCACGCTTGATTAACTCCGGCCGGACACACTTTCCTGGGTCATGCCCGGCCTCTGCCAAACAATACGCCGCAACCCGACCTAGGCTTAATAGAGAGGTCAGCACGCCAGACTAAACCTATGCCCCCAGGGGTCATGGGCCATCTCCCCGGGAACTCCTGCATGTTGCATACGCGGCCGGTGAGCAGACCTAGCTACCCCCTTCAAAAAGGCAGGTGCTTATGCAGTCCAACCCGGTGCGCGTCGCTCAGTCGTTGACGTCTATTAAGCTTTGGCTGATACATACGACACATAACGCCCATACTATGCCCACGTGATGGTTAGTGCCATCAGGCCAAAGGCCCCTCGGATCAAATATCCAAATCATAGTGGATTAGGAATGCGCGGTAACAAGCAGAGACTCACAAAAGATGTGACCCTGTCGCCCCGTCTCGAGGACTTGCGGCAAGGGCTAGGAATGCCCGGCTACGCCTCGTAATTATCTCGCGGGCACCCTCCAGGTCAACCCGTCTCCACATCACTCGCGGGTACCCCTCAGGCTCGACCCGCCTTTCCAAGTAACAATTGTAAAGTCCAAGTATCCGTGCATCCAAACATCAAGGGGAGAACCCGAGGAATCACCCCCGATGAATTCCACTCGATGTAATCATAAAGGTGAACGTAAGAGGAACCACCCCCGAGGTTCACACTTGAGGGGTTGCACAACAGAGTCATATCGGAAGTGGTTAAGGAGGAAATCACCCCTGATGACCACGAACGAATAGCTACACTACAGGGTTAACATCAGAAGTGCTGAAGAGGTCTCACCCTCGGCACTCGATAGTAACCCAGTAGTGTCGAGTAACTAAGGGGAAAGTGATGTGCGATGTCGGGGCCTGGTCTTCAATCCAGTTGATCGGGTCTTCGATGATGAAGCAGGGGCAACAAGGAAAAGGTGCAGGTCACTGATGGATCACTAACCAACCTATACTAAGCAGTTTAGGATAAGCATGTAAGGTACAACAGCAGGTACAAAAGCAGGCTATGCATCAGAATAGGAGCAAACAATAATGGTAGCAAAATCTAATTTAAGCATGAGAGAATGGAATGGGCGATATCGGAATGATCAAAGGGGGGCTTGCCTGGAAGCTCTGCTGAAAGGGAAGAAGGGTCGTCATCGACGTAGTCGATCACATGGGCGACATCAGTCTCGGGGGCTACCCGAGAGAAGAGGGGGAAGAAACAGTAAATATAAAGCAAGCATAGCATCACAAAGCATAACATTGGAACATGTAGAGCTAGACGTGTTCTAACGGGGTGCTACACGATACCGGCGAAGGGGGAAGTCAACCGGGAATGTTTTTCCGGTTCCAAACCGGTGTCAAACAGATGACCGGAGGGGGAAAGTTCCATGTTCAGATAGTTAGAGGCATCTGATAGATGAACGAACCGCGTTTTCGGATTCGTTGGATTTTTCTGAACAACTTTCATGTAGAAATCATTTTCATCTGACTTACGGTTTAATTTCTAAGAATTTTCAAAGGTTTTAGACATATTCTGTAATTAATACTAATTCGAAAACAAAGATTAAATTGCTACGTGCACACACAAAGTGTACACAGCAAAGCAGCATAGAGGCTGACAGGTGGGGTCCGGTTGACAGCCCAGTCAGCAGTCAACTGAGACTGTTGACTAGTCAAAGGGACCAGGGGACCCACATGTCATTGATTGGGTTATCCTAGTCAGTAGTTTGACTGGTCAATGGGGCCAGCGGGACCCATGTGTCATGGGTACACATTTTAACAGGGTTTTATTACTTTAGTTAAGCTAGATGGGGGTCCACCAATCAGTGTCTATTAGTAAAATATCTAGGTAATTAGATTAATAGACCTAACTAATTATCAGGTGGGTTAGAGGGGCTAATTTATCGAATGGGGCCCACATGGCAGTGAGCCAGCCGACTCTGGCTGGGCACGCATGCAAGCGAGTGCGGCGGCCATGGCAGAGAGCCAGACGACCACCAGGCCGTGCCCACGCACGGGCGCACCTAGGGGCGTCGGTGGCTGAACCTGCAATGGCAGTAGCATGCGGCCGCGACTACTCGTGGGAGCAGTGGCAGCAGTTGTTGTGGCTTCCAGCAGGAGCGGCAGCAGTGAAGGCAGGTGCAGGCTGGTCGCGTCGAGCGCGCGCGCGGGGGGGGGGGGGGGGAGGAGTGCGGGCACGAGCGCGGTGAGCGGGGTAGGTGCACAGCGCGGCGGACGATGTGAGAGAGAGGGGGAGGTGTTGTTCATGACAGAGCTGTAGGGGGGTGGCAGCAGGCTCGTTGGAGACATTGGGGAGGAGGACAGGGACGGTCCAGCGACAACGCGGTGAGGTGGCGGCGTTCGGCGACGGCGTCATCTCGGCAATGCAGAGGCCTTGGACGGGCGACGCGCGAGGGAGAAGGAGGGCGAAGAGGCGATCTGGTGATGAGGCGGGGTAGCGCCGAGGACTGGCGTCGGTGTCGGGGCATGGGGCGTGGTCATCGGGGTGGACCCCCGAAGTGGGGGGGAGGGGGATAAGGAGGCTCGGCTGGGCCTGGTGGACCGGTCGGTGCGTCGGCCAGCTGGGCCGTTCGGCCCAGTGTGTGTGTGTGTGTGGGGGGGTGTTTCCTTTTTTTACATTTAAATTTTTAACTTTTCTGTTTATCATTTTAGCCTCAGTTTTACATTTTCTTTTAGTACCAAATGAGTTTTGTTTTGAACAAAACTTGGCACATAAATCTAACACAATACCTTGAGATGGAATAAAAAGTTTGGGGTCAAGAGGAGTTGTCTAATCGTTTTTGGAAATTTTAAAAGGCCAACTTTAAATGCCGCTGGACCACTAAATAACTTCTAGGAGCACTTTTGGAATCCAAAAGAGGTTCGTTCCAACATGACAAATACCTAGGGATTATTTGCCACACTTTGAACATTTTAGTTTTCAGGTTTGGCAAATATGAATTTTTGACTTTAGATTGGATTTGAATTTGAACTGTGATTTGGATCAACTGAAGATTTGCAACAGTAACATGATGGCATGGCAGCATTAATAGTGGATTACTGTAGCATGACACTGGGGGTGTTACAAATCTCCTCCACTATAAGAACTCTTGGCCCGAGATTTAAGGGGTGGAGTAAGGGGAAAAGACTCGGGAAGGACGGAGCTCAACACAATATAGTTACCTGGGGACTATCTCAGTGAACGTGGCAAGGAGGCGTCTCTTGAGTTGAAATTCAAGAAAGGCATCGAGAGCAAGGTAAGAAGGTGCAATGAGAAGCTTCAATCGGGTAGGCAATCACTCGTTGCCTAAAACAGAGTGTGAAAGGTGGTTTAGAGCATCGAGAATAAGTATTGGATCTGATACCAGAACAGATCACAAGAAGGTAGCTCGTGAATTACATACGAAGCCAAGCGTGAGGAACACTTTTGGAAGACAGGGATGTACATGAGAGTCAGGTTTCGATCCTGTGGAATTGTGGGTTATTGGCCCACCATGTGCGTTAAAATAGAAAGGGGGCCAATAGCAAGGCATGTCAGATGATAGATTGTCAGTTATGTTGCCAACAACGTTGGTACCAAGGGCGAGGGACGAAGAGAACTATTTTCCTGCTCATTGAATGAGGCGGACCAATAGGCAAAGTTCTCGTCCATTGGTGGTTACCAGAAGGTCATCAACAATAGTAACAAGGTTATACTTGATAGAGTTGCACACCGAGGTGTTTACATAAGGAGGGAAATATCACTGCTCGGATATGTCAGATTACAAGGAAGGATAAACAAAACAATGGAAAGGAAAATATGATTATCAAATCAAATAGTCCAATGGAAAGGAAGATGTGTTTACACATAAGAGTTGGGAGGATATCCTTCCCAAGGAAAAGCGGAGAAAGATATACATGATAGGACAACAAGTTCAAAAGCATTTAGATAATGAAGTGAGGGAAGAATCATGATATTACCCATACAATGGTGTGAGGGTAATTGAATGGAAAACATTTTGTATTATGCTTCCGATGTTCTTGTTGATATTCGGAATACAACAGTCATGCTTTGATGCAGCAATGATATGGTGTCAAGTAAAGATTGGGTTCGAAGATCTCAAGAGATACCGAGATACAATTCTAAGATTATCTCAGAACATAAGGAAATAACCAAGCACAACCAGGTCTGTGTTGGCAGAAAGTCAAGATGTCATCGATGATATCACAAATCATCGAGGGGCGGGTATGTTATTTCTAGCCATGAATTCAATTGACATATCTGAAAAAAAGCCAAAGTGTTGATGGTGATCACGACAAATTTTGTAAAGAGACTCTATGAAGATGCCATCGAGCAGAAAGGAAGGATGAAGTGAAAGGCTATGAGAACCACGGATTCGACACAAGCTTGAAGTCAAGCTTGGTGTTCGGGGTGAAATGATAAGAAGAGGAAGATCGTCGTAAGCTTAGCTCATCGTCGGAAGTTGCTTCGGGCATAAGGACCAGGTAGCATAGTTAAAAGTTGACACGATAAAAAATAGCCGATCAGGCTAGGAATGATATGATGGGGTATAAAACCTCCCAGTATCAAGTACTAGGTGTAATGCCGGAAGGTAAATCGGAGTAGAGGTTGGACGGGGGCAATGATTTGCAGAGGGTAAGTATTTTAACTTATCCCTTAAATGGAATCAAGGAGGAAATATGGTCGTAACCACGATTGCAAAGGATCAATTCATAGATACAAGATGAGCTTGTACCAAAGAAATAATATTTTTATGAGCAGCTTCCATGATAAGTTCAACATCGGGTCCATGGGCATGAACACAAAGGCTCAAGGTCGACTCCCACTTCTTCAATGCATAACCTTCATTCACTCCTCGTTTTCGAAGGAATTGTAGTGCGAAAGATTTATCTGGTGAAGCACTAGAAGAGTTGTGACTCACATCTCTTTCGAGTTCACACGGATTTAGGAAAGGCATAGGTTCAACCCGTAGGGGTATCTTAGGAACATATACCACTAACTTCCAGAGCATATAACATCAGCTCAATAGCAGAGCATGGTTGACAATAAGCAGATGATACAATTTACCGAAGGGAATATGTATCAGGGGAAGAGCGCACAAGATTTCGAATATGAAGGACATTGCCGGATAATAATCCAACAAAGGATTCAACGGTCCTCAATGGATCTGATGTGAATATCATTACTCAATCAGAAGAGGGAAGGAATGCGAAGGCATTAGATTATAGAAACAGCTAAATAATTCGACATTGAAGTTGAAGGGAACTAGGTGGACAATCAATTACAGCATGATTGGCCGAGATCCAACTCATGTCTAGAATGACGTATGAGCAGGAAGGTCAAATTTCAGGGTTCGACTGATGATTGCGAGCAATCGCAACATAATGAATCAATAGGCTGAGGATGACAATGACAAAAGATGTTAATGAAAATTGTTGGATATATGGATTTAACCATAATGCAGGCAGACAAGACTTTCGGGAGCACTAGGCTGCAGAGGATCTTCAGGAGATCGAATTGCATTCGAAGAATTTTGTGAGACATATGATCAACTCAGGATGAACAAATCCCTGATAAGTGTGTGGAATTATTCGTAGGGTTATTCAGGCAGAAAAGAGCTGCAAGGCAGTCGGAAAAAGGATTCTCGAAAGTCAGAGAATACTTTTGGGTATCATGTAATAACAAGAACAACTAGGGATGGAAGTATGAACGGCAAGGTACGCAGTTATCCATAAGGATTCAAGGGTGTTAAGGGATTGCAAAAGAAAGGAACGCAAGTTCTCGGAAGTAGATTGGAGAGTATCTTCGAAGTCTTCTCGTGAAGCAGGCAACCATCCAGAATGAAGGGGCTCTTTGACGAAAGTCGTTACGAGAACCTAATGTTAGATTTTAGCAAAATCATTTAACCCAAATGGAAGAGAGATCGGAATCCCAGAGTATAGACAAGAAATAGAAGATCCTAATATCACCCAATGGCGACGTGGGCCCGTAAGACACACATCCATGTTAATATAACTTTTTGTAGTGACTAGACTCGACTTCGGCCAAGGAGTTGTTAAGGGGGCTACCTACAGGCAGTCGGCTCTGATACCAACTTGTGATGCCCTCGATTCAATCGTACATTAATCATACACGCAAATGTGTACGATCAAGATCAAGGAATCATGGGAAGATATCACAACATAACTGTCGGTGTCAAAACCGGCGGATCTCGGGTAGGGGGTCCCGAACTGTGCGTCTAGGCGGATGGTAACAGGAGACAAGGGACACAATGTTTTTACCCAGGTTCGGGCCCTCTCGATGGAGGTAAAACCCTACTCCTGCTTGATTGATATTGATGATATGGGTAGTACAAGAGTTGATCTACCACGAGATCAGAGAGGCTAAACCCTAGAAGCTAGCCTATGGTATGATTGTTGTTCTTCTGTCCTACGGACTAAACCCTCCGGTTTATATAGACACCAGAGGGGGCTAGGGTTACACAGAGTCGGTTACAAGGAAGGAGATCTACATATCCGTATTGCCAAGCTTGCCTTCCACGCCAAGGAGAGTCCCATCCGGACATGAGACAAAGTCTTCAATCTTGTATCTTCATAGTCCAACAGTCCAGCCAAAGGTTATAGTCCCGCTGTCCGGATACCCCCTAATCCAGGACTCCCTCAGTAGCCCCTGAACCAGGCTTCAATGACAATGAGTCCGGCGCGCAGATTGTCTTTGGCATTGCAAGGTGGTTTATTCCTCCAAATACTTCATAGAAGATTTTGAACACGATGATCGTGTACGGCTCTGCAAAAAAGTCCCACACACCACCGTAGAGAGAATAATATTTCCACAAATCTAATCTTCCGATGTATCCCGTAGTGTGACATCACACCACAACCAAGCCTTTATTCGAATTGG
Organism: Aegilops umbellulata; assembly: GCA_032464435.1. Lineage (NCBI taxonomy): Eukaryota > Viridiplantae > Streptophyta > Magnoliopsida > Poales > Poaceae > Aegilops > Aegilops umbellulata. Next base: position 56,397,035 of record CP136057.1, read on the forward strand.
TTTTTACAGCCAACCTCGGTGCGTTTCGCGAGGTGGTTTCCTTGGCACGTCTTGTCATAGCAGAGATCGTGTCCCCTTATCGCGGGATTCTCATCAATACAGACGTGGGTAAGCCAACTGCGCCATCAATTACGGCGCTTGGGGGATAAGCGAGTTTTACCAGGCTGGTGGGGACGCATAGTTTCGTCCGCCCATATAAAGGGATAAGGATTCACCTTTTTCACCCACGCCTTCTTCCTCCTTGCTCATCCATTCTCGCACACTCGAGATCCAGCGCCCAAGTCCACATTCTCTTCCTCAACCTTCTCCAACCATGTCCAGAGCGGGAGGCAAGTGGATGGTTTCCTCCGTCACGGAGGGACACATCAAGAAACTAAGGGGAGCCGGATACCTGTCCGAGGATATCGCACGCCGGCTCCCAGATGCGGGGCAGTTCATCCCCACCCCCAGGCCTCATGAGAGGGTAGTATTCCTCACCCATTTCCTCCGCGGACTAGGATTTCCTCTCCACCCATTCGTCCGGGGACTCATGTTCTACTACGGCCTGGATTTCCACGATCTGGCCCCGAACTTCATCCTCAACATTTCGGCGTTTATCGTCGTGTGTGAGGCCTTCCTCCGCATCAAGCCCCACTTTGGCCTATGGCAAAAGACCTGCAATGTCAAACCGAAGGTGGTGGGCGGCCAGCAGGCGGAGTGCGGAGGCGCCATGGTGGGCAAGATGCCCAACGTCACATGGCTCGAGGGCTCCTACATGGAGACCATAAAGGGGTGGTAATCGGGGTGGTTCTACATCACCGAGCCGCGCGACCCCAAATGGGCGGCGGCCCCCGACTTCTGATCCGGAATCCCCACACGGCTCACCTCCTAGAAAGAGAAGGGCCTGCCCTGGGGTAGTCCAGCAGAGCTGGCAGGACTCCAAACCTGTATCCAAAACATGGTGAACAAAAAGTTCAAGCTTTTCAACATAGTCAAGGTCATTCTCATCCGCCGGATCCTCGCGTGTCAATAACGGGCATTCAACTTGCGGGAGTTTGACCCGGCCCAGCACCAAACTCTGAGCGAGCTCTTTGACACAACTCACGAGGATGCTTGGAAGGTGCTATTTAAGGGCGCCGAGGTTCCCCCTCCCCTTACCGAGGATCGCGGATTCAGCGCGAAGCGCGAAGCGCCAAGCCGGCGCGGTAAGCTATTTTATCTCTTGTAGGGTATTCATATAGTTTAACTATGTGCGGGATCTGAGCTTCCATGCCTTCAACAGGAATGGGTGGAGACATCGGGGCAGATTGACTGCCCAGCTCCTCTGCCCGAAGACCCTGCCGACGCTCTCCTGACGGAGATGCTTACTCCGGCACCTTATGAGGTGCCGGAGAAGAAGATCAAGAAGAAGGTAATGGGAACCCGAAAGAGTTCCCGGCGCCAGATGATATCGGACTCATCGTCTGATAACTCGGAGACGCACTCCTCCCATGAGAACGAGGAGGAGGCAGATAATGGTTCTTCCCCTCCAGCCGGGGAAGATAGGAAGAGGAAGGCCGCCCCAACTGGGGAGGCCGGAGGGTCCAAGAAGGGAAGGACTCTCCCTCCGGACTACTCCGCCACTGCCGCCGACAGCGAAGACGAGTGGCCACCCAGGGCCAAGCCCCTGGCGAGATCGTAAGTATTCGGACACCAGAGTAACTCGTGGCACCGTTTAGTTGCACATCTTCTTCTAACGCCAGACACGGTTATGTAGTCCGTCCCGGGCCCATATTGACGTATCCTCGTCGAGCGGTTCTTTGGATCTGTCGGCCATGAGCAGCAGAGGATCACTTCCGATCGCCTCCACCCCTCGCCCTACGGACAACGCCGAGGTGTTGTCTCAAAGGGCACCAAGCCGAGGGGAGGTAGTCCTGGAGGCGCCTCAAGGTGACCTTCCGGACTCCAGGCGCAAAGGGAGCAAGGCTCCCAAGGGCTCCAGGTTCGGCCCTAGGCCGAATACCGCACCGGAACCTCTAGTGGTTCCGGACTCCGGCAGGTAGCCCCCTACTAAGAGGGGCAAGCCTCCCGTGCTGGTGACCTCCGTCCACCCGGAGGCACCAGATAATTTGCTGGAGGTGCTTAACGGCGCCTCCATCGACGAGGAGCAACGCACTATTATGAGTGCGGTGATCCAGAAGGTTCAGTCCGCCAAGAGCGGACTGACCGAAGCCTGTGCCAGCCTTCTAACAGGCTTGGAGGTATGTATTTAAAATATATGAAAATATTACCGCATAGACAGTAGCCCCTGATGCTCTGTTTGGCGTTCACAAGGAAAGCCGAATAGAGGATCAAAATAACATTCCCAGGAGTCTAATACAAGTATGTTGATATGCGTGTGCAGGCTTCACTGCTGACCTCTGCCGCACTGACTGCGGAGGTCGATACGCTGAAGCAGAACCTCGAGCGATCCGAGAAAGAGCTCGGACTTGCCAAGAAGCAGCTCGAGGAGAGCAAAGGTAAGGAATACCTTGTCTATATGCATATATATATATATATATATATATATATATATATATATATAAAAGATGCAGTTGCAAAAATGATAGGATCGTTATGAATGTGCCAGGGGCCACGACCGAGGTGGCGACCCTGAAGCAAGCGCTATCCGAGGCCGAAAACAAAGCGGCCATGGAGCGCACCGACCGAGAGAAACAAGAGGCACAGGTGGGCGAGGTGCAGCAAGAGCTCCAGGCTCTCGTGAAAAAGCACGAGACTTTGGAGCTTGACTCAAAGACGCGAGAGTCTGAGCTTGCCACGACCCTTGAGGGTACCAAGCATGCCAATGCCGAAGCCCAAAAAGCCCTCCAGGAAATTGAGGCGATGAAGAAGATCGCGGCGGGTAAGGCATTCATTATGCAAAGCAAGCATGTGAAAGTAAATTACTTGTTACTTACCCGAGTCCGGAGCTCTCCAGGAGCATTTGCAGATTTGCCCCGCAGCGTGTCGGATGCCGCAAAGCACTACCGGGCCGAGGAAGGGAGCTCGACGGAGAAGGTGTTCTGGTCTCAGTATACTGAGGCCGAACATCCGGTGCCCTTAAGTGACCAGCTGAAGCAATTGGTCGAGCTCCATAAGGCGGCCGAACAGGCCATGAAGGGTCTTATAGTCCGGCTATGGCCTGGAGAGGCCATGCCAGGGAGCTATTTCGGGCTGGTGAGGCAGCTTGCGGATGCCTGTCCTTGGCTTGAGGTCATCAAGCACTCCGTCTGCATCAAGGGTGCCCGCAGGGCGCTTGCCCGTGTTAAAGTACACTGGGGCAAGATGGACGCTGAGAAGCTGGTGAAGGATGGACCACCGCAGGGCAAGGAGCATCACCGCCCTAAGATGTATTATGAGGGCGTCCTGAAGGGTGCCCGCCTTATGGCGGATGAGTGTTCCAAGGATGTAATTTTTGAGTGAACTTGCTCGTGTGATCCTGCATTTATGAAAAACTTGTTTCATATGCGCTATGCAACGCTTGTTTGAATTTAAAATATTACCTTCTGTGCGGCTGTTTATTAAATCTGAGAGATGGCTAGTCGTCGGCTTCTGCCCCCATGCCACGAGTGCTGGGGTGTTCAGGATAAATCTGAGCACTCTTTTTCCCATTCTTGGGTCCAAGGTTGTCAGAATCGCGATCTTGAATCGGATCGGAGCTTTGATGGTAGGTTCATAAATCGTAGAATCTTCACTAGCAGGATTGTAGAAACGTAGATTCTAAGAACTAAAATCGTGGAGTCATAGGGGTTAGTTTGGATTGTAAAGTCGTAGAATCGTATAACAGAATCGTGATTCTTATAACCTTGCTTGGGTCCTTCGAGGGAGGTGCTCAGCGCAGCGAACAAGGCAATCAGACTATAATGCTTTATCACTCTCACTTAGCCATAGAAGTCTACAATTTGAAATTTCGGCGAAGCCCCTAGTATTCGGAAGACCGAGTTCGGGGCGCCATACACGCCTTAAGCCGGATAAAGACGACTCCTCGCCCTAAGCGGCATAAGTCTTTAGGGACTCGAGACCTCTCGAACAGCGACCAGCTCTCGCCTTATCATGACAGTCAGTTTTAGCTTTCTCTACTGAGGTGCTTAGCCCAGCTGAACCGGGGCACAATCGCAGTAGTTCTCCCAGTGCTACCTTAGCCTATATAGCGGAACGTAAGGCACCAAAACATGGGAGCCGGGCAAACCCAACATTTGACCAAAGACATGACTCGGAGCTGATGCATATAATGCTATAAGTTCGGGGTGTCGCACATTCAAAAGTATTCAGACTTCTGATGCCGTGTTATGGGGTACTTAAGCCCCTGGCATATTAGCCGTACCAGAGTGTACGGGTGCTGGATGTTATGAATGAAAAAAAAGGAATAGAGAATGCAGTAATAGACTGGTGCTATGCATTGTTTATTCAAAAAGTGTGCATTAAAGCAGAACGATACAAGTAGTGCGATAAGCAAAAAATGGGACAATTTGACATGTCCCCTACAAGGGCAGGCTGCGGAATGGTATTTAAAGCAGGTATTTCTCTCGTTATAGAGACCACCTGGGAGTTCCATAGTACGACATAGCTTTGTGCCTCCCTGGTTTTTGTATCGTGCGTTCGGCGATTATACTGCCGGACAGGGCTTCCACAGCGTAAAGTCCTGAAAGAGAGAAAAAAATGACAAAGTAGGAAGCCCCTAGTGCGGTTGAGCCGCATTGTGGGGCGTGCCGTAGTCGTGCCCCTCCCCCTATGCCCATGGTATTTTCAATGCGTAATTATGTACGCTTGGCACGGATTTCGCCGTTTGGCTGAGGCTGGGGTAGGGGCCGCATTGCTACGCTTGCTCGGAACGTGCCAGGCAGTCTTGTTGCAGATTACTTCGGGCGCGCTTGACAGTGTCCGAGCGTTTGATCGCCGGACTGGAGAATTGCCTTAAGAGGCTGCTTTGTGCTTCCGCTGCGAGGACCGCAGTGTGCTCCGCCGTTCGGAGAGAGCGCTCTGTGTTTCCATTGACTGTGATTACCCCCCGAGGTCCTGGCATCTTGAGCTCAGGGTAAGCATAGTGCGGCACCGCATTGAATTTTGCGAATGCGGTTCGCCCGAGCAGCGCATGATAGCCACTACGGAACGGGACTATATCAAAGTTTAACTCCTCGCTTCGGAAATTATCCGAGGATCCGAAGACCACTTCTAGTGTGACTGAGCCTGTGCAATGGGCCTCTACACCTGGTATGACGCCTTTAAAGGTCGTTTTTGTGGGTCTAATCCTTGAGGGATCTATACCCATTTTGCGCACTGTGTCCTGGTAAAGCAGGTTTAGGCTGCTGCCGCCGACTATAAGGACTCGACTGAGGTGAAATCCGTCGATGATTGGGTCTAAGACCAATGCGGCGAATCCTCCATGACGGATACTAGTGGGATGGTCCCTGCGATCGAAAGTGATCGGGCAGGAGGACCATGGGTTGAACTTTGGGGCAACTGGCTCCAACGCATATACGTCCCTTAGCGCACGCTTTCGCTCTCTCTTGGGGATGTGGGTTGCATATATCATGTTCACCGTCCGCACTTGTGAGGGGAATCTCTACTGTCCTTCGGTGTTCGGCAGCCGGGGCTCCTCCTCGTCATCGCTATGTAGCCCCTTGTCCTTGTGCTCGGCATTTAACTTGCCGGCCTGCTTGAACACTCAACAATCCCTGTTGGTGTGGTTGGCTGGCTTGTCAGGGGTGCCGTGTATTTGGCACAAGCTATCGAGTATACGGTCCAAACTGGATGGGCCCGGAGTGCTTCTTTTGAATGGCTTTTTCCGCTGACCGGGCTTAGAGCCTCTGAATCCGGCATTGACTGCCGTATCCTCGGTATTATCGCTGTTGATGCGGCGGTTGTGTTTGTTGCGACGTGACCTGCCATTGCTGTCCTTGGTATCCGAAGTACCAGTGTTCTTTGATATGTTATTGCTGCGAGCCAGCCAACTGTCCTCTCCCGCGCAAAAGCGGGTCATAAGTGTCGTGAGGGCTGCCATAGATTTCGGCTTTTCCTGGCCAAGTGCCGGGCAAGCCACTCGTCGCGGATGTTGTGCTTAAAAGCTGCTAGGGCCTCTACATCCGGACAGTCGACGATTTGATTTTTCTTGGTTAGGAACCGTGTCCAGAATTGCCTGGCCGATTCCTCTGGCTGCTGAATTATATGGCTCAAGTCATCTGCATCTGGTGGTCGCACATAAGTGCCCTGGAAGTTGTCAAGGAATGCGGCTTCCAGATCTTCCCAACAACCAATGGATTCTGCTGGCAAGCTGTTGAGCCAATGCCGAGCTGGTCCTTTAAGCTTGAGTGGGAGGTATTTGATGGCGTGTAGATCGTCGCCACGGGCCATGTGGATATGAAGGAGATAGTCCTCAATCCATACCACGGGATCTGTCATACCATCGTATGATTCGATATTCACAAGTTTGAAACCCTCTGGGATTTGATGATCCATTACTTCATCTGTGAAGCATAGCGGGTGTGCGGCGCCTCTGTACTGGGCTATATCACGATGCAGCTCGAATGAGTTTTGTCTACTGTGTTCGGCCCGGCCGGATTTATTTCTGCTGTATCCGGCGTGACGGTTATCGTCTCTCATAGTGGGGTGCCCTCACGCTCCGTAGATCGATCTTGCTTGCTTTGCTTTGTCCTCCAATACGTCTCGCAGGTCTAGCGCATTTCACCGTGCCTTGCCATTTTTATTTGAGTGGTGTCGGGGTGCGGGTTGAGTTTTTGGCTGAAATGCCTCTCTGTCGCGGCCACGAGGTGGCCGATCAGCCGCATCATACACTGGAGATTGATACATCTCCAACGTATCTATAATTTTTGATTGCTCCATGCTATATTATCTACTGTTTTGGACTATATTGGGCTTTATTTTCCACTTTATATTATTTTTGGGACTAACCTATTAACCGGAGGCCCAGCCCAGAATTGCTGTTTTTTTGCCTATTTCAGTGTTTCGGATAAACAGAATATCAAACGGAGTCCAAACGGAATAAAATCTTCGGGAATGTGATTTTCTCACCGAACATGATCCAGGGGACTTGGACCCTACGCCAAGGCATCAGAGAGGCGGTCACGAGGGTGGGGGCGCCCTCCCCCTTAGGGCGCGCCCCCTGCCTCGTGGGCCCCTCGAAGCTCCATCGATGTACTCCTTCCTCCTATATATACCTACGTACCCCCAAACGATCAGAACATGAGCCAAAAACCTAATTCCACCGCTGCAACTTTCTGTATCCACGAGATCCCATCTTGGGGCCTATTCCGGAGATCCGCCGGAGAGGGCCGTCATCACGGAGGGCTTCTACATCATCATAGCCCCTCCTATGAAGTGTGAGTAGTTTACCTCAGACCTTCGGGTCCATAGTAAGTAGCTAGATGGCTTCTTCTCTCCTTTTTGATCTCAATACAAAGTTCTCCCCCTCTCTTGTGGAGATCTATTCGATGTAATCTTCTTTTTGCGGTGTGTTTGTTGAGACCGATGAATTGTGGGTTTATGATCAAGTCTATCTATGAATAATATTTGAATCTTCTCTGAATTCTTTTATGTATGATTGGTTATCTTTGCAAGTCTCTTCGAATTATCAGTTTGGTTTGGCCTACTAGATTGGTTTTTCTTGCCATGGGAGAAGTGCTTAGCTTTGGGTTCGATCTTGCTGTGTCCTTTCCCAGTGACAGAAGGGGCAACAAGGCACGTATTGCATCGTTGCCATCGAGGATAACAAGATGGGGTTTATTTCATATTGCATGAATTTATCTCTCTACATCATGTCATCTTGCTTAAAGCGTTACTCTGTTTCTAACTTAATACTGTAGATGCATGCTGGATAGCGGTCGATTAGTGGAGTAATAGTAGTAGATGCATGCAGGAGTCGGTCTACTTGTCTCGGACGTGATGCCTATATACATGATCATACCTAGATATTCTCATAACTATGCTCAATTGTATCAATTGCTCAACAGTAATTTGTTCACCCACCGTAGAATACTTATGCTCTTGAGAGAAGCCACTAGTGAAACCTATGGCCCCCGGGTCTATTCTCATCATATCAATCTCCATCACTTTAATCTTGCTTTGCTTTTTTACTTTGCCTTTTACTTTTCACTTTGCATATTTATATAAAAAATACCAAAAACATTATCTATCAAATCTCACTCTCGTAAGTGACCATGATGGGATTGACAACTCCTAATCGCGTTGGTTGCGAGTTGCTATCATTTTGTGCAGGTACGAGGGACTTGAGCATGGCCTCCTACTGGATTGATACCTTGGTTCTCAAAAACTGAGGGAAATACTTACGCTACTCTGCTACATCATCCTCTCCTCTTCAGGGAAAACCAACACAAGCTCAAGAGGTAGCAACAAGAATTTCTGGCGCCGTTGCCGGGGAGTCTACGCAAAAAGTCAACATACCAAGTACCCATCACAATCCCTATCTCTCGCATTACATTAGTTGCCATTTGCCTCTCATTTTCCTCTCCTCCACTTCACCCTTGCCGTTTTATTCGCCCTCTCTTTCTCCTTCTCCTTCTCCTTCTCCGTTTGCCTTTTTCTCGCTTGCCTTTTGTTTGCTCGTGTGTTGGATTGCTTGCTTGTCGCGATGGCTCAAGATACTACCAAATTGTGTGACTTCACCAATACCAATAATAATGATTTCCTTAGCACTCCGATTGCTCCTCTTGCCAATACTGAATCTTGTGAAATCAATACTGCCTTGTTGAATTTTGTTATGAAAGATCACTTCGCCGGCCTTCCTAGTGAAGATGCCGCTACTCATCTTAATAGCTTCGTTGATTTATGTGATATGCAAAAGAAAAAAGATGTCGATAATGATGTCGTTAAATTGAAGCTATTTCCTTTTTCGCTTAGAGATCGTCCTAAAGCTTGGTTTTTGTCTTTGCCTAAAAATAGTATTGATTCTTGGAACAAGTGCAAAGATGCTTTTATCTCTAAGTATTTTCCTCCCGCTCACATTATCGCTCTTAGAAACGACTTTATGAATTTTAAGCAACTTGATCATGAACATGTTGCACAAGCTTGGGAGAGAATGAAATTAATGCTACGTAATTGTCCTACTCATGGTTTGAATTTGTGGATGATTATACAAATTTTTTATGCCGGATTGAATTTTGCTTCTTGAAATCTTTTAGATTCGGCCGCGGGAGGCACTTTTATGGAAATCACTTTAGGAGATGCTACTAAGCTCCTAGATAATATTATGGTTAATTATTCTCAATGGCACACTGAAAGATCTACTAATAAAAAGTGCATGCGATAGAAGAAATCAATGTTTTGAGTGGAAAGATGGATGAACTTATGATATTATTTGCTACTAAGAGTGTTTCTTCTGATCCTAATGATATGCCTTTGTCTACTTTGATTGAGAAGAATAATGAATCTATAGACGTGAATTTTGTTGGTAGGAATAATTTTGGTAACAACGACTATAGAGGGAATTTTAATCCTAGGCCTTATCCTAGTAATCCTTCTAATAATTATGGAAATTCCTACAACAACTCTTATGGAAATTTTAATAATATGCCCTCTGAATTTAAGAATAGTGCCAAATAGTTTATGAATTCACAAAAGAATTTTAATGCTTTGCTTGAAGAGAAACTGCTTAAAGTTGATGATTTGGCTAGGAACGTTGATAGAATTTCCCTTGAGGTTGATTCTTTAAAGTTTAGATCTATTCCTCCTAAGGATTATATCAATGAGTCTCCCAAAGCCATGAGAATTTCCATTGATGAGTGCAAAGAAAGAACCGCTAGGATGTGTGCTTCCAAAGATGCCTTTATTAAACCGTGTTCTTCCAATTCCTATGAAAATCAAAATGAAGATCTAAAAGTTATTGATGTGTCCCCTATCAAATCTTTGTTTTGCAATATGAATCTTGATGAAACTGAATATGATCTTCCTTTACCTAGAAGGCGTTCTAAAAATTCGGAGTATTTAGACCTTTATGATGAAATTGATGAAAGTGGGATTGAAAGAAATAAAACCTTAGATGTTGCTAAGCCCACTATATTGGATTTCAAGGAATTTAATTATGAAAGTTGCTCTCTAATTGATTGTATATCCTTGTTGCAATCCGTGCTAAATTCTTCTCATGCTTATAGTCAAAAGAAAGCCTTCACCGATCATATTGTTGATGCATTGATGCAATCCTATGAAGAAAAACTTGAGTTGAAAGTTTATATCCCTAGAAAACTCTATGATGAGTGGAAACCAACTATTAAAATTAAAATTAAAGATCATGATTTTTATGCTTTGTGTGATTAGGTGCTAGTGTCTCCACTATCCCCAAAACTTTGTGTGATTTGCTAGATTTCCATGACTTTGATGATTGCTCTCTAAACTTGCATCTCGTGGATTCCACTATTAAATAACCTATGGGAAGAATTAATGATGTTCTTATTGTTGCAAATAGGAATTATGTGCCCTTAGATTTTATCATTCTTGATATAGATTGGAATCCTTCTTGCCCTATTATTCTTGGTAGACCTTTCCTTAGAACGGTTGGTGCGATTATTGATATGAATGAAGGGAATATTATATTTCAATTTCCATTAAAGAAGGGCATGGAACACTTTCCTAGAAAGAAAATAATATTGCCATATGAAACTATCATGAGAGCTACCTATGGATTGCCTACCAAAGATGGCAATACCTAAATCTATCCTCGCTTTTATGCCTAGCTAGGGGCGTTAAACGATAGCGCTTGTTGGGAGGCAACCCAATTTTATTTTGAGTTTTTTTGTTTTTGCTTCTGTTTAGGAATAAATAATCCATCTACCTTCTGTTTAGATGTGTTTTTGTGTTTTAAGTAGTGTTTGTGCCAAGCTAGACCTATTGGATCTTCTTGGATGATAGTTATTTGATCTTGCTGTAATTTCCAGAAACCTTGCGCTTAGTCCCTGAATTATTAAAAATCACCAGAACGTGATAAAATTCTCATTCAAATTGCTGCTGATCAATAAACAAATTTTATAGGTCTTATAATTTTGGTAGATTTTTTGGAGTTCCAGAAGTTTGCGTTAGTTACAGATTACTACAGACTGTTCTGTTTTTGACAGATTCTGTTTTTCGTGTGTTGTTTGCTTATTTTGATGAATCTATGGTTATTAAAATAGTTTATAATCCATATATAAGTTGGAATACAGTAGTTTTAACACCAATATAAATAAATAATGAGTTCATTACAGTACCTTGAAGTGGTTTTATGTTTTCTTTCTCTAACGGAGCTCACGAGATTTCTATTGAGTTTTGTGTTGTGAAGTTGTCAAGTTTTGGGTGAAATCTTTTGATGGATTATGGAACAAGGAGTGGAAAGAGCCTAAGCTTGGGGATGCCCATGGAACCCCCAAGATAATCCAAGGACACCAAAAAGTCAAAATTTGGGGATGCCCCGGAAGGCATCCCCTCTTTCGTCTACTTCCATCGGTATTTTACTTTGAGCTATATTTTTATTCACCAACATGATATGTGTTTTGCTTGGAGCGTCTTGTATTATTTGTGTATTTGTTTGTTAGTGTGCCACAATCATCCTTGCTGTACACACCTTTGAGAGAGCCATTTATGAATTAAAATTTGTTATAATACTCTTTGTGCTTCACTTATATCTTTTGAGCTATGTAGTTTTGTTCTATGTGCTTCACTTATATTTTTTGAGCGTGATAATTTTGCTCTATGTGCTTCAATTAAATCTTTTAGAGCACAGTGGTGGATTTGTTTTAAAGAAACTATTGATCTCTCATGCTTCACTTAGATAATTTTGAGAGTCTTAATAGCATGGTAAATTGCTTAATATTAATATGCTTGGTATTCAAGATTTGTGAAATTTTCTTTTGAGTGCGTTGAATACTAAGAAAAGATTGAAGCATGATAATTGTTTTGAGATATGGAGGTGATAATATTAGAGTCATGCTAGTTGAGTAGTTGTGAATTTAAAGAATACTTGCGTTGAAGTTTGTGATTCCCGTAGCATGCACGTATGGTGAACCGTTATGTAACGAAGTCGGAGCATGAGGTGTTTATTGATTGTCCTCCTTATGAGTGGCGGTCGGGGACGAGCGATGGTCTTATCCTACCAATATATCCCCCTAGGAGCATGCGCGTAATACTTTGCTTTGATACCTTCAAGATTTTTGCAATAAGTATATGAGTTCTTTATGACTAATGTTGAGTCCATGGATTATACGCACTTTTCCCATCCTTCCACCATTGCTAGCCTCTCTAATACCGCACACTTTTCGCCGGTATCATACACCCACCATATATCTTCCTCAAAAAAGCCACCATACCTACCTATCATGGCATTTCCATAGCCATTCCGAGATATATTGCCATGCAACTTTCCACCGTTCCGTTTATTATGACACACTCCATCATTGTCATATTGCTAGCATGATCATGTAGTTGACATCGTATTTGTGGCAAAGCCACTATTCATAATTCTTTCATACATGTCACTCTTGATTCATTGCATATCCCGATACACCGCCGGAGGTGTTCATATAGAGTCATATCTTGTTCTAAGTATCGAGTTGTAATTATTGAGTTGTAAGAAAATAAAAGTGTGATGATCATCATTTCTAGAGCATTGTCCCAAGTGAGGAAAGAATGATGGAGACTATGATTCCCCCACAAGTCGGGATGAGACTCCAGACAAGAAATAAAAAAAGAAAAAAAAGAGGCCATAAAAAAGAAGAAAATCCCCAAATAAAAAAAATGAGAGAAAAAGAGAGAAGGGACAATGCTACTATACTTTTACCACACTTGTGCTTCAAAGTAGCACCAAGATCTTCATGATAGAGAGTCTCCTATGTTGTCACTTTCATATACTAGTGGGAATTTTTCATTATAGAACTTGGCTTGTATATTCCAATGATGGGCTTCCTCCAAATGCCCCAGGTCTTCGTGAGCAAGCGAGTTTGATGCACACCCACTTAGTTTTTTTTGTTGAGCTTTCATATACTTATAGATCTAGTGCATCCGTTGCATGGCAATCCCTACTCACTCACATTGATATCTATTAATGGGCATCTCCATAGCCCGTTGATACGCCCAGTTGATGTGAGACTATCTTCCCCTCTTTTTGTCTTCTCCACAACCATCGTTCTATTCCACATATAGTGCTATATCCATGGCTCATGCTCATGTATTGCGTGAAGGTTGAAAAAGTTTTGAAAATGTTAAAGTATGAAACAATTGCTTGGGTTGTCATCGGGGTTGTGCATGATTTAAATACTTTGTGTGGTGAATATGGAGCATAGCCATACTATATGATTTTGTAGGGATAACTTTCTTTTGCCATGTTATTTTGAGAAGACATAATTGCTTTATTAGTATGATTGAAGTATTATTATTTTTATGTCAATATGAACTTTTGTCTTGAATCTTTTGAATCTGAATATTCATACCACAATTAAGAAGTTTTACATTGAAATTATGCCAAGTAGCACTCCGTATCAAAAAGTCTCTTTTTATCATTTACCTACTCGAGGACGAGCAGGAATTAAGCTTGGTGATGCCTGATACGTCTCCAACGTATCTATAATTTTTGATTGCTCCATGCTATATTATCTACTGTTTTGGACTATATTGGGCTTTATTTTCCACTTTTATATTATTTTGGGACTAACCTATTAACCGGAGGCCCAGCCCAGAATTGCTGTTTTTTGCCTATTTCAGTGTTTCGGAGAAACAGAATATCAAACAGAGTCCAAACGGAATAAAATCTTCGGGAATGTGATTTTCTCACCGAACGTGATCCAGGGGACTTGGACCCTACGCCAAGACATCAGAGAGGCGGTCACGAGGGTGGGGGGCGCCCCCCCTTAGGGCGTGCCCCTGCCTCGTAGGCCCCTCGAAGCTCCACCGACGTGTTGGAAATATGCCCTAGAGGCAATAATAAAATGATTATTATATTTCCTCGTTCATGATAATTGTCTATTATTCATGCTATAAGTGTGTTATCCGGAAATCGTAATACATGTGTGAATACATAGACCACAACATGTCCCTAGTGAGCCTCTAGTTGACTAGCTCGTTGATCAACAGATGGTCATGGTTTCCTGACTATGGACATTAGTTGTCATTGATAACGGGATCACATCATTAGGAGAATGATGTGATGGACAAGACCCAATCCTAAGCATAGCACAAGATCGTGTAGTTCATTTGCTAGAGCTTTTCCAATGTCAAGCATCATTTCCTTAGACCATGAGATCGTGTAACTCCTAGATGCCGTAGGAGTGCTTTGGGTGTACCAAACGTCACAACGTAACTGGGTGACTATAAAGGTATACTACAGGTATCCCCGAAAGTATCTGTTGCGTTGACACGGATCGAGACTGGGATTTGTCACTCCGTATGACGGAGAGGTATCTCTGGGCCCACTCGGTAATGCATCATCATAATGAGCTCAATGTGACCAAGTGTTTGGTCACGGGATCATGCATTACGGTACGAGTAAAGTGACTTGCCGGTAACGAGATTGAACGAGGTATTGGGATACCGACGATCGAATCTCGGGCAAGTAACATACCGATTGACAAAGGGAATTGTATACGGGATTAATTGAATCCTCGACATCGTGGTTCATCCGATGAGATCATCAAGGAGCATGTGGGAGCCAACATGTGTATCCAGATCCCGCTGTTGGTTATTGACCGGAGAGTCGTCTCGGTCATGTCTGCATGTCTCCTGAACCCGTAGGGTCTACACACTTAAGGTTCGATGATGCTAGGGTTGTAGAGATAAGTATGCGGTAACCCGAAAGGTGTTCGGAGTCCCGGATGAGATCCCGGACGTCATGAGGAGTTCTGGAATGGTCCGGAGGTAAAGATTTATATATGGGAAGTCCTGTTTCGGCTATCGGGAAAGTTTTGGGGGTCATCGGTATTGTACCGGGACCACCAGAAGGGTCCAGGGGTCCATCGGGTGGGGCCACCTATCCCGGAGGGGGCCATGGGCTGAAGTGGGAGGGGAACCACCCCTGGTGGGCTGGTGCACCCCCTTGGGCCTCCCCTTGTGCCTAGGGTTGTAAACCCTAGGGGTGGGGGGCGCCCCACTTGGCTTGCGGGGCAAGTTCCCCCCTTGGCCGCCGCCCCCTTGGAGATGGGATCTCCTAGGGCGGGCGCCCCCCTACGGGCCCTATATATAGTGGGGAGGAGGGCGGGCAGCCGCACCCAAGTCCCTGGCGCCTCCCTCTCCCCTCGCAACACCTATCCCTCTCGTTGGAGCTTGGCGAAGCCCTGCCGAGATCACCGCTGCTTCCACCACCACGCCGTCGTGCTGCTGGATCTCCATCAACCTCTCCCTCCCCTTGATAGATCAAGAAGGAGGAGACTTCTTCCCCAACCGTACGTGTGTTGAACGCCAAGGTGCCGTCCGTTCGGCACTAGGATCTTCGGTGATTTGGATCATGACGAGTACGACTCCCTCAACCCCGTTCTCTTGAATGCTTCCGCTCGCGATCTACAAGGGTATGTAGATGCACTCCTCTCTCTCGTTGCTAGATGACTCCATTGATTGATCTTGGTGAAGCGTAGAAAAATTTTATTTTCTGCAACGTTCCCCAACAGTGGCATCATGAGCTAGGTCTATGCGTAGTTTCTATGCACGAGTAGAACACAAGTTGTTGTGGGCGTCGGTATTGTCAATTTACTTGCCATTACTAGTCTTATCTTGATTCGGCGGCAACGTGGGATGAAGCGGCCCGGACTGACCTTACACGTACACTTACCTGAGACGGGTTCCACCGACTTACATGCACTAGTTGCATAAGGTGGCTAGTGGGTGTCTATCTCTTCCACTTTAGTCGGATCGGATTCGATGAAAAGGGTCCTTATGAAGGGTAAATAGAAATTGGCATATCACGTTGTGGTTTTGACGTAGGTAAGAAACGTTCTTGCTAGAACCCTATTGCAGCCACGTAAAAACATGCAACAACAATTAGAGGACGCCTAACTTGTTTTTGCAGCATATGCCTTGTGATGTGATATGGCCAAAAAGGATGTGATGGAGTCCTGGATTAGGGGGTGTTCGGATAGCCGGACTATACCTTCAGCCGGACTCCAGGACTATGAAGATACAAGATTGAAGACTTCGTCCCGTGTCCGGAAGGATCTTTCCTTGGCGTGGAAGGCAAGCTAGGCGTGCAGATATTCAAGATCTCCTACCATTGTAACCGACTCTGTGTAACCCTAACCCTATCCGGTGTCTATATAAACCGGAGGGTTGTAGTCCGTAGGACAACCATCATCATACACAATCATATGTACTACCCATATCATCAATATTAATCTAGCAGGAGTAGGGTTTTACCTCCATCGAGAGGGCCCAAACCTGGGTAAAATAAAGTGTCCCTTGTCTCCTGTTACCATCCGACCTTGACGCACAGTTCGGGACCCCCTACCCGAGATTCGCCGGTTTTGACACCGACATTGGTGCTTTCATTGAGAGTTCCTCTGTGTCGTCGCTTTTAGGCCCGATGGCTCCTTTGATTGTCAACAACGATGAGGTCCAGGGTGAGACTTTCCTCCCCGGACAAATCTTCGTCTTCGGCGGCTTCGCTCTGCGGGCCAATTCGCTTGGTCGTCTGGAGCAGATCAAAAGCTACGCCCCTGGCCATCAAGTCAGGTTTGGAAGCTTAAACTAGACGGCAGATATCCGTGGAGACTTGATCTTCGACGGGTTCGAGCCACAGCCAAGCGCGCCGCACTACCTCGAGGGGCATGATATAGCTCTGCCTCCGAATAGTGCCCTGGAGGCCGCACACGCACAATAGTGCCCTAGAGGCCGCACACGCACCGGCCCCGATCCTCGACTCGGAGCCCGTTGCATTCTTTGAGGTTGAACGGTTGGACGTCACCTCGGGGGCGGCGGTCTTGAAGGCGATCGAGCCGAACGCCAGCCCCGCACTCCGCACGGCCCATGACTCCAAGGAGTCGGATTCTTCTCCGAACTCCGGGCCTCCCGTGCGCCTGCCGATCGAATCCGATTGGGCGCCTACAATGGAGTTCACCGCCGCGGACATCTTTCAGCACTCACCTTTTGGTGATATCCTGAATTCTCTCAAGTCTCTCTCTCTATCAGGAGAGCCCAGGCCGGACTATGGTCTGCGAGGTTGGGATTCGGACGATGAAGAAATTCAAAGCCCACCCACCACCCACTTAATAGCCACTGTCGATGATTTAATCGACATACTTGACTTCGGCTCCGAAGACTTCGACGGTATGGACGACGAAGGAGGAGACGAACAAGAACCAGCACCTGTAGGGCGCAGGACCGCCACCTCGTCATATGACATATATATGGTGGACGCTCTAAAGGATGGAGATGGCGATGGAACAACGGAGGATGACACCTCGAAAAAACAGCCAAAACGCCGGCGTCAACGGCGCCGCTCTAAATCCCGCCATAGCAGAAACGGTGATTCCGGCACGGGAGATAATACTACCCCGGATAGCGCCGAAGAACACCAAATCCAGCAAAATTCGGCGTAGGAAGATGGAGAAGCCAGCCCTCATGAGAGAGCGGCAGAGCGAGAGGTTGAGGATGATAACTACATGCCTCCCTCCGAAGACGAGGCAAGCCTCGACGACGACGAATTCGTCGTACCATCAGACCCCGCCGAACAAGAGCGTTTCAAACGCAGGCTTCTAGCCACGGCGAATAGCCTAAAGAAAAAGCAGCAACAACTTAGAGCTGATCAAGATCTACTATCTAACAGATGGACTGAAGTCCTTGTGGCCGAAGAGTATGAACTCGAGCGCCCTCCTAAAATTATCCTAAGCGCAGGCCGCTACCCCAATCAGAGGGGGAAGCACCTACATTACCAATGCATGACATGGCAGACCGGCCACCTCGCGGCCGCGACAGAGAGGCCTGTCGAACCTCTAAACAAGCCATACCCCAGTGCCGCTCAACTAAGGCACGGGAAAATGAGCCATACCTGCGAGACGTACTGGAGGACAAAGCAAGGCAAACAAGATCCATCTATGGATCGCGCAGACACCCAACGACACGTGATGATGATCTTCACTCCGGACACAATAAATCCGGCCAGGCCGAACACAACAGGCATAGCTCTTCTGAGCTGCGTCGTGACATAGCCCAGTACAGGGGCACCGCACACCTACTATGCTTCACAAATGAAGTAATGGATCATAAAATCCCAAAGGGTTTCAAACCCATCAACATCGAGTCGTACGATGGTACGACAGATCCGGCAGTATGGATTGAGGATTATCTCCTTCACATCCACATGGCACGTGGCGACGATCTACACGCCATCAAATATCTCCCCCTCAAGCTCAAAGGACCAGCCCGGCACTGGCTTAACAGCCTACCAGCGGACTCAATCGGTTCTTGGGAGGACCTAGAAGCCGCATTCCTCGGCAACTTCCAGGGGACCTATGTGCGGCCGCCGGACGCCGACGACCTAAGCCACATAATTCAGCAGCCAGAAGAATCGGCCAGGCAATTCTGGACACGGTTCCTAACAAAGAAAATAAATCAGATAGTCGATTGTCCGGACGCAGAGGCCCTAGCAGCCTTCAAACATAACATCCGCGACGAATGGCTTGCCCGGCACCTGGGACAAGAAAAGCCGAAATCTATGGCAGCCCTCACGACACTCATGACCCGCTTTTGCGCGGGCGAAGATAGCTGGCTAGCTCGCAGCAACAACTTATCAAAGAACCCTGGTAATTCGGATACCAAGGACAAAAGTGGCAGGACACGTCAACACAAGCAAAAGCGTCGTGTTAGCAACGACAGCAATGAGGATACATCAGTAAACGCCGGATTCAGAGGCTATAAATCCGGTCAGCGGAAAAAGCCATTTAAAAAGAATACCCAGGGCCCGTCCAGTTTGGACTGGATACTCGACCGCTCGTGCCAGATTCATGGCACCCCCGAAAGGCCAGCCAATCACACCAATAGGGATTGTTGGGTGTTCAAGCAGGCAGGCAAGTTAAGAGTCGAACACAAAGACAAGGGGCTGCATAGCGACGACGAGGAGGAGCCCAGGCCGCCGAACAACAATGGACAGAAGGGGTTTCCCCCACAAGTGCGGACGATGAACATGATATACGCGACCCACATTCCCAAGAGGGAGCGGAAGCGTGCGCTACGGGACGTATACGCGATGGAGCCAGTCGCCCCAAAGTTCAACCCATGGTCCTCCTGCCCGATCACTTTTGATCGAAGGGACCACCCCACTAGCATCCGCCACGGCGGTTTTGCCACATTGGTTCTTGACCCAATCATTGACGGATTTCATCTCACAAGAGTCCTCATGGACGGCGGCAGTAGCCTGAACCCGCTTTACCAGGATACAGTGCGGAAAATGGGCATAGATCCATCAAGGATCAGGCCCACAAGGATGACCTTTAAAGGCGTCATACCTGGTGTAGAGGCCAATTGCACAGGCTCTGTAACACTTGATGTGGTCTTCGGATCTCCGGATAACTTCCGAAGCGAAGAGTTAATCTTCGATATAGTCCCGTTTTGCAGTGGCTATCACGCCCTGCTCGGACGAACCGCATTCGCTAAATTCAATGCGGTGCCGCACTACGCATATCTCAAGCTCAATATGCCAGGCCCTCGAGGAGTAATTACGGTCAACGGAAACACTGAGCGCTCCCTCCGTACGGAGGAGCACACGGCGGCCCTCGCAGCGGAAGTACAAAGCAGCCTTTCAAGGCAACTCTCCAGTATGGCCGTTAAAAAGCTGGACAATGCAAAGCGCGCCCGGAGTGACCTGCAACAAGACCGCCTGGCACGTTCGGAGCAAGCATAGCAATACGGCCCCAACCCCAGCCATCGCAACATAGCGGAGCTAGTACCTCGAGTACACAATTACGCCCTTGAAATTCCATTGGCACAGGGGGAGGGGCACATTAAGGGCATACTTACAATACGGCGTCAAACGTACTAGGGGCTGCCGGATTTTTTTATTACTTTCAAGACTCCACACTCTGGATAACCTGTTTGGCTTTGCTGCCGCACAGACGATGCAAGACCCAGGGAAGCAGACAAAGCTACGCCGCATTATGGAACTCTCAGGTGGTCTCTATTTCGAGCGATATATCTGTTTCTAAATTCCGCGGCCTGCCCTTGGTCAGGACATGTTAAATAGTCTAATATCTTTTTGCTTATCGCACTACTTGTATCGTTCGGCTTTGATAAATAGCCTCTCTATAAACAATGCATAGCTTTTCGCCTATTTTTTGCGTTGTCCTCTTTTAATATATATGTTCATTAAATAAACATGAACGCAACCGTACACCATGGTACGGCAAAACACGCCAGGGGCTTCATTACCCTTCTATCTGGTGTGAGAAGTCCGTACACTTTCACAAGTGCGGCACCCCGAACTTATAGCACTATATGCATCGGCTCCGAATCATGATTTTGGTCACATGTTGGGTTTGCCCGGCTCCTATGTTTTGGTGCCTTACGTTCCGCTATATCGGCTAAGGTAGCACTAGGAGAACCACTGCGATTGTGCCCCGGTTCAGCTGGGTTAAGCACCTCAGTGGAGAAAGCTAAAACAGACTGTCATGATAAGGCGTGAGACCGGTCGCTGTTCGAGAGGTTTTTCGAGTCCTTAAAGACTTATGCCGCTTCGAGCGAGGAGCTGGCTAGGTCCAGCCAAAGGCGTGGATAGCACCCCGAATTCGGCCTTCCGAACTAGGGGCTTCGCCGAAATTTAAAATTATAACATTCTATGGCTAAGTGAGAGTGTTCAAGCATTATAGTCCGATTGCCTGGTTCGTTGTGCTAAGCGCCTCCCTCGAAGGACCCAACTATGGGAAAAAGAGCCCTCAGGTTTATCCCGAACACCCCAGCACTAGTGGCATGGGGGCAGAAGCCGACGACCGGTCATCTCTCAATTTTTGATAAACGGCCGCACAGAAAATAATATTTTAAATTCAATAAGCATTGCTTAGCGCATATGAACAAGTTTTCAGTGCACAGGATACAAACGAGCGAGTTCATGCAAATACTACATCTTTAGTACATTCATCCGCGACAAGGCGGGCTCCAGCAAGAACGTCCTTGTAGTAGTTCTCGGGCTTGCGATGCTCTTTCCCCGGCGGCGGCCCGTCCTTCACCAGCTTCTCTCCGTCCAGCTTACCCCGGTGTACCCTTACATGGGCAAGGGCCCTCCGGGCACCTTCAATGCAGGCGGAGTGCTTGATGACCTCAAGCCGTGGACAGGCCTCCACAAGCAAGCACTAGCCCGAAATAGCTCCCAGGCAGGGCCTCTCCAGGCCACAGCCGAACTAGTAAGCCCTTCATGGCCTGTTCGGCCGCCTTGTGGAGCTCGACCAGCTGTTTCAGCTGATCGCTCAAAGGCACAGGGTGTCCGGCCTCAGAATACTGAGACCAGAACACACTCTCCGTCGAGCTGCCCTCTTCAGCTCGGTAGAATGCGGCGGCGGCGGATGCA
Organism: Aegilops umbellulata; assembly: GCA_032464435.1. Classification (NCBI taxonomy): domain Eukaryota; kingdom Viridiplantae; phylum Streptophyta; class Magnoliopsida; order Poales; family Poaceae; genus Aegilops; species Aegilops umbellulata. The sequence goes on from CP136057.1 coordinate 56,418,504, forward strand.
CTGCGGGGGAGATCGGCGAACGCCCCTGGAGAACTCCAGATTCGGGTAAGTGACAAGTAGTTTACTTTTATATTCCTACTTTGCATTAAGAATGCCTTACCTGTTGCTATCTTTTTCACCTCCTCCAACTCTTGGAGGACCTTTTGGGCTTCGGCCTTGGCACTCTTGGCGGTCTCAAGGGCCGACGCGAGCTCGGATGCTTGCGCTTTTGACTCAAGCTCCAAACTCTCATGTTTTTTCATGAGAGCTTGCAGCTCTTGCTGCACCTCGCCGACCTGAACCCCAAGCCTTTCTCGCTCGGCGCGCTCCTCGGACGTTTTCTTTCCGGCCTCAGCTAGCGCCTGCTTCAGGGTTGCCACCTCGGTTGTGGCCCCTACAATAAGCAGTACAATCCTGTTATTTCTTTCTGCAATCAAGCCTCTCTATAGGCACCTTTTTTTTCTTTTTTAGGGTATTTCTTACCTTCTTTCTCCTCGAGCTGCCGTTTGGCAAGGCCGAGCTCTTGCTCGGTCCGCCCGAGGTCCTTTTTAAGGACATCCACCTGCGCAGTCAGTGCGGCGATGGACAGCAGCGAAGCCTGCATACGCATATTTGACCTTTTGTTGTTAGACTCCTGCGAAAATTACTAGATCCTCTATCCGGCTTTTCTTTCCGAACACCGAACAGAGCATCAGGGGAAACTGTCTATGCAGTAATAATTTGATATATTTTTACTTACCTCGAAGCCTGTTAGAAGGCTAGCGCAAGCTTCAGTCAGTCCGCTCTTGGCGGACTGAACCCTTTGGATCACCGTACTCATAACAGTACGGTGCTCCTCATCGATGGCGGAGCCCTCAAGCACCTCCAGCAGATTGTCCGGCACCTCTGGTTGGACGGAGGTCGCCGGCTCAGACGGCTTACTCCTCTGGGAAGGAGTTCGCCCACCGCGGACCGGGACTGTCGAGTCCGGCGCGGTGTCCGGCACAAATCCGGACTTGGAGCCCTTAGGGGTTTCATCCCCTTTACTCCTCGGGTCCGGAGGATTGCCTTGCGGCTCCTCCAGGACTATCTCCTCCTGCCCTGGAGCTTGGCGGGACGCCACTTCGGCGTCGTCCGCCCTGTAGGGGGAGACAGCGGGCGGAACAGAGTTCACGTCCGACGAATCCAGGGAGCCGCTCGACGAATCATCGAGTTCGGCCCGGGGCGGGCTGCATAAATTACGAGCGATATTAGGGAAAGCCGCGCATTAAAAGAATATCATGAGTCACTCTGGTATATAAGTACTTACGATTTCGCCGGACGCTTGGTTCTGTCCGGCCACTCCTCTTCGCCCTCTTCGGCGTCGTGGGAGTAGTCCGGCGGAGGGGTCTTACTTTTCCTCGACCCCTCGGCCTCCCCCGTTGGGGTGGCCTTCTTCTTCTTTTCTCCCCCTCTAGGGGGGGAGAGCTTTATTGTTCCTCCTCCTCGTTTTCACGAGAGGAGAGCGTCGTGGACTCGTCAGATGACGAGTCCGACACCACCATATTGCGGGAACTCTTTCGAGTCCCGGTGGTTTTCTTCTTCTTGGCCTTCTTCTCCGGCACCACGTAAGGTGCCGGAGTCAACAGCTTCACTAGGAGAGCTGGGGCCGGGTCTTCGGGCAGGGGAGCCGAACAGTTAATTGGTCCGGATATCGCCCGCCAAGCCTGTCAAAGGCAAAGGGAGTTTAGATCCCGCATAGAGTTAATCAATGAAAAAGAGCTCAACGAACCTGTCAAAGGTATAGATAGCTCACCTCGCTGGCGTGACACTGCGAGCTGTATCCGCGGTCCTCGGAAGCAGATGTGGGGGACTCGGCGCCTTGGGTCAGCACCTTCCAGACGTCTTCATACGTCGTGTCGAAGAGCCTATTGAGGGTTTGGTGCTGCGCCGGGTCGAATTCCCACAAAGTAAAATCCCGTTGTTGGCACTGGAGGATCCGGCGAACGAGCATGACCTGGATCACATTGATCAGCCGGATTGGCCTGTTCACCAGGGACTAGATGCACGTTTGCAACCCAGTCACTTCTTCCTCGTTGCCCCACGACAGGCCCGTCTCTTTCCAGGACATGAGCCGCGTGGGGGGTCCGGATCTGAATTCGGGGGCTACGACCCATTTTGAATCGCGCGGCTCGGTGATGTAAAACCACCCGGCTTGCCACCCCTTTAGGGACTCCACAAGGGAGCCCTCGAACCAGAGGACGTTGGCTATCTTGCCAGCCATAGCGCCTCTGCACTCCGCTTGGCTACCGCGCACCACCTTGGGCTTGACGTTGAAAGTATTGAGCCAAAGGCCGAAATGGGGGCGGACGCGGAGAAAGGCCTCACACACGACAATAAACGCCGAGATGTTGAGGACGAAGTTCGGGGCCAGATCGTGGAAATCCAGGCCGTAGTAGAACATGAGCCCCCGGACAAATGGGTGAAGTGGAAAGCCCAGTCCGCGGAGAAAGTGGGGAAGAAAAACTACCCTCTCATGGGGCCTTGGGGTAGGAAGAAGCTGCCCCTCCTAGGAAGCCGATGCGGGATGTCCTTGGACAGGTATCTGGCTTTCCTTAGCTTTTTTACTTGAGCATCCGTAACGGAGGAGGCCATCCACTTGCCTCCCACTTCGGGCATTGCTGGAGAAGGTTGAGGTGGGAAGAGCTGACTTGGGCGCTAGGGCTTGAGTGCGCGAGAGATGGATTGGCAAAGGAGGAAGAAGGCATAGGTAAAAAGGTGAATCCTTATCCCTTTATATAAGCGGGCGCGGTTATGCACCCCCACCTACCTAATAAAACTCAGTTACCTCCCAAGCGCCATGGTAAATGGCGCGGTTGGGTTACCCACGTCCGTATTGATGAGAATCCCGTTAAAAGGGGCACACGATCTTTGCTTTGACAAGACGTGCCAAGGAAATCGCCTCGCTAAACACGCTGAGGTGGAACAATGAAAAAAAATTATATAAAGAGCTTGGCCGCAGTGTTATGACGCACTGCGGAATACGTCAGCAGATTTGATTTGTGTTAATATTATTCTCTATATGGCAATATGTGGAAACTTATTTTGCAGAGCTGGACACTATTTTTGGTGTTTACGATCTTCTTGAAGAACTTGGAGGAGGAACCCGCCTTGCAATGTCGAAGACAATCTGCGCGCCGGACTCGTCGTCATTGAAGCCTGGTTCAGGGGCTACTGAGGGAGTCCGGGATTAGGGGGTGTTCGGATAGCCGGACTATACCTTCAGCCGGACTCCAGGACTATGAAGATACAAGATTGAAGACTTCGTCCCGTGTCTGGAAGGATCTTTCCTTGGCGTGGAAGGCAAGCTAGGCGTGCGGATATTCAAGATCTCCTACCATTGTAACCGACTCTGTGTAACCCTAACCCTATCCGGTGTCTATATAAACTGGAGGGTTGTAGTCCGTAGGACAACCATCATCGTACACAATCATACCATAGGCTAGCTTCTAGGGTTTAGCCTCCTTGATCTTGTGGTAGATCTACTCTTGTACTACCCATATCATCAATATTAATCTAGCAGGAGTAGGGTTTTACCTCCATCGAGAGGGACCGAACCTGGGTAAAATAAAGTGCCCCTTGTCTCCTGTTACCATCTGACCTTGACGCATAGTTCGGGACCCCCTACCCGAGATCCGCCGGTTTTTACACCGACAGGATGTGATGAATGAATTATATGTGATGTATGAGATTGATCATGTTCTTGTAATAGGAATCACGACTTGCATGTCGATGAGTATGACAACTGGCAGGAGCCATAGGAGTTGTCTTTATTTATTGTATGACCTGCGTGTCATTGAATAACGCCATGTAATTACTTTACTTCTTTGCTAAACCATTAGCTATAGTAGTAGAAGTAATAGTTGGCGAACAACTTCATGGAGACACGATGATGGAGATCATGGTGTCATGCCGGTGACGATGATGATCATGGCGCCCCGAAGATGGAGATCAAAAGGAGCAAAATGATATTGGCCATATCATGTCACTATTTGATTGCATGTGATGTTTATCATGTTTTTGCATCTTATTTGCTTAGAACGACGGTAGTAAATAAGATGATCCCTCACAATAATTTCAAGAAAGTGTTCCCTCTAACTGTGCGCTGTTGCGAAAGTTCGTTGTCTCGAAGCACCACATGATGATCGGGTGTGATAGATTCTAACATTCACATACAACGGGTTTAAGCCAGATTTACACATGCGAAACATTTAGGTTGACTTGATGAGCCTAGCATGTACAAACATGGTCTCGGAGCACAAGAGACCGAAAGGTCGAACATGAGTCGTATGGAAGATACTATCAACATGGAGATGTTCACCGATGATGACTAGTCCGTCTCACGTGATGATCGGACATGGCCTAGTTGACTCGGATCATGTATCACTTAGATGACTAGAGGGATGTCATTCTGAGTGGGAGTTCATTAAATAATTTGATTAGATGAACTTAATTATCATGAACTTAGTCTAAAAACCTTTGCAAATTGTCTTGTAGATCAAATGGCCAACGCTCAGGTCAACCTCAACTTCAACGCGTTCCTAGAGAAAGCCAAGCTGAAAGATGATGGCAGCACCTATACGGACTAGGTCCAGAACCTAAGGATCATCCTCATAGCTGCCAAGAAAGCATATGTCCTAGAAGCACCGTTAGGTAAAGCTCCCATCCCACAGAACCAAGACGTTATGAACGCTTGGCAGTCGTGTGCTGATGATTACTCCCTTGTTCAGTGCGGCATGCTTTACAGCTTAGAACCGGGGCTCCAAAAGCGTTTTGAGCAACACAGAGCATATGAGATGTTCGAAGAGCTGAAAATGGTTTTCCAAGCTCATGCCCGGGTCGAGAGATATGAAATCTCCGACAAGTTCTACAGTTGTAAGATGGAGGAAAATAGTTCTGTCAGTGAGCACATACTCAAAATGTCTGGGTTGCACAACCGCTTGTCCCAGCCGGACATTAACCTCCCGGACGAGGCAGTCATTGACAGAATCCTTCAGTCGCTCCCACCTAGCTACAAGAGCTTTGTGATGAACTACAATATGCAGGGAATGGAAAAGACTATTCCTGAGGTATATTCAATGCTGAAATCAGCGGAGGTGGAAATCAAAAAGGAACATCAAGTGTTGATGGTCAATAAAACCACTAGTTTCAAGAAAGGCAAGGGTAAGAAGAACTTCAAGAAGGACGGAAAGGGAGTTGCCGCGCCCGGTAAACCAGTTGCCAGGAAGAAGCCAAAGAATGGACCCAAACCTGAGACTGAGTGCTTTTATTGCAAGGGAAAGGGGCACTGGAAGCGTAACTGCCCCAAATACTTAGCGGATAAGAAGGCCGGCAACACTAAAGGTATATGTGATATACATGTAATTGATGTGTACCTTACCAGTACTCGTAGTAGCTCCTGGGTATTTTTTACCGGTGCCGTTGCTCATATTTGTAACTCAAAACAGGAGCTGCGAAATAAGCGGAGACTGGCGAAGGACAAGGTGACGATGCGCGTCGGGAATGGTTCCAAGGTCGATGTGATCGCCGTCGGCACGCTACCTCTACATTTACCTACGGGATTAGTTTTAAACCTCAATAATTGTTATTTAGTGGCAGCTTTGAGCATGAACATTGTATCTGGATCTCGTTTAATACGAGATGGCTACTCATTTAAATCCGAGAATAATGGTTGTTCTATTTATATGAGATATATGTTTTATGGTCATGCCCCGCTGGTCAATGGTTTATTCTTAATGAATCTCGAACGGGATGTTACACATATTCATAGTGTGAATACCAAAAGATGTAAGATTGATAATGATAGTCCCACATATCTGTGGCACTGCCGCCTTGGTCACATCGGTGTCAAACACATGAAGAAGCTCCATACAGATGGACTTTTGGAGTCTCTTGATTTCGAATCATTTGACACGTGCGAACCATGCCTCATGGGTAAAATGACCAAGACTCCGTTCTCCGGAACAATGGAGCGAGCAACCAACTTATTGGAAATTATACATACTGATGTGTGCGGTCCGATGAGTGTTGAGGCTCGCGGTGGTTATCGTTATGTTCTCACTCTCACTGATGACTTAAGTAGATATGGGTATGTCTATTTGATGAAACACAAGTCTGAGACCTTTGAAAAGTTCAAGGAATTTCAAAATGAGGTAGAGAATCAACGTGACCGAAACATAAAATTCTTACGATCAGATCGTGGGGGAGAATATTTAAGTCACGAATTTGGTACACACTTAAGGAAATGTGGAATCGTTTCACAACTCACGCCGCCTGGAACACCTCAGCGTAACGGTGTGTCCGAACATCGTAATCGCACTCTATTGGATATGGTGTGATCTATGATGTCACTCACTGATTTACCGCTATCATTTTGGGGATACGCTCTAGAGACAGCTACATTCACTTTAAATAGGGCACCGTCTAAATCCGTTGAGACGACACCGTATGAATTATGGTTTGGGAAGAAACCTAAGCCGTCGTTTCTAAAAGTTTGGGGATGCGATGCTTATGTCAAGAAACTTCAACCTGAAAAGCTCGAACCCAAGTCGGAAAAATGCGTCTTCATAGGATACCCTAAGGAAACCATTGGGTATACCTTCTACACCAGATCCGAAGGCAAGATCTTTGTTGCCAAGAATGGGTCCATTCTGGAGAAAGAGTTTCTCTCGAGAGAAGTAAGCAGGAGAAAAGTGGAACTCGATGAAGTACTGCCTCTTGAATCGGAAAGTAGCGCAGCTCAGGAAGATGTTCCTGTGGTGCCTGCACCGACTAGAGAGGAAGTTAATGATGATGATCAAGGTACTTCGGATCAAGTTTCTACTGAACTTTGAAGGTCCACAAGGACACGTTCCACACCAAAATGGTATGGCAACCCTGTCCTGGAAATCATGTTGTTAGACAACGATGAACCTTCGAACTATGAAGAAGCAATGGCGGGACCAGATTCCAACAAATGGCTTGAAGCCATGCAATCCGAGATAGGATCAATGTATGAAAACAAAGTATGGACTTTGACAGACTTGCCCGATGATTGGCGAGCGATAGAGAATAAATGGATCTTTAAGAAGAAGACGGACGCGGATGGTAATGTTACCATCTATAAGGATTGACTTGTCGCTAAGGGTTATCGACAAGTTCAAGGGGTTGACTACGATGAGACCTTCTCACCCGTAGCGAAGCTGAAGTCCGTCCGAATCATGTTAGCAATTGCCGCATACTATGATTATGAGATATGGCAAATGGACGTCAAAACGGCATTCCTTAACGGCTTTCTTAAGGAAGAATTGTATATGATGCAGTTGGAAGGTTTTGTCGATCCTAAGAATGCTAACATGGTATGCAAGCTCCAACCTTCCATCTATGGGCTGGTGCAAGCATCTCGGAGTTGGAACATTCGCTTTAATGAAATGATCAAAGCGTTTGGGTTTATGCAGACTTATGGAGAAGCATGCGTTTACAAGAAAGTGAGTGGGAGCTCTGTAGCATTTCTCATATTATATGTGGATGACATACTTTTGATGGGAAATGATATAGAACTTTTGGACAACATTAAGGCCTATTTGAATAAGTGTTTTTCAATGAAGGACCTTGGAGAAGCTGCTTACATATTAGGCATCAAGATCTATAGAGATAGATCGAGACACCTCATAGGTCTTTCACAAAGCACATACCTTGATAAGATATTGAAGAAGTTCAATATGGATCAGTCCAAGAAGCGGTTCTTGCCTGTGTTGCAAGGTGTGTAATTGAGCTCAGCTCAATGCCCGACCACGGCAGAAGATAGAGAAAAGATGAGTGTCATCCCCTATGCCTCGGCTATAGGGTCTATTATGTATGCCATGCTGTGTACCCGACCTGATTTAAACCTTGCCGTAAGTTTGGTAGTAAGGTACCATAGTAATCTCGGCATGGAACACTGGACAGCAGTGAAGAACATCCTGAACTACCTGAAAAGTACTAAGGATATGTTTCTCGTTTATGGAGGTGACGAAGAGCTCGTCGTAAAGGGTTACGTCGATGCTAGCCTCGACACAGATCTGGATGACTCTAAGTCACAAACCGGATACGTGTATATTTTGAATGGTGGGGCAGTCAGCTGGTGCAGTTGCAAGCAAAGCGTCATGGCGGGATCTACATGTGAAGCGGAGTACATGGCAGCCTCGGAGGCAGCGCATGAAGCAATCTGGATGAAGGAGTTCATCACCGACCTAGGAGTCATACCCAATGCGTCGGGGCCGGTCACTCTCTTCTCTGATAATACTGGAGCTATTGCCCTTGCCAAGGAGCCCAGGTTTCACAAGAAGACCAGGCACATCAAGCGTCGCTTCAACTCCATTCGTGAAAATGTTCAAGATGGAGACATAGATATTTGCAAAGTACATACGGATCTGAATGTCGCAGATCCGTTGACTAAACCTCTTCCACGAGCAAAACATGATCAACACCAGAACTCTATGGGTGTTCGATTCATCACAATGTAACTAGGTTATTGACTCTAGTGCAAGTGGGAGACTGTAGGAAATATGCCCTAGAGGCAATAATAAATGATTATTATATTTCTTTGTTCATGATAATTGTCTATTATTCATGCTATAAGTGTGTTATCCAGAAATCGTAATACATGTGTGAATACATAGACCACAAAGTGAGCCTCTAGTTGACTAGCTCGTTGATCAACAAATGGTCATGGTTTCCTGACTATGGACATTAGATGTCGTTGATAACGGGATCACATCATTAGGAGAATGATGTGATGGACAAGACCCAATCCTAAGCATAGCACAAGATCGTGTAGTTCATTTGCTAGAGCTTTTCCAATGTCAAGCGTCATTTCCTTAGACCATGAGATCGTGTAACTCCTAGATGCCGTAGGAGTGCTTTGGGTGTACCAAACGTCACAACGTAACTGGGTGACTATAAAGGTATACTGCGGGTATCTCCGAAAGTATCTGTTGCGTTGACACGGATCGAGACTGGGATTTGTCACTCCATATGACGGAGAGGTATCTCTGGGCCCACTCGGTAATGCATCATCATAATGAGCTCAATGTGACCAAGTGTTTGGTCACGGGATCATGCATTACAGTACGAGTAAAGTGACTTGCCGGTAACTAGATTGAACGAGGTATTGGGATATCGACGATCGAATCTCGGGCAAGTAACGTACCGATTGACAAAGGGAATTGTATACGGGATTACTTGAATCCTCGACATCGTGGTTCATCCGATGAGATCATCGAGGAGCATGTGGGAGCCAACATGGGTATCCAGATCCCGCTGTTGGTTATTGACCGGAGAGTCGTCTCGGTCATGTCTGCATGTCTCCCGAACCCGTAGGGTCTACACACTTAAGGTTCGGTGATGCTAGGGTTGTAGAGATATTAGTATACGGTAACCCGAAAGTTGTTCGGAGTCCCGGATGAGATCCCGAACGTCACGAGGTGTTTCGAAATGGTCCGGAGGTAAAGATTTTTATATGGGAAGTCCTGTTTCGGCTATCGGGCAAGTTTTTGGGGTCATCGGTATTGTACCGGGACCACCAGAAGGGTCTCGGGGGTCCATCGGGTGGGGCCACCTATCCCGGAGGGCCCCATGGGCTGAAGTGGGAGGGGAACCAGCCCCTGGTGGGCTGGTGCACCCTCCTTGAGCCTCCCCCTGTGCCTAGGGTTAGAAACCCTAGGGGTGGGGGGCGCCCCACTTGACTTGGGGGGCAAGTTCCCCCCTTGGCCGCCGCCCCCCTTGGAGATTGGATCTCCTAGGGCCGGCGCCCCCCTAGGGTCCCGATATATAGTGGGGAGGAGGGCGGGCAGCCGCACCCAAGTCCCTGGCGCCTCCCTCTCCCCTCGCAACACCTCTCCCTCTCGTTGGAGCTTGGCGAAGCCCTGCCGAGATCACCGCTGCTTCCACCACCACGCCGTCGTGCTGATGGATCTCCATCAATCTCTCCCTCCCCTTGCTGGATCAAGAAGGAGGAGACGTCTTCCCCAACCGTACGTGTGTTGAACGCGGAGATGCCGTTTGTTCGGCGCTAGGATCTTCGGTGATTTGGATCACGACGAGTACGACTCCCTCAACCCCGTTCTCTTGAATGCTTCCGCTCGCGATCTACAAGGGTATGTAGATGCACTCCTCTCTCTCGTTGCTAGATGACTCCATAGATTGATCTTGGTGAAGCATAGAAATTTTTTATTTTCTGCAACGTTCCCCAACACGACATACTCCTTCCTCCTATATATACCTACGTACCCCCAAAAGATCATAACAGGAGCCAAAAACCTAATTCCACCGCCGCAACTTTCTGTATCCACGAGATCCCATCTTGGGGCCTGTTCCGGAGCTCCGAGCGAGAGGGTCGTTCACTACTGGAATCAGCTAGTTTGCCATCTGCCAGTTCTTTGCCGTCCGCTAGCGGACGGCAAAGAAGCTCTTTGCCATCAGCTTCCAAAAAGCAGACGGCAAAGAAATGGCTGATGGCAAAGACCAAGTTTGCCATCAGCCAGTTCTTTGCCGTCTGCTAGCGGACGGCAAAGATTCTTTGTCGTCGGCTAGCGGACGGCAAAGAAGGAGGGGCCGCACCGACGAACTGCAAAAAAACCTAACGGGCTCCCTCTTTGCCGTCCGCTAGCGGACGACAAAGAGCAAGAAGGCGGACGGCAAAGTGCCGCGGACGGCAAAGAGGGAGGCCCCACGTAACGTTAACGGGGCCGCGCCCCACACCCCCCTCTCTCTCTTTCTCTCCCCGTCGCACCAGGCCCCGCCGCCGCCCCAGCGCCCCCCGCCGCTGCCCCGGCGCCCCCCCCGCCCCCCGCCGCTGCCCCAGCGCCCCCCGTCGCACCATGCCCAGCCGCCGCCCCAGCGCCCACCTCCGCGCCCCGCCGCCCCGGCCGGGCCCGGCGCCGCCGCCCCAGGCCGCCCCGCCCCCCTCCTCCGCCGCCCCAGGTCGGCCCGCCCCGCTCCTCCGCCGCCCCAGGCCGCACCGCCCCCCTCCTCCGCCGCCCCAGGCCGCACCGCCCCAGGTGAGCTTCTTCCTTTTTTTCCTTTTTTTGTTTTTTTAGTTTTAGGTTTATGTTTAGTTTAGATTTAGTTTTAGTTTTAGGATTAGTTTTAGGTTTATAGGTTTAGTTTTAGGTTTAGATTTAGTTTTTTTCTTTTTCTGTTTTTTTAGTTTTTGGTTTAGGTTTAGTTTAGGTTTAGGAAAGAAGAAAAAGAGAGGAAAAAGGAAAGGAGGAAGAAGAAGAAGAAAAAAGAGGAGAGGAGGAGAAGAAGAAGAGGAAAAAGGAAAGGAGGAAGAAGAAGAAGAAGAAGAAGAAGAAGAAGAAGAAGAAGAAGAAGAAGAAGAAGAAGAAGAAGAAGAAGAAGAAGAAGAAGAAGAAGAAGAAGAAGAAGAAGAAGAAGAAGAAGAAGAAGAAGAAGAAGAAGAAGAAGAAGAAGAAGAAGAAGAAGAAGAAGAAGAAGAAGAAGAAGAAGAAGAAGAAGAAGAAGAAGAAGAAGAAGAAGAAGAAGAAGAAGAAGAAGAAGAAGAAGAAGAAGAAGAAGAAGAAGAAGAAGAAGAAGAAGAAGAAGAAGAAGAAGAAGAAGAAGAAGAAGAAGAAGAAGAAGAAGAAGAAGAAGAAGAAGAAGAAGAAGAAGAAGAAGAAGAAGAAGAAGAAGAAGAAGAAGAAGAAGAAGAAGAAGAAGAAGAAGAAGAAGAAGAAGAAGAAGAAGAAGAAGAAGAAGAAGAAGAAGAAGAAGAAGAAGAAGAAGAAGAAGAAGAAGAAGAAGAAGAAGAAGAAGAAGAAGAAGAAGAAGAAGAAGAAGAAGAAGAAGAAGAAGAAGAAGAAGAAGAAGAAGAAGAAGAAGAAGAAGAAGAAGAAGAAGAAGAAGAAGAAGAAGAAGAAGAAGAAGAAGAAGAAGAAGAAGAAGAAGAAGAAGAAGAAGAAGAAGAAGAAGAAGAAGAAGAAGAAGAAAAAACCGACCCGACACGGTACCCTGACCCCGACCCGGCACCCCGACACGACATCCCGACCCCGAGACCCCGACCCCGACCCCGAGATCCCAACCCCGACACCCCGACTCCGACCCCGATCCCGACACCCCGACCCCGATACCCCGACCCCGACACCGACTCCCCGACCCCCCAAGCCTGACCCGACACCCCGACCCCGACCCCGACACCCCGACCCCGACCCGACACGGTACCCAGACCCCGACCCGGCACCCCGACACGACACCCCGACCCCGAGACCCCGACCTCGACACCCCGACCCCGACCTCGACACCCCGACCCCGACCTCATATATTTGTGAATTATTAGTTAGGTCATATATTTTACGATTTTGTTATGAAAAACATCATATATAATTGTGTTGATCGTGTAGTTTTAAATGTGCAGTTGTTTCATCGCTGCGAGGTTTGGTGTTCGACGACCTCGCCGTGCGTTTGACGAGCTCTGCCCCTTCGTTTGTGGGTGAGCACAAATGACAAGTCCTCCTCCCCCATTAATTATTTGAATCATCAGTATGCGTAACCAATATGTGTCTCCCGTTCGAAAGCGTCATAGTTATAAATATGCATGCATTTGCATATTTATAACCTTGATTCTTTCGAATTGTCCAACGCTATCCATGGACAGCCCGAGTATGTGTAGATTGGGTTCGTTTTCCCATATGCTTTGCTCCGGATCCGACGCATAAATTTCGTCAGTGCCTCCCCTGTTGTTCTCCGGGTACACTTCCTCTCTGTTTATTGCAGAGACGTGTATCAGGAGAACAGCGGGGAGGTGCTGCCGAAATTTTGCATCGGATCCGGAGCATAGCATGGGAAAATGAACCCAATCTACACATACACGGGTGGGATTAGGACCTATCATTACCTATTAGAGTGTAGGTTGCATGGACGTAATAAAATTGACAAAGTAGATCAACTGATGAATATATACATGGTGAATTACATATATAATTGTTGTGTGTCCAGTAGCTCTGAGAGTCAAGATGAGTGACCGTGCTTGGATGTATACCGGTCACACTGGTCAGAACAAATGGAGCGCTGAATGGTTCACAAAAACTAAGGGGTTTGTGCAAGCCGCATTTGCAAATGGCCAAAAGAAAACCTGGTGCCCCTGTTTCCGGTGCGGTAATTGGGAAAAGAAGACAGAGGCTGAAATGGGCAAACACCTACAGAAGAGTGGTTTTACGCCCGATTATACGGTGTGGACATTTCATGGTGAGTCTGCCCAACGTGACCGAGCTGAGGTGGATCGTCGTCGCACCGACGAGCATGGTACCGGGATGGAAAACATGGTGCAAGGCTATGATGATGCTCGGGATTCGGACGAGGAGATGGAGGAATCTGCAAAGGCCTTCAATGAAATGTTGGAGTCTTCGAAACGTCCGCTACACGAGCACACTGAGCTTTGTCAGTTGGATGCCATCTCACAAGTAATGGCTCTGAAGGCTCAGTTCAACTTGGGCAGAGAATGCTATGACGCAATTATGACAGTATTTGGATGCTTTCTACCCAAAGGCCATGTAATGCCTGCAAACCTGTACCAGTCGGACAAAATCCTCCATGCACTGAAGATGCCCTATGAGAAGATACATGCCTGTGAGAAAGGATGTGCCTTATTTAGGCTTGGCTATGCGGACTTGAACTATTGTCCCATTTGCAAGTCTTCCAGGTATATTGTGGTAGACAACGGTATGGGTGAGAAGACACAGACCAAAATCCCCGTTAGTGTTCTTCGGTATATGCCAATCGTACCAAGACTTCAACGTCTTTTCATGGTCGAAGAGACGGCCAGACAGATGACATGGCACAAAACAGGCAAAAGAACCGAACTAGATGCAGATGGGAATCTAATGATGGTACACACATCGGATGGTGTTGCGTGGAAAAAGTTTGATGAATTACATGCTGACAAAGCGGCATATCCGAGGCATCCTCGAGTCGGCATCAGCACGGATGGGTTCAGTGTGTTTGGTATGACGGCAACCCAATACAGTTGTTGGCCCGTATTTGTCTTTCCACTCAATCTCCCCCCGGACAGATTATGCAAAGAAAGAACATTTTCCTGATGTTGATAATTCCAGGACCCAACTATCCGGGCAAAAATATGAATGTGTACATGCAGCCGCTTAAGGACGAATTGCAAGAAGCCTGGGATAATGGGTTCAAGACATACGACGCCTTTAGCAAACGGAACTTCATAATGCGTGTCTGGTACATGTACTCAACGCAGGACTTGCCGGCGTATGCGCTATTCGTTGGCTGGTGTGTGCATGGAAGGTTCCCGTGCCCCACATGCAAGGGAGCTCTTGAGTTTCGTTGGCTTCAGGCCGGTCGCAAGTTTTCTTGCTTCGACATGCATAGACAGTTCCTGGATCCTCGCCATAAGTTCAGGAAAGACAAGAAGAACTTCATCAGGGGTAGAGTTGTCAAAAACTCTGCACCACCTGCATTGACAGGCCAACAGACCCTGGATCAGTTAAACGCTCTCGAGCTAGATCCACAACGTCCAGGGTACTTCAAGGGGTATAATACTAAGCACGCGTGGACTCACAAAACATGCTTATGGGATCTGCCTTACTTCAAAGACCTCCTTTGCCCACACAACATCGACGTGATGCACACTGAGAAGAATATCGCTGAGGCACTTTTTGGTACATTGTTCGGCATAGATGGGAAGTCAAAGGATAATACTAAGGCTAGAGTCGATCTGGAGGCGCTATGTGATAGGCCGTTACAAAACATGAAAGAACCGAAAGGAAAGCAGAACTGGACGAAGCCAAAGGCATGGTTCAATCTTGGAAGGCCAGCTATGAGGGAAATTCTCTTGTGGGTGCAACAACAGTTGATGTTCCCCGATGGGTATGCAGCGAATCTAAAGAGGGGAGCGAATCTTGATAAACTGAAGATATTTGGTCTCAAGAGTCATGATTGGCACATATGGATTGAGAGGGTAATGCCGGTGATGTTGCGTGGCCTCATCCCTGAGGATGAATGGCTAGTACTGGCAGAACTCAGCTATTTCTTCCGTGTTCTTTGTGCGAAAGAACTATCGCCTGGCGTGCTAGAAGAAATGGAAGAGTTGGCGCCGGAGTTGATCTGCAAGTTAGAGAAGATCTTTCCACCGGGCTTCTTTAATCCAATGCAGCATTTGATTTTGCATCTCCCGACCAAGGCAAGATTGGGGGGGCCCGTGCAAAATCGTTGGTGCTACCCAACTGAGAGGATGCAGAAGACGCTTCGAAAAAAATGTAAAAATAAACGTAGAATTGAAGCATCGATGGCTGAGGCATTCATCACAGAGGAGGCGGCAAACTTTGTAACAGCGCACTACGAAGCCAAAAATCGTCATTTGCATAATCCGAAGCCTCGGTACAATGCTGACGAGCCTAAAAAAGGTGGATCCAACCTCAGCCTATTCAAAGGGAATCTCTCACCAGCTAGTGTTTCACATCCAGTATCTTTGGATAACGAAGAATGGCGGACCATTTCGTTGTATGTCTTCAACAACCTGATAGAAGTGCGGCCGTACATCGAGTAAGTTCTCGGTACATTGTTTCGCAACTTCTATTTCCTTTGAACTACTCTTATTCCTGGATATGTCATATAGTCGATACGGCACCATATTCTCGTATGGAGCGGAGATCCAAAAGGATTCCGTCGAAGAGTATGAGCTTCTCGCAAAGCAAGGAGGTGGCTATCCTGGTTTCATCTCTTGGTTCAAACAAACGGTAATTTCTATTAGACAATTTCATTTCATTCGCTAATTTGTGCATAATGCAACAATCCTTTCATATTAAACTTGTAGGCTAATTCAGAGTCTATGGACGCCGAATTGAGACAAGTCGCTAATGGTTTTGACTATAAGGTCCGTTCATTTGACAAGTACGACATCAACGGGTATCGCTTTCGTACCTATGGCAAAGAGCTATCTATGGCCGACCAAAAGTCAACAGATTGTTGTGTATCTTCTATTGGCGAAGGAGGTACCGAGTATTATGGGAGAGTTGAAGCAATTTATGAACTTCTGTTCTATGGTGAAAATCCACCGAATGTCGTAGTCTTCAAATGTTATTGGTTTCAGCCGAAGGAGACTAGAAGGACTCATGAACATGTAGGGCTAGTTGAAATCAACCAAAGCACTCATTTAGATGTTCCTGATGTCTATATTATGGCTCAACAGGCGACCCAAGTATTCTATCTACCGTGGGCCTGCCAAACTAATCCAAATCTGAAAGGTTGGGATGTCATTTATGAAGTGCCGCCACGTGCTAGACTTTCTGCCCCAAAGGAAGAAGATTATGAACCTCACATTAACCCAGACACATATGAAGGAGAATTCTTCCAAGAGACACGTCTTTCCAAAAAGCGTTTCAAGAACCGCTATACTTCACCCCAAAACATTGAAGTAGACAGCGACAATGAATCCGACATCACCCCAGAGGAGGAACAAGAAGAGCCGGAACAAGAAGAGGTTACTGCTGCGGATGACCTGTCAATGCTTGACCGATTACGTCAAGGTGGCCTTGCACATGTTGATGCCAATGAACCCTATGAGCCCGTCATTGATTATAGTGATGATGGTGATTATGCATTTATTGATGATACTGATCGAGATTATTAGTAGTGTCAGGTATTACATTTTTTTTATGTTGTACTTGATGATGATACACTTAAGTGATACACATATTATTATTCATGTCGGTCTTTTTTTATGTTGTACTAATTTCGTTTACTGTTTGTCATGGCAGGTGTTGAAAGATGGTGGGCGCTGGCCGGGAGCGTGGTCTGAGGTCTTCCATTCCAGACGCACCTCTCCGCCGAGCGTTGCTGGACAGTATGGCCACACCGCCGGGCCCTTCTTCGTCGACCGCGGTGCCCAGCAGGGGACGAGGTAGGAAGAGAGGAGGTGGGGCACGTGGTCGTGGGAGAGGAGGTAGGGTGACTGCTACGGCGCCTTCCTCGCCGCCACCCCCAGCCGTTTCACCCGAGCACGTGACTGCTAGGGTGGACTCGTCCGAGGAGGAGGCTACACGGACTCCGGTCCACGAGCCTCCGGTCCACGGGTCTTGGGCCCACGAGCCTCGGGTCGACTGGCCTTCGGCCCCCGAGAGTTCGGCCCACGTGACCCCGGAGGAGCACACGTCCGGATGGGGTACCTGGCCGGATCAGCCCGAGGAGCCGAGTGGCCATGCTGATGATGGCGGGGAGCCGACTGATCTTGAGGAGGAGGGGGGCACCGTCTACCAGCGTGGTGCTACACGGCTCCCGCCCGTGCCGGTGACCCGCGAGCAGAGGTGGTTGATTTTCCCTGATGGGGAGAGGTACGTAAGTGCATTTAATATTTTTGTACCTTGTGCATTCACGTTTTTTCAAATAACTAATGCGTTGGCCTTGTCATGCTGCAGGGGTTGGGACCACCATCATAGTGTCCGCCGGCCCAACTCCGTCCTTGGAGTTCTTTGCCGGCAAAACTTCCCGGGGTTTGTCGCGTTGCCTGGTGAGGGTCGGCTTCCAGAGCTCGGATTGAGCTGGGAGCACTACGTGGCTGCCCCGGCCCCGCCGGATGAGATTATCGATGGTGTCGTGTGCGACACGAGGGCAGACATGGTGATCAGATAGTTCTGGGTAATTTCTCCTTTACACATTTAAAAATCTTCAACTAGCTAGTTATTAATTGTACTAATCAATATTGTCTCATTTGATTGCAGACATTCTATAGGTGTGAGGAGGGATATGAGGAGGACGCGGCACATGTTATCGAGAACGTCTGCAAGCGCCTACTCCAGAACTTACGGCACGAGGCTCGGGTGCAGGCTGTTCGAGACTACTACGCCTTGCGTGGTATCAAGAAGACCAAGCCGGCGTGCCGCGATAAGTTCCTGAGTAAGGAGCAGTACATGAAGGTAATTCTTAAGGCCTTCTCTACTTAAGTTCCTTCATTTAGTAATTCTTAGCCGTAGCGCTCAAGTTTCTATTTGCTAACTTAGGCGCCTCCGAGATGGTGTGCGGATCGGATGGATTGTTGGGAGGTGTTGGTCGATGAGTGGTGCTCACAACGATGGCTAGCCCTCCACAAGGAGGCCAAGGACAAACGTGCCCAAATGGAAGGTGTGCCACACCATCAAGGCAGCTCCAACTTATATCAGTTCGGGCGCAACTGGGTATGTGGTTTGCTTCATGATTCATGCAATTCATTCATCATGCTAGCTTGAGCCCTTTAATTACTAATTTACATTGTTTCTCTCTTTCAGGCACGCTACAATAAGGCGGATAAGGTGCCAGAGGTGTACGACCTGTATGCCATGGCCCACACTGCCTCTTTCAAGAAAGTCAAGGCTTTCTCTCAGTCTGACCTCGATGATGCAAACAACTTCACCAACGTCTCCTCCCACAACAAGCTCGTGAGATATAGAGATGAGGGGAAGGCGAGGAAAGGGGAGGACTTTAACCCGAGCCAGGGTCCCATTGATCCAGAGCTGTTGATGATATCTGGTGGCGGGAGGTCCCATGGCTCCATAGCCATTGGAGATGGACTTATCCGTTGTCCTAGCACTCTCCCGGAGATCAAGGCGCGTCAGTCGAGCTCTGCTCCTGAGATAAGGCCTCGTGAACGGCCAGTGCAACTCGCCATCAAGGTTAGTGATACGTACTCAGTTATCTTTCTCCATTACATTGTGTGCGCTTCCATCAATGATTACAAATGGTCATGTGAGTGGTGTTGCAGGCTGCTATACAGAGTGAGAGAGATAGAACAGAGAAACTTCTGGCGAAGGTGGCGGAGAGGCAGCGAGAGTTGGAGGAGAGGATGACAAAGATGATGGAGGAGGAGAGGGCACGGAATGACATGTAGGCAAGGGCCATGTACGAGCTCCTTGTGGTAAGTTTCTTCTGCATATTAGCCAAAACATTCATGTAGTGTTTGTATCATTACTAACTAGTATGACTGAGTCGTCAAAACCAAATGTGCAGTCTGTGTGTGAGAAGACAGGTCAGACCGCTCCGCCGATGCCAGTGATTGCTCCTGGGACCACGGTGACTTTTATTTGAATGGACATTACTTCCTAGTCTTAACATTTGAGTGTCATCATGCTAACAAGACATTGGAAATGATCTTTGGTGCAGCGTAACTCCAGACAAGCATCGCACGATCCTTCTCCAGCTACCGACACGAGCCACCCCGCTCCTACACCTCCTGGATCTTGGTAAGTTTATCTAGTGTTTTGCTTAACACATGCATAAGGACCTAGATTTAGTTTTATTTCCTCCAATGCTTACCATAATGACCTAGACTTAGCTTCTTCTCCTCCAAAATGACTTAATAAGCTTACTGACCTCCAAAACCATCCATTTTACGTAAGTTAGCTCTAAAACGATCTGTACTTAGCTTACTTATGTCAAAAATTGCATAATTAGCTTAGTTAGCTCATAGACGATCCATTTTACCTAAGTTAGCTCTAAAATGACCCATTTTACCTAGGTTAGCTTATAAATGATCCAATTCATCCAAGTTAGCTCAAAAATGACCCATTTTACCTAGGTTAGCTCCTAAATGATCCATTTTACCTACCTTAGCTTTAAAATGACCCATTTCACCTAGGTTAACTCCAAAATGACCAATCTTACCTAGGTTATCTCATAAACGATCCATTTCAACTAATTTAGCTCATAAACGATCCATTTCACCTAGGTTACCTAAAAACGATCCATTTCACCTAGGTTACCTAAAAAACGATCCATTTCACCTAAGTTAGCTAAAAAACGATCCATTTCACCTTAGTTACCTGAAAAACGATCCATTTGACCTTAGTTAGCTCATAAACGACCCATTTCAACTAAGTTAGCTCATAAATGATCCATTTCACCTTAGCTAGCTCATAAACGACCCATTTCAACTTAGTGAGCTCATATATGATCCATTTCACGTAAGTTAGCTCATAAATGACATACTCTTCTTGTTCTAGTCTTCTTGTTCTAGTCTTCTTCTTGTTCTACTCTTCTTGTTCTAACTTTCTTATTTTTCATTTTGCAGATTTCATTCACTTGACGAAAGCTTGCATAGATGGAGTGCTCCTTATCCCTTTCTCTGTTTCTTTTGTATCGTTGAACTATATGCATGTATCGTTGGATGAAACTATTGTAATATATATGGTTGGATGCCTCTATGTTGAACTTGTTATGTATGATGGAACTATGCATGTAATATATATGGTTGGATGATGAAGTTATGTGTTGGATATCTTATATGTTTGCTCTATAATGGCCTTTTGAAATATATCTATATATGTCATATATATTTGTGATGAAAATTGTTGGATTTAATAAAAAAACAGATAAAAGAGCCAATATGCAGGCTCTTTGCCGTCTGCCACCGACGGCAAAGGGCTCTTTGCCGTCCGCCATGGACGGCAAAGAAGACACGTGGCATCCAGCTGTGCTTCCTGGGAGCTGACCCATTTGGCCAGTTTGCCCACAGTGGCAGACGGCAAAGACTTTGCCATCAGTGGCAGACGGCAAAGAACCTGCCATGCAGTGACGTGTAGATGACACCATACGGTGGACGGCAAAGACAGTGGCGGACGGCAAAGGCCTGCCGTTAGCCACTTAACGGACTGACAGCGCAATTATTGCCGTCCGCTCTCTTTGCCGTCTGCCGCGCTCTCTTTGCCGTCTGCGGCGGACGGCAAAGACTTTGCCATCAGTGGCAGACGACAAAGTAGTTGTTTACCGTAGCCTACGTTGCCGGAGCCTTTTGCCGTCCGCGGCTGACGGCAAAGGCCTTTGCCGTCCGTCGTTCATGCCTTTGCCTCCCGCCGTGGCAGACGACAAAGTAGCTGATTCCTGTAGTGGTCATCACGGAGGGCTTCTACATCATCATAGCCCCTCCTATGAAGTGTGAGTAGTTTACCTCAGACCTTCGGGTCCATAGTTAGTAGCTGGATGGCTTCTTCTCTCTTTTTGGATCTCAATACAAAGTTCTCCCCCTCTCTTGTGGAGATCTATTCGATGTAATCTTCTTTTTGCGGTCTGCTTGTTGAGACCGATGAATTGTGGGTTTATGATCAAGTCTATCTATGAATAATATTTGAATCTTCTCTGAATTCTTTTATGTATGATTGGTTATCTTTGCAAGTCTCTTTGAATTATCAGTTTGGTTTGGCCTACTAGATTGGTTTTTCTTGCCATGGGAGAAGTGCTTAGCTTTGGGTTCGATCTTGCGGTGTCCTTTCCCAATGACAGAAGGGGCAGCAAGGCACGTATTGCATTGTTGCCATCGAGGATAAAAAGATGGGGTTTATTTCATATTGCATGAATTTATCTCTCTACATCATGTCATCTTGCTTAAAGCCTTACTTTGTTTCTAACTTAATACTCTAGATGCATGCTGGATAGCGGTCGATGAGTGGAGTAATAGTAGTAGACGCAGGCAGGAGTCGGTCTACTTGTCTCGGACGTGATGCCTATATACATGATCATACCTAGATATTCTCATAACTATGCACAATTCTGTCAATTGCTCAACAGTAATTTGTTCACCCACCGTAGAACACTTATGCTCTTGAGAGAAGCCACTAGTGAAACCTATGGCCCCCGGGTCTATTCTCATCATATCAATCTCCATCACTTTGATCTTGCTTTGCTTTTTACTTTGCCTTTTACTTTTCACTTTCCATCTTTATATAAAAAATACCAAAAAAATTATCTATCAGTTCTCACTCTCGTAAGAAACCGTGAAGGGATTGACAACCCCTAATCACGTTGGTTGCGAGTTGCTATCATTTTGTGCAGGTACGAGGGACTTGAGCGTGGCCTCCTACTAGAATGATACCTTGGTTCTCAAAAAACTGAGGGAAATACTTACGCTACTATGTTGCATCATCCTCTCCTCTTCAGGGAAAACCAACGCAAGCTCAAGAGGTAGCAAAGATGTAGGTTTTACTGCTTCCTCCTCTAAACGGGGTAGCAACCTACGCTTTGGGTAACTCTTGGAGGGGCGTTCGAGTTCATATTCCTCGGCCACAAGGATTTCAGTCCATCTGTCAGCTAGCAAGTCTTGATCAGCTCTAAGCTGCTGTTGCTTTTTCTTAAGGCTATTTGCCGTGGCCATAAGCTGGCGCTTGAAGCGCTCTTGCCCGACGAGATCCTCAGGCACGGTAAATTCGTCGTCGTCGAGGCTTGCCTCGTCTTCGGAGGGAGGCATGTAATTATCGTCCTCTACCTCTCTGTCTGCTGCTCTCTCATGAGGGCTGGCTTCTCCATCCTCCTGCGTTGTATCTTGCTAGAGGGGGTTGTCGTTGTCTTCGGCACTGTCCGGAGTGTTATTATCTCCTGTGCCGGTATCACCGCTTTTTCTTTGGCGAGACTTAGAGCGGCGCCGCTGACGTCGGTGCTTAGGTTGCTTCTTGGAGGGGTCATCCCCTGCTGTTCCGTCGCCATTGCCTTCTTTGGGTGTGTCCACCATATATATATATCATATGATGAGGTGGTTGTCCAGTGCCCTGTGGGCAGTGGTTCCTGTTCGTCTCCTGCATCGTCGTCCATACTGTCGATGTCTTCGGAGTCGAAGTCTAGCATGTTGGTTAAATCATCGACAGTGGCTACTAAGTGGGTGGTGGGTGGGCAGCGAATTTCTTCATCATCCGCATCCCAATCCTGTCGGTCATAGTCCGGCCAGGACTCTCCTGACAAGGAGAGAGACCTTAGAGAGTTCGGTATGTCGCCGAAGGGCGAGTGTTGAAAGATATCTGCGGAGGTGAACTCCATGATCGGCGCCCAGTCGGATTCAATTGGCAAGGGCGCGAACAGTTCGGAGTACGTGGTCGGAGAAGAATCCGGCAACTTGGAGTCACGGCTTTCATGAAGGATAAGGTTAGTATTCGGCTCGATCGCCGCTGAGACCGCGGCCTCCGGTGCGGGGACTAGCCACCCGCCCACGGATGGCGCGGCTGGCTCCGAATTGAAGGTCGGAGCGGTTGCAGGTGCGATCTCCTGAACACTGTCCGATGGCAGAGCTAAATCATGCTCGTCGTGACGGTGCGGCGCACTCGGCAGGGGCTCGAATCCGTTGAAGATCAAGTCTCCGCGGATGTCGGCCGTATAGTTTAAGCTTCCAAACCTGACCTGGTGGCCAGGGGCATAACTTTCGATCTGCTCCAGATGGCCAAGCGAGTTGGCCCGCAGTACGAAGCTGTCGAATACGAAGATCTGTCCGAGGAGAAAAGTCTCACCCAGGACCGCATCGCTATCGATGATCGAAGGAGCCATCAAGCCTAACGATGACGACACAGAGGAACTCTCAATGAAAGCACCAATGTCGGTGTCAAAACCGGCGGATCTCGGGTAGGGGGTCCCGAACTGTGCGTCTAGGCGGATGGTAACAGGAGACAAGGGACACGATGTTTTTACCCAGGTTCGGGCCCTCTCGATGGAGGTAAAACCCTACTCCTACTTGATTGATATTGATGATATGGGTAGTACAAGAGTTGATCTACCACGAGATCAGAGAGGCTAAACCCTAGAAGCTAGCCTATGTTATGATTGTTGTTCTTCTGTCCTACGGACTAAACCCTCCGGTTTATATAGACACCAGAGGGGGCTAGGGTTACACAGAGTTGTTTACAAGGAAGGAGATCAACATATCCGTATTGCCAAGCTTGCCTTCCACGCCAAGGAGAGTCCCATCCGAACACGGGACGAAGTCTTCAATCTTGTATCTTCATAGTCCAATAGTCCAGCCAAAGGTTATTGTCCGGCTTTCCGGATACCCCCTAATCCAGGACTCCCTCAATAACTCTATACACAAATTAAAATAATACAAGCTTTATATTACAAGCTAGGGGCCTCGAGGGCTCGAATACATAAGCTTGAATACATAAGAGTCAGCGGAAGCAAAAATATCTGAGTACAGACATGAGTTAGACAAGTTTTCCTTAAGAAGGCCAGCACAAAAGCATCTACGATCGAAAAGGCAAGGCCTCCTGCCTGGGAGCCTCCTAACAACTCATGGTCGTCGGCGGCCTCCACGTAGTAGTAGGCACCCTCGGGGTTGTAGTAGTCGTCGGTGGTGTCGTCTGGATCCTGGGCTCCACCATCAGGTTGCAACAACTAGAAAGAAGAAGAAAGGGGGAAAAGGGGGAGCAAAGCAACCGTGAGTACTCATCCAAAGTACTCACAAGCACGGACACTACATATGCATCGGTATCAATGAAATGGGTTGTATATGTGGACTGGGCTGCAGAAATGCCAAAATAGAGAGAAGGCCTAGTCCTATCGAAGACTAGCATCTTCTAGAAACCACCATCTTGCAGCAACAGGAGGGAGTAGAGTAGCATAAAGTAAAGTAGTAGTAGTGTTATCAACCTCGCCCAGAGATCCTTTCTCGACTCCCTGCGAGAAAGCAATCCCAGAGCCATACTATCCAGTTCTCATCACAATCCATTTCTCATCACAAGTATCCAGTTCTAGTTGTATCGATCGGGATACAACTCCAAGTGTACGTTACCGTAGGACAGGCTATCGATAGATGTTTTCTTCCCTGCAGGGGTGCACCAACTTACCCACCACGCTCGATTAACTCCGGCCGGACACACTTTCCTGGGTCATGCCCGGCCTCGGCCAAACAATACGCCGCACCCCGACCTAGGCTTAATAGAGAGGTCAACACGCCGGACTAAACCTATGCCCCCAGGGGTCATGGGCCATCTCCCCGGGAACTCCTGCATGTTGCGTACGCAGAGCAGACCTAGCTACCTCCTTTAAAAAGGCAGGTGCTTACACAGTCCAACCCGGCGCGCGCCGCTCAGTCGCTTAAGTATATTAAGTTCGGCTGATGCATACGACGCAGAACGCCCATACTGTGCCCACGTGATGGTTAGTGCTATCAGGCCAAAGGCCCCTCGGATCTAATATCCAAATCATAGTGGATTAGGAATGCGCGGTAACAAGTAGAGACTCACGAAAGATGTGACCCCATCGCCCCGTCTCGAGGACTTGTGTCAAGGGCTAGGAATGCCTGGCCACGCCTCATAATTATCTCGCGGGAACCCTCCAGGTCAACCCGTCTCCGCATCACTCGCGGGTACCCCTTAGGGTCGGCCCGCCTTTCCAAGTAACAGTTGTAAAGTCCAAGTATCTGTGTGTCCAAACATCAAGGGGAAAACCCGAGGAATCACCCCCAGTGAATTCCACTCGATGTAATCATCAAGGTGAACGTAAGAGGAACCACCCCCGAGGTTCACACTTGAGGTGTTGGACGACAGAGTCTTATCGGAAGTGGTTAAAGAGGAAATCACCCTCGATGACCACGACCGAATAGCTACACTACAGGGTTAACATCAGAAGTGCTGAAGAGGTCTCACCCTCGGCACTCGATAGTAACCCAGTAGTGTCGAGCAACTAAGGGGAAAGTGATGTGCGGTGCCGGGGCCTGGTCTTCGATCCCGTTGATCGGTGATGTCTACTACGCAACCTTCTTCTTGTAGACGTTGTTGGGCCTCCAAGTGCATAGGTTTGTAGGACAGTAGCAAATTTCCCTCAAGTGGATGACCTAAGCTTTATCAATCCGTGGGAGGCGTAGGATGAAGATGGTCTCTCTCAAACAACCCTGCAACCAAATAACAAAGAGCCTCTTGTGTCCCCAACACACCCAATACAATTATAAATTGTATAGGTGCACTAGTTCGGCGAAGAGATGGTGATACAAGTGCAATATGGATGGTAGATATAGGTTTTTGTAATCTGAAAATATAAAAACAGCAAGGTAACTAATGATAAAAGTGAGCGTAAATGGTATTGCAATGCTAGGAAACAAGGCCTAGGGTTCATACTTTCACAAGTGCAAGTTCTCTCAACAATAATAACATAATTGGATCATATAACTATCCCTCAACATGCAACAAAGAGTCACTCCAAAGTCACTAATAGCGGAGAACAAACGAAGAGATTATTGTTGGGTACGAAACCACCTCAAAGTTATTCTTTCCGATCAATCCATTGGGCTATTCCTATAAGTGTCACAAAGAGCCCTAGAGTTCGTAGTAAAATAACACCTTAAGACACACATCAACCAAAACCCTAATGTCACCTAGATACTCCAATGTCACCTCAAGTATCCGTGGGTATGATTATATGATATGCATCACACAATCTCAGATTCATCTATTCAACCAACACATAGAACCTCAAAGAGTGCCCCAAAGTTTCTACCGGAGAGTCAAGACGAAAACGTGTGCCAACCCCTATGCATAGGTTCATGGGCGGAACCCGCAAGTTGATCACCAAAACATACATCAAGTGAATCAATAGAATAACCCATTGTCACCACAGTTATCCCACGCAAGACATACATCCAGTGTTCTCAAATCATTAAAGACTCAATCCGATAAGATAACTTCAAAGGGAAAACTCAATCCATTACAAGAGAGTAGAGGGGGAGAAACATCATAAGATCCAACTACAATAGCAAAGCTCGCGATACATCAAGATCGTATCACCTCAAGAACACGAGAGAGAGAGAGAGAGAGAGATCAAACACATAGCTACTGGTACATACCCTCAGCCCCGAGGGTGAACTACTCCCTCCTCGTCATGGAGAGCGCCGGAATGATGAAGATGGCCACCGGTGAGGGATCCCCCCTCCGGCAGGGTGTCGGAACAGGGTCCCAATTGTTTTTTCATGGATACAGGGCTTGCGGCGGCGGAAATCCCTATCTATTATGTTCCCCCATGGTTTAAGGGTATATTGGTATATATAGGAGGAAAAATACGTCAGGGGAGCCACGAGGGGCCCACGAGGGTGGAGGGCTGATACATCCATTTTGCATCATGCTTTTATATCGATATTTATTGCATTATGGGCTGTTATTACACATTATGTCACAATACTTATGCCTATTCTCTCTTATTTTACAAGGTTTACATAGGAGGGAGAATGCCGGCGGCTGGAATTCTGGGCTGGAAAAGGAGCAAATATTAGAGACCTATTCTGCACAACTCCAAAAGTCCTAAAATTCCATGAAAGTTATTTTTGGAAATAATAAAAAATACTGGAAGAAGAATCCACGTCAGGGGGCCTCCACCTGGCCACGAGGGTGGGGGGCACCCTACCCCCCTGGGCGCGCCCCCTGCCTCGTGGGCCCCCTGTTGGCCCTCCGGTGGCCATCTTCTGCTATATGAAGTCTTTCTTCCGAAGAAAACTTATAAGCAAGCGTTCGGGACGAGACTCTGCCGCCACGAGGCGGAACCTTCACGGAACCAATCTAGGGCTCTGGCGGAGCTGTTTTGCCGGGGACACTTCCCTCCAGGAGGGGGAAATCATTGCCATCGTCATCACCAACGTTCCTCTCATCGGGAGAGGGCCAATCTCCATCAACATCTTCACCAGCACCATCTCATCTAAAACCCTAGTTCCTCTCTTGTATCCAATTCTTATCTCTAAGTCTTGGATTGGTACCTGTAGGTTGCTAGTAGTGTTGATTACTCCTTGTAGTTAATGCTAGTTGGTTTATTTGGTGGAAGATCATATGTTCAGATCCTTTATGCATATTAATACTGTGACACTCCAAAAAATTTATTTGGTTTTAGCAAAAACCTTGCTGGTTTTTCTTTTGTGGATTGAGACCTTTCAAATATTTTTGTAGGAAAAAAAACAATCCTATTAAAAATCTTTTTCTTTGGCTAGGATTGTTATTTCTGTTATCTTCTTCAAACTTTGGGTTTAACCTTTTTAAAACTTCTCCTCTGATTGGTTCTCTTCTCAAATTATTTTTGGGAGTTCAATCTTTTCTTTTTGAAAAAGAAAACTCTATGAAAATTTGGGATCTTCAATTCTTTTGATAACCACCCGTGACCTTGTATTTTTGCTCATGAAGTGAACCACTCCAAAACCTCCTCTCCTCCTTGTTAACAACCCAAGTTTCCTGTCCCAACTCATCCAAACAAGTTTTGGATTTTATTTTGATTATTTCACCTCTCAATTCTTTTTTGATCTTTAGTTGAGCCTGACCCATTTACAAAGCAAGTACCCTATAGCTTTTGTATCTGGACCTCAAACCAACTCTTCTGGCTAGTCCTTTGTACCCACAACCCAGAACCATCTTGATCCACTCATCTTCTTTTCAAATATTTCAACTTACACTCCCTGCAAGTTTGGACCAGATTTATCAAATTTGGTGAAATTCATATCTACACTTCTCCAAAAATTCCACCAAAAATCAGGCAGCCTACTGGAGCAATGAGAAGTCACTCTACCAAAAATCAGCCCAAGGAAAAATCCTACAAGCCAGAAACATTCTGTCGAACACCTTGCATGCACTGTTTCAGTTCAAATTCAGTAAAATTCAGACTTTCAGTGCCGATCTTCGTCAGTTAAGTGCAGTCACGAGATCACAGTGCCCCTTGGCACGTTGCTCGCCGCCTGGCTGCTTGTCCGGAGCCCCGCACGCGCGCTTGGCGCCTTCCTGGCGTCGGTGGTGCCCTGGCCCGCCTGCGCCGACGTGTCTTGCGGCGGCTGAACCGCCGTAACGGCTGGCAGGAAGCAGAACGGCGGCGCAACACCGTTCAGCACCGCCCAAGATCCCTGGTGGCTCCGCGTGGCCCTCTCCACGCCAGCGCACGCATGCAGCACGGTCGCCGTGGCGCGGCGTGCACAGCGCACGCTCTCTGCCGCCGACGGGTCCGCGCCGCTCCGTTCCGTTGAACTCCACCTCAGCAAGCAAAACCCGACGCCGTTGGCACCTAAGCAGACTCAGTGGACCTCCACGATGGCGCTCAACTCCTAAACCCTCCCGACCAAGCCCTGCGCCGCCGTAATCTCTTGCCGGAGAACCCCGTTCTCGGCAACCGCCTCGGGGTGGTTGTATATAGCGCCCCCGAGCCCGCTCTCACTCCCGCACGGCTCCACCACCTCACCACACCCCACCTGGCCACTGGAGGGGCCTCGAGGAGCCCTCCTTCCTCGACTCCGGCCACCTCCGTCCGCCTCGGGCTCCAGCTCGATTCACTACGGTGAGGTCATCTCCCGTGCCCAAACTCCGTCAAGCACCACCTCTAGCTACCAGATACTTGACCACCTCCTCAATTTGATCTTTGCAGCCCTCTCCAGCGAGCTTCACCCTCGTCTGAAACGCCGTCCGCCGGAGCAAGGGCCACCGTCGACACGGTGCACGCCGGCGGCCACCTCGACCACCACCCGATGCGGAACAGCACCATGAGCACGGAGGTAATCTCTGATCCCTTTGCCTCGCCGTGGATCGCCGCCGGCGATCGCCGCGGCCCTCTGGCGCCAAAAGCCCCGCTTCGGTTTTCAAACCCGACGGGTGGGACCGCCCCGTCATGTTCCTCTCTTTTTTCGAATCGTTTTCTGAAAGCGTATTCGGGCAAAATACGTCTTCTCTTCTGGGCCGGCGTATTTGAGACTGAAATGTTTTCTGTTTTTATAAATAAGACCCTGGGAAGTTTCTTTTTCATTACAGATGGGTCCCTGGGCAAATACCTTTATAACTTTTTAGCAGAAACATATTTTTGAGTGATTCTTTTTCTGTTCTCTTCAAAATTTTGTCTAGTTTTTTATCAGATTTATTTGAAGATTATTTGGAATAATTTTTGTGCACCTCTCGGTATTCACGATAGCGCGTATATTCTCTTTATACCGTAGATACCGAAGGAGGTGATGGGACCGCGAACTTCACCGAGTTAGACTCCGACTACTCCGAACCAGGCAAGCATGTTTGAACTTTTGATATGATGAGTGTCTTGGCATGTTTTGCATTTAGTTAGTTTCATGGCATGTTGTAGAGCATACCGATGAACTGTATATTATGCATTGTTGAGACAAGTAAGTTCGATGATCCATACCTTGTTGGATGTGAGTATGCAAGGCCATGTGTTGGCATGAAGATGGGTAAGATGGCAGTGTGGTAGCATGCTAGTATTATGCCATGCATGTTACTACAGTACCAACCCGTATCGGTTGGGCTCGTATCCATTTCCCCTCCCTGTACTACCACATGTTTCCCGAAAGGGATATGGTTTAGTAAGTCGCAAACCGCTTTCTTGGTACACATCAAAAAGGAGAGGCAAGGATGATGGTTCCATGGCCCTGGATTAAAGCCAGTCATACGGTCAGGGGGCATGGGTGTTTCCGGTTGGGACCGAGAGGGGGGCACCCCTTAGAGCGTGCGTATATAAATTTGATCCCATGCTATTCGAGATTGTGATCTCCCCGTCTCAAAAGTTTTTCTTGGACGATGTCGAGGGTGATTCCTGGCATCGAGAGGTTGGATGGGTGTGTACTGGTTAGCTGTGTTTCCTTCTGAAATACCGTAAACGGAACTAGTCCTTGTGACTACGGAAATCCGTTAACTGTGAGAACTTTTGTACAAACTCTGCAGAGTCATATATCCTCAAATCATCTTATCTATATCCAAGTTCCGTGCTAACTGACATGTGCCAGTTTTGGTGACAGATCATCCGGTGGGACCATGAGCACTAAGATCAGTTAAATGTTTGTTCTTGCGGATGGACTAACCCGTTTAATTTCATGAGTTGAACATATTTATTATGAATATTATTTCTTGATCAGTTAAAGCCCTTTATGTGGTGTCGCTCAGACGCCCGACTGTGGCATTTCTTTTAAAGCCCTTTATGTGGTGTCGCTCAGACGCCCGACGGTGGCATTTCTTTTAAAGCCCTTTATGTGGTGTCGCTCAGACGCCCGACCGTGGCATTTCTTTTAAAGCCCTTTATGTGGTGTCGCTCAGATGCCCGACTGTGGCATTCCTTTTAAAGCCCTTTATGTGGTGTCGCTTAGACGCCCGACTGTGGCATTCCTTTTAAAGCCCTTTATGTGGTGTCGCTCAGACGCCCGACTGTGGCATTTCTTTTAAAAAGCCCTTTATGTGGTGTCGCTAAGACGCCCGACTGTGGCATGAATTTTCTTTCTTTTATTAATTTACCTTCGTGGCGTCGCTCTAGACACTCGATTGTCTTCCATTACTTTACTGTTGGGATTCCAGGCGGACTACCGCCGTTTCCCTTTTTACTTACCCTGCCTAATATTACTTGAATGTGCATTGGTAATTTAATCGTGACACACTCATGCATGCATTTGTTATATCTTACGTCCGAACTGTCTTGCGAGTACTTTCAAAGTACTCACTGGCTTGTTGATTTGGCCAGATGCTGATGAAGGTGATCTCATGGATGAAGAGTTCGATAGCGAATCCGACGCCTAGAGGAGTCCCAGTCAGTCTCGTGCGACCCTGTACTTGGTCACTGTTTTATACCCGCTTCCGCAACCCAAATAAATTCATCGAGCCTCACCTCGATGCTCGATGGGATGATAGTTTGAGAGTCACATATCCACTCCCCACTGTGTTACTCCGCCACTACCATATTTGCGAGTCAGTAGTATGCCACCACTCCCTTGTGTCATAATCGCCTTTATGTATAATTATTGGCACGCTTGTAATAAATTGTTGAGCATTATCAGCTCAACCATGTATTATATTTGATGCTACTGGCTTATTGTATCAAAAGTTTGTCTACCAGTGAGGAGGTTTTTATCTCAAACTGGATTCTAAAGATTGATTTCTCAATAAATATTTTTATTGGAAAACCGGTCGTGACAAGCTTGGTACCAGAGCCAGGCTGACTGTAGGAAGCCACTAGGTGCGATCGCTAATCGGTTATTAGCATATTAGAGCCCATTTATGTTTTTACAATTGTAGACACTTTTTTCTGATAGTCAGCATATATTTATGATCTGACTCTTCAGAATTTTTGCCTACTTTTTGTAGATGGCCGACAACAGCTGCGAGTCACAGACCTTCGCCAACGTGCCTGATGGGTTCGTCAAGCTTCTATCCTTCGTTGTTCAGGTCGCGATGGGGCCATCTGTGCGCCCGGTCGTCTCACTCTGCCAGCACAAAGTCAACGACAGTCTGAGTATGCACCAGGCCTCGGTGCAATTCAGGAGAGGGCGTGGTGAGTTACGCCGCTTCCGGTTCATGGGAAGAGCCATGCCCACGGAGAAGCATGCCATCCAGATGGCAGCCCGCAAGTCGATAGCTCGCCTCAGGGATGTCCTTCCCGTGATGAAGGCTCGTCGTTACCGCTATCTTCCATGCCACGTACCTTACACCTGTCACTACACATACTCCTGCCCCAGAGGAGAACGAGACGAGGCCTTTGAGATGCTTATTGAGTATCTTCGGGCTCTGGAGGCTGCCTTCGACAACTTGGTGGACGACTTTGTGGCCGCCCGCATGGACTCAGTCCATGGTTGTGCTGCCAACAGGAGGGAGCTCCTGCCCACAGCACCACCACTGACTTATGCCTCATCATCAGCATCTTATGCACCTGCTCGTCGCCTGCCTTCTACTGAGGAGTTCAACCAGGTCATTGCGCCCACTCCAGCGCGCACTGCACCGCCCCTCATGCCTACTCCTATTCGTGTTATTCCTCCCCTGGCACCCGCTCCATCTACTCGGCGCAGCACTACTCGTATGGAGCCCATTAGCAAGGAGGAAGTTGAGTCTCCAGCCTCGCTACGCCTCACCCTTGGCAGGGCCAAGGACATCATCAACATCTCCTACTAAGTACGCTTAGCCATCGCACATTGTACCGCCATGTAAAATATGGGAAGTAGCCTGTTTGCGCATCATGTAGGATCTGGAGAAGTGCACTAGCCTAAATAACATGTCAGGATGATATACGCATATCCTGAGTGATGTATTGTATAATTATCGCCCGTGTGTAAGATACGTAATGAGCAGTCTTTCTCCGTGCGCAAATTAAATGGTTTTCCCTAGTAATCTTGGCTATTTGGTTTCTGTGCCAACCTTGTGCTTTTATGGATTTATTTTCGTTTACTTATGGGCTTCGCAATATATATCCCCAGAGTGAAAAATGTCTCGTCCTTGGACTCGCTCCATGCCAGCTCCGCCAGAGGAAAATTATGGCACTCAAGCAGACAACAATTTTGCACAAGGGCAGTCGAACCAATTTTATGACAATCAACCAGGCAACAATTTCACCCAAGGTCAATCAAGTCAACAGGGTAGTGAGACGGCACTATCTCAAATGTGCCGCCTTTATGAACAAAGTCAGCAACAACATCGTGAAATGATGAACCAAGTCATCAACATGGGAAATCACCATGGACAGTATCAACAGCATTCTAAATTATCCGAACTACGTAAGACACGTCCCCAGACATTTTCTCACACTGACAAGCCGCTTGAGGCCGAAGACTGGCTTCGTGATATGGAGAGAAAGTTACTTATTGCAAAATGCTCAGACCCAGAAAAAGTACTGTACGCACCGCATTATCTCACGGGAGCAGCCGCATCCTGGTGGGAGAATTTCCTGCATATGCGTCCCAACAAAAATGATATAACCTGGGATGATTTCAAGGAAGGCTTCCGTGGTGCACATATTCCTAAAAGTATTATGAAAATCAAGAAGAGGGAGTTCGATGACCTCAAACAACGGAACATGACAGTATCTGATTACAACAATCAGTTTACTCTATTGTCTCGCTACGCAAACGAAGAACGTATGACTGAAAGCAAGAAAATGGAGAAATTCCTTGACGGCCTAGCGCCCGCGCTTAAATGCCAACTGGTCATACACACTTTCCCAGATTTTAAGACGCTGGTGGATAAAGCCATTACTCTGGAAAATGAAAGACGCAGTTTGGAAGATATCCGCAAGCGAAAAAGGGACCAGACTAACCAGGCTCGCAATCACCGAAGCAAGACAGATTTCAAAAAGGATGGGACACACAAATCCCCGTCCAACGTCTCAGCCCAATAAAAAAATTTCATGCAAGGGACAAGGAGTTCACATATTGCCCCGGCGTTACTTGTTACGCCTGCGGAGAGGAAGGACACTATGCCAAGCAGTGTCCCAAGCCTAGAAACTCAGCACCAAAGCCGAACAACGGCAACAACAATTCAGCGCCCAAGCGAAACAATTTCAATCCCAACAACAACCACAGGAAGGGTCATCTGAACCACGTAACCAAAGAGGAGGCACAAAATGCTCCGGATATCGTACTCGGTACGTTTCCTGTCAACACAATACCTGCAATGGTTTTGTTTGATTCTGGAGCTTCTCACTCTTTTGTTTCGAAAAGTTTTGCTTTGCAAAATAATTTTTCGATGCTTCCTTTGGAGAAACCCATGATCATCAAGTCCCCTGGGATTCAGCAAATTACTCAGAACTACTGTCAGGATGTGATTATTGAGTTCGAAGGGCTGAAATTTTATGCAAACCTTATTGTGTTGGAAAATAAGGGACTAGATGTCATCCTTGGGATGGATTGGCTAACCACAAATAAAGGTTTCATTGACTGTTTCAACCGGACCGTAATACTCACGCATCACCTCGGGAAGACGATAAGGGTATCCGCCAAGGAAAGGAAAATACCCAGGCAACCAAGACTGAATAAGGTAGATGTTTCTGAGCTGAGCAAGGTTCCAGTAGTATGTGAATTTCCAGACGTATTCCCCGATGAGCTACCAGGCATGCCACCAGACCGAGAGATAGAATTCAGCATCGAGCTTGCACCAGGGACCACCCCCATATACAAGAAACCATACAGAATGGCACCGTCCGAGTTGGTTGAACTGAAGAAACAAATAAAGGAATTGCTTGACAAAGGATACATTCGAGCCAGTTCCTCACCATGGGGATCACCAATTTTATTTGCCAAAAAGAAAGATGGAACACTGCGATTGTGTATTGACTACCGAGCACTCAACATGGTCAAGGTCAAGAACAAATACCCGATGCCAAGAATAAATGATTTATTCGATCAGCTCGCTAAGGCCAAGGTATTCTCAAAAATTGACCTAAGGTCAGGATACCATCAATTAAAGGTACGAACAGAAGATATCCCCAAGACAGCATTCACCTCCAGATATGGACTGTATGATTTCACAGTAATGCCTTTTGGATTAACAAATGCTCCTGCATATTTTGTTCACCTCATGAACAAAGTATTTATGAAGTTTATGGACAAGTTCGTTGTGGTATTCATCGACGATATTCTAGTATACTCCAAAACACCAGAAGAGCACGCTGAACATCTCAGTTGTACTAGGAGAACTCAGGAAACACCAATTGTACGCCAAGTTCAGCAAGTGTGAATTTTGGTTAAGGCAAGTAGGCTTTCTAGGCCACGTGCTAACCCAAGACGGTATCGCCGTGGACCCGGAGAAAGTAAAGGCCGTACTTGGCTGGAAGTCACCAACCAGTGTAACAGACATACGAAGTTTCTTGGGAATGGCAGGATATTACCGCAGATTTATTGAAGGATTCTCCACCATAGCCAAACCTATGACCCAGTTACTCAAGAAGGAAAAGAAGTTTGAATGGACAGAGGCCTGCGAGAAAAGTTTCCAAGAGCTAAAGAGGAAGTTAACAACAGCACCAGTATTAGTTGTGCCAGACATACACAAGAATTTTGAAGTATATTGTGACGCATCCAGGAAGGGTCTTGGATGTGTATTGATGCAAGAAGGCAAGGTTGTCGCCTACGCTTCAAGGCAGCTTCACAAGCATGAGGAAAATTATCCCACTCATGACTTGGAGATGGCAGTAGTCATCCATGCACTTAAGGAATGGAGGCATTTCTTACTTGGAAATCGATGTGAAATATATACAGACCACAAAAGTCTCAAATACATTTTCACGCAACCAGAATTAAATTTACGGCAAAGGCGCTGGTTGGAATTAGTAAAGGATTATGATGTCGGTATCCACTACCATCTAGGTAAAGCAAATGTGGTGGCCGATGCTCTTAGTCGGAACCCCAGCTCCAACAAAAGCAGTCTGCACGGCTTGAGACCCGAATTCCAACAAGAATTTACCAGACTTAACTTATTGATGGTAGCAGAAGGCACCATATCAAATTCAGAGATACAACCCGACCTTGTGGAGAAAATTAAAGAAGCTCAGCCGGGTCATCCCAGTATAGAAGGTATAAAAAGAAAGGTGAGTAAGGGCAAAGCCTCAGAATTCGTCATAGACAATGGAGGAATACTATGGTACGGGGAAAGACTCTGCGTACCAAACATAGAAGATCTTAAACAGCAAATTTTGGCTGAAGCCCACACCGCCCCATATTCAATTCACCCTGGAGGGACCAAAATGTATAAAGATATTCAAGAAAGATTTTGGTGGCACGGTATGAAGAGGGACATCGCTACCTTCATTGCATGTTGCGACTCATGTCAACGCATAAAAGCTGAACATCAGAGACCAGCTGGATTACTGCAACCAAACAAAATACCTGAGTGGAAATGGGATGAAATAGGGATGGATTTCATTGTCGGACTACCTCGGTCACGACACGAGAATGATGCTATATGGGTCATCACCGACAGGTTAACCAAGGTAGCACATTTTATTAAAGTAAAGACAACCCACACCACTCAGAAGCTTGCCAGGATTTACCTCTCCCGCATAGTTTGTCTACACGGTGTCCCAAGGACTATATTATCCGACAGGGGCACTCAGTTCATTTCGAGATTTTGGGATCACTTACAACAGGCACTGGGAACTCAGCTAGCCTTCAGTACAGCTTACCACCCCCAGACAGATGGGCAAACGGAAAGCATAAACCAGATCTTAGAAGACATGCTGAGAGCATGTGTCCTCACATATGGAACCAGTTGGGAAGAAAGTCTTCCATATGCCGAGTTCGCATACAACAACAGTTACCAGGCCAGCCTGCAAATGGCACCATTTGAGGCTTTGTATGGACGAAGATGTCGTACCCCGTTGAATTGGTCAGAAACCGGAGACAACCGCATCTTCGGACTAGACATGCTCAGAGAAGCCGAGGAGAAAGTCAAGCTAATCAGGGATAGGCTCAAGACCGCCCAAAGCCGACAGAAGAGTTATTACGATCAGAAGCATCGTAGGGTCAGCTTCGAACCCGAAGAGTTTGTGTACCTACGAGTATCCCCTATGAGGGGATTACAACGATTCAAGATAAAAGGAAAGCTAGCACCAAGATTTATCGGACCATTCTGTATATTGGCACGAAGAGGCACGGTCGCCTACCAACTAGACTTACCTAAGGAACTATCAGATATCCACAACGTATTCCACGTTTCTTAGTTAAGGAAGTGCATAAGCAACCCAGAGAAACAAGTATCCCATGAGAACATTGACGTGCAACAAGACCTCACTTATCGGGAACACCCAGTGAAGATACTAGAGGAGTCTGAAAGGAGGACCCGACAAAAGACCATTAAATTTTTCAGAGTTCAGTGGAGCAATCACACTGACAACGAAGCAACTTGGGAAAGAGAGGATTTTCTTCGAGCAGAGCATCCGCACTTAATTGAGGGACAGCTGAAATCTCGGGGACGAGATTTTTCCTAAGGGGGTAGGTGTTGTGACACTCCAAAAATTTTATTTGGTTTTAGCAAAAACCTTGCTGGTTTTTCCTTTGTGGATTGAGCCCTTTCAAAAAAAAAATTTAGAAAAAAACAATCCTATTAAAAATCTTTTTCTTTGGCTAGGATTGTTATTTCTGTTATCTTCTTCAAACTTTGGGTTTAACCTTTTTAAAACTTCTCCTCTGATTGGTTCTCTTCTCAAATTATTTTTGGGAGTTCAATCTCTTCTTTTTGAAAAAGAAAACTCTATGAAAATTTGGGATCTTCAATTCTTTTGATAACCACCCATGACCTTGTATTTTTGCTCATGAAGTGAACCACTCCAAAACCTCCTCTCCTCCTTGTTAACAACCCAAGTTCCCTGTCCCAACTCATCCAAACAAGTTTTGGATTTTATTTTGATTATTTCACCTCTCAATTCTTTTCTGATCTTTAGTTGAGCCTGACCCATTTACAAAGCAAGTACCCTATAGCTTTTGTATCTGGACCTCAAACCAACTCTTCTGGCTAGTCCTTTGTACCCACAACCCAGAACCATCTTGATCCACTCATCTTCTTTTCAAATATTTCAACTTACACTCCCTGCAAGTTTGGACCAGATTTATCAAATTTGGTGAAATTCATATCTACACTTCTCCAAAAATTCCACCAAAAATCAGGCAGCCTACTGGA
The DNA here is from genome assembly GCA_032464435.1 of Aegilops umbellulata. Lineage (NCBI taxonomy): Eukaryota > Viridiplantae > Streptophyta > Magnoliopsida > Poales > Poaceae > Aegilops > Aegilops umbellulata. Next base: position 56,456,573 of record CP136057.1, read on the forward strand.
GCAACGAGAAGTCACTCTACCAAAAATCAGCCCAAGGAAAAATTCCTACAAGCCAGAAACATTCTGTCGAACACCTTGCATGCACTGTTTTAGTTCAAATTCAGTTAAATTCAGACTTTCAGTGTCGATCTTCGTCAGTTAAGTGCAGTCACGAGATCACAGTGCCCCTTGGCACGTTGCTCGCCGCCTGGCTGCTTGTCCGGAGCCCCGCACGCGCGCTTGGCGCCTTCCTGGCGTCGGTGGTGCCCTGGCCCGCCTGCGCCGGCGTGTCTTGCGGCGGCTGAACCGCCGTAACGGCTGGCAGGAAGCAGAACGGCGGCGCAACGCCATTCAGCGCCGCCCAAGCTCCCTGGTGGCTCCGCGTGGCCCTCTCCACGCCAGCGCACGCATGCAGCACGGTCGCCGTGGCGCGGCGTGCACAGCGCACGCTCTCTGCCGCCGACGGGTCCGCGCCGCTCCGTTCCGTTGAACTCCACCTCAGCAAGCAAAACCCGACGCCGTTGGCACCTAAACAGACTCAGTGGACCTCCACGACGGCGCTCAACTCCTAAACCCTCCCGACCAAGCCCTGCGCCGCCGTAATCTCTTGCCGGAGAACCCCGTTCTCGGCAACCGCCTCGGGGTGGCTATATATAGCGCCCCCGAGCCCGCTCTCACTCCCACATGGCTCCACCACCTCACCACACCCCACCTGGCCACTGGAGGGGCCTCGAGGAGCCCTCCTTCCTCGACTCCGGCCACCTCCGTCCGCCTCGGGCTCCAGCTTGATTCACTGCGGTGAGGTCATCTCCGGTGCCCAAACTCCGTCAAGCACCACCTCTAGCTACCAGATACTTGACCACCTCCTCAATTTGATCTTTGCAGCCCTCTCCGGCGAGCTTCACCCTCGCCCGAAACACCGTCCGCCGGAGCAAGGGCCACCGTCGACACGGTGCACGCCGGCGACCACCTCGACCACCACCCGACGCGGAACAGCACCGTGAGCATGGAGGTAACCTCCGATCCCTTTGCCTCGCCGTGGATCGCCGCCGGCGATCGCCGCGGCCCTCTGGCGCCAAAAGCCCCGCTTCGGTTTTCAAACCCGACGGCTGGGACCGCCCCGTCAGGTTCCTCTCTTTTTTCGAATCGTTTTCTGAAAGCGTATTCGGGAAAAATACGTCTTCTCTTCTGGGCCGGCGTATTTGAGACTGAAACGTTTTCTGTTTTTATAAATAAGACCCTGGGAAGTTTCTGTTTCATTACAGATGGGTCCCTGGGCAAATACCTTTATAACTTTTTAGCAGAAACATATTTTTGAGTGATTCTTTTTCTGTTCTCTTCAAAATTTTGTCTAGTTTTTTATCAGATTTATTTGAAGATTATTTGGAATCATTTTTGTGCACCTCTCAGTATTCACGATAGCGCGTATATTCTCTTTATACCGTAGATACCGAAGGAGGTGATGGGACCGCGAACTTCACCGAGTTAGACTCCGACTACTCCGAACCAGGCAAGCATGTTTGAACTTTTGATATGATGAGTGTCTTGGCATGTTTTGCATTTAGTTAGTTTCATGGCATGTTGTGGAGCATACCGATGAACTGTATATTATGCATTGTTGAGACAAGTAAGTTCGATGATCCATACCTTGTTGGATGTGAGTATGCAAGGCCATGTGTTGGCATGAAGATGGGTAAGATGGCAGTGTGGTAGCATGCTAGTCTTATGCCATGCAGGTTACTACAGTACCAACCCGTATCGGTTGGGCTCGTATCCATTTCCCCTCCCTGTACTACCACATGTTTCCCAAAAGGGATATGGTTTAGTAAGTCGCAAACCGCTTTCTTGGTACACATCAAAAAGGAGAGGCCGGGATGATGGTTCCATGGCCCTGGATTAAAGCCATTCATCCGGTCAGGGGGCATGGGTGTTTCCGGTTGGGACCGAGAGGGGGCACCCCTTAGAGCGCGCGTATATAAATTTGATCCCATGCTATTCGAGATTGTGATCTCCCCGTCTCAAAAGTTTTTCTTGGATGATGTCGAGGGTGATTCCTGGCATCGAGAGGCTGGATGGGTGTGTACTGGTTAGCTGTGTTTCCTTCTGAAATACCGTAAATGGAACTAGTCCTTGTGACTACGGAAATCCGTTAACTGTGAGAAATTTTGTACAAACTCTGCAGAGTCATATATCCTCAAATCATCTTATCTATATCCAAGTTCCGTGCTAACTGACATGTGCCAGTTTTGGTGACAGATCATCCGGTGGGACCATGAGCACTAAGATCAGTTAAATGTTTGTTCTTGAGGATGGACTAACCCGTTTAATTTCATGAGTTGAACATATTTATTATGAATATTATTTCTTGATCAGTTAAAGCCCTTTATGTGGTGTCGCTCAGACGCCCGACTGTGGCATTTCTTTTAAAGCCCTTTATGTGGTGTCGCTCAGACGCCCGACTGTGGCATTTCTTTTAAAGCCCTTTATGTGGTGTCGCTCAGACGCCCGACTGTGGCATTTCTTTTAAAGCCCTTTATGTGGTGTCGCTCAGACGCCCGACTATGGCATTCCTTTTAAAGCCCTTTATGTGGTGTCGCTCCGACGCCCGACTGTGGCATTCCTTTTAAAGCCCTTTATGTGGTGTCACTCAGACGCCCGACTGTGGCATTTCTTTTAAAAAGCCCTTTATGTGGTGTCGCTAAGACGCCCGACTGTGGCATGAATTTTCTTTCTTTTATTAATTTACCTTCGTGGCGTCGCTCTAGACACTCGATACTTTACTGTTGGGATTCCAGGCGGACTACCGCCGTTTCCCTTTTTACTTACCCTGCCTAATATTACTTGAATGTGCATTGGTAATTTAATCGTGACGCACTCATGCATGCATTTGTTATATCTTACGTCCGAACTGTCTTGCGAGTACTTTCAAAGTACTCACTGGCTTGTTGATTTGGCCAGATGCTGATGAAGGTGATCTCATGGATGAAGAGTTCGATAGCGAATCCGACGCCTAGAGGAGTCCCAGTCAGTCTCGTGCGACCCTGTACTTGGTCACTGTTTTATACCCGCTTCCGCAACCCAAATAAATTCATCGAGCCTCACCTCGACGCTCGATGGGATGATAGTTTGAGAGTCACATATCCACTCCCCACCCACCACTACCATATTTGCGAGTCAGTAGTATGCCACCACTCCCTTGTGTCATAATCGCCTTTATGTATAATCATTGGCACGCTTGTAATAAATTGTTGAGCATTATCAGCTCAACCCTGTATTATATTTGATGCTACTGGCTTATTGTATCAAAAGTTTGTCTACCAGTGAGGAGGTTTTTATCTCAAACTGGATTCTAAAGATTGGTTTCTCAATAAATATTTTTATTGGAAAACCGGTCGTGACAAATACCCCTCTGATTATGAACATGAATATGCTTTGTGAGTAGTTACGTTGGTTCCTGAGGACATGGGAGAAGTCTTGCTATTAGTAGTCATGTGAATTTGGTATTCATTCGATATTTTGATGAGATGTATGTTGTCTCTCCTCCATGGTGTTATGTGAACGAGGACTACATGACACTTCACCATTATTTGGGCCTAGAGGAAGGCATTGGGAAGTAATAAGTAGATGATGGGTTGCTAGAGTGATAGAAGCTTAAACCCTAGTTTATGCGTTGCTTCGTAAGGGGCTGATTTGGATCCACATGTTTCGCGCTATGGTTAGGTTTACCTTAATACTTCTTTTGTAGTTGCGGATGCTTGCAATAGGGGTTAATCATAAGTGGGATGCTTGTACAAGTAAGGACAGCACCCAAGCACCGGTCCACCCACATATCAAATTATCAAAGTACCGAACGCGAATCATATGAACGTGATGAAAACTAGCTTGACGATAATTCCCATGTGTCCTCGGGAGCGCTTTTCTCTATATAAGAGTTTGTCCAGGCTTGTCCTTTGCTACAAAAAGGATTGGTCCACCTTGCTGCACTTTATGTAATTTTTTTACTTGTGCTCGTTACAAATTATCCTATCACGAAACTATCTGTTACCTATAATTTCAGTGCTTGCAGAGAATACCTTGCTGAAAACCGTTTATCATTTCCTTTTGTTCCTCGTTGGGTTCGACACTCTTACTTATTGAAAGGACTACGATAGATCCCCTTTACTTGTGGGTCATCAAGACTATTTCCTAGCGCCATTGTCGGGGAGTGAAGCACCTTTGGTAGGTGGAATTTGGTAAGTTAAAATTTATATAGTGTGCTGAAATTTACTGTCACTTGTTACTATGGAAAGTAATCCTCTGAGGGGCTTGTTCGGGGTATCTTCACCCCGACCAGTAGAGCAAAGAGTTGCTCCTCAACCTACTGAACCTACTGAAAATGAAAATGTCTACGTTGAGATTCCTTCGGGTATGATACAAAAGCTGCTAGCTAATCCTTTTGCAGGAGACAGAACAATGCATCCTGATGAGCACCTAATATATGTGGATGAAGTTTGTGGATTATTTAAGCTTGCAGGTGTGCCCGATGATGTTATTAAGAAGAAGGTCTTCCCTTTATATTTGAAGGGAGATGCATTGACATGGTATAGTCTATGTGATGATATGGGATCATGGAACTACAACTGATTGAAATTGGAATTTCATCAGAAGTTTTATCCTATGCATCTTGTTCATCGTGATCGCAATTATATTTATAATTTTTGGCCTCGTGAAGGAGGAAGCATCGCTCAAGCTTGGGGGAGGCTTAAATCAATGTTATATTCATGCCCCAATCATGAGCTCCCAAGAGAAATAATTATTCAAAACTTTTATGCTCGGCTTTCTGATAACAATCGCACCATGCTCGATACTTCTTGTGCTGGCTCTTTTATGATGAAGACTATTGAATTCAAATGGGATTTATTGGAAAGAATTCAACGCAACTCTGAAGATTGGGATCTCGACGAAGGTAAGGATTCAGGTATGACACCTAAGTTTGATTGTGTTCAATCTTTTATGGATACCGATGTTTTTCGTAAATTCAGCACTAAATATGGACTTGACTCTGAGATAGTAGCTTCCTTCTGTGAATCTTTTGCTACTCATGTTGATCTCCGTAAGGAGAAGTGGTTTAAATATCATCCTCCCATAGAAGTAAAAGTAGCTGCACCTATTAAAGTTGAAGAAAATACTATCACTTATAATGATCCTATTGTTCCTACTGCGTATGTTAAAAAACCACCTTTCCATGTTAGAATAAAGGATCATACTAAAGCTTCAACTGTGGTTCGTAAAAGCAATATTAGAACCTATACACCTCATGAGCAAGTTAAAGTTGAACCTAATATTGCTATTGTTAAAGATCTCTTGGCTGATAATATTGATGGGCATGTTATTTATTTCTATGATGAAACTGCTAGAATTTCTAAACCTTGTGCTAAAGATAAACATAGACTTGTGGTAGGCATGCCTGTTATTTCTGTTAAAATAGGAGATCATTGTTATCATGGCTTATGTGATATGGGTGCTAGTGCTAGTGCAATACCTATTGAATTATACAAAGAAATTATGCATGATATTGCACCTACTAAGTTAGAAGATATTGATGTCACAATTAAACTTGCCAATAGAGATACTATTTCACCCATGGGAATTGTTAGAGATGTTGAAGTCTTGTGTGGGAAAACTAAATATCCTGCTGATTTTCTTGTTCTTGGTTCCCCACAAGATAGTTTTTGTCCCATTATATTTGGTAGACCCTTCTTGAACACTGTTAATGCTAGGATAGAATGCGAAAAGGATATTGTTACTATTGGTTTGGATGATATGTCTCATGAGTTTAATTTCTCTAAATTTCGTAGACAACACCGTGAAGAAGAATTTCCTAGTAAGGATGAAATTATTGGTCTTGCTTCTATTGTCGTACCTCCTAGTGATCCTTTAGAACAATATTTGCTAGACCATGAAAATGATATGTTTATGAATGAAAGAAGGGAAATAGATGAAGTATTGTTTAAACAGGAACCCATCCTGAAACACTTAAATATGCTTATATTGATGAGAAAAAGATATATCTTGTTATTATTAGTGCTAACCTTTCAGAGCATGAAGAAGAGAGATTATTGAAAACTCTGAAGAAGCACCGCGCTGCTATTGGATATACTCTTGATGATCTTAAGGGCATTAGCCCCACTCTATGCCAACACAAAATAAATTTGGAGAAAGATGCCAAACCAGTTCGTGATCACCAACGACGACTAAATCCTAAGATGAAAGAAGTGGTAAGAAAGGAAATACTAAAGCTTCTTGAGGCAGGTATTATTTATCCCGTTGCCGATAGTCAGTGGGTAAGTCCTATCCATTGTGTCCCTAAAAAGGGAGGTATTACCGTCGTTCCTAATGATAAAGATGAATTGATCCCGCAAAGAATTATTACAGGTTATAGGATGGTAATTGATTTCCGCAAATTAAATAAGGCTACTAAAAAAGATCATTACCCCTTACCTTTTATTGATCAAATGCTAGAAAGATTGTCCAAACATACACATTTTTGCTTTCTAGATGGTTATTCTGGTTTCTCTCAAATACCTGTGTCAGCCGATGATCAATTAAAGACCACTTTTACTTGCCCTTTCGGTACTTTTGCTTATAGACGTATGCCTTTTGGTTTATGTAATGCACCTGCTACCTTTCAAATATGCATGATGGCTATATTCTCTGACTTTTGTGAAAAGATATGTGAGGTTTTCATGGATGATTTCTCCATTTATGGATCCTCTTTTGACGATTGCTTAAGCAACCTTGATCGAGTTTTGCAGAGATGTGAAGAAACTAACCTTGTCTTGAATTGGGAAAAGTGTCACTTTATGGTCAATGAAGGTATTGTCTTGGGGCATAAAGTTTCTGAAAGAGGTATTGAAGTTGATAAAGCCAAGGTTGATGCTATTGAGAAGATGCCATGTCCCAAGGACATCAAAGGTATAAGAAGTTTCCTTGGTCATCCCGGTTTTTATAGGAGGTTCATTAAGGACTTCTTAAAAATTTCTTGGCCTCTCACTAATTTATTACAAAAAGATGTACCATTTGTCTTTGATGATGATTGTGTAGAAGCATTTGAAATACTTAAGAAAGCATTGATCTCTGCACCTATTGTTCAGACACCTGATTGGAACTTACCTTTTGAAATTATGTGTGACACTAGTGATTATGATGTAGGTGCTATTCTAGGGCAAAGAATTGATAAGAAATTAAATGTTATTCAATATGCTAGTAAAACTCTAGACAATGCCCAGAGAAATTATGCTACTACTGGAAAAGAATTCTTAGCAGTTGTATTTGCATGTGATAAGTTCAGACCTTATATTATTGATTCCAAAGTAACTATTCACACTGATCATGCTGCTATTAAATACCTTATGGAAAATAAAGATGCTAAACCTAGACTTATTAGATGGGTTCTCTTGCTGCAAGAATTTGATTTGCATATTATTGATAGAAAGGGAGCTGAGAACCCCGTTGCAGATAACTTGTCTAGGTTAGAAAATGTTCTTGATGACCCACTACCTATTGATGATAGCTTTCCTGATGAACAATTAAATGTCATAAATGCTTCTCACACTGCTCAATGGTATGTTGATTATGCTAATTACATTGTTGCTAAATTTATACCACCTAGTTTCACATACCAGCAAAAGAAAAAGTTTTTCTATGATTTGAGACATTACTTTTGGGATGACCCACATCTTTATAAAGAAGGAGTAGATGGTGTTATTAGACATTGTGTACCTGAGCATGAACAGGAACAGATCCTATGCAAGTGTCACTCCAAGGCTTATGGAGGTGTAGGATCTGAAGTATGTCTATAGGGGGGGTGATTAGACTACTTGACCAAATAAAAATCTAGCCTTTTCCCAATTTTAGTTCTTGGCAGATTTTAGCTATCTTAGCACAAGTCAAGCAATCTCCACACAATTCAAGCAAGCATGCAAAAGAGTATATGAGCAGCGGAAAGTAAAGCATGCAACTTGCAAGAATGTAAAGGGAAGGGTTTGGAGGATTCAAACGCAATTGAAGACATGAATGTTTTGGCGTGGTTCCGATAGGTGGTGCTATCGTACATCCACGTTAATGGAGACTTCAACCCACGGAGGGTAACGGTTGCGCGAGTCCACGGAGGGCTCCACCCACGAAGGGTCCACGAAGAAGCAACCTTGTCTATTCCATCAGAGCCGTCGCCCACGAAGAACTTGCCTCACTAGCGGTAGATCTTCACGAAGTAGGCGATCTCCTTGCCCTTACAAACTCCTTGGTTCAACTCCACAATCTTGTCGGAGGCTCCCAAGTGACACCTAGCCAATCTAGGAGACACCACTCTCCAAGAAGTAACAAACGGTGTGTTGATGATGAACTCCTTGCTCTTGTGCTTCAAATGATAGTCTCCCCAACACTCAACTCTCTCTCATAGGATTTGGATTTGGTGGAAAGAAGATTTGAGTGGAAAGCAACTTGGGAAAGGCTAGAGATCAAGATTCATATGGTAGGAATGGAATATCTTGACCTCAACACAAGTGTAGGTGGTTCTCTTTCAGAACATGTGTATTGGAAGTGTAGATGTGTTCTGATGGATTTCACCATGAATGAAGAGTGGGTGGATGGGTATATATAGCCTCCACACAAAATCTAATCGTTACACACAATCTGCCAAACTCGGTGGGACCGAATGGTTAAACTTGGTCGGATCGATTTAGCAAACCTAGTGACCGTTAGGATTTTCGGTGGGACTGAGATGCAACTCGGTAGGACCGATATGGTTAGGGTTCAGGCATAACGTAATCTCGGTGTGACCGATTACACAAACTCGGTGGGACCGATTTTGGTAATAAGCTAACCAGAGAGTTGGTCAGGTAAACTCGGTGTGACCGGTTCGCTCTTTTCGGTGAAACCAAAATGTTACGAAAGGGAAATAGAGAGTTTACATTGCAATCTCGGTGGGACCGATCGCTCACTTCGGTTAGACCGAAACGTTAGGAAGGGAAACAGAGAAATTGCAATTCCATCTCGGTGAGACCGAGATCCCTATCGGTGAAACCGATTTGCCTAGGGTTTGTGGCAGTGGCTATGACATTTGAAACTCGGTGGCGCGGGATAGAAAGAATCGGTGGGGCCGAGTTTGACTTTTGGTTTAGGTCATATGTGCATGTGGGAAGGTAGTTGAGGATTTTGGAGCATATCACTAAGCACATGAAGCAAGAGGCTCATTAAACAGCACCTCATCCCTCCTTGATAGTATTCGCTTTTCCTATAGACTCAATGTGATCTTGGATCACTAAAATATAAAATGTAGAGTCTTGATCTTGAAGCTTGAGCCAATCTTTTTTCCTTATAATTTTGAGGGATCCACTTTCCTCATCCATGTCATGCCATCCATTGAGCTTTTCCTGAAATATTAATCTTGGAATAACGTTAGCTCAATGAGCTATATGTTGTTAGGAATTACCAAAACCACCCAGGGATAGTTGCACTTTCAATCTCCCCCTTTTTGGTAATTGATGACAACATATAGATCAAAGCTTCGACAAATGATAATAAAAGTGAAAGATATCGTCGCTTTGAGAAGGATGTGATAAGCAAGAGCTCCCCCTAAATTTGTGCATATTTTAAGATTTGCTTTGGACTGAAAATGCACAATGAGTTAGGATTATGGGATACTCTTCCATGTCACATACATCTTGGTGGAGCGCTCAAAATGATAAAAATTAAATACATGCACTCATCACCAAGCAAAGTGAATGATCATGTAAGGATAAGTAAGATAATATCATCCAACAAGCATTAAGTGTAGCTTATGATCAAACACATGATCATCAATGTCTCACAGATAATAGCATAGTATCTCAAGCACTCAAAAGCAAATAAAGTTCAACCAAGAAGACAAGAGAGAACAAATGCAAACTCTCTCTCTCTCTCTCTCTCTCTCTCAGCCTATGATCTATACATTTTTCTCCCCCTTTGTCAACAAGTTACCAAAAAGTTCATAGAAAATGCATAGCACTAAAACGACTCTCAGGCTTGGTCTTCAGGTGGTGGAGTCCGGATGACGCCAAGGACGAAGGCTTCAGTAAAAGTAGTTGGAGCTGCTGGGGTAGGAGCTGGAGCTGGTGGAACTGAGGCTGTAGCTGGTGAAGAAGTAGTAGCTCTGGTGTTAGGAACTGGCACTGCAGATGATCTCTGAGCTCTAGGCACTCTGGCAAATGCATCAGTTGTGGTCTTGCCCTTTCTCTCCTGCATATCATCCTGTAGTTGCTCCACAGCAGACTGAATCTCAGTTACTTTCACATCTAGGTCATAGAACTTTTGTTCCATGATTCTTTCCAGGCTCTCTTGGTTTCGAGTCAGGGTGGCCAGTCCTTTCTCAATTCTCAGAGTTGATGCTATCAGGTAACCAAGCTGCTCCTGCTTGTTCTTCAAAAAGTACTCAGATGCCTCCTCTTGAGTTGGCATCCTGACAGCTTTCTCCATCTTTGCCTTCTCCTTCTTTGCTTGAGCTTGTGCAGATGATGGTTCATTCTCATTCATCACAACTTGATTGTCCTCAAAATCTGGATGGATGGGCAGGTGTTCCTTATCCAACAGATATGTGCATGTGCCCATCTTCAAGTTAATCAACTCCTGAATTTGTGGGGCATATCCACAACTCCTCTTTTGATCAGCTGATGTCCTCTTGATGGTCTCAACTATGAGGCTCATTACCTTGAACTTCTGTGGCACATCAAATATGTGAAGCAAGTTTATTGCATGGCCTCTGATCATTTTGTGATCACCTGACTTGGGCAAGAGAGTGTGCCTTAGAATCCAGTTGATTGTAGGCAGCCCTGACAGAAGGAAGTGAACTGACCCAAACTTGAAAGTTTCAAGAGCTTTGTCTGGGATCTCCTTGTACATGTTTGACATGGAATTGTGATCCATCTTCTTCTTGGCATAGACATCCAAGTCATCTTCTTGCTCTTCAGGGGCATTGATCAACTGAGCCCATTCTGCAACTGTAGATTGGTATCTTGTCCCTTCAGTCATCCATACTATCCTGCCATCTGGATAGAAATGTGTTGTGGAGTAGAATTGCATTATGAGCTCCTCATTCCACTTTGTGAGCTTCTTCCCAACAAAGTCTACAACTCCACAAGCTTTGAAGCTGTCAAGCACTCCAGGATAGTGTTCTTCATTCTCCTTGATATACTCCCAGTCAACCCATCTCATGTCACACACTATGTGTCGTGGATTTGTCACGGCAGATGTCCTTAGTGTCAGGACTTAGTCGTGAGGCCAACGCATCTATGTGGTAGCTTGAGAGGGGTTGAGTGGGACGAGAGATGCAGGGCGGATCAACACACAAGACAAGGATTTAGACAGCTTCGGGCCCTGGGAAACATCATCCGGTAATAACCCTACATGCTGTTTGAGGCTAGATCTCATTATGCTCCTAAGGGAGTCGTCGTAAACCGGCTCTCCTCTAGTTGTGTCTAGCCCTAGAGATTATTGATTGTTTGTAGCTTCTAACTTTTCCCTCTTTGGGGAGCCCTGCCCCTTCTTATATATGTTGAAGGGGCGGTTTACATGTGGAGTCCTATTAGGATTAGGACTAGTCTATCTCTAATACAAACCGGATACAAGTCCAGGTCTTAACTCCTTGTAAGACAAATATTCCTTTCCTCTTAAACCGGCCCACAATAGTTGAACCGGCCTTCTGGGCCTTTGGGCCTTGTCATCCGTCTGATCCGCCCGCCGGGTTACCAGTGAGTCATAACGACCAAGTGGGTTGCCTGTAAACCGCCAAGGTCAGGGTGGGTCTTCAGATAAACCGCCAACTCCGGTCGGATAAACTTCCGGCCGGTTTACACCGCGGGGTATATCCCCGACATTAGCCCCCAGTTTAATTTGGATTTATCCATGTTAAACTGATCCGTAATATAAGCACAAGAACAAATTTGGCGGGTTGTGCTCCGGGTTAAGAATTCTTGTTGACCGGCACCTGATCATCCTTAAGTCCTTGTCATTCCCTCCTTCTAGAAAATCCGGATCAATAACCAGCTTCATACTTTAAATTGCTGACGTTGGTTTCTCATAGAAAAATATTGTGAAGAATAATCCACTTGAATCGGCTTCCAAAGCGCCGGTTTAAGAAATATTGGTCTTGACATAATCATCTGGTATTCAGCCGGTTTGAAGATGCATAACTTGCCGGTTTATCGTTGCCAAAAACTGTCGGGTTACAAAAACTGATAATTCCGGGTCATGATTGTTGCAGACACCGGTTCATGATTGTTGCCAACACCGGTTTATGACTATTGATGACACCGGGTTGCAGGCACAGGGTCATAATGATTGGTGACGCCGGGTCATTCTAGTTTGCTCAAACAGAGAATTTGAAAATATTTCTTCGATAGTAATATAATACCTGTATCCCCCAAGTGTCAGGTTGTCATGCTTGCAGCAACCTGGGACTTGTAATTGACTGATGCCCATAAAACTTCAACCAATGTAGCCCCCAAGGGCCGGGTCATTATGTAATAATCAGCAGGGACTTTGTAAATATAATCTTGTAAACTTTGAACAGCAACGTGTAGCCCCCAAGGGCCGGCTCAGTAAGATAATATTGAGCTGGGATTTTGATATATACTTCAATGAAAATAACATCATATGATGTAACCCCTCATCATGGGGCTTGAATCCACGTCCACAAGGTTAAGAGCCTTGTGCTTTACCAACTAAGCAGTAGACCCTTCAATATAATAGATAAAAAGCTTTGTACCTTGAATAGATGACAGGAGCAATTGGTAGCCCCCAAGGGCCGGCTCATTATAATGTGATGAGTCGGGTCTTCAATAAGGTGAGCAAAACAATGACTTTGCATTAGCCCCCAAGTGTCATGGTGCATGCTTGCAATGACATGAGACTTGCATATTTGATGTAATCTCAACTTTGAATAATGTAGCCCCCAAGTGCTGGGTTGTAAGCCTGCAGCAACTCGGGACTATTCCCTCAATCGTAGAAAATGATAACCATTGCGCTAAAGCGACTTTGAAAAAACCTTAATCATAATATTAATAATAAAAATCCAGCCATGTTGGCTATTCAAGATAATATAATCTGGTATGAAAACCTTATTCATCCAATATCATAATGAAAATTCAGCCAAGTTTGGCTATTTGAATAATATAATCCAATAATTTATAAGCGCAAGATTCCAATGGCGCAATCCAAATATATACTGGCGACTTATAGTCCAAAGCCAGACCAGTTTAATAAACACCGGATAATTTCTCGTCATATATTGGCAACTTATCGTCTTAAAGCCAGGCCGGTTTAATAAACACCGAATAATTTCTCATCATATACTGGCAACTTATCGTCTTAAAGCCAGGCCGGTTTAACAAACACCGGATAATTTATCATCATACTGGCGACTTATCGTCGTAAAGCCAGACCGGTTTAATAAACACCGGACAATTTATAATCATGCTTTATTCAACCTGTTTCTGCATACAACAAGTTTTAAAGTGTCCTGGCGGTTTACTGCCGGACGGGTCATAATGCCCAACATATAACCTGGGTTTATAACCAAGGCTGTACTTCAAAATATGAAATATATCATACATGTGACATTGAATCACATCATTGGTTTACCAACTTTTGTAGTAAGAGTGATAACCCCAATCTTGAGTAATGATAACTCCTTCCATATTGTGCCGGTTTATGATAAAACCGTACCGGGCTGTGATAAACACCGGATTAACTTGATCATGTACTCACAACTTGTAGTTGAAAGCCGAGCCGGGTTGATAAACACCGGTTTACTCCATAATAGGATGGTAACAGAAAATCAAACCGGGCAGATAATCTCCGGTCTAAAAATGGACCGTGTTCCGCCAATTTAGCTGTTTGAACCGGTACAAAATACTGTCGGTTTAAAAAACGCAAATAAAATAGCAACTTCTCAAGAAAGGCTATTAAAGCAAAAGCAATGGCAACAAATTTTTGCAAAAGAAGAGCTCTACTGAGCTTGGTCAGATGGAATTACCATGGTCAGACGCAACCAAGCCCCCCGAAGGCGTAGCGATGGTGCCAGTCAGCCAGGACCCCAAAATGACGCGTGGCGTTACGCCGGCCAAGTGGCATTGCTATGGTTCGGGTTCGACCAAGCCCCCAAATGACTCTAAGGCCCGTAGGCCGACCAAGAGGCGTGACCGGTTCAGACGTGACCTTGTCCCCAAATGATCTGGTGGCTTTCGCCGGCCAAGAGGTATTGCATCGGTTCGGACACGACCGAGCCCCCAAGTGACCTGGTGGCTTTCGCCGGCCAAGAGGCATTGCATCGGTTCAAAACATGACCGAGCCCCCAAATGACCTTATAAGGACGGCTATGTTCTCTTTGGTTCGAATACGACCTATGTTTGAACAGGAAGCCCCAAGTGATCTTGATAAGACTTGCAAGGGGTAAACCGGATGTTGTTTTAAAACAACTCCATGTAACCACACATGATATAAAAGAATAGATACCCCGCTTTATAAAGCGGGAGCCCCCATGTGATCAATAATATATTAGGCCAATAAGGCGGGATACCCATGTTTGAACCGCGCATCATGGCAGCAGGTCCTCTTCGATAATTTTTAACTTTTTTCAAGAGATAAATTCTTCTTGAACCGGGATTTTGAACCGGATGTTAAGAGCTTCAAAGCTTTGTGGGATACATCTTCCCTTGAACCGGATCTTAAACCGGAATCTTTATTTTTAGCCAGAAATTTTCTAACGGCCTTTAAACTCGAATTTGCAAGAAGTTAATTCCCTTTTGAACCGGACATTGTTAAACCGGATTTGAGCACTTCAGAACTTTGTGGGAGAACAGATTTCCCTTGAACCGGATTGTAAACCGGATATTTGAGAACTTCAGTGAGACTGGCTTCCCTTGAGCCGGATTTTTAAACCGTAATCCTTTCTGATGACACGGATCTTCTTCATTGAGCCGGGATTTTGTAACTGTCATATACTTTCTAAGCCAGAAATTTTCTGACGGCCTTTAAATCTTCATCAATATAACAGTAGCCTCCGGGACCGGGTTGTCTTTCCCTCCATCATCCTAGGGTTCTTAAACCAGCTGAAACTGGCAAGATTTTCTGAGTCATGTCATCGTAGCCCCCGAGTCTCAAAGGTGACTCGAGGAATTGGCTTGACACTCTCCATATTTGATTGTCATATAAACCGGCATAACTTGTATATCATTGGCGTTGATAGCACGATGTGAATCCACAGAAGGTTGAGGTGACTGCGGCGGGTTGTAAATGATCCCATATGAGCCGTGTCAGCAACTCGGCCAATGGTTCCTTCCAACTGGCGATTTGAAGTTAATCAAAACTGTAGTGGCGGCGACTTGTGCGCCTGCCCATTGAATCACCCAGTGCAGACAGTGGTTGATAATTTGCCTCCAATTTGAAAGAAAACCGGGCTACCCAAGCTGTGACTTGCTCATACCCAATAAACAGCTCATGCAGACAGGTGCGGCCCGGTGTGTTGATGTAGACCGGGCCGCAAGAGATGGACGGAGAATACGACCGCAGCATGAGAGGCGGCACAGACAGATGAGCCGGCGGCGGTGTTGTAAACCGGTTCGGACGGGCGAGTCAAACGCAGGTGCAGTCCCGGCAAGCTGATGTAAACTGGGCCATAAGGGCGGCGTCTTGCACGCATCCATTCACCGTGTAATATGGCACGGACCAACACCGGGCAGGACGTTGCCAGCGCATGCTCCGTACCCATGATATAAACCACGTTTGTAGTTAATAATTATCCTGTATACAAAAAATATATAGATCAAAGTAATTGTTCTTTGACAAAAAACAATGTGCACTAATAAATTTAAATGGATGTCACCTGATTTGTCTGGATGATATATGGATTGATCCTCTGGATGTCCCACTGATGGAACTTGCAATAGTATTTTTTTGTTGCAGATCAATCCACTTTTTTGTTTGCACTCCTTTGTATGTCTTTTGGCCAGCGTGACACGGACAGATGTCGGCGGTGCTTGACGCGATCTTTGTATTGTCATTAATCAGTACTACTTGTACTAGCATCTTCTGACGGATGTCTCTTTTTTTTACGTCGTTGGCTCCAGAGACCATCAAACCTTGAATCTGGTGCCAAGGATTTGTAGCTTTGCTTCTAATATTTGATTCTTCACTGTCAGGTCAATACACTTTTAAATGTATCCTGATTCACTTTCTTCAGGTCCCGGCCAGCAAGCGGCTGAAACAGGGGGCTCGCGGGGCACAGCCAGGGCGGCCCAACAGCGTCAGACCACGGCAGAAGGGCCCTGGTGACTTGGCTAAGTGGCAACAGCGACCTAGGGCGTAACCGCGACGGCGGCGGGTCAACGGGGCACGCCACGACAGCAGCTCGCAGGTGGCCGCGGTTCTCTCTTCAGAGAGAAAACTGTGTAGCCCTTGCCTATAACTTCCCAGGCTTCGGCATAAATTCTATCCACAAGGTTTCTGCAAGCAAAAGGGGAATCGCAGCAGCGGGTCAACGAAGCCGTGGACGTGGAGGTGTGGCCGGCTTGAGGTCGCGGCGACGGAAACAGCAACTCGGACGCGGTGGTGCTCAGCGTAGCGGCGGCTCACAGGCGGTGACTGTGGTCGGCGCGGCTCACAGCGGTGGAGCAGCGGCAAGGGCCAGCGTACAACCGTCTCCGGCAGCTCGGATGGCGGGGTGCGACAGCGGTGGGCCGCGGCGGCTTGGGCGTCGAAGCGGCCGGCAGCTCGCAGGTAACAACAACAGCCGGCGGCTCACGGCAGCGGCGGAGACGGCACTCGTAGCAATGGCTTTGGACTCAGCGCTGGCCGTAGCAGAGGCGGCTCATCGCGCGGCAAAAAAGCTCAAAGCAGAGACGAGGCGGGTCAACCCAGGCGTTGAATCTTTCTCCGTGTCGTAGAGGTCGTGGAGAATCCTGTCCTTGTACGATGATTGCATGTGAAAGCCTGATGGTATGTTTGTTCTGTTTGTTTCTCGGGAACTGATCTGTTCGCAGGTTTGTTTTCCTTCCAAGTATACGATCACCCCACGTTAGCCAGCGAAACCTTGTCCGATTTAAACCGGCGGCGATTTAGCAACAACGGCGCTTCACCATCGAATTCGACTAAGAAAACCTTGAATCGCACGGAGGCTTGAATCAGCGGCTCACGGTGGCGGCGGGCCCTCTCCTGGAGACTTGACGAAGCGCCAACGCTTCATGGTCAACCAACCGGATCAACTCTGCTGATAAAAGTTCTGATCTTAATCAAAGCTGACGTGGATCCTTTCGAAACTCACTTTTCTTCATCTGGAAATTTGACAAACTTCCTGAAACCCTAATTAAGTTCCCTCCAAGAACTCAACACCACCGTGCGCGTGCCCCACGGTGGGCCCCACGGTGGGCGCCAACTGTCGTGGATTTGTCACGTCAGATGTCCTTAGTGTCAGGACTTAGTCGTGAGGCCAACGCATCTATGTGGTAGCTTGAGAGGGGTTGAGTGGGACGAGAGATGCAGGGCGGATCAACACACAAGATAAGGATTTAGATAGCTTCGGGCCCCGGGAAACATCATCCGGTAATAACCCTACATGCTGTTTGAGGCTAGATCTCATTATGCTCCTAAGGGAGTCGTCGTAAACCGGCTCTCCTCTAGTTGTGTCTAGCCCTAGAGATTATTGATTGTTTGTAGCTTCTAACTTTTCCCTCTTTGGGGAGCCCTGCCCCTTCTTATATATGTTGAAGGGGCGGTTTACATGTGGAGTCCTATTAGGATTAGGACTAGTCTATCTCTAATACAAACCGGATACAAGTCCAGGTCTTAACTCCTTGTAAGACAAATATTCCTTTCCTCTTAAACCGGCCCACAATAGTTGAACCGGCCTTCTGGGCCTTTGGGCCTTGTCATCCGTCTGATCCGCCCGCCGGGTTACCAGTGAGTCATAACGACCAAGCGGGTTGCTTGTAAACCGCCAAGGTCAGGGCGGGTCTTCAGATAAACCGCCAACTCCGGCCGGATTAACTTCCGGCCGGTTTACACCGCAGGGTATATCCCCGACACTATGGGTTTCTTGTCCAGCAGCACTGTCTTATAGAAGTATTGTTGTTCCTTTGTGTGGAATCTGTAATCAACAGTAGTTCTTCTCCTTGAAGCATATGGATCTGCCTCTCTCCATTTCCTCAGCCCTAAATCTCTCCTGATTTTCATGTCCTCAGCCACAGGATGAGCATTGTTGTGGTCTGGAATCTTGGGCTTGAGCTTCCTGAGAACTTGTCCTTCTTCTTCTTCAGCAGCAACATCAGGCACTGGGGCCTTGTTCTTCTCAGCAGCAGATATGTTCCTAGTGTTCCTCTTAGGTTTTGGCTTTGGAGCTGGAGCAGTAGACTTAGCAGCAGCATTGGGTGCTTCTTTGGGCTTTGATGTTGCAGCCCCTGACCTTATAGAATCACCCATAAGCTTCTGTGCCTTGGGTGCTGGTGCAGCAACCTCTTCTTCTTCCTCTTCTTCTCCCTCAGAGTCTCTCCTCATGGAGGGTTTGCCAAGAAATCTAGCAGTAGGGGTTCTGACTCTCTTTTTCTTCTTGTCTTGGCCACCTGCTTCTTCTTCAGACTCCATGGTAAATTTCAAGGTTTCTCCAGTGGCAACCTTCCTAGGCTTGGAAGTAGGAACTCTCCTTGCAGGTGCCTTTTTATGCATTCCAGGCTTTGTGGCTGCAGCTGAGCCACATTCTTTCTTGAGCACCTTCTTCTTTGAAGTGGCTTCCTCTTCTACCACATAATATTCATCCTCAGATTTAAAAGTTCTCTTCTTGCTTGCTCTAGTGGCAGCCTCGGGCAAGTTGCTTGGGGTGCTTCTGCTACCCTCATCAGAGCTACTAGAGGGACTAGTGCCCTCACTCATGTGAACCTGCTCCTCTGATTTGTTCTGGCTGTCACTCTGATCAGACATGTTGCAAACTCAGACTGCAGACTCTGTGAATAGATTTTAGATGAGATAGAGTGGATGAGCATCACAAAATGCAGAGATTTTTGCAAAAGAATGAGTCAAAAACTTAGTTTTAATTTTCCACAGAAAGCATTTCGGAATTTGCAAACTTGGTGATACCGAAGCAGCTTTTGGAACCAAAACTAGTGAACTCGGTCAAACCGAGTCACAATTCGGTGGCACCGAGACTGCTAGGGTTTCACAAAGTCCTGAACTCGGTTACACCGATTTGAAATTCTCGGTCAGACCGAGAACCACATGTGCAATGGCCGTGGACAAATCGGTGGAACCGAGTTCCGCAACCCGGTGGGTCCGAGATGGTTTCGGCGGAAACCTAAACCTAATTTTTCAAATCGTGTGACGCCCCTGATTCAATCGTACGCTAATCATGCACGCAAATGTGTACGATCAAGATCAGGGACTCACGGGAAGATATCACAACACAACTCTACAAATAAAATAAGTCATACAAGCATCATAATACAAGCCAGGGGCCTCGAGGGCTCGAATACAAGTGCTCGATCATAGACGAGTCAGCGGAAGCAACAATATCTGAGTACAGACATAAGTTAAACAAGGTGCCATAAGATGACTAGCACAAACTGGGGATACAGATCGAACGAGGCGCAGGCCTCCTGCCTGGGATCCTCCTAACTACTCCTGGTCGTCGTCAGCGGGCTGCACATAGTAGTAGGCACCTCCAGTGCAGAAGGAGTCGTCGTCGACGGTGGCGTCTGGATCCTGGGCTCGATCGTCTGGTTCCAGCAATCGGGTAGAGAGATGGGGAAAAGGGGAAACAATGCAACCGTGAGTACTCATCCAAAGTACTCGCAAGCAAGGAGCTACACTACATATGCATGGATATATGTGTAAAGGGCCATATCAGTGGACTGAACTGCAGAATGCCAGAATAAGAGGGGGGATAGCTAATCCTGTCGAAGACTACGCTTCTGGCAGCCTCCATCTTGCAGCATATAGAAGAGAGTAGACTGAAGTCCTCCAAGTAGCATCGCATAGCATAATCCTACCCGGCAATCCCCTCCTCGATGCCCTGTTAGAGAGCGATCACCGGGTTGTATCTGGCACTTGGAAGGGTGTGTTTTATTAAGTATCCGGTTCTAGTTGTCATAAGGTCAAGGTACAACTCCGGGTCGTCCTTTTACCGAGGGACACGGCTATTCGAATAGATAAATTTCCCTGCAGGGGTGCACCACATAACCCAACACGCTTGATCCCATTTGGTCGGACACACTTTCTTGGGTCATGCCCGGCCTCGGAAGATCAACACGTCGCAGCCCCACCTAGGCACAACAAAGAGGTCAGCACGCCGGTCTAAACCTAAGCGCGCAGGGGTCTGGGCCCATCGCCCTGAGCACACCTGCACATTGCGAGACGGCCGGAAGCAGACCTAGCCTAGTAGCGTTCCAGTCCAATCCGGCGCGCACTGCTCAGTCGCTGACGTCACGAAGGCTTCGGCTGATACCACGACGCCGAGTGCCCATATCTTTCCCGCGTAGCTGGTTAGTGCGTATAGACCAAATGGCCAGACTCAGATCAAATACCCAGATCTCGATAATCGTGTTAAGTATCCGCGAACGCCGACAGGGCCAAGCCCACCTCTCTCCTAGGTGACCTCAACCTGCCCTATCGCTCCGCCTCAAAGATCCACTCGCGGGTACTCCTACGAGCCGACCCGTCTTTGTTCACCACATGTATCATTTATATAGTATATATCCGTGATCACCTCCCGAGTGATCACGGCCCGATAGTATAGCACATCAGACGGACAAGAATGTAGGGCCACTGATGGTAAACTAGCATCCTATACTAAGCAGGTAGGATTGCAGGTAAAGGTAACAACAGTAGTAACAAGGACAGGCTATGCATCAGGATAGGAATAACGGAAAGCAGTAACATGCTACACTACTCTAATGCAAGCAGTATAGATCAGAGTAGGCGATATTTGGTGATCAAGGGGGGGCTTGCCTGGTTGCTCTGGCAAGAGAGAGGGGTCGTCAACTCCGTAGTCGTACTGGGTAGCAGCGGCGTCGGTCTCGGTGTCTAGTGAGAGAAGAGGGGGAAGAAACAATGAATACAATGCAAACAGATGCATAGTGATGCATGACATGACAAGTATCGGTGCTAGGGGTGCCCTAACGCTGTATGAGGTGATACCAGCGAAGGGGGAAGCATCTGGGATGGTATCCCCGGGGTTCCGCGTTTTCGGGCAGAGGAGCCGGAGGGGGAAAGTTGCGAGTTTGATATGTTAGGGGTGTGTGGCGGACGAACGGGCTGTGTATCCGGGTTTGGCTCATCGTTCTGAGCAACTTTCATGTACAAAGTATTTTCATCTGATAAACGGTTTATTTTATATGAATTTTAAAAGATTTAAATCATTTTTAGGATTAATTTAAATATTTTAATTCAACATTATCCAGAACAGTGTTTGCTGACGTCATCATGATGTCAGCAGTCAACAGAGGTGTTGACTAGGTCGCTAACATGTGGGTCCCACTGGTCAATGACTGTTTAGCCTAATCAGTGTTTAACTAATCTAACTACGGTTTAATTAAACTAATTAGTTAATTAGGTACTAAACAGAGTTAATTAAGTTAATTAATTACCTAATTAATTAATTAATTTACTAATTACGTTTTTTTATTTTAAATACATTTTTTAAACGTTTTGGGGGCGGGCCCCACTGTCAGAGGCCTAGGGGCCAGCAGGTGTGCGGTTAGCGGGCGGAACGGGTGCGGGCGGGGCGTAGCCTGTCCGGGCGTGGGGCGAGGCCACCGGGCGGTGGGAAGCCCGGCGAGGGAAAGGGGCGACCAGGGGCGCGGCCCTGGGCGACGGCGAGCGCAGACGCGGCCGGTGGGGGCGCGGGCGCTGCGGCGCGGGGTAGCAGGGAGCTAGGCGGCGGCGCGAGCGGCAGCAGCAGCAAGGGGCGGCAGCGACGTTGGCGAGCACGGGAAAAGCGCGGCCGCAGGACGCAGCGACGTCACGGCCATGCGCGGGCACACGCGCGAGAGGGACGGAAAGGAGGACGACCGAGGTCCTCACCGTTCTTTGGATGGAAGGGGGGCGTCGAGGCGTGATAGCGACCGTTGAGGGGGAGAATGGGGACGATCCGGCGAGGGGGGGGGGAGGTCCGGCGACGGCGTGGCATCGGTTGGCGGCGTCTTGGTGCGTGCAAGGGGGCTCCGAGCGGCGGCGCGTTCCTGTGATGGGGTTCTGCGCGTCGAGGCGGTGGCGTCGTCAGGGCATGCAGCGAGGCACCCAGATCGGGAGGGGGAAGGCGAGGAGGACAGCTGTGGGGGCGGCGCCGGGGCGCGGTCGTCGGGCACGAGGGAGCTTCTCTCCCTCGAGGACTCGTGTGTGCGCGCGAGCGTCCCTATGGGTGGCGGCGGATAAGGGGGGAGTGGGGATCGTGGGGTCAGGCTAGGGTTTCCCAGGGGGTTATGGAGATGGGGTGGGGGCGACTGGGCCGGCTGGTTGTGGCCTGGTGGCCAGCTGGGCCACGGTCGGCCCAGTGTTTAGTTATGTTTGCTTTTCCTTTTCTATTTCTTTTCTTTTTTTATTTATTTCTTTTAATGTGTTATTTTGTTCCTATTAATTTTAGTCTTAGTAAAATGTACACGTAGCATCTAAATTAGTATTCCAACTTAGTCCATAGTCACAAAAACTATAGTCCTCAAATAAATTAGTTTGACATTTTATTAATTACAAAAGGTCTTTAAATAATTGTTTTACTGCTGTTTTATTTATCTTATAGTATTTAAACATTTTGCAAAGGTGTGGTTTCTCCACCATAATTACCTATGCAATATTTGGTTCACTACGAACATCTTAGTTTTAAAATTTGAAAATTTTTATTGTTTGCTTAATTTTGAATTTGAATTCGAATTGGTTTCGAACTAACGCGAGACTAGCAATAGTAATCGAGGTGACGTGACATCATTAGCGTAGGGTTACTGTAGCTTAATTATCCGGGCATCACAATTCTCCTCCACTACAAGAAATCTCGTCCCGAGATTTAAGAGGTGGAAAACGGGGGAAAGGTCTGGTTAGGAAATTCTAACGAATCTTCTCGGTCTTGGTTGCTCTTACCGGAGTGGTCGATCCATTATATTGGTGTCTTCATTTTTCTGCTTCAAGTCATCAAGATGAAGTCGGCATCCTTTCTTCGGGGTTTCCATCGTACTTACGAAAGAATAAAGGGGTGGGTATTCCAGGAGAATGGGCCTCCACAAGGTTGACTATTTGGTCGATAACATCGGGGAAGGTGGCGGAAAGTAACTCTCGAATTGGAACTTAAGAAAACACCGAGAGAAAGTAAGATGGCGCAATAGGAAGTTTCGAGAGGATAGGCAATCGTTCATTGCCTGAAACAAAACGTGATAGGGTTCATAGCAATGGGAATATGTATTGTGTCTGATACCAGAATTGGTGATCTTTCGGAAGGTGGCTCATGAATTACGTACGAAGCCACGCGCGAGGAATAACCTTAAGAACAAGGGGTGTATAGGAGAGTCAGGTTTCGATCCTATGGAACTGTGGGTCATGGGCCCACCATGTGGGTTAAAAGTAAAAAGGGTGCTGACATCTTGCATGTGGGTCATGATAGTAAGGTATATCAGAGGGTAGCCTGCCATTTATGTTGGCAACAATGTCGGTACCAAGGGCGAGGGATGAAGAGAACCATTTCCCTGCTCGTTGAAACGAGGCGGACCTATAGGGAAAGTTCTCGTCCATCGCTGGTTACCGGAATGTCATCAATAATAGTAACAAGGCCTTACCGACGTGGTTGTACGCCAAGGTGTTTACATAACAAGAAGAATATCACTGCTTAGATCATATAGATCACAGGGAAGGTTAAACCAAACAATGGAAAGGAAAATGAGATTCTCGGATTAAACAGAACAATGGAAAGGAAACTGTGTTTTAAACACATATTTCAGGGGTATATCCTTCCCAAGGATAAGCAGAGCATGATATCCATGTAAGGATATGATGTACAAAACTCTTTACGTAGGGGAGAAAATTTTCATGACATTACCCATACATCGGTGTTTGGATAATTGAGCAAGAAACATTTAGCATTGGGCTTCAAATGTTCTTGTTGAACATCGGAGTACCACAGACATGCTTCGAGATAGCATTGACATGGTATTCAAGCAAAGGTCAGACTGCGGATACACGAAGGACCCATCAGGAACAACTCATAGAATAAGTTTTACAATTTCATCATGGAAGAATGGGTAACCTTGCTAACAAGGAAACTATAACAATAGGCCCTCCGGCCTGGTGTACTAGGCATGAAATCACCTTACCGGGTCATATAAAGATCATTGTTATTACTCTTGGAAATATGTTCCTACCATCATATCTGACCGAGGTTCGGATCCGATTGGTGTCAGGATACCTCAGACATTAGGATGCCTGAGAAGAAAAGGTGCAACACAATTTTGACGAGATGACCATGTAAGTTTCTCGAGAAATGAACTTTGGGAGCGAGTTTCGACAAAAGTTCATCATTAACCAAGGATAAAAAGAGGATGTGGCTGATGGAGTCAGCGACAAATTATCGAGTAAGTATCACTTATATCAAGAATTCTCAAGAAGTGGTGAAATTCCAACGACATCCTTGACATAAAAGATGGTAATATCCCAAGGTAATTAAGAACAAATGCCGGATAGCAAGGAACTCAAGGTATAACACAGAACACGAACAAGTTTGTGTTGGAGGGGAGGCATTAAAGTGGTCGATGACAACACAATTCATCGAGGGCAAGGATGGTATTTCTCATCATGAATTCAATTGATATCCAGGAAGGAGTCAAGATGTTGATGGTGATCACGACAAATTTGTCGAGAGGCTCCACGAAGATGTAATAGATCGGCGATGACATCAAGTCAAAGGAATGATGAAGCGAAAGGTTAATGGAACCAAGGGTACGACACAAACTCCAAAGCAAGCTTGTTGTCCAAAGTGAAATGATATGATGAGGAAAGATCGATGTAAGCTTAGCTCATCGTCAAAAAGTTGTGTTCTGAGAGGAAGGACCAGGTAGCACAGTTTAAAAGTTGCACGATAATGATATAGCCGATCAGGCTAGGAGTGACTCCAAGGATTAATAAACTCATGAGCAATGAAGATTACTTACATTGAATCAGAGTGTGGAATTGATTCACTTATCGGTGTTCTCGGTTGACGACAACCCAAAACCCAGAAAAATTGGAATTGGTGAGAAATAACAGTTGATGAAGAACCCATAAGAAGTTATGCAGTTTCGTGATAATCTCGAGATACCAGGGGGTAATACTCGACGTAGATCAAAGTAAAGGTTGGACTGGGGTATTGATCCACAGAAGACAAGTGCTTAAACTTGCCCGAGAAATGGGATCAAAGAAGAACATATGGTCGGAACCATGATTGCAAAGGATCAATTCGACGAAGCCAAAGTATATTATATCAAGGAAATGGTTATTATTACAAGAAGATTCCAGGATAGGATCTACGTCGTGTCCATGGGCATGAAAATAAAGTTCAAGGTCGACTCCCACTTCTTCAATGTATAACCTTCCATTCACTCCTCGCTTTGATAAAGGCATTAGTGTAGAAAGTTTTACCTGGTGAAATACCAGATGAGTATGACTCGTGAAAACTCTCGGGTTCCCCCAGATTAAGGAAGGCATAGGTCCAACCCATCGGGGCATCTTAGGAACATATACCACAAGCTTTGAGAGTAATTTTCACCAGCTCGATGGCAGGGCATGGTTGACCAAATCAAGGAATATGATTTACTAAAGGCATTATCTATCAGGGAAAGAACTTCCATAGTGATTGAATATGAAGGACGTTGTCGGATAAAATCCAACAAGGTTCTGATGGTCCATAAAGAATCTGATGTGAGTATTGGCTCACAACCAGAGGAAGAATCAATGCAAAGACATTGGATTATATAAACAACTGAGTAACTTAGAGCTTAATTGCAAAGGAATTATGATTTACAAAGCGAAGGATCAGAAGCAGACGCTCTGATCAAGGATGGATAAGTTCAATATACTTAGGGGCACAACCGTCAACAATTTGATTAGCGAGAATCAGCCCACGTTTAAAATAACGTCTGAGCCGGAAGGATGAGTTCTAGGATCTGATTGAGGATTGCGAGCATTCGCAACAAATTGAATCAACAGACTCAAAATGATAATGACAAGAGATGACAATAAGATTATAGACTTACGAGATTAACCATAATGTAAGCAAGTCAGAATTTCAAGAGCAATAGGCTACTCAGGATTTTCCGAAGTTCAAATAGTATTTTGAAGACTATTGTGAAATACATGAATCAACTGGGGATGAGCAAATATCCGGTGAGTGCTAGGAATTATCCATAGTGGTATTCATGTGGCAATAACAGCAAGGCAGTAAGCTCAAAGGATTCTTGGAACAACAGAGAGAATTTCGGGGTATCTTGTAATAACAAGATCAACTGGGAGGCATCGTATGAATGGCGAGTATATGTGGTTATCCACAGGGGTTTATCGATGGAAGGGAATTGCAAAAGCGATGTCATAAAGTCTCAAGAGAACATCGAAGAGTATCTTCGGATTCTTCTGGTGCAGCAGACGATCATCTGTAATAAGGGGCTCTCCGGGAGAAAGTATTATCGAGAACCTAGAGTCAGAGTTAGTAAAATCATTTAACCCGAATAGAAGAGATGTCAGAGTCCCAGAGTATAGGTTGAGGAATAAACGATCCTACTACCACCCAATGGCGACGTGTGCCCGTAAGACACACAGCCATGTCAGTAAAAGTTTTGCAATGTCTAGACTCGACTTTGGCCAAGATGTTGGAAAGGGGGATTCCTACAGGCAGTCGGCTCTGATACCAACTTGTGACGCCCCCGATTCAATCATACACTAATCATGCACGCAAATGTGTACGATCAAGATCAGGGACTCACGGGAAGATATCACAACACAACTCTACAAATAAAATAAGTCATACAAGCATCATAATACAAGCCAGGGGCCTCGAGGGCTCGAATACAAGTGCTCGATCATAGACGAGTCAGCGAAAGCAACAATATCTGAGTACAGACATAAGTTAAACAAGGTGCCATAAGCTGGCTAGCAAAAACTGGGGATACAGATCGACCGAGGCGCAGGCCTCCTGCCTGGGATCCTCCTAACTACTCCTGGTCATCGTCAGCGGGCTGCACGTAGTAGTAGGCACCTCTAGTGTAGAAGGAGTCGTCGTCGACGGTGGCGTCTGGATCCTGGGCTCCATCGTCTGGTTGCAGCAATCGGGTAGAGAGATGGGGAAAAGGGGAAACAATGCAACCATGAGTACTCATCCAAAGTACTCGCAAGCAAGGAGCTACACTACATATGCATGGATATATGTGTAAAGGGCCATATCAGTGGACTGAACTGCAGAATGCCAGAATAAGAGGGGGGATAGCTAATCCTGTCGAAGACTACGCTTCTGGCAGCCTCCGTCTTGCAGCATATAGAAGAGAGTAGACTGAAGTCCTCCAAGTAGCATCGCATAGCATAATCCTACCCGGCTATCCCCTCCTCGATGCCCTGTTAGAGAGCGATCACCGGGTTGTATCTGGCACTTGGAAGGGTGTGTTTTATTAAGTATCCGGTTCTAGTTGTCATAAGGTCAAGGTACAACCCCGGGTCGTCCTTTTACCGAGGGACACGGCTATTCGAATAGATAAACTTCCCTGTAGGGGTGCACCACATAACCCAACACGCTTGATCCCATTTGGCCGGACACACTTTCCTGGGTCATGCCCGGCCTCGGAAGATCAACACGTCGCAGCCCCACCTAGGCACAACAGAGAGGTCAGCACGCTGGTCTAAACCTAAGCGCGCAGGGGTCTGGGCCCATCGCCCTGAGCACACCTGCACGTTGCGAGGGCGGCCAGAAGCAGACCTAGCCTAGTGGCGTTCCAGTCCAATCCGGCGCGCGCCGCTCAGTCACTGACGCCACGAAGGCTTCGGCTGATACCACGACGCCGAGTGCCCATATCTTTCCCGCGTAGCTGGTTAGTGCGTATAGACCAAATGGCCAGACTCAGATCAAATACCCAGATCTCGTTAATCGTGTTAAGTATCCGCGAACGCCAATAGGGCCAGGCCCACCTCTCTCCTAGGTGACCTCAACCTGCCCTATCGCTCCGCCTCAAAGATCCACTCGCGGGTACTCCTACGAGCCGACCCGTCTTTGTTCACCACATGTATCATGTATATAGTATATATCCGTGATCACCTCCCGAGTGATCACGGCCCGATAGTATAGCACAGCAGACGGACAAGAATGTAGGGCCATTGATGGTAAACTAGCATCCTATACTAAGCAGGTAGGATTGCAGGTAAAGGTAACAACAGTAGTAACAAGGACAGGCTATGCATCAGGATAGGAATAACGGAAAGCAGTAACATGCTACACTACTCTAATGCAAGCAGTATAGATCATAGTAGGCGATATCTGGTGATCAAGGGGGGGCTTGCCTGGTTGCTCTGGCAAGAGAGAGGGGTCGTCAACTCCGTATTCGTACTGGGTAGCAGCGGCGTCGGTCTCGGTGTCTAGCGAGAGAAGAGGGGGAAGAAACAATGAATACAATGCAAACAGATGCATAGCGATGCATGACATGACAAGTATCGGTGCTAGGGGTGCCCTAACGCGGTATGAGGTGACACCGGTGAAGGGGGAAGCATACGGGATGGTATCCCCGAGGTTCCGCGTTTTCGGGCAGAGGAGCCGGAGGGGGAAAGTTGCGAGTTTGATATGTTAGGGGTGTGTGGCGGACGAACGAGCTACGCACCCGTGTTTGGCTCGTCGTTCTAAGCAACTTTCATGTACAAAGTATTTTCATCTGATAAACGGTTTATTTTATATGAATTTTAAAAGATTTAAATCATTTTTAGGATTAATTTAAATATTTTAATTCAACATTATCCAAAACAGTGTTTGTTGACGTCATCATGACATCAGCATGACATCAGCAGTCAACAGAGGTGTTGACTGGGTCGCTGACATGTGGGTTCCACTGGTCATTGACTGTTTAGCCTAATCAGTGTTTAACTAATCTAACTACGGTTTAATTAAACTAATTAGTTAATTAGGTACTAAACAGAGTTAATTAAGTTATATAATTTCCTAATTGATTAATTAATTAATTAATTAACTAATTACTTTTTTTATTTTAAATACATTTTTAAACGTTTTGGGGGCGGGCCCCACTGTCAGAGGCCTAGGGGCCAGCAAGTGTGCGGTTAGCGGGCGGAATGGGTGCGGGCGGGGCGTAGCCCGTCTGGGCGTGCGACGAGGCCACCGGGCAGTGGGAAGCCCGGCGAGGGAAAGAGGCGGCCAGGGGCGCGGCCCTGGGCGACGGCGAGAGCAGACGCGGCCGGTGGGGGCGCGGGCGCTGCGGCGTGGGGTAGCAGGGAGCTAGGCGGCGGCGCGAGCGGCAGCAGCAGCAAGGGGCGGCAGCGACGTTGGCGAGCACGGGAAAAGTGCGGCCGCAGGACGCAGCGACGTCACGGCCATGCGTGGGCACACGCGCGCGAGGGACGGAAAGGAGGACGACCGAGGTCCTCACCGTCCGTTGAAGGGAAGGGGAGCGTCGAGGCGCGATGGCGACCGTTGAGGGGGAGGATGGGGACGATCCAGCGAGGGGGGGAGGACCGGCGACGGCGTGGCATCGGTTGGCGGCGTCTTGGTGCGTGCAAGGGGGCTCTGAGCGGCGGCGCGTTCCTGTGATGGGGTTCTGCGCGTCAAGGCGGTGGCGTCGTCGGGGCGCGCAGCGAGGCGCCCAGATCGGGAGGGGGAAGGCGAGGAGGACGGCGGTGGGGGCGGCGCCGGGGCGCGGTCGTCGGGCACGAGGGAGCTTCTCTCCCTCGAGGACTCGTGCATGCGCGCGAGCGTCCCTGTGGGTGGCGGCGGATAAGGGGGGAGTGGGGATCGTGGGGTCAGGCTAGGGTTTCCCAGGGGGTTATGGAGATGTGGTGGGGGCGACTGGGCCGGCTTGTTGTGGCCTGGTGGCCAGCTGGGCCACGGTCGTCCCTCTGTTTAGTTATGTTTGCTTTTCCTTTTCTGTTTCTTTTCTTTTTTTATTTATTTCTTTTAATGTGTTATTTTGTTCGTATTAATTTTAGTCTTAGTAAAATGTACACGTAGCATCTAAATTAGTATTCCAACTTAGTCCATAGTCACAAAAAGTATAATCCTCAAATAAATTAGTTTGACATTTTATTAATTACAAAAGGTATTTAAATAATAGTTTTACTGCTGTTTTATTTATCTTATAGTATTTAAACATTTTGCAAAGGTGTGGTTTCTCCAACATAATTACCTATGCAATATTTGGTTCACTCCGAACATCTTAGTTTTAAAATTTGAAATTTTTTTATTGTTTGCTTGATTTTGAATTTGAATTCGAATTGGTTTCGAACTAACGCGAGATTAGCAACAGTAATCGAGGTGACGTGACATCATTAGCGGAGGGTTACTGTAGCTTAATTATCCGGGCGTCACAAATCGCATCTATTCTAAGGATTGTTTTGACTGGATAGAAGTGTTTCAATTGTAGCAAGAATCATAATGAACACAATGTGCTAGGAATCAGACGGGGATAGCACTGTGATTGAGTCCATACCCTAGTTCGGCGGTGAACTCGCTACGGCGGCAACGACGGAGACGAAATCCGTTGACGGCGGCGGAGACCAGCGACAGGAGGCGGCTGGTGACGAGGAAGACGATCCGGAGACCTAGTAGGCAGAGCGAGCTATGCGCGGGCGAAGAGGTTTCGGAGAAATTTCCAAAAATTTTCCCGTGAGTATATATAGCCCGACCCTGTTGGTGTGACCGAGTGGAACAACTCGGTGGCACCGAGATGCATAACTGTTGACAGTTATAGCAACTCGGTGTGACCGAAAAGTTCAAGACGGTTGCACCGAGGTGAAAACCTAGATTGACTTAGTGATCTCGGTATGACCGAAATGGAGGTATCGGTCAGACCGAAAAGCACAAAGAAGTTTTGGAAGTTTAAGTCTATGACAAATCGGGAACTCCGAGTGCTCCTCACACAGAGTGGTTTGAATCTGACTTGATCAAATTTTGTGATGTAGCATGAATAGAGTTTGAGACGAGAAAAAGCATAGATAGCTAGAGAGGGTTCTTAGGCATTCTTGTCCATCCACTTGGCAAAAGAAAAGAAAAACCAATCAATCAAAACAACAAGTGAATATCCTCGAATGAGTAAAATATGCAATCAACATGCTCACACAATAAAATGGCAATTGAAATATGTGGCAAAGCATGCACAACCAATTCTAGCATCTATCAAGCAATTGGCGATGACTAGGTCATCTATATATGAGTATATTGACTTAGAGTCAAATGAGAACATTTGATCATAGGTCATACTCATCGTTTAAGCACAAGTGGGGCTACCACTTTTACATAAGGCATTCTTGTTTCACACCATTAGAGTTGCTTTAGCTCAATTCTTAGAGTAAAGCTCCCCCTAGATGTGATATCCCCCCTAAGAGGGATGAACTAACCTTTGGTTTTGTCGATGATGACTTCATGTAGATGTTGAAGATGTGGATGCTCAATGTCGATGTAGATCATTTGGAGCTATCCATTGGAGTGAGTTGCACTTTCAATACCTACATGGGTTAGTCCCACAAGGAACAAACAAGGATATCCATAGACATAGAGTGATGCACACACAAGATGATGTCTATGAAAGCTTTTAGAATAGCTTGTCCCTTGTCTTACCAACAAGAGGGTTTGTGACTCCTTGAACTAGTGCAAGATGTGGAAGTTAATTGCACTTGTTCTTGCCAAGATGATGAGAGTGAAGTATGTTGGCGGAGTCACCCTCAAAAGCTCTCTAGTTCTTCTTCTTTTGGATCCACACCATCTTGATGGGAATCCTTGGTGTTGTAGTTGTACTTGATGAAGTGGAACTTGAAGTAGTCTTGGGAATCCACTTGACTAAGGTCTTAGGAGCTTCTTCAAATGCATCAATTTCCTCTTGAAGCTTGTCCTTGCCTTTTTGCTTGTAGTCTTGTGGTGGAAGATCATCTTGAGCTTGTGTCCCTTTGAAAGAAGTGGGATCATACTTCTCTTGTTGTGGAACAAACTTTGTCTTGGGGTATTGATCTTCTTCCCACTCAACTCCATTGGCATTGAACTTTCGTTCAAAACCAACACCTTGATTCTTCCGGTGCCTTCCTTGCTTGCGTACAATTTCCTCGAATTGCTTACTTCCGGCAAGGCTCTTGTAAACTCCTTTCTCTATAATTCCCTTCAATAAGCTATTTTCTTGCTCAAGTGTAACTTGGCTAAGAGAATCATTAGTGGAATCAAGAGAACTACTAGAAGCAACAATATTGGATTTAGCATGATCATTGTTACTACTAGAGGAAGAATCTTTCTTGTTCTTGTTACTAGACTTGACTTGAGGCATGTAAGTGGATAAAAGTAAATGCTTAGCAATGTCAGAAGAACTTTTCTTACGAAGATCATCATTGATTGCTTTTAAGAACTCATGCTCTTGCTCAAGGTTGAGCTTTTCAAAGCGTAATTTCTCATGCGCCCTTAAAAGTTCTCGATGATCTCCTAAGATAGTTTCATGAGCTAACATAAGAGTGTTTAGTTCTTTAGTTAGAGACTCAATCTTCTCATTATCATTGTCATTCGTTTTATCTTGATTAGCATGATTAATTGACGTTTCATCACAGTATTCATCACTAGAGTTGTCAACAAGTAAATCATCATCACCTAACAAGTCATCGTCATCACTATTGAAATCAACATACTCGGGATGTGATACCTTTGGGCCTTTAGCCATGAAGCATGTTCCAACTCCTTCATTTGGTGAGTCAAATATGTTGTAGGAGTTGGTTGACACAAGTGCTAGACCGGCAACACCTTCATCTTGAGTATATTCGGAATCAGAGTGATAGCTTCTCTCGGAGTGGTTGTCGGAGTCGGAGCCGGATACCCATTCACCAACATGAGCTTGATGTCTTCGTTTTGTGTAGCTCCTTGATGACTTGTCCTTTCTTTCCAAATCCTTGCTTCTCCGTGAGTGTCTTCATTCATAACGATCATCTCTACTCCTTCTTTCTCTAGATGGTGATTCTTCTCTTCTACTTCTTCTCTTGGGAGAATCTTCTCTTCTCTTGTAGGGAGCCGTACACTCATTGGAATAGTGTCCGGGCCTTCCACAATTGTAGCAGTTTCGCTCTCGACTAGAAGATCTTTTGTCATTGTAGGACCTTGACTTAGAGCTTCTATCTTTGCTTCTACTCTTGTAGAACTTCTTGAAGTTCTTCACCATTAAGCTCAATTCTTCATTGAAGGTTTGTTTCTCACTTGATGATGTGGGGGCTTCACATGAGGCTTTGTAAGCACCACTTGATTTGTTGTGAAGTTCCTCTTTATCCTTGAGTGACATCTCATGAGCAACAATTCTTCCAATGACTTCCGTTGGCTTGAGATCTTTGTAATTGGGCATCATTTGGATCAATGTGCACACGGTATCATATTTTCCATCCAAGGCTCTTAGGATCTTCTTGATGATGAATCTATCGGTCATCTATTCACTCCCTAAGCCGACAATCTCATTTGTGATAAGAGCAAGCCTAGAGTACATTTCAGCGACACCTTCACCATTCTTCATTTTGAACTTGTCAAGTTGACTTTGAAGCACATCCAATTTGGATTCCTTGACGGAGTCGGTACCTTCGTGCATATCAATCAAAGTATCCCAAATTTCCTTTGCATTCTCAAGACGGCTGATTTTGTTGAATTCTTCGGGGAACAATCCGTTGAAGAGGATATCCCAAGCTTGAGCGTTGTATTGCAGCATCTTCAACTCTTCCGCGGTAGCTTCACGGTTTGGTTCTTTCCCATCAAAGAAGTCACCTTGCAAGCCAACACACACGATAGCCCAAACAGCGGGGTTATGTCCAAGAATATGCATTTTCATCTTATGCTTCCAACTAGCAAAATTAGTACCATCAAAGTAAGGACCTCTACGGTGGTAATTTCCCTCGCTACACGCCATACTCTCCTAGGTTGTGAAATCAAGGCTATGACCACCAAAGGCTATGGAACCCAAAGCAAATGGAGACCAAAGCTCTGATACCACTTGTAGGATCGGAAGTATGTCTAGAGGGGGGGTGATTAGACTACTTGACAAAATAAAAATCTAGCCTTTTCCCAATTTTAGTTCTTGGCAGTTTTTAGCTATCTTAGCACAAGTCAAGCAATCTCCACACAATTCAAGAAAGCATGCAAAAGAGTATATGAGCAGCGGAAAGTAAAGCATGCAACTTGCAAGAATGTAAAGGGAAGGGTCTGGAGGATTCAAACGCAATTGGAGTCACGGATGTTTTTGGCATGGTTCTGATAGGTGGTGCTATTGTACATCCACGTGGATGGAGACTTCAACCCACGAAGGGTAACGGTTGCGCGAGTCCATGGAGGGCTCCACCCACGAAGGGTCCACGAAGAAGCAACCTTGTATATTCCATCACAGCCATCGCCCACGAAGGACTTGCCTCACTAGCTGTAGATCTTCACGAAGTAGGCGATCTCCTTGCCCTTACAAACTCCTTGGTTCAACTCCACAATCTTGTCGGAGGCTCCCAAGTGACACCTAGCCAATCTAGGAGACACCACTCTCCAAGAAGTAACAAATGGTGTGTTGATGATGAACTCCTTGCTCTTGTGCTTCAAATGATAGTCTCCCCAACACTCAACTCTCTCTCTCTCACAGGATTTGGATTTGGTGGAAAGAAGATTTGAGTGGAAAGCAACTTGGGAAAGGCTAGAGATCAAGATTCATATGGTAGGAATGGAATATGTTGACCTCAACACAAGTGTATGTGGTTCTCTTTCAGAACATGTGTATTGGAAGTGTAGATGTGTTCTGATGGCTTTCACCACGAATGAAGAGTGGGTGGATGGGTATATATAGCCTCCACACAAAATCTAACCGTTACACAGAATCTGCCAAACTCGGTGAGACCGAATGGTTAAACTCGGTCGGACCGATTTAGCAAACCTAGTGGCAGTTAGGATTTTCGGTGGGACTGAGATGCAACTCGGTAGGACCGATATGGTTAGGGTTCGGGCATAACGTAATCTCGGTGTGACCGATTACACAAACTCAGTGGGACCGATTTTGGTAATAAGCTAACCAGAGAGTTGGTCAGGTAAACTCGGTGGGACTGGTTCGCTCTTTTCGGTGAGACCGAAATGTTATGAAAGGGAAACAGAGAGTTTACATTGCAATCTCGGTGGGACCGATCGCTCACTTCGGTTAGACCGAAACGTTACGAAGGGAAACAAAGAAATTGCAATCCCATCTCGGTGAGACCGAGATCCCTATCGGTGAAACTGATTTGCCTAGGGTTTGTGGCAGTGGCTATGACATTTGAAACTTGGTGGCGCCGGATAGAAAGAATAGGTGGGGCCGAGTTTGACTTTTGGTTTAGGTCATATGTGCATGTGGGAAGGTTGTTGAGGATTTTGGAGCATATCACTAAGCACATGAAGCAAGAGGCTCATTAAACAGCACCTCATCCCTCCTTGATAGTATTGGCTTTTCCTATAGACTCAATGTGATCTTGGATCACTAAAATATAAAATGTAGAGTCTTGATCTTGAAGCTTGAGCCAATCTTTTGTCCTTATAATTTTCAGGGATCCACTTTCCTCATCCATGCCATGCCATCCATTGAGCTTTTCCTGAAATATTAATCTTGGAATAACGTTAGCTCAATGAGCTATATGTTGTTAGGAATTACCAAAACCACCCAGGGATAGTTGCACTTTCAGGAGGACACCACGTTGGAGATAGAACTGCACATAAGGTATTGCAATCTGGTTTTTATTGGCCTACTCTCTTCTAGGATGCTCGTAAGTTTGTCTTATCTTGTGATGAATGTCAAAGAATTGGTAATATTAGTAGACGTCAAGAAATGCCTATGAATTATTCACTTGTTATTGAACCATTTGATGTTTGGGGCTTTGATTATATGCGACCGTTTCCTGCCTCTAATGGATATACACATATTCTAGTTGCTGTTGATTATGTTACTAAGTGGGTAGAAGCTATTCTAACTAGTAGTGCTGATCATAACACCTCTATTAAAATGCTTAAGGAAGTTATTTTTTCGAGTTTTGGAGTCCCTATATATTTAATGACTGATGGTGGTTCACATTTTATTCATGGTGCTTTCCGTAAAATGCTTGCTAAGCATGATGTTAATCATAGAGTTGCATCTCCATATCACCCTCAGTCTAGTGGTCAAGTAGAATTGAGTAATAAAGAACTCAAATTATTTTTGCAAAAGACTGTTAATAGATCTAGAAAGAGTTGGTCTAAGAAACTTGATGATGCATTATGGGCCTATAGAACTGCATATAAAAATCCTATGGGTATGTATCTGTATAAAATGGTTTATGGAAAAGCATGTCACTTACCTCTCAAACTAGAACATAAGGCATATTGGGACATTAAAGAGCTCAACTATGATTTCAAACTTGCCGGTGAGAAGAGGTTATTTGACATTAGCTCACTTGATGAATGGAGAACCCAAGCTTATGAGAATGCCAAATTGTTTAAAGAAAAGGTTAAAAGATTGCATGACAAAAGGATACAAAAGTGTGAGTTTAATATAGGTGATTATGTATTGCTATACAACTCTCTTTTAAGATTTTTTGAAGGAAAACTTCTCTCTAAATGGGAAGGCCCTTATGTTATCGAGGAGGTCTGTCGCTCCGGTGCCATAAAAATCAACAACTTCGAAGGCACAAATCCGAAGGTGGTGAACGGTCAAATAATAAAATATATCTCAGGTAATCTTATAAATGTTAAAACCAATGTTATTGAAACCGTAACCCCGGAGGAATACATAAGGGACACTTTCTGGAACATTTCAGACTCCAAAAAGGAATAGGTATGAGGTACGGTAAGTAAACCGACTCCAAAACAGTTCTAATGGCAATTTTTCTCCGTTTTGGAATATTTAGAAAAAAAATAAGAAGCAGTCCAGGAAGGACGCGAGGGCTCCACGAGGGTGGAGGGCGCGCCGTACCCCCTGGGCACGCCCCTGCCTCGTGGGCTCCTCGTGCGCTCTCCGGACTCTGTTTTCTTGCACGTTACGTATTTTGGTCAGTAAAAATTCATCATATAATCTCCCGAAGGTTTTGACTCATGTATCACACAAATATCCTATGTTTTCGTTTCGAGCTGTTGCTGTTGCAGATTAGAGCAAGATGTCTTCTCAAGAGTCAGTCGGGGAGAGCCGGGTGTCTGATACGTCTCCAACGTATCTATAATTTTTTATTGCTCCATGCTATATTATCTACTGTTTTGGACAATATTGGGCTTTATTATCCACTTTTATATTATTTTTGGGACTAACCTATTAACCGGAGGCCAAGCCAGCTGTTTTTTTTTGCCTATTTCAGTGTTTTGAATAAAAGGAATATCAGACGCAGTCGAAACGGAATGAAATCAACTAGAGAAGTTATTTTTGGAAGGAAAGCAACAAGGGTGGGGGCGCGCCCACCCCCTAGGGCGCGCCCCCTGCCTCGTGGGCCCCTCGTGGCTCCCCTGACGTACTTCTTCCGCCTATATAACTCCATATACCCTAAAACTTCCAGAGAACAGAATAGATCGGGAGTTCCGCTGCCGCAAGCCTCTTTAGCCACCAAAAACCAATCGGGACCCTGTTCCGGCACCTTGCCGGAGGGGGGAACCCTCACCGGTGGCCATCTTCATCATCCCGGCGCTCTTCATGACGACGAGGGAGTAGTTCACCCTCGGGGCTGAGGGTATGTACCAGTAGCTATGTGTTTGATCTCTCTCTCTCTCTCTCGTGTTCCTGATTTGGCACGATCTTGATGTATCGCGAGCTTTGCTATTATAGTTTGGTCTTATGTTGCTTCTCCCCCTCTACTCTCTGTAATGGATTGAGTTTTCCCTTTGAAGTAATCTTATCGGATTGAGTCTTTAATGACTTGAGAACACTTGATGTATGTCTTGCCGTGCGTATCTGTAGTGACAATGGGATATCACGTGATTCACTTGATGTATGTCTTGGTGATCAACTTGCGGGTTCTGCCCATGAACCATGCATAGGGTTGGCACACGTTTTCGTCTTGATTCTCTGGCAGAAACTCTTGGGCACTCTTTGAAGTACTTTGTGTTGGATTGCATAGATGAATCTGAGATTGTGTGATGCATATCGTATAATCATACCCACGGATACTTGAGGTGACATTGGAGTATCTAGGTGACATTAGGGTTTTGGTTGATTTGTGTCTTAAGGTGTTATTCTAGTACGAACTCTAGGGCTGTTTGTGACACTTATAGGAATAGCCCAATGGATTGATTAGAAAGAATAACTTTGAGGTGGTTTCGTACCCTACCATAATCTCTTAGTTTGTTCTCTGCTATTAGTGTCTTTGGAGTGACTCTTTATTGCATGTTGAGGGATAGTTATATGATCCAATTATGTTATTATTGTTGAGAGAACTTGCACTAGTGAAAGTATGAACCCTAGGCCTTGTTTCCTATCATTGCAATACCGTTTACACTCACTTTTACTACTTGCTACCTTACTGTTTTTATATTTTCATATTACAAAAACATATATCTACCATCCATATTACACTTGTATCACCATCTCTTCGCCGAACTAGTGCACCTATAGAATTTACCATTGTATTGGGTGTGTTGGGGACACAAGAGACTTTTTGTTATTTGGTTGCAGGGTTGTTTGAGAGAGACCATCTTCATCCTACGCCTCCTACGGATTGATAAACCTTAGGTCATCCACTTGAGGGAAATTTGCTACTGTCCTACAAACCTCTGCACTTGGAGGCCCAACAACGTCTACAAGGAGAAGTTGTGTTGTGGACATCAAGCAGTTTCTGGCACTTGGAGGTGAGTGCTTGAAGGTATATCTTTAGATCTTTCAATCGAATCTTTTTGTTTCTTGTTTTAGCACTAGTTTAGTTTATAAAAGAAAACTACCAAAAAATGGAATTGAGTTTGTCTCATACGCTTCGTCTTTTTAATATCTTTCGTGAGTATGATGGAAAGGAAAATTGTGCCAAAGTGTTAGAAGAAGAATGCATTAAAATGTTTGTCACTAAATCTTTGAATGATGAGCATGATTGCAATGTTGTTAGTATGAACTCCTTGAATATACATAGTACTAGTGATGATTGCACTAGTTATGATGAAAATGTGTCCTATAAACATGTCAATTTTTGTGGAGTACATTGTGTTTGCAAGTACACACCAAATAAAGAAGATAGATATTGCAAGAGGCATAAGTATTTAGAAACTAAACGGTTGCAAGAAAGGCTAAATGTGAGTGCTGAAAATTTAAAATACCTTTACCGTAATTGTGAACATTGCAATGAACATGGTCATTTAAATATCAATTGCAAATTGTTTCATGATCGAATCGTGTCAAAAAATTGGATGACTTGATTTCCCTTGCACATCATAATGAACTTAGTTTGCTTTTGGGTTATGAAGAAATGAAACGTCAAACTAAGCATATTCCAGAATATAACCTTAAGAAATTCCTCGATATTGGTCTAGAAGAAATTTATATGTATTGTGCGATGAATTGCATTGAAAATCCTTATATTGCCGACTACATAAAGAAAAGAAAGCAAATAGAGGATGATGAGAATACTAACGAAAGGGAAGAAACTTCCTAATATCCTCCTATTCTTTCTTATGATGAATCAGGTAACGAGGAGGAGCCTTCTATTCAACCAATTTCATTAATAAGGAGCTCCAAAAAGAGGAGTGAACCCACACATGATGTGGTGAAGAACAAGAAAAGAAAAAGGAAGAGAGGTAAAAAGATATCTCCCCCAAATAATGCTGCTCCTATTATTGTTGTGCCTCATGAAAATGAAGATGATGCACTTGATGATGATCTCGTTATGCCTATTGCTCGTTGTGATGATTATGATTGGGAAGATAATGATACTCCTTATGATCTTGAAAATCTTTTTGGCACTTTCTTGGAAGAATATGATGATATTGCTATACTATTGGTGCTATCCATACTATTAATGATGAGAGTGAGTATGCTTATGATATGAAAAGGCCCAAGCTTGGGGAAGCTATGTTTTATGAGTATGACATATTTGAGAATATATTTGCTGAAATTAATGTTTCTCCCAAGCTTGGGGATGCTATTTTAATAATATTTTTCCTCCCAAGTTTTGATATGAAAAGTTGTTATGATGATAGCATGCCTTCTATCTATGATGATTATATTGATGAAAGTGGGTTTGGAAGAGTGTCAACTTTAGGAAGTAATGATCCCACTATTTTGGAGGATGTTGAATCTTATAATATTTATGAAAGTGGATTTGGAGAGGTCATGACTTTATTTAGTGATGTTTCCACTATTTCGGAAGAGGTTCCAATTGACTATGATGAGAACAAAGTTGCTACTTATGATGATTATTGTGATGAAACTTATGCTATAAAGAGTAGTGATGATTACATTTATAAAACTTGTCATGATTATGAGTACCCTTTCTCTGAACATTACTCTTTTAATGTGGAAGAAATTTATAGTATTCAAGTCTCTTATGATACTCCCACTATTCCGAATGAGAAGAATTTTGCTTATGTGGAGAGTAGTAAATTCTCTATGCAAGTAGATCATGAAAAGAATGCTTTAGGTGCTGGTTATATTGTTGAATTCATTCATGATGCTACTGAAAATTATTATGAGGGAGGAATATATGCTTGTAGGAATTGCAATTATGTCAAGTTTCCTCTTTATGTGCTTAAAGTTTTAAAGTTATGCTTGTTTTGTCTTCCTATGCTAGTTGATTATTGTTCCCATAAGTTGTTTGCTCACAAAATCCCTATGCATCGGAAGTGGGTTAGACTTAGATGTGCTAGTCATATTATTCATGATGCTCTCTTTATTTTTCAATTCTTATCTTTTATGTGAGCATCATTGAAATCATCATGCCTTGCTAGGGGCATTAAACGTTAGCGCTTGTTGGGAGGCAACCCAACTTTATTTTAGTTTCTTGCTTTTTGGTTATGTTTAGTAATAAATAATCCTTATAGATTCTTTTTAGATGTGGTTTTGTGTTTTAATTAGTGTTTGTGGCAAGTAGAACCTTTGGGAAGACTTGGGTGAAGTCTTTATGATCATGCTGTAAAAAACAGAAACTTTAGCGCTCATGAGATTAGTTTCAACTTTTTACTGGAGAGTGATACTTAGTTGATTCTTTTTGCATATGATTACTAGACAAATTCCTCAGGTCCACCAATTTATTTTAGAATTTTTTGAGTTCCAGAAGTATACGTTTGATACAGATTACTACAGACTGTTCTGTTTTTGACAGATTCTGTTTTCATTGTGTTGCTTGCTTATTTTGATGAATCTATGGCTAGTAAAAGAGTTTATAAACCATAGAGAAGTTGGAATAAAGTAGTCTTAACACCAATATAAATAAATAATGAGTTAATTACAGTGCCTTGAAGTGGTGTTTTGTTTTCTTTCGCTAACGGAGCTTACGAGTTTTCTGTTAAGTTTTGTGTTGTGAAGTTTTCAAGTTTTGGGTAAAGATTCGATGGACTATGGAATAAGGAGTGGCAAGAGCCTAAGCTTGGGGATGGCCAAGGCACCCCAAGGTAATATTCAAGGACAACCAAGAGCCTAAGCTTGGGGATGCCCCGGAAGGCATCCCCTCTTTCGTCTTCGTTCATCGGTAACTTTACTTGGAGCTATATTTTTATTCACCACATGATATGTGTTTTGCTTGGAGCGTCATTTTATTTTATTTTGTTTTGCTTGCTGTTTGAATAAAGTACCAAGATCTGAAATTCTTAAAATGGGAGAGTCTTCACATAGTTGCATAATTATTCGACTAGTCATTGATCTTCACTTATATCTTTCGGAGTAGTTTGTTGTTTGCTCTAGTGCTTCACTTATATCTTTTAGAGTACGGTGGTGGATTTGTTTTATAGAAACTATTGATCATTCATGCTTCACTTAGATTATTTTGAGAGTCTTAAATAGCATGGTAATTTGCTTAAATAAACTTAATGTGCTTGGTATTCAAGATTTGTAAAACTTCCTTATGAGTGTGTTGAATACTAAGAAAAGTTTGATGCTTGATAATTGTTTTGAGATATGAAGATGGTGATATTAGAGTCATGCTAGTTGAGTAGTTGTGAATTTGAGAAATACTTGTGTTAAAGTTTGTGATTCCCGTAGCATGCACGTATGGTGAACCGTTATGTGATGAAGTCGGAGCATGATTTATTTATTGATTGTCTTCCTTATGAGTGGCGGTCGGGGACGAGCGATGGCCTTTTCCTACCAATCTATCCCCTAGGAGCATGCGCGTAATACTTTGCTTTGATAACTTGTAGATTTTTGCAATAAGTATATGGGTTCTTCATGACTAATGTTGAGTCCATGGATTATACACATTTTTCTTCCTTCCACCATTGCTAGCCTCTCTACTACCGCGCACTTTTCGCCGGTATCATACACCCACCATATACCTTCCTCAAAACAGCCACCACACCTACCTATCATGGCATTTCCATAGCCATTCCGAGATATATTGCCATGCAACTTTCCATCATTCTGGTTATTATGACACGCTCCATCATTGTCATATTGCTTAGCATGATCATGTAGTTGACATCCTATTTGTGGCAAAGCCACCATTCATAATTCTTCCATACATGTCATTCTTGAGTCATTGCACATCCCGGTACACCGCCGGAGGCATTCATATAGAGTCATATCTTGTTCTAAGTATCGAGTTGTAATTCTTGAGTTGTAAGTAAATAAAAGTGTGATGATCATCATTATTAGAGCATTGTCCCAGTGAGGAAAGGATGATGGATAATATGATTCCCCCACAAGTCGGGATGAGACTCCGGACGAAAAATTAAAAATAAAAAGAAGAAAAAAAGGCCATAAAAAAGAGAAAGGCCCAAATAAAAAAATAAAAATAATAAAAAATGAGAGAAAAAGAGAGAAGGGACAATGCTACTATCCTTTTACCACACTTGTGCTTCAAAGTAGAACCATGATCTTCATGACAGAG
Source organism: Aegilops umbellulata (assembly GCA_032464435.1). Lineage (NCBI taxonomy): Eukaryota > Viridiplantae > Streptophyta > Magnoliopsida > Poales > Poaceae > Aegilops > Aegilops umbellulata. The sequence continues at coordinate 56,499,746 of CP136057.1, forward strand.
AGTCTCCTATGTTGTCACTTTCATATACTAGTGGGAATTTTCAATATAGAACTAGGCTTGTATATTCCAATGATGGGCTTCCTCAAATTGTACTAGGTATTCATGAGCAAGCGAGTTGGATGCACACCCACTTAGTTTCTTTTGTTGAGCTTTCATATACTTATAGCTCTAGTGCAACCGTTGCATGGCAATCCCTACTCACTCACATTGATATCTATTGATGGGCATCTCCATAGCCCGTTGATACTCCTAGTTGATGTGAGACTATCTTCTCCTTTTTGTCTTATCCACAACCACCATTCTATTCCACATATAGTGCTATATCCATGGCTCACGCTCATGTATTGCATGAAGATTGAAAAAGTTTGAGAATGTCAAAAGTATGAAACAATTGCTTGGCTTGTCATCGGGGTTGTGCATGATTTAAATACTTTGTGTGGTGAAGATAGAGCATAGCTAGACTATATGATTTTGTAGGGATAACTTTCTTTGGCCATGTTATTTTGAGAAGACATAATTGCTTTGTTAGTATGCTTGAAGTATTATTATTTTATGTCAATACGAACTTTTGTCTTGAATCTTTTGGATCCGAATATTCATACCACAATTAAGAAGAATTATATTGAAATTATGCGAAGTAGCACTCCGCATCAAAAATTATTTTTTATCATTTACCTACTCGAGGACGAGCAAGAATTAAGCTTGGGGATGCCTGATACGTCTCCAACGTATCTATAATTTTTGATTGCTCCATGCTATATTATCTACTGTTTTGGACAATATTGGGCTTTATTATCCACTTTTATATTACTTTTGGGACTAAACTATTAACCGAAGGCCCGACCCAGCTGTATTTTGTCTCTTTCAGTGTTTTGAAGAAAAGGAATATCAGACTGAGTCAAAAAAGAATGAAATCAACTAGAGAAGTTATTTTTGGAAGGAAAGCTACCGGAAAAGCTTGGAGTGCACGTCAAGAAAGGAACAAGGGAGCCACGAGGGTGGGGGGTGCGCCCACCCCCTAGGTGTAGCGACCCGACCTCAGACGGTCAAGCCTCTGTGTATCTGTGCCATCCCTGGATCAGTATGCTGGCACACACAGTACATCAATGTATATATCAAAGTGCAATCACATGTATAAATAACGTAAAACTGATATATATACCTCGTAATACTCAGCGGAAACAATCAAACGAGTGTGGAGTCCCATCAACGCCATCGGCAGGTTGAGTGCAGACCGTAACCCTGTATCGTAACTCTTACTCGTCGAAGAAAATATCTGCAACATGATACGTTGCAGCCGTGTAGGTCAGTACATTGAATGTACCGGCAAGATCACAATAAGAGAAAGCTGATGATAAAACTATTCTATATGCAATATGGCTTTGTGGCTCTGGGTCTGAGTTTTTGTTTTGCATAAAAGCTGGTTTTACTTTTCCTACAACAAAGGAATATCAGGAGCCTGTACTACGGAGTTTTCTAACATGACATGGTTCCGCCAACCGATGTCCCATAGCCCAAAATCATCATAAGTTGCCCACAATTAAGTTATCAATCCGGTGTTGAGAGTTCCGAGATAGATCCAAGTCCAGAGGCTCAAATTGTCCGTAACCGGGGACACGGCTAATCGATTAGGTTTTAACCCTCTGCAGAGGTTTGTACACTTTACCCGCAAGATTCGATCCCTCTTTTTACGTTCTCGCACTTCATGGTGTTTGAGAACAAGATGACCGAAACATGGTCTTCCGAAGAGTTCCTCTGACCACTGTCCGGTGCTCATCCAATCCTACCGTCGTTCTACATCTGCTAGCACCGTCCCAGCCAGAGTCACAACTAAGGTCAACCAAGCCAGAGCCCATAGTGACTTGCGGTTGCACAGGTAAGCTTCTGGTCATGAAGTATTCTTCCGTCTCTTTGAGTCTGGGTGGAACTTTCCTCATGAGTACTGGCCAAAACCCAGCTCACTAGGCAAATCCACTGGGTACTCCAGGGTGCCTCACAACCAGTCCACCCAGTAGTGTGTATTGAAGTCTTGTCTCGAGTCTTGAAGTCTTGAGGTCTCGAAGATGCTGTCCTCGCAGGTGCCATCAGGAAGTTGTCGTCTTTGACGTAAAATCCTCCATTCTCACACCACTCCCGAGCACTCATACCAACCCCGTCTACTATAGCGTAGCTTTAAAAGTAAACAACGTCCCGGGCTTGGTAACAGGAAGATGGGTTCCTACCTCATGCATTCTACTCAACTACAAGAATTTCAATATCACTACTGGAGAGTTGTTGCAAAGATGCCACTAAATGCAATAAAAACATAGGTATGAAAGCATGGTCAAAGTGAACTTGCCTGGTATTACTTGATGAAGATAATAACGCTCTCAGAATAAAGACTTGGTAGAACTATTCGTCACTCCGTTGAAAATCTATATTAAACAGACAACCATATAAGCAATCATCCTAGCAATCAATTCTAACACTCATAATAACAATTAAAACAACAAAGAAAAATCAATAACAAAACTCAAACGAATTCCAAGGAAGTTTCAAATAAAACTAGAAAGAAAACCTACTAACGAAGATCTATGACTTTGCTACAAACATCTAATATAGTCTTGCCCTAAGTAAAACTTAACAATAATTAAAACACTAAACTAATAAATTAACAGAAAATAAAAAGTAAAACAACTAAGTTAACAGAAAGTAGTTTTCATAAAATTTTATTAGCAAAAAGAAACAATTAAAAAGCTTTAATAAAACTCTAACTATGACCTATAGAAGTTTTCATATAAAACTAAGGAGAATAAAATTTTAAAATAAAATAAAATTTTCTCCTGTTGTCTAACAGAAATATAGAACAACAAGCAAAAATCTACAAAAAGAATTAACTAAAATAATTAAAAACAATAATTAGATAACCAAAACAACTATATAAGCAAAACAGTACTGTTTCTAATAAAACCCTAATTTAAAATGCTCTAAAATTACCAAACTAAATCCTACAGTTAAACCATACCACAAGTGACCAGTAGCAAAAAGAATCAAGTTAAAATCTATTTTTAAACTCAAGTTATGGCCAAAATACTAATTTGAACAAAATTTATCAAATTCAAATTTAAGCTACTCAAATTTGAAATCCAGTAACACTAACATAAGCTTAAACAAATTTGTGATCCAACACAGTTGGAATCACTCAAAAATAAATTATAGATAATTAGTTATTGAATTTACAATCTTGGAACTATTCTGAAAAAAAACAGAACAAAAACAAAATGAACAGTAGATCGGGTTTACTATAGCAGTCCGGTGAGGGGTTCTGGTGGAGCTCCGGCGACGTCCTCCGGTGGCCCTCCGGCGAGGCGAGGGGTCCGGTGGGGGAGGTGGAGCGAGGGGGTTTGAGTGGTGGTGGTGGGAGTTGGCGGGGATGGCCGGAGGTGGTGGGGCGGGGCGGCAATGGCGGCGGTGGTCCGGCGAACTCCGGCGAGGTGGCGCGGCAGCTTGGGGCGAGGAGAGGCGGCTCTAGGGGCGGGAATGGGGCGGAGGAGGTGCCCTTATATAGGAGAGGGGCTCGGCTTGAGCGAGGGGGCGACGAGATTCGCGAATCCCGCGAATCCGGTGATGCTCCGGTGGTGCTACAGTGGATCGGGAAAGAGATCCCGTGCTGGAGGAAGGAGATGATTCGCTTCGGATCGGGCCGGATTTGGCCCAAAAGGAAAAATAACTTTCCTTTTTTTAAAAGATTTCCTTGAAGAAAAATCATTTTAGAAAATAAAATGAAAATAAAATATAGGAGTATTATATATCAAAACGACCGGAAAAAGAAATCCTACAATATGAACTATTTTACAAGATGAAATAAAATTCACACAAATTCTAATAAAACAAATAGTGCTACTGCTGCAAATAAAATTCAAATAAAATTTCTTTAAAATGCCAAAATGATTTAAAATTTATTTTTCTCCATTTTTATAATGTAGGGAATCATTTTACCCTATTTTCCATATATTTTATTTTTGGAGAAAAAAATAATTTGAAAATAAAACCCAAAAACTTCCAAATGGTTTTGAATTGGAAATTCAAACCTTTTCTTCATACTTCCAACTCATATTTCCTATATTTTGAAGAAGTCATTTTATCCTCTCTCATGAAAATCATTGAGTTGCATAAAGTTTCTAAATTTGAAATGTTTTCAAAAATGAAATTCAAAAATCTTTCAAAACCTTTTTTTTTGTTTCTAGAAGAAGTCATGTTTTCTTCACTCAAGGGTATTGTGATGAAATGAATTTGAATTTCACTGAGATCAAATGCAAGGATGAAAGTTTGGGAAGTCATTTCATTCCCTCTCATTTAACTTTCAAAAAAAATTTCAAATTTCACTCAATTTCACACAACCATTCACACATCAATCAATCAATTTAATTATTTAATATAACATTCCAAAATTTAGAATTTTGGGATGTTACACTAGGGCGCGCCCCCCTGCCTCATGGGCCCTCGTGGCTCCCCTGACGCACTTCTTTCGCCTATATAACTCCATATACCCTAAAACTTCCAGAGAACAGAATAGATCGGGAGTTCCACCGCCGCAAGCCTCTTTAGCCACCAAAAACAAATCGGGACCCAGTGCCGGCACCCTGCCGGAGGGGGGAACCCTCACCGGTGGCCATCTTCATCATCCCAGCGCTCTCCATGACGACGAGGGAGTAGTTCACCCTCGGGGCTGAGGGTATGTACCAGTAGCTATGTGTTTGATCTCTCTCTCTCTCTCTCGTGTTCTTGATTTGGCACGATCTTGATGTATCGCGAGCTTTGCTATTATAGTTGGATCTTATGTTGCTTCTCCCCCTCTACTCTCTTGTAATGGATTGAGTTTTCCCTTTAAAGTAATCTTATCGGATTGAGTCTTTAATGACTTGAGAACACTTGATGTATGTCTTGCCGTGCGTATCAGTAGTGACAATGGGATATCACGTGATTCACTTGATGTATGTCTTGGTGATCAACTTGCGGGTTCCGCCCATGAACCTATGCAGAGGGGTTGGCACACGTTTTTGTCTTGATTCTCCTGTAGAAACTCTTGGGCACTCTTTGAAGTACTTTGTGTTGGATTGAATAGATGAATCTGAGATTGTGTGATGCATATCATATAATCATACCCACGGATACTTGAGGTGGCATTGGAGTATCTAGGTGACATTAGGGTTTTGGTTGATTTGTGTCTTAAGGTGTTATTCTAGTACGAACTCTAGGGTTGTTTGTGACACTTATAGGAATAGCCCAATGGATTGATTGGAAAGAATAACTTTGAGGTTATTTCGTACCCTACCATAATCTCTTCGTTTGTTCTCCGCTATTAGTGTCTTTGGAGTGACTCTTTATTGCATGTTGAGGGATAGTTATATGATCCAATTATGTTATTATTGTTGAGAGAACTTGCACTAGTGAAAGTATGAACCCTAGGCCTTATTTGGTATCATTGCAATACCGTTTATGCTCACTTTTATCATTAGTTACCTTGCTATTTTTATATTTTCAGATTACAAAAACCTATATCTACCATCCATTTTGCACTTGTATCACCATCTCTTCGCCGAACTAGTGCACCTATATAATTTACCATTGTATTGGGTGTGTTGGGGACACAAGAGACTTTTTGTTATTTGGTTGCAGGGTTGTTTGAGAGAGACCATCTTCATCCTACGCCTCCTACAGATTGATAAAGCTTAGGTCATCCACTTGAGGGAAATTTGCTACTGTCCTACAAACCTCTGCACTTGGAGGCCCAACAACGTCTACAAGAAGAAGGTTGTGTAGTAGACATCAGTGTCTCATCCGGCACCGAGATCAAGGACAAACAGCGACGCTGACCACTTCGGGCCAGCAACAGAGGAAGAGATGGAGGCTGATTTGAAGAGTATAGACGCCATGGAGGAGGATCAAGAAGTCACTTCTCGCTTTCGAGCTGGATTCACAATGGGAGAACTACGGAGCTCGGCTATTCCAAACTCGGTTATCCCTTCCAATGTTAGATTTCTTTCTTATGAAAAATATGAAGAAGAGTGTCACTTGTTCTCCCGCGGCTATGCAACACCCTTGGGTGCAAGGAGCTTTGGCCGTTACAGGAAAGCTTCGTAAGGAGATAATGGATCTCAAGAAGCAACTCAATAAGCTCGAAGAAGAGAATCGTATCCTGAGGAGTATCATCGCCAAGAATATCACACCATCACCTCCAAAGAAGGAAACATAATCACATGGGTATGGGCACTCCCCTTGGCAACTGCCAAGCTTGGGGGAGATGCCCCGGTATCGTATCACCATCACACTCCTATCTTTACCGTTTTCTTAGTTCGATCCTATTAGTAGTATCATGATCTAGTAGAATAAAAGTTTTGGTATGATCTAGTTTTGAGTTTTTCTTTATGATCTCTCTATGTAATCGAGTCCGTGAGCTATATAATAAAGAGTAGTGTTGAGTCAAGGGCTTGATTATTTTGCCATGATCTTGAGTGAATAAAAGAAAAGAGAAAAGAATAAAAAGAAACAAAGATATCACATTGATCTTATGGAGAGTAATGACTTCACATAGAAAGAGTATGATGATTAAAAATTATTGAGAGTTGACAAACATAGCTTTTGTCATCGTTGCAATTAATAGGAAGTAATAAAGAAAGAGAGGTTTCATATATAAATATACTATCTTGGACATCTTTTATGATTGGGAGCACTCATTAAAATATGACATGCTAAAGAGTTGATGTTGGACAAGGAAGACAACGTAATGGGTTATGTTTTCTTATATCTGAGATAAAGTATGTTGTCATGGATCCTCCAACATGTTGAGCTTGCCTTTCCCCCTCATGCTAGCCAAGTTCTTTGCACCAAGTAGAGATACTACTTGTGCTTCCAAATACCCTTAAACTAGTTTTGCCATGCGAGTCCACCATATCTACCTATGGATTGAGTAAGATCCTTCAAGTAAGTTGTCATTGGTGCAAGCACTAAAAATTGCTCTCTAAATATGTATGATTGATTGGTGTGGAGGAAATAAGCTTTATAGGACGACCGTTTGGGGCACCTAGGTGCCCAGGCTCCTTGCCTTTCCACCATTAGATTGCGTTTAGATGTGTGCTATTGTGATAGGTATAAAAGTTAACTCCCAATCAATTAGTAATTGCCTATTGTGAAACAATTAAAGTTGAAAAGAATTATGATGTGTATCATTTAATGGATGTCATTAAACACGACATGCATGATAACATATCTTCAGAAGGAAAAAAATACTACACATTACATTTATGGATATTTAATTGATATATGTACGAATTAGGTATGTATGAATTCATTTTATTAATATGTACCCATTAGATTTTATACGTATGTACCCATAATATTTAGTACATAAGCATTGTATTTTTTTTCTATGTATATACCCAGAATATTTAGTACGTAATGCATTGTATTTTTCTGTACGTATATACCCAGAATATTTAGTAAGTAACACATTATATACCCAGAATATTTAGTACATACCCATTAGATTAGGTATGTATGGATTCACTTATTTAGTACGTAATATCCAATGTACGCAATATTTTTTTGTATGTGCATACTCATCGTATTTACATACCTCGACATGAAATTTATAAGTATATACCCCGATATAATAAATACATATGATCATATGTGGGTATATGTAACATACATTCCTAAAACTAAAAAGAATCATAGGTGGGTATATGCACGTATGAAAAAAATCATGTGTGGGTATCGTATATTCGTACAAGTTAAAAAAATAAGTAGAATCACATTTTATATTATTTGGTCACCTTAATTTGTATAGAAATATTAGCCGCTAAAAGTGTGACCTGGCCTTATTTTTTAAAAAAATACTAGATATCTTGAAAAGTAAAACTTTAGAAAAATGCACAAGAACATCCTTAATATACTCACAAACTTTTGGGATGACGTTTTGTATTATTTGTCATATCTGATACCTTAAAATTTTAGAGTGTATATACATACCCTTATTGTTTTGAAAGGAATTGTATTAGGAAACCATTAGTATATTAATTTTTAGAAAGCAATCATTGACCTTTGATGGTTATAGTGCATGCATGCAAACGAAATTTGGAAAGTCGGTGTCATGGATTTTACATCATGCAATACAAAAATGACTTGCTATATTGGGAGCTAGGTGCCCAGGCACCTAGGTGCCCCACATAATATATATATATATATATATATATATATATATATATATATATATATATATATATAATTGGATGTAAGTTAGCATGAACTATTATTGTTGACATTACCCTTGAGGTAAAAGGTTGGGAGGCGAAACTATAAGCCCCTATCTTTCTTGTGTCCGATTAAAACTCTGTAACCACAAGTATTGCGTGAGTGTTAACAATTGTGAAAGATTAAGTGATAGTTGAGTATGTGGACTTGCTAAAAAGCTCTGACATAGACTCTTTCTGATGTTATGATAAATTGAAATTGCTTCAATGACTGAGATTATAGTTTGTTAGTTCTCAATAAAGTTTCTGATTCATACTTTGCATTGTGAATAGATTATTACTTGAGCATAAGAAATCATATGACAATATCCATATATGTTGCTGTTATAAGATTAACCATGATGCCCTCATGTCTGTATTTTATCTTATCGACACCTCTACCTCTAAACATGTGGACATATTTATCGTTATCGGCTTCCGCTTGAGGACAAGCGAGGTCTAAGCTTGGGGAATTGATATGTCCATTTTGCATCATGTTTTTATATCGATATTTATTGCATTATGGGATGTTAGTACACATTATGTCACAATACTTATGCCTATTCTCTCTTATTTTACAAGGTTTACATAAGGAGGGGGAATGCCAGCGGCTGGAATTTTGGGCTGGGAAAGGAGCAAATATTAGAGACCTATTATGCACGAAAGTTATTTTTGGAAATAATAAAAAATACTGGAAGAAGAATCCACGTCAGGGGGGCCTCCACCTGGCCACGAGGGTGGGGGCGCGCCCTACCCCCCTAGGCGCGCCCCCTACATCGTGGGCCCCCTGTTGGCCCTCCGGTGGCCATCTTATGCTATATGAAGTATTTCGTCCAAAGAAAAATTATAAGCAAGCTTTCGGGACGAGACTCCGCCGCCATGAGGCGGAACCTTGGCGGAACCAATCTAGGGCTCTAGCGGAGCTGTTCTGCCGGGGACACTTCCCTCCGGGAGGGGGAAATCATCGCCATCGTCATCACCAATGCTCCTCTCATCGGGAGAGGGCCAATCTCCATCAACATCTTTGTAGGATCGGAAGTATGTCTAGAGGGGGGTGATTAGACTACTTGACCAAATAAAAACTCAAACTTTTCCCAATTTTAGTTCTTGGCAGATTTTAGCAACTTTAGAACAAGTCAAGCAATCATCACACAATTCAAGCAAGCATGCAAAGAGTATATAGGCAGCGGAAAGTAAAGCATGCAGCTTGCAAGAATGTAAAGAGAAGGGTTTGGAGAATTCAAACGCTATTGGAGACATGGATGTTTTTCCCGTGGTTCGGATAGGTGGTGCTATCCTACATCCACGTTAGTGGAGACTTCAACCCACGAAGGGTAACGGTTGCGCGAGTCCGCGGAGGGCTCCACCCACGAAGGGTCCACGAAGAAGCAACCTTGTCTATCCCACCATGGCCATCGCCCACGAAGGACTTGCCTCACTAGCGGTAGATCTTCACGAAGTAGGCGATCTCCTTGCCCTTACAAACTCCTTGGTTCAACTCCACAATCTTGTCGGAGGCTCCCAAGTGACACCTAGCCAATCTAGGAGACACCACTCTCCAAGAAGTAACAAATGGTGTGTTGATGATGAACTCCTTGCTCTTGTGCTTCAAATGATAGTCTCCCGAACACTCAACTCTCTCTCACAGGATCTGGATTTGGTGGAAAGAACATTTGAGTGGAAAGCAACTTGGGGAAGGCTAGAGATCAAGATTCATATGGTAGGAATGGAATATCTTGGTCTCAACACAAGGGTAGGTGGTTCTCTCTCAGAACATATGAGTTGGAAGTGTAGATGTGTTCTGATGGCTCTCTCCACGAATGAAGAGGAGGTGGAGGGGTATATATAGCCTCCACTTAAAATCCAACCGTTACACACAATTTACCAATCTCGGTGGGACCGAATCAACAAACTCGGTCAGACCGAAAAGGTAAACCTAGTGACCGTTAGAGATTTTCGGTGGGACTGACATGCATCTCGGTAGGACCGATATGGTTAGGGTTTGGGCATAACGTAATCTCGGTGAGACCGATTACACAAACTCGGTGAGACCGATTTGGTAATTAGCTAACCAGAGAGTTGGTCAGGCAAACTCGGTGGGACCGATTTGCTCTTTCGGTGAGACCAAAAAGTTACAAAAGGGAAACAGAGAGTTTGCATTGCAATCTCGGTGGGACCGATCCGCTCTTTTGGTGAGACCGAAAAGTTACGAAAAGGAAACAGAGAGATTGCAATCCCATCTTGGTGAGACCGAGATCCCTATCGGTGAAACCGATTTGCTAGGGTTTTGGCAGTGGCTTATGACATATGAAGACTCGGTGGCGCCGGATAGAAAGAATCGGTATGACCGAGTTTGGCTTAGGGTTTAGGTCATATGTGGATATGGGAAAGTAGTTGAGGATTTTGGAGCATATCATTAAGCACATAAGGCAAAGAGCTCATTAAGCAACACCTCATCCCTCCTTGATAGTATTGGCTTTTCCTATGGACTCAATGTGATCTTGGATCACTAAAATGTAAAATGAAGAGGCTTGAGCTTTTGAGCTTGAGCCAATCCTTTGTCCTTAGTATTTTGAGGGTTCCACTTTCACCATTCATGCCATGCCAATCATTGAGCTTTCCTGAAATAGTTATCTTGGAATATCATTAGCTCAATGAGCTATATGTTGTTATGAATTACCAAAACCACCTAGGGATAGTTGCACTTTCAATCTCCCCCTTTTTGGTAATTGATGACAACATATAGATCAAAGCTTCGACAAATGATAATAAGAATGAATTACATCGTCGCTTTGAGAAGTATGTGATAAGTAAGAGCTTCCCCTAAATTTGTGCATATTTAAAATTTGCTTTGGACTGCAAATGCACAAGAGGTTAGAGTTATGGGTTACTCTTCCATGTCACATACATCTTGGTGGAGCGCTCAAAATGATTAATGGTGAAATACATGCACTCATCACCAAGGCAAAGTGAATGATCACATAAGATAGATAAGGTATATCAAGCATGCATAAGTGTAGCTTATGATCAAACACATGATCATCAATGTCTCACAAGCATATCAAAGTATCTCAAGCAAAAGCAAACAATGTTTGAAAAACCACCAAATAAAGCAAGAGAGAATAAAAGCAACACTCTCTCTCGAAGCCTATGATCTATACATTTTTCTCCCCCTTTGGCAACAAGTTACCGAAAAGTTCCTAGAAAATGCATAGTGCTAGATGTACACTCAGGCTTGATCTTCAGGTGGTGGTGGAGTCTGGATCAGTCCAAGGACGAAGGCTTCCGTAGATGTTGTTGGAGTTGGAGCTGAAGTGGATGCTGGAGCAGGTTGGGTTGGTGCTGCGGCTGGTGCTGAGGCGGTTGCTCTTGTGTCAGGAACTGGCACTGCAGACGATCTTGGACCTCGTGGCACTTCTGGCAAATGCATCTGTGGTTGTCTTCCCTCTCCTCTCCTGCATGTCATCCTGGAGTTGCTCCACTGCAGTCTGAAGTTCTCTTCTTTCTCTGTCTTGTGGCAGCTTTTGGCAGATTGCTAGGGGTGCTCCTGCTGCCATCATCTGAGGAACTGGAGGGACTAGTGCCCTCACTCATGTGCACAGGCTGCTCTGACTGATTCTGACTATCACTTTGATCTGACATGATGAACAAGCTGACTGCTGACTGCTGACCCTGTGAATAGTTTATAGATGTGGTAGAGTGGATGAGCATCACAAAATGCAGAGATTTTTGCAAAAAGAATGATTCAAAAACTTAGTTTTAGTTTCCCACAGAAAGCATCTCGGATCTACTGATTTCTAAACTCGGTGATACCGAAGCAGCATTTGGAACCTAAACTAGTGATCTCGGTCAGACCGAGTCACAGTTCGGTGGCACCGAGACTGCTAGGGTTTCACAAAGTTCAAAAATCGGTCACACCGATTAGTTACACTCGGTCAGACCGAGTTTCACTTGTGCAATGGCATAGGCCAAGTCGGTGGGACCGAGTTTTTCAACTCGGTGGGTCCGAGATGGTTTCGGCGGAAACCTAACCCTAAAATTTTCGAATCAAAACTAATCTATGAGTTCTTTGACTGGATAGAAGTTTATCAATGGTGGCAAGAATCATTATGATCACAATGTGCTAGGAATCGGATTGGGGAATAGCACAAAGATCGAGTCCATACCCTAGTTCGGAGGAGAATCGCTACGGCGGCAACGGCGGGGTTGATTCCCGTTGACGGCGACGGAGACCAGCGACTGGAGGCTGCTGGCGGCGAGGAGACTATCCGGAGACCACGTCGGCAGAGCGAGCTATGGCGCGGGCGAAGAGGTTCGGAGAAATTTCCAAAATTTTGCCCGTGTCTATATATAGCCCGACCCTGTCGGTGTGACCGAGTGGAACAACTCGGTGGCACCGAGATGCAAAACTGTGTACAGTTATTGCAACTCGGTGTGACCAAATAGTTCAAATCGGTTGCACCGAGATCGAAAACATAGATCAACTTAATGATCTCGGTAAGACCGAAAGTGGGGTATCGGTCAGACCGAGAATCACAAAGAGGTTTTGGAAGTTTAAGTCTATGACAAATCGGGGACTCCGAGTGCTCCTCACACAGAGTGGTTCGAATCTGACTTGATCAAGTTTGTGATGTAGCATGAATAGAGTTTGAGACGAGAAAAGCATAGATAGCTAGAGGAGGTTCTTAGGAATTCTTGTCCATCCACTTGGCAAATGAAAAATAAAGCCAAACAATCAAAACAACAAGTGGATGTCCTCGAATGAGTAAAACATGCAACCAACATGCTCACACAATAAAATGGCAATTGAAATATGTGACGAAGCATGCACAACCAATTCTAGCATCTATCAAGCAATTGGCCATGACTAGGTCATCTATATATGAGTATATTGACATAGGAGTCAAATGAAAACATTTGATCATAGGTCATACTCATCGTTTAAGCTCAAGTGGGGTTACCACTTTTACATAAAGCATTGTTGTGTTCACATCATTAGAGTCGCTTTAGCTCAAGTCTTTGAGTAAAGCTCCCCCTAGATGTGATATCCCCCCGAAGAGGGATGAACTAACCTTGGGTTTTGTCGATGATGACTTCATGTAGATGTTGAAGATGTGGATGCTCAATGTTGATGTAGATCACTTGGAGCTATCCTTTTGAGTGAATTGCACTTTCAATACCTACATGGGTTAGTCCCACAAGGAACAAGCAAGTATATCCATAGACATAGAGTGATGCACATACAAGATGATGTCTATGAAAGCTTTTAGGTTACCTTGTCCCTTGACTTACCAACAAGAGGGTTTGTGACTCCTTGAACTAGTGCAAGATGTGGAATTTGATTACACTTGTTCTTGCTAAAATGATAAGAGTGAAGTTTGTTGGCGGAGTCATCCTCAAGAACTCTCTAGTTCTTCTTCTTTTGGATCCACACCATCTTGATGGGAATCCTTGGAGTTGTAGTCGTACTTGATGAAGTGGAACTTGAAGTAGTCTTGGGAATCCACTTGACTAAGGTCTTAGGAGTTTCTTCAAATGCATCTATTTCCTCTTGAAGCTTGTCCTTGCCTTTTTGCTTGTAGTCTTGTGGTGGAAGATCATCTTGAGTTTGTGTCCCCTTAAAAGAAGTTGGGTCATACTTCTCTTGTTGAGGAACAAACTTTGTCTTGGGGTATTGATCCTCTTCCCACTCAACTCCATTGGCATTGAACATTCGTTCAAAACCAACACCTTGATTCTTCCGGTGCCTTCCTTGCTTGCGTACAATCTCCTCGAATTACTTACTTCCGGCAAGGCTTTTGTACACTCCTTTCTCTATGATTTCCCTCAATATGCTATTTTCTTGCTCAAGTGTAACATGGCTAAGAGAATCATTAGTGGAATCAAGAGAACTACTAGAAGCAACAATATTGGATTTAACATGGTCATTGTTACTACTAGAGGAAGAATCTTTCTTGTTCTTGTTATTGGTCTTGACTTGAGGCATGTAAGTGGATAAGAGTAAACGTTTGGCAATGTAAGAAGAACTTTTCTTGCGGAGATCATCATTGATTGCCTTTAAAAGCTCATGCTCTTGCTCAAGATTGAGCTTTTCAAAGCGTAACTTCTCATGAGCCCTTAAAAGTTCTCGATGATCTTCGAAGATAGTTTCATGAGCTAACTTAAGAGTGTTTAGTTCTTTAGTTAGAGCATCAATTTTCTCCTTATCATTGTCATTCGTTTTAGCATGATTAATTGACGTTTCATCATAGTATTCATCACTAGAGTTGTCAACAAGTAAATCATCATCACCTAACAAGTCATCTTCATCACTATTAAAATCAACATACTAAGGGTGAGTTACCTTAGGACCTTTGGCCATGAAGCATCTTCCAATTCCTTCATTTGGTGAGTCAAATATGTCGTAGGAGTTGGTTGACACAAGTGCTAGACCGGCAACACCTTCATCTTGAGTATATTCGGAGTCGGAGTGATAACTTCTCTCGGAGTGGTTGTCGGAGTCGGAGCCGGATACCCATTCACCAACATGAGCTTGATGTCTTCGTTTTGTGTAGCTCCTTGATGATTTTTCCTTCCTTTCCGAATCCTTGCTTCTCCGTGAGTATCTTCGTTCATGACGATCATCTCTACTCCTTCTCTCTCGTGATGGTGATTCCTCTCTTTTGCTTCTTCTTTTTGGAGAATCTTCTCTTCTTTTGTAGGGAGCCGTACACTCATTGGAATAGTGTCCGGGTCTTCCACAATTGTAGCAGTTTCGCTCTCGACTAGAAGATCTTTTGTCATTGTAGGACCTTGACTTGGAGCTTCTATCTTTGCTTCTACTCTTGTAGAACTTGTTGAAGTTCTTCACCATTAAGCTCAGTTCTTCATTGAAGTTTTGTTTCTCACTTGATGATGTGGGGGCTTCACATGAGGCTTTGTATGCACCACTTGATTTGTTGTGAAGTTCCTCTTTATCCTTGAGTGACATCTCATGAGCAACAATTCTTCCAATGACTTCCGTTGGCTTGAGATCTTTGTAATTGGGCATCATTTGGATCAATGTGCACACGGTATCATATTTTCCATCCAAGGCTCTTAGGATCTTCTTGATGATGAATCTGTCGGTCATCTCTTCACTCCCTAAGCCGGCAATCTCATTTGTGATGAGAGCAAGCCTAGAGTACATTTCAGCGACACCTTCACCATCCTTCATTTTGAACTTGTCAAGTTGACTTTGAAGCACATCCAATTTGGATTCCTTGACGGAGTCGGTACCTTCATGCATGTCAATCAAAGTATCCCAAATTTCCTTTGCATTCTCAAGACGGCTGATTTTATTGAATTCTTCGGGGCACAATCCGTTGAAGAGAATATCACAAGCTTGATCGTTGTATTGTAGCATCTTCAACTCATCCGCGGTAGCTTCACGGTTTGGTTCTTTCCCGTCGAAGAAGTCACCTTGCAAACCAACACACACAATAGCCCAAACGGCTGGGTTATGTCCAAGAATATGCATTTTCATTTTATGCTTCCAACTAGCAAAGTTAGTACCATCAAAGTAAGGACCTCTACGGTGATAATTTCCCTCACTAGACGCCATACTCTCCTAGGTTGTGAAACCAAGGCTATGACCACCAAAAGCTATGGAAATCAAAGCAAATGGAGACCAAAGCTCTCATACCACTTGTAGGATCGGAAGTATGTCTAGAGGGGGGGTGATTAGACTACTTGACCAAATAAAAACTTAACATTTTCCCAATTTTAGTTCTTGGTAGATTTTAGCAACTTTAGAACAAGTCAAGCAATCATCACACAATTCAAGCAAGCATGCAAAGAGTATATAGGCAGCGGAAAGTAAAGCATGCAACTTGCAAGAATGTAAAGAGAAGGGTTTGGAGAATTCAAACGCTATTGGAGACACGGATGTTTTTCCCGTGGTTCGGATAGGTGGTGCTATCCTACATCCACGTTAGTGGAGACTTCAACCCACGAAGGGTAACGGTTGCGCGAGTCCACGGAGGGCTCCACCCACGAAGGGTCCACGAAGAAGCAACCTTGTCTATCCCACCATGGCCATCGCCCACGAAGGACTTGCCTCACTAGCGGTAGATCTTCACGAAGTAGGCGATCTCCTTGCCCTTACAAACTCCTTGGTTCAACTCCACAATCTTGTCGGAGGCTCCCAAGTGACACCTAGCCAATCTAGGAGACACCACTCTCCAAGAAGTAACAAATGGTGTGTTGATGATGAACTCCTTGCTCTTGTGCTTCAAATGATAGTCTCCCCAACACTCAACTCTCTCTCACAGGATTTGGATTTGGTGGAAAGAAGATTTGAGTGGAAAGCAACTTGGGGAAGGCTAGAGATCAAGATTCATATGGTAGGAATGGAATATCTTGGTCTCAACACAAGGGTAGGTGGTTCTCTCTCAGAACATATGAGTTGGAAGTGTAGATGTGTTCTGATGGCTCTCTCCACGAATGAAGAGGAGGTGGAGGGGTATATATAGCCTCCACTTAAAATCCAACCGTTACACACAATTTACCAATCTCGGTGGGACCGAATCAACAAACTCGGTCGGACCGAAAAGGTAAACCTAGTGACCGTTAGAGATTTTCGGTGGGACTGACATGCATCTCGGTAGGACCGATATGGTTAGGGTTTGGGCATAACGTAATCTCGGTGAGACCGATTACACAAACTCGGTGAGACCGATTTGGTAATTAGCTAACCAGAGAGTTGGTCAGGCAAACTCGGTGGGACCGATTTGCTCTTTCGGTGAGACCAAAAAGTTACAAAAGGGAAACAGAGAGTTTGCATTGCAATCTCGGTGGGACCGATCCGCTCTTTCGGTGAGACCGAAAAGTTACGAAAAGGAAACAGAGAGATTGCAATCCCATCTTGGTGAGACCGAGATCCCTATCGGTGAAACCGATTTGCTAGGGTTTTGGCAGTGGCTTATGACATATGAAGACTCGGTGGCGCCGGATAGAAAGAATCGGTATGACCGAGTTTGGCTTAGGGTTTAGGTCATATGTGGATATGGGAAAGTAGTTGAGGATTTTGGAGCATATCATTAAGCACATAAGGCAAAGAGCTCATTAAGCAACACCTCATCCCTCCTTGATAGTATTGGCTTTTCCTATGGACTCAATGTGATCTTGGATCACTAAAATGTAAAATGAAGAGGCTGGAGCTTTTGAGCTTGAGCCAATCCTTTGTCCTTAGTATTTTGAGGGTTCCACTTTCACCATTCATGCCATGCCAATCATTGAGCTTTCCTGAAATAGTTATCTTGGAATATCATTAGCTCAATGAGCTATATGTTGTTATGAATTACCAAAACCACCTAGGGATAGTTGCACTTTCAATCTCCCCCTTTTTGGTAATTGATGACAACATATAGATCAAAGCTTCGACAAATGATAATAAGAATGAATTACATCGTCGCTTTGAGAAGTATGTGATAAGTAAGAGCTCCCCCTAAATTTGTGCATATTTAAAATTTGCTTTGGACTGCAAATGCACAAGAGGTTAGAGTTATGGGTTACTCTTCCATGTCACATACATCTTGGTGGAGCGCTCAAAATGATTAATAGTGAAATACATGCACTCATCACCAAGGCAAAGTGAATGATCACATAAGATAGATAAGGTATATCAAGCATGCATAAGTGTAGCTTATGATCAAACACATGATCATCAATGTCTCACAAGCATATCAAAGTATCTCAACCAAAAGCAAACAATGTTTGAAAAACCACCAAATAAAGCAAGAGAGAATAAAAGCAACACTCTCTCTCGAAGCCTATGATCTATACTTTTTTCTCCCCCTTTGGCAACAAGTTACCAAAAAGTTCCTAGAAAATGCATAGTGCTAGATCGACACTCAGGCTTGATCTTCAGGTGGTGGTGGAGTCTGGATCACTCCAAGGACGAAGGCTTCCATAGATGCTGTTGGAGTTGGAGCTGAAGTGGATGCTGGAGCAGGTTGGGTTGGTGCTGCGGCTGGTGCTGAGGCGGTTGCTCTTGTGTCAGGAACTGGCACTGCAGACGATCTTGGACCTCGTGGCACTTCTGGCAAATGCATCTGTGGTTGTCTTCCCTCTCCTCTCCTGCATGTCATCCTGGAGTTGCTCCACTGCAGTCTGAAGTTCTCTTCTTTCTCTGTCTTGTGGCAGCTTTTGGCAGATTGCTAGGGGTGCTCCTGCTGCCATCATCTGAGGAACTGGAGGGACTAGTGCCCTCACTCATGTGCACAGGCTGCTCTGACTGATTCTGACTATCACTTTGATCTGACATGATGAACAAGCTGACTGCTGACTGCTGACCCTGTGAATAGTTTATAGATGTGGTAGAGTGGATGAGCATCACAAAATGCAGAGATTTTTGCAAAAAGAATGATTCAAAAACTTAGTTTTAGTTTCCCACAGAAAGCATCTCGGATCTACTGATTTCTAAACTCGGTGATACCGAAGCAGCATTTGGAACCTAAACTAGTGATCTCGGTCAGACCGAGTCACAGTTCGGTGGCACCGAGACTGCTAGGGTTTCACAAAGTTCAAAAATCGGTCACACCGATTAGTTACACTCGGTCAGACCGAGTTTCACTTGTGCAATGGCATAGGCCAAGTCGGTGGGACCGAGTTTTTCAACTCGGTGGGTCCGAGATGGTTTCGGCGGAAACCTAACCCTAAAATTTTCGAATCAAAACTAATCTATGAGTTCTTTGACTGGATAGAAGTTTATCAATGGTGGCAAGAATCATTATGATCACAATGTGCTAGGAATCGGATTGGGGAATAGCACAAAGATCGAGTCCATACCCTAGTTCGGAGGAGAATCGCTACGGCGGCAACGGCGGGGTTGATTCCCGTTGACGGCGACGGAGACCAGCGACTGGAGGCTGCTGGCGGCGAGGAGACTATCCGGAGACCACGTCGGCAGAGCGAGCTATGGCGCGGGCGAAGAGGTTCGGAGAAATTTCCAAAATTTTGCCCGTGTCTATATATAGCCCGACCCTGTCGGTGTGACCGAGTGGAACAACTCGGTGGCACCGAGATGCAAAACTGTGTACAGTTATTGCAACTCGGTGTGACCAAATAGTTCAAATCGGTTGCACCGAGATCGAAAACATAGATCAACTTAATGATCTCGGTAAGACCGAAAGTGGGGTATCGGTCAGACCGAGAATCACAAAGAGGTTTTGGAAGTTTAAGTCTATGACGAATCGGGGACTCCGAGTGCTCCTCACACAGAGTGGTTTGAATCTGACTTGATCAAGTTTGTGATGTAGCATGAATAGAGTTTGAGACGAGAAAAGCATAGATAGCTAGAGGAGGTTCTTAGGAATTCTTGTCCATCCACTTGGCAAATGAAAAATAAAGCCAAACAATCAAAACAACAAGTGGATGTCCTCGAATGAGTAAAACATGCAACCAACATGCTCACACAATAAAATGGCAATTGAAATATGTGACGAAGCATGCACAACCAATTCTAGCATCTATCAAGCAATTGGCCATGACTAGGTCATCTATATATGAGTATATTGACATAGGAGTCAAATGAAAACATTTGATCATAGGTCATACTCATCGTTTAAGCTCAAGTGGGGTTACCACTTTTACATAAAGCATTGTTGTGTTCACATCATTAGAGTCGCTTTAGCTCAAGTCTTTGAGTAAAGCTCCCCCTAGATGTGATATCCCCCCGAAGAGGGATGAACTAACCTTGGGTTTTGTCGATGATGACTTCATGTAGATGTTGAAGATGTGGATGCTCAATGTTGATGTAGATCACTTGGAGCTATCCTTTTGAGTGAATTGCACTTTCAATACCTACATGGGTTAGTCCCACAAGGAACAAGCAAGTATATCCATAGACATAGAGTGATGCACATACAAGATGATGTCTATGAAAGCTTTTAGGTTACCTTGTCCCTTGACTTACCAACAAGAGGGTTTGTGACTCCTTGAACTAGTGCAAGATGTGGAATTTGATTACACTTGTTCTTGCTAAAATGATAAGAGTGAAGTTTGTTGGCGGAGTCACCCTCAAGAACTCTCTAGTTCTTCTTCTTTTGGATCCACACCATCTTGATGGGAATCCTTGGAGTTGTAGTCGTACTTGATGAAGTGGAACTTGAAGTAGTCTTGGGAATCCACTTGACTAAGGTCTTAGGAGTTTCTTCAAATGCATCTATTTCCTCTTGAAGCTTGTCCTTGCCTCTTTGCTTGTAGTCTTGTGGTGGAAGATCATCTTGAGTTTGTGTCCCCTTAAAAGAAGTTGGGTCATACTTCTCTTGTTGAGGAACAAACTTTGTCTTGGGGTATTGATCCTCTTCCCACTCAACTCCATTGGCATTGAACATTCGTTCAAAACCAACACCTTGATTCTTCCGGTGCCTTCCTTGCTTGCGTACAATCTCCTCGAATTGCTTACTTCCGGCAAGGCTTTTGTACACTCCTTTCTCTATGATTTCCCTCAATATGCTATTTTCTTGCTCAAGTGTAACATGGCTAAGAGAATCATTAGTGGAATCAAGAGAACTACTAGAAGCAACAATATTGGATTTAACATGGTCATTGTTACTACTAGAGGAAGAATCTTTCTTGTTCTTGTTATTGGTCTTGACTTGAGGCATGTAAGTGGATAAGAGTAAACGTTTGGCAATGTAAGAAGAACTTTTCTTGCGGAGATCATCATTGATTGCCTTTAAAAGCTCATGCTCTTGCTCAAGATTGAGCTTTTCAAAGCGTAACTTCTCATGAGCCCTTAAAAGTTCTCGATGATCTTCGAAGATAGTTTCATGAGCTAACTTAAGAGTGTTTAGTTCTTTAGTTAGATCCTAAATTTTCTCCTTATCATTGTCATTCGTTTTAGCATGATTAATTGACGTTTCATCATGGTATTCATCACTAGAGTTGACAACAAGTAAATCATCATCACCTAACAAGTCATCTTCATCACTATTAAAATCAACATACTCAGGGTGAGTTACGTTAGGACCTTTGGCCATGAAGCATCTTCCAATTCCTTCATTTGGTGAGTCAAATATGTCGTAGGAGTTGGTTGACACAAGTGCTAGACCGGCAACACCTTCATCTTGAGTATATTCGGAGTCGGAGTGATAACTTCTCTCGGAGAGGTTGTCGGAGTCGGAGCCGGATACCCATTCACCAACATGAGCTTGATGTCTTCGTTTTGTGTAGCTCCTTGATGATTTTTCCTTCCTTTCCGAATCCTTGCTTCTCCGTGAGTATCTTCGTTCATGACAATCATCTCTACTCCTTCTCTCTCGTGATGGTGATTCCTCTCTTTTGCTTCTTCTTTTTGGAGAATCTTCTCTTCTTTTGTAGGGAGCCATACACTCATTGGAATAGTGTCCGGGTCTTCCACAATTGTAGCAGTTTCGCTCTCGACTAGAAGATCTTTTGTCATTGTAGGACCTTGACTTGGAGCTTCTATCTTTGCTTCTACTCTTGTAGAACTTGTTGAAGTTCTTCACCATTAAGCTCAGTTCTTCATTGAAGTTTTGTTTCTCACTTGATGATGTGGGGGCTTCACATGAGGCTTTGTATGCACCACTTGATTTGTTGTGAAGTTCCTCTTTATCCTTGAGTGACATCTCATGAGCAACAATTCTTCCAATGACTTCCGTTGGCTTGAGATCTTTGTAATTGGGCATCATTTGGATCAATGTGCACACGGTATCATATTTTCCATCCAAGGCTCTTAGGATCTTCTTGATGATGAATCTGTCGGTCATCTCTTCACTCCCTAAGCCGGCAATCTCATTTGTGATGAGAGCAAGCCTAGAGTACATTTCAGCGACACCTTCACCATCCTTCATTTTGAACTTGTCAAGTTGACTTTGAAGCACATCCAATTTGGATTCCTTGACGGAGTCGGTACCTTCATGCATGTCAATCAAAGTATCCCAAATTTCCTTTGCATTCTCAAGACGGCTGATTTTATTGAATTCTTCGGGGCACAATCCGTTGAAGAGAATATCACAAGCTTGATCATTGTATTGTAGCATCTTCAACTCATCCGCGGTAGCTTCACAGTTTGGTTCTTTCCCGTCGAAGAAGTCACCTTGCAAACCAACACACACAATAGCCCAAACGGCTGGGTTATGTCCAAGAATATGCATTTTCATTTTATGCTTCCAACTAGCAAAGTTAGTACCATCAAATTAAGGACCTCTACGGTGATAATTTCCCTCACTAGACGCCATACTCTCCTAGGTTGTGAAACCAAGGCTATGACCACCAAAAGCTATGGAAATCAAAGCAAATGGAGACCAAAGCTCTCATACCACTTGTAGGATCGGAAGTATGTCTAGAGGGGGGGTGATTAGACTACTTGACCAAATAAAAACTTAACATTTTCCCAATTTTAGTTCTTGGCAGATTTTAGCAACTTTAGAACAAGTCAAGCAATCATCACACAATTCAAGCAAGCATGCAAAGAGTATATAGGCAGCGGAAAGTAAAGCATGCAACTTGCAAGAATGTAAAGAGAAGGGTTTGGAGAATTCAAACGCTATTGGAGACACGGATGTTTTTCCCGTGGTTCGGATAGGTGGTGCTATCCTACATCCACGTTAGTGGAGACTTCAACCCACGAAGGGTAACGGTTGCGCGAGTCCACGGAGGGCTCCACCCACGAAGGGTCCACGAAGAAGCAACCTTGTCTATCCCACCATGGCCATCGCCCACGAAGGACTTGCCTCACTAGCGGTAGATCTTCACGAAGTAGGCGATCTCCTTGCCCTTACAAACTCCTTGGTTCAACTCCACAATCTTGTCGGAGGCTCCCAAGTGACACCTAGCCAATCTAGGAGACACCACTCTCCAAGAAGTAACAAATGGTGTGTTGATGATGAACTCCTTGCTCTTGTGCTTCAAATGATAGTCTCCCCAACACTCAACTCTCTCTCACAGGATTTGGATTTGGTGGAAATAAGATTTGAGTGGAAAGCAACTTGGGGAAGGCTAGAGATCAAGATTCATATGGTAGGAATGGAATATCTTGGTCTCAACACAAGCGTAGGTGGTTCTCTCTCAGAACATATGAGTTGGAAGTGTAGATGTGTTCTGATGGCTCTCTCCACGAATGAAGAGGAGGTGGAGGGGTATATATAGCCTCCACTTAAAATCCAACCGTTACACACAATTTACCAATCTCGATGGGACCGAATCAACAAACTCGGTCAGACCGAAAAGGTAAACCTAGTGACCGTTAGAGATTTTCGATGGGACTGGCATGCATCTCGGTAGGACCGATATGGTTAGGGTTTGGGCATAACGTAATCTCGGTGAGACCGATTACACAAACTCGGTGAGACCGATTTGGTAATTAGCTAACCAGAGAGTTGGTCTGGCAAACTCGGTGGGACCGATTTGCTCTTTCGGTGAGACCAAAAAGTTACAAAAGGGAAACAGAGAGTTTGCATTGCAATCTCGGTGGGACCGATCCGCTCTTTCGGTGAGACCGAAAAGTTATGAAAAGGAAACAGAGAGATTGCAATCCCATCTTGGTGAGACCGAGATCCCTATCGGTGAAACCGATTTGCTAGGGTTTTGGCGGTGGCTTATTACATATGAAGACTCGGTGGCGCCGGATAGAAAGAATCGGTATGACCGAGTTTGGCTTAGGGTTTAGGTCATATGTGGATATGGTAAAGTAGTTCAGGATTTTGGAGCATATCATTAAGCACATAAGGCAAAGAGCTCATTAAGCAACACCTCATCCCTCCTTGATAGTATTGGCTTTTCCTATGGACTCAATGTGATCTTTGATCACTAAAATGTAAAATGAAGAGTCTTGAGCTTTTGAGCTTGAGCCAATCCTTTGTCCTTAGTATTTTGAGGGTTCCACTTTCACCATTCATGCCATGCCAATCATTGAGCTTTCCTGAAATAGTTATCTTGGAATATCATTAGCTCAATGAGCTATATGTTGTTATGAATTACCAAAACCACCTAGGGATAGTTGCACTTTCAATCTTCACCAGCACCATCTCATCTAAAACCCTAGTTCCTCTCTTGTATCCAATTCTTGTCTCTAAGTCTGGGATTGGAACGTACTTGTAGGTTGCTAGTAGTGTTGATTACTCCTTGTAGTTAATGCTAGTTGGTTTATTTGGTGGAAGGTCATATGTTCAGATCCTTTATGCATACTAATACCCCTCTTATTACAAACATGAATATGCTTTGTGAGTAGTTACGTTTGTTCCTGAGGACATGGGAGAAGTCTTGCTATTAGTAGTCATGTCAATTTGGTATTCATTCGATATTTTGATGAGATGTATGTTGTCTCTCCTCTAGTGGTGTTATGTGAACGTCGACTACATAACACTTTACCATTATTTGGGCCTAGAGGAAGGCATTGGGAAGTAATAAGTAGATGATGGGTTGCTAGAGTGACAGAAGCTTAAACCCTAGTTTATGCGTTGCTTCGTAAGGGGCTGATTTGGATCCACATGTTTCATGCTATGGTTAGGTTTACCTTAATACTTCTTTTGTAGTTGCGGATGCTTGCAATAGGGGTTAATCATAAGTGGGATGCTTGTACAAGTAAGGACAGCACCCAAGCACCGGTCCACACACATATCAAATTATCAAAGTACCGAACGTGAATCATATGAACGTGATGAAAACTAGCTTGACGATGATTCCCATGTGTCCTCGGGAGCGCTTTTCTCTATATAAGAGTTTGTCCAGGCTTGTCCTTTGCTACAAAAAGGATTGGGCCACCTTGCTGCACTTTATTTACTTTTGTTACTTGTTGCTCGTTACAAATTATCCTATCACAAAACTATCTGTTACCTATAATTTCAGTGCTTGCAGAGAATACCTTGCTGAAAACCGCTTATGATTTCCTTCTGCTCCTCCTTGGGTTGGACACTCTTACTTATAGAAAGGAGTACGATAGATCCCCTATACTTGTTGGTCATCAAGGGTGCACACAGGGGGTGGGCGCCCCTGCCTCTTGCCTTCCTCGTTGATTCCCTGACATGCACTCCAGGTCCCTTGGATTGCTTCCGTTACAAAAATAACTTTCCCGAAGGTTTCATTCCGTTTGGACTCTGTTTGATATTCCTTTTCTACAAAACACTGAAACAAGGGAAAAACTGAAACTGGCACTGGGCTCTGGTTAATAGGTTAGTCCCAAAAATGACATAAAAGTGCATAATAAAGCCCATACACATCCAAAACAGATAATATAATAGCATGGAACAATCAAACATTATAGATACGTTGGAGACATATCAGCATCCCCAAGCTTAATTCCTGCTCGTCCTCGAGTAGGTAAATGATAAAAACAAAATTTTTGATGTGGAATGCTACTTGGTATAATTTCAATGTAATTCTTTTTAATTGTGGTATGAATATTCAGATCCGGAAGATTCAAGATAAAAGTTCAATATTGACATAAAAATAATAATACTTCAAGCATACTAACTAAGCAATTATGTCCTCTCAAAATAACATGGCCAAAGAAAGTTCATCCCTACAAAATCATATAGTTTAGTCATCCTCCATTTTCGTGACACAAGAATGCTCTCATCATGCACAACCCCGATGACAAGCCAAGCAATTTTTCATACTTTAATAATCTCAAACCTTTTCAACCTTCATGCAATACATCAGCGTGAGCCATGGATATAGCACTATGGGTGGAATAGAATATAATGATGGGGGTTATGTGGAGAAGACAAAAACAGGAGAAAGTCTCACATCAACGAGGCTAATCAATGAGCTATGGAGATGCCCATCGATTGATGTTAATGCAAGGAGTAGGGATTGCCATGTGCTACCTCTTGAGCACTGCGTTGGATTTCCCCAAAGAGGAGAGGATGATGCAGCAAAGTAGAGTAAGTATTTCACTCAGTTTTTGAGAACCAAGGTATCGATCCTGTAGGAGGCCACGCGCGAGTCCCTCGTCTCTACACAAAACAAATAGCTCAACGCAACCAACACGATTAGGGGATGTCAATCCCTTCACGATCACTTACGAGAGTGAGATCTGATAGATAATATTTTTGGTATTTTTGATATAAAGATGCAAGGTAAAATAAAAGGCAAAGTAAAAAAGCAAAGCAATAATAAAGTGATTGGAGATTGATATGATGAGAATAGACCCGGGGGCCACAGATTTCACTAGTGGCTTCTCTCAAGAGCATAAGTATTCTACGGTGGGTGAACAAATTACTATTGAGCAATTGACAGAATTGAGCATAGTTATGAGAATATCTAGGTATGATCATGTATATAGGCATCACGCCCGAGACAAGTAGACCGACTCCTGCCTGCATCTACTACTATTACTCCACTCATCGACCGCTATCCAGCATGCATATAGAGTATTAAGTTAAAAAATAGAGTAATGCCTTAAGCAAGATGACATGATGTAGAGGGATAGTTTCATGCAATATGATAAAAACCCCATCTTGTTATCCTCGATGGCAACAATACTATACGTGCCTTACTGCCCTTACTATCACTGGAAAAGGACACCGCAAGATTGAACCCAAAGCTAAGCACTTCTCCCATTGCAAGAAGAACCAATCTAGTAGGCCAAACCAAACTGATAATTCGAAGAGACTTGCAAAGATAACCAATCATACATAAAAGAATTCAGAGAAGATTCAAATATTGTTCATAGATAGACTTGATCATAAACCCACAATTCATCGATCTCAACAAACACACCGCAAAAAGAAGATTGTATTGAATAGATCTCCACGAGAGAGGGGGAGAACATTGTATTGATATCCAAAAAGGGAGAAGAAGCCATCTAGCTACTAACTATGGACCCGAAGGTCTGAGGTAAACTACTCACACTTCATCGGAGGGGCTATGATGATGTAGAAGCCCTCCGTGATGATGGACCCCTCCGGCGGAGCTCCGGAATAGGCCCCAAGATGGGATCTCGTGGGTATAGAAGGTTGCGGCGGTGGAATTAGGTTTTTGGCTTCGTCTCTGATCGTTTGGGAGTATGTAGGTATATATAGGAGGAAGGAGTAGGTCGGTGGAGCAAAGGGGGGCCCATGAGGCAGGGGGCGCGCCCTAGGGGGGCGCCCCCTCCACCCTCATGACCGCCACCCTCCTTTCTTGACGGAGGGTCCAAGTCTCCTGGATCTTATTTGTTGAGAAAATCACGTTCCCGAAGGTTTCATTCCGTTTGGACTCCGTTTGATATTCCGTTTCTTCGAAACACTGAAATATGCAAAAAAAATAGCAATTCTGGGTTGGGCCACCGGTTAATAGGTTAGTACCAAAAGTAATATAAAAGTGGAAAATAAAGCCCAATACAGTCCAACACAGTAGATAATATAGCATGGAGCAATCAAAAATTATATATACGTTGGAGACGTATCAGGCATCCCCAAGCTTAATTCCTGCTCGTCCTCGAGTAGGTAAATGATAAAAAGAGAATTTTTTATGCGGAGTTCTACTTGGCATAATTTCAATGTGATTCTTCTTAATTGTGGTATGAATATTCAGATCCGAAAGATTCAAGACAAAAGTTCATGTTGACATAAAAATAACAATACTTCAAGCATACTAACAAAGCAATTATGTCTTCTCAAAATAACATGGCCAATGAAAGTTATCCCTACAAAATCATATAGTCTGGCTATGCTCTATCTTCACCACACAAAGTATTTAAATCATGCACAACCCCGATGACAAGCCAAGCAATTGTTTCATACTTTTGACATTTTCAAAACTTTTTCGATCTTCATGCAATACATGAGCGTGAGCCATGGATATAGCACTATATGTAAAATAGAATGGTGGTTGTGGAGAAGACAAAAAAAGGGGGGAAGATAGTCTCACATCAACTAGGCGTATCAACGGGCTATGGAGATGCACATCAATAGATAGCAATGTGAGTGAGAAGGGATTGCCATGCAATGGATGCACTAGAGCTATAAGTATATGAAAGCTCAACAAAAGAAACTAAGTGGGTGTGCATCCAACTCGCTTGCTCACGAACACCTAGGGCATTTTGAGGAAGCCCATCATTGGAATATACAAGCCAAGTTTTATAATGAAAAATTCCCACTAGTATATGAAAGTGACAAAATGAGAGACTCTCTATCATGAAGATCATGGTGCTACTTTGAAGCACAAGTGTGGTAAAAGGATAGTAAAATTGTCCCTTATCTCTTTTTCTCTCATTTTTTATCCTTTTTTATTAGGGCCTTTTTTATGGCCTCTTTTTCTTTTTTTTCGTCTAGAGTCTCATCCCGACTTGTGGGGGAATCATAGTCTCCATCATCCTTTCCTCACTTGGGACAATGCTCTAAAAATGATGATCATCACACTTTTATTTTTCTTACAACTCAACAATTACAGCTCAATACTTAGAACAAAATATGACTCTATGTGAATGCTTCCGGCGGTGTACCGGGATATGAAATGATTCAAGAGTGACATGTATGAAAGAATTATGAATGGTGGCTTTGCCACGAATACGATGTCAACTACATGATCATGCTAGCAATATGACAATGATGAAGCGTGTCATAATAAAAGGAACGGTGGAAAGTTGCATGGCAATATATCTCAGAATGGCTATGGAAATGCCATGATAGGTAGGTATGGTGGCTGTTTTGAGGAAGGTATATGGTGGGTGTATGATATCGACGAAAGGTGCACGGTATTAGAGAGGCTAGCAATGGTGGAAGGAAGGAAAGTGCGTATAATCCATGGACTCAACATTAGTCATAAAGAACTCATATACTTATTGCAAAAATCTACAAGTTATCAAAGCAAAGTATTACGCGCATGCTCCTAGGGTGATAGATTGGTAGGAAAAGACCATCGCTCGTCCCCGACCGCCACTCATAAGGAAGACAATCAATAAATAAATCATGCTCCGACTTCATCACATAACGGTTCACCATACGTGCATGCTACGGGAATCACAAACTTTAACAAAAGCATTTCTCAAATTCACAACTACTCAACTAGCATGACTCTAATATCACCATCTCCATATCTCAAAACAATTATCAAGTATCAAACTTTTCTTAGTATTCAACACACTCAAAAGAAAGTTTTACAAATCTTGAATACCAAGCTTATTATTATTAAGCAATGACCATGCTATTTAAGACTCTCAAAATAATCTAAGTGAAGCATGAGAGATCAATAGTTTCTATAATACAAATCCACCACCGTGCTCTAAAAGATATAAGTGAAGCACTAGAGCAAAACTATATAGCTCAAAAGATATAAGTGAAGCACATAGAGTATTCTATCAAATTCCAATTCATGTATGGCTCTCTAAAAAGGTGTGTACAGCAAGTATGATTGTGGTATACTAACAAGCAAAGACTCAAATAATACAAGACTCTCCAAGCAAAACACATATCATGTGGTGAATAAAAATATAGCTCCAAGTCAAATTACCGATGGAAGTAGACGAAAGATGGGATGCCTTCCAGGGCATCCCCAAGCTTTGAATTTTTGGTGTCCTTGGATTATCTTGGGGGTGCCATGGGAATCCCCAAGCTTACGCTTTTTCCACTCCTTGTTCCATAATCCATCAAAAGATTTTACCCAAAACTTGAAAACTTCACAACACAAAACTCAACAGAAATCTCGTGAGCTCCGTTAGGGAAAGAAAACAAAAGACTACTTCAAGGTACTATAATGAACTCATTCTGTATTGGTGTTAAACCTACTGTATTCCAACTTCTCTATGGTTTATAAACTATTTTACTATCCATAGACTCATCAAAATAAGCAAACAACACACGAAAAACAGAATCTGTCAAAAACAGAACAGTCTGTAGTAATCTGTAACTAACACAAACTTCTGGAACTCCAAAAAATCTACCAAAATAGGACGACCTAGACAATTTGTTTATTGATCAGCAGTAATTTGAATCAGTATTTTATCACGTTCTGGTGATTTTTAACAATTGTTTTCGTGAATAGAAAGATTCTGGAAATTACAGCAAGATCAAATAACTATCATCCAAGAAGATCCTATAGGTCTAACTTGGCACAAACACTAATTAAAACACAAAACCACATCTAAACAGGAGGTAGATGGATTATTTATTCAACGACAGAAAGGAAGTATATTGGGTTGTCTCCCAACAAGCGCTTTTCTTTAAAGCCTTTTTAGCTAGGCATTGAGATTTCAATGATGCTCACAAGAAAGACAAGAATTGAGGCACAAAGAGAGCATCATAAAACATGTGACAAACATACTTAAGTCTAACATACTTCCTATGCATAGGCATATTATAGGCAAACAAATTATCGTAACAAGCAAAAACTAGCATATGCAAGGAAGCGGAAAGGAACAATAGCAATCTCAACACAACGAGAGGTAATTTAGTAACATGAAAATTTCTATAACCATATTTTCCTCTCTCATAATAATTACATGTAGGATCATAAGAAAATTCAACAATATATCTATCACATAACATATTCTCAACACGATCCACATGCATGCAAAGTTGACACTCTTCCAAAATAGTGGGATTATCATTAACTAAAATTGTGATTTCTCCAAGCCCACTTTTACCAAAAAATTCATAAGATTGAATGTTATCCAAATATGTGGGATCTAAAGTTGACACTCTTCCAAACCCACTTTCAATATTATTGCAAACACTATTATCAATCTTATATTCATCATGGGGTTTAAATAAATTTTCAAGATCATAAGAAGAATCTGCCCAATCATGACTATTGGACATAGCAAAACTAGCATCCCCCAGCTTAGGGTTTTGCATATTATTAGCATAATTTACATCAATAGAATTTATAATAAAATCATTGCAATCATGCTTTTTATTCAAAGATCTATCGTGAAGCACTTCATCACAGTTTTCAGATTTACGGATTTCAGGCAAAAGCTTATAAAGATAATCTAGTGCATCCAAATCACTAGGAATTGGTTCATCATAATTGGATCTCTTAAAAAGATTGGCAAGCGGATGAGGATCCATAGAATTTTAGCAAGCAAAGATGCAAGCAAAAGGAAGGCACATGGTAACACAAGATTGAACGGAGGAAGGGGGAATACAACGGCAAAGGTGAAGTGGGGGAGAAGAAAACGAGAGGCAAATGGCAAATAATGTAGTGCGAGAGATAAGAGATTGTGATGGGTACTTGGTATGTTTGACTTTTGCGTAGACTCCCCGGCAACGGCGCCAGAAATTCTTCTTGCTACCTCTTGAGCACTGCGTTGGATTTCCCTGAAGAGGAGAGGATGATGTAGCAAAGTAGCGTAAGTATTTTCCTTAGTTTTTGAGAACCAAGGTATCAATCCAGTAGGAGGCCACGCGCGAGTCCCTCGTACCTACAAAAAACAAATAGCTCAACACAACCAACACAATTAGGGGTTGTCAATCCCTTCATGGTCACTTACGAGAGTGAGATCTGATAGATAATATTTTTGGTATTTTTGATATAAAGATGCAAGGTAAAATAAAAGGCAAAGTAAAAAAGCAAAGCAATAATAAAGTGATTGGAGATTGATATGATGAGAATAGACCCAGGGGCCATAGATTTCACTAGTGGCTTCTCTCAAGAGCATAAGTATTCTACGGTGGGTGAACAAATTACTATTGAGCAATTGACAGAATTGAGCATAGTTATGAGAATATCTAGGTATGATCATGTATATAGGCATCATGTCCGAGACAAGTAGACCTACTCCTGCCTGCATCTACTACTATTACTCCACTCATCGACCGCTATCCAGCATGCATCTAGAGTATTAAGTTAAAAAAACAGAGTAACGCCTTAAGAAAGATGACATGATGTAGAGGGATAGTTTCATGCAATATGATAAAAACCCCATCTTGTTATCCTCGATGGCAACAATACTATACGTGCCTTGTTGCCCCTACTGTCACTGGGAAAGGACACCGCAAGATTGAACCCAAAGCTAAGCACTTCTCCCATTGCAAGAAGAACCAATCTAGTAGGCCAAAACAAACTGATAATTCGAAGAGACTTGCAAAGATAACCAATCATACATAAAATAATTCAGAGAAGATTCAAATATTGTTCATAGATAGACTTGATCATAAACCCACAATTCATCGGTCTCAACAAACACACCGCAAAAAGAAGATTACATCGAATAGATCTCCACGAGAGAGGGGGAGAACATTGTATTCAGATCCAAAAAGGGAGAAGAAGCCATCTAGCTACTAACTATGGACCTGAAGGTCTCAGGTAAACTACTCACACTTCATCGGAGGGGCTATGATGATGTAGAAGCCCTCCGTGATGATGGCCCCCTCCGGCGGAGCTCCGGAACAGGCCCCAAGATGGGATCTCGTGGGTACAGAAGGTTGCAGCGGTGGAATTAGGTTTTTGGCTCCGTCTCTGATCGTTTGGGGGTACGTAGGTATATATAGGAGGAAGGAGTACGTCGGTGGAGCAAAGGGGGGCCCACGAGGCAGGGGCGTGCCCTCCACCCTCGTGACCGCCTCCCTCCTTTCTTGACGGATGGTCCAAGTCTCCTGGGTCTTATTTGTTGAGAAAATCACGTTCCCGAAGGTTTCATTCCGTTTGGACTCCGTTTGATATTCCGTTTCTTCGAAACACTGAAATAGGCAAAAAACAGCAATTCTGGGCTGGGCCTCTGGTTAATAGGTTAGTCCCAAAAGTAATATAAAAGTGGAAAATAAAGCCCAATATAGTCCAAAAAAAGTAGATAATATAGCATGGATCAATCAAAAAGTATAGATACGTTGGAGACGTATCACCATGAAACGGATGCACTAGAGCTATAAATATATGAAAGCTCAACAAAAGAAACTAAGTGGGTGTGCATCCAACTTGCTTGCTCACGAAGACCTAGGGCATTTGAGGAAGCCCATTGTTGGAATGTACAAGCCAAGTTCTATAATGAAAAATTCCCACTAGTATATGAAAGTGACAAAACAAGAGACTCTCTATCATGAAGATTATGGTGCTACTTTAAAGCACAAGTGTGGTAAAAAGGATAGTAACATTGTCCCTTCTCTCTTTTTCTCTCATTTTTATGGCATGTCTCCTTTTTTTCCTCACTTGGGACAATGCTCTAGAAAATGATGATCATCACACTTGTATTTATTAACAACTCAATGGTTACAACTCGATACTAGAACAAAGTATGACTCTATATGAATGCCTCCAGCGGTGTACCGGGATATGCAATGAACAAAGAGTGACATGTATGAAAGAATTTTGAATGGTGGCTTTGCCACAAATACTATGTCAACTACGTGATCATGCAAAGCAATATGACAATGATGAACGTGTCATGATAAACAGAACGGTGGAAAGTTTCATGGCAATATATCTCGGAATGGCTATGGAAATGCCATAATAGGTAGGTAAGGTGGCTGTTTTGAGGAAGATATAAGGAGGTTTATGTTGGGGATCGTAGCAGAAATTTAAAATTTTCTACGCATCACCAAGATCAATCTATGGAGTCATCTAGCAACGAGAGGGAGAGGAGTGCATCTACATACCCTTGTAGATCGCGAGCGGAAGCATTCAAGAGAACAAGGTTGATGGAGTCGTACTCGCCGTGATCCAAATCACCGATGATCCTAGCGCCGAACGGACGGCACCTCCGCATTCAACACACGTACGGAGCAAAGATGTCTCCCGCGCCTTGATCCAGCAAGGAGGAGGGAGAGGTTGAGGAAGAGAGTTCCAACAGCAGCACGACGGCGTGGTGGTGATGGAGTGGCAGTACTCCGGCAGGGCTTCGCCACGCTCTTAACGGAGGAGGAGATGTGTTGGGGAGGGGAGGGGCTGCACCTTGGATGTGGTGTGCAGCCCTCCCCTCTCCCCTCTATTTATAGGGGAAGGGGGAAGGGGGTCGGCCCCCTCTAGATGAGATCTAGACGGGGGCGGCGGCCAAGGGGAGGGGGCTTGCCCCCCAAGCAAGGAGGGGTGCCCCCTCTAGGGTTTCCCCCTCAACCCTAGGCGCATGGGCCCAAGGGGGAATGCGCCCAGCCCTCCAAGGGATGGTTCCCTTTCCTCTACGGCCCATGAGGCCCTCCGAGAGAGGTGGCCCCTCCCGGTGGATCCCCGGAACCCCTCCGGTGGCCCCGGTACAATACCGATATGCCCCCGAACCTTTCCGGTGACCGTATGACAACTTCCCATATATAAATCTTCACCTCCAGACTATTCCGGAACTCCTTGTGGCGTCCAGGATCTCATCCGGGACTCCGAACAACATTAGGTAATCACATACAAGTCTTCCTAATAACCCTAGCGTCATCGAACCTTAAGTGTGTAGACCCTACGGGTTCGGGAATCACGCAGACATGACCGAGACAGCTCTTCGGCCAATAACCAACAGCGGGATCTGGATACCCATGTTGGCTCCCACATGTTCCACGATGATCTCATCGAATGAACCATGATGTCGAGGATTCAAGTAATCTCGTATACAATTCCCTTTGTCAATCGGTACGTTACTTGCCCGAGATTCGATCATCGGTATCCCAATACCTCATTCAATCGTGTTACCGGCAAGTCACTTTACTCGTACCGTAATGCATGATCCCATGATCAACCACTTGGTCACATTGAGCTCATTATGATGATGCATTACTGAGTGGGCCCAGAGATACCTCTCCATCATACGGAGTGACAAATCCCAGTCTCGATTCGTGCCAACCCAACAGACACTTTCGGAGATACCTGTAGTGCACCTTTATAGCCACCCAGTTACGTTGTGATGTTTGGCACACCCAAAGCACTCCTACGGTATCCGGGAGTTGCACAATCTCATGGTCTAAGGAAATGATACTTGACATTAGAAAAGCTCTAGCAGATGAACTACACGATCTTGTGCTATGCTTAGGATTGGGTCTTGTCCATCACATCATTCTCCTAATGATGTGATCCCGTTATCAATGACATTCAATGTCCATAGTCAGGAAACCATGACCATCTGTTGATCAACGAGCTAGTCAACTAGAGGCTCAGTAGGGACATGTTGTGGTCTATGTATTCACACATGTATTACGATTTCCGGATAACACAATTATTGCATGAACAACAGACAATTATCATGAACAAGGAAATATAATAATAATCATTTTATTATTGCCTCTAGGGCATATTTCCAACAGTCTCCCACTTGCACTAGAGTCAATAATCTAGTTACATTGTGATGAATCAAACACCCATAGAGTTCTGGTGTTGATCATGTTTCTCACATGGAAGAGGTTTAGTCAACGGATCTGCGACATTCAGATCTGTATGCACTTTACAAATATCTATGTCTCCGTTTTGAACATTTTCACGAATGGAGTTGAAGCGACGCTTGATGTGTTTGGTCTTCTTGTGAAACCTCGGATCCTTGGCAAGGGCACTAGCTCCAGTGTTATCACAGAAAAGAGTCATCGGGCCCGACGCATTGGGAATAACTCCAAGGTCGGTAATGAACTCCTTCATCCAAATTGCTTCATGCGCTGCCTCCGAGGCTGCCATGTACTTCGTTTCACATGTAGATCCCGCCACGACGCTTTTCTTGCAACTGCACCAGCTTACTGCCCCACCATTCAAAATATACACGTATCCGGTATGTTACTTGGAGTCATCCAGATCTGTGTTGAAGCTAGCATCGACGTAACCCTTTACGACGAGCTCTTCGTCACCCCCATAAACGAGAAACATATCCTTAGTCCTTTTTAGGTACTTCAGGATATTCTTGACTGCTGTCCAGTGTTCCATGCCGGGATTACTTTGGTACCTTCCTACCAAACTTACGGCAAGGTTTACATCAGGACTGGTACACAACATGGCATACATAATAGACCCTATGGCTGAGGCATAGGGGATGACACTCATCTTTTCTCTATCTTCTGTCGTGGTTGGGCTTTGAGCATAGCTCAATTTCACACCTTGCAATACAGGCAAGAACCCCTTCTTGGACTGATCCATATTGAGCTTCTTCAATGTCTTATCAAGGTATGTGCTTTGCGAAAGACCTATGAGGCGTCTCGATCTATCTCTGTAGATCTTGATGCCTAATATGTAAGCTGCTTCTCCAAGGTCCTTCATTAAAAAACACTTATTCAAGTAGGCCTTTATGCTCTCCAAGAGTTGTATATCATTTCCCATCAACAGTATGTCATCCACATATAATATGAGAAATGCTACAGAGCTCCCACTCACTTTCTTGTAAACGCATGCTTCTCCATAAGTCTGCATAAACCCAAATGCTTTGATCATTTCATCAAAGCGAATGTTCCAACTCCGAGATGCTTGCACCAGCCCATAGATGGAGCGCTGGAGCTTGCATACCTTGTTAGCATTCTTAGGATCGACAAAACCTTCCGGCTACATCATATACAATTCTTCCTTAAGAAAGCCGTTAAGGAATGCCGTTTTGACGTCCATTTGCCATATTTCGTAATCGTAGAATGCAGCAATTGCTAACATGATTCGGACGGACTTCAGCTTCGCTACGGGTGAGAAGGTCTGATCGTAGTAAACCCCTTGAACTTGTCGATAACCTTTAGCGACAAGTCGAGCTTTATAGATGGTCACATTACCATCTGCGTCCATCTTCTTCTTAAAGATCCATTTATTTTCTATCGCTCGCCAATCATTGGGCAAGTCTGTCAAAGTCCATACTTTGTTTTCATGCATGGATCCTATCTCGGATTGCATGGTTTTAAGCCATTTGTTGGAATCTCGGCCCGCCATCGCTTCTTCATAGTTCGAAGGTTCACCGTTGTCTAACAACATGATTTCCAGGACAGGGTTGCCATACCATTCTGGTGTGGAACGTATCCTCGTGGACCTATGAAGTTCAGTAGCAGCTTGATCCGAAGTACCTTGATCATCATCATTAACTTCCTCCCTAGTCGGTGCAGGCACCACAGGAACATCTTCCTGAGCTGCGCTACTTTCCGCTTCAAGAGGCAGTACTTGATCAAGTTCTACTTTCCTCCCACTTACTTCTTTCGAGAGAAACTCTTTCTCCAGAAAGGATCCGTTCTTGGCAACAAAGATCTTGCCTTCGGATCTGAGGTAGAA
Organism: Aegilops umbellulata; assembly: GCA_032464435.1. Classification (NCBI taxonomy): domain Eukaryota; kingdom Viridiplantae; phylum Streptophyta; class Magnoliopsida; order Poales; family Poaceae; genus Aegilops; species Aegilops umbellulata. The sequence goes on from CP136057.1 coordinate 56,537,056, forward strand.
GGTATACCCAATGGTTTCCTTAGGGTATCCTATGAAGACGAATTTTTCCGACTTGGGTTCGAGCTTTTCAGGTTGAAGTTTCTTGACATAAGCATCGCATCCCCAAACTTTTAGAAACGACAGCTTAGGTTTCTTCCAAAACCATAATTCATACGGTGTCATCTCAACGGATTTCGACAGAGCCATATTTAAAGTGAATGTGGCAGTCTCTAAAGCATAGCCCCAAAATGAGAGCGGTAGATCGGTAAGAGACATCATAGATCGCACCATATCCAATAGAGTGTGATTACGATGTTCGGACACACCATTTCGCTGAGGTGTTCCAAGCGGCGTGAGTTGTGAAACGATTCCACATTTCCTTAAGTGTGTGCCAAATTCGTGACTCAAATATTCCCCTCCACGATCTGATCGTAAGAACTTTATTTTCCTGTCACGTTGATTTTCAACCTCACTCTGAAATTCCTTGAACCTTTCAAAGGTCTTAGACTTGTGTTTCATTAAGTAGACATACCCATATCTACTTAAGTCATCAGTGAGGGTGAGGACATAATGATAGCCACCGCGAGCCTCAACGCTCATTGGACCGCACACATCAGTATGTATGATTTCCAATAAGTTGGTTGCTCGCTCCATTGTTCTGGACAACGGAGTCTTGGTCATTTTACCCATGAGGCATGGTTCGCATTTGTCAAATGATTCATAATCAAGAGATTCCAAAAGTCCATCTGCATGGAGCTTCTTCATGCGTTTGACACCAATGTGACCAAGGCGGCAGTGCCACAAGTATGTGGGACTATCATTATCAACCTTACATCTTTTGGTATTCACACTATGAATATGTGTAACATTACGTTCGAGATTCATTAAGAATAAACCGTTGACCAGCGGGGCATGACCATAAAACGTATCTCTCATATAAATAGAACAACCATTATTCTCAGATTTAAATGAGTAGCCATCTCGTATTAAACGAGATCCTGATACAATGTTCATGCTCAAAGCTGGCATTAAATAACAATTATTGAGGTTTAAAACTAATCCCGTAGGTAAATGTAGAGGTAGTGTGCCGACGGCGATCACATCGACCTTGGAACCATTCCCGACGCGCATCGTCACCTCGTCCTTCGCCCGTCTCCGCTTATTCCGCAGCTCCTGTTTTGAGTTACAAATATGAGCAACCGCACCGGTATCAAATACCCAGTAGCTACTACGAGTATTGGTAAGGTACACATCAATAACATGTATATCACATATACCTTTGGTGTTGCCGGCCTTCTTGTCCGCTAAGTACTTGGGGCAGTTCCGCTTCCAGTGACCACTTCCCTTGCAATAAAAACACTCAGTCTCAGGCTTGGGTCCATTCTTTGTTTTCTTCCCGGCAGCTTGCTTGCTGGGCGCGGCAACTCCCTTGCCGTCTTTCTTGAAACCCTTTTTACCCTTGCCTTTCTTGAACTTAGTGGTTTTATTCACCATCAACACTTGATGTTCCTTTTTGATTTCCACCTCCGCTGATTTCAGCATCGAATATACCTCAGGAATGGTTTTCTCCATCCCCTGCATATTGAAGTTCATCACAAAGCTCTTGTAGCTCGGTGGAAGCAATTGAAGGATTCTTTCAATGACTGCGTCATCCGGGAGATTAACTCCCAGCTGAGACAAGAGATTGTGCAACCCAGACATTTTGAGTATGTGCTCGCTGACGGAACTATTCTCCTCCATCTTACAACTGTAGAACTTGTCGAAGACTTCATAACTCTCGACCCGGGCATGAGCTTGGAAAACCATTTTCAACTCTTGGAACATCTCATATGCTCCGTGCTGCTCGAAACGCTTTTGGAGCCCCGGTTCTAAGCTGTAAAGCATGCCGCACTGAACCAGGGAGTAATCATCAACACGGGACTTCCAAGCGTTCATAACATCTTGGTTTGCTGGGACTGGTGCTTCACCTAGCGGTGCTTCAAGGACATATGCTTTCTTGGCAGATATGAGGATGATCCTCAAGTTCCGGACCCAGTCCGTATAGTTGCTACCATCGTCTTTCAGCTTGGTTTTCTCTAGGAACGCGTTGAAGTTGAGGACAACATTAGCGTGGGCCATTTGATCTACAATACATATTGTAAAGATTTTAGACTAAGTTCATGATAATTAAGTTCATCTTAATCAAATTATTTAATAAACTCCCACTCAGACAGACATCCCTCTAGTCATCTAAGTGATACATGATCCGAGTCAACCAGGCCGTGTCCGATCATCACGTGAGACGGACTAGTCATCATCGGTGAACATCTTCATGTTGATCGTATCTTTTATACGACTCATGTTCGACCTTTTGGTCTTCCGTGTTCCGAGGCCATGTCTGTACATGCTAGGCTCATCAAGTCAACCTAAGTGTATTGCGTGTGTAAATCCGGCTTACACCGGTTGTATGCGAACGTTAGAACCTATCACACCCGATCATCACGTGGTGCTTCGGAACAACGGACTTTAGCAACGGTGCACAGTTAGGGGGAACACAATTCTTGATATTTTAATGAGGGATCATCTTATTTATGCTACCATCGTTCTAAGTAAATAAGATCTAAAAACATGATAAACATCACATGCAATCAAATAGTGACATGATATGGCCAATATCATTTTGCTCCTTTTGATCTCCATCTTCGGGGCGCCATGATCATCATCGTCACCGGCATGACACCATGATCTCCATCACCATGATCTCCATCATCGTGTCTTCATGAAGTTGTATCGTCAACTATTACTTCTACTACTATGGCTAACGGTTTAGCAATAAAGTAAAGTAATTACATGACGTTTATGTTGACACACAGGTCATAAACAAATTAAGACAACTCATATGGCTCCTGTCGGTTGTCATACTCATCGACATGCAAGTCGTGATTCCTATTACAAGAACATGATCAATCTCATACATCACATATATCATTCATCACATCCTTTTGGCCATATCACATCACACGGCATATGCTGCAAAAACAAGTTAGACGTCCTTTAATTGTTGTTGCAAATTTTTTTACGTGGCTGCTATAGGTTTCTTAGCAAGAACATTTCTTACCTACGCCAAAACCACAACGTGATATGCCAATTTCTATTTACCCTTCATAAGGACCCTTTTCATCGAATCCGATCTGACTAAAGTGGGAGAGACAGACACCCGCTAGCCACCTTATGCAATTAGTGCATGTTAGTTGGTGGAACCTGTCTCACGTAAGTGTACGTGTAAGGTCGGTCCGGGCCACTTCATCCCACGATGCCGCCGAAACAAGATAAGACTAGTAACGGCAAGTAAATTGACAATATTTACACCCACAACAACTTGTGTTCTACTCGTGCATAGAAACTACGCATAGACCTAGCTCTGATACCACTGTTGGGGATCGTAGCAGAAATTTAAAATTTTCTAAGCATCACCAAGATCAATCTATGGAGTCATCTAGCAACTATAGGGAGAGGAGTGCATCTACATACCCTTGTAGATCGCGAGCGGAAGCGTTCAAGAGAACGGGGTTGATGGAGTCGTACTTGCCGTGATCCAAATCACCGATGATCCTAGCACCGAACGGACGGCACCTCCGCGTTCAACACACGTACGGAGCGGAGACGTCTCCCGCGCCTTGATCCAGCAAGGAGGAGGGAGAGGTTGAGGAAGAGAGCTCCAACAGCAGCACGACGGCGTGGTGGTGATGGAGTGGCAGTACTCCGGCAGAGCTTCGCCAAGCTCTTAACAGAGGAGGAGAGATGTTGGGGAGGGGAGGGGCTGCGCCTTGGATGTGGTGTGCAGACCTCCCCTCGCCCCTATATTTATAGGGGAATATGGAAGGGGACGGCCCCCTCTAGATGAGATCTAAAGGGGGCGGCGGCCAAGGGGAGGGGGCTTGCCCCCCAAGCAAGGAGGGGCGCCCCTCTAGGGTTCCCCCCCCCCCACACACACAACCCTAGGTGCATGGGCCCAAGGGGGGAATGCGCCCAGCCCTCCAAGGGTTGGTTCCCTTTCCTCTACGGCCCATGAGGCCCTCCAAGAGAGGTGGCCCCTCCCGATGGACCCCTGGAACCCCTCCGGTGGCCCCGGTACAATACCGATATGCCCCCGAACCTTTCCGGTGACCGTATGACAACTTCCCATATATAAATCTTCACCTCCAGACTATTCCGGAACTCCTCATGATGTCCAGGATCTCATCCGGGACTTCGAACAACGTTCGTTAATCACATACAAGTCTTCCTAATAACCCTAGCATCATCGAACCTTAAGTGTGTAGACCCTACGGGTTCGGGAATCACGCAGACATGACCGAGACAGCTCTTCGGCCAATAACCAACAGCGGGATCTGGATACCCATGTTGGCTCCCACATGTTCCACGATGATCTCATCGAATGAACCACGATGTCGAGGATTCAACTAATCCCGTATACAATTCCCTTTGTCAATCGGTACGTTACTTGCCTGAGATTCGATCGTCGGTATCCCAATACCTCGTTCAATCTCGTTACCGGCAAGTCACTTTACTCGTACCATAATGCATGATCCCGTGACCAACCACTTGGTCACATTGATCTCATTATGATGATGCATTACCGAGTGGGCCCAGAGATACCTCTCCGTCATACGGAGTGACAAATCTCAGTCTCGATTCGTGCCAACCCAACAGACACTTGGAGATACCTGTAGTGCACCTTTATAGCCACCCAGTTACGTTGTGACGTTTGGCACACCCAAAGCACTCCTACGGTATTCGGGAGTTGCACAATCTCATGGTCTAAGGAAATGATACGTGACATTGGAAAATCTCTATCAGACGAACTACACGATCTTGTGCTATGCTTAGGATTGGGTCTTGTCCATCACACCATTCTCCTAATGATGTGATCCCGTTATCAATGACATCCAATGTCCATAGTCAGGAAACCATGACCATCTGTTGATCAATGAGCTAGTCAACTAGAGGCTCACTAGGGACATGTTGTGGTCTATGTATTCACACATGTATTACAATTTCCGGATAACACAATTATAGCATGAACAATAGACAATTATCATGAACAAGGAAATATAATAATAATCATTTTATTATTGCCTCTAGGGCATATTTCCAACAGTTTATGTGTGAAAGAGCGTATCATATCACGGGGTTTGGATGCACCGGCGCAGTTTGCACCAACTCTCAATGTGAGAAAGGGCAATGCACGGTACCGAAGAGGCTTGCAATGATGGAAAGGTGAGAGTGCGTATAATCCATGGACTCAACATTAGTCATAAAGAACTGACATACTTATTGCAAAAATGTACAAGTCATCAAAAACCAAGCACTACGCACATGCTCCTAGGGGGATAGATTGGTAGGAAAAGACCATCGCTCGTCCACGGGGGCCACTCATAAGGAGGACAATCAAAGAACACGTCATGTTTCAAATTTGTTACATAACGTTTACCATACCTGCATGCTACGAGACTTGCAAACTTCAACACAAGTATTCCTCAAATTCACAACTACTCAACTAGCACAACTTTTATATTACTACATCCATGTCTCAAAACAATCATCAAGCATCAAACTTTTCTTAGTATTCAACACACTCATAAGAAAGTTTTTTTACTAGTCTTGAATACCTAGCATATTAGGATTATTTAAGAAAATTACCATGTTGTTTAAGACTCTCAAAATAATCTAAGTGAAGCATGAGAGAATAATAGTTTCTACAAAAAAACCACCACCGTGCTCTAAAAGATATAAGTGAAGTACTAGAGCAAAAACTATATAACTCAAAAGATATAAGTGAAGCACATAGAGTATTCTAATAATTTCTGAATCATGTGTGTCTCTCTCAAAAGGTGTGTACAGCAAAGATGATTGTGGTATGGTAAAAAGAAAAGACTCAAATCATACAAGACGCTCCAAGAAAAACACATATCATGTGGTGAATAAAAATATAGCTCCAAGTAAAGTTACCGATGAACGAAGACGAAAGAGGGGATGCCATCCGGGGCATCCCCAAGCTTAGGCTCTTGGTTGGCCTTGAATATTACCTTGGGGTGCCTTGGGAATCCCCAATCTTAGGCTCTTGCCACTCCTTATTCCCTAGTCCATCGAATCTTTACCCAAAACTTGAAAACTTCACAACACAAAACTTAACAGAAAACTCGTAAGCTCCGTTATTATAAGAAAATAAATCACCACTTAGGTGCTGTTGTGAACTCATTATAAATTCATATTGTTGTAATATCTACTGTATTCCAACTTCTCTATGGTTCATACCCTCCGATACTACTCATAGACTCATCAAAATAAGCAAACAACACATAGAAAACAGAATCTGTCAAAAACAGAACAGTCTGTAGTAATCTGTATGAAACATATACTTCTGTAACTTCAAAAATTCTGAAATAAATTGGTGGACCTGAGGAATTTGTCTAGTAATCATCTTCAAAAAGAATCAAATAAATAGCACTCTCCAATAAAAAGTTGACGCTAATCTCGTGAGCGCTAAAGTTTCTGTTTTTTACAGCATGATCATAAAGACTTCACCCAAGTCTTCCCAAAGGTTCTACTTGGAAAAAACACTAATTAAAACATAAAAAAAATCTAACCAGAAGATGGAAGGATTATTTATTCCTAAATAGAACCAAAAAACAAGAAACTAAAATAAAACTGGGTTGCCTCCCAACAAGCGCTATCGTTTAACGCCCCTAGCTAGGCATGATGATTTCAATGATGCTCACCTAAAAGATAAGAATTGAAACATAAAGAGAGCATCATGAAGAATATGAATAGCATATTTAAGTCTAACGCACTTCCTATGCATTGGGATTTTGTGAGCAAACAACTTATGGGAACAATAATTAACTAGCATAGGGAGGGAAAACAAACATAACTTTAAAACTTTAAGCACATAGAGAGGAAACTTGATATTATTGCAATTTCTACAAGCATATGTTCCTCCCTCATAATAAATTTCAGTAGCGTCATGAATAAATTCAACAATATAACCAGCACATAAAGCATTCTTTTCATGATCTACTTGCATAGAAAATTTACTACTCTCCACATAAGCAAAATTCTTCTCATGAATAATAGTGGGACCGAACTCAACAAAATAACTATCATGTGATTGAAAATTAAGATCAAGATTACAAGTTTCATGGTTATCATTATTCTTTATAGCATACGTGTCATCACAATAATCATCATAGATAGGAGGCATGCTTTCATCATAATAAATTTGCACATCAAAACTTTGGGGACTAAAAATATCATCTTCATCAAACATAGCATCCCCAAGCTTGTGGCTTTGCATATCATTAGCATCATGGGTATTCAAGGAATTCATACTAACAACATTGCAATCATGCTCATCATTCAAAGATTTAGTGCCAAACATTTTAATGCATTCTTCTTCTAACACTTTGGCACAATTTTCCTTCCCATCATACTCACGAAAGATATTAAAAAGATGAAGCATATGAGGTAAACTTAATTCCTTTTTTGTAGTTTTCTTTTATAAACTAAACTAGTGCTAAAACAAGAAACAAAAAGATTCCATTGCAAGATCTAAAGATATACCTTCAAGCACTCACCTCCCCGGCAACGGCGCCAGAAAAGAGCTTAGTTGATGGGGTGTGAGTGCCGCTTACCTAGCCTCCCCGGCAACGGCGCCAGGAAAGAGCTTGATGTCTACTACGCAACCTTCTTCTTGCAGACGTTGTTGGGCCTCCAAGTGCAGAGGTTTGTAGGACAGTAGCAAATTTCCCTCAAGTGGGTGACCTAAGGTTTATCAATCCGTGGGAGGCGTAGGATGAAGATGGTCTCTCTCAAACAACCCTGCAACCAAATAACAAAGAGTCTCTTGTGTCCCCAACACACCCAATACAATTGTAAATTGTATAGGTGCACTAGTTCGGGGAAGAGATGGTGATACAAGTGCAATATGGATGGTAGATATAGGTTTTTGTAATCTGAAAATATAAAAACAGCAGGGTAACTAATGATAAAAGTGAGCGTAAACGGTATTGCAATGCTAGGAAATAAGGCCTAGGGTTCATACTTTCACTAGTGCAAGTTCTCTCAACAATAATAACATAATTGGGTCATATAACTATCCCTCAACATGCAACAAAGAGTCACTCCGAAGTCACTAATAGCGGAGAACAAACGAAGATATCACTGTAGGGTACAAAACCACCTCAAAGTTATTCTTTCCGATCAATCCATTGGGCTATTCCTATAAGTGTCACAAACAGCCCTAGAGTTTGTAGTAAAATAACACCTTAAGACACACATCAACCAAAACCCTAATGTCACCTAAATACTCCAATGTCACCTCAAGTATCCGTGGGTATGATTATACGATATGCATCACACAATCTCAGATTCATCTATTCAACCAACATATAGAACCTCAAAGAGTGCCCCAAAGTTTCTACCGGAGAGTCAAGACAAAAACGTGTGCCAACCCCTATGCATAGTTTCATGGGCGGAACCCGCAAGTTGATCACCAAAACATACATCAAGTGAATCAATAGAATAACCCATTGTCACCACGGTTATCCCACGCAAGACATACATCAAGTGTTCTCAAATCATTAAAGACTCAATCCGATAAGATAACTTCAAAGGGAAAACCTCAATCCATTACAAGAGAGTAGAGGGGGAGAAACATCATAAGATCCAGCTACAATAGCAAAGCTCGCGATACATCAAGATCGTATCACCTCAAGAACACGAGAGAGAGAGAGAGAGAGAGAGAGAGAGAGAGAGAGATCAAACACATAGCTACTGGTACATACCCTCAGCCCCGAGGGTGAACTACTCCCTCCTCATCATGGAGAGCGTCGGGATGATGAAGATGGCCACCGGTGAGGGATCCCCCCTCCGGCAGGGTGCCGGAACAGGGTCCCGATTGGTTTTTCGTGGCTACAGAGGCTTGCGGCGGCGGAACTCCCGATCTATTCTGTTCCCCCATGGTTTTGCGGTATGTTGGTATATATAGGAGGAAGAAATACGTCAGGGGAGCCACGAGGGGCCCTGACGTGCACTCCAAGTCCCCTGGATTGCTTCCGTTCCAAAAAAAACTTTTCCGAAGGTGTCATTCCGTTTGGACTCCGTTTGATATTCCTTTTCTGCGAAACACTGAAACAAGGGGAAAACAGAAACTAGCACTGGGCTCCCAAAAATAATATAAAAGTGCATAATAAAGCCCATAAGCATCCAAAGCAGATAATATAATAGCATGGAACAATAAAAAATTATAGATACATTGGAGACGTATCAATCGGGTCTTCGATGATGAAGCAGGGGCAACAAGGACAAGGTGGGGGTCACTGATGGATCACTAACCAACCTATACTAAGCACTTTAGGATAAGCAGGTAAGGTACAATAGCAGGTACAAAAGCAGGCTATGCATCAGAATAGGAGCAAACAATAACGATAGCAAAATCTAATGCAAGCATTAGAGAATGGAATGGGCGATATCGGGATGATCAAAGGGATGCTTGTGTGGAAGCTCTGCTGAAAGGGAAGAAGGGTCGTCGTCGACGTAGTCGATTACAGGGGCGGCATCGGTCTCGAGGTCTACCGGAGGGAAGAGGGGGAAGAAATAGTAAATATAAAGCAAGCATAATATCACAAAGCATAACATGGCAACATGCAGAGCTAGACGTGTTCTAACGCGGTGCTACACGATACTGGCGAAGGGGGAAGTCAACCGGGAATGTTTTCCTGGTTCCGGACCTGTGTCAAACAGATGACCGGAGGGGGAAAGTTCCATGTTCAGATAGTTAGAGGCATCTGACACATGAACGGACCGCGTATTCGGATTCGTTAGATTTTTCCGAACAACTTTCATGTAGAAAACATTTTCATCTGACTTACGGTTTAATTTCTAAGAATTTTCAAAGGTTTTAGACATATTCTTGAATTAATACTAATTCGAAAATAAAGATTAAATTGCTACATGCACACACAAAGTGTAAACAGCAAAGCAGCATAGAGGCTGACAGGTGGGGTCCGGCTGACTGCCTAGTTAGCAGTCAACTGAGACTGTTGACTAGTCAAAGGGACCAGGGGACCCACATGTCATTGATTGGGTTATCCTAGTCAGTAGTTTGACTAGTCAATGGGGCCAGTGGGACCCATGTGAAATGGGTACACATTTTAACAAGGTTTTATTACTTTAGTTAAGCTAGATTGGGGTCCACCAATCAGTGTCTATCAGTAAAATATCTAGGTAATTAGATTAATAGACCTAACTAATTATAGGGGGGTTAGAGGGGCTTATTAATCGAATGGGGCCCACATGGCAGTGAGCCAGCCGGCTCTGGCTGGGCACGCACGCAAGCGAGTGTGGCGGCCATGGCAGAGAGTCAGACGACCATCAGGCCGTGCCCACGCACGGGCGCACCTAGGGGCGCCGGTGGCTGAGCCTGCAATGGCAGTAGCATGCGGCGGCGACTACTCGCGGGAGCAGTGGCAGCAGATGTTGCGGCTTCCAGCAGGAGCGGCAGCAGCGAAGGCAGGTGCGGGCTGGTCGTGTCAAGCACGTGGGGGGAGGAGTGCGGGCACGAGCGCGGTGAGCGGGGCAGGTGCACAGCGCGGCGGACGACGTGAGAGAGAGAGAGGGAGGTGTTGCTCACGACGGAGCTGTAGGGGGGTGGCAGCGGGCTCGTTGGAGCAGTTGGGGAGGAGGAAGGGGACGGTCCAACGACGACGCGGTGAGGTGGCGGCGTTCGGCGATGGCGTCAGCTCGGCGATGCAGAGGCCTTGGACGGGCGACGCGCGAGGGAGAAGGAGGGCGAAGAGGCGATCCGGTGACGAGGCAGGGTAGCGTCGAGGACGGGCGTCGGTGTCGGGGCATGGGGCACGGTCGTCGGGGTGGATCCCCGATCCAGATCGAGGGGAGTGGGCGGAGCGAGTGGTGGAACTGGGTCAGGGGAGGCTAGGGTTTCGTGGAGTGGGGAGGATAAAGAGGCCCGGCTAGGCCTGGTGGGCCGGCTGGTGCGGTGGCCAGCTGGGCCGTTCAGCCCAGCGTGGGGGGGTGTTTCCTTTTTTTACATTTAAATTTTTAACTTTTATGTTTATCATTTTTAGCCTCAGTTTTGCATTTTCTTTTAGTACCAAATGAGTTTTGTTTTGAACAAAACTTGGCACATAAATCTAACACAATACCTTGAGATGGAATAAAAAGTTTAGGGTCAAGAGGAGTTGTCTAATCATTTTTAGAAATTTCAAAAGGCCAACTTTAAATGCCGCTGGACCGCTAAATAACTTCCAGGAGCACTTTCGGAATCCAAAAGAGGTTGGTTCCAACATGACAAATACCTAGGGATTATTTGCCACACTTTCAACATTTTAGTTTTCAGGTTTGGCAAATATGAATTTTTGACTTTAGATTGGATTTGAATTTGAATTGTGATTTGAATCAAGTGAAGATTTGCAACAGTAACATAATGACATGGCACCATTAACAGGGGATTACTGTAACATGACACTGGGGGTGTTACAGTAACATACATATCGTTCACTATGCATCCAATATATCCTGCTTAAAAGGTGGAAAAGTATTACTTATTCAGAACATAGCAGAAGAATATATAGTGCGCATAAATTGGTAAATAGAATTTGTTACTACCTAGGAACGGAGTCAGAATTTGAAATCACAATTGGTTGCTTAAATAGTATTCAATTAGTCCAAACAAATACCCCGATTTTGCTAAGTAATATGACAGCATGGAGAAAGTTGAAAGGACACTAACCTCGCTTAGACGTTGATCGGCTGATGATGTTGGGGAAGTAAACATCCATGTTAATTAGACCAGGCTATGGTGCACGCACTAGAATTGTATTGCCAGCTTTCAGTTCATAACACTTAGACATTTTTCTCCAAAGGTCCGCACTAAAATAGGAGTGATCATCTTTACCAAGTTTTACGCTAACCGTCATTGTAAATCCATGCTGCGATGTCAATATGACATCCTGGGAGTCATCAACAAAGTAAAGCCCAAAAGGTGACATCCTGCGTTGTCAATATGACATCCTGGGAGCATATGGTCCAATACAATGCTGATGGATATTTCACTCACATAAAAGGTGGCATACATACACACACACGCGCACGCGCGCGCGCGCACACACACACACACACACACACACACACATTTTTTCAGAGGGAGATTGCCTAACCCATAATAAAATAGGTATGTGCATGATTTGGGTAAATCAGCAAGAGAAGGCAAGTATCAGCAACGTTATGAACCGAGCACACCGAGTATCCATTCATAAACATATGCAAAAAGATTAACCAGTAAACACCATCAAATGATATCTGTTTCATGAGCAGCAGCTGGGCAAATGGGATGCAAGAAAGCCACATCACAAGATATTATTCCTGCATCATAGAAGCAATACAATTAGAGAGTTATGATGGAATGTCTCAAAACTTTGCTGAGCAAATGGAAATAGTAAACTCTTTGATACAATGACAGGAAAACCTCTACTGGGTGCTTAACTGAATAGTTATTGTTGACCCTTGTTTAAGATAAGATGCTTAAGATAAACCCGCAAGCCCCCCTCAGTGAAGACTTGCAAAAAGATTAACTTGTGACCACAACAACTAATTCAGCACAAAGAGATTAGATTTCAGAAACATATATTATAAAAAAGCACCATAAACAATTGCAATTTGATAAGAAAAGCCTACAATACTAAAAAAACTCCAACTCTGAAAATTATTTTCTATTCATTTGTTGCATTTAGTTTTCCCTTTGTTAATCAAGGACAATAAGGAGTCCACATACACAATGGAAGGAAGTGCTCGAGAATTATTTTTCACTTAGTTGAAGTATAGCTTGCATTGACAATAAAAGGGAAGGCATGCATTAAAATCAATGCAACTAAAGTGAATCACAAAGATATCACTCAAGCTTGAGCAATAAGGCCTGAGGAAAACAAAAACTAAAAACAATAATCTATTGAATGGCAATCAGGAAGAGCAAGGAAGTAACTAATGGACCAACTGAGCAACTGTAGTTGAATTTTACTATAGATAGTTAGCTATCTTGTTATTGACAACATTCATATTCAGAAGCTCTTTGGCTGTTATCGACAATGTTGAAGAGCAGCTTGCCACTTGTTACCTGTTCCAGACATGTCCAAAAAGCAGTAACACAAACGAAGAGTGGACAATAGCAGTAGAAACATAATCTGAAGCAAGATTTATCGGGTTGCCTTTTTCTAACTGATTAAGATCTGCTGCCATTTAAGCTGGCAATGCATGGTTACATTGTAGTCAACAGGGACTAGTAATGAAAATGAAGAAATAACTATACTGGCAGAGGTAGCTCGTAACTAGCAGGGGAACTGCAAGAAAAGTATGTACCTGAAAAAATAGGAACCACAATAACTCTATATATCAATTGCTTCCTCTGAATCTCTATCAATCATCTACTTCCTCTGGATGAACAGCCGGAAATCACAGCAAAGTTCACCTTGGAAGAACAGAGTACAAAACAAATATAGTCAACAATCTAAAGGTACCAGCGACGGTAAACATCGTAGCAATAAACACCATACAGAAGCATGACCTTTTGATTTTATTCCTATATCTGGGGCTTCTACCATAGCTAAGAATCATGAAAAGCAAATAGAAAATTCAATGGAAGGGATTGGCCGTCTATAGGGCACTAATAAGTAGGAAATCATAATATATAGATGCATATTAATACATGAAAAGTACAGATGATGCAGCTTTACATCACTGATTCAGCAGTTCACACATTAATCGTGTAGTCTTTTTCTTTTTGAAAAGGAGGATAACCACCAGCCTCTCCATCGGTCTTTGGAGTAGATGAATGTGTGTAGTCTTTTATATTTGTGAAAGGAAAAACCGCAAAGAGCTTCGGAGGCCACCTCCTATTCTTGGCAAGGTGAGAACACGGCGTGTTGATTTGTCTTGCATCAACTTTAATAAAGATGACTACATGCGTCACAATGATGCGAAGACCAAGGATTGTAACCTATTTTTCAAAGGAAAAACCCACTAGCAGGCGATCAAGTAATAAGTAGATGAATGGTTCTCAAGATCGATCTAGTCAGAACCTAATCCATGATCAGCAACGTGTACGTAATACGCAGCAATGTAACTCGAAGGTGAGGCCGCAAACGTAAATGAACCAAATGATGCAGTCAAGATGTTGTACTGGCTACCTGCCTGAGTAAACATGTCCAAAATGCTGGACAGAGCACCGGTATTCAGAGTTGGGTATGGGTGTTGGGGGAAGCAACCCTACTACCGCCAACGGAATGGCCTTGGCCGTTGGGGTAGCTGGAATCAGTAGCTAGCTTTTTACTGCGATGCATACATGTACGTACGTCCAACTGCAAGGAAAATTGAGCATCGCCAAACATGGTATATATGCGGCCTCCCCGGACGCGGCTGAGATCGTCGCCGGTCGTCTATGGAGGACGCACGGCACTCATGCATCGCACCTGCAGCAAATTAAGGAATGCTATGCCGCACCACACACACCTACCTGTAGTACCACAGCCACGATCGACACCCCCTCCTCAACAGTTGAGTATAGGTTTGCATTGGTTTGGTTAATTTCTTCCGGGGGTACGTCGTAATTCAGGTGAGATTGACGATGGCGACGTACGTGCTTCAATTCCATCGGTCGTCGTCACCTTTTTCTTCTTTTCATTCACACCTTTCTGAAGTAGTAGTGCTTTATTTTTGTCTGTGGAAGGCAGAACCGTGTAGTAGAGCTTTGGAACCCCACCTAATACTCCAATATATTCTTGTGCATGTATGCATGCATGCGCGTGTGTGGAGCTACGCTCACATCACATGTCTTTACCTAGTCTGTACATCCAGTTGAAAGGTAGACGCACGCACGCAGCTTCCCATGGCCATGGCCAGCGGCTGAGATCGTCTCATCACCGGCTGTCCACTGTCCTGCTCGACACGTACGTCGTTTCCCCGGCCTCACGGTCACGGGCTCGCTCTACTTAAACAGCCCCACCCACCGTGAGCCATTGCCCTCCACCTCGCCTCCAACCCTGCCTTCACGTAGAATCATGGACGGCATCAAGAAGACTGCCGCCCGGCAGGCCAGCGTACGGGCGTTCGCCATCGCCCGCGGCACCGTCGTCGTCTTCGCCTTGGCCACAGCGGCCGACTACGTGCTCGACCGCTACCACCTCTGCAGCCAGGCCCAGGTAATAACCGTCTACTCAACTGTCAGGCTAGATGCCTTCTAGACTTTCCGATCCGATCATCACACGCCAAACTGGCCGTCTGAGTGCAGGCTTCCTTCATCCTGCCATGCGTCAGGGTGACGGCCGCGGCGGCCGCCGAGTGGAGGGCCCTCTGGATCGCCATGGTCTGCTGCGCGGTGCTCGAGGCGACCGTCGCGGCGCTGGCGCTGCGGCACCCATGCCGCGCCCTGGCCCTCGCCTACCTCCAGCTCGCGCTCACCGTCGTCCGCCACACTACATGTACGCCCGCGCCGTCTGCATCCTCCTCGCCGCCGACCCAGGAGACCACCTCCGCTGGTTCTGCATCGGGAGCATCTCCACCTTCTTCGCGCGCGACGTCACCAGCTTCATGTTCATGGACCTTGTCCATGGAGACGAGGAGTGAGGAGTTCAGCTGGCTGCGCCTGCACTGCATGCAGGGGATCATGCCCATGCCCATGGATCAGCTCATGAGGTACTGCGAGTACTTGTAACTGCCAAGGGATAATAAGTACTGTGTGCGCGTGTGAATCGATCTAGTACTCTAGTAGTATGCATTATGATCGACGAGTGCCGTATGTGTGAATCGATCTGCTAGCAGTGTGGTGTTAGTTGGACCGATCGACTATACTAGCTGGTTACTCCATTGTTGGGCTGTATAATTAGCCTTGATGATCCTGGTCAGTCTTGGATGTACTGTATGAGACATCAGATATCTCATATCTGCATGCATGCTGTTTCAGATTGCACTGGTACATTGACACGTTGTATGTGTAAAAAAATGTCGAATGCACCAACCCTGGGCCAAAACAACGTTTCCTTATAACCGGAGTCGTGCTTGCCACGTCTAGGCTCGAACGCATACGTCGACCGTGCAAGTGTGCACAAGTGCAACGCAGCACACGAGGAATGGAATGCTACGTATGGTAGATAGAAACGGCCAGTAAAATGCAAGCCAACTACTTCATGGTCATCATCTACTCCAGAACCGAAATGGCTGGCGTGGCAAAGCTGTTGAGCACATTTGTGCAGGAGACGCTGCCAAATCAAGTTAATTTCCAGACGAGCGAAAGCATCCACGGCTGGCGTGGCAAAGCTGTTGAGCGCATTTGTAGAAACGCCATTGAATCAAAGGGGAGGGTGGCGGTCTGGGGGGAGATGCATCACCGGCATTTCTACTTCTCTACCTTAAATGAAACTAGTAAGCTTGCACGTGCAACGCACGTCTTAACTCCATCACATAAATATGATTATTAACACAGTTGTTTGGTTCTACATTGGGTGAAAGAAAAATTAAATCGCATGCAAGGTGTAAATAATACTCCCTCCATTCATCAATATAAGATGTTTGAATATATCAATATGAACTACATATGGACTAAAATGAATGAACAAACACACTAATACGTGTCTTATTCTTTCGATTTAGAGAGAAGTTAGAACCAGATGCTCCTGCAATCTAGACCACACAGGTGCCTCGTGATTTGGGCATGGCTTGGTATTTGGTTCGTATTTCTAATATAAAAACAGTACATGATGCCCACACAACAGTATCACTCAATGTGCTTCCTCCCTGACGCCATCGCTGGTACAGACATTGAGACAAACGGAGCCGCCCGTGGTACTCTAGCTGCCCCCACCACCTCCATGGACACCTTACATCCCATGACTAATGATTTTTTAATTCAAACTGATAGATGTCACATACAAATAGACCAAGTACAAGTTTTACACATGAGCCCCCTAAAACGTACCGGGCGTCTTCTAAAACTTCACAACAGGAGTCCATGGGTAGAGGTTTTATTTTTTACACGCACAACCAACACATGGCAAGATTTGTCACCGACACAGGAAAAGAAGTCGGAAAGGCATCACTGGGGCAAATAAAATGCTGGAAAAACGTTGGTTGTCAGGTTCTCAGTCTATCTACGAAGGTGCATTTTGCAGCTTAACAGCATCAGGCATTTTGGGGTAATCTCACATAATTAAACATTAGTCCACACACACTCTGGCTACTACACTGCAATAATAACAACTAATTTGCCCATCAGGTTTCAAATCCTGGTGCTCGCATTTATTCTGAATTTATTTCATGATTTCCGGCAATGCGCGATCAGTGGGAGGAGACGTTCCCGTCGACTATGAGGTGGTGACTTCGTAAAATCTCAAAATGATATGCCAATTCATTCTCTCGGTATGCTGCAGTTTTCTTCGGGGGGCCTTTCTCTTCTTTTCACACGGTCTTTGGAGTAAATGATTTTTATTTCTTTTTCGAAAAGTAGGATAACCACCGGCCTCTGCATCGGTCTTTGGAGTAGGTGAAAATGCGTGTTGTCCTTTATCTTTGTTGTGAAACGAAAAACCATGTAAAGCTTTGGAGGCCCACCCCCTATTCTTGGCAAGGATGGAACATTGCTTTGCTTTGTCTTGCATAACTATAATAAAGATTACTGTATGCGTCACAATGATGCAAAGACCATGGATTGTAACCTATTTTTTGAAAGAAAAGAAAAAAGGTGGTGCAATGCACACAAGATGACACGCATGTAGTGATGAGCAGGGCAAACCGGCAATGGCATGCTACATGGGCTTGTAAAATGGGCAAATTAGCTTTCTAACAACCAGGCAAGTATAGATTACAGGCCACTAGCAGGCGATCAAGTAATAAGTTGATGAATGGTTCTCAAGCTCGATCTAGTCAGAACCTAATCCATGGTCAGCAACGTAATACGCAGCAATGTAACCCGAAGGTGAGGCCGCGAACGTAAAATTAATAAATGAACCGAATGATGCAGTCAAGATGTTGTACTGGCTACCTGCCTGACCAAAATGCTGGACAGAGCACCGGTATTCAGAGTTGGGTATGGGTGTTGGGGGAAGGAACTCCACTACCGCCAACGGAATGGCCTTGGCCGTTGGGGTAGCTGGAATCAGCAGCTAGGTTTTTACTGCGATGTATACAGGGGCGGCGCTAGGGGTATTCTTCGGTCTTCATGTGAATACCCATGATTTTTACAAAACAGTGTTGATTTTGGCAAAACAGTGACAATTTTTAAAAAAATAACAATGATTTTGACAATATGAATACACATGAATACCCGGTTGTAAATTCTTGGAGCCGCCACTGGATGTATACATGTCCTATGCATGTGAGTGTGTTGAGCTTCACTCGCATCACATGCCTGTACGTACGTCCAACTGCAAGGAAAATTGAGCATCGCCAAAGATGGCATACATGCGGGCTCCCCGGACGCGGCTATGATCGTCACCGGTCGTCGATGGAGGACGCACGTCAGGCACTCATGCATCGCACCTGCAGCAAATTAAGGAACGCTATGCCGCATCACACTGGTCATGAACCACACCACACACACCAACCTGCATTGGTTTGGTTAATTTCTTCGGGGGGTACGTAATTCAGGTGAGATGGACGATGGGGACGTAAGTGCATTAATTCCATCGGTCATCATCACCTTTTTCTTCTTTTCATTCACACCTCTCTGGAGTAGTAGTGCTTTGGAGCGACCACCTTCTATTCATGTGCATGTATGCTTACATGCATACGCGTGTGTGTCCACTGTCCATGGCCAGCGGCTGAGATCGTCTCATCACCGGGCGGTCCACTGTCCTGCTCGACACGTACGTCGTTACCCCGCAAATCATCGATCGCCTTTGCATCACGGCCTCACAGGCTCGCTCTACTTAAACAGCCCCACGCACCGTGAGCCATTGCCCTCCACCTCGCCTCGACCCTGCCTTCACGTACAAGCACACCAAGACCGAGCTATCTGCCACCGTTCGTCCTCGGATCCGACCGACCACGACCAGAGAAGGTGAGTCTCCTCCTCCCACTCCGGCCGTCTCCCCCAAGCCTCCGGCACGGCAGTCAATAGTTTCTTTCTCCTCCTCCTCGGATCGATTCGGGTCTACTCCTTGTCGTCGATCGTTTCTTTTTCCGACTGATGATTGAACAAGCGAACCAACTGAACTGACCGTGTGCTGCTTGCCTCCCTTGTTGTGGATCTCCCCCTAGCTCCATCCACCATGGACCGCATCATGAACGGCAACAAGACTGCCGCCAGGCGCGCCAGCGTAACGGCGCTCGTCACCGCCTGCGTCACCGTCGTCGCCTACGCCTTGGCCACAGCGGCCGAGTACGCACCCGACCGCTACCACCTCTGCAGCAGCCAGAGCCAGGTACCACCTCTGCCCTCCCCACCCCACCTCTGCAGCAGCTAGATGCCTTCTAGACTTTCCGATCCGATCATCACACGCCAAACTGGTCGTCTGCCTGCAGGCTTCCTTCATCCTGCCGTGCGTCAGGGTGACGGCCGCGGCGGCCGCCGAGTGGAGGACCCTCTGGCTCGCCATGCTCTGCTGCGCGGTGCTCGAGGCGGCCGTGGCGGCGCTGGCGCTGCGGCTCCCATGCCGCCGCCGCGCCCTCGCCTGCCTCCAGCTCGCGGTCACCATGGTTCGCCACTGCATGTGCGCCCGCGCCAGCCTCCTCCTCCTCGCCGCCGACCCAGGATATCTCTTCGGCAGGATCTGCATCGGGTTCACCTTCTGCTTCGCAGCGAACGACGTCGCCAACTTCGTGCACTTTCTCCGTGGAGGTGACAACTGACAAGTGAGGATCATGCACATGAAGTACTGCGAGTAGTTCTAAGTGATAATAAGCACAGTATGTGTGAATCGATTTTGTAGCATGCATTATGATCGAGTGCCATATGTGTGAATCGATCTGCTAGCAGCAGTGTGGTCTGTGGTGTTAATTCTTAATTATATTGGACCGATCGATTATACTCCATTTGGGCTGTATAATTAGCCCGGATCCCGGTTAGTATTGGATGTATGAGACATCAGTTATATGCCATGCATCTTGTTTACGAAGAGATGCTTCAGATTGATCAATTATAGTTTCAGATGGATATACATCTCAGTTATAGTTTCAGATTGATCAGTTATATGCATTCCATTCCTTGGGCCAAATTAAAACAACTCCTCCTTACCACTGGAGTCCTGCTTGCCACGCCTAAGCTGGAGCACATACGTCGACCGTGCAAGCGCAACGCAACACACGAGGAATGGAATGCTACGGAAGATAGAAACGGTTAGTAGAATGCAATGCAAGTACACTACTTGCCTTCAAAAAAAAATGCCTTCAGAAAAAAAGTACACTACATGGTCATCATCTGTTCAACCTGGCTCCCAAGTTTGAGAGGCGCACGGGAGAAGAAAAAAATAGCAACAGCAGTCCGAACCTCGAAGCTACACCAATGATTTTGATCCCCCATGACCAGGTGAAAAAAGACGTGTGACAAACCACCATGTCAAAAAGAGGTGTGACAAACCAACGTAATGCAAGTACAGAAATTTCCCAATCCAATTTTTCAGTACTACTGAGCTGAATTGGCAGCGTTTTCATATATTTATTTGGGGCGCAATTCAGCTCAGCAAGGCATGCGTTCCCAGACTCCAGTACTAACAGTCAGTCACTCAGAAACCAAGCCGGACTCTTTATTCAAGATTTATTTCTCACGTTACAGATGTATACTATAATAGACAAGCCGACTGCATTGCGCCTATACAACAGGATCACCACTATGCACATTCCGAGGCCGAGCCCTTGGAACCCTACGTCAGACAATCACCTCCCACAAAAATTTCGCGCCCTAGGCTGGAGATCAATATGCCTCCACTCCCACTTTGGGACATATAATGGCACAACAATGAAACGACGGGATACATAGGATATACAAGCTAGCTACAGATCTCCCCTGATCACATCAAGGAGCGAGCACCAGAACCTTAATGGTCCCCTGGCTGTTAGCAGTTAGCATAGTAGGGCTATCGCTCTTCCAGCAGACAGCGCTAATGAAATAAGACCCGGGATCATCTTCGGCGTCGTCCAGGTCCGTGGATAGAAACCGATGGCTGGAAGCAGGTTTTGAGATAGCCTGCAATTGGTGTGGAGTGGCTTCAAGTTAGACTGAGAGAAAAGCATGTCAAGCTGCTCAGTTAAGCAACAGCGCAGCATATGAAGCACGTGACAGGGGGAAAAGCATGTCAGAAGCTCGCAATTACCTTGTGGTAAACAAAAACCTCATTTGTTTCACTCCCGCAAGCAATATATTCATTATTTACAGATAGTCCTACGAAGTTCTTCTCATTTTTGTGCCCTCTGAAAGTCCTTAGCTGCAAGACATTACCAGTTTAACATTAAGGTCAACTACAACATACTATTTTGTAGTACTGTAACAAACAAAAAAATTCCAAGCCTAGCATGACATAATAGCTGAACAAGGTCATTGGACAAAGCTAAATAAGAGATAATAGTGAAAACACATACTATGATCAATCAATCACATATGAGTTCACTTTAAAATGGGTCAATGAGTAATGAGCACAATAAGCTAATTGTAAATCTACAGAAAAATGCCCTGATGTCACATGAAAATTCAAATTTGCAAAGTTGACATTTCTATGCATGTCACTGATATTCTCTTATCATTTTTCCAGAGCAAGAAATAATACGACATATAATTCTGGATTTGACCAATGAGGTATTAAGAAATTTAAAATACTATATATCTCCACTTTAATTACTTCTAAGATGAAGAGTACATCCAAACACGGAACTATCTCTATGTTATTATACAAGCGCAAAAGGCAAGAATATAATAAAAGCAAGGCTCGGATGATCTCAGAGACATACCGGGCAATTGTCCTTGACATCCCATAACCGTAACGTGCTATCGGTCGACGCAGATGCAAGCTCGTTATTCGATAGGAATTTCACATAAGAAACAGCTTTCTTGTGCCCACCAAAAACATGGAGAGGTGCACTTGGATTTCGTAAATCAAAATAATGAATATGGTGATCAGCAGAACCAACCTGAAATATTGTAGGATCCCGTGAGTAAACAAATCTTCTATTTATTATAATACAGATCAAGGAAATGGATGCAACATACCGCGACATAATAGCTCGATCCAGGATTATATTTAACAGAGCAAATATTTGCCTTCATATCAATGTTAATGGCACTTGCTTCCTGATTTGTGCACCACACTTTAACCTGGCATACACAGTAGTAGATTCCGATCAGTTATTACATAAGCACTATAGAACTGCGGTGCAGATATGCAACATTCAGAGGTTTCCACCTGATGACAAAATAACCCATTATTACCCACCAAGGGAGGGTACAATCAAGCTTCCTTCCTTATGGGAATAAAATAATAACTGATACAACTTGGCTCTGAAATACCTTGCAATCATCACTACCAGATACTAGCATCTTGGGCTCTGTACGTGAAAAATCAACACTCCATGCTCTTTTCTCATGCTCTTCATACTCCATCACACTCTGTCAAAAGCAATACGCAGATAGCATAAATTACTGAGAACTACACAGAATTTTGCAAAATAAACTGTGGAGCGGAGCAAGGTTACCTGGCGGGTTTGAACATCCCAAACAGTAACTATGCCTTCATAATCACTACTTGCTATAACATTTTTTGAGTACTTGTTCCAGCTAAGGCAGCTGAGTTTAGATCTGGTAGCCATTTCAACAACTGGACAGTGGACATCTGATGGCTCATTAACAACCTAAGAAGCAGGATAAATCAAATTTGACTAACTCCAAATTCTGGCTACATGCTTATGGTGAAAGTACCCTGCAAAAGTTTACTTACTGTAGAAAATTCGAAGACTTTAATACGCTTCGAGACTCCAGCAGTAGCGAATAGCTCATCATCACGGTCAAATTCGATGCTGCGTTTAAAGAATATCAATATTGTCTTCATTTTTCATGTAAAGCAAGTGAATGCATAACATTAAGGACTACAATGATAACAAATGCAGTGACTTGTGGATACTTAAGCCAGAAAAATACTCAAATGATGTCAGCAATCAATTTTTTGGTATATTTGTCCCTTGTTGTACACTGTAATGATCAGCAATAAACTTTGGCAGATGATTATTTATTTATTTTGCTAACTGAACACCCTTAAAGTTGATGAATAGGAGCCTATAAATCCCTCACTCTACCCCTATGCCGGCTTTGGAGCTCTGCTACAGCACTACCTACCTCAGATAAAACTATGCACAGAAAATTATACTCTGATAAAATTACCATGCTGAATTGTTTTTAAACACTCACCTGGATACAATATTTGCTGAGTGGAACAGATCTCCATGTCTAAGTTCCGCAATTACACGTAAGCGACTGAAACATACATGAAATAGGACAAAAACATGATAAGCTCGATGAACACTATAAAAATTACTCTGAGAATATTATGTTACTAAGAACAGATAATCAGCAGACCTATATCGAGTGAATGTTGTAAGCACAGACTGAAAATCTTCAAGACCTTCATGATAACCTTCTCTATTCATCGTAACAGCATCCTCCTGTCTGTGAGATTGCGCTCCAGTACGCCGTCTTTGCAGGTAGTATTCTTGAAGCTCGTTAAACTGCAATTTAAGTCATTGCATTAGATAATAAGAAATAGCATGGGATTAGCACGCGTCATTTCATCTAACACGTTACAAAAAGAGTGTGTGCCTACTACTAGTCTATGTTCTCGACTACTATTTTGCATATGGTAACCAACTTTTTTTTAGGGTTATATGGTAACCAACTTGGTGTGTGCAACAAACAACAATAGTGTTTAGACATAGAAGAGTACACATTTTCTTAAAGAAAGAGACAAACCTGCGCTTGAACTCGCCTCTTCCGAGCAATAACATTACCCGACTGTATAGGGGGATTGGGAGGGTCTGAGCTGGCAAGGGCATCTCTTCTTTGATGTCCTTGATGGCTTGCCGGAGCTCTCAAATCAAACCTCCTATTATGTAACCCCCCTGGAGATGATGTGCTAGGTGGTGCCCGAGAGTTGGGAACAAAGGGACTACTAGGTTTGTCCATAGGCGAAGGCCACATCTTTGATGCAGCAGGTTCATCCAAAAGCATGCGAAGCCTCATGGAGTACCTTTCTTTTGTTCGATACAGATCTAACCTATGTCTCTCCACACTGCTTATATCATCTTTGATGTACTGCAGGTCAGTTTGAATCTGTTTAAAAGGAACCAACATTATGAACAAGAATATACTTCATGTAAAAAAAAACTACAACAAAAAGTAAGTAGCCATTATAATAAATAGCAAGATGAAACAAAAATCTGTGATATAAGATTCAATTAGCATGTATGAAGAACCAGAAAATAAACACGTATATCTATATTATCAGTAGTCAGAACAAACCTCATTCAACTCTTCAAGCTTTTGCTTTCTAAGGCAGTGCAAGAAGACTAGCAATATTTGCATATTTGTCTCTGACTCTTGTTGTTCCATTTGCCTCTTCTTCTCAGCAATCAAAGTCATAAGGCTGTCTAGCTCTTTAACTGTCATGTCGTTTCCCTGTAAATAAGATGAATTAAAACTCAACTCAACATACTAGTGATATGTCATGATTCCTCGGTAACTTCTTTTAGTGTGTGTGTATAAATAAGAGCATGATAAGGGGTTTAAGAGTTATGTAAGTTATGTTGATAAGGGAAAATGGAGTGTTGCACAATGCAAAAGCCAGAAAATGAAAAGCATGAATTATGATGCTCCTATGACAAAAGTTTAAAACTAACTAACTTGATCGAGTTCTTAGTATGTGATAACAGAGAGCCAGCAAGGCACATTGATAACTAACTACTCCCTCTGTAAACTAATATAAGAGCGTTTAGATTACTAAAGTAGTGTTCTAAACGCTCTTATATTAGTTTACGGAGGGAGTAATTTGCAAATATGTTGCTAATTTTTATTACATATGCCATTTCGATCATGTTAGTACAAATTCATCTTTCGTGATGCTTGGTTTATCATCTGAAGATTTTCTTGTACTCCCTCCGTTTTTATTTACTTCGCATATTAGCTTTGGTCAAAGTCAAGCTTTGCAAACTTTGACAAAGTTTATAGACAAAAATATTAACATATACAATAACAAATCAATACCATTAGATTCATTGTTGAATGTACTTCAACATCATATAGATTTTTTATGATAAATATTTATATTATTTTTTATATATTTGGTCAAACTTTACAAAGTTTGACTTCAGTCAACTCTAATATGCGGAGTAAATAAAAACGGAGGGAGTACCATTGAGGAGAAAGATAGATAGGTGCCCCCCAAGGGGAACAGATGACTGTATGGCAGGTACAATTTGTTTGCTAACTTCCCTTGAAATATAAAAAAAAATCAAAAGGGGCCTAACCCCCGGTTGCATTTCATCCTTGGTATATACTTAGACATGGATTGGTGGTTACATAGATTCGGCAGTTGCAAAACATGCAAGGAGGAAAGTTTGTTCAGATACTTAGATTCGAGCATTTGATAGTGGATGCAGGAAGATAGCCTGTTCACCACAAAAGTAGTTGCAACCCGAAGATACAGCTAAAGGCACATACAAGGTGAACATTCCAGTAACTATATTTGCTCAGAACAATGCATATAGTCATTATCTGCATACTGCAATGAACATTAAAGAAGCTGAAATTTACAACTATATGTCAGGAGTGGACAACCATTACACAGGAAAGCAACACATGTGGAGTGACTGACCTGTTGCACAACATGCCGGAATTGATCAATGGGAGATGCTGTTTTTGCAACTTGCCGGGCCGACATTTTCTTCACGACCTATGTAGCCATAAGTTAAAAAACCCAGAACTTAGTGATTTTCTATGTAATGGCAGTTTCAATAAGCATGAACAGGCATAACATGACTGATAGCTTGAATGTATCTAGGGAACCATACACAGAGACATATTCAATTTCCCACAGAAAAAGAGGCATACTATTCAACTGTAACAAAACTAGAAAACCATCAAAGCCATAGCAAGCGTACATAACAAGCATTGTTGATAAGCAGAGCAAACCCAAGTAATGCACACACACATTTACTACTGATCAAACCTGACATCTAGAATAAACTGCAACGCATCACACAAGTCAAATGAGCAGTACTATCTGACCAGGGCTCTTACCAATATCTGCAGAAGTACCGCCAAGTTTAGTTAAAAAAAATGAGTTAAAAAAATGCATCACACTTGAGATCCAGTGACTTGCACAAAACTAAGAGGGCAATGTATGGAGCAATCACCAAACAGTAAGTGTCACACTTGGGCAAGTCACTGGATCTCATTCCCACGCACTTTACTGTTTGATGATTGCTCCTTACACGGCTAAAACCTCGTGACTTACACAAAACTCAAAGAGGGCATTATAGGCATTCTACTGAAATTAAACCCGACTGGCCTCACAGCCCAAATCACATCCAAATGCAAGGACATCAGAACCCTAACATTTCTAAATTACACACACAAAGGTTCTGCCACACTTGGGTACCCAAGGACGCAGCCCAAATCGATCGAAGCAAGGCCAATTGATAGCACAGTAGCGCGGGCCTCGGGAAGAAGAAGCAAGGAGCTGACCTTGTCGAGGAGGAAGTTGGGGTAGAGCTGCGCCTTGGTGAGGTAGTTGGCGCAGCAGGGGCAGTCGCTCTTGTGGTTGAGGTGCGTGACGATGCACATGTAGCAGAAGCTGTGGCCGCAGGCGGTGAGGAAGGCGTCCTTGATGAGCGCCATGCAGATCGGGCAGAGCAGGTCCCTGTCCCCCGCCGCATCCGCCCCCTCCGCCGCCCCTGCCCCCTCCCCCTCCCCCGGCGACGACGACGGCGAGGCGCCCGCGCACTCGTCGTCCGCCGCCGCCGCCGCCAGGGCCTGGAGCTGGGCCGCCGCGTCGCCCGCGGACGGCGCGTGCTCCGGCTTGGGCACCGACGGCACGAGCGCGCCGGCGGGGGCCACCGAGGAGTCGCCCATCGGGGTGTGTGGTGGTGGTGGTGGCGCCGCGGCCGGGTGTGTGTGAGGGGGGAATGAATAATTGCGTACGGATGGAGGGAGGGTGGTGGTGGTGGGATGTGTGATGGGGGAGGGAGGAGCGCGAGGGAGGGAGGGAGGAGGTGGTGGAGGGAATTTGGTTCTGTGGGCGGCGAGACCCGGGAGTGGGAGCGGCGCGTATGGGTGGGAGGAGACCACGTCGGGGAAGAGAAGACCGACCCACCCCGCACCCGCACCCCGGCCGTGCCGCCGCTTCCTCCCCGCCCGCCTGCACGCGAGGCCCACGACGACGGGACGGCAGCCCAACCCAACCAAATCAAAATGGCTCACGCTCGCGGGGGCCAAGTTCGGTGCATTGATCCTTTTGCGAAAGTTGACCCAGATCTGACTCTGTTTAGAAACAAATTCGGGATCTGACTCTTTTTCTACTGTCGAATCGATGGCGGTAAGATATAAATCCTATTGAGTCTCCTGGCTATAGGCAACTTATCCACATCAGCGCGATGCAGTCCTACCGCTAAACAAGCTGACGGTAGCCGGTAGGCAACTTATCCACGTCAGCACGATGCAACCCTACCGCCAAATAGGCTGACAGTAGACTGTGCAACCCTACCATCGAGATGCCCGACGGTAGATGAGTACAAGCAATGTATTTGATACTTAGAAATTTTAACAATTAGGCGTGCACCCAACCGTCAAGGGTCTCGGCAATAGGTTGGTGTACGCTACAGACATCATCTCCGGCGGTGGAAAAGGATCAGATCTCGAAGAAAAAATCAAGGTCAGATCTAGCTCAACTTTTGTAAAAGGGTCAAAATACCAAATTGGAGGAGGAAGCGAATGCCACACGCGACGAACGTTGGGCACGGTGGAGTGGTGTGGAGTCTAGACTAGCCACGATGCAGCTGCATCATGGTGCCAGAAAAGGGGTGAAAGATATTACTAGGTGGACGGCGTGTCCCCGTCGACGTGACCGCGCGTGTGCGTGCGCTGCCTGGCCTAGGTGTGTGTGTGTATGCATGCATGACCAGATGCTGCTCCGTTGTTGTCACGAAATGAATACTGCTGTGCTGCTGGTGCTCGGTCGGCAGGCACGTCGCCACCTCCGACGTCTGCCCATGGATGGCCACTGCTCGGGTTCGGCAAGGGGGTAAAGTAACTCTGGTTCGGTATCCGGTCGCCAAGTTGGGGCAGAGCAGTCACGCAAGTATATAAAGGTTGTTTAAAAATGTTTAGTAAATGCAAACACTTAAAGCATGCACTCGTGTATTATTATATTAGAAAAAAAGTTTAGTAAATACAAACAATTCAAATGTTTAGTGAATACGAACGTTTTTATACCCTCGTGGCATATATTTAAGTTATACAAATATATGGATACAAACCTTTACTGAATATTTATGAATATTCAATTGTGTATAATTTTCACTCGTGGCTTATATTCATCCAGTTTGTGTATTTAGAATATAAGCCACAAGTGAATACTCGCAAAAACAGTTTAAATCTTAAAATATGAATATCTTTAAATTATATAATATTTACTTAAACAAAATACTTATGAACTATAAAAATGTGTGTATGATTAATCAAATGTTTGTATAATTAAAATAAAAAATATGAAAAATGTTTGTACTATTTTAAATTATATAAAACGTTTGTCATAAATACTATTTTACTTAGGAGCATGCTACACGTCGGCTAAAAGATCCGCCGACTCGCGAGCCGTCCAATTCTATGACGCGAGCCATTAGTTTCGCTTCTCTGATTTTCCGCAACAATACTCTTGTTGCGAATCCTCCTCTTTCTTTAATTTCCTGCAACAAGTCCCTTTTTTGCAGTCTTCTCTAGTTTTCTGCAACAAGACCCTTGTTGTAAAAATTGCAAACAGATCTTTCGCCGCATCTAATTTTTGTAACAAGACCCTTGTTGCAAAAATTACAACAACATATCCAGTCACCTTGCGCACTAACATAGTCATCTTTCGCCGTCACCATTCTGCAACAACGTTGTTCTTGCCGAAACTTGGAGTGGACTTGGACGTACGGCGTGGTGAAGTGGTTCCTACTAGCACTGGTGGTGCCAAGACAGTGGTGAGGTTGATGGCGCTCAACACTGGCGTGGTGGATCTCGCCGGATCTATCGATTCAGTCATCAGGAGGCATTTGGCGGCAAGGATCTGGGATGAATGCGCTCGCGACGATGACCAACAAGCGGCAGCGCTCAGCGACGGCGATAACCTCCAGGCGGCGGCGCCTACAGGTAGCAGCGCTCGACGACGAAGACCTACATGCGGCGACGCTCGGCGGCGATGACGACCTACAGGCAGAGGCGCTCGACTTGGCTGTTGGTCGTGGGTGCTCGGTTTGCAACAGACCATTTGTTCCGGTCAAGCCAACTGAAACAAGGGGCGAGTTGCAAGAATACTAGGATAGAGATTGCTTCTGAGTTGTTAGATCCAAATCAAATCCGACGGCCATGGAGGAGGTCGACGCGTGCACAAACATCCACCGGTTGAGCAAAAGTGTCTCCCTTTTAATTATATGAATGTTTTAAAATTATTACTTGAATATTTTTAAAATTACATGACTATTTCTTAAAGTACTAAGTTACTTTAATTCTATGTATAATAGTCCCTCTGTCCAGAAAAAGTTGTCCACACCTTAGTTCATTCGTAATGTTGCAAAAAAAATACTTCCACCTTCTAAATCCAGAAATAAGAACAGGATGGATGCCGGAGGCTCCTCAGCGATTTGGGCTTCCTGGCCGTTGGATCGGGCGGCTTGATCGGATCTGGGCCGTCGGATCGACCCCTGGAACGGCCTCGTCCGTCGGATAGAAAAAAGTTACTGCTGGAATGAATAGTTACCGTCCGTTTGTGCCACCGCGCGTAAATAGCCTGCCCCGCCGGGGGCATTTTCGTCATTTCACCCGCACGGGGTATAAAAGGGTCGGCTCCCGTGGTGAACCCTAGCCGCCGCCTCCCCCCGCACTCGCGCCCCCTCCCTCGCCCCGCCGCCTCGCCCGCCCGCCCCACCCCGCCGCCCCGCCGCCTCGCCCACCCCGCCCCGCCGTCCCACCTCGCCCGTCCCGCTCGCAGTGGCCGATGCCCCGCGGCCTCGGCAGCCCCGCCCCGTTCGTCCCGCTCGCCGCCGCCTCCTCTCCCCTCCCTGCCCCGCCGCCGCGCCTCCCCGCCGCCGCTGCACCGCACGCCCGTGCCGTCTTCCGTGGCCACGACGCGCAGCCGACCAGGACAGGGCCACGGGCGAGGGAGGGAGGCCTCGCCCCCCTCGATCTGGACGGAGCCGCGGCCTGCCTACACCACCGCCAGCCAGCCGCCGCGGCGCGCCTTGGCGGCCGACGCCTCCGCTGCCCCGACGTCCAGGTCCAGCCCCACTCCCCCGTCACTCCTCCTACGTCCTCTGCAGGTGCTCCCCCATCACTACTTCTCCTCCATGGTCTACTGCAGGTTCTCTCCTCTCTCTGACCGCTGCTCCATCCATCATCTTGGAACCGCAGGAGACGAATTTGTCATGTTGGGCTCGGACGTTGTTGACCGCCATCTTGGCCAGCAAGAGGATGCTCACATGCTTCGTCTTTCTCACCAGTCGGCTCTTAACCAATGATGATGTATCTTCAAGGTAGATTGATTCTTCTTCTGGTGTTAATTTTCTGTTGTGTTTGTTACATATGCGTGTGAGTGCTAAAACACAAAGAGATGGATTTACTTATGTTATGTCCCTTCTCGCTGCAATGAAATTAACATAATGTTCCCTTAAATATTTTTGTACCGGGGATTTCAGTTAGGACATAAAAGGCAGAAAACCTTGAGAGAAAAATTGTGACTACCTGCAACTGAATAAGATGTGCGAGCATGTTTATCATCAGGTGACCAACTTGGATTGGCACTGCTGTTGCACATGTATAATTTTATTCTCTTACTATCTGCTAGCCTGTGATTATTCGATAGGCGCATGTGTCACCGTTGGTTCATGTGGTACTTTGTGACCTACTTGCTTTTCCTTTTGTATGCACTAATTATTTATCTGCTTGAGTTACACTTTTTGGGATGATCTGGGATTAATCCATGTTCAACTAAGAAAGTACGTCATGTGTCTCTCTATATGATTATTCAATATCAAGAAAAATTAAGAGTATATATGTGTTGGTACATAGTTTGTGCAAAAGTAGCTAGATAAGGCTATTTGTTGTAATGGCATCAAGATTGACTTCGTGGTAAAAAATGCCTTACTTTATATGGATAAGATTCAGTACTTAGATATATGGACCAAATGTTTATGCTCATGTGTGCAATCTGATAGGGAGACTAAAAACTTCAGTATATGTGAGTCCTGAGGGTCTTTCTTTTTGTTCAGCTAAAATTATTTGGCAACTATATCGTCCCACATTCTTTGCTTTTATTGTAGATCCATTGGATTTTGCACAAAACCTTTGTTATGCTAGATGCTACTAATAAATAAGCTCTGGCTGATTCGCAGAGGTGCACACCATCGAGACTTCTGGGAAACACTGCTCTGACCGTCCGGAGGTGTCGCCATCGATGGAAGGGCGCCGTGGAGAGGAGAGCTGGCACCACTTCCTCATCCACCGCGACATTTGATGGCAGTTGTTGCCTCCCCATAGCTCAGTAGGAGGAGCACGAGCAGCGCTGGAAGGAGGACCATGCAGTCTTGGACCAGGTCGCGGCACCAGATGCGGACAATGAAGGCCTCTGCCAGGTGCTCTTGTGATATAAGCATAGTTAAAATTCGTCACATACTAGAATTTTCTGATCTACCAAATCCAAAACTGCACTTCGTACCTCAAGAATGACCGTCACTTTTCACCATACATGTTACACTACCAGTATAATTTTACTATTTTGCTCTTATTGTATTGAGGGAAATATATCCTTTAAGTCTTGGGACCATCAGTTTATCTATTTCGATATGCATTACTGTGAGCTACTCTGCAAGAAGGTTCTTGGTGACATATATTGATACAGGTCGTAAAAAAAGTACACGGCCTTAGATGTGTGGTTAGTTAAAGTGATCCCATTTTTTTGAGACTTGAGTTAATATTTGATATCATGTGGGATGTTACTTCGGCAATTGCATGAGCACGACGGATTTATAAGTTTCTCACCTGCTTGCTCATCTTTGTTGTTTACCTAATTACCAGATTTGGTCTGGGGTGATGAAGGCACTGGTTATCGTTGTCCATCCTATAGGCTAAGAGGAGAGACAGATCACTCTCACACTGTCATCTATGCTAGATCCAACGGGTGGCCTACTTGGCTATTGATTTTTTTCTCATTCGTTTTGATTCCTACTTCCTGTGTACAGGCAAACTCAATGGTTGCGTGATACTGTCGTTGGCACTAGCTGAGTATCTTGCTTACATTGTTCTCTCCAGCAAAATTGGAAGAGGCTGTTTCTTGTTTCCTTAGTTGTTTTTGTGTTTGATTTGTTATCTCCTGGTGCTCACCTAGGTCTTGTGTTGCTCGTTGCTTTTCTAGGGTTAGGGTTTGTTGTTCAATTGGTCACTACCGCGCGCTGGTGCTCTGTCAGGTTGCCATGATGTGCTGTCCCTGTTGATTGAGGTTACTTTGTGTGTTCCCATTAGGTTCACTCTTTTGCCCCAAGTTTGACCACACACCCATGGTTTGCTCGCTGAGATTTAGGCATTATGCCGTTTAGTTAAATGTATACTGGATAGTTATATGACCTTTTTGCTGAACTTGCTTTCTTCAACTAAGGCCTAATATTTTAAATGACAAACCCATAACAGACTGACTCGAGAGCAATCATTATGTTATTCTCTATTTAATCTGCAGCAGATGCTTGATAATTTTGTCTTAAGCCGTACGGAGCCTTATATTTTAATTTTTTTTATTTGTCTGAGAAACAGGCCTTCTATCTTAGATGACACCAGACGTAGGTAATTGATGCACATGGGCTCAACTTCTCTATATTGATACGAAGGCTTGGAACGTGTTTCTTTTGTACAATGAAAAGCCCGTTTCTTTGTCCACTACCTTATAAAGGACGACCAGTGCTGACCTAATATTTCTGGTTCCCTTCTACTGTGTGTACAACAAAACCTGGTGGCGCAAGAGAAGATGCCTTCTAGCACGAAGCACCGGTCAGAGATAACCTTGCGAAGAAGTTCCGGTGGGTGAAGCTTGATTATCCAGTGGACACCGCTAAGCTATGCCACCCGCGGGCGCTTACCAAATTCTGTTTCTTCCTGATGGATGCACTGAAGGAGAGGGGTGCAAGGATGAAGCCTCTAATCTGTGCCTGCTTAGCAAGGGAGCCTGAGAAGGTGTTGGTCATTGGTGTATCTGGGAAGCCAAGGCTCGGGGCTGTTCAGGGGAATGCGTTCGGTAACGCATTTAGGTCAGCGGCAGAGGAAATCGGTGCCCATTATTTCCATGACATGTTTGAGTCATCATGCATTGTTCTTGATGTTGTTGCTGTCAGTTCCCTGCTGCCTCCACTCCGTCCACAGCCTCGGCCATGGGTGCGACCGTCCAGATCCGCCACCCGTGGCCTCAGACCGGATGGACCTCTCTGTCACGTTGGCCCTGAGCTCCCTCACAGAGGTACGTATGGCCGACAGGAAACCCACCTACCTCCTGCTGTTGAACGCTGCCTGTTGCTACATTTGTTTGTATTGTGTATAATCCTGTTTAAGCTTTAAATCAATACACCAGGACTCCAATTTAACTTCTCTTTTACTTTAATCCCCTTACATTTTGCAGCATGGGGAGTAGCTAAGGAGATGTCAGCACTCCTTACCGGAACTGGTATACAATCATTTACATATGGATTGGCATTGTATGAGTCTTTGGTGCATGTGTTTTGGCTGGTGTTAACTGCCTCCCCCCCCCTTCCATTAACTTTGCAGACTTATGTAAGAGGTGATGACGCAAAACTTGAGACCACACACACTTCATGTCCGTTGTACGTCGTTCGCTCGGTTGCCGCCATGGGAAAGGTACGTTCTTCTTTCCTTTCTAAGTCCTTCCAGTTTTCCTGCTCGTTGTGCACCCGAACGTGGCATGCACATATTTTACAGTGACTCACAGACGAAGCACATGCTTTGCTGTTCAGTAAGATATGCATTAGACCATCTTATCACCAGATAATCTAGCAGACGTACATGAGCAGAGAAAACGAGAGGTGACGAATGCATGCTTATTGTAAAGCACATTGGCGTGTGCATTAGTAATAGAAGAGAAAGCATACTTGCTTCTATGTGTTTTCTATATGGTTTAAAAGGGAAAATTGTCGACATTCTAAATGCTATGAGAGGAACTGCCGCAGTCTGTGTGTAGGTGTGTGATTCAGATCAATGCTCTGAAATTATTTAGCTTACTAAAAATCCACGGTTGAATATATTAATGCTTACACGGAAGTATATGGGAGAATCATTGAGTACTCATAATGTATATGTCAGATTATGATCTTTTCCACGTGATACTAACACTATCATCATGCTAATTATATGTATGCATTTTATGTTTATCATAATGTGCCTGTGAGACTATTGTTGCTTTTTCCTGATGGTCCATGGATAAAAGACAATCCAGAGTGTTTGCTACTTTTACCGTTATTTTTAGACCACATCTAAAACTGCCCTGGCGCGAGGGTCCTCGATCTGTATGTGCTTACTTGTTTTCGACCGTCCCAAATCTGGTTATCTCAAGCTAATCCCTGATTTGCTTTCTTTCCCCTGCAGGTTGGTCCACTGTCTACGGGTGCTCGTGGTTCTGGTTGGTTCGTCCAGCTATGTCTTCGGCACCGCTCTACAGGTCGACCCTTTTTCTGAAGGAAATATGCCCTAGAGGCAATAATATAGTTATTATTTATTTCCTTATATATCATGATAAATGTTTATTATTCATGCTAGAATTGTATTAACCGGAAACATAATACATGTGTGGATACATAGACAAACAGAGTGTCACTAGTATGCCTCTACTTGACTAGCTTGTTAATCAAAGATGGTTAAGTTTCCTAACCATAGACAAAGGAGTTGTCATTTGATTAACAAGGTCACATCATTAGTTGAATGATCTGATTGACATGACCCATTCCATTAGCTTAGCACCCGATCGTTTAGTATGTTGCTATTGCTTTCTTCATGACTTATACATGTTCCTATGACTATGAGATTATGCAACTCCCGTTTACCGTAGGAACACTTTGTGTGCTACCAAACGTCACAATGTAACTGGGTGATTATAAAGGTGCTCTACAGGTGTCTTCGAAAGTATTTGTTGGGTTGGCGTATTTCGAGATTAGGATTTGTCACTCCGAATGTCGGAGAGGTATCTCAGGGCCTTCTCGGTAATGCACATCACATAAGCCTTGCAAGCATTGCAACCAATAAGTTAGTTGCGAGATGATGTATTACAGAACGAGTAAAGAGACTTGCCGGTAACGAGATTGAACTAGGTATTGGATACCGACGATCGAATCTCGGGCAAGTAACATACCGATGACAAAGGGAACAACGTATGTTGTTATGCGGTCTGACCGATAAAGATCTTCGTAGAATGTGTAGGAGCCAATATGGGCATCCAGGTCCCGCTGTTGGTTGTTGACCAGAGATTTGTCTCAGTCATGTCTACACTGTTCTCGAACCGTAGGGTCCGCACGCTTAAGGTTACGATGACAGTTATTATGAGTTTATGCATTTTGATGTACCGAAGTTAGTTCGGAGTCCCGGATGAGATCACGGACATGACGAGGAGTCTCGAAATGGTCGAGACGTAAAGATTGATATATTGGACGACTATATTCGGACATCGGAATGGTTCCGACTGGTTTCGGAGAAAACCGGAGTGCCGGAGGGTTACCGGAACCCCCCGGGAGAAGTATTGGGCCACATGGGCCTTAGTGGAGAGAGAGAGGGGCGGCCAGGGTGGGCCGCGCGCCCCCTCCCCCTCTGGTCCGAATTGGACTAGGAGAGGGGGGGCGGCGCCCCCCTTTCCCTCTCCCTCTCCCCCTTCCTTTCCCCCTCCTAGTAGGAGTAGGAAAGAGGGGAGTCCTATCTGGCGCGCGCCACAAGGGCCGGCCGGCCTCCCCCCTTTGCTCCTTTATATACGGGGGCAGGGGGGCACCCTAGAACACACAAGTTGATCTTCGTGATCGTTCCTTAGCCGTGTGCGGTGCCCCCCTCCACCATATTCCACCTCGGTCATATTGTTGCAGTGCTTAGGCGAAGTCCTGCGTCGGTAGTACATCAAGATCGTCACCACGCCGTCGTGCTGACGGAACTCGTCCCCGAAGCTTTGCTGGATCGGAGCCCGGGGAACGTCATCGAGTTGTACGTGTGTTAAGAACTCGGAGGCGCCGGAGTAACGGCGCTTGGATCGGTCGGATCGGGAAGACGTACGACTACTTCCTCTACGTTGCGTCAACGCTTCCGCTTCGGTCTACGAGGGTACGTAGACAACACTCTCCCCTCTCGTTGCTATGCATCACCATGATCTTGCGTGTGCGTAGGATTTTTTTTGAAATAACTACGTTCCCCAACATTTTCTCCTTCTATTCTCAGCTCACGAGGCATGTGCTTGTGTTCTTGCAGCCATATATCTTCCGTGTGCTCTTATTGGTAGAAGCCTGGCATCTAAAAGTATCATTGTTTGCTTGCATTTTTGTGCTTCCTAACCTTTTGGCATCGGAGATTTTTTGCTACTTCTCTAGATTCTGGTGGGACCTAATTTTTTTGTGCCTTTCTGCTATGTCCTACAAGTGACCTACTGATTTGTTTGTTGGAACTGCTCGCATGTGCCATGTTGTTGGAGCTACGGGACAAGCCAATGTAGTTCTAGATGTGATTTATAAAGATTATTCGATGGATTGTAGTTGTAGAAGTTTGCTGACGGTAAGATGCATTTGTATGAGATGACATGTGCTCCTGGTTGTCTGCATGCCTTTTTCTAGGTATATTGGCAGGGTATGTTCATTCTTCCTGATCAGAAAAGCATAGATCACTCTAAATTTGAGTTAGCTAGATGATTAATGAAGTATATAACTAAATGTAGACATATTGAGGGGGTCATTAGAGGCGCCGAAGCATGATGAAGTTTGAGATCTATCATCTATGGTGAAAATGAGAATCGATGCATTATTTCTGAAAATGACAATTGGGACTTGTGTGTGGCTTCTGCGTATTTAGTTGGTCTAGGTTATATTTGGCTTTTAAATTAGGCTTTGGTGTAATGGATGGGTGGCATGTGAGTAGTATATCCCCCTGCAGGATTTTTGTTATATATACCCTGGACCAGTATTCAGCTAAGCAAGAGTAAACAGAGGAGCAATAGCAACATAGCTACTACTACTAGATCAACATCTGCTATATATACCCTATTTTTTTTTTCCAATCTTCTATTTGATTTCATCTTCCAGTTTGTTGGTGATTTTCGGTCTCCGAGCACCTCTGGAGCCTGCTGAATACTGCTCTTGCTGTTTGGTTCACAAGGTAACACATATCTTGCTCTATTTACTCTTGCTTGGCACGTCTTTATTTATCTAATATTCTTATGTGTTCATCCCTTTGTCTGGCATGCGTTGGTGTCTTGTGGGTTATTCTTTCATTATATTACAGGCATGTTTGTTGTACATTGGTCCTACATGCCTTGGTCTTACGAGCTACAATCAGTTGCCATTCCATTCTTATGTTCGAGAGAAGGCGCCTGATTGTTCTGTCCTTGGAGGGGTTGACACTGATGTTTTTGCTACTGATGGCGGCGTTCAGTCACAGATACATTTTTTCTGGGGCGGTTCTTTCGATGGTTTTTTTTGCGGAAGTTCTTTCGATGGTCGTTGTTCTTTGTATGACCAGGCCGTTCCAGGTGGTTCGCTTTTTTTAAGGCACATGCTTTTGTTCATCTTGCTTCTTGGTAATACATTATTTTTGTTTTGGTATGTACAAGATGTGAATTTATTAGTGCTGCTTCAGAGTAAGTCTGGACCATGCTGGTTCTAATAATTTGTTCTTTGATGCTTTTGTGGGTTGTAAATTTTTCCATGCCCAGCGTGGGTAAACACATGGAGTTTTTTCTATCTCTCTTGACTTCTCATCTTGAAGTTACTATGGCTACCATAAAAAGGCATATTATGGCCTAATAAACTCTTAGTTGCATTATATATAGTAGTGATGATATGCTTTCTATCTATCCTGATGTAATTCTGGGTTAGGTTTTTCTTATCTAAACTACTTGATGTGACAAAATATCTTAAACAAGCTCTGTGATTTGTATGCTCTCTTATATTATCAAAGATGATTGCACTTATATGATATGTTTGATACGTCCTATATACTCCGAAAGAAAAAATAGCTGATGTTCCGCTCCCTGCAGGCCTGCACTCGCGTCGTGCCCTTTCCTCTCCCTGCCGCCTCGCCTCTCTCCCTGCCTGCTCGTTGCCCCGGTCGTCTCTGATGGTGCTCCTAGATGTGCTATACATCACCTCCTCACCTCCTTGGCCACTTCGGTGCCCATGGCTTTCGTGCTCGTCAGCGGGATGGTGCAAGGCGCAACTCCGACGTGGTTCCTCACTGGTTGGATGGCGTTCAGGCGCAACCCCGGTGCCCTCTGAGTACTGCCTCGGCTACAACCTCCCTCTGTGAGCTCCATCTTCCCCTGCTCTGCTTTGGCTATTATATGGGACATGGCCAGGGCTATGATGATCAGTTTTGGCTGTTATAGGCATGCTCTCAAGCAGTCGAGGCACTTGTTGGTATTAATTTGGATCCTCCCTCGTTTCTTTGAGCTGTTTTGATCACGTTCTTATTTTAGTGGCTCTGTCCTTGGATGGTCATTTCTAATGAGTGATGACCAGGGCAGTTAAACCCTCGTAAGAACATATTGATCCGGTGATCCATCCGGAAATCCAGAAATAAGTCCATCCAGAAATAAGAATAGAAGCTCCTCAGGCCGCTCCTCAGCGATTTGGGATTCCTGGCCGTCGGATCTGGTTGCTTGATGGATCTTGGGCCGTCGGATCGACCCCTGTAACGACCTCGTCCGTCGGATAAAAAAAAGTTACTGCTGGAATGAATAGTTACTCCCAAAATGAGATATCTCGTGCCACCGCGTTTGAATCATGTGCCCCATGGTCGGAAGCCATTCTTGCTAGGGCGATGATGATTAGCCGTGGGTATCAAGTTCGGTCCTCCCTCTTGTCTCTAGAATCCTTTTTGATCATGTGATACTTATTGTTCTGTCCTTTGGATGGTCATTCTTATTGAGTGATAACCAGGGCAGCTCCACTGTATTAACAGATTGATCTGGTGATAAGAGATGATGGGGGTAGATTATATGATCGAGGAAAGGCAAATCTGAGCCCATATGCATTGAACCCTGAACCCTTTTTATTCGCACGTGCCCCACCGGTCGGAAGCCATCCTTGCTAGGGCGATGATGATTCGTTGTGGCTGAAATAAGTGTGCCTTTGAGCAATCAAGGCACATGTGGGTATCAAGTTGGGTCCTCCCTCTTGTGATCTGCCTTTTTGATCATGTGATGTCCTTGGATGGTCATTCTTTGAGTGATAACCAGGGCAGCTCCACTGTATAAACAGATTAATCTGGTGACAAGAGATGGTGGGGGTAGATTATATGATCGAGGAAAGGCAAATCTGAGCCCACTATGCATTGAACCCTGAACCCTTTTTATTTGTATTTAAAGGTGTTGCTTATTTATGCTCCAGTGTTTATAGCCGTCTTATGTGAATATTTCTTCTCTCTCATACCTTTATTGCATATAAGTTGTTCTTGACTTTTATTGTTTGTTGTTGGTCCTTCATTTCATCTGGTTAAGAGTAAGCAAGTTGTCGGTTCAATGACTTGTTTTAATTTGTTGATAAACCAGCAGAAACCACGGTGTCATGTTTCTAATAACAGCGTCTTTAGGCTGGTTAATGTTTGTATTGGAACCCACTACCTTTTATTTCGCTTGTTTCTTACCGTCTTCCTTGCTTCTTTGGCTGTTTCACGGTTGGGACGGTGGCGTGGCGTTGGGGTTGTCTTGCGGGTTGGCCGGAGAGGGAGCACACCGAGTGGGCTTCTAAGATGGCTGAGGTGATTATTTGCTCCCTTGTTTGTCTTTCCCTTTGTGATGTGTATGTGCTCATCAAGGGCTTTGTTGTTTTTTAGGGATTTGTCTAGGGTTTCCTGGTTAATCCATTCTGATTTTGGTCTGCTCATGCTCTTGGCTTCCGGACCGTGGTGCTCAAGGTGGTCTGGCTGTCGCCGCCGCTCCTGCTCGACGATGCTGCACCCCTGCTCGATCACTTTACAAAAATAGCGTATGCAGAAGTGAAAACGAGTCAAACAGATGATCAGTGCCTCAGTCCTTCAGTACTTGAGGTATGTGTTGACTGTATTAATGCTGTTATGTTTTTAGTGGCCAATATTTCTGACGAGTGTATAAACCCACAGTTGACCAGGATGTTTTCAAACAAAATGCCACCAATCTGGGACATTATTAGCTTCAAAGTACCGAGTGGTGAGTAATAATGTACCACAGAGCCGATGCTCACAAAGGAATATCATCAAATCGTGCGGGGCGGTCTTCCATGTACTCGGTTTGTTCCGTCCCGCAGCTTTTCTTCTGTTTTGTACCCACGCTTCATATATGTCCTAATATACAATGACTGCTTGTAATCTGTTCACCAAAACATCCAAGTGCATATATGATATATCTTCCCAAAAGAAGCCTCTATATGATTGAGCTTGACCCTTTTTCTATGGATATTTTTTATACTTCCTTTATTTGTTTTCAGGGTAGGCTCTCGGTGAATATGTCGACTACTTGCGCTCCTAATATATGCAGTTTTACTTATGCCTGGTTTCATAAGAGGTGTGTGAAAATTGACTTTATCTTTCGTCTCATCATGTTAGTTATCATTATGTTGATCAGATATTCTTGGCTCTTGACAATAAGTGAATTTGAGCTTGTTAAATTAAACTGCTCTCTGCAGGTAATAGTTGTAACTGGAGTAATCAGTGTAAAGTTTGTGGTCTGCACCTCTCTTTTTCATAAGAGAACACCTATATTTTATATATATGAAGAGTTACTGTAACAACCATGGAACCTGAGTATTCAGTTTGTATATATTTCACTACTTCCACTTGCTACTGTTATATAGTTTGTACTGCATTTTCAACTTGCTAAGGCTGATAAATGTTGACCCAATATAATAGATGTATTAATATGTTAGCCAAAGAAATTTGTACATCTCTTCTGGTTTATTATATATATGGATTACTGATGCTTTTATGGTACTGAACAACATATTCTCATTTAGTTCACTGTTGATTTCTTAGGTGCTAGCAGTCTAATCATAGGTTAACATTTAGATGATGTGTTGTTGGGTCCAAAAACAAGAAGAGTAGTCTTCTCCCTAGGTTAAATCTCCATTTTGCTCCATATACTACTACACAAACCTTGAACAATTTTTCAAAATTTTAGGTAACTAATGGTTAGTACATATCCTTCCATTCCATGAATTAGTTTCATTTTGTCTGGGTTAGGCTCTCTGTGTGTGTAATCTTTAAAAAACCAAGACTTAATCCTACTGCAGTTTATATGTGCTATCACCTCACCATATGCATTCAGATTGGCCAGGTTGCATTTGCAAGGGTATTTGAGCAAGTGTGGGACTCTGCACTTTTTCTCAATTTGTTTTCGGCTTTCAGATTACAGATGTCTGCACCGGCTATTTATAAACGCCTAATGATCAGTGGTGATGCAGGAGTGTAGCAGATTCAACGTGGCAACCGAGTCGCTCCTGAATGCGGAGAAGCGGTGCCGCCTGGCCGGTGAAGTGGCCGGTAGCAGGAAGTCTGCCGTAGACGTCATCGAGATCCTCTTCAAGGACAGCGCCTGGAAGACGCTCAGCGACCAGATCATCATGTCATCCTCTCCAAGAGGGGCCAGATCAAGCAGGTACAACTGCTCACCACAGCTCACTCTTCTCCAAGAGGGTCCAGCTCAAGCAGGTGGTCCGCCGTCGACATCTCTTTTGTATGCACATCTCAACTTTAATAGTAAGTTATCTTTCGATGGTTTGAGCACTAGGTTTGACTACTTGATGATCCTATCGTACCTTGTAGTTTTTATCATTTGTAAAATACTTTTTTCTTGCTGCTACACAACGAATCTATGGAACTTACTAGATCTATACTTATTTTCTTGACATGAACGAGAAGATGCTAGCTAATCAAGAACAGTCTAAAAACGTTGTGCAGCAATATAGGCCACTAACTAACCTGAAAGGAACTCCACTTTTATATTTTGACCAATTGGTCTGCAGGGCTATGTCTATTGGTGACATTATATCTAAACTAATTAATTATCTTGCTGGTTTTATGGGCTGAATGTACACTATCATGTAATTCAGACTACTGCTAATGGCATTGTGAGCTAGATGTAACTGGATGATCAAGTAGTGGGTTGAATATTGTTTGAACAGTGTGTAACTTTGTAACCATTTCTTAGGTTTATGCTTGATTATTTTGTGTGATTTGGGTTGCTTTTAATTCTGTTCTTACCTAAGGTTATTTGTCTTCCAGTAAAAAGGCTTTATTATCAAGTGGCATCATCTGGCATGAATTAGATCTAAAATAAGGTGTTTTTCTTTGCCAAACAATATGCTTGAATGGAAGTCGTCCTAAGAGCAGAATGAAATGTTGACTGGTTGAAACATAGAAATTTAACTAAAAAAACTTCCCATATGTGGTTTCAAGCTACTACTATGAATTTAGGAGCCTCCTTGACTTCATGTCATGGCTATGACAGTAGGAACATGGGTTCTCGGTGTTGAGGGTGTTCCCTATATTCACAGAAGTTGGAAATGCGTGATACGTAGCAATGACATGTGCAAGTGAAAACTGTAGAGGAGTAG
The DNA here is from genome assembly GCA_032464435.1 of Aegilops umbellulata. Classification (NCBI taxonomy): domain Eukaryota; kingdom Viridiplantae; phylum Streptophyta; class Magnoliopsida; order Poales; family Poaceae; genus Aegilops; species Aegilops umbellulata. The sequence continues at coordinate 56,580,127 of CP136057.1, forward strand.
ACAGTAGTGCATGTAAATAATAAAAATACATCATCTGTGTGTGCAGGACACACACCCATGATTCATAATCATTTGTGGCTGTCTTAGAAGAAAAATTCCCATTGTTGTTCATCCCCTATTGAGTGTTCTCTGCAAATTTCATCTGTTGATGAAAGAAACATGTACTCTTCTTTGTTTTAGTGCTCTGTTTCCCTACTTTTGTGGTAGAGAATGGTGTGCCTTTGCTTTGTTTAGCTTACAACAGCTTGACATTAACCCTCTTAGCTCACATACACAAAGTGTAACATTTATCTATACTTTGTGATGCAGTAGCTTCATGGATGGGTGTTTCGAGGTTTCTCAGGTTGCAACGTTAAGCGAGTACCAATATTTTTAGATACATTCTGTCTGACATCTATTTATAGCTCCAGTTCATTCAGACGTTATTAGTCCCATTTAGATACATGGTGGCAATATCATGCTTTCATTGCCCCTTTTATCGTCCGAATAGCAATTGAGTTACTAATAACTTAACATTACGCGTTTGATCAAAACGTTCGAACAGGCACCCTCGCGCCAAGGCGCGTTGCCGATCTAGTTGTTACTAATCAGCCATCCACTGCTTCTTCCTCCTTCCTCCGTTACCCGCCCGCACCGTGGTCGCCACAGCCACCGCCGGCACCAGTCGTCGGCCCCAGAGCTCGACGACGGCCAACCTACGCCGGCCACACGGAGGCTGCTCAAGCTCCTGCTGCTCCCTGTTCATTGGGAAGAACTGAAGCGAGGCCCTGGCCCCCGATCCGGCCCCCGCCAGCGAGGCCCTGCCGCGCTCTCCCTCCACGTCGCCGACCTGCCCGCGGACTTCGCCGCCGCCGGCCACGAGATCGTCGAGGAGGACGAGGACGAGGGGTACGTGACGGCCGCGTCTAGAGGCGGGAGCAGCACGGCCGCGTCCCGGAGGAGGGAGGAGTTCCAGGGGCTCAAGGAGGAGGAGGGAGGCTACGGCGACGCCGGTCCGCCCAGCCCCAGCAGCAGCTGCTACGCCGGCGAGCGGGGGGAACAACGTCACCTCCAGCGCCGCCTGCGGCATTAAGGAGCCCGACCCCTCCCCGCCCCTCGCCCCCGACCTGAGGACTGGGCGTGCGGCAAGAAGCCCGCCGACGAGGTCTTGCTCCTCTGCCCTGCTCCTTGTGTTGCCGCTAGAGCGCATGTTTCATGCTCATAGGTGGAGCTTGTCATGTTGCCTTCCTTCGTGTTGCTGTTGATCCCCTCTGAAGGAGGTATTGTTGCTGCTGTATCCATTTCTGATGTTGTTGTTCCTCTCTGAAGAAGCAATTTCAATCATAGTCTGTTAAGAGCAACTCCAAAGGGCCGACCCATTTCGTCCGCCTGCGTCCGTTTGGGTCGGCGCGGACAAAAGTGGCGACCCAACGCGCCGACCCAAACCCAAATCACGTCTGCTTCGCGTCCGCGCCGACTCATTTGCGGCCCAAATTTGCGCCCAAAATGCATTGGCGCGGACGCCGAACGGACGCCACGCGCGCCTTCTCACTGTCTGCCGCGTCCCCACCTGGCGGCCGCCCAACTACCCGCTGCCCCACGCGGTCATCTTAATTTATGACCACGGGCCCACGCGTCAGCGACGGCGGTCGTCCTTTTTTAAACTGACCGTGCGGCGGGGCCGTCCTCATCCAAACTCGCCGTCCACATCTAGCAAGCTTTGCTCCACCGTTGCTGGCAAACCCTAACCACCACCACCACAGCGAGATGGGGTCTTCTCCGGCGACAGCAGCAGCAAGGCCAAGGGCAAGCCCCCCGCCATCCCTTTCCCCTCGGAGTTCCTCCCGCCTCCACCGGCGCCGGTGCCTCGACGGCAGAGGCATCGCGTAAACGTGCCAGTGCACCAGGCGGAGTGGCACTGGCAGCACTGCGTGCCTCTCCCGTATCCCGACGCCACCCTGCCACACGACTGGCATCTGGATCCGGATAGGATCCCAGTGCCGGCGGCGCCGCGATCGGCTAGGGCTCACGCGGAGGAGATGCGGCACCGGCGGGCGCTGCTGATGCGGAGCAGTGCCGCGAGGCCTCCTACGCAGCCGACTCGCCCAACTGGGCGAGGTGGTTTGCCTTCGAGCACGAGGAGGCGAGGCGACGGGGCGTGCGCGAGGTCGACTGCAGCGTGCCGCCGCCGCTCGTCGTCCGCGAGGAGGACCAGGCGGCGGAGGATGCCTACCAGGCTGCCCTTGCGACCGTCTACCGGGGAGAGCGAGGAGGACGAGCGGCGCAGGACGGAGGTGGCGGAGGAAGAGGAGGCTCGGTACAAGGCGGCAATGGCGCAGGCCATTGCCCTCTCCGCGGCGCGCAACTGCGTGCTGCCGCCGGTGGCCCCGCCGTCCCCTCCCGACGCTGCGTCAAGCTCGAGCCGGAGCCGCAGCTGGAGTCGTCCCCATCGAGCGCTACTCCTGGACGGGAGTAATGCGCGAGTGGGTCCGCGCGCCGCCGGTCTGGGTGGGGCGACACCGGCGCAGGAAGCGGCATACCTCGAGCACTGGCGCCAGATCCGGGTGGCCAGGAGCGCCGCGACGGCGAGTACCTCGAGATGCTCGAGCGCGACCTCGAGGAGGAGCAGCGCGAGGCCGAGGAGGAGGCGCGCCAGGCCGCGACTGCACAGGCGGCCGCATAGCCCCCCGCGTCGGCACAGCCTGCGCCCGACATGAACGCGCTCTGGAACACGGCGTCCCCTGGGCCGGTCCGGCGCCGACGCTCATCGACCTCACAGACCCCAAGGACGACGACGACGCCTAGGGCAACGCGCTGCCTCATTGTTTAGGTTGTTTTTATTTTTCTTAAATGCAAATGTGGACGCGTGGACTCTCGCCGGCCTTCGTGGCCGGCTTTAATGTTTAATTAATGTTGATTTTTTTAATATGCATGCGTTCTTTTTTTCTAGCGTCGTCAAAATGGGTCGGGCCAGCGTTGGGCGCACGCGCCGACCCAAACGCGGAAGCGGACATCCGTGTTCGCCTGACCGACCAAAAGGGACAAAAAGCGGATAAAATCGCCGTCCGTTTGGGTCGGCCCGTTGGAGTTGCTCTGATATCCATTGTTGCACTTGGTTGATGATTGTGCTGATACTTTCTGCTGATGCAAAGCACTAATTAAAGGGTGAAGTTTGTTTTAAACCCCGAATTCATACTGCCTGTCGAGAATGAACCCTAACCTCTCAATCCCTGAAATGTACACCCTGTACTCACAAATCCCGGTATTATCTCAACCTTGGATCAGTTCATACGTGTTTGATGCGCCGGGAAAGTAACAATCCCGGCCGGGATCACTCATTACTCTCACTGACTACGTGGGTCCACCTGTCATATTCATCTTCTCTTCTCCGACCACCATTTTTTTACCACTATTTCGCATGTCTTGTCGCACTATAACTGTGCCAAACATCGTCTGTCACGACCTCGCTCTACAGCCCTGCTCTGAGGCCGCGCTGTGAGGAGTCTCATCATGCTGTGTTCCGGCTTCGTTGTTGTAGCGCCCGTCCGCCACGGCATCAAGCCATCAACAGATTCTGCGGACGCAGGTGAGTAGTTTGATTGATTTCTCTAGGAGCAGTATGTACGCGTGCTAGACGCGTACGTGAACCTGCTATGGCCTCTGGCTACCATTACCAAGCGATGCAACCCAGCATGCTGGTTGTCCAACGCAGCGAACAGGTTCTCGGCATCAAGGCCAGCCGGGCAGAACAAGCACGTCGGTAGTGAACGCGCGTTGCCGTAGCATCCGTCCGGCAGACCCAGTTCGGCGAAGGCGTTGCTGGAGGCCATGGCGCAGCACGGGAGCACGTGGTGCCAGCAGCACACGGCGTACCAGTCATGGGCTCATGACTCCAGAAGGCCCCGACATCCTTGGGCTTGGCGCGGCGCGGGCCAGTAGCACGACCGGCTTAATTAGGAGTCGTCGTCGGAGCAGCTCCTTCGACGAGGTCTGACGTCCGGGACGGGGAGGGACGGCGCAGTGAGGACGACATTGCGGGTAGGGCCTTCTGGACAGCTGCGGGCGCGCTGGTGGCCACGACGCCGGCGGCGCCTGCGCACCTCGCTTCAGTACAGGAACCACTACCGCGGCGGTTGCCGGTTCGGGTGGCCGTCCACCATGCCCGACGCACGCCTGCACACAGAAAGCAGCTTCGCACAGCACCGGGAAGGGGATATTGCGCTCGCGTCGTGGCCATGCGGCAGCCGGCGGGAAAGAAGCCGAACAGGTGGGCCAACGTACAGAAGGGGGGGATTTGGGATAGAGCAGGGATATTACAGGTGGGCTAACATAGTCGGTGAGAGTAGTGTTTAGTCCCGGGCAGGATCGTTATTTTCCCGGTCTACCAAACGGATGCAGGGTTCATGTTGACTGGGATCAGTGAATTTGGGGTATCAATTTCAAGGATTTAGAGGTGAGGGTTCGTTAGTGTCGTGCTCTACAATCTCAGGGTTCAAAATAGACTTCACTCCTAATTAAATCCAGAGAACAAAAGAAAGGAAAAAATCTGAAGAAAAAAGGACCTAAGATACTTTCTGCTGATGTCACTAGATTGCAATTCAGAGAAACAAGAGTGTAACATTGACTAAATTCAGTTTAATTGGCACTTGTAAATTCAGAGACAATTAAGATATTTGTAGCAGAGAAAAAATGGCTAGATTGTAATTCAGTTTAATTCAGTCAATGTACTCCAGTGACTAAATTCAGTGAATGATCTAAACAAGGGTGATCTGCTGGTACTGCTGCATCCACATTGTAACAAGTGCTATCTGTCTGGTGTAAAAAAAGGAAGATAACTTTCCTGATAATCCTAACTGACTGACTGATCCTTTATTAATTATTGCTAACATTGTGGAATTAGAGCAGATCACCCAATTTTGAACATATGCAGCCACTGTACCGTTGAACAATTGTGAATATACAGTCAATATCTGAGAGGTCACTGTACCTTTGAATAATTGTGTATACACAATGAATATACAGTCAATATCTGAGAGGCGATGTACTCCTGGCCCTGGCCCCTGCTTTTGTTTGCTTTTTAATTCCTGGCCCTGGCCCCTGCAAAAAAATGAGAGGAGATGTAGTAGGACCTGCTGAAAACAAAAAAGGATCTAGTAAAAAATCTGTGGGTTCTTGCAGAAAAAAACACTTGTAGTTTCCCTTTGTTGCTTATTAATTTAATTTTTAGCATGCAAAGTATAGCTTGGTCAGGAGCTATTTCTTCAGTCATGATCTGGCATGTATACAGTCCGCAAGCAAAAAACTACTCCCTCCGTCTCATAATATAAGAACGTTTTTGACACTAGTGTAGTGTCAAAAACGTTCTTATATTATGGGACGGAGGGAGTACATACAAAAGAATCATACAGTACCATGGTACAGAAGTACTCCCTCCGTTCGGAAATACTCGTCATTGAAATGGATGTATCTAGATGTATTTTAGTTCTAAATACATCCATTTTGGTGACAAGTAATTCCGAACGGAGGGAGTAGTAGTAGTCGTGAATGTATGATATCGAACACCTTTGACCTTTCTCCATTTCTATATAGTCACATTAATATTATATATCTGGTGGCAACATAAGATGTGGTTGGTACAATTCAACAACCACTATAAATTTGTATCCACGCCGCCTGCACATAATAGAACATCATAAGCATGAAGATGCAATATCTTTCCTATGCTCACTGCACTCCTTCAGATTCATCTCTAAATGTAGAACCGAATGGGAAACCATATACTCCCTCCGAATGGGAAGAGTATAATTTAAAAACCTATAACCAATCTGCAGTTTGATCCTTGCATAGGCCTTGAACTTTCATCTTGGAAAAAATACTAAGCTGGAACATATATCAATACATAGGGATACAGAGAACAGATTATCTGCCTAACTTGGGAAAAACACTCCTATAAATAAGTGGAAACATCAAGGAAGGAGAGAGTATTTTTGGATATTCGGAGAAACCTCTCAAGCATTTTATATATTTCAGACTTACGGCTCCAGCCTGCACCCAAAGTCTGAAACAGCCAGCAGAGCAAGACCAGCCTCCGCACAAACGAGCTGCCAAAACTAAAAACAGAAAAAGATTTACTAAACCAACTACACATTCAGCAAACCATATCATACGTAACCTCACACAATCGATGGAACCAGTTGCAAGAAAGATTCGCGCACCCAACAGCACGCTACAGGTTGCCAGTTCTAGCGTACGTACGTACTTCTCTGGCCACACAAGAAGACATTCTTAATCCACCAGCACGATTTGCAGTTCCAGCACATGTCTCATCATGCTTACACCATAAAGACACCCCTAATTTGCTAATTCTAGCATGCTCTGGTCACTGGAAAAAAAGCATTCTTACAAACACCAGGCACAATTTGCAGTTCCAGCATAGGTCTCATGCTTAAGACCATCTGAGACACCAAAATTGGCAGATTATAGCTCATAATTTCAGAAAGCTTCTTGCTCCACCAAATCGCCACATTGTGATCATAGGTACAGTTTCAGGTAAGCTCATGACGCTCTCATCAGTCGACCAGATCGATGATGGCCTTGGTCACCTCCCTTACCAGGTCGTGGCGGCGCAGCTCCACCTTCATCTGCGCCACCCTCTGCTTCTTGATCTTCTCGTCCATGGCGCGCGCCTTCTCCTCATCCATCATCCCGAACTGCCTCTTGAACATGCCCGGGTTGGCCGCATCCAGCTGCCTCACCTGCTCCGCCAGGTACGGATACATCTCACACATCTCCTCGAACCCCTTTGGCTCCTGGCCATTTGCCACCTTCGCAGAGGCAGCTGCTGCGGTGACCATGTCACCGCCTTCCCAGACCATCTTGGAAAGTTCCAGCACCCGTCGGTCATGCTCCTTGCTCGGGAGCTCGCCCTTCTTGCTGAGAAGGAGGTACCGACGCCTCAGGGCCGCGACCTTCCCCTGGAGCTCCTTGCTGCCGTAGGCACGGTTGTCGAGCTTCCCTGCAAGGGCGTCGACGAGGGCGTCGGGCTGCGGCAGCGTGCCGTGCTGCTTTTGGTGAGCCGCGAGGGCCTCGAGGATACGCACCTCGTCGTCGGTGGACCAGATGCGGCTGAAAGCGGCCGGCTTCTTGGTCTCGGCTGCTGCCTGGGGCTTCCGGCCCTCTGGTGCCTGCTTTGGAGCAGGCTTCGGCAGTGGCGGCGCCTCCTCCTCGGACTCACCCTCCTCTTCTTCCTCGTCGGAGGCGTCCGATTCCTCGCCCTGCCGCGGCGGTGGCGGTGGAGGCTGTTTCTTCAGGGCGGAGGGAGGGGCCGCCTTGGTGGGCTCCTCCTCCTCCTCCTCCTCCTCGGAAGAATCGGAGTCACCTCCCTGTTGCGGCGGAGGCTTGTTCTTGGGGGTGGCGGCGGCGGCTGGGGCCGCGTGGGCGGGCTCCTCATCAGACTCCTCCTCCTCCTCTTCCTCTTCAGACTCCTCCTCCTCCTCTCCCTCCTGCGGGGGCGCCGGCGTGCTCTTGGGGGCCGGGGTGGGGGCGGGGGGAGGGGAGTCTTCGTCCTCCGACTCCTCGGAGCGCGAGCGGGAGTCGCTCTCCTCAGAGGAAGCAGCCGGAGGTGGAGGCGGTGGCGGGGGCGCCGGCTTCTTCGCGGCGCGCTTGGGGGCCATCGCCGGAGACTAGGGTTTGGGAGAAGAGGAAAGGTGGGCGGCGGCGGCGGCGGACTCGGTGGTTTGCTCTCGCGATTTGGGGGTTTATTAGGGGAAGAAAAGCATCAGCGTCCTCCCTACGATACCCTTCCTCTCTCCTGGGAGGCATTCGGGCTGACCAGGCCCATGTCCATTTGGGCTTCATGGCCTTATACGGTCCATCGTTCATTTTTCTGGCTAGACTTACTCACAGCTCCAAAAAAACCTAGACTCACTATTTTTTAGGCAAAAAAAGAAAAGAAAGAAAACTAGACTCACTCACAAGCTGGAGAAGTACCTAGTTTTCAAATGGCATCAATAAACATTAAACATTCAGTCCATACCAGCATTTTAAAAATAACATCTCGAAAATCCTATCAGATCAATCATTCGACAGTGTTCTACCATTTTTGTGAGAGTAACGATATTGTGTCATACACCTGGAAAAATATATTTTTGGTCATTCAAGGAGTACATGTCTCATTGGTCCCCTTGTATCGCTCATAGATATGGCCCATGATTGTTCTTTTTCTTAGCAAAAGAGGGTTTCCCCTCCGATTTCCATTAAAGTATCCAGCGAAAACAGTGTCTGAGTATGTTTTGTTATCCCACACGACTTAAGCTAATCCTATTACATGCCAGGATGAGTCTCTAAGTAAACCATAGCCAAGCAGAAGCTACGTAAAGAAAAGAGGCCCTGTGACAGCCCCCAAAGGATGAGTCGCATGCGCAGATTCCCCACTTCACTTCGCTGAAGCGCCAAAAGATGATAGATCTTCATTCTTGTCACTGCTAAATTCGAAGAACCCCAAAACGCCAACCTTGTGCATCCTTATAGACATCACTTGCTACTTGCACGATGAGTTTTGCCCCCAGCATCAACATTTTTTTCCTCTGGGTCCCTTTTTTGCAAAATAGCCCAGTCAGAAATCCATCCACATACCATTTTTACAATTCCCATAGGGTCAGAATTCTTTTTTTTCTATCAAATACAATATCATTTCTGCATCTCCAAATCGCCTATAACAGCGCTGAGATGCCAACCAATATAAGTTTCTTGCTATCTTTCTGGAAAAAAAATACCCAGTTTCCAAGACAATCGTCAAGGTCTCTAGGAGTACATTTTAAATCAAACGCACATCTTACTAATTCTCAGATAATTTTGGCCACCGAACAAGAGAAAAACAAGTGATCAGTTGATTCATCCTCCCCACAGAACACGCAATGTTTATCTCCTTTCCAGCCTCTTTTTAACAAGTTATCCCTAGTAAGTACACTTTTCCTCGCCATAAGCCATAAGAAGAATCTAATTTTAGCAGGAACTTTAATTTTCCACAGGAATTTCTTTGGAAACCCCACATCAGTCTTGATCAAATATCTGTATAGAGACTTGACAGAAAACTTTTTATCAGTGGTCAGCATCCACAGAGGTTTATCTCTACCCCCATGCATCAGGACTTCCTCACATCTCCCTTTCACACTATCCCACAGTTGTTCAGTGTCACCATAAAGTGATCTCCTGAAAGTAAAACCACTCCAACATTTGTCAATAGCATCTCTAACTGTTATCCCTTGATCATTACTGATAAAGAATAAAGAAGGGTAAGCCTCTTTAAGAGGTTTATCCCCTACCCACCAATCTTCCCAAAACCTAGTATTTTTTCCATCCCCCAATTTTTTCTTGATATGTGGGTAGAAATATTTCCTAACTATCAAGATATTCGACCAAAACTGGGAGTCCCCACTTTTGTGTTTGATCCCAGAGAGACATTTGTCCCCCACATATTTATTTTTTGACAATCCCCTGCCAAAAACCCTCATCATTCTCTATTTTCCACAACCACTTAGCTAACAAAGCAATGTTAAACATCTCAATGTTGGTAACCCCCAGCCCCCCTTGCTGTTTTGGAAGGCAGCAAGTTTTCCAATTCACTAGGTTGTACTTCCTTTTATCCTCTTCTGATTGCCACACCATCCTGGCTCTATAAAAATCTACTTTTTTTCTAACTCCAGCTGGTAACAGATAAAAGGACATCATGTATATAGGAATATTGGACAAGCAGGACTGCACCAAAGTGACTCTACCTGCAATATTTAGTAGCCTACCCTGCCAACAGGCACATCTTTTCTCAATTTCCTCAATCACATTTTTCCACATTTTATTTCTGATTCTTTTATTAGACACAGGTAGGCCAAGATATTTCAGGGGTGTCTCTCCCAGAATGCAAGTGAAAATGTCTTGATATATATCTTTTCTCTCTATAGCTTCCCCAAACAGGAATATTTCACTTACATGAAAATTTATTGTCAGGCAAGACATCTGTTCAAAAGCAGTTAAGATAAATTTCAGATTTCTAGCAGAATTTTCATCATCTTGAATCAAGAAAATAGTGTCATCTGCGTATTGTAGCATATTGACCCCATGATTGTTCTAGTAACATTATTCTATGTAAATCACCGCGGGAAAACACAGGTCGTCGCAGCCGCATGGTGGCAGGATCGGGACACACTAAAAGAGAAATGGAAAACGCTCGCTCGCTTTCATCAACACTGCGAGGCCAGCAGATGCACCAAGCTTGACGTGTCGAAGAGCTCCATGAACCTCTGGTCGGTTTTTCTCGCCTTGGCCGCCGCGAAGTGCAGGTACTCGTCGAAGACTGAGGACAGGCGCCACTTCTGCAGCTTCCTCAGGCAGCCCACCACGCAGCCCGTACGGTGCTGAAAGAAGCACATGGTTATGATTTCATTACAAAGTGTTGTATGTGGTGTAGGGTGCAAAGTATATGGATGATCAATGGAGGCCTACCTTGCCCCTCTTACAGTGGATGAGCACCGGGTGGTTTCTCACGTCTGAATCCATGGAAACAGGGGGAAATGTTAGTTAGAGAATGAGATATTTTGAGCGGTTATGTGTGATTTTGCGGCCTTCGTTCGGTGAAGATATTTGTAAGTGAATGTGTGAAATAGTACCGAGGATGACTTTGAGCGCCTCGCGGATCATTTCTTCGGGGATGCCGCCAAAAGGTTCCTGCATTCGCAACAAGGTTTCAGTTATTTGTTGGCATTTCGCACACATAGTATAGGTTTTCAGAAGGGAGTTTGCATTGCAGTTGCAGTGTACACATGGATGATTCTGCACTAAAGTTGGTGAGCTCGACCATAGGATGCATGCATTGTTAATCGCCGACAGAATAAGCTGTGACCGAACGTCAACTTGGCAGCGTCGACGGCCTTTAGCGGTCCACTAACTAGCAGGTCGTAGCTTGGTGAGCAAAGAGCCGACAGTGGAATATGTTCTCGTCGAGTCACCGTTGCAGTGGATACCAGATAGAAACTAGAGCTGTTGACACGTGAAGATAGATAGGCAAGCACCAAGCAGTAGCAACATCCGTTTTTCCATGTGTATGCAGACATGATGTATATAGTAATAATGCAGAGAGTAGCATGGCAGGTGAAAAGGTGAGCTGGTCGATCATATCATGCCTCTAATGGAAAACATGGAAGTGAAAGTGATCGGATATGTATATACTGTTCCTCATGAAAGAGACGGGTAAATAGACTTTGCACCAAAGGAGATCGAAGCCACTCAAGCCAGTAAGACAGTTGCACAAGCAAAGTACAGTAATAGTACTAGAAAAGGCAAGTGCTGCCGAGAGCAAGTTATTCATTCACGCCACAGCCCACAGCTACTCTGAACGGAAGGATTATTTACTGCTGCCACATTCATATGCAGAGCGCACCGACCAAGCAAAAATGCAGGTCGATGCAAAGATGGTTTCCCCGTCCTCGGGAACGCACGAATCAAAGGCCGAATTGTTCATCTACGTGCGTACGTATGTACCTTGCGGCCCTGGATTCCGAAATGGTGGAGCTTGATGCCGCTGCGCCCCAGGAACCGCGCGTTCTGCTCCGGGTACGGCTCCGGGCACAGGTACCTGAAGCAAAGCAAGCAAGCGGCACGGGGCGTCGAGCGCGCGCGTAAGAACAGAGAAGTCTGGGTGCATGGTGGCAAAAGATTTCGGCATGGTAGGGAAGGGAGCTCACACGACGGAGCGCAGGTTGAGGGACGCGAGGAACCGGAAGTTGGCCGCGTCGGGGAACCCCGACCGGAAGACGCCGTCGTCCACCATGCCGAAGTTGAGCGGCGGCACCAGCCGTGTCACCTCCTCCCCCCCCTCCCCGTAGCCCAGGCTAGCGCAGAGCTGCTTCGGGTGCTTCCATGCCTCAACGCCCTCGTTCTGCTCTGCTTCTTGGGTCCTCTGCCTCGGCGACACCTCCAGCTTCATGGCCCGTGGCGTGTCCCGGCAGAGGCGGGAAGTGTCAGCCTCAGCCTCAGTTGAGTGCGAGAGTGTGCTGTCTGCGCCTGTGGATTGTGGAAGGAGACCGCGATACGGCAGGTTATTTATAGAGGGCGATCGAGGAGCAGGGTTGCCATGTGATCGACGGTGATTTGGCTGGCGAGGAGAAATTTTAGGCGAAAGCGACACGGATCCATCCATCGATGATCTAGCGCTTGCTGACGGCAGGGGACCCGTCCGATGCGCGATGATAATTGGTGGCCGGGGCCAGATTTTCACCGGATGAGACGAGGCTGGACGTAAACGTGTGTTTGCTTGACTGTCAGTGAGGCCCCTGTGTTAGCAAAGCTCAGCTCAGACTCCAAAATCTCAGCAAATGTAGGATCTAGTATGCATCATGGACATGGAGTGACACTCGAGACTTCTGCCTATCATGCATGCCGTCGTGGCGTGCTCGATCTGGGGCTCTGGATCCTGTTGTGGCGTGGTCGATCGGGATTCCGGGCCATCTCGCGCGCTCCCGGCTGGTCGTGGTTTGGTGCCGACAGGAGAGCGACGTACGCGCCCTGCGGGTGTAACGGGGAGCACGTACTCTAGGAAATGACCCCATCTACAGCAAGCAGGTCAATGTTCTCGGTGTGCAAGCCAAGAACTTCCGGTTTCGTTCCTGGATAAGGCCCGGTTCAAAGATGGCGGCCGGCAAGAGCAGCCAAGAGGATGACGGCGAGGCAATGTTAAACTCTTCTTTTTTGAGAAAAACGCAAAGTTTATTGCCAATATATCCAGGCTTATTTTTTTACTAAAAACTTGATGGTAAGAAGAAATCCCCAGAGACCTAGAAATTCCAAGCATTGATAGAAAGAGTACAGCAGAAGTTTAGCCACGCGAGCTGAGTATCATGCACACACCAAGCAAATAGCGAGTCACCCAAAGCTGAGCGGAGTCATTGACCTTGGGCGAGAGAAAGACAGCACAATCGAAATCCCACCGTGGAGACGATCCGGCGATCCCACACTTTCGTCACAAGTGGAGACGATCTAGAAGCGGCGGCAATGGCTTCGACGACGGCGGCGGTGGTCGGCCCTGCCTCGGGCCGCGAGCGGCTGCCTGCGACGGCGGGCCTGGATCGGGCGGCGACGCGATGCAGTCTTCGGTGGCACGTCATCTAGTTTTAGACCGGCGACGGTGTCGAGGGCCTTGTGGACTGCTCGACAGCACCGTTGGCAGATCTGTTTTGGTCGGTGTAGCCAGTGGTGGTGGTCATCTTCTTCGTCGGAGGTGGCTGGCCAGAGGCTTGGTGATGGGATCTCGAGATCCATCATCTAGTCCCGGCTGCGAGTTAGGGAGACATGGTTGCCGGTGAAAACCGAGCCGACGGTAGACGATGGCGGCGTTCTACGCCGTTACCTTTATGAAGACATCTCGTGTAACTACTGTCGACCCACTCGTGCTGCTCCAGGGGAAACCCTAGGATCTGATGTTCCAGATCAGACGATGGCGACACTTCGGTGTCGTTTCTCTCTTGGGAGCATCGTTTGTGGAGCAGCGCTGGAAGTCAGAGGCAGCAGGTGGAGCGGCTTCGTCTTGCACGGAGCTTCGTTGAAGATGTCAAGTCATGCCTGACCAACAGGTGCTACGTTTTGTCATGCCTGGCCGGCAGGTGCTACGTATGATAGATCTTTCAAAGATTTCAAGCTGTGTCGGTTAGTGGTACTTGGCAGCATGGTGCTGAGGTGTATCGATGGCGACCGTGACATGCTCAGCTATTTGTGCGCAGGGAGGTGGTGCCGTTGGGCGCCGTGGTGGCGTCGACGACAGCTAGACCGAGCAAAATTGATGCGTTAGTACAACTCTGAAGATGGAGCGGTGGCAGTTGGCGGCGGCGGTCTCTGAGAGCGTGCCGGATCGGTGTGTGCCCTAGACCCGGCAAGTGGCTAGGTTGGGCCCCCAGGTCTTAAATGTTAGGCTTGGATGCAAGGTCTGTGGTATTAGGCCCGGACTATAAGCATTCCTTCATCAACTGGATAGGAGTAGCGATAGTTGTTGCCTAGACGTTGGCTTTATACTTATTGTTGTATTTCTTTGTAAGGTCTTTTCTGAATAATTAATAAAGTGACTGTATGCATCGTCCAGATGCAGAATTCGGGGGTTTTCCTCTAAAAAAAACACTTTCGTCGCAAGTATCCGTCAGTGGTAAATCTGGGCACCCCAGATAAAACACCACGTGTTGTCAATGTCCCTGGAGGTTGCGATTATCATGATAAATTGCCGCACACCATCTTCCTAACGCGCGGTCACAACGGAGGATCCCCCCTCCGCCATGCTCTGCCTTGATGCCTTGGCCACCCAATACATGGGACCGGCGAGACATGGAAGCGTCAACTGAAGCGAGAACCTGCCATCATCCATTTATCCCCTAGCAAATGCAACACCAAAACAAGGCTCCCAACAGAGAGAAATAACACCATTGACAATATCGCCCGATCCGATATCACTCGGACGTAGGGTTTCCCCCAGATCAATAGGCAGGTAGGCGAGAACGACATCAACGACTTCTTTAACAAACTAACAATACCCAAAGCGTCGCCATCATCGGCCCAAAAAATGCGAGCACGGCCTTCGTCGTCCATCCCGCCACATCTAAATAATCCGTTTCGTGGTCGAGACGAAACCACACCACCGCTTCATGCGGCGGTCGAGCCACAATCCCCGCCACACGTGCCAGACCTCCGCTCGCCGAGCCCAGCCTCTTTGCGCATGAGAGCACCGCTAGTCGGCACTGAGATCTATCGCCCGCGGGTCCCTAGGTGTCACGAGAAAGGTCCTCGCCGCCACCTTCAGCCGCATGAGCTTCACCTGGAAGCTTCCTCTGACGGTGGGGCGGGGAGGGGAAGGCTGAGGGGGAACCCCCGAGCTGCCCTCGTTGGCTATATTATAGCGATTGTTTTGTTGAATGCGTTAATAAAATTGATGTAATTCCCCTTTTTTCCTTCATGCAACCTTTGATAGATCCTCACTATGTCTATCGTAGTTGAGTCACAGGAGTTAGCAAATACATTGTTTTGCGAGCCTAAATACATTTGGACCTTGTGTAAGAAGTTGTCAAAGCTCTGATATTTCTGTTTCGATCCCTTGAAGTTGGACAAACCAAATCCTCTGTGGGCCTCTTGATTTGCATGATTTAAAAAAAATGTAGGATAAGACAAACCTAGGATTGTGATGTCATGACCATTTGAATTCTACAAAATTTTGGTTTGCTTGACTGCATGAGAAAATATGTGATCCTTTCCAAGAGGTTTGAGCGAATGCTAAAATTCCTACGAAATGCAGTACAAAGGAATCTTCAGAAAAAAAATCTATTCAATCCGACGAATTAAGCAATCAACATAGCAAAAATTCCTAAGGGTTTTGATCCTTCAAAATTCTTATTAAAATTCTTTGAATCAAAGATGCCCTAAAACAACCACAGATATTCAAGAAAATTAGGGTATTTTTGCCTGCTCGCTGAACCGTCGTTTCCTGGGTTAATTTTTTTCCAGATAAAACACAAGTAGATATATGCACATTGAGAAATTCATTTTGCTTTAAGCATTTCTTCTTCGACTAGTTTGGGTACGACCCACACGTGTTTGTGGCTTGCGGGGGTAGTTCTTGAAGAGAGACATAAAACCTTAGCTGCTAAGTTTGTGATCAGAAGCAATAATAATGTGTGTGATCAGAACCAATTAATTCACTTGAATTGAGAGCAGAGAACTTCATTATTTTTTTCCTAAAAAGCTCGTGCATTTCAAAATGAGGCATTATTGTGCCAAAACCTATGGCAAGACAAAGCTTTTCTGTGAGGCACTGCTGTTACAAGTTCCACCAGCCAAAATTCTGGAGGACACAATAATACAATATCTTATGACGACTTGGCAGAGCATGCTTTGTCTTTGATGTGTTGTCTCATCTCTTTACGGTATATGGAAACCACTTCCAGAAAAGGGCATTTGCAATCTGCATACCATAATCAGGCAAAGCAACGGGCTAAACATGCATTATTGCACGGCTCCTTCTAATAAGTGCTAAGCTATTGCACGACCAATCAAAGTTTCCCGTTTGTTAGGTTAGGTTTAGGCCAAGTGAGTAGGATGGGTGTGTTGCCAGTGGCGTTCCAGTATAGTGCACAGCAGATAGAACCAACCTCCATGCAAACTTCTGGCTAGGCAAAGGGATTCCTCTTTGCTGAAACCCTATTTGTCCTCCTGCTGTGCTCTGCAATCTGCATGGTTGAATGTCAAATATAGGACCCTGATAAGTACCGAACGTCGGGTACAAGCACATGGCAACTTCGAACGTTTTCGACGGCAAGTTCTTATGCGAGGATGACAATTTTAGTTGTCAAGGATGGCAGGTTTCGTGCTTCGGTATATTTTTTACAGAAACTTGTCGTGTGTCACTGGAAATTGCCATCCTCGCCTGACTGAAATTACCATCGAAAAACGTCAGGGCCGGAGCGCCACGCACCTGACGTGTGGCACTTATCTTTTGGGTAAATATAAGCATGACCGAGTGTCAGCAAACATAACATTTGAAGCAGTGTAACCAAGACAACTGATCAAGCATGTCAAAACCCACAAACTTACATGCTTGAGGCTGCTAAATAGTTTTGCATTGATTCCTTGGTCAATTGATGACACTTCTTTGACAGCAAAGAAAAACCCATCACTATAAGAGCAGTGTTAAAATCAATCAGCGAAACATTTTGTTCATAAACATGAGGGCATTCTTTATAGTTCTACACCAAATGCACAACATCTGAAGTTACATTCTGAACAACAGATGGTACCCATACATTCAGGTATTATAGTAGAGTTATGTAGAGGTTCATTCAATTAATTCATTTTCCCAATATGAAGGTAAGAGTAGTGTAACTATTTTACTCGAGCCTGCTAACAAATATGATGTAGTTCACTCAACCTGGCCTATAATTAATAATCCAAGATTCTAACCAGCTGGTGTTTGTGGTTGCCTACAGCGAGACAAGTGTAGTGCACACAACTAATTATGAAACATTGTCAAACATGCTTCACAAAGTGATAAACCTACAGCTCTAAACACATAAACACTAAAATGAAATCTTCATGAAGTAGGCAGGGACGACCCTGGCATTATGGAGGCCCTAGTGCGATTGAGACACAATAAACCTTAACAGAATAACATATATATACTTTCAATAATATATATCGTATATCATGAAAAATATAAAGGCATAAACATAAAAACATGATTTTAGTTAGCAAATAAAGTCTTAGTACACGTATGTATATGATTATATGATACATGTACTCAAATATAATTAACTATTAAATAAATGTAACATGGTAAAGTGCGAGGGGGGGGGGGGCAATTGCCCCTTGTTCACGTTAATTTTATGTTATGCAAATCATTTTTTTGTAATTTATTTAAGTATGTAGATATAATGGGCCCTTATTTAAGATAGGCCCTAGGCCACCGCACCTTTTGCCATGCCCTAGGGAAGGCCTGGAAGTAGAGACAGGCAAAAAAACTTGCTCGTTCATTGCCACGTAGACTAAACCGAAGGATCCACTCCCGATATGCGCTCCCTTAAGGGTGTGATGTTCCTTCTAAACCATCTATTCACCGACGGTGAGACCAAATGCTCAATATCACATAAAGTGGACTCTGCAACAACGAGAGCCAACACACCAGTAGTCTTCCCCCTCGTGGCCTCCACAACCACTTCTCTTGTCCTCTCCTCTCGTAGTGTTTCCACTTTGGCCAATTTGCCATTCCCCCTTCACTTCACTTGCATTCTCAGGCCTTGACTCAGCAGTGGCCTCTCTTGTAGTAGAGGTCTCCACTCTCTCCAACTCGATCAATATGCCTTTGGATTAAGCCCATGCGTGCGAGCTTCTCATTGAACAGGAGATCACCCTACCTAAACTAGTTGGTTAGACTTTAGCAAGGATTTTTGGATCTTGGGTCCATATGATTTCTACACAAAATTTTAGCAAGTCACACCATTTATGTTTCTTAAGAAAAATATGAAAGATCATGCATGTAGAGAATGAATATAAGTACGTGCACGGTAAGTTCCAAAACTGAAAATGACTATTTGCGACCAGTGCAAAAATTACAATATAAGCTAACGTAACTCGTTGTGAAGACAATCATCTCCTGATTTTTGCACAATTCGCGAATGGTCATGTTTAATCTTCAAAATCTACATGCACATACTTGTATCCTCATTTACATGCAAGTTTTTTTTTTACTTTTTTGGAACTTAACTACGTGGATTTGCTAGAATTTTGAGCTAGGGTCATATGGACCCAAGTCCATATTATGACTTTATAGGCATACTTCAGAATTTGAGTAAAGAAAAGGCAATCAAAGAATATGATTAAAGAGATCGGCTGCTTTGGTGCACATGGTTTTTTTTTGACTTGATATCAGTTATACTAATTTTCAAATATCAATGTTATAATGCTTGATTGGCCAAAGAAAGGTCAAAGCCCTTATTGCAGTGCAATAAGGTGCTTCACAACCAACAATTTGAGTTATGTGAATCTCTGTCACATCCTTGCTCTGTGCTTGATGGTGTCGCCCTCGTCGGTCCATGCTCAAGTACTCCAAGTCCAAAATGGGATGCACGACCTGAATTGTGTCCTTCCTAATCATACGCACAAGGTGGCCCGATGTTTCATCGATTGTGTTGGAGGAGACTTTTACGAGCCGACTACGATGAACACTCAGTGGTGCTTCTTAGCAAAGCCAACTCCGGTATGATTATTGACGGTCTGGAAACACAGTCAACCTGATCACAAAGATCAATCCATGCATGCAACCCAAGAACAAGCAATAGTTTGAGATATACAATCCGAATTGGGATATAATATGAACTACTTGTTTAACACACTGGGGTTCCGATGACACATAGTACATGAGGTGTCGCCGACTCTTGTGTATATGGCAAAAAGTAGCAAATACTAAGTTTCAATCAAACAAAAGCCAAAAGCTAATTCAATGCCCTGAGGGGGTATTTAAGGAGGGACAAAGGTGAGATTCGACCAGAAGAAGGAGGGTTGGGGGGGGGGGGGGACGAATCCAACCTTAAGTCGGCCTCCTACCTTAAAACGGACTCTAAAGCCTACACATAGTCTTTTATGTCGAAAATACATGGGCCTGGCCCAAAACTAACATGACGGAACACCTATAGATGACCATGGATGAAATTATAAAGTTTTTCTTGTATATTTTGTCCATGCCCCTCACATGTCACCATGGTGGCTTCAGAGTCTTGAAATCACCACCTGAACCTTTGTCTTCACTCCTTATACTCTTGTTACCTTCACCATGCTTGATCATACTAAAATGACTGACATGCTTGTTTGTGCTAGATCCTTCATTCGTAAGCAATACAAATATATCCGACTAAAGGAAGTAGCTGATATTTCAGTTGACGTGTGAGAGTTGTAGTCAAGGTTGTTGTATCTCTAGAACTTGAGATGTTGGAGGGTTGGGTGTAACCGTAGTAGGGGTGTCCTCATCATCCGCCGACTGGATTAGGTCTGGATTTGGGTCATCTTCCTCTGATGAAGGAATGTGTGGAGGTTGATGCACAATCGCTTCTCGGTGCTCATCTGTAGCCGCAAACTGCCTATAAGCCAAGTCTAGCTCATGCAACTAATCTTGCACCATCTTTGCGATGTGATCCAACTGAACCACCAAACAATGCATGACCGAGTTCAAGCTAGGATTTAGGCTTGCCGTACTATCATAGTTGCCCGAATTTGATGCATAGCTTCCTATGACTACGTTGTTGCCTTCTCCGCTATTGGCAAGACATACTAAATCTTTGGTGATGGCTTGAAAGGTGTCATGGTGATCTAACAACAAGTCAAGCAAATTAACTTCCCTTAGTACAAAAATGGGCATTAGAAGCGGCCCTAGGAAGCGATTGTGACCAAAGAGAATGAAGCTACATGTAATACCATCAGGGGAGGTAGTTATAGAAAGCTTCAGACGTGGTTATAATTCTAAAACTGACTATAGGAAAAATTAGAGGCGGTTAGTACTACGAAACAACCTCTAATTTCTCGCCAACGCATGCGGTTTTGCTCTGGAAAACACCCACGGTTATTTAGTACCTCGGGGCATGACCTTTCCCTTCTCTATGTCTATGGGTCCTCATGCACCACACCTTCCTTTTTTCGTCCATTTCCCTTTGCTTCCCCAATACATAGTCAAACCCTAGCCAAACTCTAGGACCACCGCTGCAAAGTTCACCTCACCAAGCACACGGGGTCTTCAACGCTTCTTCGCTAGTGAATGTGGTCAACCTATTCCTCCGCTGAATGTGGTCGGCACGATGGAAGATCTAGTCCGACCACGTCGTTGACAAGGGACTCCTCCATCAACTAAGGACATTGACCATCAACCATATATCCGACGGGCTATGCTACGACGTCGACCGAGGCGGTGCTAGGAGGAGGCAGGTGGCGACTGCCAGAAGGGGAATATCACCGGCACCGGCCTCCATCAAGGCCTCCACCCAAGAAGTTCATCACCCGGGAGGAGCCCTTACCACAACATCGACCTGAATCTCTGGCTTATCATAGGGGTGCATTATCTTTACTTGCACTGCACAAAATAACTAATTGGATTATAGTAAGTACAAATGAGTTTGTCGTCTCATCGGTGCGTCGGCGCACAAGTCATTAGAGTTTAAGGTTAACTAATTATTTATTTTTTAATACCAATTGATGATTACTTATTAATAATTAGTTTTATTGCATATTCCGTTTCTAATAAGTTGATTGTGTTTTTCATATGTAGTAGATCAATTTTAGTTGCACCACGCGGGCTATCTAGGTGCTCTAGAAATAAACAGGCTATTTTGCCGCATTTATTCGCATCCTAGCTCATTAGAAATGGATTGGATTTTTTATAATAGGAGGATAATCCCCCTCTGCATCCAAAGATGCATAGATTCATATATCATTAAAAATATCCATCAACTGAAAAAAAAATTGACCCGAACAAAAATCCTCAGGCCGTGTGCCTTGCAACAGTAGGTCCACTAGCCAACCGCGAACTAAGCATAGCTCGAGATGGTTAGTTATCTTGTGGTGGAACCAAACCCATTAGGGTTCGCGTCCTAAACATGGCATTGGTGATCGCATTTTTTTGGTCTGTTTCAGGCCTTCCGACGATGTGCGTACAGTGGAAGGAGATGTTCCCGTCGACTACGAAGACGTTTGTAGTGGCTTTGTCAATTCATGATGATGTATATGCCCAGCCTCTTGAAGGTGCTCATAGGGATATGGTGTGCGTGCATGTGTTCATAGGGGTGAGTGTATGTGCGTATGTATGAGCGTTCGCGTCCGTACTGTGTTCAAAAACATATGCTCCCTCCGACCCTATAAGCCAACCATTAACCCTATGGTATAAGACAGAAACAATAGAAAAACACACATCTTCTAGGCTAAGCCTTTAAGAAAGAATCGTTGCGCGTGCGCTGATGGTGACAACTCACAAGTCCAATCATAGGCCGGTCCCAAGATTTTCATCCCGAAAGTCAGGTTTCGATCAACCACCTTCAGCAAGGACACGACGTAGGTGCATGCCGACATAGCCTGATCAAAAATCTTGTGTTTCCATCAAGGTGCGCATACTCGTCGTTGATGCCACCCCTGCCATCATCCCTTCTTTGGCTACCGACTTATTGATAACCCAATACCTCCGAAGGAGATATCGGAAGATAAAGACGTATCATACCACCTACCTCCCGTCATTGTGGCACCACCTTTGATCTGACAACAATAGGGGCCACCGTGCGTAGCACTTGCCAGTAGCAGGCATGACTTGACGCCTTCGCTTGAGTCACCGTGCGTAGGACCTACCGGCGACATGCATAACATGGCGCACCCGCAAGAGCTGCCATGCATAGCAGCTACCGATCCAGATCGAACCCGATCCTGAATTGAAGGGGGCATCCCATACCGCCGTCGGCCTCGAAGAAGGCCACCACCATCTTCATATCTGACTGTCGCATCGTCCACAGGACCACCGTCTCGCTGCTGTCAAAGAACCAGGGCCGTCACCCCGATCCCCAAACTCGTACATCGCCATCAGATGAGGACGACTGCCGTTTCGCCACGCCGCAGTATGTGTGAGAGCCTAGCTTAATAAAAATAATATAGACTACTCATATCAATAAGGAATCCCTACTTTTCTTGGAGCCCATCCGAAAAAACCTCAAAGTTAGAGCGTGCTTGGCTTGTAATGATTTGAGGATGGTTGACCGACCCGGAAGTTGGTTTATGGACGTATGAGGACAAAGTGCGCTAAAAAGACTAGTTTTGGTATGTGGGTCAGTCTAGACCCCGCCAAACCTAATGGCCAGGAACCGATGGATATAACCAGGGCGTTACAATATGGTTTACTACAAGTTTTCATAAACCAATTAATATCATGTATTGATTGTCTTGACAAATATTTTTTGTGCAGAGTTATATATTTTGATGGCACTGTAAAGAAAAAGGAAAAGTCTCCAATTCATCCGGCTGGTTCTAACGCACGCGTCCGCCACCTGCTGCACCGTCCGATCGACCACTTGATTTAGTAGTGCTACGGCGCGCGTCATGTTGTTTGCCTGTTCTTTTGACGTGCGTGATCCCTTGGGCATAGCTAGTTTGACGGAAATTCTTGGGTTCAACATGTGGATCACGCTCGCCTCCTCTTTGTAACCTGTGTCCTGCATGTGTCTGTCCAGTATTATTTCTCGTGGTTCTATGCGATGCATGTTTTTCTGCAACATCATTTGTGTTGCAAAAATTTCTTCTGTAACAACACCTATGTTGCACAAAAACGAAGACGGACATTTTTTTTGCAACTTCACCAGTGGAAGTTGCCCGTGCCTGACCGTGGCGACGTGTTTCTGCAACAATGAAGGAGTTGCAAAACGACAACGACAACAACGGCAGTGCTACTGTAACATCGTCTCTGATTGCAAAAAAAAATCTGTAACATTACCGGTGTTCCAGAAGTCCTTCCGCAACAACACGCAAAAAATTAAGATAAAAAAATTCTGCAACAGAACCTCTGTTGCAAATGTTTCTATGACAATGCAAATGTTTCTGCAACAAGAGGTCAGTTGCAAAGAATTCTGCACACTCGCTTTGTGTTCAATGATGAGGAAGGGGCCAGCCACTGGATGACCCCGATCAAATAGATGCACGGGTGACGGATCTTTTTAAAAATTCGGCAACAAGACCTTTGTTATGAAAAAATTCTTAAGCAAAATCTCTGTTGCAGAAAATTAAAAATACAGGCATGAGTGATCTTTAAAATTTCTGCAACAAGATCCCTGTTGCGGAAAATTCCTGCAATAAGATCTTTGTTGCAAAAAAAAAACACACGCTCGGATGATTGCAACAAGCAGACTGTTGCGGAAATACCACTCTTGTTGCAAAGGATGGCTACTTACGTTGGTAGACCGAACGGTCACTAAATTGTCCATCCAATGATCAACGAGGCGGTGGATTTTTTTTTAATTTCTGCCGGCGGACGCGTAGCGTCACCCAAAAACAAAGAAAAATCACCACTGGCATGAAAGTGCAAAACAGAGCAACGAGTGTAACGCGTCGTTGCGCCACAGCTTGCAATGTGACAATGTCCCCTGGAAAAAGCGATATCCCGGTGGAGGGACGGGGCAAATCGGGTGCGTGCGTGTGGGTTCAGTCTGAAGCAAACGACGGTGGAAAAGCACAGACTAGTGGGCGCATTCTGCAGTGACAGAATGATCGCCACAGCAGCATCCACGAGACGAGAGGATGATTGCTCCAGTCCAGTGCCACTGAACGAAATGCCAGTCATGGTGTCAACCGACGCGATTTACCCAATCCCAAATCGCCGCTCACGCTCAAGCATCGGCATTCGTCGCCGGGCCACCTTCTTTAAGGAGCCAGCTTTCCGTCCGTTGAGAACGAATGGGAAAAACTGAAGAGAAACCAAAGCTGCCGGTGCCGCTGCTCCATATATGGCATCTTAAATTAGTGGCCGTATCCTACATTATCTCTCTCGGCTGGCTCGGCGGCCATTTCCAACAACCTTATCCTGCGCCCTCCAATGGCGCAGCCTGCATCCACTCGGGTGCTCCGCTTTGCCGATATCCATCGGTGCAAGCACGAAACCAACCTCTCCTGCTCCAAGATTGGCGCCCTCCTGCACGCTTTTCCCCTTTGTTAACCTTTTTGTTAGAGGATTTCCGTTGTTGGGCAACCCCTTGTAATTTAAAAGAAACGGGCCCTTCAGGGTTTTTTTCGATTGTTTGGTCGCTTTTGCAGCTGCGAATATGCGGCCTTTCAGAGCTGGTAGGTAGAGTGGTACGAGTCGGCTTGTGATTTGTGTGGCTCCTCGGTTAATTGGCAGAGGGACTGTGGCCTGTGGTGAGAGGCAGGGCTGGAGAAGGCGTGGACTGAAGCGAGGTCGAATGCAACAGTTGGTGCACCCACGGGCCACGGGCCACGGGCCCTTTCTTTCTGCGACCGGATCATCATCGATCACGGGACGGACGGAACGAGGGAAGCACCACGAACCGAGAAATCTCGGCGATTGATCGGCGGTCGGTCTCACTGGCAACGCACGCGATGGGGCTTCATTAGACCAACACGGGGCCTTTAACAGACGTCTGTTTTGTAAATTTTGTCCGTTTGAATCGGCCAATGGAAGCGCCGTCCGGCCTCTTTTCTAGATGTGTTGCCAGTCCATCGTGGCGGGCACATTTGGTCCGTCCGGCTGGCCTGCGGCCAAATATAATCAATTTTTTAACTAAAAAAAACATTGCATATAGTTTACATTCAAATAAATCACATAGTATCATAATATTAATTAGTTTCACAACCGAATAAAAAACACGGTTTTTTAGAAAAGAAGGATGACCACCGGCCTCTACATCGGGATGATGCATGCAACCATTTTATTAATTATTCACGGAGACCTTATAAAGTAATACATCAATCAATCTGAAGCCATCATCTTAGCAACATGTGTCACTATTCCCAGTCAAAAAAAGCATGTGTCACTATTCCTATGCACTTGATGAAGGGGTGTCGATAGTCCGACCGAATACCAAATAGTCTTTTCACCAAAGCCTAACATCTAAATCCGGAGACCTAACCAAGGCACAATGTCGGGTCTGGGGCACACGTCGGTCCGACGCATTCTCAGAGGCGCCCGCCGCCATTTTCCACCAATCCATCTTCAAAACAGGAACCAACGCATCGACCTTGCCATGCCTGTCGTCGACGCCACCACGATGCCACACAACGCCATCCTCATGTGTGAGTCCGTCAACCCGCATCAGATGCCGAGACTCCACTGCGCCACGTCACCGAGATTTGTCGTCGTCGATGCGGAAGATGAAACCCCCGCTCCACCACTGGGCCGTTCCAGTGTTTTTTCTCAGAGCATCCCGAGCGTGGTGTTGCGATCTACAACAATGATACCTCTAGAAGGGAACGATGTCACAAACGCTGCTATCGTCTGCCATGACCATAGTTGGCGCGATTTTCACCAGAAGTCACGTCCCCCCGATCTCGCAGTTGACTGGAATCGTACGGAGCCTCGCTGAGGGAGTCCTGGATTAGGGGGTGTCCGGATAGCCGGACTATACCTTCAGCCGGACTCTAGGACTATGAAGATACAAGATTGAAGACTTCGTCCCGTGTCCGGAAGGGACTTTCCTTGGCGTGGAAGGCAAGCTTGGCGATGCGGATATTTAGATCTCCTACCATTGTAACCGACTTTGTGTAACCCTAACCCTTTCCGGTGTCTATATAAACCGGAGGGTTTTAGTCCGTAGGACAACATACAACAATCATACCATAGGCTAGCTTCTAGGGTTTAGCCTCCTTGATCTCGTGGTAGATCTACTCTTGTACTACCCATATCATCAATATTAATCAAGCAGGACGTAGGGTTTTACCTCCATCGAGAGGGCCCGAACCTGGGTAAAACTTTGTGTTCCTTGTCTCCTGTAACCATCCGTCTAGACGCACAGTTCGGGACCCCCTACCCGAGATCCGCCGGTTTTGACACCGACATTGGTGCTTTCATTGAGAGTTCCTTTGTGCCGTCGTCATCAGGAAGGATGCCTCATCCCGTCTTTAAAGACGGCACCGTTGCCAAGGGAGCTTTGGCTGTCGGCCAAAATCTCCGGCTGGATGGTTTTCTTATGACCGCCTGTTCGGCTGCTGCGCCGACGATGACCTCTTGGGTCATCAAAAGCAATCTTCATGTCAGTTCGGAACTCGCCGAGCAGTTAGATCCAATAGAGCTCTCTTCCATGAACGAGCTCTTAGATCGCATCGCCGCTCTGGGGGTCGCTACAGATTACGACAAGGTTGGGCCTAAACCCGATCTAAGAGAGATTAACTCTCCCCAGGTCACCCATCATGTTGCCGTGGTAGAAGGGCAGTGCGGCGACCCTTCATCTATCTTAAGGACTAATTACGTCCGGATTCCTGATCCCTCCAGGCCGGATACCCGCGGAGGGGAGGATATAACTCAAGACCTGAACTTAGAATCAAGCAACGGGCTAGACTCATTGGATAACATCCAAGAACCTAAACTACAGAGTTCAGAAACTCCTTGGCCTCTGAGTCTCAGATCGGGTGAGGTTTCGGATTTAATTTCACCCACCCACCCGAACATAAGTGATCTATCCAAAATCAGGCAAAAGCCCGAAGAAACAGTACACCATTACTGGGCCAGATTCCTCCGGGTTATGAACAGGATAAATGACTGCCGCGAGGAAGATGCAATCTCAATCTTCTGCAATAATTGCACGGACAAGGGAATCCTTAACGCCATAAGTCGTCGTGATATTACACGCCTTTCTGACTTGGCGTCCATAGTACAAAAGTACTGTGCGATGGAAAGCTCCTGGAAAACCGAAATAAAATTTTGGGATAATCCGGCCCTAAATAGAAACCCCGTCCGGAACAAAAGGGTGCATCATCGACAGACACCCGGGTTAAACACCAAAAAACAAAAACCCTCTGCAGGGCATGGAACCGTACTGGAAGGATGGCTTAATGGACCCTGTAAAATTCACAGTACAAAGGGCGCCACGCCAACTCATAGCCTTAGAGCATGTTGGATACTCCGGCAGGTGGCCAAAATTGGCGAAGATCTCCTAATTCCGGAGGCCGCAGAAAGCCACCCCAGGGTCACCAGTACAGTCTTCACAGTCTTCGAGACTTTCGCATCAAATAATATGCGAAAAAGAACACTCCGCAGCCTCGCCGAAGTCTATCAAGTAGCAACAATAAACCCATGGAGTGACACGGCTATTACTTTTAATGCCGGTGATGAACCTAAATTCCGAACAGCCCAAGCACTTGCCGCACTGGTCCTCAGTCCAATAGTGGACGGCTTTCGCCTCACCAAGGTACTCATGGATGGAGGCAGCGGATTGAACCTCATTTACGAGGAAACCCTTCAAAAAATGGAAATAGACTGGAACCGCATTGAGCGAAGCAGCACAACCTTTAGAGGAATAATCCCCAGTCGGGAAGCATGTTGTACAGGAAAAATCACACTAGATGTGGTGTTCGGCACGCCGGATAATTACAGATCCGAAGAGGTCACGTTTCAGGTGGCCCCGTTCAGTAGCGGCTACCACGCTCTGCTAGGGCGCGAAGCGTTTACAATCTTCCAAGCAATACCCCATTACGGGTACATGAAGCTCAAGATGCCCGGGCCGAACGGAATTATCACTCTCGCTAGTGATCCGGACATAGCACTCCGTGCCGAAAATAAGACAGCCGCATTGGCCCTTAAGGCACTATCCGAAGCCCTAGCGGCTGAAGAACTGACTGTGTTGCGCTCCACGGTGAATAAGAACGATGTGATACTCGACAAAAGATCCAAGTCCACTTCCTTTAAACCAGCAGACGAAATAGTCAAATTCCAGGTCCATCCAACGGACCCCAACAAGACAGCTTCCATCGGGGCACAATTAAACCCTGATGTAGACGCCGCACTGCGAGAATTCCTACGGGAGAACTGGGACATTTTCACCTGGCACCCTTCAGACATGCCAGGAATCCCACGCAGGCTGGCCGAACACAACTTAAATATCCTAAAAGGATTCAAACCTGTCAAACAAGCTCTTCGGCGTTTCTCCGAACCTAAGAGATAGGCCATGAGAGAGGAGCTAGCCAAGCTATTAGAGGCCGGATTCATCAGAGATATAAAACATCCGGACTGGCTAGCAAACCTGGTGATGGTACCAAAGAAGGATAAATCCTGGCGCCTGTGCGTTGATTTTAAAGACCTTAACAAGGCCTGCCCAAAGGATCCCTTCCCCCTCCCCCGCATCGATCAAATTATCGACGCTACCGCAGGACACGATTCGTTGTGTTTCCTCGACGCATACTCCGGCTATCATCAAATTAAGATGGCAGAGTCAGACCAAGCCGCAACGGCATTCATCACACCATACGGCCCATTCTGCTTCAATACAATGCCCTTCGGGCTCAAAAACACCGGCGCAACATATCAGTGCATGATTTAGACATGTCTAGCAAACCAGATCGGCAAAACAGTGGAGGCATACGTAGATGATGTGGTCGTAAAAACAAGACATGTCGAAACTCTACTAGACGACTTGAGGCTCACATTTGATAATCTCCGAGCATATGACATCAAGCTCAACCTGAAAAATGCGTTTTCGGCGTTCCAGCCGGAAAGCTCTTGGGCTTCATCGTATCCGGTAGAGGAATTGAATCAAATCCAGCCAAGATCCGAGCTCTGTCACAACTGGATATCCCAAAGGACCTCAAAAAAATACAAAAATTAACAGGATGCGTGGCGGCTCTAAGCCGCTTTATCTCCCGCCTGGGAGAAAAGGCTCTACCTCTTTACCGCCTCCTTCGGCGCACCGAACACTTCGAGTGGACGGATGCCGCAACGGTCGGACTCGACGAAATAAAGGCCATATTGGCAACAAACCCAGTCCTGGCCGCGCCAAAGATTGGCGAACCAATGCTATTTTACATTGCAGCAACCCATCAGGTTGTAAGCGCAGTGCTCGTCGTCGAACGAGAAACGGACGGACACAAAT
The DNA here is from genome assembly GCA_032464435.1 of Aegilops umbellulata. Classification (NCBI taxonomy): domain Eukaryota; kingdom Viridiplantae; phylum Streptophyta; class Magnoliopsida; order Poales; family Poaceae; genus Aegilops; species Aegilops umbellulata. The sequence continues at coordinate 56,609,229 of CP136057.1, forward strand.
TCCCCCTTCAAAAGCCGGTCTACTATGTGTCCACTGTCCTCACTCCATGCAAATCACGGTACCCGCATTATCAAAAGATTGCATACGCGGTATTCATGGCATCCCAGAAGCTGCGACGCTACTTTCAAGAGTGTTCGATAACAGTAGCCTCGGAAGTACCACTCAACGATATTATAAACAACCGCGACGCAATGGGCCGGATTGCTGAAAGTGCGTTATATCGACTAGAGGGGGGGGGGTGAATAGGCGATTTTTATGAAATTCTTCACTGAGGAATTTGCTAGTGAGGAAATTCCTTAGCGAAGAACTACTAGCAGCGGAATAAGTACTCAGAGGTAAACATAGCAGAATACATGCATGGTCATCATGATGAAATGAAGACAAACATAGAGTACAGAAAGCGTAAACACAGGATAGCACAAGATGAAGACAAACAGACTGAAGAAATTGAACTGAGGAAATTGAGAAAGTCTTCAGTCAAAGTCTTCAAACACATATATGAATAAACACACAACACAGTAATGAGGAAATGAAAGTGTTGAAGAAATAGAACCAGTAAGCTTGGTGAAGACAATGATTGGTAGACCAGTTCCAATTGCTGTCTCAGTTGTACATCTGGTTGGAGCGGCTGAGTATTTAAACTCGAGGACACACAGTCCCGGACACCCATTCGTGAGCACGCAGCTCGGGACACCAAGTCCTCACCGTATTCTCCTTGAACTAAGGACACACAGTCCTCGTCCAATCACTCGTGGTAAGTCTTCAGGTGACTTCCAAACCTTCACAGACTAGGTCACTGGGCGATCCACAATTCCTCTTGGATGCTCTAGACCATGACGCCTAACCGTCTGGAAGAAGCACAGTCTTCAAAGGTAACAAGCGTCGGATTCACTCAGGATCAATCTATTCAGTGATGCTCAATCACTTTGGTTTGTAGGTGTTTGGGTTTGGGTTTGGATTTTCCTCACTTGATGATTTTCGTTCAAAGTCATCGGAGGATGGGTTGCTCTCAAATGACAAGTGTCAAGTTCATGTGGAGCAGCCAACCAGCTAGTGGTTGTAGGGGGCGGCTCTTTATAGCCTAGGGAGCAACCCGACATGATAAGACATAAATGCCCTTCAATGATATGACCGTTATGTGGACAAGATATTTTGGGACAGTTGGCGCGCAGCACAGCAACGGTCGGAAATTTGAGGTACAAATTCCTCAGGGCTATCATGTTCCTCACTGTGTAGGCAATTCGCACTGGCGAATTCCTAACTCCTCAGTCAGAGCAAAGTCCTCAGTGACCAGAAGAACTGCGTCTCTGTCACTGAAGAATTTGACTGAACTGTATGAGATTTCCAATGGCTTCACTCGAAGGGATTGGTAGGTGTAGGATTTGAGTTGAGCATCACTTGGAAATTTTCTCCTTAGTATTTCCTCGACCCCCTTTAACAGTACGGTGTTTCCTATGACTCAAGAAAGAGAAAATGACACTACGAAAACAAAAGTCTTCACGCTTCATGTTCCTCGAATGAATACCAAGTCTTCAAGGTCACACCAATTTCTTCACTTTCAAAGTCTTCAGAAAGTCTTCAGTATATCAAAGTCTTCAGTCGAAGAACTTCATTTTTAGGGGTCGACTTTCTCTGTAAATATCAAACTCCTCATAGACTTATAGACCTGTGTACACTCATAAACGCATTAGATACTTAACCTATAAGTCTTCAATACACCAAAATCACTAAGGGGCACTAGATGCACTTACAATCTCCCCCTTTTTGGTGATTGATGACAACATAGGTTAAGTTTTCAACAGGGAAAAATATATGAAGTGTAAATACTGTTATTGAGGAATTTGATTGCAAGATATAGAAGAACTCCCCCTGAAGATGTGCATAGTGAGGAATATGCTTTTGAAGCAATGCATACTTGAAGAGTTGAATCATGGAGATCTCCCCCTATATCTTGTAATTCATACACGCATTTGATATATAATATGAAGAATTTGAAATGCATGATGAAATATGGTGCCTGATGTAATTCAGCATGCGTGCGATAATATTAATGAGGAATAAGCATGCAGAATAGCGCATCAAAAGTATTAAAGCATAGTGCAACAAAAGTATCAGCGCTCCATCGGGTTTAAGATTACAACGCGATCCAATAAAAGTTTCGGAAGAACGAGAGTTGTAACTTAGCAAAAAACGCCCTTATTATAGACCCGCTTGAAGACTAACTCAGATTTCTCCCCCTTTGTCATCAAATGTCCAAAAGGATCGAAACTGAGGACTAACGCCCCTGAAGATTTTCAAGTTGATTGAGGAGCGCCAGCGTTGTTGGGGTCGGTCGTTGATGTAGGGCCTGCCGCAGTGTCGTCCAAGTCTTCATTTTCATCAGTGTCGCGTGATGAAGAATATGAACTGGCCACCAAAGAAGGAACTGGGACCTTCTTGTATTTCTTTGGAGGAGGTGCAGACCAGGCAAATTCTTCATTGAGACCCATTTTCTTCAGATCATCAGCGCTGTAGACTTGAGACAGAACAACCCAGGTGCGGTTGAGGGTTTCATGAAGGTAGTAGTGGTTTTTCTTCACTGCATTGTGTGTTGAAGTCATGTTGTGAAGAATTGAACCAAACTGACGCTTGACCCATTTGTGATTGCGATCAACCTTCTGATGTAGACTGAGGAGTAACTCACGGTCAGTCATCACCCTGGGTGCTGTGACTTGAGGATTTGGCTTGGTAGTGTTGGCGACAGTGTCATGTGTGGCAGAGTCATCATTGGTGGAATATGATGCAGCCTTGCGAAATTGACCATCCAATGGACGAATGCCTTCATCGATCACAGCAGTGGCCTTGCCCTTTTCTTCAGCTGAGGAAAATGTCCTTTTGAGGACTTCAATAGGAGGCAAGTAGCTGCAGTGTTTGAGAGTTTCGGCTTTGTAGTTGAGTGAAGACCTTGTCCTGATGAATCTCATAATCCAAGGTGCATAAGGCTTCAACTCAAATGGCGACATAGCAATATTTGCCAAAGTCCTCATGAAGAAATCATGGAAGTTGACGGGAACGCCATGAATGATGTTGAAAAGCATATTCTTCATGATGCCAACGACTTCTTCATCAGATGAATCGTGGCCTTTGATGGGACTTATTGTCTTCGTCAGAATGTGATAGACAGTCCTTGGCACATATAACAATTCCTTGACGAGGAATTTGGTTCGAGGTGCTTGCCCTGGCTTCAAAGGCTTCATCAGCACTTGCATATAGTGATTTGAAAGCTCAGGTTCGTTGTAAATACAATGTGCATCTTCAGTGGGTGGACTCAGAGGAAGGACACGAAGCAATTCAGATGCTGGGGTCTTATAATGGTGTTCTCAGTCATCCAGTCCAAAACCCATGAATCCACATCTTCAGAGTTGCCAGTGATGTGCAGTGTTGCATAGAACTGAAGAATGAGTTCTTCATTCCAATCGCATATGTCAGTGCAGAAATTGAGCAGCCCAGCGTCATGAAGAACACTGAGGACTGGCGTGAAGCACGACATTGACTCCATATCCACGTGAGGAATATGTGCATGGTCGAAGACTTTATCTTTGTTGTAAAGCACCGAGGAATAGAAATTGGCTTGGCTGGCTGTCCAAAAATGCCTCTTCCTTATGCGAGCAGAGTCATATGGGTTGTATTCAGTGAAGAACACGTGCTCGCCATAGAAGTCTTCAGCCTTGAATTTCTGTTTGCATGAGAACGGATCCTTTGGCCTTGGCAGAGGAGTGTCAGTGAGTTGCATCACGACCTCAGGAATCACAATCTCAGGTTCTTCAGGCTGAGGAATTTCTGGTTCCTCCTCAGGTGCAGTCACCTTTTCAGCTTCAGCCGCAGTTTCTTCAGCACTAGTGGCTGGAATTTCTTCATTCACAGATGCAGTGGGATGAGTTTCTTCAGAGCCCATTTGAACAGTTTGTGCAGGGGAGTGAGGAATTTGCTGCAGTGGGGTGAAGAGTGGGGAATTGGGGTGCTGACTTTCCCAAAAGTCATCATTCATCAACGGAGTTGTGCTGCCAATATCCACATCTTCATCATCAATTTCTTCAACACCAGCCTCTTCAGCATCAAACTGAGGCATTAGTGATGAGACCTTTGGAGTTGAAGGGATTGAATCCACTTCAATTTCTTCATCAATCCGCTCTGAGGAAGCAGCAGATTGAGTTTCTTCATCTGATCCACTTGGGATCTCATAGTCTTCACCAAAAGGAACAAGGTCCTTTGATGGCATGGATGAAATAGGAACAACATCAATTGGATTAGCAAACGAGCTGGTCATGGGCTTCATCTTCTTGGGAGTTGAAGATTCTAAAGCTTGTGATGCTTACCTCTTCTTTACTGCAGCTCGCTCTGCAGCCTTTGTCTTCTTCACATCCAATGCGGATGGAAGGATTGGAGTCGGTGTAGGCGCAGGTGGAGCTGAGGAATCTGGTTGATTTTCCTCAGGCGCAACTGATGCAGTTGCCCTGGTTTCTTCATTTTCTTCAGGCGCACCACTAGTGGGTGCCCTGGCAATTTCTTCAATGGCTGGAGTAGAGTCATCATCCTTGGAACTGGCATTTTCTTCAGCAGCCTGAACTTCATCAGCGGTGCTGGCATGTTCTTCAGTGGGCTGTACTGAAGGTTCAGCTTGAGGAATTTCTTGTTGCGATTGGGCTGCAACATTGGTGAATTTCTCAGTCAGTTTCACAAACCTGACTTTTGCTCCTTTCCAGTCAGCATAGTATGCATCAAAGTCATCGCTGAGGGCTTTGATGTCAGCCTGCATCTTGACGAGTTCTTCAGGCTTCATTGTGAGAACATTTTTCCTTAGCAGTTTCTCTTTCCTGTACTGCGATTTCTTGATCTGCCTGGCCCTATCATATTTCCACTTCTCCTCTTGGATGAAGTGAGTCAACATGTGACTTTGGCCAGGAGTCAGCTTGAAGTCAGGCATAGGTGTGTTGGGATCCTTATGCCAGATATTGATGTAATCAAGGATCACCCCTTGGATCCAGCAGCAGTGGCACAGGTGTGCCTTTGGCTTTAGCAGCCCTTTCTTGGCGGTCTCTGATGATTTCAGCAAGTTCTTCTTCATCAGCTTCATCATCATCAGATGGCACAGTGAAGACTACCTGCTTCTTCTAAGGACTTGGACGAGTGCCGCGTCTAGCAGTAGCCTTTTTCTTCAGCAGAGAGGGTCCATCTGAGGAATTTGGTGCAGCTGAGGAACTAGCTGAGACACCAGAGGCGATAGAAACACCAGTAGTCCTTTGGCACGAGGCCAGGTGCACAGGTGCTGAGGACTTTGTTGGGACAACTGAGGACTGTGGAGGAGGTGCTGAGGACTTTGGTGGAGCAGGAGCAGCATGAGGAATTTACTTTGAAGATTTTGAAGATTCTGGCCGTGAGGGCACAGCTGAGGAACTTGGCCGTGAGGGCATTGATGTTGAAGCACTTGGCTTGCGAGCGGGCTTCTTGAGCATCGCTTTCTTCGGCCTGACAGAAGCCTCAGTGGCAGCAGCAGCAGCAGCAGAGTCTTCATTAAATTTCCTCACTGCTTCTTTGGCTTGCCTTACCAGTTTAGCTTGGCGCTTGGCCCATTCGGTAGGAAATTCCTCACCACGTTTGATGCTAGTGGGATCAGCCACTTGGCCAGGTGCCAATGGGGCTCTTGGGCATGGAGGGTTTAGTGCGAATTTCTTCCTGTACTTTGGAGTAACATATCTGTACTCCCTCCATTCGCGTGCCCATCTCCGTTCAATCTTCTGAATGCGCACCTTGCGCTGATTTTTATCTTCCTCAGGAGGTGTGCAATATCCAGCATAGATGTCCTCAGGTATTTCAAAAGTTGTCATAACCTCAGGCCTCTTTCCTCCTTTCTGTGGCCTTTTACCTTCAGCCATTTTCTTCAGTTGAGGAATTTGAACAATTGAATTCTCTGAAGAAGTGTGCAACTTTTCTTCGAGGAACGCTGCAAATGAGTTAAGTTGATGAGAACCTAATGATTCAGCAGCGGACATGTGTACCTGTGAACAGAGTATAGTTGCGAGGAATTTGAAGAGGTCATATGCGTTCTCAGAGGGTTTTTCATAAAGAACAAGTCTGAGGAATTTGACCAGATTCATCTTGAGGAATTTCACTAAGCGCTTTATATCTTAGGTTCCAGAGTTGTATAGATCGAGGATCCACACAATTGAGGAATCTTGAAGAAAATGAGGCTTAGGGAAATGAATCAAGAACAGATAAAATGTGAGGTGTTTTGTGTGTGAGAATTTGAGGAATAAAACACCTTTGAAGATTTTGTAGAAAAGTTTCGAATCAAAGAGGGCAGTAAAATTAGCTTTTAATTACCCTGAACGAAGAACACGTCGAACTGTGAGTTGGAACAGGGAAGTTCGTCGATGCAGATCTTCCACGCCCTAACTTGGCGGAGGAAGACGTCTACGGCGGCGGAGGAGGTGAACATTTCCACAGTCGGCGCGAGTACGACGGCGATGAGGTCGAGGCAGTGAAGCTTTTCCTCACCGGAGACGATGGAGTAGCGGCGGCGCTAGGGTTTGGAAGCTCGAGCAGGAGAGTGAGATCGAGCGGGGTAAAAGAAGTGAGGACGGCGACAGGGGTATTTATAGCCGCGGTGAAAAACTGCTCGTCCGAAGATTTAGGACGAACGTGCCCCTGGCCGTTCTCCTTCTCGCGACATGTGTCACCCACGTACAGTATAGTGGAGATCGTGTAAGATCGTGGGTGAATAAAATAATGCATCATGGGATGCGGAATGGTTTGAGCGGCAAAACCGAAAGTTTGGATATGATTAGTTTTAACGTTCCGTTCGCAATTTCTTCAGCTGACAAGGACACAGTGAAGAATTTGAACGAGTTACAAATAGAACGCACATGAAGAATTTGCGAATAGATTGGATTGAGTATAGCATAGAGGGGAAGGGTCCGATCACATTCACTTAGCAGAAAGTCCAACTTGAAGAAATAGCTATAAGTGAATGCTGTAGAGGACATAAACTATATATATATATATATATATATATATATATATATATATATATATATATATATATATATATATATATATATATATATATATATATATATAGCCAATGAAGAAAAACGACGGCACAAGTGAAGACTTTGCAAAGTTTGAAGAATTTGAAAAACTGAAGAATTTCAAAAGTTGAGGAAAAACTCAAACTGAAGATTTTCAACTTTTGTGGTGGCGTGTCCCACCGTATAAGAATGATGATTTCAGACACCGCGTACAATTGTCGTAGGGTTCTGAGAATCAAATTCTTCATTAATTTCTTCACACTTAGAGTGTTATTCTTCATTGATTGAAGAAAAACGTTTCTTCATGTGTTGCACATCTAAGTCATCAATTTTGCATAAGTGTTAGGATGAGTGCCTTTTGAAAGTACATTCAAAGATTCTAAGATATTTAGCTCACACCGCAACTTGCTAAATCTCTTCTCATCCAAGGGCTTAGTGAAGATATCGGCTAGCTGTTCTTCAGTCTTCACATGCTCAATAGAAATGTCGCCCTTCAACAAATGATCACGAAGAAAATGATGATGAATCTAAAATGTGCTTTGTCTTCGAGTGCTGAACTGGGTTGTGAGCAATCTTGATGGCACTCTCATTGTCACAAAGGAGAGGCACATTCTTCACGTTGATGCCATAGTCCTTGAGCGTTTGCTTCATCCATAGTAATTGAGCACAGCAAGAACCAACAACAATGTACTCAGCTTCAGCAGTAGACAGTGATACGCAGTTCTGTTTCTTCGAGGACCAACAGACCAAGGATCGTCCGAGGAAATGACAAGTACCAGATGTTGACTTGCGGTCCACACGGTCACCGGCATAGTCAGAGTCTGAATATCCAATGAGATCAAAATCCGAGCCCTTGGGATACCATAATCCTAGTGTTGGTGTGTGAGCTAGATATCGAAGTATATGCTTCACAGCCTTATGGTGTGATTCCTTCGGTGCAGCTTGAAATCGTGCACACATGCAAACACTAAGCATTATATCTGGCCTAGATGCACATAAGTACAATAAAGAGCCAATCATGGAGCGATATACCTTATGATCGAAGTCAGTACCGTTTTCATCAGTGCATAGATGACCATTTGTGGGCATAGGAATTTTGATGCCTTTGCAGTCTTGCATGCCGAATTTCTTCAGGACATCTGTTGGGGATGTTGCTATCTGGGGTAAACCGGCCTGCAGGGCCCGGGTTACCGCCGTCAACAGACCCGAGATGTTAAAGCCCAAGGAGAAATAGAAAGGCCCAAGGCCTATAACCGGTTTAAAGGTTTATGGTGTAAACCGGCCTGGGGCCAACTTGTATTGTAAGATAGGAATAGAGAGACCGACCCGGGCACGTTTATAAGCCGGAGGTCGAGACTTTGCAGACGGACGGGCGTCACCCGTGTATATAAGGGGACGACCCGACGGCGGTTTGGGGACAGAGAAGAAGAACTCGAGGTTTAGGCGAAGCATATCGCTCCCTAAGCCCTCGAAACCCATCAATCCCATCACAACTAGACGTAGGCTTTTACCTTCATCGAAGGGGCCGAACTAGTATAAAAACCGTGTCCTTGTGTCCACTTTAACCCCTTCAAGCTAACCCGTTGCGATGGCTCCACGACTAAGTCCTCTTACTAGGACATCTGCCGTGACAAATCCACGACAGTTGGCGCCCACCATGGGGCTATCGCGAGATGGTTTCAGGTTCTTGGAGGGCCGCTTTGAAGGACTCGAGGGTTACGCTGTGGGACGGATGACCAAGAGCCGCCGCGGAAAACTCTACATCGACAGCACAGGCTGGGGCCCCGACGCCGGCTCGATCGAGTACGGGTACCGGGTCCCCTTTGGCGGCATCCATGTTTTCATCGGCAAGATCGGAGAACCGGGCCCCGAGTTAGGCGTCGGCGCCGACCTCATCGAGACAGCTCAGTGCACGAGAACGACCCTGGCTAAACCGACCAGGAAGCACGCCTTCGTGGGAGTCATCCACGGGGGAAGCTACGAGGAAGGATCCGAATCTGGTGACGAAACCGCCATCTACTCTGGCGATGAAACGTCGACCGGGGAGACCGAATCTCTTTACCAGCTACAAGATGATCGGGTTGGGGGCGGCTCCGATGGCAACAGTATTCCGGACCCCTCTGATCTGCCCTATCGGGTTGGGATCTTCATGGCTGGGACACAGGCGGCGCCACGATCATCAACTGCAGCAGCAGCGATCTCCGGATCGGCAGCAGCAACGGCTGCGCGGGCAGGAGGCCCTACGGGATCACCAGCCCAAGTTTTGTCAGACCTGTTTGACGCACTAGCAGCGCTCATGGCGGAAGCCAACCCGGTGGATCAGGAGGTTCACATTGCTGAGATTGCCAAGGTAAGAGAGCAGATCACTCGGGCTAAAGCGGAGCTGGCAGCAGAAGAGATCAGGATGACGGCGGAGCGCGCCGCTTTAGATGCACAGGCTTACAGGCTCATGATGGATCAGAAGGCGTCTCAGGAAGTCTTGAAAAGAAAATCCCGATCTCGGTTGCCCGCCGCCCTTGACGCTCGAAATCTCTTCAACACCCCGGGGGTAAACCGTGCGGAGGCGACAACCGGCGCCCCGGTTCAGCACCGGGTAATAGACCTGCCTCGTCACAACACTGGTACACCACCGGCCATACCAACGCCGTCAGGTCATTATTCCAACCCGATGGATAACCTCGTCGCGGCGGCGGCTCGGTTGGAAGCCATTCCGATCGAAGGAGATTCACCGCAGGATGAAGAGACACGCCGGGTCAAGGAGCTCCTTAGGACCGCGCTGGCCCAGCAAGAAGCATATTCGCAAAGCCGTGATCGGATTCACTCCACCCCTCGCCCCAGCGGGAGCTATAGTAGGCGCGTGGAGGAGCCGGCCGTTTCAAGTAACGCCAGGCGTGAAGCGCTCCGCGGCAACAATCCGGCGGGCGTTGACAATGCTCACGAGAATGTGGATCGCACCCGTGCACGGGAGGCCGGATTAGCAGTGCAGCATCAGGCTCGTCAGCTTACACCTATCTTCCCAGCAGCTACGGTTGAACCGGGGGTGGTTTCCAGTTCTTTGGGAGTACCGTGCCTTGTTCCCGCTTTGCGCAACGTACGCCTGCCCAAAGACTTCAAAGGCCCCCGCAAGGTACCAAACTACACGGCAGATCAGCCTCCGGAGACATGGGTGGAGAGCTATGAGATGGCTATGGAGATGCTGGACGTGGATGACACGGCGTGTGCCAAGTATTTTACTATGATGCTAGAAGGAACGGCCCGGACTTGGCTAAAAAGCTTACCGCCTAATTCAATTAGTTCGTGGGCCCAATTGCGCGCCCGGTTTATCAAGAATTTCAAGGACACGTGCAAACAGCCAATGTCGATAGTTGACCTAGCAGCCTGTGTTCAGCAAGAAGGGGAATCAACTACCCATTGGGTACGGCGGGTATCAGAAGTTTTGCACTCGTCAGATCGCATCAACGCAGACACCGCCGTGGTGCTGTTGGAAAGCAACTGTCGGTTTGGCCCTTTGAAGCTAAAGCTGGGCCGGATGAAGCGTGATTGTACAGATATAGGAACGCTCATGACCGCTTTAGTGAAGTATGCGGATTCTGACAGTACCAAGGATCCTGACTCTGGTGATGACAAAGCAGGGAAGGGAAGGAAGAATAGCAACACCAAAGGCCAGCAGCATCGACCGACAGGTAATGGAGGCGGAGGTAAGCGTAAACCGGACGGGAGCATGGACTTTGTAGCCAACACAAGTGCACAGAATAAGGGCCAGCGGCGCAAGGGGAAACAGCCAAGTTTCCGCACAGATCCTGGTCCTAATCCGGAGCGTTTGAACTTTTTCTTAAACCAGCCCTGTCCGAAGCACGGAACAAAGGAGGAACCAGCAACCCATCTTTGGAAGGATTGTTATATCATGAAGGAGTTCAAAAGCTCAAACACTTTCCAAAATGATCGCAGCTCCGGCGGCGGTTCAGGTTCCGGTCCAGGGTTCCAGGGCAATCCGGGCGGACAGGTCAGCCAAAATAATCAAAGTAATCATAGTGGTTTCGGGCAGCAGCAAACAGGTTATCAGAGCAACCCGAAACAGTTGAGTGGTGGGCAGTATCATGTCTTTACTACAAGCCTGGATAAACGGGATAGAAAGCTTCAGAGGCGAGCAGTTAGTGCTATCGAACCAGCCACGCCTCACTATCTGCGCTGGTCAGAACAGCCTATCATATGGAGCCGAGAGGATCACCCTCCCAGGGTCTATAATCCGGGTCAGTTAGCATTGGTGGTGGCGCCTCAGGTGGGAGGTTATAAGCTCACCAAGGTGCTCATGGACGGAGGGAGCAGCATTAACATCTTGTATTACGAGACCTTCCGTCGTATGGGACTGGTAGATAAGGATCTCAAACCGACCAATACAGTGTTCCACGGGGTGGTGCCTGGCAAGTCTGCATATCCGGTTGGGAAGATAGCCCTTGAAGTGGTATTTGGCGATGGTCACGATTCCAGATCAGAGACGCTGACGTTCGAAGTGGTTAAAATCCAAAGTCCGTACCACGCTTTGTTCGGACGGCCAGCTTATGCAAAATTTATGGCACGGCCCTGCTACGTGTATCTGCAACTTAAGATGCCAGGTTACAAGGGCACTATAACGGTTCATGGGAGCCGTCGAATCGCTTTGGAATGCGAGGAAGGAGATGCGACTTATGCAGAATCGGTTTGTGCTACGGAGGAGCTAAAGCAGTACAAAGACAGTGTTGATCCGGAGGATATGACTTCATTAAAAAAGCCAACTACGGACCACGATCCGGCCTTGAAGTTCAAATCAGCGGCCGAAACTAAGCTTGTTGACTTCGTACCTGGCGATTCATCCAAGCAGTTCAGCATCAGTGCAAACTTGGATCCAAAATAGGAAAGCGCGCTCATCGAGTTCATCCGTGAGAATCGGGACATCTTTGCATGGAAACCGTCTGACATGCCTGGTGTACTGAGGCAACTCGCTGAGCACACCCTTAATGTGGATCCTAAGTACAAGCCGGTAAAGCAGTTCTTACGACGGTTTAACGAAGAAAGACGTAAAGCGATTGGTGAGGAAGTGGCCAGGCTCCTGGCAGCTGGGTTTATCATTGAGGTTTTTCATCCCGAATGGCTCGCTAATCCGGTGCTAGTTCTTAAGAAAAACGGCACCTGGCGCATGTGTGTGGACTACACAGACTTGAATAAAGCTTGCCCAGCGGATCCTTTTGCTCTCCCCCGGATTGATCAGATCATTGATGCTACGGCAGGTTGCGAGCGTTTAATTTTTTGGATGCCTATTCGGGCTATCATCAGATCAAGATGGCAGTTAAGGACCAGGAGAAGACAGCGTTCATTACTCCCTTTGGAGCCTTCTGCTATGTGTCTATGCCCTTTGGGCTTAAGAGTGCGCAGGCTACTTATCAACGATGTGTGCAAAATTGCCTCCACAAGCAGATCGGTCGTAATGTGCATGCTTATGTGGATGATATTGTGGTCAAGTCACGAAAGAAGGAGACCCTGGTTGACGATTTGAAGGAGACTTTCGATAACTTGAGAGTATACCAGATGATGCTCAACCCGGCTAAATGTGTTTTTGGTGTACCTGCTGGAAAGTTGTTGGGATTTTTAGTGTCCCATAGAGGAATTGAGGCCAATCCAGAAAAGATCACAGCCATCACCTCCCTGGCCAAACCGAAATGCATCAATGATGTTCAGCGCATGGCCGGGCGGATTGCGGCGTTAAGCCGGTTTATCAGTCGCCTTGGTGAAAAGGCGATCCCCTTGTATCAAATGCTCAAGAAGACAGATCAATTTGTCTGGAGTCCGGAGGCTGATAAAGCGTTCGAGGATTTGAAACGGCAGCTAATCAATCCGCCAGTTTTGGCAGCCCCTGTAGATAAAGAGCCACTCCTGTTATATGTTGCTGCGAATGCCAGAGCGGTTAGTGTGGCGATGGTGGTAGAACGAAAGGAGGCTGGAAAAGAACATCCGGTTCAACGACCGGTTTACTATATCAGTGAGGTACTTATCGAGTCCAAACAAAGGTATCCGCATTGGCAGAAGCTGGTATATGGTGTCTTTATGGCAAGCCGGAAGCTGAGGCAATATTTTCAAGGACACCCCATCACGGTGGTCAGCTCTGCTCCTTTGGGTGACATTATACAGAACCGGGAGGCGACCGGTCGGATTGCCAAGTGGGCTATCGAGCTCGGGCCGCACGATTTAAGGTACGTACCCCGGACGGCCATAAAATCACAGGCACTTGTCGATTTCATAAACGATTGGACAGAGTTACAAGCGCCTGAGGAGAAGCCAGATAACACCTATTGGACCGTTCATTTTGACGGATCAAGGCAATTGGAAGGCTCGGGGGCTGGAGTCGTTTTAACTTCCCCACGAGGAGATAAGTTTTGTTATGTCCTCCGTTTAATGTTCCCCTGTACAAATAATGCGGCGGAGTATGAAGCTTTGCTTCATGGTCTTCGGGTGGCTAAAGAGATGAATCTGAGCAGAGTTAGGTGCTTTGGTGATTCGGATCTGGTGGCTCAGCAGGTATCTGGCACCTGGGATTCTAAGGATCCGCTTATGGCTGCATACCGACGTGAAGTAGATATGGTGGCTGGGCATTTCAAAGGCTATCAAGTGGATCATGTGGACTGCAGAAAGAATGAGGCAGCGGACGCTTTAAGTCGCTTGGGCTCTCAGCGTAAACCGGTCCCACCCAATGTTTTCTTGGATGTATTATACCACCCATCGGTACAGCTGCCCGGTGAGCTGGAGTTGGCTGTTCCCGATCCGGAGGCTCAGTTAGTGGCGGCTCTCCACGCCACCCCGGATTGGACGCTCCCTTACCTGGCATATATGAACCGGGGTGAGTTGCCAGAGGATGAAAGCTTGGCTCGACAGATAGTACGACGGTCCAAGTCTATGACCATTTTCCAAGGAGAGTTACATCATCGCAGCGTGTCAGGAGCGCTGCAACGGTGCATATCCCCTAAGGAGGGGTGTGAGATATTACGAGAAATACATGAAGGGGATTGCGGCCACCACGCCGGTTCAAAATCATTGGTGGCTAAAGCGTTCCGCCATGGTTTCTACTGGTTAACTGCTCATGCTGATGCGGAAGACCTGGTCCGGTTATGTGATGGTTGCCAGAAATTTTCCAGACGAGCGCACATACCGGCTCAAGAATTAAGGATGATTCCAATCACTTGGCCGTTCGCGACTTGGGGGCTTGATATGGTTGGGCCTTTTAAGCGTTCCAAAGATAAGAAGACCCACCTACTGGTGGCGGTTGACAAATTTACAAAATGGGTGGAGGCCGAACCTGTCAGTAAGTGTGATGCGGCCACGGCGGTTCGGTTTATAAAGAAGGTGATCTTCCGGTTTGGTTTTCCACACAGCATCATCACAGATAATGGTACCAATCTGTCCAAGGGGGCCATGAAGGAGTTCTGTGCAAGGGAGCATATACGGCTTGATGTTTCTTCGGTAGCGCACCCACAGTCTAATGGTCAGCCAGAACGAGCGAACCAAGAGATCTTGAGAGGTATCAAACCCCGGCTTCTGGTCCCTTTGCAAAGGACGTCGGGTTGTTGGGTGGAGGAGCTACCGTCTGTATTATGGAGCATCAACACCACGCCTAACAGATCCACGGGGTTTACGCCGTTTTTTATGGTTTATGGAGCAGAGGCGGTTCTCCCAAGTGATATACGACATGACTCACCTCGCGTGGCAGCATATGTTGAAGCGGATAATGAGCAGGCACGGCAGAACGCTCTTGACTTGTTGGATGAGGAGCGTGACTTGGCAGCTGCCCGTTCAGCGATTTACCAGCAAGATCTTCGCCGTTACCACAGCCGTCGGGTTAGGACCAGAACCTTTCAGGAGGGGGATTTGGTGCTTCGGCTCATCCAGGATCAATCTGATCAGCATAAATTATCCCCGCCTTGGGAGGGACCTTTTGTGGTCAGCAAGAATCTGAATAATGGGTCATATTACCTGATTGATATTCGAGAGCGCAAGGATTCACGCACATCAGAGGAGGAGACCAGCAGGCCGTGGAACATAGCTCATCTTCGACCTTATTATACATGAGCCCTGGGCTCTGTTTATGTACATATCATGACCATGCATATATTATGATTAATACAATAAACCGGAGCCTCGAGTAAAATGGGGTCTCTACTGTTCTTCACATCATGTGTGCTTGCCCCTGGAGGTCGCTTCACAGAAGTTCAAATTATAGATTCCGGTTTAAAAGCCGGTTTAAGGGAAGATGTCTCCTACAAGGCTATGAAGCTCTTAATATCCGGTTCAATATCCCGGTTCAAGCATGAGGCTTCCTGTTCAAACATAGGTCGTATTTGAACCAAAGAGAACATAGCTATTCAAACATGAGGCTTCCTGTTCAAACATAGGTCGTATTCGAACCAAAGAGAACATAGCTATTCAAACACGGGGCTTCCTGTTCAAACATAGGTCGTATTCGAACCAAAGAGAACATAGCTATCCCTATAAAGTCAGTTGGGGACCTAGTCGGCCTGAACCGTAGCTACACCTCCGGGGGGCTTGGTCATGTCTTGACGACGGTAATGCCTTCTGGCTGGCACATTTGCCACTGAATCAGTTGGGGACCTAATCGACTTGAACCGTAGATTACGCCTTATGGGAACTCGGTCATGTCTTGATGATGGTAATGCCTTCTGGTCGGCTTTTTAGCCAATGAATCATTTGGGGGCTTGGTCGTGTCCGAACCAACGCAATGCCACTTGATCGGCCCTTGGCCATTGAGTCACTTGGGGGCTTGGTTGACGAACCAATGCAATGCCATTTGGCCGGCATATTTGCCACGATTCAGTTAGGAACCTAGTCGACCTAAACCATAGCTACACCTATTGGGGGCTCGGTTTTGTCTTGACGATGGTCACGCCTTCTGAACGGTTCATAGTAGCCACTATTTGCATGCGTTTTTACTATCGCGTTGCCTTTTCATATTTGGTTTTTGTTTTCTGCCTTTATTGTGGTGTTTTTTGTTCTTCGGAACGTCAAGTGTTTTTAAACCGATTCAGCTGACATAGCCTGGTCCGTTTTTTAACCCAGAGGTAAGTTGCCCGGTTTGGCAAGGGCGCAGCACGGTTCATAGGGCCGGAAGATCTTGTGTACTCAATAAAGACAGGAAACAAAGTTGGAAAACGTCATTGGAAAGAGCATCAGTACCCGTGCGCGAAGGCACATTCAAATGCAGAGGTATTAAACTATCTTATTACAAGGCAAACGTAGTGCCTGAATATGTTGTTCGTTGACGGATTAAAACGTCACCAAGTAAGGTGAACCGGAGCGTTGATTAGGCCTGTTCGCCGCCTCGGTTCGAAGGCTGGGGATCGTCTTGCGCCGCTTCAGCTCTATCTTGATTACCCATTGGCTGGAAATCAGCAGTGGTCCAGTCGATTCCCATTAGCGCTTGAAAGACGGCTTCTTCGTGAATCAGCAAAGACGGTTCAATGTCAAGGGCGTAAGTATGCTTACGGATTGGAGGAATAAGGTTTCCCGCTTCAGGGACCGGAGCAGCCACTCGTTTGTTCTGGTTGTCGTATTGGGCTTGGTAACGTGACAGATCTGCTTCCTCAGCCAGTTGACAAGCTAGGGGGCGCACCGCCCGGTTTATCGCCCTCAAATCGTCTTCACCAAAGTCTGAACCGTCTTCCTTCAAGCTGGGGTATCCTTGGGCCGCTTCGACAGGATCGAAATCTGGTACCCATGCTTTGGCCCGGATCAAGGCAGTAATGGCTCCAGTTCGAGCAGCTGATCTTTTCAATTCTTCAATCCGGGCTGGAAGCATGGACAGCCTCTTTAATGTGTCTTGAATCAGAGACGGCGCAGGGTTGTTATGCGACGCAGTGGTGATAGCCCTTTGTGCTCCGGTGTACAACTGTTCAATCAGAGTATAAGCAGCTTTGAGTTTCATCCGCACATCAGAACCCAAGTGTCCAATACGTGAGCCTGCAGTGTTTCAAGATGGATTACAAACCGGACATAGGATGTAACAGACAAGGTACAAATTGGAAGAAGGGCGTCGAAAAGCTTACCAAAGACAGCAGAGGTCATGGAGTGTATCTGTCGCTTCACGGTGGATAATTCATCGACCACCGGTTTAAGAGCAGCTTCGGCATTTTCAGCCCTCTTCGTCAAAAGAGCTCTCTCAGTAACCCAATCAGCTTGTTCTTTCTGGTGGCTTTCTTTCAGCTGTTCCATAACGGTTAAGGCATGGGCCAATTCGTCCTTCGTTTTTTCAGTTTCAGCCTGTTGGGTTTTTAAGATTTCCTGAAGGTCCGAGACTTGTTTCGCTTTGGTCTTTAGATCCCCCTGCAGCAGGTCGTCAAAACAGTGTTCAGAAAATATTGCACGGTTTGGAAGTATCAACCACACAAGCAAGTTATGTGCTCGATACTTGGGGGCTAATGCATATTTGATTTTAACGCAAGTTCCCCATTGCAAAAAGTCCCAAGATTAATACAAGTATTTAAACTTGGCACTTGGGGGCTAATAGTTATCTAATGATGTTTTCTGGTTATGACCTAAGTTGAAGCCTTGGGTTTTCTAAACCGGACTTTAATTGTCAAGACAGCCTGATCCGGGTTTACCATCTCGGTTTGGAAATATTGATAAGCTAAGTTGCAATGGAATGAAGCACAAGGGAGTTACCTCAAGTTTCTCCTTCATCATCTTGATCATGCCAGCTTCATAATCCCGACTGGTGTACAGTCGGTTCAGGTACCCGGAATAAAGATCCGGGGCGCTTAAAGCAGCGTACGTAGAAGAGTCAAGGTCCCATTTGCCCTTCATGGCCGAGATTTCGTCCTTGGCAGTATGCTTGGCTAAGGTAGCAGTGTTCCCCGGTTCAGAGTGACCGATGCCGGTAATCACAACATCATCATCCTTGGAATCGCTGCTCTGCGGTGGCCCTGTCGGTTTATCAGCAGTTCCAGAAGGGGGGATGGATTCCTCAACCCGAACAGGACTGGCAGGCGGATCAGTATGGCTAGCAGGTTCGATAATCCTTTCTTCAGCGCAGGTGTCATCTTGCGGAGATAGATAACTCTGAGTATCTTCACGACCCAGAGCGTCAGCACCAGGAGTTTTCTCCGGTTCAGGAGCGGCAGTTCCTCCAGCCGGGTTATCCAGACGAGCCTTCTTGCTCGGTCTAGGTTTGGCCCTGGAAAAAGCCCAAAGATTGAAAAAACGGCGTAAGATGGATTAAGAGACCCATACAGAGATATGTTGTGATCGGTCCAACTTACCCAATAACTGTCTTCAACGGTGGCAGTTGAGTGGCTGAAGATTCACCGGAAGATGAATGGGAAGTGACCTGATAATCGGAGTCAGATGGATTTAGAGGCTGACGAGTTAAACCCGCTTTAGGAGGAAAGCTAGCGCATAAATTGGAGACCTCTGAGCGGCGTTTCCGAACCGGGCTGTTCGGTAAACCGGCGGAGGTGACTACCTGGCCGCTATGCCGAGTGGTGCGTCGAGCTTCATGTTGCTGGGTCTTCACAAGAAATTTGGGATCCAAATAAGCAAGAGGGTGAGAAAATTTAATTTTCCGGTTTGCTTGGCGAGGTTTTTTCAAAGGCAAAGGAACGGCATCAGAAGAAAGAATAGTTACCTCTGGGCCTTCAGCATTGCTCGCTTCAGCGTCGTCCTGGCAAATATCATCATCAATAAGACGTACAAAAAGTAAGCCAACTGAATCAAGGTCTACCCCAAGGTCCGGATTACCCACATCATCCTCCTCTAAGTCGGGGGTACAGGAAGCAGTGTGCCTTTTCTTTGTAGCAGGCTTCTTCACCCTTGTCTTGGGTCTGATTATCTTTTCGGTTGGCTCCTGAAGCTTCTTGCTCCAAAACGGGTCATCTCCCTGTTTCGGAAAGGACTGGAAGTTAGCAATATATATAAGGAGATCAAAAATTCTATAAACATGGAGGAGTTACTTACAGCAGGTGGTTTGTTTGTGGCGCAAAATGGAAGCAGGCCGGTTCGAGCGCAAACATGTTCCGGTTCGTTCAGCATCTTTTTCACGGCTTCAGCGACTTCGTCCTCCGTCAGCTGAATGTTGCAGTGCCTCAAAGGATCATCAACCCGACCCGTGTATTGGCACATCAAACCGGAGCGGATGCTAAGGGGCAGGATGCTCCATGAAATCCAGCAACGAGCAAGATCAACCCCCGTTAAACCATTAGCCATGAAGGCTCTGAGCTTGGACAGCTGAGGGGCATACTTACTCCTCTCTTTGGCAGTTAGCCGTGGGGGGAAGGGGTGAGTGTTGCTAAGTCTCTCTGGACGGAAACCGGGCAGTGGATTTTCTTCAGCAGGGGAAGTATCCTTGCAATAGAACCAAGTGCAATTCCATTCTTGCGGATGACTATGCAACTTGGCGTGAGGATAAGTCACCTCTTTCCTCTTCTGAATCGCCATACCACCCAGTTCCATATTAGGGCCGTCGGTAAATTCAGTACGTCGGTTCAAATGGAAAAAGTCCCGGAACAGCTCTACAGTAGGTTCTTCTTGGAAGTACGCCTCGCAAAGTACTTGAAAATGGCAGATATTCGTGACTGAATTTGGACCAACATCTTGTGGGCGCAACCTAAAATTAGCCAAGACGTCCCGACAAAATTTTGAACCGGGTGGATTAAACCCCCGGGCCAGGTGATCCGCAAACACCACCACCTCTCCCTCCTGCGGGGTAGGAGGACATTCGTCTCCTGGAACCCTCCAATGGATGGTATTTTTGCTACTCAAAGCACCAGTCAGAACTAAGTTATTTAGTTGGGTCTCAGTGATGCAAGAGGGAACCCAGTTGCATTCGTACACCTGTTTTGCCATGAGGAAATCTACAAGATAAATGTATTCCGGTTTGAGAACAAGTGTGATTATAAACCGAAGATGATCTTATATAGAGTCAGGTTATCCACAATGGTATCAACCAGCGGTTCATCAAGGGGACTAATGGATGTGTGGATCGTTTTGTTCACTTTGCTAAGAGTTAAACCGACCAGATCTAACAGCTGTGGGTATGAAAGCAGAAACAGATCCCATACGGATTCTTTCAAAGCAATGGATCTACAGCTAGGGCGAAAAAGAAATAAAAACATGAAGTTTGGCTCACAGCAGGACAACATAAGTTCGACAAGCAGGAAATGAGCGAGATCTAAGAAGACGAATACAGATTTATGGCGAATACCGAGAGGAAATACAAATCCAGATACATGTATCATCATCTGTTCGCAAAGGCTGCTATGGGGATGAGCAAGAAACAGTAGCAGGACGACGAACCCTAGAACAGATCCAAAGCAACAAGAACAGGGGCCTTACCGGGGTCCAAACAGATGTGGAAAGTCGCCGCGGTGCTCTGATCCGATCAGGTTGATGCAGCGGCCGGAGTTGATGCAGCAGCTGACGGCGGCGGCGGAGCTCTGAGGTCTGGGTCGCGAGGAAGACGAAGAAGGGGAGGAAAGGAAGATGGCCTTCAAGTCCTATTTATAAGGCGCGGCGCGCGTGTCAGGCGCGCGAATCCAGGGGCCGGAGATTTCGGAAGCCCAGCCGTCGCCCTGATTCTTGCGGGTTAGCGAAAGGAGACGGTAACTTGCGCTGACGTCATGTCGGTTTACCATAGCAAGAGGAGACGGAGAAATAGCGGTTTAACAAGTTACTGGAAGACATTTGAAGACAGAAATTCTTATTAAGGATTGACATGAACCTGTTCAAATCAATCTGGGGCCTAATGTTGGGGATGTTGCTATCTGGGGTAAACCGGCCTGCAGGGCCCGGGTTACCGCCGTCAACAGACCCGAGATGTTAAAGCCCAAGGAGAAATAGAAAGGCCCAAGGCCTATAACCGGTTTAAAGGTTTATGGTGTAAACCGGCCTGGGGCCAACTTGTATTGTAAGATAGGAATAGAGAGACCGACCCGGGCACGTTTATAAGCCGGAGGTCGAGACTTTGCAGACGGACGGGCGTCACCCGTGTATATAAGGGGACGACCCGACGGCGGTTTGGGGACAGAGAAGAAGAACTCGAGGTTTAGGCGAAGCATATCGCTCCCTAAGCCCTCGAAACCCATCAATCCCATCACAACTAGACGTAGGCTTTTACCTTCATCGAAGGGGCCGAACTAGTATAAAAACCGTGCCCTTGTGTCCACTTTAACCCCTTCAAGCTAACCCGTTGCGATGGCTCCACGACTAAGTCCTCTTACTAGGACATCTGCCGTGACAAATCCACGACAACATCCTTGAGGTATTTCTCCTGAGATATGAATATGCCATTGCGCTGTTGACGAATTTGAAGACCTAAGAAGAATTTCAACTCTCCCATCATAGACATTTGATATTCTTCACTCATCATATAGGCAAATTCATCACTATAACATTGGTCAGTACAGCCAAAGATGATATCATCAACATATATTTGGCACACAAACAGTTCACCATCATAAGATTTAGTAAAGAGAGTGGGATCGAGTGAACCGGGTGTGAAGCCTTTCTTCATGAAGAATTCCTTCAATGTATCATACCACGCCCGTGGGGCCTGCTTGAGGCCATAGAGGGCCTTGTTAAGTCTGAAGACTTTGTCAGGATGTTTTGGATCTTCAAAACCTGGGGGTTGAGCAACATATACTTCTTCCTCAAGCTTACCATTGAGGAATGCACTTTTCACATCCATTTGGTATAAGATGATATCATGATGGTTAGCATAAGCAAGCAATATGCGAATAGCCTCAAGTCTAGCAACAGGTGCAAAAGTTTCATCGAAATCAATTCCTTCAACCTGTGTGTAGCCTTGAGCTACTAGTCGTGCCTTATTCCTCACCACAACACCATTTTCATCTTGCTTGTTGCGGTAGATCCACTTTGTGCCAATGATGTTATGCTTGCGAGGATCGGGACGATTGACTAGTTCCCATACGTTGTTGAGCTTGAACTGATGTAATTCTTCTTGCATGGCTTGAATCCACTCAGGCTCCAGAAATGCTTCATCTACCTTAGTGGGCTCTGTGATAGAAACAAAAGCAAAGTGCCCACAAAAGTTAGATAGATGTGAAGCTTTTGAGCGTGTGAGAGGACCTGGTGCTCTAATGTCATCGATGATCTTCTCCACTTGCACTTCTTTTGCAACGCGAGGGTGAGCTAGTTGTCGTTGAGGAATTTGATCAACATTTTCTTCAGCATCAATTTCCTCAGCATTTTCTTCAGGTGCATCAGCTCGATGTTCTTCACGTTCTGGAATGAATTCTTCAGCAGATTCTTCAGTAGGAATGACATCTTCAGTAGCCTTGTGCTTGATAGAATCCTCAGGTGCTGGTTCATCTAACACAGAAGGTAGGTGCTCCCTTTGCGAGCCATTAGTTTCATCGAACCACACATCTACAGTTTCAACAATCTTGTGAAGAACATTGTTGAAGACTCTGTAGGTGTGCGAGTCCTTTTCGTAACCAAGCATAAAACCTTCATGTGCTTTCGGTGCAAATTTAGAGTTGTGATGAGGATCTCGAATCCGGCATTTAGCACCGAAGACTTTGAAATAACTCACATTGGGTTTCTTGTCAGTGAGGAGTTCATAGCCAGTCTTCTTGAAGAATTTGTGAAGATATACTCTGTTGATGATATGGCACGCAGTATCAATTGCATCAACCCAGAAACGATGAGGGGTTTTGTACTCATCGAGCATAGTGCGAGCCATCTCAGCAAGAGTCCTGTTCTTGCGCTCCACGACGCCATTCTGTTGAGGAGTATAAGGAGCAGATAACTCATGAGTAATACCAAGTTCATCAAGATAGTCATCGAGACCCGAATTCTTGAACTCAGTGCCATTGTCACTTCTGATGTGCTTGATCTTCACACCAAAGTTGGTTGAAGACCTCGAGGAAAATCGTTTGAAGACTTCCTGCACTTCAGTTTTGTAAGAGACAAGGTGTACCCATGTGTAACGAGAATAATCATCAACAATAACAAAGCCATATTGAGATGCTTCATTTGAAACAGAGGAATAATGATTAGGACCGAAGAGATCCATGTGAAGCAATTCAAATGGACGAGTGGTGGTCATGATAGTCTTCGCTGGATGCTTGGCCTTTGTCATCTTTCCAGCTTCACAGGCACCGCACAAGTGATCCTTGAGGAATTTGACATTCTCAATGCCAATGACATGCTTCTTCTTTGCAAGCGTGTTCAAATTCCTCATGCCTGCATGACCTAGTCGTCGATGCCATAGCCATCCTTCTAAAACTTTTGCAAGTAGGCACACGGCTGGTTGTGAATCTGCAGAGAAATCAACAATATACAAGTCTCCTCTCCTAAAGCCTTCGAAGACTTTGGAATTGTCAGCTTCCATAATCACAACACACCGATACTTGCCAAAGAAAACAACCATATCAAGATCACAAAGCATTGAGACAGACATAAGGTTGTATCCTAAGGACTCAACAAGCATGACTTTGTCCATGTGTCGATCCTTTGTGATAGCAACTTTACCTAGACCCAATACCTGACTTTTGCTTTTGTCAGTGAAGATGATATGCTTCATATGTGATGATGATAAGGGAGCATCCATCAAAAGATTCTTGTCACCAGTCATGTGATTTGTACATCCACTATCAAGTACCCATTCAGTGGCTTTGGGTTGATCATCCTGCAGATGAATTAGTGCAACTTACGACCTCATATACTTCAGGAGTGAAGAATATGATATCACAATTCATCAGATCAATTTCATCAAGTAGTAGACAGATAAAACATAGGGAGGACTTGTGAAATGAAAGTTCATTTCATCATGGTTAGCCCGCGTCCTTTCAGGCAATTTGTCAGGTCCCCAGCAAATTCTTCAGACATTACAATGCGTCTGGAGACATGACCCTGCATAAGAGATTAGTTCTTTTTCTTCACCACCCACATCTGAAGGGGTGGCAAAGAGTTCATCACTCTGCGAGCTCCATATGAGAATGGTGGCAAAGCAGCCAAACCATTTCGTTTCACATAAGAGGGGTTAGGGTAAGCATATGCATAAGCAGAGAAATTCTTCGAGGACTTATAATAATTTGAAGAATAATGCTCATATTCATAGCCCTTGGCTCTTCCCTGCGAAATAGAGTTGTTAGCACGATGATGTTCATATGAGGACTTTGATCCATGTGAGGAATTTGACTCCCTTGAGGAATTTGGTCCGTATGAGGACTTGGATCCATATGAAGAATTTGGTCCATATGAAGAATTTGATCTGGGGTTCCTTTTCCT
Organism: Aegilops umbellulata; assembly: GCA_032464435.1. Lineage (NCBI taxonomy): Eukaryota > Viridiplantae > Streptophyta > Magnoliopsida > Poales > Poaceae > Aegilops > Aegilops umbellulata. The sequence continues at coordinate 56,633,582 of CP136057.1, forward strand.
CACAGGTGGTGTCATGAGGACATTCACCTGAAGACTTTCAAGGCATCTTTTGGGAACCAAGATTTTCATCATAGGGAAACCGTTCCTGCAGTTAGTGCCAACATATCTAGCAAATACTTCACCATTCTAATTTTTGAACAGTTTATAGTTGGAGTCAAATGACTCAACAGAAGAATGAGAAGATTCACATGTATAGCCAGATAAATTAGATGGATCAACTGGAGGCCCCTTTGCAGCAACCCATGTGGTTTTGGGGTACTGCTCAGGCTTCCAATATGTACCATCAACATTGAGTTTCCTCTCAAAGGCAATACCCTCTTTCCTAGGGTTTCTGTTGAGGATCTGCTTTTTAAGCACATCACAAAGAGTCTGATGTCCTTTGAGGCTTTTGTATATGCCTGTCATGTACAATTCCTTCAGTCCTGCATCGTTAGTGATACTAGAAATGTCTTCAGATGAGGAATTAGTGATAGCAGAGACAGGTGAAGAATTTGTAACATTAGAAGCATTTGAACATTCAGGTGAGGAATTAGCAGATTCTCGTTCAATGCATTTTAAACATGGAGGAATAAATTCTTCCTGAGCAGCGCTGATTTGTTGAGCAAGTAATGAATCACGCTCCTTCTGAAGATCTTCATAACTCTCTCTTAGCTTCTCAAGATCTTGCTTCTTTTGAAGATATTCATAAGAAAGCTTCTCATGATCAGATAAGAGAGTGTTATGATGACTTTGAAGGTTGTCAAACCTGGTCTGAAGTCTCTGAAGATTTTGAGATAAGGCCTTAGTGCGATCCAGTTCTTCACCCAACATATCATCACTTTTGTCTAGCATGTTTTGAACCTTTTCAAAAGCCTTTTGTTGTTGCACAGCAATCTTAGCAAGTTTAGAGTAGCTAGGCTTAAGATTTTCATCAGATTCATCATCACTAGATTCAGAGGAGGCATATTTGAGTACCTTGGCACCCTTTGCCATGAAGCAATAGGTGGGAGCGTAGTCATCACTGCCTTCATCAGCCTTGTTGGTGAGATCACTTTCTTCAGAGGTGAAGATGGATTTGCTGACGAATGTAGTAGCGAGGGCTAGGCTCACCACACCAGACTCAGAATCATCAGATTCTTCTTCTGCTTCATTTTCTTCAGATTCAGCCTCAGAGTCCATTTCCTTGCCAATGAATGCCCGAGCCTTCTTGGAGCTGCTCTTCTTGTGAGACGAAGATTTCGAGGATTTTGATGATGAGGATTTTGAGGATTTCTTCTTTTTCTTCGCATCATCAGAACTGTAATCCTTGTATTTCTTCTTCTTTGATTCCTTTTCCCACTGAGGACAATCTTGAATGTAATGTCCTGGTTTCTTGCACTTGTGACAAAGCCTCTTCTTGTAGTCACTGGATGAGGAATCATTGCTCCTTGAAGGTTTTCCAAAGCGACCACGTCTTGAGAACTTCTGGAATTTCTTCACAAGCAGTGCTAGATCATGACTCAGCTCTTCAGGATCACCAAGGCTGCTACCAGAGTCTTCATCTTCGGACTCAGATACTACCTTGGCCTTCAGTGCACGTGATCTGCCATAGCTTGTACCGTAGCGATCTCTCTTCTCAGCAAGCTGGAACTCATGAGTGTTTAGCCTCTCGAGGATATCAGCGGGGTCAAGTGACTTGTAATCAGCACGCTCTTGTATCATCAGTGCCAGAGTATCAAATGAGGAATCAAGCGATCTCAGCAATTTCTTCACCACCTCATGGTCGGTGATGTCAGTGGCACCAAGTGCTTGCAACTCATTTGAGATGTCAGTAAGGCGATCGAAGGTTTGCTGAACATTTTCATTGTCGAGTCTTTTGAAGCGGTTGAAGAGATTGTGAAGAACATCAACTCGAGAGTCACGTTGAGTTGAAACTCCTTCATTGACTTTGGACAGCCTATCCCAGATAAGCTTTGCAGTTTCCAAAGCACTCACTCTACCATACTGTCCTTTACTCAGATGGCCACATATGATATTCTTCGCTTGGGAATCAAGTTGCTTGAATCTCTTCACATCGGTAGCGTTCAGTGAGGGAGAGACGGAGGGAACACCATTTTCCACAACGTACCAGAGATTGTTATCAATTGCCTCAAGATGCATTCGCATCTTATTCTTCCAGTAGGGGTAGTCCGTCTCATCGAAGGTAGGACACCCAGCAGAGATCTTGATCATACCTACGGTCGACATAACTAAAACTCCAGGCGGTTAAACCAAAATCACACAGAACAAGGGAGTACCTTGCTCTGATACCAATTGAAAGTGCGTTATATCTACTAGAGAGGGGGGTGAATAGGCGATTTTTATGAAATTCTTCACTGAGGAATTTGCTAGTGAGGAAATTCCTTAGCGAAGAACTACTAGCAGCGGAATAAGTACTCAGAGGTAAACATAGCAGAATACATGCACGGTCATCATGATGAAATGAAGACAAACACATAGTACAGAAAGCGTAAACACATGATAGCACAAGATGAAGACAAACAGACTGAAGAAATTGAGAAAGTCTTCAGTCAAAGTCTTCAAACACAGATATGAACAAACACACAACACAGTAATGAGAAAATGAAAGTGTTGAGGAAATTGAACCAGTAAGCTTGGTGAAGACAATGATTTGGTAGACCAGTTCCAACTGCTGTCTCAGTTGTACATCTGGTTGGAGCGGCTGAGTATTTAAACTCGAGGACACACAGTCCCAGACACCTTGTCCTGAGCACGCAGCTCGGGACACCAAGTCCTCACCGTATTCTCCTTGAACTAAGGACACACAGTCCTCATCCAATCACTCCTGGTAAGTCTTCAGGTGACTTCCAAACCTTCACAGACTAGGTCACTCGGCGATCCACAATTCCTCTTGGATGCTCTAGACCATGACGCCTAACCGTCTGGAAGAAAGCACAGTCTTCAAAGGTAACAAGTGTCGGATCCACTCAGGATCATTCTCTTCAGTGATGCTCAATCACTTTGGTTTGTAGGTGTTTGGGGTTGGGTTTGGATTTTCCTCACTTGATGATTTTCGCTCAAAGTCCTCGGAGGATGGGTTGCTCTCAAATGACAAGTGTCAAGTTCACGCGAAGCAGCCAACCAGCTAGTGGTTGTAGGGGGCGGCTATTTATAGCCTAGGGAGCAGCCCGACATGATAAGACATAAATGCCCTTCAATGATATGACCGTTATGTGGACAAGATATTTTGGGACAGCTGGCGCGCAGCACAGCAACGGTCGGAAATTTGAGGTACAAATTCCTTAGGGCTATCATGTTCCTCACTGTGTAGGCAATTCACACTGGCGAATTCCTAACTCCTCAGTCAGAGCAAAGTCCTCAGTGACCAGAAGAACTGCGTCTCTGTCACTGAAGAATTTGACTGAACTGTATGAGATTTCAAATGGCTTCACTCGAAGGGATTGGTAGGTGTAGGATTTGAGTTGAGCATCACTTTGAAATTTTCTCCTTAGTATTTCCTATGACTCAAGAAAGAGAAAATGAAACTACGAAAACAAAAGTCTTCACGCTTCATGTTCCTCGAATGAATACCAAGTCTTCAAGGTCACACCAATTTCTTCACTTTCAAAGTCTTCAGAAAGTCTTCAATATATCAAAGTCTTCAGTCGAAGAACTTCATTTTTAGGGGTCGACTTTCTCTGTAAATATCAAACTCCTCATAGACTTATAGACCTGTGTACACTCATAAACACATTAGATACTTAACCTATAAGTCTTCAATACACCAAAATCACTAAGGGGCACTAGATGCACTTACAATTGCAAAATGGGCCATTGAGCTCCTCCTGTTCGACATAACTTATAAGCCACGACGAGCTATAAAATCGCAAGTTTTGGCCAACTTCGTCGCAGAATGGACGGAGGCCGAACTCCCTAAAGAGTACGACACATATTCAAACTGGATCATGCATTTCAACGGCTCCAAAATGTTGGCTGGTCTGGGGGCTGGCATCGTTTTGACGTCCCCCACAGGAGACGCAGTTCAATATGTACTCCAGATTATGTACACAGACTCCAACAATGCAGCCGAATACGAGGCCCTTCTACATGGTCTTAGGATGGCAGTATCCATGGGTATTCAACGCCTAGAGGTGCGAGGAGATTCAAACCTCACAATATCCCAAATAAATGGAGACTTCGATTGATCCAAAAATGGCAGCCTATCGCAACGCCGTCCTAAAAATGTCAGCTCGGTTTGAAGGGCTCGAATTTCATCATATAGCCCGGGAGAACAATCAGGCGGCAGATGTCCTGGCACGCATCGGCGCAAAATGCGACGCAGTCCCCCCAACATCTTCTTGGAAAGGCTGTTCAAGCCATCCGTAGTATGGGAAGGGGAATCCAGCAATAACAGCCCGGACTCAATCGCACTGCCCGGTGCCGAACAATCTCACACAATTGGAGGCTCTGCCAATGAAATCACACCTTCAGCCCACATAATAATGGCCGTCATCGCCCTGTGGACAGAACCATTCCTAGCCTACCTTACTAGGCAGGAACTCCCAGAGAACCAAAACGAGGCATGCTGCATAGTGCGGCGATCTAAAGCCTACAAAGTCCATGAGGGAGAGCTTTATAAGAAAAGCACTACCGGAGTCCTTCAAAGGTGCATCTCCGAAGAGGAAGGGCGGAACTTGCTGGCTGAAATTCATGCCGGACTCGGTGGTCATCACGCTGCAGCTCAGTCCCTTGTAAGCAAGGCTTTCCGTACAGGCTTTTATTGGCCGACGGCCCGGGCAGACGCTCAGGACCTAGTCCAACGATGCGTCGGTTGCCAGCTTTTTGCAAACCAAAGCCATATGACACCCATCGCCCTCCAAACTATCCCCATAACTTGGCCCTTTGCGGTCTGGGGGCTTGACATGGTGGGACCCCTTAAAGGTGGAACCCACAAGAAAAAATACTTACTGGTCATGGTGGATAAGTTCACCAAATGGATAGAAGCCAAGCCTGTTAAGACGGCCGAATCCGGACCGGTGATAGACTTCATATCTGGGGTCGTACACCGTTATGGCGTCCCCCACAGCATCACCACTGATAACGGCACAAACTTTACGGCCGATGAGGTAAAACTCTGGTGCAAAAACATGGGCATCAAGCTCGATTATGCTTCCGTCTATCACCCACAAACTAACGGACAGGTCGAACGTGCAAATGGTCTTATCATGAGCGGAATCAAACCCAGATTAGTGCGGTCCCTTAAGGAATCTAACACGCACTGGGTAGAGGAGCTCGACTCCGTACTCCGGGGGCTGCGGACCACGCCGAATCGCACCACCGGATACACACCATTCTTCATGGTGTACAGCGCAGAGGCAGTTTTGCCCTGCGACATAATTCATGACTCGCCTCGAGTGCGCATGTACGAAGAGAGAGAAGCCGAGCTCGATCGGCAGGACAGTTTGGACGCCTTGGAGGAGGAGCGACACGTGGCAGAAGCCCGTTCCGCATTTTATCAACAGCAGGCTTGAAGATATCAAAGCAAAGAAGTACGGGTCAAAAATTACAACGTTGGCGAATTAGTTCTACGCCTACCGGACAAGAAAAAGGACAAACTCAAGCCAAAGTGGGAAGGTCCCTTCATCATTGACCAAGTCCTGACTGGTGGAGCGTACCGCCTGCAAGACGCATCGGATAACCGACTCGAGCCGAACCCATGGAACGCACCCCGTCTCCGAAGATTCTATGCCTAGCGCCGGACTCTGTGTTCGTCTCCTTCCTCTGTCCATTTTTTATACTTTCTGTCTTACATTTCTCTCCTTCTCCCCTTACTTTCTATTATAGCCGTTAAAGGCTCAATAAGTGACGCGCTACCCGCGCTCATTAAACCTGGGGGCTTCTTTCAACAGAATCTTATTCATATGGGCTTCATGCCCATAACATGTGTCACACTTCCGCATGTACCTTTATTCACCATTATATGCATCGATATGACTTAAGTTTTGGCCAAGATGGGTTGCCTGGCTCCTGTGCTTACCCCTACATTCCCGATTGTTCGGCTAGGTGGTAAAGGGAGCACCTCTACGATTGTTACTGCCGGGTCAGCCGGATGTGTACCTCAGACTGGGTGAAGCCGAAAGCTAGCATTCTTAAGGGAATATTCGGTCGGTGAACTAAAGATGATCTTTTCACTTAATTATCTATGCGCCCCCAGATGATTTTTTCTGCGTCCTTTTTCGCAGCATGGACATGCACTTTAGGGCATGACTCCCAGGGAAAGGAACCCCTAACGGAACTATTCTCCCTGGAAGATGTTTCTTACTAACCATGTAATATAACATAACTAGTTGGGCACTTGTCTGTTAAAGCACTAATGACCCCTACGCCTGGTCTCCACGCATACCCCGGTTCTTACATAACCGTATGAGTATTCGGAGACACTCTGTCGTGGTTTTGTCACGGCAGATGTCCTAGTGAAAGGACTTAGTCGTGGAGCCATCGCCACGGGTTAGCTTGAAGGGGTTAAAGCGGATGCAGGGACGCAGAGAGTTTTTATACTAGTTCGGCCCCTTCGATGAAGGTAAAAGCCTACGTCTAGTTGTGATGGAATTGATAGGGTTTCGATGACTAGGGAGCAAACAAGCTTCGCCTAAGTCTCGATTTGTTGTTGTCTGTCCTTGAACCGCCGTCGGGTCGTCCCCTTATATACATGGGTGACGCCCGTCGATTCACAGAGTCCCAATCTCCGGTTCATACTCGTATCCGGGTTGGTCTCTCCTTATTCCTAACTTACAATACAAGTTTACATATAAGGCCAGTTTACGGCTACATATCTTAAACCGACTACAGGACTTGGGCCCTTATCTGCTTCTTTGGGCTTTAACACCTTTGAACTACTGATGAAGTTAACCCGGCCCAGGTAGGCCGGTTTACGCCCAGTAGTAATATCCCCAACATTAGGCCCCAGATTGGTTTGAACGGGTTCATGTCAATCATTAGCAAAAAATCTTCGTCTTCAACATCTTCTTGTAGTTGTTGAACCGCTGTGATGTCACTTTCCCTGGTTGCTGTAAACCGGGATGACGTCATCATAAAGATAACATTTATGATATCCTCTTTGTTTAATGGATCTGCAATAACTAAGGCGACAGCTCCATCTCCAAGTTTTGTGGTTCCTTAATTCACGCGCCTGACACGTGCCTCTTGCCTTATAAATAAGACCGAAGGGTCATTTCTTTTCTCCGCTTCGTCCCCTTTCTCTTCATCTTCCTCGCGTCGCCAGCCTCGGAGCTCCTCCGCTGCCGCTGACCTCCGCACCACCTTGGGCCGCTGCATCAACCTGAACATACCAGAGCACTGCGGTAGCTTTCCGCATCTTCCTCGATTCTGGTAAGCCTTCTGTTCCTCTTAGCATAGATCTGTTCTTAGGGTTTCGTGTTCTTCCCATGTTCATCGCTTGTTCATGCTCATACCCGGACTCCTGGATAGATCTGTGAAAACCTGCTCTGATTATCAGTCGCTTTTAGCATCCACCTTTAGTTTCATGCTTTGAGTCCGTAGATCTCATCTATATATCTGCCCATTGATTCACTTCCGCTCTGCTTTAAGTGTTTGAATATTTTGTCTTCTTTTCTGAACTTGTTTCAGATCCATTGTTGTAATAAGACCTTGTGGAACCTGTTTCTGGATACTTTAGCCATCCGCACCCTCAATTGCTTTCAATGCTTAGATCAGGCGGTTTAACTTAGTATAGAAAAAATTCATAAACCGGTATATACCATTAGTCCCCTTGTTGAACCGCCATAACTCGTTAGTCATACGATGCCGCTTCATAGAACTCCGGTTTAGATATAGTTACCTCCGATTTAACATTGTTCATACCAGAGTATACTTTTACCCAACACAATCTTGAACCGGAATCACTTATTTTGTAGACTCCACCATGGCCAAACAAGTATATGAGTGCAACTGGGCTCCTTCTCGTGTCACAGAAACTCAACTGAACAACTTAGTCCTGACTGGCGCTTTAAGTAGCAAAAACACCATCCATTGGAGGGTCCCTGGCAAAGAATGTCCTCCTACACCTCAAGAAGGAGAGGTTGTCGTTTTCACAGACCACTTAGCCCGAGGTTTTAATCCGCCCGGTTCAAAATTCTACCGGGATGTCTTGGCCAATTTCCAACTCCGTCCGCAGGATAATGGCCCCAATTCTGTCACTAACATATGCCATTTCCAAGTACTCTGTGAGGTGTTCTTTCAAGAGGAACCCACAGTCGAGTTATTCAGAGATTGTTTTCATCTAAACCGCCGCACAGAATTCACTGATGGTTCCAATATGGAATTGGGTGGTATGGCGATTCAGAAGAGGAAAGAGGTCACTTATCCTCACGCAAAACTGCACAACCATCCACAAGAATGGAATCATTCATGGTTCTATTGCCAAGACACCTCCCCTGCTGATGAAAATCCCTTGCCTGGCTTTCGTCCGGAGCAGCTTAGCAATACACACCCCTTTCCACAAAGGTTAACCGCCAAGGAAAGGAGTAAATACGCTCCTCAACTGTCCAAAATCAGAGCCTTTATGGCCAATGGTTTAACAGGAGTTGATCTCGCTCGCTGCTGGATATCATGGAGCATACTGCCCCTTAGTCAACGCTCCGGTTTGATGTGCGAATATACGGGCAGTATTGATGACCCACTGCGACACATGAACATCCAGCTCACCGACGAAGAAGTCACAGAAGCTGTGAAGAAAATTTTGAACGAACCGGAACACATCTGTGCCTGAACCGGCCTGCTTCCTTTCTGCGCCACCAACAAACCGCCAGCTGTAAGTTTTTAATTTCACCTTTCACTGACCCTGACATTGTTATATCTTCTTATTATTTGACACCAATATCTGTTGAACTAGGGCAATGATCCGTTTTGGAGCAAGAAGCTTCCGTAGGAGAAAGCAGACAAACCGGAAAGACCAACCTGGCCAAAAACCAAAGTCATTAAGAGGCCTGCTCATAAGAGGAAAACCACTGCATCCTCTGATCCGCCCGCTGATGACGATGTGGGTAATCCGGACCTTGAGGTAGAAGTTGATTCACTTGGTTTACTTTTCACACGCCTTATTGATGATAATATTTGTTAGGATGATGCCGAAGCTAGTAATGCTAATGCTGCAGAGGTAATTATTCTCTCTTCTGATTCAGAACTTTTGCCTTCACTAAAAACCCGTCAGGCAAACCAGAAAGTTAAATTTTCTCATCCTCTTGCTTACTTGGATCCCAAATTTCTTATGAAGACCCAACAGCACGAAACTCGCCGCACAACCCGGCACAGCGGCCAGGTAGTTACCTCCGCCGGTTTACCGAACAGTCCGATTCGGAAACGCCGTTCAGAGGTCTCTAATTTGCTTGTCAGTGCTTGTCCTAAAGCGGGCTGTTATCGTCAACCCCTTAATCCGTGTGACTCCGATTACCAGGTCACTTCCCACTCATCCTCTGGCGAGTCATCAGCTACTCAGCTGCCACCACTCAAGACGGTGCTTGGGTAAGCTATATTTATCATAATATTTTTGATACATCATATTAGAACATGTGTTGTATTTGACTGTAATTACTCCTTGTAGGGCCAAGCCTAGGCCAAGCAAGAAGGCCCGCCTGGATAAAGCGGCCGAGGAAGATGCCATTCCTGAACCGGACAAAACACCGGATCCTGAAGCGGTTGTTCGTGAAGATATACCCAACGACCCCCCACTGCAAGGTGATGATGTTATTGCCGAAGAAAGGCCTGCTGACCAGCCTGGAAGCCCCATCCGGGTTGAGAAATCCGCCAGTCCAATCCGGCCTGTTAGCAAACCAACTGCCCCTGGTCAAACTGGTGATGCCAAGGATGATGATGTTGTGATTACTGGCATTGGCCGTACTGAACCTAGCAATCCGGTCGCCTTATCCAGGCATACTGCCAAAGAAGAATTCGCTACTATGAGCAAGGGCAAGTGGAATGTTGATCTGGCGACTTACGCAGCTTTGAATACTCAAGATCTCCATTCCGGCTACTTGAACCGGCTGTACACCAGCCGTGACTATGAAGCCGGCCTGGTGAATATGATGAAGGAAAAATTTGAGGTAACTTCCATGTGCTGTTTCTTGCTTGAATATTGCAATTTTGTTTAACTCTCCTAGCCCCCAAGGGCCGGTTTTGCAATCCTCTTTAAAATCGGGACTTACTAATATAAATCTGAATGCCTCGAAATTCACTGATATAGCCCCCAAGGGCCGGTTCAACTTTAATGTAGTTAAACCGGGCACTTAAGTAGCTTAATATGGCAGCATCAGAACTTTACTTGAGCAAATATGCATTAGCCCCCAAGTGCCAAGTTGAATACTTGTATTGAGCTTGGGACTTTGCAATTAATTGACAGATGAAGATCAAATATGCATTATCCCCCAAGTACCAAGTGCATAACTTGTTATGTGGTTGGTACTTTAATTCTTGTACCGTTTCGTTAAATCATATTACTGTCTGTATGCAGGCTGAGCTGAAAACCAAACAAAGCCGACTCGCCGATCTTCAAGAAAATTTGAAATCCCAACAAGCTGAAACCTCCAAGGCAAAAGAGGAGTTGACCAGTGAGGGAGTTCTGGATTAGGGGGGGTTTGGATAGCCGGACTATACCTTCAGTCGGACTCCAGGAGTATGAAGATACAAGATTGAAGACTTCGTCCCGTGTCCGGAAGGATCTTTTCTTGGCGTGGAAGGCAAGCTAGGCGTGCGGATATTCGAGATCTCCTACCATTGTAACCGACTTTGTGTAACCCTAACCCTATCCGGTGTCTATATAAACCAGAGGGTTGTAGTCCGTAGGACAACCATCATCATACACAATCATACCATAGGCTAGCTTCTAGGGTTTAGCCTCCTTGATCTCGTGGTAGATCCACTCTTGTACTACCCATATCATCAATATTAATCTAGCAGGAGTAGGGTTTTACCTCCACCGAGAGGGCCCGAACCTGGGTAAAATAAAGTGTCCCTTGTCTCCTGTTACCATCCGACCTTGACGCACAGTTCGGGACCCCCTACCCGAGATCTGCCGATTTTGACACTGACATTGGTGCTTTCATTGAGAGTTCCTCTGTGTCGTCGCTTTTAGGCCCGATGGCTCCTTTGATCATCAACAACGATGAGGTCCAGGGTGAGACTTTCCTCCCCGGACAAATCTTCGTCTTCGGCGGCTTCGCTCTGCGGGCCAATTCGCTTGGTCATCTGGAGCAGATCGAAAGCTATGCCCCTGGCCATCAAGTCAGGTTTGGAAGCTTAAACTACACGGCTGATATCCGCGGAGACTTGATCTTTGACGGGTTCGAGCCACAGCCAAGCGCGCTGCACTATTTCGAGGGGCATGATATAGCTCTGCCTCCGAATAGTACCCTGGAGGCCGCACACGCTCCGGCCCTGATCCTTGACACGGAGCCCGCTGCGTTCTCCGAGGATGAACGGTTGGAACGTCACCTCGGGGGCTGTGATCTCAAAGGCGATCGAGCCGAACGCCAGCCCCGTACTCCGCACGGCCCAGGACTCCAAGGAGCCGGACTCTTCTTCGAACTCCGGGCCTTCCGTGCCCCCGCCGATCGAATCTGATTGGGCGCCTGTAATGGAGTTCACCGCCGCGGACATCTTTCAGTGCTCACCTTTCGGTGATGTCCTGAATTCTCTCAAGTCTCTCTCTTTATCAGGAGATCCCAGGCCGGACTATGGTCTGCGAGGTTGGGATTCGGACAACGAATAAATTCAAAGCCCACCCACCACCCACTTAATAGCCACTGTCGACGATTTAACCGACATGCTTGACTTTGGCTCCGAAGACTTCGACGGTATGGACGACGAAGGAGGAGACGAACAAGAACCAGCACCTGTAGGGTGCTGGACCGCCACCTCGTCATATGACATATATATGGTGGATGCTCCAAAGGATGCGGATGGCGATGGAACAACGGAAGATGACAACTCGAATAAACCGCCAAAACGCCGGCGCCGTTGGCGCCGCTCTAAATCCCGCCACAGCAGAAACGGTGATTCCAGCACGGGAGATAATACTACCCCGGACAGCGCCGAAGAACTCAGGCGCCCCTCCAAAAATTATCCTAAGCGCAGGCTGCTACCCCAATCAGAGGGGGAAGCATATGACATGGCAGACCGGCCACCCCGTGGCCGCGACAGAGAGGTCTGTCGAACCCTTAAGCAAGCCATGCCCCGGTGCCGTTCAAATAAGGCACGGGAAAACGAGCCAGACCTGCGAGACGTACTGGAGGATAAAGCAAAGCAAACAAGATCGATCTATGGATCGCGCGGACGCCCGACGGCACGTGATGATCTTCACTCCGGACACAATAAATCCGGCCGGGCCGAACACAGCAGGCACAGCTCTTCCGAGCTGCGTCGTGACATAGCCCAGTACAGGGGCGCCGCACACCCACTATGCTTCACAGACGAAGTAATGGATCATAAAATCCCAGAGGGTTTTAAACCCGTCAATATCAATTCGTATGATGGTACGACAGATCCGGCAGTATGGATTGAGGATTATCTCCTTCACATCCACATGGCATGTGGCGATGATCTGCACGCCATCAAATACCTACCCCTTAAGCTTAAAGGACTAGCCCGGCACTGGCTTAACAGCCTACCAGTGGACTCAATCGGTTCTTGGGAGGACCTGGAAGCCGCATTCCTCGACAACTTTCAGGGGACCTATGTGCGGCCACCAGACGTCAACGACCTAAGCCACATAATTCAGCAGCCAGAAGAATCGGCCAGGCAATTCTGGACACGGTTCCTAACAAAGAAAAATCAGATAGTCGATTGTCCGGATGCAGAGGCCCTAGCAGCCTTCAAACATAACATCTGCGACGAGTGGCTTGCCCAGCACCTGGGACAGGAAAAGCCGAAAACCGTGGCAGCCCTCACGACACTCATGACCCGCTTTTGCGCAGGCGAAGATAGCTGGCTATCTCGCAGCAACAACTTATCGAAGAAGCCCGGTAATTCGGATACCAAGGACAAAAGTGACAGGTCACGTCGAAATAATCAAAAGCGCCGTGTTTGCAGCGACAGCAATGAGGATACGGCAGTTAATGCCGGATTCAGAGGCTATAAATCCGGTCAGCGAAAAAAGCCATTTAAAAAGAATACCCAGGGCCCGTCCAGTTTGGACCGGATACTTGACCGCTCGTGCCAGATTCATGGCACCCCCGAAAGGCTAGCCAATCACACCAACAGGGATTGTTGGGTGTTCAAGCAGGCAGGCAAGTTAAGAGCCGAACACAAGGACAAGGGGCTGAACAGCGACGACGAGGAAGAGCCCAGGCCGCCAAACAACAATGGACAGAAAGGGTTTCCCCCACAAGTGCGGACGGTGAACATGATATACGCGACCCACATTCCCAAGCGGGAGAGGAAGCGTGCGCTACGGGACGTATATGCGATGGAGCCAGTCGCCCCAAAGTTCAACCCATGGTCCTCCTGCCTGATCACTTTCGATCGAAGGGACCACCTCACTAGCATCCGTCACGGCGGTTTTGCCGCACTGGTCCTCGACCCAATCGTGGACGGATTTCATCTCACAAGAGTCCTCATGGACGGCGGCAGTAGCCTGAACCTGCTTTATCAGGATACAGTGCGAAAAATGGGCATAGATCCATCAAGGATCAAGCCCACAAGGACGACCTTTAAAGGCGTCATACCAGGTGTAGAGGCCAATTGTACAGGCTCGATAACACTTGATGTGGTATTCGGATCTCCGGGTAACTTCCGAAGCGAAGAGTTAATCTTCGATATAGTGCCGTTCCGCAGTGGCTATCACGCCCTGCTCGGACGAACCACATTCGCTAAATTCAATGTGGTGCTGCACTACGCATATCTCAAGCTCAAGATGCCAGGCCCTCGAGGAGTAATTACGGTCAGCGGAAACACAAAACGCTCCATCCGTACGGAGGAGCACACGGCGGCCCTCGCAGCGGAAGTACAAAGCAACCTTTCAAGGCAACTCTCCAATCCGGCCGTTAAAAAATGCAAAGCGCGCCCGGAGTAACCTGCACCAAGACCACCTGGCACGATCAGAGCAAGCGTAGCAATACGGCCCCGACCCCAGCCATCGCAACATAGCGGAGCAAGTACCTCGAGTACACAATTACGCCCTTAAAATTCCATGGGCACAGGGGGAAGGGCACATTAACGGCATGCCTACAATACGGCGTCAAACCTACTAGGGGCTGCCGGATTTTTCTTTTTTACTTTTTTTTACTTTCAGGACTCCATACTCTGGATAACCTGTTCGGCATTGTTGCCGCAGAGACGATGCAAGATCCAGGAAAGCAGACAAAGCTACGCCGCATTCCGGAACTCTCAGGTGGTCTCTTTCTCGAGCGATATATCTGTTTTTAAATTCCGCGGCCTGCGCCTGGTCAGGACATGTTAAATAGTCTAATATCTTTTTTGCTTATCGCACTACTTGTATCGTTCAGCCTTGATAAATAGCCTCTTTATAAACAATGCATAGCTTTTTGTCTATTTTTTGCATTATCCCCTTTGAATATATGTGTTTATTACATAACATGATCGCACCCGTACACCATGGTACGACAAACCACACCAGGGGCTTCATTACCCTTTTATCTGGTGTGAGAAGTCCGTACACTTTCACAAGTGCGGCACCCCGAACTTATAGCACTATATGCATCGGCTCCGAGTCATGATTTTGGTCACATGTTGGGTTTGCCCGGCTCCTATGTTTTGGTGCCTTACGTTCCGCTTTATCGGCTAAGGTAGCACTAGGAGAACCACTGCGATTGTGCCCCAGATCAGGTGGGTTGAGCACCTCAGTGGAGAAAGCTAAAACAGAATGTCATGATAAGGCGTGAGACCGGTCGCTGTTCGAGAGGTTTTTCGAGTCCTTAAAGGCTTATGCCGCTTTGAGCGAGGAGCTGGCTATGTCCGGCCAAAGGCATGGATAGCGCCCCGAATTCGGCCTTCCGAACTAGGGGCTTCGCCGAAATTTAAAATTATAACGTTCTATGGCTAATTGAGAGTGTTCAAGCATTATAGTCCGATTGCCTGGTTCGTTGTGCTGAGCGCCTCCCTCGAAGGACCCAACTATGGGAACAAGAGCCCTCAGGTTTATCCCGAACACCCCAGCACTAGTGGCATGGGGGCAGAAGCCGACGACTGTCCATCTCTCAAATTTTTGATAAACGGCCGCACAGAAAATAATATTTTAAATTAAATAAGCATTGCTTCACGCATATGAACAAGTTTTCAACGCACATGATACAAACGAGCGAGTTCACTCAAATATTACATCTTTAGTACATTCATCCGCGACAAGGCGGGTTCCGGCAAGAATTTCCTTGTAGTAGTTCTCGGGCTTGCGATGTTCCTTCCCCTGCGGTGGCCCGCCCTTCACCAGCTTCTCTCCGTCCAGCTTACCCCAGTGTACCCTTACACGGGCAAGGGCCCTCCGGGCACCTTCAATGCAGACGGAGCGCTTGATGACCTCAAGCCGTGGACAGGCCTCCACCAGCCGCCGCACCAGCCCGAAATAGCTCCCAGGCAAGGCCTCTCCAGGCCACAGCCGAACTAGTAAGCCCTTCATGGCCTGTTCGGCCGCCTTGTGGAGCTCGACCAGCTGTTTCAGCTGATCGCTTAAGGGCACAGGGTGTCCGGCCTCAGAATACTGAGACCAGAACACACTCTCCGTCGAGCTGCCCTCTTCAGCTCGGTAGAACGCGGCGGCGTCGGATACGCTGCGGGGAAGATCGGCGAACGCCCCTGGAGAACTCCGGATTCAGGTAAGTAATAGGTAGTTTACTTTTATATTCCTACTTTGCATTGAGAATGCCTTACCCGTTGCTATCTTTTTCACCTCCTCCAACTCTTGGAGGGCCTTTTGGGCTTCGGCCTTGGCACTCTTGGCGGTCTCGACGGCCGACGCGAGCTCGGATGCTTGCGTTTTTGACTCAAGCTCCAGACCCTCATGTTTTGTCATGAGAGCTTGCAGCTCTTGCTACACCTCGTTGACCTGAACCCCAAGCCTTTCTCGCTCGGCGCGCTCCTCGGCCGTTTTCTTTTCGGCCTCTGCCAGCGCCTGCTTCAGGGTTGCCACCTCGGTTGCGCCCCCTACAATAAGCAGTACAATCCTGTTATTTCTTTCTGCAATCAAGCCTCTCTATAGGCACCTATTTTTTTTAGGTATTTCTTACCTTCCTTCTCCTCGAGCTGCCGTTTGGCAAGGCCGAGCTCTTGCTCGGTCCGCCCGAGGTCCTTTTTAAGGACATCCACCTACGCAGTCAGTGCGGCGGTGGACAACAGTGAAGCCTGCATACGCATATTTGACCTTTTTTGTTAGACTCCTACAAAATTTACTAGATCCTCTATCCTGCTTTTCTTTCCGAACACCGAACAGAGCATCAGGGGCTACTGTCTATGCGGTAAATAATTTGACATATTTTTACTTACCTTGAAGCCGGTTAGAAGGCTAGCGCAAGCTTCATTCAGTCCGCTCTTGGCGGACTGAACCCTTTGGATCACCGTACTCATAACAGTACGGTGCTCCTCATCGATGGCGGCGCCCTTAAGCACCTCCAGCAGATTGTCCGGCGCCTCCGGCTGGATGGAGGCCGCCGGCTCAGACGGCTTACTCCTCTTGGAAGGAGTTCGCCCATTGTGGACCGGGACTGTCGAGTCCGGCGCGGTGTCCGGCACAAAGCCGGACTTGGAGCCCTGGGGGGTTTCATCCCCTTTACTCCTGGGGTCCGGAGGATTGCCTTCTGGCTCCTCCAGGACCATCTCCTCCTGCCCCGAAGCTTGGCGGGGCGCCACTTCGGCGTCGTCCGCCCCGCGGGGGGAGACCGCGGGCAGAACAGAGTTCACGTCCGACGAATCCAGGGAGCCGCTCGATGAGTCGTCGAGTTCGGCCCGGGGCGGGCTGCATAAATTACATTCGATATTAGGGAAAGCTGCGCATTAAAAGAATATCATGAGTCACTCTGGTATGTAAACACTTACGATGTCGCCGGACGCTTGGTTCGGTCCAGCCACTCCTCTCCGCCCTCTTCGGCGTCGTGGGGGTAGTCCGGCGGAGGGGTTTTCCTTTTCCTCGACCCCTCGGCCTCCCCTGTTGCGGCGGCCTTCTTCCTCTTTGCTCCCCTCACTGGGGGGGAGCTTCCTTGTTCTTCCTCCTTGTTTTCACGAGAGGAGGGCGTTGCGGACTCGTCAGATGATGAGTCCGACACCACCATGTTGCGGGAACTTTTTCGAGTCCCGGTTGTTTTCTTCTTCTTGGCCTTCCTCTCTGGCACCACGTAAGGTGCCGGAGCCATCAGCTTCACCAAGAGAGCTGGGGCCGGGTCTTCGGGCAGAGGAGCCGGACAGTTAATTGGTCCGGATACCTCTTGCCAAGCCTGTCAAAGGTAAAGGGAGTTTAGATCCCGCATAGAGTTAATCTATGAAGAAGAGCTTAACGAACCTGTCAAAGGTATTGATAGCTTACCTCGCTAGCGTTACGCTGCGAGCTGTATCCGCGATCCTCGGAGGCGGATGTGGGGGACTCGGCGCCTTTGGTCAGCACCTTCCAGACGTCTTCATACGTCGTGTCGAAGAGCCTACTGAGGGTTTGGTGCTACGCCGGGTCGAATTCCCACAAAGTAAAATCCCATTCTTGGCACGGGAGGATCAGGCGAACGAGCATGACCTGGACTATATTGACAAGCCGGATTGGCTTGTTCACCAGGGGCTGGATGCACGTTTGCAACCCAGTCACTTCTTTGTCGTTGCCCCACGACAGGCCTGTCTCTTTCCAGGACATGAGCCGCGTGGGGGGTCCGGATCTGAACTCGGGGGCCGCGACCCATTTCGGATCGTAGGGCTCGGTGATGTAAAACCACCCGGCCTGCCACCCCTTTAGGGACTCCACGAGGGAGCCATCGAACCAGAGGACGTTGGCTATCTTGCCAACCATAGCGCCTCCGCACTCCGCCTGGGTGCTGGACACCACCTTGGGCTTGACGTTGAAGGTCTTGAGCCAGAGGCCGAAGTGGGGGCGGACGCGGAGAAAGGCCTCACACACGACGATAAACGCCGAGATGTTGAGAACGAAGTTCGGGGCCAGATCATGGAAATCCAGGCCGTAGTAGAACATGAGCCCCCGGACAAATGGGTGAAGTGGAAAGCCCAGTCCGCGAGGAAGTGGGGAAGAAAAACTACCCTCTCATGGGGCCTTGGGGTAGGAAGAAGCTGCCGCTTCTCAGGAAGCCGATGCGGGATGTACTCGGACAAGTATCCGGCTTTCCTTAACTTTTTTACTTGTGCCTCCGTAACGGAGGAGACCATCCACTTGCCTCCCGCTCCGGACATTGTTGGAGAAGGTTGAGGAAGGAAGAGCGGACTTGGGCGCTGGAGCTTGAGTTCGCGAGAGATGGATTGGCAAAGGAGGGAGAAGGCGTAGGTTAAAAAGGTGAATCCTTATCCCTTTATATAAGCAGGTACGGTTAGGCATCCCCACCTACCTAATAAAACTCACTTGCCTCCCAAACGCCGTGGTAAATGGCGTGGTTGGGTTACCCACGTCCGTATTGATGAGAATCTCGTTAAAGGGGGCACATGATCTCTGCTTTGACAAGACGTGCCAAGGAAACCGCCTCGCTAAATGAGCTGAGGTGGAATAATGAAAGCAATTTATAGAGAAGGCTTGGTCGCAGTGTTATGACGCACTGCGGAATACGTCAGCAGATTTGATTTGTGTTAATATTATTCTCTATATGGCAATATGTGGAAACTTATTTTGCAGAGCCAGACACTATTTCTGGTGTTTATAATCTTCTTGAAGAACTTGGAGGAGGAACCCGCCTTGCAATGCCGAAGACAATCTGCGCGCCGGACTCGTCGTCATTGAAGCTTGGTTCAGGGGTTACTGAGGGAGTTTTGGATTAGGGGGTGTTCGGATAGCCGGACTATACCTTTAGCCGGACTCCATGACTATGAAGATACAAGATTGAAGACTTCGTCCCGTGTACGGAAGGATCTTTTCTTGGCGTGGAAGGCAAGCTAGGCGTGCGGATATTCGAGATCTCCTACCATTGTAACCGACTCTGTGTAACCCTAACCCTATCCGGTGTCTATATAAACCGGAGGGTTGTAGTCCATAGGACAACCATCATCATACACAATCATACCATAGGCTAGCTTCTAGGGTTTAGCCTCCTTGATCTCGTGGTAGATCCACTCTTGTACTACCCATATCATCAATATTAATCTAGCAGGAGTAGGGTTTTACCTCCACCGAGAGGGCCCGAACCTGGGTAAAATAAAGTGTCCCTTGTCTCCTGTTACCATCCGGCCTTGACGCACAGTTCGGGACCCCCTACCCGAGATGTGCCGGTTTTGACACCGACAACCAGCGCTTTAAGCGTCATGAAACAGCTGAAGGAGGGCTTCAACAAAGAGCGGGCGGATTGGGTCACTGAGAAGACCGCTTTGACCAAGAAAATTGAAACTGTTGAAGCTGCCCTTAAACCGGTGGTAGATGAGCTAACCAGCGTAAAGCGGCAAGTGCATGCCATGACTACCGCCATCTTTGGTAAGCTTCCTTTGACTTCTGTAATAATTTTACCTTCCTATGATAGGTCCGGTTTGTGAACTCTTTGTAATGTTGTAGGTACACGCATTGGTCACTTGGGGTCAGATGTTCGGATGAAATTGAAGGCCACCTATACATTAATTGAACAGCTGTATACTGGAGCGCAGCGGATCATCTCTACTGCATCACACAACAATCCGACGCCCTCTTTAATCCAAGATACTCTTAAGAGGTTGTCAATGCTTCCTGCCCGTATTGTAGAGCTGAAGAAATCTGCGGCTTGAACCGGTGCCATCAATGCCTTAATCCGGGCAAAAGCTTGGGTACCGCATTTCGATCCTGTTGAGGCAGCTCAAGGTTATCCCATTTTGAAAGAAGATGGTTCGGAATTCAATGAGGATGACCTGAGAGCAATAAACCGGGCAGTGCGCCCTTTAGCTTGCCAATTGGCGGAGGAGGCAGACTTGTCGCACTATCAAGCTCAGTATAACAACCAGAATAAACGAGTGGCTGCACCTATTCCTGAAGCGGAAAATCTGATCCCTCCAATCCGTAAGCATACTTATGCTCCTGATATTGAACCGTCGTCCCTGATCCATGATGAAGCTGTCTTTCAAGCCCTAATGGGAATCGACTGGACCACTGTTGATTTCCAGCCACTGGGTAGGGAAGAAGAAGCTGAAGCGGCGCAGGAGGACCCACAACCATCAGATCAGGGCGGTGACCAAGCTTGAACCGGAAGCCGGTTTAAAGGGCTGCTTTGTTATATTCCGCCAAGAAAACAATGATCTTTATTTGGGCACCATGTTGCCTTGTAATAGGATAGCCAATACTCTTGCTTCTGAGATGCCTTCGTGCATAGGCATTGATACTTTTGTTGGAATGGGCGAAACCTTTAATCTATATTGCCTGCAATCACAAATCTTAAACTGGCGCGGCGGCTGTATAGCCAGCCGGTTTATAAGTTTTATATACATACCTACAATGAAATTGAGGTATATGATCAAACTTTTGTGATACAAAATACCTGCCATTGCTGGGCATGAAGTTGTCTTAGCAAATCTTGAAACGGAGGTTTACAAACCTAAACCGTCAATGGAGAAAACAACTCCTGTGTATAAAATGCCGGTTTACCATGTAAACCGTGCCAGGTTACGGAAAACAACCATGTTACTCCATAATGGGAGTTTAACAGAAAAAGTCAAACCGGGCAAATAATCTCCGGATTAAAAAACGGACCATGTTCCGTCAATTGACAGTTTGAACCGGTTGAAAACGTTGCCGGTTTAAAAAACGCAAAGCAACAGTAAAAAAAATGTTGAAAGAAAAGGCAATGATAAAAACCTTTGCAAAAAGAGGCTTCACTGAGCCGATCAGATGGTGTTACCATGGTCGGACACGTCCAAGCTCCTGATAGGTGTAGCTATGGTTCAAGTCAGCCAGGTCCCCAAATGAAACCGTGGCATTATGCCGATCAAAAGGCGTGGCAATGGTTCGGGTTCGACCAAGCCCCCAAGTGATTCTATGGCCTTAGGCCGATCAAGAGGCATGACTGGTTCAGACTTGACCATGTCCCCAAGTGATCTGGCGGCTTGCGCCTATCAAAAGGTGTTGCATTGGTTCGGACACGACCAAGCCCCCAAGTGATGTTTATAAAACTTTCAAGGGGTAAACCGGAGGCCGCTTTAAGATAGAACAGCTCCATGTAACCACGCATGATGTAAAAGAACAGATACCCCGCTTTAGCTGAGGCTCCGGTTTATTATTTTAATCATAATATATACACTTGTCATAATATGTACATAAGTAGAGCCGATGGCTCAGGTATAGTAAGGCCGAAGATGAGCTATGTTCCACGGCCTGTTGGTCTCCTCCTCTGATGTACATGAGTCTTTATACTCTCGAATATCGATCAGATAGTATGACCCGTTGTGCAGATTCTTGCTGACCACGAAAGGTCCCTCCCAAGGTGGGGATAACTTATGCATATCAGTCTGATCTTGAATGAGCCGAAGCACCAAATCTCCTTCTTGAAAGGTTCTGGTTCTGACTCGGCGACTGTGATAACGACGAAGATCCTGTTGGTAAATCGCCGAGCGGGCAGCTGCTATGTCACGCTTCTCATCCAACAGGTCCAAAGCGTCTTGTTGTGCCGTCTCATTATCCGCTTCAACATAAGCCACTACATGAGGTGAGTCATGACGGATATCACTGGGAAGAACCGCCTCTGCTCCGTAGACCATGAAGAATGGCGTGTATCCTGTGGATCTGTTGGGCGTAGTATTGATACTCCATAACACAGATGGTAGCTCTTCTACCCAACAACCCGGTGTCCTCTGCAAAGGAACCATAAGCCGCGGTTTGATGCCTCTTAAGATCTCTTGATTAGCTCTTTCTGCTTGACCATTGGACTGTGGGTGGGCTACTGATGAAACATCAAGCCGGATGTGCTCACGTTCACAGAACTCCTTCATAGCCCCCTTGGACAAATTGGTACCATTATCTGTGATGATACTATGTGGAAAGCCAAACCGGAAAATCACCTTTTTGATGAACTGAACCGCCGTGGCTGCATCACACTTGCTAACAGGTTCTGCCTCCACCCACTTTGTAAACTTGTCAACCGCCACCAAGAGGTGGGTCTTCTTATCCTTGGACCTTTTGAAAGGCCCAACCATATCCAGCCCCCAAGTTGCAAACGGCCAAGTAATCGTAATCATCCTCAATTCTTGAGTCGGCACATGAGCGCGTCTTGATAACTTTTGGCAACCGTCACATCGTCTGACCAGATCCTCCGCATCAGCATGAGCAGTTAACCAATAAAAACCATGGCGGAACGCTTTAGCAACCAAAGATTTTGAACCGGCGTGATGACCACAATCTCCTTCGTGGATCTCACGCAAAATTTCACAACCTTCTTTAGGAGACACGCAGCGTTGAAACGCCCCTGACACACTGCAATGATGCAATTCACCATTAACAATAGTCATAGACTTGGATCGCCGGATTATCTGCCGGGCTAAGGTTCCGTCCTCTGGTAGCTCGCCCCGGTTCATGTACGCAAGATAAGGAAGCGTCCAATCCAGAATGATGTGTAGAGCTGCCACCAGTTGGGCCTCCGGATCAGGAATTGCCAAATCCGCTTCACCAGGGAGCTTGACCGACGGGTTGTATAGCACATCAAGAAAAACATTAGGCGGGACCGGTTTACGTTGAGAGCCCAACCGGCTTAAAGCGTCCGCCGCTTCATTCTTCCGACGGTCCACGTGATCCACCTGATAGCCCTTGAAGTGACCTTCAACAATATCCACCTCACGACGATATGCAGCCATGAGTGGGTCTTTGGAATCCCAAGTGCCGGACACCTGTTGAGCCACTAGGTCCGAGTCACCGAGGCACTTAACCCGTCTTAGATTCATCTCTTTAGCCATCCGGAGACCATGGAGCAAGGCTTCATACTCATCTGCATTGTTAGTACAAGGGAACATTAAGCGGAGAACGTAGCAGAACTTGTCACCTCGTGGGGAAGTTAATACGACTCCAGCCCCCGAGCCCTCCAATTGCCTGGATCCGTCAAAATGGATAGTCCAATATGTGTGATCCGGCTTCTCTTCAGGTGCTTGCAGCTCCGTCCAATCATTGATGAAATCAACAAGTGCTTGAGACTTCACCGCCGTTTGGGGCACGTACTTCAACCCGTGCGGCCCAAGCTCTATAGCCCACTTGGCAATCCGGCCCGTCGTCTCCCGGCTCTGGATGATATCGCCTAAGGGAGCAGAACTGACCACTGTGATGGGGTGCCCTTGGAAATACTGCTTCAGCTTCCGGCTTGCCATGAAAACTCCATATACCAGCTTCTGCCAATGCAGATACCTTTGCTTGGATTCAATAAGTACCTCACTGATATAGTAAACCAGACGCTGAACCGAATGCTCTTTACCTGCCCCCTTCCGCTCCACCACAATAGCCATACTGACTGCGCGAGCATTAGCAGCAACATATAGCAGTAGCGGCTCCTTGTCAACGGGAGCGGCAAGCACAGGCGGGTTGGCCAATTGCCGCTTTAAGTCCTCAAACGCCTGATCAGCAACAGAACTCCAGACGAACTGATCCATCTTCTTCAACATCTGATACAAAGGAATTGCCTTCTCACCAAGGCGGCTGATAAACCGGCTCAACGCGGCAATCCGACCAGCCAAACGTTGAACGTCATTGATACACTTCGGTTTAGCCAGGGAGGTGATGGCTGTGATCTTTTCCGGATCAGCCTCAATTCCCCTGTTGGACACCAGAAAACCCAACAACTTGCGTGCCGGTACCCCAAAAACACATTTGGCCGGATTGAGCATCATCTTGTACGTCCTCAGGTTATCAAAGGTTTCCTTCAAATCCTCAACCAGAGTCTCCTTCTTCCTTGACTTAACCACAATATCATCCACATAAGCATGTACATTACGGCCAATCTGTTTATGAAGGCAATTTTGTACACACCGTTGATAGGTTGCCTGGGCACTCTTGAGCCCAAAGGGCATAGACACATAGCAGAAGGCTCTGAAGGGAGTGATGAACGCCGTCTTCTCCTGGTCCTTAACTGCCATTTTGATCTGATGATAACCAGAATATGCATCCAGAAAACTCAAACGCTCGCAACCCGCCGTAGCATCAATGATTTGATCAATACGGGGGAGGGCAAAAGGATCTGCTGGACAAGCTTTATTAAGGTCTGTGTAATCCACACACATACGCCAGGTGCCATTTTTCTGAAGGACCAGCACCGGATTAGCAAGCCACTCAGGGTGAAAAACTTCAACAATAAATCCAGCTGCCAAAAGCCTGGCTACCTCTTCTCCAATAGCTTTGCGTCTTTCTTCGTTAAACCGGTGGAGGAACTGTTTCACCGGTTTGTATTTAGGATCCAAAGAGTGTGCTCAGCGAGTTGCCTTGGTACACCTGGCATGTTAGAAGGCTTCCATGCAAAAATGTCCCGATTCTCACGGATGAACTCAATGAGCGCACTTTCCTATTTCGGATCCAAATTGGCACTGATGCTGAATTGCTTGGACGAATCGCCAGGCACGAAGTCAACAAGCTTAGTCTCAGCTGCCGATTTGAACTTCAAGGCCGGATCATGCTCCGTAGTTGGATTCTTCAACGGAGTCATATCTGTCGGATCAACATTGTCTTTACAAAATTTCAGCTCCTCGGTGGCACAAACCGACTCTGCGTAGGCCGCATCTCCTTCCTCGCACTCCAAAGCAACTCGACGGCTTCCATGAACCGTAATTGTCCCCTTGTGACCCGGCATCTTGAGCTGCAAGTACACATAACAAGGCCATGCCATGAACTTGGCATCGGCCGGTCGCCCAAACAGGGTGTGATACGGACTTTGGATCTTTACCACTTCAAACGTTAACGTCTCCGTCCTGGAATCATGATCATCTCCAAAGGCCACTTCCAGAGCTATCTTACCAACAAGATATGCTGATTTGCCAGGTACCACACCATGGAACACCGTATTGGACGGCTTGAGATTTTTATCTGTTAATCCCATACGACGGAAGGTCTCATAGTACAAGATATTAATGCTGCTCCCTCCATCCATGAGTACCTTGGTGAACTTATAACCTCCCACCTGAGGTGCCACCACCAATGCTAGCTGACCCGGGTTATCAACCCGGGGTGGGTGATCCTCTCTGCTCCATATGATTGGCTGCTCAGACTAGCGTAAGTAACGGGGCATAGCCGGTTTAACAGAGTTTACTGCCCGCTTCTGAACCTTCCGGTCTCGCTTGTCCAAGCTAGTGGTGAATACATGGTACTGCCCACTATTCAACTGCTTTGGGTTGCTCTGGTAACCTGACTGTTGCTGCTGCTGGTTGTAACCACCCTGGCTACTTTGATTATTCTGATTACTATGTCCGCCCGGATTACCATTGAATCCTGAACTGGAATTTCCTCCACCGTAACCCGACCCGGATCTTGAGCCATCGCCAGAGCCGTGATCATACTAGAAAGCATTAGAATTTTTGAACTCCTGCATAATGTAACAATCCTTCCAAAGGTGGTTTGCTGGCGCCTCCTTCGTCCCATGCTTCGGGCAGGGCTGGTTCAACAGATAGTTTAGGCGGTCCGGGTTAGGGTTAGGCGCCCCACTGCGATTCTGCGGTTTACCCTTACGCTGCTATCCCTTGTCCTGCGCATTGGTATTAGCCACGAAGTCCATGTTGCCATCCGCTTTGCGCTTGCCTCCACCACCGTTACCTGCCGGGTGATGTTGCTGACCTTTGGAGTTGCTGTTCTTCTTTCCCTTCCCGGTCTTCTCATCATCTGACTCGGGATCCTTGGTACTATCAGAATCAGCATACTTTACCAAAGCGCCCATGAGAGTCCCTATGTCAGTGCAGTGGTGCTTCATCCACCCTAATTTCAGCTTTAGGGGCCCAAACCGGCAATTGCCTTCCAGGGTTATAATTACGGTGTCCGCGTTGATGCGGTCTGATGAATGCAGAACTTGCGAGACCCGGCGCACCCAATGCGTCGTTGATTCTCCTTCCTCCTGGACATAGGCATCTAGATCCACTATCGACATTGGCTGCTTACATGTATCTTTGAAATTACTGATAAACCGGTCTCGTAACTGGGCCCATGAACTGATAGAATTGGCCGGTAAGCTTTTTAACCACGTACGGGCCGTTCCTTCAAGCATGATGGTGAAATACTTTGCACACGCCGCATCATCCACATCAAGCATCTCCATGGCCATCTCATAGCTCTCCACCCATGTCTCTGGAGGTTGATCCGCCGTATAATTCAGCACCTTGCATGGGCCTTTAAAATCCTTGGGCAGGCGCACATTGCGTAAAGCGGGAACAAGGCAGGGCACCCCCAAAGCACTAGAAGTACTTCCAGGATCGACCATGGTGGTCGGACGAACCGGCGTAAGCTGACGATCTTGATACTATGCTGCTAACTCGGCCTCCCTGCGCGCTCGGGCCCGGTCTACCACCTCCTGAGCGTTCTCAACACCACCTGCCGGGTTGTTACCACGGGGCACTCCTCGCCGTGCATTACTTGACACGGCTGGTTCATCCATATGCCTGCTATAGCTCCGTATCGGGCGAGGGGTTGAGTGGATCCGATCGCGGCTGTACGAATATGCTTCCTATTGGACCAAAGTTGTCCTAAGGAGCTCCTTGACCCGGTGTGTTTCTACCGCCTGCAGTGAATCACCTTCAATTGGAATGGCCTCCAGCCGTGCAGCAGCCGCAACAAGGTTGTCCATCGGGTTGGAGTAGTGACCCGAAGGCGTTGGCACAGCCTGAGGTATACGGGGCAGATCTATTAAACGGGGCTGGACCGGCGCGCCCGTCCCAGGTGCTTCCGCCCGGTTTACCACTGGCGGATTACTGGCTCCTGCTCTGGGGGTGTTGAAGAGGTCCATGGCTTCAAAGACCGAAGGCAGACGAGATCGGTACTTCCTCCTCATGACTTCATGCGACGCGTTCTGGTCCAACATGAGCCTGTAGGCCTGTGCGTCTAAAGCGGCCCGCTCTGCAGTCATCCTGGCATCTTCAGTTGCTAGGTCCGCTTTAGCCTGAGTGATTTGCTCCCTCACTTTTGCAATCTCCGCGTTGTGAGCGTCCTAATCCTCCGGGTTAGCCTCTGCCATGAGCGCATCCAACACATTGAACAGATCTGATAAAACTTGAGCCAGCGGGCGCACGGAGCCTCCTGCCCCGGCAGCCGTCACCGCTACTGAACCGGAGATCATTGCCGCAGCGATCAAAGAATGAAGCACAGCCTGTGTACCGGCCATGAATATTCCAACCCGGTTGGGCGGATCAGAGGGGTCCGGAATACTGTCACCGTCGGAACAGCCCCCAATCCGGCCATCTTGTAGTTGATATAGAGATTCGGTTTCTCCGGTTGACGACTCGTCGCCAGAGTAAACGACGGTCTCGCCACCAGATTCTGATCTGTCCTCACAACTTCCTCCATGGATGACTCCTATGAAGGCACGCTTCACGGCCGGTTTAACCTGGGCAGATCGCGCACGCTGAGCCGTCTCGACGAGGTCGGTGCAGATGTCCGGCTCAGGGCCCGGTTCACCGATCTTGCCGATGAAGACGTGTATGCCACCAAAGGGGACCCGGTACCCGTACTCAATTGAGCCGGCCTCGGGGCCCCAGCCTGCATCGTCGATGTAGAGCTTGCCGCGACGACTCTTAGTCATCCGGCCCACAGCGTAGCCCTCGAGTCCTTCAAAGCGGCCCTCCAAGAACTTGAAACCATCGTGTGATAGCCCCACGGTGGGCTCCAACTGTCGTGGTTTTGTCACGGCAGATGTCCTAGTGAAAGGACTTAGTCGTGGAGCCATCGCCACGTGTTAGCTTGAAGGGGTTAAAGCGGACGCAGGGACGCAGAGAGTTTTTATACTAGTTCGGCCCCTTTGATGAAGGTAAAAGCCTACGTCTAGTTGTGATGGAATTGATGGGGTTTCGATGACTAGGGAGCAAACAATCTTCGCCTAAGTCTCGATTTGTTGTTGTCTGTCCTTGAACCGCCGCCGGGTCGTCCCCTTATATACACGGGTGACGCCCGTCGGTTCACAGAGTCCCAATCTCCAGTTCATACTTGTATCCGGGATTGGTCTCTCCTTATTCCTAACTTACAATACAAGTTTACATATAAGGCCGGTTTACGGCTACATATCTTAAACCGACTACAGGCCTTGGGCCCTTATCTGCTTCTTTGGGCTTTAACACCTTTGAACTACTGATGAAGTTAACCCGGCCCAGGTAGGCCGGTTTACGCCCAGTAGTAATATCCCCAACACACTCCGAACTGTCAGGTCCCGATGTTGAAGCGAAAAGGTCGGCCATGACAAACGATCTACAATCCGGCTAGAAGACATTACACATGTCAATTAAAATTACATAGTCATTCTGACTGATTGTATTCCTTTTCAATACTGTCTAACAGGCTGTCTAATTTACAGTCCTGCTGGGAATACTTTGCGGCCAATTCTACTTGGCAGTATACTAAGCTTACAGGGATCTCCTTCCCATCGAGCCCCACAGGTCTGACCTCGGCCATGTGGTTCGGGCCAGCCTTTGTGTATCGCGTCTTTACCATGGCCTAGGCCTCCCTAGCACCTTGACGGCAGGCCGATATCTTCCACAATCGGAAGCGCCGCCGCGCTCCCTTCAGCTTCTCTGCAAGCTCTCCAAGGCCCTCGGGCATGGAGAGGGATGGCCATAAGGCTTGGGCAACGCCTTGCATTGCCTGCCGAACTTGCTCGTGCAGTTGCGAGAGCTCGGGAAGAAGGTCACCCATAGAACCGGGCATCTCCTCTGCAGGACGACCTGTTAGCATACCTACAGACACCACTCTATTAGTCGACTTCCTTGCCGAACTCTTTTTTTCAAAGTTCGTTCAAGCACTTACTAAATATGCTGCGTCGAAGCCGGGTGATTCTCCTTAACGGAGTCCGACAGCTGGGCACGCACATCTTTCAGTTCAACACCCAACTTAGTGTTGGCATCCTGAAGATCATTCTTCTCCCGCCTCACCTTTGTCAGCACTCTCTCGCCAGCCTTTAGCTGGCGTAGGAGTTGTTGCCTGTCCGGATCTAGTCCGGCGCCATCTGCAATTTCATTTATCAGATTTGCACATATGCCGCACTTCACACTTATCTTTTTGAAGCATATATTACCAGGGGGGTCTCCTTAGGCCCCCCCATCGCGGCTAGTGCGGCGTCAAGTCGGGCTTTGCACTCTTTAGCTCCTGGGACAGTTGGGTATTCTTCTCTGAAAGAACCTGCATATTACATGATCCTTAAATCAGTTATTCTCACCGCGTCAAGTCTCGGGGGCTAATGGTATATATAGCCATTAAAATTTTCTCACCCGTATGTCTTTTACATATTGCTCCGTGGCTCTGGCTAGACCATTCTGAGCAGCGCGGAGATATGCATCTCCCGAATTGAAGGCGTTCAACGCCTCTTGGGAGAAACAGGCATCGCGAAGAACCGTCCGGCGACGCCTGTGGTTCATGGCACTCTCCACCTCAGAATGGGTGGCAGACAGCCTGTCCGCGTCCTCTGTCGGAGGAGCGTCCAGTTCGCGCCTCATGTTCGCCTCCGCCTCCGGTCCGGGCTTTGGAGCCTGGCTGGTGGAGGCGCGATTGGCAACCTCTCCGGATATAGTCCGGCGAGGTCTCTTTGTCATGAATAGAGCACAAGTGTTAATATGCCTTGAAGGAATAACACCTGGGAATAAGAGGGCGCGCTATACCTTTGCGCCGGCGCCTCAGTCCGGACTTCACTTCTTTTCATCCCACGGGGCCCCGCTGCCCCTTGTTGGCTAGTCACCGCAGGCTCAGCCTCCTGCCTCGAGAATCTTCCCTGCAAAACACGGTTGTTGTCAGGAAACTAAAAACACGCAAGGATGGATTCCTTTTCGAGGTGCTGGGACTCCGGTCTTAGTTACCTGGGAGGCCGGGAGTAGCCTCGGGTAATCAGCTGTAATGGCCACCAGGGCATTGTCCCTGCTCAGCTAATAAAACACCCCGTCAATCAGCTCCACGGATAGGTCCGGATCCTCTTCGGAGGCCGGATCGAGGGACCGTTCTGGATCCTCGGGCTGCAGAGGAGGGTTGTTTATTTCCTTTACTTCCTGGCGCAGTTCCTGCATTTAAATCATCAGACTATATAACTAATGATGGGAATATAAAACGGATGGGCAAGTAAAATTGTCCACTTACCCAACTCGAAGGATTGTACATAGTAAATCCACCCTGAGGGTTGATGCGGAGAAATTCCTCCTCTTCTCCCTTGTACAAAGCGGACAAGATCTTTATTAGAGCGGCAGCCGAGTCCGGCCCCTTGCGGCCGTGATGGGTGGCGTCATCCTCCCCGTTAAAGTCCCACATGGGGTGGCCTCTATACTGAAGCGGCTGCACCCCCCGCATGATGCATACGGCCATGACTCTGATCATGGTTTGTCCAGAATGAGCTAGCAGTCTTATCCGGCCCATCAGGTAAAGGACGTCCCTGTCACTTTGTTTCTGAGAGATCCGTGGACGCCAGCTTAAGTGCTTCTTCAGGGGAGCACTGTTGAACTTAGGGAGGCCGATCCGAACAGGATCCGGCAGCGGGACATCCTCTATATAAAACCATTCCAAAGGCTAGTCCTCGGACGCCTTATTTGGGGTTCCGGATAAATATCCGGTCCCAGCGATGCGCCACACTTTGGCTCCGCCCACTTGATATATTGACCCCCTCTGAGAGCGGGGCACGAGGCAGAATAGCCTCTTCCATAGCGCGAAGTGAGCCTCAACACCCAAGAACAACTCGCAAAGGGCTATGAAGCCTGCGATATGCAAAATGGAGGCAGGCGTGAGGTTGTGCAGCTGGGGGCCATAGAACTCCAGAAGCCCCCGGAGAAATGGATGAATTGGAAATCCGAGTCCTCTTATTAGATATGGGACAAGGCATACCCGCTCTCCTTTGGAGGGATGGGGGGAGTTCTCCGCTTGCTCTCCACCATTATAGGTGGCAAGTCCGGCTCGAACCGGGACCATATAGGCCGGAAGGAGGAATCCCTTGGTCTGGAGCGACACTAGCTCGCTATGCGGGATGGAACATCTCTCCCAGTCTCCAGGCTTAGGACTGGAAGGGCGAGAGGAGGAGTTGCGACGGCTGGCCATGGTGGAATGGACCTTTGTTGGATGCGCTCTGATGAATACTCACGGAAGGGAGAAGGTGTGGTTTGGATCTAAATCCCCATCCCTTTAAATAGGCGGCTCATTTACGCGGCTAGGGGTGTGAATGTAAAAACACCCGGACTTTTCGTATTCTTTCGACACGTGGAAGACGGCCATTATTGGGCGTAGAAGCCAAGGAGTGCTACATTCACAAGAAACGGGACATTATTCAACAGGTACACGAAATCTGGAAGAGAACCCGCCTTGCAATGCCGAAGACAATCTGCGCGCCGGGCTCGTCGTCATTGAAGCCTGGTTCGGGGGCTACTGAGGGAGTCCTGGATTAGGGGGTGTCCGGATAGCCGGACTCCAGGACTATGAAGATACAAGATTGAAGACTTCGTCCCGTGTCCGGAAGGGACTTTCCTTGGCGTGGAAGGCAAGCTTGGTGATGCGGATATTTAGATCTCCTACCATTGTAACCGACTTTGTGTAACCCTAACCCTTTCCGGTGTCTATATAAACCGAAGGGTTTTACTCCGTAGGACAACATACAACAATCATACCATAGGCTAGCTTCTAGGGTTTAGCCTCCTTAATCTCGTGGTAGATCTACTCTTGTACTACCCATATCATCAATATTAATCAAGCAGGACATAGGGTTTTACCTCCATCAAGAGGGCCTGAACCTGGGTAAAACTTCGTGTCCCTTGTCTCCTGTAACCATCCGCCTAGACGCACAGTTCGGGACCCCCTACCCGAGATCCGCCGGTTTTGACACCGACACTCGCTGTGAAGATGAAACAGCCATCAGCATGCCGGCACACAGCCTCCAGCCGCCCCTCGCCGGTCCCTCCTCGCGCCACTGGCCAGCCGAGGCCACACAACGACGGATCTGGGCAGGACTCCAGATCCGCAATCACCCTCTGTATGGAGGGCCGCCATCGCCACCACCCATCCGGTCAAACATTCCACCGACCATGGTGCTTCGATCGCCGCCTCGCAGTAGGACGCCTCCCTAACTGCCGCCCCCAGTCTCTCCGCGTGAAGCGCCCCGTCCGCCTCACGGGAGAACCGCCGCAACCACCCGCCGAGGAGCCTATGCACCAGCCCGCCGCCCCGCGACGATAGGGGAAGGGTCGAGGGAGTCTGGCGATTAGGGTTTGGGGAGCCCCTTACATCTCCCAAGGGGAGGCGACATGAGGGGGTACAAGGGGTATGGCTTGTCCTCCAAAAACACGAAGTCTACAACCAAATTTAAATTGTCACGAATACATCAAAAGAAAATAAACCGATACATCTACTAGTTGCCAATGTGATTTCACATCTGCTCAACCAAGTCATTTTGGAGTTGCATATGAGTATGAAAATCACACATTTCACAATGAAATTGGGTGAACTGTCCAAACATTACCGGTTCTTGGTGCTCTAGCACAACATTTTCACCCTGATATTCAAACAATTGGTCGTAGATGTTGTTACCTCGCTCATCATCCATGATCATGTTGTGCATGATCACACAAGCAGATGTCACGTCCCAAAGCTTCTTGATGCACCATGTCGGTGCAGGGTATCGAACGATAGCCAATCGAGATTGAAGCTCACCAAAAGCACACTCCACATCCTCCCTAGCACTCTCTTGTGTTTGGGCAAATCTCTGCCTCTTCTCCTTTTGGATTGGATATTGTCTTCACAAGAGTTGACCATTGAGGATAAATACCATCAGCTAGGTAGTATCCCTTGTTGTACTGGTGGTCATTGATCTCAAAGGTGATCTATGGGCAGTGGCCTTCTGCAAGCCTTGCGGACACTTGAGAGCGATGAGACATATTGATGTCATTGTGAGAATCAGCCATGAAGAGTGCCATATCTGTAGGATCAAAAGCATGTCTAGAGGGGGAGGGGGATTAGACTACTTGACCAAATAAAAACATATCATTTTCCCAATTTTAGTTGTGAGCAAGTTTTAGCAATTCTACCAATTCAAATACACCATACACATGCAAGTCTAAGAGTTGTGCAGCGGAAAGTAAAGACTTTGCATATGAACATAAAGGAGGGATTGGAGATTTCAAACGCAATGAAGACACAATGATTTTTGGCGTGGTTCCGACATGTGGTGCTATCGTACGTCCACGTTGATGCAGACTTCAACCCACGGAGGGTAACGGTTCTGCGTGTCCATGGAGGGCTCCATCCACGAGTCCTTGTCTATTCCACCATGGGTTCCGTCCACGAAGGACTAGCCTCACTTGGGTAGATCTTCAAGAACTAGGCGATCTCCTTGCGCTTACAAACTCCTTGGTTCAACTCCACATGATCTTGGAGGCTCCCAAGTGACACCTACCCAATCTGGAAGACACCACTCTCCAAAAGGTAATAGATGTTGTGTTGGTGATGAACTCCCTGCTCTTGTGCTTCAAATGATAGTCTCCTCAACACTCAATCTCTCTCTCTCTCTCTCTCAGATTTGTCTTGGGTAGGAGAAGTATTGGAGTGGAAAACAACTTGAAGAGGCTAGAAATCAAGGTTCAAATGGTAGGAATGGAATCTCTTGATCTTAACACATGAGTATGTGATTCTCTCTCAGAAAATGAATGGTGGAAGTTGTGTTTACTTCTGATGGCTCTCTTAGAGAGTAGGCGGGGATGGAAGGGTATAAATAGCCTTCATCCAAAATTCAACCGTTACACACTTTTGACCTAAATCGGTGAGACCAAATATAAAACTCCATGCCGATTAGTGTAAAAGATATGAATGCTAGGCTTTTTGGTGGGACCTAAATGGAACAACTCGGTGGGACCAAAGTGCAATGGCTAGAGCAGAGCTTAGTCTCAGAATTTTCGTTAGTTTCAGCTCAATGATTTCGAAGTGAAACAATGTCATCATAGAAACTTGGCAATGCCATCTCGGTGGGACCGAGATCCATTTCGGTCTAACCAAATTACTAGGGTTTGGCAGTGGCAATGGTAGTGGTTATCTCTTGGTCCGGATGGAAGATTTTGGTGGGACCAAGATAGGGAATTAGGGTTTTGGACAAATGTGTTTTAAGAAAATGATTGAGGGTTTTTGGAGCAATATCACTAAGCACTTGAGCAACAATCTCATCAACAATATCTCATCCCCTTTTAATAGTATTGGCTTTCCTAAGGGACTCAATGTGACCTTGGATCACTAAACAAAAAAAAATGTAGAGTCTTAGGGTAGCCAATTCTTGTCCTTGGCATTTTGAGGGGTCCACATCCATTAGTCCTTGCCATGCTAATCATTGACCTTTTTCTAAAATCTATTTGAAATGAGTATTAGATCAATGATGTATATGTTGTTATTAATTACCAAACCACCCCGGGTTTAGTCAATATACAAAGATCTTGTGAAACCCCCGCTTCTAGTATGACAGCGCAACCTTTCACATGCCCCTTGTATTGCTCATGCCAAGAAAATGAACAGTTCTTCCACTTCCAGTGCATCAATCTATGCTGCCGTGCATTCCTAGAAAGCCTCTACTGCATTGATCATCAACAACCGGGTTGTATCTGCACCATTTGACTCTCTCGGGTACTCAGGGCCAAACACTTCTGCCACAGCCTTGTATAACCTGTACATTGATGTGAGACATGTGGATTCATTCATGTGGACATACTCATCCACAAGATCACCGGGAATTCTATATGCCAGCATACGAATAGGCCCAGTGCATTTCTGATAAGAGGAGAAGCCAACCTTGCCAAGGACATCCTCCTTGCACTCAAAGTAATTATCATATGCCACCACTCCCCCCTCCCCTGAATATGATTGAGCACATGCTTTGCAATCCCGAAAGCGGTGCCAAAAAAGATGGGGTTTGAAGAGCGCACTACTAGGAAAAGGGCTAAAGATAGGATTGACACTAATGGCGCACCAGAGAAGTGGTGCGCCACTACTATATACTAATGGCGCACCTGGTGGAGATATGCCATTAGTGTGGAAGACACTAATGGCACACTAGGCAAAAGGTGCGCCACTAGTAAAACATTTTTTTTCATTTTTTCAAACATACTAATGGCGCATCCTGGCAAAGTGCGCCATTAGTAGTTAGAACTACTAATGGCGCACCGGCGACAGAGTGCGCCAGTAATTTTTTTTACTTTTTGGCAAAAAAAAAACATTCTAATGGCGCACCGCTGCTGGGTGCGCCATTAGTAAGCTTCCCCCACTCCACCTATTACCCTTCCTCCCTTCCTCCCCACTCGACCTAACCGCTGCGCCTGCACGCCCCCTCCGCCCCCTCCGTCCCCTGCCGCCGCCGCCCCAACCCCCGC
This sequence comes from Aegilops umbellulata, assembly GCA_032464435.1. Classification (NCBI taxonomy): domain Eukaryota; kingdom Viridiplantae; phylum Streptophyta; class Magnoliopsida; order Poales; family Poaceae; genus Aegilops; species Aegilops umbellulata. Next base: position 56,669,171 of record CP136057.1, read on the forward strand.
CCCCGCGCCCCCACGCCCCCTTCGTCCCCTCCGTCCCCTGCCGCCGCCACCCCGACACCCGACCTCCGTGCCCCCACGCCCCCTCCGTCCCCTCCGTCCCCTGCTGTCCCCTGCCGCCGCCGCCCCGTCCCCACCGATCTCCGTCCGTCGACCATGGGAGCCGGCTAGGACCTGGAGGTCGGCGCCGGCGACGGCGGCGAGAAGAAGATGGCCCACTCCTCCTCCTCCGGCCCGCTCCCGCCGTCGGAGCCGCCGCACCTGCAGAAGTAGCCCTACGCGCCCGCCGACCCGTACTACGCGCAGGGCTACCAGACTGAGATGCGAGGCCACACCGACGTACGGCGTGGCGCGGGAGCGAGCGAGAGCTTCAGAGGTGCGTGCTCTGATTGTGAACGGACTTGGCTATTTCTCACAACCTATGCGATGTGGATGAATTAGTGGAACCCATATGCCCTTTGGTTGGAACTTTGCTACGAGATCTCGGGTTGAGGTGCCTTGGATGGTGACCGCGAGCAGCGAGCTAGAGTGGGCGCAAGGTGTTTGTGAAAATACCTGCAAGAAGAAACCAGCTGCTGACCTGTTTTTCAATCCAGAGGGAGGGAGGGAGGGAGGGTGATATTTTCTAATGTGATTTGAAGTTGCTTTTCTACATGATTTCTGTTAAACTTCACAAATGTTGTTTAGTCTGACACAATAAAGTGACCTATCCGATAAGCATTTTTTTACTTCCATGCTTGTGCTTATAATAAAACTCCATAGTAACTAAGAGACATATTGCATGTAAAATTAAGATATATACATCTACACACCGAAATGACAATTGGCCTAGATTAAGAAGAAAAATCGGCTTGGAGTTAGATAGTAGTAGATAATTGTTAGTTCATATAACAAATAGTATGGCAGACCGGGAGGCCGTGCGTGGAACCTGTTCTTTAAGTATAACGAAATTTGATTATACACTTATACTACCTGTTTTTTTAAGCATACAAAATTTAGCTGGTTAACTTGCCTTCTTGTATGCATCCAAAGTTATTGGCGAGAAGTGTCTTTAATACGAACATTTAGATCTCTCCCATTTGCTGGAGCTACCGGACATGAAATACATTACCGAACATTACCTGATTACTGTTATTAATTGTAATGTACTGATATTACGTTATCAATTGTAATGTGAGAAATCTACTCTTCCTTGTTTGGTAATATCTGTTGAATAAAGCCAAGTCTTCAGTAGCTAGTGTTTATTTCTTCAGTTTCGTCAGTTTCATCAGTTTCATCAGTAGTAGTTTGAGATTGTTTTCTATCAATAAGTTTAGCTCGAGTTAGTTAGCGCCAAGTGTCGGGGGTTAGGTGCGACATATGCCAAAGGATGGCTTATCATGGTGGGGGCGAGTAGAACGTTGCCGGTGCCTGGAAGCGGGATGAGGCATAGACATGCACGCCGGCGGATCTTACCCAGCTTCGGGGCTCTCCGAGGAGATAACACCCCTACTGCTGCTCTGCGGGGTCTCCGCATGGTCACTATGGTGATATGTGTACAAAGTTGCTCCTCGAGCTGTGTTCTGGAGGTAGGAGAGGGCAAGGCTAGCTCTCTCCCTTCTATGCTTCTGTCTAGTGGTAAAAGGATCGAACCCTTTAAATGGGTGCTTTGGTGGGTTTATATAGGCCTACCCCCCGGGGGTACAATGGTAATCCGACTGGGCGCGGGTCCTAGCCGTCTGTCTCTTAGGCCGTCGTCTTCTCCGCCGACTCCTGGGGGCCACCTTCGGTGGGCCCCGCCGACCGACCTGGCCACTGTAGCCGCGCCTCTGATGACGTTGGCTGGGTCGTGGGGGCGTGGCAACAGTGCCGCCGCCTGGCGGGCGATCACTGTCGCCACTCCCCGTCTTATCTGGTTAATGGCGTGTGGGGCCCGTGGGAGGAACGGGCCGACTCTTGGAGGCCGACTCCCACGGGGTCCGTCTTCGGGTGCTCTCGCCGTCTTCGTCCCTCCCGCTGACTAGCGGGGCCCGCCGTCTCCAAGCCGTACACGCGGGCCAACGTGGGAACAGTGCTCCGTCGTCAGGGCGGTCGTCAGGGCCAGTATGGCGACAGTGCTGTGCCGGATGGAGCTCTCCTCCGGTACGGCATACTGTTGCCATACCTGCCCCTGGTAACCAACGTAGGGGAGGGCCGTACTCCGGCCATCCCCGGTCTCGTCCTTCTTCTCGAAGGTAGAGAGTGGTGAAGTCGCAGGTCGACTCCCCATAGTCGGCCTCCCTGGAGTCGCCGATCGGGAGTCACAACCGTCTCTGGGACTTAGCCGTGAGTGGGTGTCGGCGATGCTGTGGCCGACTCCCAGAGTCGGCTGATCGTCTTGGGATTCTTTGAGGGGCGTAGCCTGCCCCGATGTCTTGAAAGGTTCTGGGTCCCGGGTTAGCCTACCCGTGGCCCAATACTCCGACAGTAGTCCCCGAAGCTGGTGAGGCGCCGAGGGAGACCTGTCGAGGAGCCTCAACAGTTTCTTCCTCCAAGTGGATCGTGGGGTGGCGATCTTCATCGAGGCCGCCTCCGACAAGCCGACTATGGGAAGCCAGACTCGTCGAAGGTCCTCTTGCTCTTCAAAGAGTTTGAAAGTCGTGGCGGGATTCAGGCGGCGTGCCTGATAAGCCACACGGCCGCCGCCCGTTGCGGACCCGCCGAGGGATGCCACGTGGCCGAGCTAGTCTGCCAGCCCACGCGCGCGACGGGACAGGCCCATGGGTGGGGCCTGCCATTACCGCGCCTCGGCCCTCGAACGGATTCATTGCGGCCGCACGGGCGATTGAGCTTCTCAGCGCAGTAAATGCGCGTGGTAACTTCCGTGGTAAATCGTGGGGGACGTGGGGGCGTGGGCGCAGTTAATCCCACGACGTCCCCTCGGCTCTTCAGCCCGCAGGCCTATAAGTAGGCGGAGGGAACGGGGCGGCGAAGCACGCGCGCCCGCTCCCCTCTGCTCCCTTGGCTTCTTTTCTCCTCCTTCTTTCTCCCACCGCTGCCGCGCCGGACTGCGCCCTGCACGCAGCGATGAGCTCTTCTTCCGCCGCTGTGCCCGCCGCCGTCCCCTCCGGCGTATGGGATGGCTCTGAGATCGACGACGACATGATTGACTTCCTCCGCAAGACGCGCCGCATCCCCGGCACGCACCTCGTGCAGGCCTGCGCTCCGTCGCCGACGGAGGTGACGCCGGCGCCGGAGGAGGGCGAACGGCTCGTGTTCCGCTCCCACCTCATGCGCGGGCTGGGGCTGCCGGCGAGCGGGTTATTCTGCTCATTCCTGGAATTTCATGGCCTCCAGCCGCACCACCTCACTCCAAACACGGTGGTGCTGCTGGCGGCCTTCACTTCGTTGTGCGAGGGCTTCCTCGGCGTTCTCCCCACCATCGAGCTGTGGGGAGAGTTCTTTCATTCCAAGCTCGGCACGCATGTCTCCGGCGTGCTAGCTCAGTGTGGTGCCTTCATCGCGCTGTGGAGGTCGGCCGACAACCCGTTCCCCGCCATCCAGCTGATCAAATCGGTGAAGATGTGGCAGCGCTCCTACTTCTATGTGAATAACGTCGCCTCAGACGGCGACTGGGTTAACCTGCCGGCTTATGCAGCCGGCGCACCAGCCGGGAGGCAGCCCAGCTGGTCCTACCGCGCCAAGACGCTGACTCCGGCTGGAGCCGCCGCCGTATCACGACTTTGAGTGCTGACGCAGTCGGCCGGCTTGACAGGGGCCGACTTGCTGGCCGCCTTCGTGGTTCGCCGAGTCCTCCCGCTCCAAGGCCGGCCTCATCTGATCTGTCAGATGAGCGGCCACCGGGACCCCAGTCGGACGTGCACCAAGGACATGCCTCACGTGGAGGTGGCCGACACGGTGAACTACATCGCGAACTGCGGCCTCTCGAAGGATTGGCAGTTCGGCCTGGAGCCGTACTCGCGCGCCAAGCCCCCGCCGGTGGTAAGTGATTCTTCTTCTTCTTCTTCTTCAGCCGAATCCGACTCCTGACCTCTTTATTCTTATCTCTTGAACCAGAACCCTCTCCTCCAGCCTGCGGCCGGCGCCACGGGGCCTCCCCGCCAGTTCGCCCCCGATCGGGCAGAGAGCGACATCGACGACCCCGACTTGGGGGCGGCGGCGATGGAGGCCGATGCCGAAGGGGGCGGCGAAGGAGAGGAAGGCGGCCCCGGTCCTTTGGCCACGTTCGCCGACTGGCCCGCCAGCGAAGATGGGGGAGTCGCCCCGCGCCATCAACCGAGGCAAGACGGCGCGAGGAAGCGTCGGGCCGGGCCGAGTTCCCTCGGAGGCCGAGAAAAGAAGTTTAAGGGGGCGGCCGCCGCGACCAAATGGGAAGAGGCGGTCGCGAGGGCCCATCGCTTCCGCAAGGAAGTGAAGAAGCCGCCGCTGTCTTCTGGATACGTGTTTCTCTTCCTAGTCTTGTTTTATCTCTTGGTGGATTTTGTCTGAGTCCTTACGTGTCTTCCTGTTCCAGCGCTCCCCTCACTCTTGGGAGAGTTGCCGCTGCCTCCATCAGGGGGTCGGTGGAGTCGTCCGCCACGACTCGGCGTATCGACCCCGCTGCCGACCTCCGGGAGGCGACGGAACGGAATGCGCAGGAGAAGCGCGACGAGGACGAAGCTGCCCGCCGGGAGAAGGTGGAGGCCAAGAAGGCGGCCGCCTCCACCCAGGAGGGGATGGAGGGAGCAGAAGCCGCCGCCGCGGCCAAAAAGCGGGCCGAAGAAGCCGCGCGCCACCAATTGGTGCTGCTCGTCGTCCCATTGCGCTCGACGCCGCTTCCGGATCCTATGGAGCAGTCTGGGGAAGCCGGCGGGGAACATGCCGTCGTGGAGAGGGAGGGCGGCGATGCCCCCGGTCTGGAAACTGTGGTGCCGCCACCACCGCCCCCGCCGCCATCGGGAGGCGCGAGGGAAGAACAGCCGGCGGACCCGCCGGTGCCGCCGACCACGGACGAAGCCGAGGCGAACTTGCTTCTCCAAGTCGCCACTTGCTTCTCCAAGTCGCCTTGCCGACACACTGCCGTCTGGAGAAGGCGACTTCAGCGCCGCGACCTCTGGAGACTGGAGCGAACAGCTCGGCCGCCCCAGACGTCGAGGTGATGAGCGCCGCGCCCGTCGGGTGTGTGCGAGGAGGCGGCATCGGCCCGCTGAATCAGGCGCTCCTGGACGTCCAGGCGAAGCTGCGGGCCGAGAGCGACGCCCTCCAGAACTGTACCAAAGCGCATCTGGCGTCGCGTGCGGCCGTCCGGGTATGTTTCTTCTGTCTTTGTTTTTCTTGCTCTTCTTGGTGGGGGCGCGCCAGCGCACCCACTGGGTGTAGTCCCGGAGTTCCGAGCCGGCTGCTGAGCAGGCGGGTTGGAACTCTACTGGCGAGTTCCAGACGCTTATTATTTTTGAAAATGCTTATCATAGGACTACCACAACCTCCGAGTCACCGTCTTCAACCGCAATGTTGAAGAGCGGCGGACTGCCGACTTGTCGGAGAGCCGGAGTGAGTTTCCTTCTTTTGCGGGGGCGCGCTGGCGCACCCGCGGGCTGTAGTCCCCGAGATTCGGGCCGACTACTGCGCAGTCGGGCCGGATCTTCTTGGCGACCTTTTCTGATGACTTGTGTCTTTTTTCTTCTTTCTTCAGAGTCCAACGCCGTTCTTCAGCAGCAGCTGGGCGAAGCCAACACCGCCTTGCGCGCCAAGGAGGTGGAGTGTGGCAAGCTCGTCATGGAGCGCGACCTGCTGGCCGCGCAGCTGGCGGAGCAGAGGGAGCTGCTCAAGAAGGCGCAGGAGAAGGCGAAGGAGAGGGAGGCTAGGCTCCAAGCTGAGTTCGAAGCCGAGCGCTCCTCCTGGACCGATAAGGAGGCGATGCTGACCTCCGGCTTCCACGAAATTGAAGATATCGTTGATGGTAAGTTTTCTTTACTCGCTTCCTTTGGGCAGCCAACTGTGGGCCGACTCTTGCCCTTTCTGACTTGCTTCTCTTTTTTTCGTCTTGGTAGATTTCTTCCCAGGCCATGCGCAAGCCGCCGTTCAAGCCATCGAGGCCGATCGCGAAGCGCGGAGGGCGGCCGGCGAGGAGGTTGCTGCCAACGCCCCCCGGACTCTTGATGAACAACTTTTGAGCGTCGAGGCTCGCCTGTGGACGGCTCACCGGATGCTGCGCCGGCTTCAGCGCGCCGGCGCCCAAGCGATTGCTGCTTTGTGGCCGGAGATGCCGATTCTGCGCACCCCCAGCCGGACAGCCGACTGGCTGGAGGTCGCAGCAGGCCGCTTGGAGGCCTGGAAAGGCTCCTCGGCACGCGCCGGAGCGCGTTGTGCCTTGGAGTTCGTCAAGGCGTGGTATCCGGACCTGATCCTGGACCAGCTGGCCACGCTCCGGGCTGAGGCCCAGCCGGAGCTGGCAGCCATGAAGGACGACTTTGTCAAGCGCGCCGCGGCACTCGCCGAGTACGTCGACCCCGATGTCTTTGTTCCTGAGCTAGCTGACAACGGCGAGGAGGCGCCGCCGGAGTGGTTCGGGATGAACCCGAACTACGGCGAGGACTCGGCAGAGGTAATCGGCTCCAGTGTCGAGGAGGGAGGCGAGGTGGAGATCGGTGACGAGATGGAGGCGCCAGAAGCCGGAGCGGGCGATCATCCTCAGCTCGACCGTGCCTCCAACAACGAGCCGCGCCCAACTGCGCCGACTGCTGCTGGAGGTGATCAAGCCGAGTCTGCCCAGCTGGCCGCCCCAACTTCCGACACTGCCATCTCCTCTGAGCCCCCGAACCCGTCTGCGGCTTCATAAGCCGCTGCCTTGCTTTATTTATCTGCTTAGTAGCTGCTCGAAGAATTTTGTTAATTCGCACAATTCCACCCACCGGGTGTATTTTGAACTTCCGTTAAATGATTCGGCCAATGGCCTCTGTGATGTAAATATCTATCTGGGTTCTATCATTTCTTGCTTATTGCTCTTTTGGCTTTTTCCTTTTGTCGCCTTCCCCTAGATGCCGTCTTTGCCAGTCGGGCAGCCGCTTCGTGGACTGCCGTTGGATCAAATACTTGGCTACTTTGGGGAAGGCAAGTACTCAGCCATTCTAGACTTTGGTTAGCAAGTCGGATAGAAAACAGTAAGCCGACTATTCGGAGTCGGATTTGTGAGGAGCTGCTGGAAAGCCGGCTCGAGCTATGTTTGTGCTTTGAGTCCTTAGCCATTTTTTGTGTGGGCACCCATTCTTCCCTACTCCTGCCTGCCGGGCAGCCGCTCTGCGAGCTGCGGCTTCTAACAGGAGGCGGCTTAAGCACCACACACTACTTGTCCGACTGCAGGAAGCGTTTTCATAGCGCGAGACGGCAAGTCCACGGGCCGACTAGTCGAGCCCGGCGCCAAGCGGCATAACAAAGAGTAGCATACTCGGAAGCATAATACTTATTATACAGACGTAAAAAGGGGCAGTCCCCGAGTCCGTCTCGGGGGGCCCAGAGTCTTGGTACTATAGTACAAAAGGGTAGCGTGGTACATACTGCATCAGCTGTAAAACCTTCGAAGAAGATTCGCGTTCCATGGTCGCTCCGTTTCTTTCCCGGAGTCGTCCCTCTTTTGTGCTCGGGGCTTCTGAGCGTCGATCAGGTAGTAGGAGTCGTTGCCTAGCACCTTGCTGATGATGAAGGGGCCTTCCCAAGGTGCAGACAACTTGTGCTGGCCGGCTGTTCGCTGGATCAGCCGGAGCACAAGGTCGCCTTCTTGGAAGGATCTCGGCCTGACCTTCCTATTGTAGTAGCAACATAGGCTCTGCTGGTAGATGCTGGACCGGCTGAGTGCCAACAGCCGGCCCTCTTCTAGCAGATCGACGCCATCTTGTCATGCTTCTTCTGCTTCCTCCGCAGTGTACATCATGACTCGTGGGGAGTCGAACTCTATATCCGTTGGGATGACGGCTTCAGCACCGTAGACGAGGAAGAAGGGTGTGAAGCCGGTCGACTTGTTTGGAGTCGTGCGCAGACTCCAGAGGACGGCTGTCAACTCGTCAAGCCAACAGCCAGCCGAACGCTCCAGTGGTTCGACCAACCGAGGCTTGATGCCGGACAGGATGAGGCCATTCGCCCGCTCCACCTGCCCGTTCGATTGCGGATGGGCAACGGACGCTAAGTCCAGTCGGATGCCCTGCGTCGCGCAGAAATGGGCCAAGGCGCCTTTGGCAAAGTTGGTGCCGTTGTCTGTGATGATGCTGTGCGGTATGCCATACCGAATTGTGATGTCTGAGATGAATGTCACGGCAGTCGGACCATTCAATTTCTTGATGGGCTTCACTTCTATCCACTTGGTGAACTTGTCCACCGCGACAAGCAGATGAGTTAAGCCGCCTCGTGCCGTCTTGAAGGGTCCCACCATATCCAGGCGCCAAACCGCAAAGGGCCAGGCGATGGGGATAGTCTTGAGTGCTGAAGCCGGCTGATGCGGCTTGGATCGGAACTTCTGGCACCCCTTGCATTTCTGGACCAACTCCTTGGCCTCTTCGAGGGCAGTTGGCCAGAAAAAACCGTGTCGGAAGGCTTTGGCGACGAGCGCTCTTGAGGCCGCATGGTGGCCGCACTCGCCTTGATGGATATCTCTGAGAATTGCTTGGCCTTGCTCTGGCTCGACGCAGCGCTGGTAGACGCCTGTGACGCTGCGTCTGACCAGCTCTCTGTTGATTATGGTGTATGCTGCCGCTCGGCGTTGTATTTGCCGAGCCAAGGTTTCATCAGTTGGTAGCTCCTTGTTCACCAAGAATTTGAGGATGGGATGGGCCCATGATGGTGCTGTTATCTCTTCAACCGCCAGAACTGCAACTTGGACGAGGGCGGCCGGGCTGGGAGGCGGCGGGCTGGGGTCCGCGGCCGCTTGCTGGATCAGTGAAGTCCCCGGGCCGAGTGGTGCAGTCCCCGGGCCGAGTTCTGGAGTCTTTTCTCTGGTCGCCGCAGTCCCCGGGCCGAGTTCTGAAGTCCCCGGGCCGGCTTTGACTGCGGCGTTCTTGGAGTCATCTGCGAGGGTTTTTGCGCCGTTTGCTTGGGCTTTGGAGTCGGATCCGACTTCTTCTGGAGGAGCCGGCACAAAAATGGAGTCTGACTCTGGCGAAGGCTTGATGGATGGCTTGAGGAGGCGCTGAAGAGCGACGCCAGATGGTATTGCTTGGCGAGTGGAGCCGATTCGTGCCAAAGTATCTGCTAGGTTGTTGTCGTTTCTTGGCACGTGGAGGAACTCGCACCCCTCGAAATATCCGCTGAGTTGCTGCACGAGGAATCGGTAGCTTGCCATGTTTGCGTCCTTGGCGTCCCAGTCGCCAGATGATTGCTGGACCACCAAGTCGGAGTCGCCATAACACAGGATCCGGCGAATGCCGAGTTCTTTGGCAAGCCGGAGCCCGTGAATGAGCGCCTCGTACTCAGCAACGTTGTTGGAGGCGGCGAAATGGATCTGTAGTGCATACTGGAGCTTGTTGCCTTTGGGAGAGGTGAGAACGACGCCGGCTCCCAAGCCGGTGCGCATCTTGGAGCCGTCAAAATGCATCCGCCAATGAGTGGAGTCGGGCGCTGGCGGCAGGTACTGGGTCTCGGCCCAGTCGACGAGGAAATCGGCCAGTGCTTGCGACTTGATGGCGGTGCGGGGTTGATAGTAGATCGTGTAAGGCGCCAACTCTATGGCCCATTTGGCCACTCGGCCAGACGCATCTCGGCTTCCAATGATCTCGGCCAATGGGGCTGTGCAGACCACTGTGATTGGATGTTCTTGGAAGTAAGGCTTCAGCTTCTTGGCAGCGAAGTGCACGCCGTAACACATCTTCTGATAGTGGGGGTAGTTCTGCTTGGAGGTCGACAGTACTTCACTCAGGTAATATACCGGTCTCTGGACTAGCAGTGCCTTGCCTTCCTCCTTGCGCTCTACTACAATGACTGTGCCGACTACTCGGCTGGTGGCGGCGATGTACAGGAGCATGGGCTCCTTGGGAGTCGGAGCCGCCAACACAGGGGGAGTAACCAACATCTTCTTCAGCTGCAGAAAGGCCTCATCCGCCTTGTGGTTCCACTCGAAAAAATTGGTCTTTTTCATGAGCTGGTATTACGGGAGAGCTTTCTCGCCCAGCCGACTGATGAAACGGCTGATAGATGCCAGGCAGCCTGTGAACTTCTGCACATCCAACAGTCGGCTGGGTGCCTCCATCCTCTCGATGGCCTTGATCTTCACAGGTTTGCATTCTATGCCGCGTTCGGAGACTAGGAAACCGAGTAGCTGGCCGGCTGGTACTCCAAAAACGCACTTCTCGGGGTTCAGCTTGATCCGAAATCGGCGCAGGTTCTCAAAGGTTTCTTTGAGGTCTTCCAGCAAAGTTCTGCGCTTTTCCGTCTTCACCACCACATCATCCACGTAAACGTGGGCATTTCGGCCGAGCTGCTTGAGGAGGCACTTCTGCATGCAACGCTGAAAGGTGGCGCCGGCGTTCCTCAAGCCGAACGTCATGGTCAGGTAGCAGAAGGCTCCAAACGGCGTGATGAAGGCGGTCTTTAATCGGTCTGCCGGGCTCATCTTGATCTAGTGATATCCTGAATAGGCATCTAAGAAGCTCAACAGCTCGCATCCGGCTGTGGAGTCTATCACCTGATCAATTCTTGGCAAAGCAAACGGGTCCTTGGGGCAGGCTTTGTTAAGGCTTGTGTAGTCAATACACATTCGCCACTGCTTGTTCTTCTTCAGCACTAAGACTGGGTTTGCTAGCCACTCTGGGAAAAATACTTCCATGATAAAGCCGGCTGCAAGGAGCAGGGCTATCTCTTCACCAACAACTCTTCTCTTCTCTTCTGACAGGCGGCACAAGGGCTGCCTGACGGGTTTCGCATCGGGCCAGACATGTAACTTGTGCTCGGCGAATTCCATCGGCACACCTGGCATGTCTTTGGGGGACCATGCGAAGATGTCCCGATTCTCACGGAGGAAATCGACGAGCTCGCCTTCCTATTTGCTGTCAAGGCTCGCACCTATGACAGCGTACCTCTCCGGGTGCTCTGGGTCCAAGGGTATCTTATTTGTTTCCTTCGCTGGCTTGAACGAGCCCTCAGCTTCCGACTCCTTGGGGTTGGGCGACATCTCAGGCTGCTTGCCGGCCATCGCCACAACCCGATCAAGAAGCCGCTTCTCTGCTGCAACGACCAGGGACTCGGCCAGCCGACTACTCTCGGCCGCGCAAGCGGACGACTTCCTGTAGTCGCCGGTCACAGTCAGAATTCCCTTGGAACTCGGCATCTTCATCTTGAGGTAGGCGTAGTGGGGGACCGCCATGAACTTGGCCAAAGCAGGTCGGCCAAGCAGCGCATGGTATGGGCTTCTGAGGTCCACCACTTCAAACCAGACTCGCTCTCGGCGGAAATGTTCCTTATCCCCGAAGAGGACGTCTATCAGAATCTTGCCGATTGGGGAGCAGGAAAGGCCAGGGATGATCCCATGGAACACGGTTCGGCTGCTCTGGAGCTGTCTTTGCTTGATTCCCAACTTCTCCATTGTATCCTTGTACAGGATGTTGATACTGCTACCTCATTCTATCAGAACTCACGAAATGCGAGCTGCCCGCCTATCAGTGGCAAAGGTGGCCTCTAGGACCAGGGCATAGGACCCTGGATTCGGTATCACCTCTGGGTGATCAGCTCTGCTCCAGCTGATAGGCTTCTCGGACCAGTGCATGAACTCTGGAGTGTCTGATGCCACTTCGTTGACTTCTTGCTGCTGCAGCCGCCTGCTGCGTCTGTCATCTGCCACACTAGTGAACACCACGTAGGCTCCATGCTCTTCCGGGTACTTGTCTTGTACTGCGCCGACTGGCCTGGCAGCCGACTGCTGGGGCGGAGGCGGAGGCGGCTGCCCAGCCAGTGGGGGAGGTGCCAGACCGTCTCCTTTGGCAATCCGGGTAAGCCAGTGGCACTTTCTGGTGATGTGGTTCGATGGCTTCACGTCGCTGTGGAACTTGCATGGACCATTCAGAGTCTGCCCGTAGGAGAAAGCCGGCAACCATTTGGGCTTGCCGCCCTTCTGCCGCTTGGGCGGTGGCTGCTCCTCCGGCTGTTGGTCTTCGACCGCCGCGACCTGCCGGCTACTGGAAGCCGGCTGCGGGGCCTTGCGCTTGTGATCGTTCTGCTGTTGTCGCCGACTGGTGTCTCCTGCCGGGGTTCTGGGAGCCTGAGGGGGCATTTTGCCGGTCGCGCTGACTTGGATCTCCGTCTTCATAGACGAGTCAGCTGTGGCGTACTTGTCTGCTATGATCAGCAGCTCATCCAGGGTCTCCGGCTCATCGCAGAGGAGCTTATGCTTGAGGAGTGTGCCTTCTCTGCACCCGGCGGTGAAGTACTCGATGGCCTGCACCTCGTGCACGCCCTCGCAGGAGTTTCGAAGCTCGGCCCAACGCATGAGTAGTCGTGAGTCGATTCGTCGGGGCCTTGCACGCACAAGGAGAGCTGGCGAGGCTTGGGAGGTCGCTTGTATGTGCTCGTAAAGTTGCGGATGAAAGCCTCGATGAAGTCGGACCAGCCGTTGATGCTGCGGGGTTTCAGGCTGTTCAGCCATGTCCGGGCTGTGCCCTGGAGCATGAGCGGAACATACTTCACGGCAACATGCTTGTTGCCGTTCACTATGCTGACGGCTGTGGAGTAGTCAACCAGCCAGTCCTCTGGCTTCACGGAGCCGGTGTACTTGGGAGTGTCTCTAGGGAGAGTGAACCCTTTGGGGAAGGGCTCATCTCGGATGCGGGGGCCGAAACACGGCAGTCCCAGCTCGTCTTCTTCTTCGAGCGCCAGGGATCGGTGGAGTCGGTCGATCCGGTGGCGGGCATCATTCTCTTCGAATCCCTCTCGGCGGCCGAGGCGGCCTCCGAGAGTCGGATGGTCGACAGGTGGCGGGGAGACTCGCCTTTCTCTGTGGGGTGGAGGAGGCACATAGTCGTCCAGCCGCTCTACTGCTCTTGGGAGGCCGTCTTGGTCGCGCTCGATGGTGAGGCGAGTCCGACTGCGGCTCGCAGCCGGCTCCTTGTCTTTTCTTCCGCGAACCCCGCCAGTCGGCGTCCGAGACGTCGCGCCTTGGTCTCGGCGGGGCGGCGGGTCGTCGTTCTGCTGCTGCGGCCCCTCGGTTCGGCAGCCGGCCGCGTTCTGCGCACCAGTCGCGTCGAGGAGTTGCTGGACTCACTCCGTCATCAGTCGGCGCTCTTCGCCTTTGAGTCCATCTAACTCGTCTGCCGCCGCCTAGGCAGCTCGAATGTTCTCGGTGGGCGTGGCGTATACGGGGCGATTGGCCCCGAACATGCTGGCGATGTCCGCACCGCGTTGCCGGACCGCGCCTAGGCGGCACGGCCCCGTCGGAGCCGGCGAGCCGCCCACAGCGCGATCCATCTCACGCTGGTAGGCCTCTGACATGCGTCTCATGCTGGCCAGCTTCTTCGCACCTTCGACGAGCTGGAGGCGGCGTGCCTCCAGCGCTTCGGCGTCGGCGTCCTCTGGAATGGGCGCATCCAGGTCTTGTAGCGCGGCATCAAGCGGGTCGCGAGTTTCTCCGTCGGAGCGCTCGTCATGGCCGATGACGAGCACTTCTGTGACGGTGCTCCCACTGTCCTCCGCGCGAGGGAGCGGCTCGTCGTAGACCACCACGTTGGTGGGGAAGGCGTCGAGCGACGCGGTGTCGGAATCGACCAGCATCGGGTCGGAGGAGCCTACGGACTCCAGGTCAGTGGCAGGCTCGCCAGCAACGTGGAGGTCGTCGAGGAGGCCCGCGAGAAGGCTCTCGGGGCCGCCGGTGCCTGCGTCGGATGCAGGCTCGTCGGAGAGGCTAACCTCGCCGACAAGATCGGCAAGGCAGCTGGCCGCGCAAACGGTCTCAACGTCGCGCAACGCGTCGGCGTGAACTTCTTCTGGCGTGCCGGGCTGGCTGCGCTCGCCAGGGAGAAAAAGGGTTCCCGTCCAGAACAGATCTCCGGACGACGGTGCACCTTGCCCCACGGTGGGCGCCAAATGTCGGGGGTTAGGTGCGACATATGCCAAAGGATGGCTTATCATGATGGGGGCGAGTAGAACGTCGCCGGTGCCTGGAAGCGGGATGAGGCGTAGACATGCAAGCCGGCGGATCTTACCCAGCATCGGGGCTCTCCGAGGAGATAACACCCCTACTGCTGCTCTGCGGGGTCTTCGCATGGTCACTATGGTGATATGTGTACAAAGTTGCTCCTCGAGCTGTGTTCTGGAGGTAGGAGAGGGCAAGGCTAGCTCTCTCCCTTCTATGCTTCTGTCTAGTGGTAAAAGGATCGAACCCTTTGCATGGGTGCTTCGGGGGGTTTATATAGGCCTACCCCCGAGGGTACAATGGTAATCCGACTGGGCGCGGGTCCCAGCCGTCTGTCTCTTAGGCCGCCGTCTTCTCCGCCGACTCCTGGGGGCCACCTCCGGTGGGCCCCGCCGACCGACCTGGCCACTGTAGCCGCGCCTCTGATGACGTTGGCTGGGTCGTGGGGGCGTGGCAACAGTGCCGCCGCCTGGCGGGCGATCACTGTCGCCACTCCCCGTCTTATCTGGTTAATGGCGTGTGGGGCTCGTGGGAGGAACGGCCCGACTCTCGGAGGCCGACTCCCATGGGGTCCGTCTTCGGGTGCTCTCGCCGTCTTCGTCCCTCCCACTGACTAGAGGGGCCCGCCGTCTCCAGGCCGTACACGCGGGCCAACGTGGGAACAGTGCTCCGTCGTCAGGGCGGTCGTCAGGGCCAGTATGGCGACAGTGCCGCGCCGGACGGAGCTCTCCTCCGGTACGGCATACTGTAGCCATACCTGCCCCTGGTAACCAACGTAGGGGAGGGCCGTACTCCGGCCATCCCCGGTCTCGTCCTTCTTCTCGAAGGCAGAGAGTGGTGAAGTCGCGGGCCGACTCCCCATAGTCGGCCTTCCTGGAGTCGCTGATCGGGAGTCACAGCCGTCTCTGGGACTCAGCCGTGAGTGGGTGTCGGCGATGCTGTGGCCGACTCCCAGAGTCGGCTGATCGTCTTGGGATTCTTTGAGGGGCGTAGCCTGCCCCGATGTCTTGAAAGGTTCTGGGTCCCGGGTTAGCCTACCCGTGGCCCAATACTCCGACACCAAGAGCGAGTCTAGCACCCCCTCTGATCGCTCGTGGGATGGCACGAGCGCCACGATCGGTGGTGCCGCGTAGTTAGGGGCCATGAGCCCGTTTCCTTTGCTGTATTTTTTAGAACACTTTTTTGATCCTTTTGTAGCAGCAAAACTTGTCAAACAACATATTGAATTATTGGATGAAAGCGAGGAGGAGGATGACCACGATGAAACTATGATGCAATATGGTAGTGATGATGAAGATCACACTAGTCACAATATTGGTGATGATGACGAGTAGTTATTATTATCTTCTGTGTTCACGTCTCTAGATTTTATCTCATGTGTTCACATATGTCTTAATACCTTGCCTTGCCTTGTTCGGTTCTAGTGCATAAAGGTCTATGGTCAATTGATATTTTGTGCTTCCACTACAGAAAGGTCTATGGTATATTTTGTCTGTCCTTTTCAAGTAAAGAAATCTAAATGTTATCTGTATAATACCTTGCCTTGTTTGGTTGTATCGGTTATACCTGTATGTTGCACAGTAGGTTTGTTAGGTTTGATAGCATAGAAGAAATAGACAGGGTACTCCATATGTTTTATGATCTATTGTAAGGGTACTAATTGGTCTCTTCTGCTACTTATCAGAGATGGCGGGAATCAGCCACCGCCGCTCTGCGACACCGCAGTACGAGTTGGATGCTTCCGAGTTCTTCACTATCATACTTGGGACTTCAGTATCATCCATGACGCAGGTATATAAAACGAGAGATCTCCCCTTCACCCATCTCATTATGATATCTGTTGTTTGCCTACATCACTCATTGTCCCAAACTGCAGAGGCTGCCTGACAGTTTTATGAACATGCTGATGGGTGAAGATCCGCCAAATAATGTGAAGCTGCGACAGGCCGGCAGCGGGTTTCGTAGGCTGTGGGATGTGGAGTTTGTGATCAAGGAGGGTCACATGTACTTGTCTCGTGGGTGGGAGAAGTTCTACCGTGCCTACGACCTGCGGCTGGGGTACTTCCTTCTCTTCAGGTACGACGACAACGCCACCATGCTCATCGTGAAGGTGTTCAATGCGACTATGTGTCGCATGCGCTACGCTGAAGATTATGATGCCGGTACGTTATGCCTCTTCTTATTCCTCTACATTTGGCTTTGTCTCACATCGATTGTTAACGGTCATTGTTGCATTTGGACAGGTAATGGGAGCAGCGACAGCGACAATGGCTACAGCCAAAGCAGCAGCGACCATGGCTGTAGCGAAAGCAGCAGCGATTCTGGCTGTAGCGAAAGCAACAGCGATTCTGGCAGCAGGATAGACAACAAGAAGGATGATCCGGACTGGAGTGCGGGAGAAGAGGAGCAGAGTGGGGATGAGGAGCTACAGGATGACGATGGGCATCAGGCTGAGGATGACCTAGCGCTGTTGGTGGCTGACCAAGGGCAAGAGATGGTGGTGGCTGACCAAGGGCAAGAGATGGTGGTGCCTGACCATGGGCAAGAGATGGTGGTGGCTGACCATGGGCAAGAGATGGAGGTGGCTGAGGATGACCTAGTGATGGTCGTGCCTGAAGGTGGCCTCGCGAAGGTGGTGGTGCCTGACAATGACCACGCACCGGTGGTGGCGCCGGCGATCCCACAGCTGGGCGACATGACCACACCAATTGAGGTAGAAGACCACATCCCACTGCCTCCACCGCCTCCACCGCCTCGCCGCTCTTGGCGCATCAGGCTGAGGAAGGAGAAGGAGAAGAACAATGCATGAGAATTGAACTTTGTCAGGTATGTCAGATCTCCAAAATGATATATATACACTTAGTTACCTATGTTATCTCTAATATGCTTAGTTTCCTATAGGTTAGCTTCATTTTACCTAAGTTGGCTCTAATATGCTAACTTAGAGCTTATATGCTTAGTTTCCTATAGATTAGCTCCAAAATAACTTATGTTAGCACAAAATGATCAAGTTTACACAATAAGCTTATAGTCTTTTTCTTATTCTTCTTCTTTTCCAAAATCACATAGGTTAGCTTCATTTTACCTAAGTTGGCTCTAATATACTAACTTAGAGCTTATATGCTTAGTTTCCTATAGGTTAGCTCCAAAATAACTTATGTTAGCACAAAATGATCAAGTTTACATAATAAGCTTATAGTCTTCTTCTTATTCTTCTTCTTTTCCAAAATTCTTCTTATTCTTCTTCTAGTGTTCTTCTTCTTCTAGTATTCTTCTAGTCTTCTTCTTTTTCTTCTTCTAACTTCTTGTTTATCATTTTGTAGATTTGATTTAATTCACGGAAGCTTGCATGGATGGAGTGCTTCTTTTCCATTTGTGTTTTTATTTTGTATCAATGTGAAACTTTTGTGAATTGATGGATAACGGTGTTGGATGAACAATGTGAAACTTTTGTAATATGTAACGATGGAACTATGTGTTGGCTATGTATGTATATATGATGGAACTTGTGTGTTGGCTATGTATGTATATATGATGGAACTTGTGTGTTGGCTATGATTGTTATATGGATGCTTGTTGTATATATATATGTGTTGGATATCTCATAGGTGAAATAGTGACCTGAGATTAAGAAAAAAATTTAAAAAATTGTTACTAATGGCGCACTACCGTGTGGTGCGCCATTAGAATAGCAGACACTAGTGGCGCACCATGGGCAAAACTAATGGCGCACTGCCTGGTGCGCCATTAGTATACCAGATACTAATGGCGCACCAGTGGTGTACCATTAGTAAAAAATTCTAGTGGCGTGATACTAATGGCGCACCAGTGATGCGCCATTAGTAGGCAAAATTAGTGCACCATTAGTAGTCCTTTTCCTAGTAGTGGCGGATGAAAGTGCGTTATATCGACTCGAGGGGGTGAATAGGCGATTTTTACAAATTCGTCACTGAGGAATTTTAGGGTGAGGAAATTCCTAAGCAACGAACTACTTAGCAGCGGAATAAGTACTCAGATGCATGCATAACATAACAGAAGCATAATCATCATGATGAAATGAAAGCAGCATAGAGTACAAGTAGCATATAACCAGGATAAGCAGGCTGAAGACAGACCGACTGAAGAAATTGAACTGAGGAAATTGAGAAAGTATTCAGTCAAAGTCTTCAAACAGTAACGATCAAGTATAATAATATCTGAATGAGGAAATGAAAGAGTTGAGGAAATAGAACCGGTTAGCTCGGTGAAGATAGTGATTTGGTAGACCAGTTCCAACTGCTGTGACAGTTGTACGTCTGGTTGGAGCGGCTAGGTATTTAAACCTGAGGACACACAGTCCCGGACACACAGTCCTCACCATATTCTCCTTGAGCTAAGGTCACACATACCTCGCCCAATCACTCGTGGTAAGTCTTCAGGTGACTTCCAAACCTTAACAGTCTCGGTCACTCGGCGATCCACAATTTCCTATTGGATGCTCTAGACCATGATGCCTAACCATCTTGAGGATGCACAATCTTCAAAGGTAACAAGCGTCGGTTCCACACAGGAACAATCTCTTCAGTGATGCTCAATCACTTTGGGTTTGTAGGTGTTTGGGTTTGGGTTTTCCTCACTTAATGATTTTCGCTCAAAGTCCTCGGAGGATGGGATGCTCTCAATGACAAGTGTCAGTTTCTTGCGGAGCAGCCAACCAACTAGTGGTTGTAGGGGGCGGCTATTTATAGCCTAGGGAGCAGCCCGACATGATAAGACATAAATGCCCTTCAATGAGATGACCGTTAGGTGGATAGATATTTTAGGACAGCTGGCGCGTAGCACAACAACAATCAGAAATTTGGCTATCAAATTCCTCAAGGCTATCATGTTCCTCACTTGTAGGCAATCCGCACTGGTGAATTCCTAACTCCTCAGTCAGAACAAATTCCTCAGGGACCAGAAGATCTTCGTCTCTGTCATTGAAGAAATTGACAGAACTGTATGAGATTTCCAATGGCTTCACTCAAAGGGATTGGTAGGTGTAAGATTTTGACATGAGCATCGCTTGGAAACTTTTCCTTAGTTTTACCTCGACCCCCTTTAACAGTGCGGTGTTTCCCATGACTCAAGAAAGGAAAATGAAACTACGAAAACAAAAGTCTTCACGCTTCATGTTCCTTGCATGAATATCAAGTCTTCACGGTCACACCAATTTCTTCACTTTCAAAGTCTTCAGAAAGTCAAAGTCTTCAGTTGAAGACATTCATTTTTAGGGGTCGACTTTCTCGGTAAATATCAAACTCCTCATAGACTTATAGACCTGTGTACACTCACAAACGCATTAGTCCCTTCACCTATAAGTCTTCAATACACCAAAATCACTAAGGGGCACTAGATGCACTTACAATCTCCCCTTTTTTGGTGATTGATGAAAATATAGGTTAAGTTATCAACGGGATAAACTTGTGAAGTGTAAATACTGATATTGAGGAATTTGATTGCAAGATATATAAGAACTCCCCCTGAAGATGTGCATAAGTGAGGAATTTGCTTTTGAGTAGCAATGCACACTCTAGAGTAGAATCATGGAGATCTCTCCCTATATCTTGTAATTCATACACGCATTTAACATATGATATGAAGAATTTGAAATGCATGATGAAATATGGTGACTAATGTAATTCAGCATGCGTGCATTAACATATATGAGGAAATAGCATGCAGAAGAACATAGCAAAAGTATGAGACCACCATCGGACTTAAGTTTACAACTCGATCCAACAAAATCTTCAGAAGAACGAGAATTTTAACTTAGCAAAGAAAACGCCCATATATATAGACCCGCTTGAAGACTAACTCAAATTTGTCCCCTTTGTCATCAAATGACCAAAAGGGACGAAAAGTGAGGACTAACGCCCCTGAAGAATATCACCACGAAGTCGATGGAGGAGCGCCAGCGTTGTTGGGGTCGTTTGTTGATGTAGGGCCTACCGTAGTGTCGTCCAAGTCTTCATATTCATCAGTCTTGCGCGACGAAGAATAGGAGCTAGCCACCAAGTGAGGAACTTTGACCTTCTTGAATTTCTTCGAAGGTAGCTGAGACCAGTCAAAGTCCTACTTGAAGCCCATCTGCTTGAGATCTTCTTCACCGTAGAGATGAGACAGAACAACCCAGGTGCGATCAAATACTTCATGCAGATAGTAATGGTTCTTCTTCAAATAGTTCTGCGTGATTGTCATGTTCTGAAGAATTGAACCAAACTGTCGTTTGACCCATTTGTGGTTGCGATCGACCTTTTGATGAAGACTGAGGAGAAGCTCATGATCAGTCATCACCCTTGGAGCAGTGCCTTGAGGATTTGGCTTTGAAGCAATTGCGGCAGTGTCATGAGTGGCAGAGTCATCATTAGTGGAGTAAGATGCAGCTTTGCGAAACTGGCCATCCAATGGACGAGTGCCTTCATCAATAACAGCGGCCTTGCCCTTCTCATCAGTTGAGGAAATAGTCCGTTTGAGGACTTCAATTGGGGGCAAGTAGCTACCATGGTTGAGAGTGTCAGCCTTGTAGTTGTTTGAAGACCTTGATCTGATGAATCTCATGATCCAGGGAGCGTAAGGCTTCAATTCAAACGGTGAAAGAGCGACATTGGCCAAAGTCCTCATGAAGAAATCATGGTAGTTGATAGGCACACTATGTATGATGTTGAAAAGCAGATTCTTCATGATGCCAACAACTTATTCTTCATTAGAGTCGTGGCTCTTGATTGGACTGAGGGTCTTGGTCAATATCCTGTAAACTGTCCTTGGCACATAGAGCAATTCCTTGACGAGGAATTTGGTCATAGGAGCTTGTCCAGGCTTCAAAGGCTTCATCAGCACTTGCATGAAATGATCAGATAGTTCAGTGTCATGGTAGATGAGCCTTGCACCTTGAAGGGGAGGACTGACTGGGATGGCATGAAGTAATTCATAGGCGGGAGCTTTGTAGTGAGTGTTTTCAGTCATCCAGTCCAACGCCCATGAATTCACATCTTCAGCGTTGCCTGTGATGTGCAACATAGCATAGAACTGATGAATTAGTTCTTCATTCCAGTCGCAGATGTCGGTGTAGAAGTTGAGCAGCCCAGCGTCATGAAGAACACTGGGGACTGGGGTGAAGCAGCGCAGCGACTCCATATCCACATGAGGAATGTGCCCATGGTCAAAGATCTTGTCCTTATCAAACAGTAGTGAAGAATGGAAGTTCATTTGAATCGCTATCCAGAAGCGCTTCCGTCGAAGACGAGCAGAGTCATAGGGATTGTATTCCGTGAAGAAAATGTGCCCATTGAAGAAATCTTCAGCTTTGAACTTCTGTTTCTTGAAGAAGGGATTCTTCATCTTGGGCTGAGGAGTGTCAGCCAAAGTCTTCACAGCCTCTTGAATCACAGTCTCTGGAGTCGCAGGCTGAGGAATTTCAGTTGCAATGTCATCAGTAGTAGCCTGGGTCTCCATTTCTGCAGCAGCATTTACATCAGCACTAGTGGCTGAAACTTCTTCAGGGATGGTAAGAAGAGAAGCTTAAGGTTCTTTAGAGCCCGTGTGAATTTCTTCAGTTTGGACAGGGGACTGAGGAATATGTTGCAGAGGAGTGAACAGTGGTGAATTGGGGTGATGACTTTCCCAGTAGTCATCATTCAGAATTGGAGTGGTGCACCCAATGTCCACGTCTTCATCTTCTTCATCAATTTCTTCAACGCCAGCCTCTTCAGCAGTGAACTGAGGCATGGGCGAGGATACCAGTGGGGTTGAAGGGATGTTATCCACTTCAATTTCTTCATCCAACTGCTCTGTCAAAAAAGCAGAAGGATCTTCTTCATCTGATTCATTGGGAATCACATATTCTTCACCAAAGGGTACAATCTCCTTTGATGGCATGCTTGACACAGGAACAACATTGATAGGATTTTCATACGAGCTTGTCAAAGTCTTCGCCTTCTTGGGAGCTGAATACTATGAGGAAGCAGATGCTTTCCTTTTCTTCAGAGTTGCTCTCTCTGGAGCCTTAGTTTTCTTTGCTTCTGATGCAGAAGGAAGGTTGATGCTTGTTTTTGGTGCAGGAGGAGCAGAGAAATTTGGTTCAGTTTCTTCAGGCGCAACTGATGCAGTTGCCCTGGCATTGTCAGTGTCTTCAGGCGCAACAACAGATGCTTCAACTGGCCTGGATTGATCCTCAGGCGCAACACTAGAGGTCGCCCTCGCAGTTTCTTCAATGGCTGGAATGTCTTCATCAGCCCTGGTGCTTTCATTTTCTTCAGCAGCCTGATTTTCATCAGCGGTGCTGGCATGTTCTTCAGTAGGCCGAGCAGATGCTTCAGCCTGAGAAGATTCACGTTGCGTTGGGGTTGCAACATTTGAGGTGAATCTTTCAGCCATCTTGACGAATCTGACCTTGGCTCCTAGCAATCTGCACGGTAGGCATCAAATTCATCACTGAGGGTTTTGATCTCAGCTTGTATGGTCACAAGTTCATTAGTTGTCAGTTTGATAACATTTTTCTTCAGGAAACGCTCTTTCTTGTACTAAGCTTTCTTCAATTGCCTGGCCTTTTCAAATTTCCATTTTCCTCGCCTATGAAGGCTGTCAACATGTGACTTTGACCAGGTGTGAGATTGAAGTCAGGCATAAGAGTGTTGGGGTCCTTGTGCCAGAGATCAATGAAACCGAGGATCAACTTGGGATCCAACAGAAGAGGCACATCTATGCCTTTGGCTCTAGCGGCCCGTTGCTGTCTGTCTTTGATGATTTCAGCGAGTTCTTCATCATCAACTTCGTCTTCACTGGACGACACATGAAAGGCAACCTGCTTCTTGTGAGGACTTGGTCTAGTGCCTCGTCCAGTAGTGGCCTTTGTCTTCAGCGAAGTTGGGCCTGTTGAGGACTGCAGAGGAGCTGAAGAACTTGCAGATGCTCCTGAAGCAATTGAGATTCCCGTGGTACTTTGGCAAGTGGCGAGATGCGCAGGTGCCGAGGACTTTGTGGGAGCAGCTGAAGGTTTTGCAACAGTGGGAACTGGAGCTGGTTGAGGAATTTTTCGTGAGGGTTTTGACGAGCTTGGTCGTGAGGGCATATCTGAGGAATTTGGCTTGCGAGCTGGCTTCTTGGGCATAGCCTTCTTGGGCTTGCTAGCAGAGGCTTCAGCAGCAGCAGCAGAGTCTTCGTTGAATTTCCTCACCGCTTCTTTTGCCACTTTGGCCAACTTACCTTGCAACTTGGCCCATTCAGTGGGAAACTCCTCACCTCTTATGATGCTAGAGGGATCAGCAACTTGGCCTAGTGCCAGTGGAGGTCTTGGGCATGGAGGGTGTACAGCGAATTTCTTCATGTACTTGGGAGTAACATAACTATATTTCCTCCATTCTCTGGCCCATCTCCTCTCAATTTTCTGAATGCGCACTCTGCGCTCATTCTTCATCTCCTTGCCATGAATTGCTTCATCAAGTGTGCAATACCCTGCATAGATATCTTCAGGGATTTCAAAACCAGTGTTAACTTTCAATTTCTTCCCTCCCTTTTGAGGTATCTTGCCATCAGCCATTGTCTTCAACTGAGGAATTTGAACAACAGAATTCTCTAAAGAGGTATGTAACTTGTCTTCGAGAAACGCTGCAAATGAGTTAAGTTGATGAGAACCTGGTGATTCAGCAGCCGACATGAGTACCTGTGAACAGAGTATAGGTGCAAAGAATTTGGAGAGGTCATATGCCTTCTCAATTTTTTTGCAAAATGAACAAGTTTGAGGAATTTGACCAGAGGTGTCTTAAGGAATTTCACTAAGCGTTCTTTGACTTTGGTTCCAGAGTTGTATAGATTGTAAAATCCACACAATTGAGGAATCTTGAAGAAAAATGTTGCTTAGGGAAACAGATCAAGAACAGATGCATCTGAGGTGTTTACTTGTGTGGAAGTTGAAGAATAAACACCTTTTGAAGATTTTGTGGAAATCATCAGAATCAACATGGGCAGTAAAAATAGATTTTATCCTTGATGAAGAACACGACGAACTAGGAGTTGTAGATTGGAAGTTCGTCTGTTCAGATCTTCCACACCCTACCTTGGCAGAGGAAGAAAACTATGGTGGCGGCGGAGTGAAGATTTCCGTGGCCGACGCGAGTATGACAGCAACGAGGTCGAGGCAGTGAAGCTCCTCCTCACCAGCGATGATGGAAGTAGAAGCGGCGCTAGGTCTGATAGCTCGAGCGAGGGGAGTGAGGTCGAGAGGGGTAAATGAAGTCTGAGGGTGAGGGGTATTTATAACCGAGGAGAAAAACCGCTCACCCGAGGAAAATGGACGAACGTGCCCCTGATCCTTCTCATCGTAGCGACATGTGTCACTCACGTACGGAGAGGTGGCGATCATGTGAGATAGTGGGTGAATAGATAAATCTTATCATGGGATGTGGAACGGTTTGAGCGGCAAAAGCCAAAAATTCAGATAAGAATATTTTAAAGTTTCGTTCGCAAATTCTTTAGCTGACAATGACACAGTGAAGATTTTGAATGGGTTTCAAATATAACGCACATGAAGAATATGTGAACACAGTAGGTTGAGTTTAGCATAGAGGGGGACGGGTCCGACCACATTCACTTAGCAGAAAAGTCAACTTGAAGAAATAGCAATAAGTGAATGTTGTAGACAGAAACTCATATATATATATAGTCAATGAAGAACAACGATGGAAAAAGTGAAGACAATGCAAAGTTGAAGAATTTGAACAACTGAGGAATTTCAAAAATGAAGAAAAACTCAAATTGAAGAATTTCAACTTTTGTTGGTGGTGTGACCCACCGTATAAGAATGATGATTTCAGACCCGCGTACAAATTGTCGTAGGGCTCGGAGAATCAAATCTTCGTTAATTTCTTCACACTTAGAGGGTTAGTATTCATTGGTTGAAGAAAAACGTTACTTCGTGTGTTGCACAACTAAGTCATCAATTTTGCATAAGTGTTAGGATGTGTGTCCTTTTCAAAGAACATTCGAAGATTCTAAGATATTTAGCTCACACCGCAACTTGCTAAATCTCTTCTCATCCAAGGGCTTTGTGAAGATATCGGCTAGCTGTTCTTCAGTCTTCACGTGCTCGATAGAGATGTCGCCCTTCAACACATGATCACAAAGAAAATGATGACGAATCTGGATGTGCTTTGTCTTTGAGTGCTGAACTGGGTCCTTGAGGGTTTGCTTCATCCATAGCTGTTGAGAACAGCACGAACCAGCAACAATGTACTCAGCTTTAGCAGTAGAGAGTGATACGCAGTTCTGTTTCCTCGAGGACCAACATAGCAAGGATCGTCCGAGAAAATGGCATGTGCCTGATGCTGACTTGCAGTCCACATGATCACCAGCATAATTCGAATCTGAATATCCAATGAGATCAAAAGCCGAGCCCTTGGGGTACCATAATCCAAGTGTTGGAGTGTGAGCTAGATATCGAAGAATATGCTTCACAGCCTTATGGTGTGATTCCTTTGGTGTAGCTTGAAAACGGGCACACATGCAAACACTAAGCATAATATCTGGCCTAGATGCACATAGATACAATAAAGAACCAATCATGGAGCGGTATACCTGTTGATCAAAGTCAATACCATTTTCATCAGTGCATAGATGGCCATTTGTGGGCATAGGGATTTTGACGCTTTTGCAATCTTGCATGCCGAATTTCCTCAATACATCCTTGAGGTACTTCTCCTGAGATATGAAGATGTCGTTGCGCTGTTGACGTATTTGAAGACCTAAGAAGAATTTCAATTCTCCCATCATAGACATTTGACATTCTTCAGTCATCATATAGGCAAATTCATCACTGTAACGTTGGTCAGTACAACCAAATATGATATCATCAACATATATTTGGCACACGAATAATTCATCATCATAGGTTTTGGTGAAAAGAGTGAAGGAAATATGCCCTAGAGGCAATAATAAAGTTATTATTTATTTCCTTATATCATGATAAATGTTTATTATTCATGCTAGAATTGTATTAACCGGAAACATAATACATGTGTGAATACATAGACAAACAAAGTGTCACTAGTATGCCTCTACTTGACTAGCTCGTTAATCAAAGATGGTTATGTTTCCTAACCATGAACAAAGAGTTGTTATTTGATTAACGGGATCACATCATTAGTTGAATGATGTGATTGACATGACCCATTCCATTAGCTTAGCACTCGATCGTTTAAGTATGTTGCTATTGCTTTCTTCATGACTTATACATGTTCCTATGACTATGAGATTATGCAACTCCCGTTTACCGGAGGAACACTTTGTGTGCTACCAAATGTCACAACGTAACTGGGTGATTATAAAGGAGCTCTACAGGTGTCTCCAAAGGTAGATGTTGGGTTGGCGTATTTCGAGATTAGGATTTGTCACTCCGAATGTCGGAGAAGTATCTCTGGGCCCTCTCGGTAATGCACATCACATAAGCCTTGCAAGCATTACAACTAATATGTTAGTTGTGAGATGCTGTATTACGGAACGAATAAAGAGACTTGCCGGTGACGAGATTGAACTAGGTATTGGATACCGACGATCAAATCTCGGGCAAGTAACATACCGATGACAAAGGGAACAACGTATGTTGTTATGCGGTCTGACCGATAAAGATCTTCGTAGAATATGTAGGAGCCAATATGGGCATCCAGGTCCCGCTATTGGTTATTGACCGGAGACGTGTCTCGGTCATGTCTACATTGTTGTCGAACCATAGGGTCCGCACGCTTAAGGTTTCGATGACAGTTATATAATGAGTTTATGAGTTTTGATGTACCGAAGGAGTTCGGAGTCCCGGATGAGATCGGGGACATGACGAGGAGTCTCGAAATGGTCGAGACGTAAAGATCGATATATTGGACGACTATATTCGGACATCGGAAAGGTTCTGAGTGGTTCGGGTATTTTCGGAGGTACCGGGGAGTTACGGGAATACGGGGAAGAGTATTGGGCCTTATTGGACCTTAGTGGGGAGGAGCCAGGAGGTGGCGCGCGCCCCTCCCAAGCCCAGTCCGAATTGGACAAGGGGTTTGGGGGCGCGGCCCCCTCTCCCTTCCTTCTCCACTCCCCTCCTTTCCCCCCTTCTCCTAGTTGGACTAGGAAAGGTGGAATCCTACTCCCGGTGGGAGTAGGACTCCCCTTGGCGCGCCCCTCCTAGGCCGGCCGCCTCCTCCTCCCTTGCTCCTTTATATACGGGGGCAGGGGGCACCCCATGGACAAACAAGTTGATCTTCGTGATCGTTCCTTAGCCGTGTGCGGTGCCCCTCTCCACGATATTACACCTCGATCATATTGTGGCGGTGCTTAGGCGAAGCCCTGCGACAGTTGAACATCAAGATCGTCACCACGCCGTCGTGCTGACGGAACTCCCCCCGAAGCTTTGCTGGATCGGAGCTAGGGGTGCATCATCGAGCTGAACGTGTGCCAAGAACTCGGAGGTGCCAGAGTAACGGTGCTTGGATCGGTTGGACCGGGAAGACGTACGACTACTTTCTCTACATTGCGTCAACGCTTCCGCTTCGGTCTACGAGGGTACGTAGACAACACTCTCCCCTCTCGTTGCTATGCATCACCATGATCTTGCGTGGGCGTAGGAATTTTTTTGAAATTACTACGTTCCCCAACAGTGGCATCCGAGCCTAGGTTTTTATGGTTTGATGTTATGCACGAGTAGAACACAAGTGAGTTGTGGATGATATAAGTCATACTGCCTACCAGCATGTCATACTTTGGTTCGGCGGTATTGTTGGATGAAGCGGCCCGGACCGACATTACGCGTACGCTTACGCGAGACTGGTTCTACCGCCGTGCTTTGCACACAGGTGGCTGGCGGGTGTCAGTTTCTCCAACTTTAGTTGAACCGAGTATGGCTACGCCCGGTCCTTGAGAAGGTTAAAACGGAGTCTATTTGACAAACTATCGTTGTGGTTTTGATGCGTAGGTGAGATTGGTTCTTGCTTAAGCCCGTAGCAGCCACGTAAAACTTGCAACAAACAAAGTAGAGGACGTCTAACTTGTTTTTGCAGGGCATGTTGTGATGTGATATGGTCAAGACATGATGCTAAATTTTATTGTATGAGATGATCATGTTTTGTAACCGAGTTATCGGCAACCGGCAGGAGCCATATGGTTGTCGCTTTATTGTATGCAATGCAATCGCCCTGTAATGCTTTATTTTATCACTAAGCGGTAGCGATAGTCGTAGAAGCATAAGATTGGCGAGATGACAACGATGCTACGATGGAGATCAAGGTGTCGCGCCGGTGACGATGGTGATCATGACGGTGCTTCGGAGATGGAGATCACAAGCACGAAGATGATGATGGCCATATCATATCACTTATATTGATTGCATGTGATGTTTATCTTTTATACATCTTATCTTGCTTTGATTGACGGTAGCATTTTAAGATGATCTCTCACAAATTATCAAGAAGTGTTCTCCCTGAGTATGCACCGTTGCCAAAGTTCGTCGTGCCCAGACACCACGTGATGATCGGGTGTGATAAGCTCTACGTCCATCTACAACGGGTGCAAGCCAGTTTTTGCACACGCAGAATACTCGGGTTATACTTGACGAGCCTAGCATATACAGATATGGCCTCGGAACACGGAGACCGAAAGGTCGAGCGTGAATCATATAGTAGATATGATCAACATAGTGATGTTCACCATTGAAAACTACTCCATTTCACGTGATGATCGGTTATGGTTTAGTTGATTTGGATCACGTGATCACTTAGATGATTAGAGGGATGTCTATCTAAGTGGGAGTTCTTAAGTAATATGATTAATTGAACTTTAATTTATCATGAACTTAGTCCTGGTAGTATTAGCATTTCTATGTTATAGATCAATAGCTCGCGTTGTTGCTTTCATATGTTAATTTTGATATGTTCCTAGAGAAAATTGTGTTGAAAGATGTTAGTAGCAATGATGCGGATTGGATCCGTGATCTGAGGTTTATCCTCATTGCTGCACAGAAGAATTATGTCCTTGATGCACCGCTAGGTGACGGACCTATTGCAGGAGCAGATGCAGACGTTGTGAACGTTTTGCTAGCTCAATATGATGACTACTTAATAGTTTAGTGCACCATGCTTAACGGCTTAGAATCGGGACTTCAAAGACGTTTTGAACGTCATGGACCATATGAGATGTTCCAGGAGTTGAAGTTAATATTTCAAGCAAATACCCGAGTTGAGAGATATGAAGTCTCCAACAAGTTCTATAGCTAAAAGATGGAGGAGAATCGCTCAACTAGTGAGCATGTGCTCAGATTGTCTGGGTACTACAATCGCTTGAATCAAGTGGGAGTTAATCTTCCAGATAAGATAGTGATTGACAGAATTCTCTAGTCACCATCACCAAGTTAGTAGAACTTCGTGATGAACTATAATATGCAAGGGATGACGAAAGTAATTCCCAAGCTCTTCGTGATGCTGAAATCAACGAAGGTAGAAATCAAGAAAAACATCAAGTGTTGATGGTTGACAAGATCACTAGTTTCAAGAAAAGGGCAAAGGGAAGAAGAAGGGGAACTTCAAGAAAAACAGCAATCAAGTTGCTACTAAAGTGAAGAAGCCCAAGTCTGGTCCTAAGCCTGAGACTAAGTGCTTCTACTGCAAAGGGACTGGTCACTGGAAGCGGAACTACCCCAAGTGATTGGCGGATAAGAAGGATGGCAAAGTAAACATAAGTATATTTGATATACATGTTATTGATGTGTACTTTACTAGTGTGTATAGCAACCCCTCAGTATTTGATGCTAGTTCAGTTGCTAAGATTAGTAACTTGAAACGGGAGTTGCAGAATAAACAGAAACTAGTTAAGGGTGAAGTGATGATGTGTGTTGGAAGTAGTTCCAAGATTGATATGATCATCATCGCACACTTCCCTATACTTTCGGGATTAGTGTTGAACCTAAATAAGTGTTATTTGGTGTTTGCGTTGAGCATAAATATGATTTGATCATGTTTATTGCAATACGGTTATTCATTTAAGCTAGAGAACAATTGTTGTTCTATTTACATGAATAAAACCTTCTATGGTCATACACCCAACAAAAGTGGTTTGTTAGATCTCGATCGTAGTGATACACATATTCATAATATTGAAGCCAAAAAGATGCAAAGTTAATAATGATAGTGCAACTTATCTGTGGCACTGCCGTTTAGGTCATATTGGTGTAAAGCGCATGAAGAAACTCCATGCTAATGGGATTTTGGAATCACTTGATTATGAATCACTTGATGCTTGCGTACCATGCCTTATGGGCAAGATGACTAAAACTCCGTTCTCCGGAACAATGGAGCGAGAAACTGACTTGTTGGAAATAATACATACTGATGTATGCGATCCGATGAGTGTTGAGGCTCGTGACAAGTATCATTATTTTCTGACCTTCACAGATGATTTGAGCAGATATGGGTATATCTACTTGATGAAACACAAGTCTGAAACATTTTAAAAGTTCAAAGAATTTCAGAGTGAAGTGGAAAATCATCGTAACAAGAAAATAAAAATTCTACGATATGATCGTGGAGGAGAATATTTGAGTTACGAGTTTGGACTTCAATTAAAACAATGTGGAATAGTTTCACAAATTCATGCCACCTGGAATACCACAGCATAATGGTGTATCCGAACATCATAACCGTACTTTATTGGATATAGTACAATCTATGATGTTTCTTACCGATTTACCAATATCGTTTTGGGATCATGCATTAGAGACAGCTGCATTCACGTTTAAAAGGGACACCATCTAAGTCCGTTGAGACGACACAATATGAACTATGGTTTGTCAAGAAACCAAAGTTGTCATTTCTTAAAGTTTGGGGTTGCGATGCTTATAAGAAAAGGTTTCATGATGATAAGCTCAAACTCAAATCGGAGAAATGTGTCTTCATTGGATACCCAAAGGAGACAGTTGGGTACACCTTCTATCACAGATCCAAAAGGTAAGACATTCGTTGCTGAGAATGGATACTTTCTAGAGAAGAAGTTTCTCTCGAAAGAAGTGAGTGGGAGGAAAGTAGAACTTGATGAGGTAATTGTACCTGCTCCCTTATTGGAAAGTAGTTCATCACAGAAATCAGTTCTTGTGACTACTAAACCAATTAGTGAGGAAGCTAATGATGATGATCATGTAACTTCAGATCAAGTTACTACCGAATCTCGTAGGTAAACCAGAGTGAGATCCGCACCAGAGTGGTACGTTAATCCTGTTTTGGAAGTCATATTACTAGACCATGATGAACTTACGAACTATGAGGAAGCGATGATGAGCCCAGATTTCGCGAAATGGTTTGAGGCCATGAAATCTGAGATATGATCCATGTATGAGAACAAAGTATGGACTTTGATGGATTTGCCTGATGATCGGCAAGCCATAGAAAATAAATGGATCTTCAAGAGGAAGACGGACGCTGATAGTAGTGTTACTATCTACAAAGCTAGAATTGTCGCAAAAGGTTTTCGACAAGTTCAAGGTGTTGACTACGATGAGAGTTTCTCACTCGTATCTATGCTTAAGTCTGTCCGAATCATGTTAGCAATTGCTGTATTTTATGAAATCCGGCAAATGGATAAACAAAACTGCATTCCTTAATGGTTTTATTAAAAAAGAGTTGTATACGATGCAACTAGAAGGTTTTGTCGATCCTAAAGGTGTTAACAAAATATGCAAGCTCCAGCGATCCATCTATGGACTGGTGCAAGCATCTCGGAGTTGGAATATACGCTTTGATAAATTGATCAAAGCATATAGTTTTATACAGACTTGCGGTGAAGCCTGTATTTACAAGAAAGTGAGTGGGAGCACTACAGCATTTCTGATAAGTATATGTAAATGACATATTGTTGATTGGAAATAATGTAGAATTATTCTGCGAAGCATAAAGGAGTATTTGAACGGAGTTTTTCGAAGAAAGACCTCGGTGAAGCTGCTTACATATTGAGTATCAAGATCTATAGAGATAGATCAAGACGCTTGATAAGTTTTTTCAATGAGTACATACCTTGACAAGATTTTGAAGTAGTTCAAAATGTAACAGTCAAAGAAAGAGTTCTTGCCTGTGTTACAAGGTGTGAAATTGAGTAAGACTCAAAACCCGACCACGGCAGAAGATAGAAAGAGAATGAAAGTCATTCCCTATGCCTTGGCCATAGGTTCTATAAAGTATGGCATGCTGTGTACCAGATCTATTGTATACCCTACACTGATTTTGGCAAGGGAGTACAATAGTGATCTAGGAGTAGATCACTGGACATCGGTCAAAATTATCCTTAGTGAAATAAGGATATACTTCTTGATTATGGACGTGACAAAAAGTTTCGTCGTAAAAGGTTACGTCGATGCAAGTTTTGACACTAATCTAGATGACTCTAAGTCTCAATCTAGATACATATTGAAAGTGGGAGCAATTAGCTAAAGTAGCTCCGTGCAGACTATTGTAGACATAGAAATTTGCAAAATACATACGGAGCTGAATTTTCGCAGACCCGTTGACTAAGCTTCTCTCACAAGCAAAACATGATCACACCTTAGTACTCTTTGGGTGTTATTCACATAGAAATGTGAAATAGATTACTGAATCTAGTAAACCCTTTGAGTGTTAGTCACATGATGATGTGAACTATGGGTGTTAATCACATGATGGTGTGAACTATTGATGTTAAATCACATGACGATGTGATCTAGATTATTGACTCTAGTGCAAGTGGGAGACTGAAGGAAATATGCCCTAGAGGCAATAATAAAGTTATTATTTATTTCCTTATATCATGATAAATGTTTATTATTCATGCTAGAATTGTATTAACCGGAAACATAATACATGTGTGAATACATAGACAAACAGAGTGTCACTAGTATGCCTCTACTTGACTAGTTCGTTAATCAAAGATGGTTATGTTTCCTAACCATGAACAAAGAGTTGTTATTTGATTAACGGGATCACATCATTAGTTGAATGATGTGATTGACATGACCCATTCCGTTAGCTTAGCACTCGATCGTTTAAGTATGTTGCTATTGCTTTCTTCATGACTTATACATGTTCCTATGACTATGAGATTATGCAACTCCCGTTTACCGGAGGAACACTTTGTGTGCTACCAAACGTCACAACATAACTGGGTGATTATAAAGGAGTACTACAGGTGTCTCCAAAGGTAGATGTTGGGTTGGCGTATTTCAAGATTAGGATTTGTCACTCCGATTGTCGGAGAGGTATCTCTGGGCCCTCTCGGTAATGCACATCACATAAGCCTTGCAAGCATTACAACTAATATGTTAGTTGTGAGATGATGTATTACGGAACGAATAAAGAGACTTGCCGGTGATGAGATTGAACTAGGTATTGGATACCAACGATCAAATCTCGGGCAAGTAACATACCGATGACAAAGGGAACAAAGTATGTTGTTATGCGGTCTGACCGATAAAGATCTTCGTAGAATATGTAGGAGCCAATATGGGCATCCAGGTCCCGCTATTGGTTATTGACCGGAGACGTGTCTCAGTCATGTCTACATTGTTCTCGAACCGTAGGGTCCGCACGCTTAAGGTTTCGATGACAGTTATATAATGAGTTTATGAGTTTTGATGTACCGAAGGAGTTCGGAGTCCCGGATGAGATTGGGGACATGACGAGGAGTCTCGAAATGGTCGAGACGTAAAGATCGATATATTGGACGACTATATTCGGACATCGGAAAGGTTCTGAGTGGTTCGGGTATTTTCGGAGGTACCGGGGAGTTACGGGAATACGGGGAAGAGTATTGGGCCTTATTGGGCCTTAGTGGGGAGGAGCCAGGAGGTGGCGCGCGCCCCTCCCAAGCTCAGTCCTAATTGGACAAGGGGTTTGGGGGCGCGGCCCCCTCTCCCTTCCTTCTCCACTCCCCTCCTTTCCCCCCTTCTCCTAGTTGGACTAGGAAAGGTGGAATTGGCGCGCCCCTCCTAGGCCGGCCGCCCCCTCCTCCCTTGCTCCTTTATATACGGGGGCAGGGGGCACCCCATGGACACACAAGTTGATCTTCGTGATCGTTCCGTAGCCGTGTGCGGTGCCCCCCTCCACGATATTACACCTCGATCATATTGTGGCGGTGCTTAGGCGAAGCCCTGCGACAGTTGAACATCAAGATCGTCACCACGCTGTCGTGCTGACGGAACTCCCCCCGAAGCTTTGCTGGATCGGAGCTAGGGGTGCATCATCGAGCTGAACGTGTGCCAAGAACTCGGAGGTGCCGGAGTAACGGTGCTTGGATCGGTTGGACCGGGAAGACGTACGACTACTTCCTCTATGTTGCGTCAATGCTTCCGCTTCGGTCTACGAGGGTACTTAGACAACACTCTCCCCTCTCGTTGCTATGCATCACCATGATCTTGCGTGTGCGTAGGATTTTTTTTGAAATTACTACGTTCCCCAACAAAGAGTTGGGTCAAGTGAACCGGGTTTGAAGCCATTCTTCATGAGGAATTCCTTCAAAGTATCATACCATGCCCGAGGGGCTTGCTTGAGGCCATAGATGGCCTTATTGAGTCCGAAGACTTTGTCAGGATGCTTTGGATCTTCAAAACCTGGTGGTTGAGCAACATATACTTCTTCCTCAAGCTTACCATTGAGGAATGCATTTTTCACATCCATTTCATATAAGATGATATTATAATGGTTAGCATAAGCAAGTAACATGCGGATAGGCTCAAGTCTAGCAACAGGTGCAAAAGTTTCATCGAAATCAATTCCTTCAACGCGTGTGTAGCCTTGAGCTACAAGTCGTGCATTATTCCTCACCACAAGGCCATTTTCATCTTGCTTATTGCGGTAGGTCCATTTGGTGTCGATGATATTGTGCTTGCGAGGGTCTGGTCGCTTGACAAGTTTCCATACATTGTTGAGCTCGAACAGATGTAATTCCTCTTGCATCGCTTGAATCCACTTAGGCTCTAGAAATGCCTCATTTACTTTGGTGGGCTCTGTGATAGAGACAAAAGCAAAGTGCCCACAAAAGTTAGACAGATGTGAAGATTTTGAGCGTGTGAGAGGACCTGGTGCGTTGATGTCACTGATGATTTTCTCAATATGCACTTCATTTGCAACGGGAGGATGAGCAGGTTGATGACTTTGAGTCGGATAAGCATTTTCTTCAGAGTCATTTTCTTCAGGTGCACAAGCATGATGTTCTTCACGTTCTGAAATGACTTCTTCAGCAGATTCTTTGGTAGGAATGACATCCTCAGTAGCCTTGAACTTGATGGATTCCTCAGGTGACTTCTCATCTAGCACAGGAGGTAGGTGATCTCTTTGCGAGCCATTAGTTTCATCGAACCGCACATCTACAGTTTCAACAACCTTGTGATGCACGGTGTTGAGTAATTTGTAGGTGTGCGAGTCCTTTTCGTAACCAAGCATAAAACCTTCATGTGCTTTCGGTGCAAATTTAGAATTGTGATGAGGATCTCTAATCCAACATTTAGCACTGAAGACTTTGAAATAACTCACATTGGGTTTCTTGTCAGTGAGGAGTTCATATGAGGTCTTTTGTAAGAATTTGTGAAGATATACCCTGTTGATGATGTGGCACGTAGTATCAATTGCCTCAGGCCAGAAATGACGAGGCGTATTGTATTCGTCAAGCATGGTGCGAGCCATCTCAATAAGAGTCTTGTTCTTGCGCTCCATGACGCCATTGTGCTGAGGAGTATAAGGAGCAGATAACTCGTGAGTAATACCAAGTTCATCAAGATAATTATCAAGACCAGTATTCTTGAACTCGGTCCCATTGTCACTTCTAATTTGCTTGATCTTCACACCAAAGTTGGTTGAAGCCCTCGAGGAAAATCGTGACGATATGCATGTTGGGGAACGTAGTAATTTCAAAAAAAATTCCTATGCACACGCAAGATCATGGTGATGCATAGCAACGAGAGGGGAGAGTGATGTCTACGTACCCTCGTAGACCGACAGCAGAAGCGTTATGACAACGCGGTTGATTTAGTTGTACGTCTTCATGGCCCGACCGATCAAGCACCGAAACTACGGCACCTCCGAGTTTTAGCACACGTTCAGCTCGATGACGATCCCCGGACTCTGATCCAGCAAAGTGTCGTGGATGAGTTCCGTCAGCACGACGGCGTGGTGACGATCTTGATGTTCTACCGTCGCAGGGCTTCGCCTAAGCACCGCTACAATATTATCGAGGATTATCGTGGAGGGGGGCACCGCACACGGCTAAGAGAACGATCACGAAGATCAACTTGTGTGTATAGAGGTGCCCCCTTGCCCCCGTATATAAAGGAGCAAGGGGGGAGGACGACCGGCCCTTGGGGCGCGCCAAGGAGGGGGGAGTCCTCCTCCTAGTAGGAGTAGGACTCCCCTTTCCTAGTCCAACTAGGAAGAGAGAAGGGAGAAGGAAAGAGAGGGAGAGGGAGAGGGAAAGAGGGGCCGCGCCCCCTCCCCTAGTCCAATTCGGACTCCTCGTGGGAGGGGGCGTGCCACCTCCTGGGCTCCTGCCCTCTCTCTCCCCTCAGGCCCACAAAGGCCCAATACTTCCCCGGGGGGTTCCGGTAACCCCTCCGGCACTCCGGTTTTCTCCGAAACCACCCAAAACATTTCCGATGTCTGAATATAGTTGTCCAATATATCAATCTTTATGTCTCGACCATTTTGAGACTCCTCGTCATGTCCGTGATCACATCCGGGACTCCGTACAACCTTCAGTACATCAAAACATATAAACTCATAATGAAACTATCATCGTAACGTTAAGCGTGCGGGCCCTACGGGTTCGAGAATAATGTAGACATGACCGAGACACGTCTCCGGTAAATAACCAATAGCGGAACCTGGATGCTCATATTGGCTCCCACATATTCTACGAAGATCTTTATTGGTCAGACCGCATAACAACACACGTTGTTCCCTTTGTCATCGGTATGTTACTTGCCCGAGATTC
Organism: Aegilops umbellulata; assembly: GCA_032464435.1. Classification (NCBI taxonomy): domain Eukaryota; kingdom Viridiplantae; phylum Streptophyta; class Magnoliopsida; order Poales; family Poaceae; genus Aegilops; species Aegilops umbellulata. Next base: position 56,706,213 of record CP136057.1, read on the forward strand.
GATCGTCGGTATCTCAATACCTAGTTCAATTTCGTTACCGGCAAGTCTATTTACTCGTTCCGTAATACATCATCTTGCAACTAACTCATTAGTTGCATTGCTTGCAAGGCTTAAGTGATGTGCATTACCGAGAGGGCCCAGAGATACTTCTCCGACATTCGGAGTGACAAATCCTAATCTCGAAATACGCCAACCCAACATGTACCTTTGGAGACACCTGTAGAGCACCTTTATAATCACCCAGTTACGTTGTGATGTTTGGTAGCACACAAAGTGTTCCTCCGGTAAACGGGAGATGCATAATCTCATAGTCATAGGAACATGTATAAGTCATGAAGAAAGCAATAGCAACATACTAAACGATCGGGTGCTAAGCTAACGGAATGGGTCATGTCAATCACATCATTCTCCTAATGATGTGATCCCGTTAATCAAATGACAACACATGTCTATGGTTAGGAAACATAACCATCTTTGATTAACGAGCTAGTCAAGTAGAGGCATACTAGTGACACTCTGTTTGTCTATGTATTCACACATGTATTATGTTTCCGGTTAATACAATTCTAGCATGAATAATAAACATTTATCATGATATAAGGAAATAAATAATAACTTCATTATTGCCTCTAGGGCATATTTCCTTCAGTCTCCCACTTGCACTAGAGTCAATAATCTAGATTACACAGTAATGATTCTTACACCCATGGAGCCTTGGTGCTGATCATGTTTTGCTTGTGGAAGAGGCTTAGTCAACGGGTCTGCAACAATCAGATCCGTATGTATCTTGCAAATTTCTATGTCTCCCACCTGGACTAGATCCCGGATGGAATTGAAGCGTCTCTTGATGTGCTTGCTTCTCTTGTGAAACCTAGATTCCTTCGCTAAGGCAATTGCTCCAGTATTGTCACAAAAGATTTTCATTGGACCCGATGCACTGGGTATGACACCTAGATCGGATATGAAATCCTTCATCCAGACTCCTTCATTTGCTGCTTCTGAAGCAGCTATGTACTCCGCTTCACACGTAGATCCCGCCACGAGGCTTTGTTTAGAACTGCACCAACTGACAGCTCCACCATTTAATGTAAACATGTATCCGATTTGCGATTTAGAATCGTCCGGATCAGTGTCAAAGCTTGCATCAACGTAACCATTTATGATGAGCTCTTTGTCACCTCCATAAACGAGAAACATATCCTTAGTCCTTTTCAGGTATTTTAGGATGTTCTTGACCGCTGTCCAGTGATCCACTCCTGGATTACTTTGGTACCTCCCTGCTAGACTTATAGCAAGGCACACATCAGGTCTGGTACACCGCATTGCATACATGATAGAGCCTATGGCTGAAGCATAGGGAACATCTTTCATTTTCTCTCTATCTTCTGCAGTGGTCGGGCATTGAGTCTTACTCAACTTCACACCTTGCAACACAGGCAAGAACCCTTTCTTTGCTTGATCCATTTTGAACTTCTTCAAAACTTTGTCAAGGTATGTGCTTTGTGAAAGTCCAATTAAGCGTCTTGATCTATCTCTATAGATCTTAATGCCCAATATGTAAGCAGCTTCACCGAGGTCTTTCATTGAAAAACTCTTATTCAAGTATCCCTTTATGCTATCCAGAAATTCTATATCATTTCCAATCAGTAATATGTCATCGACATATAATATCAGAAATGCTACAGAGCTCCCACTCACTTTCTTGTAAATACAGGCTTCTCCAAAAGTCTGTATAAAACCAAATGCTTTGATCACACTATCAAAGCGTTTATTCCAACTCCGAGAGGCTTGCACCAGTCCATAAATGGATCGCTGGAGCTTGCACACTTTGTTATCTTCCTTTGGATCGACAAAACCTTCTGGTTGCATCATATACAACTCTTCTTCCAGAAATCCATTCAGGAATGCAGTTTTGACATCCATTTGCCAAATTTCATAATCATAAAATGCGGCAATTGCTAACATGATTCGGACAGACTTAAGCATCGCTACGGGTGAGAAGGTCTCATCATAGTCAATCCATTGAACTTATCAAAAACCTTTCGCAACAAGTTGAGCTTTGTAGACAGTAACATTACCATCAGCGTCAGTCTTCTTCTTGAAGATCCATTTATTCTCAATTGATTGCCGATCATCGGGCAAGTCAACCAAAGTCCATACTTTGTTCTCATACATGGATCCCATCTGGGCTCACCATCGCTTCTTCATAGTTCGTAGGTTCATCATGATCTAGTAGCATGACTTCCAGAATAGGATTACCGTACCACTCTGGTGCGGATCTTGCTCTGTTTGATCTACGGAGTTCAGTAGCAACTTGATCTGAAGTTCTATGATCATCATGATTGACTTACTCACTAATTGGTTTAGGTGTCACAGAAACCGGTTTCTGTGATGTACTATTTTCCAATAAGGGAGCAGGTACAGTTACCTCATCAAGTTCTACTTTCCTCCCACTCACTTCTTTCGAGAGAAACTCCTTCTCTAGAAAGGATCCATTCTTAGCAACGAATGTCTTGCCTTCGGATCTGTGATAGAAGGTGTATCCAATAGTTTCCTTTGGGTATCCTATGAAGACACATTTCTCCGATTTGGATTCTAGCTTATCAGGTTGAAGCTTTTTCACATAAGCATCGCAGCCCCAAACATTAAGAAACGACAACTTTGGTTTCTTGCCAAACCATAGTTCATAAGGCGTCGTCTCAACGGATTTTGATGGTGCCCTATTTAACGTGAATGCGGCCGTCTCTAAAGCATAACCCCAAAACGATAGCGGTAAATCAGTAAGAGACATCATAGATCGCACCATATCTAGTAAAGTACGATTACGACGTTCGGGCACACCATTACGCTGTGGTGTTCCGGGTGGCGTGAGCTGCGAAACTATTCTGCATTGTTTCAAATGTAGACCAAACTCGTAACTCAAATATTCTCCTCCACGATCAGATCGTAGAAACTTTATTTTCTTTATACGATGATTTTCAACTTCACTCTGAAATTCTTTGAACTTTTCAAACGTTTTAGACTTATGCTTCATTAAGTAGATATACCCATATCTGCTTAAATCATCTGTGAAGGTGAGAAAATAACGATATCTGCCACGAGCCTCAACATTCATCGGACCACATACATCTGTATGTATGATTTCCAACAAATCTGTTGCTCTCTCCATAGTACCGGACAACGGTGTTTTAGTCATCTTGCCCATGAGGCACGGTTCTCTAGTACCAAGTGATTCATAATCAAGTGGTTCCAAAGTCCATCAGTATGGAGTTTCTTCATGCGTTTTACACCGATATGACCTAAACGGTAGTGCCACAAATAAGTTGCACTATCATTATCAACGCTGCATCTATTGGCTTCAACATTATGAATATGTGTATCACTACTATCGAGATTCATAAAAAATAGACCACTCTTCAAGGGTGCATGACCATAAAAGATATTACTCATATAAATAGAACAACCATTATTCTCTGATTTAAATGAATAACCGTCTCGCATCAAACAAGATCCAGATATAATGTTCATGCTTAACGCTGGCACCAAATAACAATTATTTAGGTCTAATACTAATCCCGAAGGTAGATGTAGAGGTAGCGTGCCGACCGCGATCACAGCGACTTTGGAACCATTTCCCACGCGCATCGTCACCTCGTCCTTTGCCAGTGTTCGCTTAATCCGTAGTCCCTGTTTCGAGTTGCAAATATTAGCAACAGAACCAGTATCAAATACCCAGGTGCTACTGCGAGCTCTAGTAAGGTACACATCAATAACATGTATATCACATATACCTTTGTTCACCTTGCCATCCTTCTTATCCGCCAAATACTTGGGGCAGTTCCGCTTCCAGTGACCAGTCTGCTTGCAGTAGAAGCACTTAGTTTCAGGTTTAGGTCCAGACTTGGGTTTCTTCTCTTGAGCAGCAACTTGCTTGCTGTTCTTCTTGAAGTTCCCCTTCCTCTTCCCTTTGCCCTTTTTCTTGAAACTAGTGGTCTTGTTGACCATCAACACTTGATGCTCCTTCTTGATTTCTACCTCCGCAGCTTTTAGCATTGCGAAGAGCTCGGGAATTATCTTATCGATCCCTTGCATATTATAGTTCATCACGAAGCTCTTGTAGCTAGGTGGAAGTGATTGGAGAATTCTGTCAATGACACTTCATCCGGAAGATTAACTCCCAGTTGCATCAAGTGATTACAATACCCAGACATCTTGAGTATATGCTCACTGACAGAACTATTATCCTCCATCTTGCAGCTATAGAACTTATTGGAGACTTCATATCTCTCAATCCGGGCATTCTTCTGGAATATTAAATTCAACTCCTAGAACATATCATATGCTCCATGACGTTCAAAACATCATTAAAGTCCTGGTTCTAAGCCGTAAAGCATGGCACATTGAACTATTGAGTAGTCATCAGCTTTGCTCTGCAAGACGTTCTTAACGTCGTCAGTTGCATCAGCAGCAGGCCTGGCACCCAGCGGTGCTTCTAGGACGTAACTCTTCTGTGCAGCAATGAGGATAATCCTCAAGTTACGGACCCAGTCCGCGTAATTACTACCATCACCTTTCAACTTTGCTTTCTCAAGGAACGCATTAAAATTCAACGGAACAACAGCACAGGCCATCTATCTACAATCAACATAGACAAGCAAGATACTATCAGGTACTAAGTTCATGATAAATTTAAGTTCAATTAATCATATTACTTAAGAACTCCCACTTAGATAGACATCCCTCTAATCCTCTAAGTGATCACATGATCCAAATCAACTAAACCATAACCGATCATCACGTGAAATGGAGTAGCTTTCAATGGTGAAAATCTTTATGTTGATCATATCTACTATATGATTCACGCTCGACCTTTCGGTCTCAGTGTTCCGAGGCTATATCTGCATATGCTAGGCTCGTCAAGTTTAACCTGAGTATTCTGCGTGTGCAAAACTTGCTTGCACCCCTTGTAGATGGACGTAGAGCTTATCACACCCGATCATCACGTGGTGTCTGGGCACGACGAACTTTGGCAATGGTGCATACTCAGGGAGAACACTTTTATCTTGAAATTTAGAGAGAGATCATCTTATAATGCTATCGTCAATCAAAGCAAGATAAGATGCATAAAAGATAAACATCACATGCAATCAATATAAGTGATATGATATGGCCATCATCATCTTGTGCTTGTGATCTCCATCTCCGAAGCACCTCCATGATTTCCATCGTCACCGGCGCGACACCTTGATCTCCATCGTAGCATCGTTGTCATTTCGCCAATCTTATGCTTCTACGACTATCGCTACCGCTTAGTGATAAAATAAAGCATTACAGGGCGATTGCATTGCATACAATAAAACGACAACCATATGGCTCCTGCTAGTTGCCGATAACTCGGTTACAAAACATGATCATCTCATACAATAAAATATAGCATCACGTCTTGACCATATCACATCACAACATGCCCTGCAAAAACAAGTTAGACGTCCTCTACTTTGTTGTTGCAAGTTTTACGTGGCTGCTACGGGCTTTAGCAAGAACCATTCTTACCTACGCATCAAAACCACAACGATAGTTTGTCAAGTTGGTGTTGCTTTAACCTTCGCAAGGACCGGGCGTAGCCACACTCGGTTCAACTAAAGTTGGAGAAACTGACACTCGCCAGCCACCTGTGTGCAAAGCACGTCGGTAGAACCATTCTCGCGTAAGCGTACGCGTAATGTCGGTCCGGGCCGCTTCATCCAACAATACCGCTGAACCAAAGTATGACATGCTGGTAAGCAGTATGACTTATATCGCCCACAACTCACTTGTGTTCTACTCGTGCATATAACATCAACACATAAAACCTAGGCTCGGATGCCACTGTTGGGGAACGTAGTAATTTCAAAAAAATTCCTACGCACACGCAAGATCATGGTGATGCATAGCAACGAGAGGGGAGAGTGATGTCTACGTACCCTCGTAGACCGACAGCGGAAGCGTTATGACAACGCGGTTGATGTAGTCGTACGTGTTCACGGCCCGACCGATCAAGCACCGAAACTACGACACCTCCGAGTTTAAGCACACGTTCAGCTCGATGACGATCCCCGGACTCCGATCCAGCAAAGTGTCGGGGATGAGTTCCGTCAGCACGACGGCGTGGTGACGATCTTGATGTTCTACCGTCGCAGGGCTTCGCCTAAGCACCGCTACAATATTATTGAGGATTATCGTGGAGGGGGGCACCGCACACGGCTAAGAGAACGATCACGAACATCAACTTGTGTGTACAGAGGTGCCCCCTTGCCCCCGTATATAAAGGAGCAAGGGGGGAGGCCGGCCGGCCCTTGGGGCGCGCCAAGGAGGGGGGAGTCCTCCTCCTAGTAGGAGTAGGAATTCCCTTTCCTAGTCCAACTAGGAAGAGAGAAGGGGGAAGGAAAGAGAGGGAGAGGGAGAGGGAAAGAGGGGCCGCGCCCCCTCCCCTAGTCCAATTCAGACTCCTCATGGGAGGGGGCGCGCCACCTCCTGGGCTGCTGCCCTCTCTCTCCCCTCAGGCCCACAAAGGCCCAATACTTCCCCGGGGGGGGGGGGGGGGTTCCGGTAACCCCTCCGGCACTCCGGTTTTCTCCGAAACCACCCAGAACATTTACGATGTCCGAATATAGTCGTACAATATATCAATCTTTATTTCTCGACCATTTCGAGACTCCTCGTCATGTCCGTGATCACATCCGGGACTCCGAACAACCTTCGGTAGATCAAAACATATAAACTCATAATGAAACTATCATCATAACGTTAAGCGTGCAGACCCTACGGGTTCGAGAATAATGTCGACATGACCGAGACACGTCTTCGGTCAATAACCAATAGCGGAACCTGGATGCTCATATTGGCTCCCACATATTCTACGAAGATCTTTATCGGTCAGACCGCATAACAACATACGTTGTTCCCTTTGTCATCGGTATGTTACTTGCCCGAGATTCGATCGTCGGTATCTCAATACCTAGTTCAATCTCGTTACCGGCAAGTCTCTTTACTCGTTCCGTAATACATCATCTCGCAACTAACTCATTAGTTGCATTGCTTGCAAGGCTTAAGTGATGTGCATTACCGAGAGGGCCCAGAGATACTTCTCCGACATTCGGAGTGACAAATCCTAATCTCGAAATACGCCAACCCAACATGTACCTTTGGAGACACCTGTAGAGCACCTTTATAATCACCCAGTTACGTTGTGACATTTGGTAGCACACAAAGTGTTCCTCCGGTAAACGGGAGTTGCATAATCTCATAGTCATAGGAACATGTATAAGTCATGAAGAAAGCAATAGCAACATACTAAACGATCGGGTGCTAAGCTAACGGAATGGGTCATGTCAATCACATCATTCTCCTAATGATGTGATCCCGTTAATCAAATGACAACACATGTCTATGGTTAGGAAACATAACCATCTTTGATTAACGAGCTAGTCAAGTAGTGGCATACTAGTGACACTCTGTTTGTCTATGTATTCACACATGTATTATGTTTCCGGTTAATACAATTCTAGCATGAATAATAAACATTTATCATGATATAAGGAAATAAATAATAACTTTATTATTGCCTCTAGGGCATATTTCCTTCAATGCACCCATGTGTAACGAGAATAGTCATCAACAATAACAAAGCCATATAACGATGCAACATTGGCGAATGTGGCATAGTGAGTAGGGACAAAGAGATCCATGTGAAGCAATTCAAATGGACGAGTGGTAGTCATGATAGTCTTTGAGGGATGCTTGGCCTTGGTCATCTTTCCACTTCACAAGCTCCACACAGGTGATCCTTGAGGAATTTGACATCCTCGATGCCAATCATATGCTTCTTCTTCGCGAGCGTGTGCAAGTTTCTCATGCCAGCATGACCAAGTCATCGATGCCATAGCCAACCTTCTGAAGCTTTTGCAAGTATACATGTAGCAGGTTGTGGTCCTGTAGAGAAATCAACAATATACAAGTCTCCTCTCCTAAAGCATTCGAAGACTTTGGAATTGTCAGCTTCCATGATCACAACACAACGATACTTGCCAAAGATAGCAACCATATCAAGATCACAAAGCATTGAGACAGACATGAGGTTGAATCCTAAGGACTCGACAAGCATGACTTTGTCCATGTTTCGATCCTTTGAGACCGCAACCTTACCTAGACCCAATACCTTGGTTTTGCCTTTGTCAGCATAGGTGATATGCTTCAGATGAGATGGAGATAAAGCAGTGTCCATCAATAAGTTCCTGTCACCAGTCATGTGATTTGTACATCCACTGTCGAGGACCCACTCAGTAGCTTTTGGTTGATCATCCTACAGATGAATTAGTGCATCTTACGAACTCATATATTTCATCAGTGAAGAATATGACATCAAATTCATCAGATCAATTTCATCAAGGAATAGAACAGATATAACAGTATGAGGACGTGCGAAATGAAAATTCATTTCTTCATAATTAGCTTGCGTCCTTTCAAGCATTATTTAGGTCTCCAGCAAATTCTTCAGACGATTAATTTCGTCGGGAGACCTGACCCTGCATAAGAAATTAGTTCTTTTTCTTCACCACCCACATCTAGAGGGGTGGAAAAGAGTTCATCATCCCGCGAGCTCCATAAGAGAAAGGTGGCATAGACGCCAATCCACTTTGTTTCACATAAGAGGGGTTAGAGTAAGCATATGAATAAGCAGAGAAATTCTTCGAGGACTTATGAACATAATGGTTTGAAGAATAATGCACATATTCATACCCCTTAGATCTTTCCTGCGAAACAGAAGTGTTAGCACGATGATGTTCATATGAGGACTTTGATCCATATGAAGAATTTGATCCACGTGAGGAATGTGGTCCATATGAGGACTTGGATCCATATGAAGACTTTGGTCCATATGAAGAATTTCATCTGGGGTTCCTATTCTTCACAGGTGGTGTCATGATGACATTCACCTGAAGACTTTCAAGGCACCTTTTGGGAACCTAGATTTTCTTAGGGGAACCATTCCTGCAGTTAGTGCCTACATATCTAGCAAATACTTCACCATTCTGATTCTTGAACAATTTATAGTTGGAGTCAAATGACTCATCAGAAGAATATCAAGATCCACATGTAAAGCCAGATAAAGTAGATGGATCTATGGGTGGTCCCTTTGCAGCAACCCATGAGGTTTTGGGATACTGCTCAGGTTTCCAGTAGGTCCCATCAACATTGATTTTCCTCTCAAAGGCAATACCCTCTTTCTTAGGGTTCCTGTTGAGAATTTGCTTTTAAGCACATCACAAAGTGCCTGATGCCCTTTGAGGCTTTTGTACAGGCCTGTCACATACAATTCCTTCAACCCTGCATTGTCAGTGATACTAGAAGCATCCTCAGATGAGGAATTGGTGATAGCAGAGACAGTTCAAGAATTTGCAGCAATAGAAGCATTTGAACTTTCATGTGAAGAATTAACAGATCCACGTTCAATGCATTTCAAACATGGTGGAATGAATTCTTCCTGAGCGGCACTGATCTGTTGAGCAAGCAATGAATCACACTCCTTCTGAAGATCTTCATACCTCACCATTAGCTTCTCAAGATCTTGCTTTCTTTGAAGAAATTCATAAGAAAGCTTCTCATGATCAGATAAGAGAGTGTTATGATGACTATGAAGGTTATCAAACTTGGACTGCAGTCTCTGAAGATTATCTGTCAATGTTTGAGTGTGATCCATTTCTTCACCCAACAGGTCAACGCTTTTGTCTAGCATATTTTGAACCTTTTCAAAAGCTTTTTGTTGTTTCACAGCAATCTTAGCAAGTTTAGAGTAACTAGGCTTGAGGTTTTCATCAGATTCATCCTCACTTGATTCAAAGGAGGGGTATTTGAGTACCTTGGCACCCTTTGCCATGAAGCAATATGTGGGAGCGTAGTCATCATCGCCGTCGTCAGCCGTGTTGGGGAAGTCATTCTCCTCAGAATTGAAGATGGACTTGCCGACGAAAGCGGTAGCGAGGACTAGGCTCGCCACACCAGATTCTGACTCATTAGATGCCTCCTCTTCATCATTTTCTTCAGATTCAGCTTCAGAGTCCATTTCCTTGCCAATGAATGCCCGAGCCTTTTTGGAGCTGCTCTTCTTGTGAGATGAAGACTTCGAGGATTTTGATGATGAGGACTTCAAAGATTTCTTCTTCTTCTTTGAGTCATCGGAACTGTAATCCTTGTATTTCTTCTTCTTTGATTCCTTTTCCCACAAAGGACAATCTTGAATGTAGTGACCAGGTTTCTTGCATTTGTGGCAAGTTCTCTTCTTTTAGTCACGGTACGAGGAATCTGATCTCATGTCATAATTCTTGAGGATTTACCAAAGCGACCACGTCTTAAAAACTTCTGGAATTTCCTCACGAGCATTGCTAGCTCCTGGCTCAGTTCTTCAGGATCACCAAGGAAGCTACCAGAATCCTCACCTTCAGATTCAGAGACTGCCTTGGCCTTCAAAGCGCGTGTTCTGCCATAGCTTGATCCATAGAGATCTCTCTTCTCAGCAAGTTGGAACTCATGAGTGTTTAGCCTCTTGAGGATATCAGCGGGATCAAGTGCCTTGTAGTCTCCACGTTCTTGTATCATCAGCGCAAGAGTGTCAAATGAGGAATCAAGCGATCTCAGCAATTTCTTTACCACCTAATGGTCGGTGATGTCAGCGGCACCAAGTGCTTGAAGCTCATTTGAGATGTGAGTGAGGCGATCGAAGGTTTGTTGAACATTTTCATTATCGAGTCTTTTGAAGCGGTTAAAGAGATTGCGAAGAACGTTAAATCGAGAGTCACACCGTGTTGAGACTCCTTTGTTGACCTTGGACAGCCTATCCCAGATAAGCTTAGCTGTCTCCAAAGCACTCACTCTGCCATACTGCCCATTGCTCAGATGGCCACATATGATGTTCTTCGCTTGAGAGTCGAGTTGCTTGAATCTCTTCACGTCCGCAGCGTTGATGGTAGGAGTGACAGAGGGAACGCCATTTTCCACACATACCAGAGATCGTTGTCAATTGCCTCAAGATGCCTTCGCATCTTATTCTTCTAGTAGGGGTAGTCCGTCCCATCGAAGGTAGGACACCCAGCAGAGACCTTGATCATACCTGCAGTCGACATAACTAAAACTCCAGGCGGTTAAACCAAAATCACACAGAACAAGGGAGTACCTTGCTCTAATACCAATTGAAAGTGTGTTATATCGACTAGAGGGGGGTGAATAGGCGATTTTTACAAATTCGTCACTGAGGAATTTCAGGGTGAGGAAATTCCTAAACAACGAACTACTTAGCAGCGGAATAAGTACTCAGATGCATGCATAACAGAACAGAAGCACAATCATCATGTTGAAATGAAAGCAAGCACAGAGTACAAGTAGCGTATAACCAGGATAAGCAAGCTCACTTGATTATTTTCGCTCAAAGTCCTCGGAGGATGGGATGCTCTCAATGACAAGTGTCAGTTTCTCGTGGAGCAGCCAACCAGCTAGTGGTTGTAGGGGGCGGCTATTTATAGCCTAGGGAGCAGCCCGACATGATAAGACATAAATGCCCTTCAATTATATGACTGTTAGGTGGATAGATATTTTAGGACAGCTGGCGCGTAGCACAACAACGGTCAAAAATTTGGCTATCAAATTCTTTAGGGCTATCATGTTCCTCACTTGTAGGCAATCCGCACTAGTGAATTCCTAACTCCTCATTCAGAACAAATTTCTCAGAGACCAGAAGATCTTTGTCTCTGTCATTGAAGAAATTGACTGAACTGTATGAGATTTCTAATGGCTTCACTCAAAGTGATTGGTTGGTGTAAGATTTTGAGATGAGCATCACTTGGAAACTTTTCCTTAGTTTTACCTCGACCCCCTTTAACAGTACAGTGTTTCCTATGACTCAAGAAAGAGAAAATAAAACTAGGAAAATAGAAGTCTTCACGCTTCATGTTCCTCGCATGAATATCAAGTCTTCACGGTCACACCAATTTCTTCACTTTCAAAGTCTTCAGAAAGTCAAAGTCTTCAGTTGAAGACATTCATTTTTAGGGGTCGACTTTCTGTGTAAATATCAAACTCCTCATAGACTTATAGACATGTGTACATTCACAAATGCATTAGTCCCTTAACCTATAAGTCTTCAATACACCAAAATCACTAAGGGGCACTAGATGCACTTACAGCGGGAATTCTCAAAGTAATCAGCGTACATGAGGCTGAGGGCATGGCCGCTCTATCGATTGTGGTTCAACACCAGAGCATGGCCTGTTGATCCCCTGAACCTAGGCCGCTGCCTAGCAATTATGTCATTGACGACTAATGTAGCAACCATAAGCCCTTCGTCGTCCGATGATGAATCATCCGATGAACAAATGAAGTTGTTGAAAAAAATACTAGTCCACTATCCATGGTACCTTGCAAGCAAAGTGTGAACACTTTGCGATCGTGCTGGAGACGCGGCCGGTGAAGAGCACCTTGTCCTCCATGTACAGACAGCTAACCTGTAGAAACGGAGGCGAGGGCGGCAGGCGGCTTTGCAGCGCGAGGCAGATGGTGTTGCGACCAATGGGCGTCGCGGGCGGCTGTGGTTTTTCTAGTACCGGAGATGGCGACGAAATCCCACAACGCTAGCAAGAAATCCTCCGAAAGTAGGCGGACGACAGGGATATTTGTGTGGATACGATGGGGCTTTTGGGAGGCCAGCCTGGACAGGGATAGAGCGGCCGAAAAATGGGCGGCAGCGACTATGGCGGGGCGGGGGAGAGGTGCAAGCCATGTAGGAAGGAGGGTTGAGTATGTTTCACTGATAGGCGAGCTAGTAGGAGGACAAAGAGAGAGCCCGCATGCGTCCGCGCACTGTTTGTTTCGACGCAAACGCGGCCCAGATTTGCGATCACGCATTGTGCAATGATTTGGGTCCGTTCTGATCAAAATTAACGCAGCCGGACCAAATGGGGTCCCGCATTGGAGTTGGCCTTACTATGGCATGCACAAACACACGAGAGGGATGAGTTTTTTTAGAAACCCCCACCCATATATTAAATAATTAAAACATTCATACAATCGTCCGTTACAACATTTGCCACACAGGGCGGAACACTATTAATAAGATTACATTCAGACCTATTATCAAAACTAAACTTCACGATCTCATGCGCCACCATATTAGCCTTCCTATTAATCTTAGATATTTTAAATTCATCATCATCTTGGCGATACCCAATGCTTCTTTCTTTAGATCAACCAAGCTTGACCTATCTATATGATGTGTAAGAAAGGAAGCCACAAAAGAACAGTCAGTTTCCAAGATTATGGGTTTGTCAAGAGTGATACCGATCTAAAGGCCAGAGAGGGTCGCTCTAAGTTCCGCTTCCTCAACGCTGAAGCAAGCACCAATATAATCCCAAGAGCAAATGATAACTTCTCAAGTATGATTTCTGACAATTACACCCACGTTCGCAGTGCTAAGGTCCTCCACAAAACTTGCATCAACATTAATCTTGAAGAATTATGAGGTGGAAGGCTTCCAAGGAACACAATCCCTCTCTTTATTATTAATGGGTTGTACTCCATCGACCACTTCCTTACCTTTCCTACTCACCTCAACCAATATGTTTGCATGAAAAGACAAGAATGAAGCCCAATAATTTTGAACAAAACTCATTGAGACTGAGATAGATTCCTTTTCTTTACCAAAGATCAAGTCATTACTCAAGTGCCAAGCTCTTCAGAACATGAATATAGTTTGCTCGCGCACTGGCGAACTTAACTGGTCCGATAAAATAAGAAACCAGTCCGGCCCTGAGTGTTTCAAGATCTCTTCAGCCGGTAAATTCCAAACCGCCCTCAACGCCATGCGCAGAGTATAAGGCTTAGTGCAACATACCAAAGCATGGAAAATAGACTCATCTTCAACACCACAGATCGAGCACGTACCTAAGATAGCTTGATGGTGTTTTACTCTATGAACTTGTACAACTAGACTGTTAGAGGCAGCCTGCCAAGTAACTAATTTTTTAGGAACATTAGCCTTACAAATAATACTTCAGAGCCTCCTCTCTCCATTTACGGCCACCGGGACGGGAGGGACGAGTTGGATGTGAAGGGGCGAGAAAACTACATGTTTCATGCCTCAACTCGCTGACACATGACATTATTGCCCCTTAGAAACACTTCAATATGGTTTTTACATACGGAAACACTTAGCACCTTACCCGCAAAAAAAGGGAATACTTAGCATCTATTGTCCACTATACAACCCTTGCACGTATGTAGCGCTGTCGTTAACTTTGTGTATTTGATTTATTCGGTTTTTTTGCATGATATTTGATTTATTCGGTTTACATAGTTCAGTTTTATATGATTTTTTGGTTTATACAATACTAATACTTTGATAAATGCAAAATTAAGATACATTAGGGTTTTGGTTATACAAAATTATTTTGGTATGATTTCAATATATACGATAATAACCAAAGTTAACGTGAATTTGAAAGTGACATAATAAGAATTTACAAATTTAAGACGCCGCCTCTGTTTTTGCGGAAATCCGCCTCGTCTTTACCGGAATAAACCTGCCCCCCCCACGTGCCACCAGCCGTGTGGGAAATCGTGACAGCACGAGACAGAGGTAGGGAAATAGCTGGATCTCGCTAGGCTGTGTGACATAGAGAAGTTTTGGCAAGTTCATGCCCCTCATGATAGAGGTAAAGACCCTACGTCGTGTGCTCTGGGAGCTTTCTCTCTGCGTATGCATATGGATAACAATAAGTGCGAACCCCTCCCTAAGAGGAAGAGGGCAGCTTATAAAGAGTGCGTCGGTCCTCCTCCTTCTCTCTATTACAAAGGTTTAACTTGGGCGTTCTGTTATGCCCACTAGGAGATGAAAGAGGCAGTTTAATTACACAACTTACATTTCAGGTATGACATGTACCGCTTCAGATATTCTTCCTGACTGTTCCACTTCATACGTTCGAGTATAGATACGGCCGAGTGATCATTCCCTAGTCGTTCGAGTGAATCGATGTCGGTAAGTTTCTAAGTCAAGCGATGCCATGAAATGGTCTGAGTGCCCTTCACATTGACGCTTCCCCATCAGGGCCTTAATACTTTAAGGTGTAGGCTCGGTTATCCTATATATATCTTAGGTTGTCATAGGCCTATCCCGAATAGGCAACCCCATCATTAGCCTCCGAATCCGTCGGGATCTTTGTTGGTGGTTTTGTAGAGTGCGGGTTTCAGCCGAATGTCCGAATGGGTCAGTACCCCGATTGTTTTGTTGTTAAAGGGATCTTCGTAAAACTTGCTCGTATGAAGATCTCGATGGATTTTCAGAGCTAAAATTTTGAGAGTTTGAGCTTGAGAGTTAAATTTCAGGAGAAGTTTGGTGATACTCATTCGTCCCCTAGGGGAGGCCGACTAGTTATCTGAATATGGATGTATCATAAAACCCGAGTGGAAGATTTGATACATGGGCTCATTCTCTCGGAGAGATGCCATTCATTATCCCAGAGGAACGTCAATTTCTATCAACTCCAGATCCAAACTTGTCAATTTTGTGTTTTGGGTCCTAGAAGAAGGTCCAGAGAGATCCACGTAGGAATGCCCAATTCACCATATTTCAACTCTTTATGTGATCTACCTTTGTATCACAACATCTCCTGATTCCCTGTCACTTCATCGGGGGTTTGTGTGAGTGGTCAAATGGGATACTAGTATTTTTCTGATAGACATATGCAGAATTCTAGAGTCCCGCGCATATCTTTGGTTACTATAGAGGTAATAATGAGGCGCATTAGGGACGCCTCAATTTGCGTGCCCCACTACGCGACTTGCCATGTAGACGCTTCGACGTGGGAATCGTGGGGGTCGTCGGTTCAAATGATTTGTGGCTATGATTCGTTCCTGCGAAACACCTCCTAGTTATAAATAAGAGGTAGGAGGGGGTAAATCAAAAGTTACCGTCCCCATCTGTCATTGCACACGGAAATCTTCGCCGAAGCTTCTCCCCTGTGGTTGCTGTCACCGCCATGACAAAGGACAAGACACTTGCCCTTGAGAAGAAGGATAAGCCAAAGTGGGCTCGGAGGGGATCCTCTTCCTCCTTCGCGGCGCCTCCCGGCTGGATCCAAGGGGATTGGCAGCCCTCGTGGGTGATGGAGAAGGAGGTGCAAGATCTTGTCACCGACAGACTCGTGCTCGAAGAGGGATGGAGACAGCCCAATGCGAGAAAAGTCGAGCCAACTCCAAATACAGATGAGCAGACACTTCTCGCATCCCACATAGATAGGGGATATTCCATGCCGCGACATCCTTTCTTTCGAGCTTTCTCGAACTACTTTGATGCTCAACTTCATCATCTCCCACCCAATTTTGTTACATACCTAACTAGTTTCATGTTGTTTTGCGAGATTTTTTTGGCACCGAACCCCATTGGGGGTTTCCAAGCACATCTTCTTGTCGTCCACAAACTATAATGAAAGCGTATTCGAGTGATTAGAAGATGAATCCGGTCCAACTGAGTGGTGGTTTAGGAGTCCATGTAAAGAGAACCGGAACTTATCCCGTGATAAAATATCCAGAGGATATTAAAGGGTGGCAAGGGACTTGGTTTTACTACAAAGACATCCCAGCATCTGGATGTGCCACTGGTCTTCCTCCTTTCTCCCTAGACCGAGTCGTAGCCACTCATTGAATAGCTTAAGAGTTACTAAAGCTGAAAAAATCGAAGTGAATATCTTCATTCCTATTTTTGAAAGGAAGGAAAAGGGGAGGCTTGGAAGGGATTGATCTGTTGCCAGCCTTCATTAGTCATCGTATCCAGCAGCTTCGGGAAAGAGAGAGGCCAATGTACTTGTACATCGTGTTGCAAGATCCGACTTGGATGAGCAATAGGTCAATCACCATGGAGTATATAGAAACTCAATTGATGCGAATTACCGTTGAACGTGACAATCTGAGCTAAAGGGAGTGTGTCACCTTATGACTCTGAGCATCTCCCGCCAGAGGTAAGCTTTTAAATATATGGTTTGACCGCAGTTCTGGCAATTCTGTTTTATTTGTCTGATTGGTTTCAATTTGGTTTAACGTGTCGTCTGATTGTCATTAGAGGCTTCCAAGACTTGCATTCTTCGATTTTCGAAGTGAACAACGAGTCCGCTTATGAGAAGTCCGAGAGTAGTGCTGGTCACAGATCTCCGAGAACAGAACATTTTCCTTTTCATTCGGAGCGGCTAACACTGGCTTTGTAGAAATCATCATCATCAAATTTTCGAAGGCTACTTGAGCTTCATCTCTAAAGACGTGCTTAACTTCGGGACGTTCTTAGTAGTATACCAAGAGTAACGCCCATGTATAAACCGAACGCCGCTAGTAGTT
Source organism: Aegilops umbellulata (assembly GCA_032464435.1). NCBI lineage: Eukaryota > Viridiplantae > Streptophyta > Magnoliopsida > Poales > Poaceae > Aegilops > Aegilops umbellulata. The sequence goes on from CP136057.1 coordinate 56,723,622, forward strand.
GGCCAAGTTAGCGGTGGCGTTCCAGTTTTGCCAAACGCTGGAAGTTCTAAAATTCTATAAGGGGTTATGCACTATAGTCGTTAGTTCATGTCATGATCATATCTGTTTGATATCATTGCTAAATAGGTGTAAAATCATTAGTTGAATGTTTGTTAACTCACAAAATAGGCGTGGTGTGAGATAGAAAGGCAGGACCCATCTGGGGGGACGGGTTTATTCCAAGAAAAAGGAGGGTGTTTTCTGCGAAAAACAAGGCCACATTGCGACACGACGATGTTCCGGCGTGCAAGAAAAAAATGTTCTAAATTTCAAAAAGTATTCTCAAATTAACAAAAAATGGTCACGATTTTTTTAAATTCACTAATTAAAAATGCTCCGACCTTCAAAAAATGTTCCCGAATTTTAAAAATATTACCAGATTTCAGAAAATTTTCAAAAATTTGGAAAAAAAGTTCGCATATATCTACATATCTTCATGAATTTGAATCATGGGTGCAATTATTTTATTTATTAATAAATTTGAAAATTGGAAAAAATAAAACTCAAATGAAAAAAGAAAAAACAATCTGAAAAACAAAAAAGAGAAACAGAGGAGAAAAAAAGAAACCATTAGAACCTTCCCAAAACCGGAACAGCGAGTCACTGAATATGCCTACTTGGGCCGGCCCATATACATGTGCAGCGACCGACAAACGTCGACCTACCCGTTGAATGATCCAAAAACAAAAAACCTAGGAATGGTTTTGCAGAGCATCCCTGCCATCCCAAAGCCGCAAAATTATCTAAAAAAACGAAGCCGCAAATCATCTACCAAGCCATTTCCTACATGCCCTCGCGTGTCGCTCTCCTACATGGCCCAACCAAGAGCGAGCGCATGAATGCATGACCATGTGTTAGTTCATTTTTTTCTCTAATTTGTAAATGTGAGTGACGCAAGCTTCAACACAAAATTACAATCAGCGTTTTTATTACTAATGAAATAAAAAAAGGAATGCATATTAGTGACTGTGCGTCTAGTTACCACAATGTTTTCCCATTTATAAACCTGTTTTTGAGGAAATTCAAGAAAATATTAAAGATTATGAAAAAATATATCTGGAATTAACAATTCACAAAACTGAGAAAATGTTGTGAGGTAAAAATAATAATGAATTAAAAAATCATCTAGAAATTCAAAAAAGCTTCGCAAATTTGAAAATTTGTGCATGAGATTCTTAAAATATTCACAAATGAAGAAAATGTTCATGACACTGAAAAATGTTTGCAAAAAGTTCTCAAATTAGAAAAATACCCATGAATTCAACAAAAGGACTGCCAAATTAGAAGAAGTTCAAGAACTCGGAAGATATTTGCAATTCAAACAATGTTCATCATTTGTTGAAAACTATGTGAATTCAAATAAAGTTCATAGATTTGATTAAATTTTATAGAATTAAAAAACTGTTCTCGGAATTAAAGAGAGTTCATGAATTCAAAAAAAAAAACACGCAACTGAATTTTTTTTCACAATTGCAAAAAAATGTAAAACGGAATTGAAAAAGTTAATGAATTCAACAAATGTTCATGAATTTAGATAATGTTCATGAATTCAAACAAGTTTATGGGTTATTTTTTTTCCATCAATATGAAAATTGTTCTTGAATTCAAATAGAGTTCACATATTTGAATAATGTTTGTGAATACAAAAAGTTCATGAAATTCAAAAAGGTTCAAGAATGTTAAAAATATTTTCAAAATTAAAAGTTTAAAAAATGAAGAAGAAAATAAGGATATATAGAAAATTAAAAGATACAAAAAATCAGATAAAACTGGTTATAATTCCAAGAATAGTGAAAAACCCCAAAACAAGGGGTTCCTAGAACCGGACGAAACCTTCGTAGGTTAGCGACCGATCCTACAATATGTATCACTAGCGATACATATCGTTTGCGTTTAAGTGCCGCTTACTGCGTGTAAACGGTACACGGTGGCCATGTGAGTTTTCTATGGGCGAGTACATTTATTCGCCAGTCGGTTATTTCTGTTTCTCTCCATTGGTTTTCTATTTATTTATTAGGCAAGTTCTCTTTTTTGGCTTTGGTTTTATTTTTATGTTTATTTTTTTATTTTTTTTGCAATCGATGATAATTTTCAAAATCATGAACATTTTCCAAATCCCTAAACTTTTTTGAATCTATGAAATCCATGAACATTCTTCAAATTCATGATTGTATTTTGAAATCAACGAACTTCTTCACGAATTAGTGATTTTTTTCACAAATTCATGAATTTTCTCCAAATGTACGAACTTTTCCCGAATTTGTGAGGTATTTTTCAGTGATTTTTTTTCCAAATTTTGTGAATTCGAAATATTTCATTGATTTTAAAAAGTTTTACAAATTTGGTTCAGGGATATGAAAATGATTTCAAATTAATGAAAAATTAAATTTAATGAACTCCTTTCAAATATGTAAAAAATTTTGTGTTCGTGAATATTTTTGAATTTTATGAAATTTTTCTCAAATTTGTGAACTTTCACAAATTCCTACATTTTTTTTATAAATTTATGGTTTTTAAATGCATGAACCGTTTTGAATTCTTTAAGTTCTTAAAGTCAATGGCCAATGGTTTGTTGTCAACGATCAACGTTCATTGGTCGAAGGAGAAGTGGAAAAAGGTCAAAGGGGCAACATCGTAAACTCCTGACAAAAGAGAGTGAGCGAAGAAAACATCTAGCTAATGGGCCGCGATCCAGTAATCGTACGTGCGAGCGCCATTTTGACTTCTGATGTTCTTGTTGACAACGATAGTTGTGGCTCAATATAAGGAGATATTCTAACTATCCTTCCGTTATTTCAAAACTTTTCATGTGTCCAAGGTCGAAAATATCACCTACAAGCTCAATCTGCTAGAGGCAAGTCTGTTCATCCTGCCTTCCACGTCTTGTTGCTTCGGCAAGCTCTGCCGCCATCTTCGACGGTTGAACTAGAACTATGAGCGGAACTCCCAGCTAACATGGCCCCTCTAGTACCAGAACAAGCTCTACAACGCTGCATTGTCAAGCGTGGTGGCGCAGAACTCCCAGCTGGGCTAGGGCTTGTTGGATTGGCTTGCAGACTCTTCAGAGGAGAGATACATGGATGGAACACGGGGTGTACCTTGCTGGTGGCAGGGAGATCCGGACGATAGGCCACCTCGCAAATGAGCTGGAGCATAGCAAAAGGCCATATAATTTACTCCCCCTAAAATAAGTGTCTCAACTTTGTACTAAAGCTAGTACAAAGTTGAGTCACTTATTTTGGGACGGAGGGAGTATATGCTAATTTATGGTTCGGCTGGGGAGCGATTGAAGACTGCAAGTAGGGTTGCAATTTGAGGAAAACTGAATCTCCGACAGCAAATGAGCGCTCGGTGCGGTACTTATCTACCTGTGTCTTCATACGTTGTTGGTATCGCAATAGCTGTTGTCGAACAGTCTCAAAGACCATTTTCCTCTCCTCAAGCCATAGGGACAGATGTTCAGAAGCCACTGCACACTCAGGACTGAAACCAAAATGGCGCGGAGAGTGACCATAAACAATCTCAAACATACTTTTTGTCGTCGCCGAATGCCAATTTGTGCTATACCAATACTCATAGAGGGATAACCATTTCGCCCATTTGGAGGGGAGGGCACTGATGAAACAACACAAATAACACTCTATCTGCTGGTTGATATGTTTAGTCTGCCCATCCGACTGAGGATGACGTGTTGAACTCATGCGCATTGGGTGCCTTGAGTGTGTTGGAAGAGCTCCTTCCAAAACAAGTTAGTGAAGATCTTGTCTCGATTAGAAACTATAGATGCATGCATGCCATGGAGTTTGTAGACTAAATTGAGGAAAGATTCAGCCATAGTTGGAGTCATGAAGGGATGCTGAAGAGGAATGAAGTGCCATATTTGGACAGTTTATCGATGACCACCAAAATACAGTTATAGCGCCCTAACACCGGCAACCCTTCAGTGAAATCCATCATAATCATTTCCCAGGGAAGAGAAGGGACTGGCAGGGGTTGTAGGAGACCAGGATAAGCCACTCGCTCTATTTTAGCTTGCTGACAGACAATATAGTGTTGCACTAAGTTTTTGATGATTGTTTTCATCCCTACCTAGAGAAACAGTTGACACACACGCTTATAAGTGACAGGGAAGCTGGAGTGCCCACCAAGAGGAGTGTCATGGAAGGCCATCATAATCTGATGTTGTATGCCATTGTCATTCCCTACCCAAATGCAACCATCAATGCTAAAGCAGTCCATTTTTCAGTACAAAGTTCTTGTCAGCAGTAGGATCAGCTGCGAGTTTCTGCAACTTCTTAACACAGAATGCATCCCTGTCATAGATGTTTGCAATGCCTGAAATCCATGCTGGTTGTGCACTGGGAATCACTTGCAATTATGTTGCAGTATGAGGTCGACGCGATAATGCATCTGCCACACTGTTCTTGATCCCTTTCTTGTACTGAATGGTGTATTGACGGCCCATGAGTTTAGTCAATGCTTTCTGTTGCTAGGCAGTGTGAAGTCATTGGTCAGACAAACTAGTGAGACTGCGTTGGCCAGTCTGAATGAGAAAATTTGCAAAAAGGAGATATTGTGTCCAAGATAACCTACTTGTCGGTGTAGGCACGTCTCAATGGTGGTAATCTTATTGGAATCGGTAGACACACCCGCTTCGCTGATGATGTGTCCAAGATAACCTACTTGTCGTTGTGTGAAGGCACATTTTGACATTTTAACTCACCATTGATGTTTTGCAAGAAGTTGTAGGACAAATCTCAGATGCAACAAATGTTCTCTGAAGGTGGCACTAAAGACCAAGATATCATCAAAGAAGACGATAACATACTTACGGTTTCCAGGTGACAACATGTCATTCATGGCGAACTAGAAAGTGTTGGGCGCTCCCGTCAAGCCAAAGGAAATAACAGTGAACTCATAGTGACCAAGATGAGTTTGGAATGTTGTTTTGTACTCTTCACCTGGTGCCAGACGGATCTCGTGATAACCTGAGTGGAGGTCTAATTTGGTAAACCAGCTGGCGCTAGAGAGTTCATCCAGCAGCTCATTGATGACAGGAATGGGGAATTTTACTTTTTGAGTCATTGCATTAAGATGTCGGTAGTTGATCACATGCCTCCATGTGTTATCCTTTTTCTTGACCATGAGAAAAGGGGAAGAAAATGGACTATTGCTCAAACGGATAACCCCACTGTCTAACATCTATTTAATTTTGCGTTCAAGCTCTGTTTTCAGCACGGGTCAATGTGGTAGGGCCTCATGGACACTGGAGTGGCTCCGGGGCTAAGTGGATTTCTATGATCATAAGCATGATGGGGAGGAAGTTCAGTAGGAGGTGCAAACACCTGTGGAAATTGGTCCAAGATTTTATGCACTTCTGGTGGAACAGGGATATCTTCAGTTGTCAGTAATGAGCAAATTTCCAATATTGTCAGCTCAAGAGCAACAACTGCAATACCTAGAAGAGTAACCTCCTTTCCCAAATGCTCAAAGGATGTCCAATGGTGTTCCCAATCAACTAGCATTGAACTATGTTTGGAGAGCTAATCAATACTAACAATTCCATCATAGCTGCCGAGAGGGAAAACTTTGAATGTTTAGAGGAATTTGTGACTAGCACAGGACCAAACAACATCAATCAACTGCTGAGAACATGTAATTTTATCACCATTGGCAATATTTACCAGCAGCTTCTGCATATTTGATAGGCCTTGGAGTTTGCTAGACAGAGAAACATCAAGAAAGGAATGAGAACTACCTTAATCCACCAAAAACACCAGGTTCATCCCATGTAAATGTACTCTGAGTTGCATAGTTTTGATTGAACTTTCTGTTTTCTCTCCCATTGCAGCTGCAGAGATGGTAATAAGATGAGATTCTAGTTGTTGGTCACTATCATCAGATTCAGAAAATTCAGAATTTTGCAGGAAGTCTACCATTTCTTGAACAACATGGAGTTGGATCTCTTTCTTGCAGATATGATCGTTACCCCCAACGTTCACCATAGACAAAACAAAGCCCCTTTGCTCTACGATAAGATCTCAAGGCTCCCCACTTATCGTCAGACTGGGTTCATCTAGAATTGTCCAAAGTTTTCTTGCCATCAGACACTCTTGGTACTGACGAACTTACAACAGTAATAGCCGGAGGGGGTGGCAAGGGCATGCTAACGACCTATGACTGCTTTGAAGGAAAGAAGAAGAAGCAATTGAATTTAGTCCTAACTCCTCATGCAATAATGCCAACTGATAAGAAGTATCCATATCGGTGGGTTGTTGTATACCAACTGCCAATCTGACCGACGGTTTCAAACCCTCCATGAACCGGGTAACATAATGCATAGTATTGGGGGAATTCTCATAGGCAGATAACCAATCATACAATTCAGATAAATGTTCCACATACACTAGTAGAAAAAGGGTCTTTTGTGAAGCACAATAGTGCCGGTTTGAATTAGAGCCGGCACTAATGTGTACACTAGTGCCGGTTCGTGGCGGCGATCAATAGCACCGGTTCGTGGAGAATCTTTAGTACCGGTTCGTGCCATGAACCGGCACTAAAGAGGCTGTGTTAGCCCGCGGTCAAGATATGGCCCCACCATCACCATTTAGTGCCGGTTCGGACCACGAACCGGTACTAATGACGTTGTGGCAGGCTGTTTTTAGTCCCACCTCGCCCCCCTAACAAGCCTTTTACCACCTTAAATATGTTATTTCTCAAACTATCACAAGCACTTGGTCTTCATTGAACTCTATGTATAGAATTTGTGGCTGCAATATGAGTCTTCATCGGTTTATAAATCGTTGATGACTCATATTGACAATTCAGATTGTACACACAAAGATCATTGATGATCAAAGTATTTTTTATGTTATAAGATCATATTGACAATGTAGACTGTAAAGAAATATAAGATCATGATGTAAATGCTCTTATATTTTTTGCATTCAGTATGCACCATTCAAAGCGACGCCATCAACTTTCAACCATTTCTGCCTTCATTTGCTATTTTTCATGCATTCAATGATTTGTTTTGAGAACTAAATGACCTGGAAATTGAAAAGCACTACAAATGAACTCTGAAAAAATTGAAACTTGGCATGGTATCATCATTTCACCCACATAGCATGTGCAAGAAAGTAGAGAGGCTTACGGCTAAAACTGGATGCACTTCGTTTACAAACTGGACAATCTCTTTCGAAGTATTCAGGTTTCTGACGAAATTAAACTCATCTGTTACAAAGGCATTTCATTTTTTTAAACTTATTACAACTCCAGAATTTTTGTGCATTCAGTATGCACCATTCAAAGCGACGCCATCAACTTTCAACCATTTCTGCCTTCATTTGCTATTTTTCATGCATTCAATGATTTGTTTTGAACGAAACGACACTAAATTTTGTGCAGGCATAGCACCACCTTTAGTACCGGTTGGTGGCTCCAACCGGTACTAAAGGGTGACCAGTACTACAGGCTCTTTTTTAGTCCCACCTCGCCAAGAGAGAGGGACTAGGAGCGGTTTATAAGCCCTGAGTGCAGAGACGATGAAGAAGAGGCTCAATGCTCACGTTGCTTAGCTTCAAGCCTTCAGAATATGGTAGATTGCACGGAGCTACGCGCAGTGCAGTTTACACTATTCCGAAAGGCTTGAAGCAAATTAACGAAGCATTGCACCTCTTTTTTATTTTTAATAACTTATTACAACTCCGGACTTATTACACTACACGTCGGCATTTCTTTTTTTATAACTTTGGTATTTGCTATTTTTCAATCGTTCACAAAATGACCGTGAAATTAAAAACTACTCAGAAATAAATAGAAGAAAAAATAAAGCAGAAAAAAAATGCATTTGCTATTTTTCAATCGTTTTCAAAATGACCGTGAAATTGAAAATCACTATAAAATGAACTCTGAAAATGTTGAATTTTGGCAAACTAGATGAAAAACTACTCACAAATAAATATAACAGAAAAGAAAAAACTATACAAAAAACTACGCAGAAATAAATAGAAGAAAATAAAGCAGAAAAGAAAAACAAATAGAAAAAAATAAAGCAGAAAAGAAAAACAAATAGAAGAAAATAAAGCAGAAAAGAAAAACAAATAAAGAAAATTTGGGGCGCTGCCCTGTGGGCCTGCTAGGCCACGGGCGTGCAATTACAGGCCTTATAGGCCCAGCAGACTCATAGGGCAGCGTGCAGAGTTTAGGCCCACAAGCCTGCTATACAGAGGAGTTCGAAAGGGCAGCCGCGGCTGGGTTTATAAACCAGTGCGGCTGCCCTTCGCCCGGCGAGGTGGGACTAAATTTTGTGCAGGCAGCGCGAGGCCTTTAGTACCGGTTGGTGGCTCCAACCGGTACTAAAGACCACCCTTTAGTACCGGTTGGAGCCACCAACCGGTACTAAAGGCCTGTTCTTCCTGCCTCCTGGCCTGGCCAAAGTTGGCCTTTAGTACCGGTTGGAGCCACCAACCGATACTAAAGGCCTCTCCTATATATACAGCACTTACGTAAATTCAGTTACATCTCCCCACTTCTTCGTCTCCAACCTCTCGCGCGCCGTCGCCCGTCGTCCGCCCGCCGCGCCCGTTGCCCGTCGTCGCCGCCCGCCGCGCCCGTCGCCCGTCGTCCGCCCGCCGCCCGTCGCCCGCCCGTCGCCCGTCGCCCGCCGCCCGTCGTCGCCCGCCGTCCGTCGTCGTCGCGCTGCGGTCCGTACGTACTCTATCGCTCTCGCGTACCCGCGCCGCGCGCGGACCCGTCCCGTATGTACGCCGCCGCCCCCGCCCCGTACGTCGGCGCCCCCGCTCGTACGTACGGGGCAGTGTATATACGTATATACGTACATGACACACACATATATACACACATACACACACATATATACACACACATACACACACACACGCATACACACACACACACATTTTTTACTTATTTTTTGTTTTTTGTTTTCTGTTTTTTAGAAAATTTAATTAGATATTAAATAGCTAGGTATATGTGAGCTTGAACTAGTTGACTAATTAATATAACTAGTTTATTTTTAGTAAGAAATTTTTTTAACTAGTTTATTTAGGTATATGAGATTTGAACTAGTTGAATAATTAATATAACTAGTTTATTTTTAGTAAGAAACTTTAGATATATGAGATTAGAACTAGTTCAATAATTAATATAACCAGTTTATTTTTAGTAAGAAAATTTAGGTATCTGAGATTTGATGATCTAATTAAAATATTATTTGTTAATGAGTTTTTTTTGTTTATTTAATTTTTATATATTTTGAGTTTATATAAATGTTAGATTAATGTCGAATGTTAGATGAATGAGATAGAAAAGTTTGGCTACATATAGGTGAATATATAGTTAGATATATTAATGTCAAATGTTAGATGAATATATATTTGGCTACATATAGGTGTTTAATAAAACTAGTTTATTTTTTTAGTTAAAGCAATTATTCCCGCATCGACGTGGACTATATATGCTCAAATTGAATAATTTTGCGATTTGATTTTTCTTATTGAATGCTCAAATTGGAGAGCACTATTTGCAACGCATATGCATATGATTAGTTGAATAATAATGATCTAATTTAGTCTTTGAATTATGAACGTATAGGAAATGTCATCATCGGACGACGAAAGTCTCCCGGGGGAGTGCGACTGGTGCCATGATGATCGAGGTGAGTGCGACAGGCCTCACCTGGACGATGGTCGGCGCTTCAGCATTAAGCTCGAGGAGACATTCGAAGTTGAAACGGTACGCAACGACGACAAGTGTTTTTTTCATAATTAAGCATGACTTCAACTATTTCAACGTGTAATTTTCATCTTTTACAATTCGAGTATAGTTGATCCCATGCCATGCAAGACGCTATGTCTTGGAGAGGATGGATTTTGAAGACCATGAAAATTTTAAAACGAAGAAAATTCACCTAAGGACCCATCATGATGTGGATTTTGAAGTAAAGTTGTATAATGCTGAGAGCGTAACCCATTTTGGTTGCAAAAATTGGGAAGCATTTTGCAAATTGTATGGTTTTGATGAGGGTATGCTTGTCACCGTGGATCTTGGTGATCCTGAAATCGAGCAAGACAATATGGACATTTGGGTCCTTGTTGATACTCCTCCAGTTCTACCGCTATGTGAGTTTCTCAAACATAGTTAATTATTAATAGAACTTATATTGTTCATTTCAAAATAGTTGACAGCTTATTTCCATTGACAGCTTATTTTGAAGTATCAAAGAATGTGCAGAAGATGGTAGATAGAACTTACTACACCGATGGCTCTGAGTTAACTTACAAGGAGAAAACTCATCTGGTTGGATTTTGTAATGATATTGAGAATTACAATATCTACAGTCGAACTCCTCAACATTATGGTGAATACATGCCACTAGTGCACGTGTTGAACTACGGTAACTACCATGGAGATACCCTGATAAGTTTTTTTTACTATTACGACATCCGTGCATCTTTTTGCATACTTCTAAAACTAGTACATCGATCATTGCTAACTACGAAGTTATTACTATGTTTTTCAACAGCTTATCCCAGAGGATTGTGTGCCTCATTTGATGTATCAGAATGGCGGCAGCGTTCATGTTTTGAACATATATCCAGGTCATCCTACGAATCTCAACTGTCCATACCGGATTTCTAAAAGAAGTGGAGACATGACAGTCAAAGGATGGAAAAAATGTATGGACAGTCATAAGGAGCTTCTTGGAAGCAAAAGGAAGCGAGGCGCAAGAATTGGAGACAGGATGATCTCCATTCTTCATAATGGAGAGTCAGGGTCTATATTGTTTTATGCTATTTTACCTTAAGTGTGTTTAGGTCCGATCCTACCTGATACTTGATGATCATGTGCTAAGAACAATTATGTAGGGTTGGGTTCGATGACTATGAGGATGATGATCGTATGACTTATTATTAATAACGAGTAGAAGTTGTATGATGATGCTTGATTAATTAGCTAGTAGGACTTGTTATTATATGATGATGTATGATGCGAACATGCATGAGTTATTATATATATATCTGCGGGCTAAACGAAAAAGAATTAAAATGGAAAACACAAAATTAAATGAAAAAGAAATCATAAAACCAAAACCCCCCCAAACGTTGGTGTTACCAACCGGTACTAAAGGTCTCCCGGCCCCCGGAGCTGGCTCGTGCCACGTGGTTTCCCTTTAGCACCGGTTCGTGCTGAACCGGTACTAAAGGGGGGGGGCTTTAGTGCCGAAACTTTAGTGCCGGTTCCTAAACCGGCACTAAAAGGCCTTACGAACCGGTGCTATTGCCCGGTTCTACACTAGTGATAATCTTCTACTGTCCCTGTTTGCTGGATATAGAATTTTTTTCTGAGAACTATTTAGTGCAAGTTGTGGCCAAACATGGACTGTAGCAGGCAGCATAACTCATCCTAGGTGGCATTGGGTACTCTGTGGTAAACAAACTCAATCCACCATGCTGTCGCGCCCTCGAACATGGACGTTGCCAGAGATATCCATTAAACTGACGGTGTGCTCCAAAACCTGAAATAGTCCTCACAACGCGTTTGCCACAGCTTGGGGTTGGAACCATCAAAGCGAGGCAACTCGATGCGTGGTCCGAGGCCGAAAACATCAGTAGAATTCTGCCAATTGGTCGCTGTGCATACCTCTGATCGAAGGCGGAACATAGATTCTATGTCCCTGCCCCCGGTTTCCCTTGTCAATGCGGTGCCCATCTGGGCCCTTAGGGCCGCCGCTCGGGGCACGAGATGGTGTGGACGGCGCGCCCTGGGTGGTACCCGATGACCGTGGCGGAGATCGGTCAAGCCCCTGCCGCAATTCGTTGATGTCAACTCCAATAAACACCTTGACCTCGTTGATGCGTCCCAAAAGGAGGTCGAGCTTGGCGTCGAGCTGGGCTATAGCTTGTGTGGTGGAGTCGACGCGACCGCGGTTGGCCTGGTCGAAGTCAACGCAAAGGAGGTCATAGATAGCCTTCGTCTCTATCGAGATCCTATCCATGGCGGCGGCGCGCAACTTGTCGGCGAGCCTGTTGTGGTGGTGGTGGTCGGTAGGACCGTCGAGTCGATTGGTCTGATTCCAGATTGTCAACTCCTGATCTAGTTCACCATGAATTGGAGTTCAAATTACAGGAGGAGGAGGGGATCGAGGAAGGAATCGAGCCTAGCTACTTTCTATCCAAGCTTCTAGTTGTTGCCTGCCTTCCACCTCATGCAGGAGGGGATAGGGGAGGCTTTATACATGTGATGGACGCGTCAGGCCTAAGGCCTTGTACAATGCAAGGTACTTACGAGAGGTGCTTAGAAAAAGAAACTAGGCTTTTTCTAAGCACCCGTGCTTATTTGTACAGGGCAGATGCTTAGTTAGGCGTCTCTCCTGTAGAAATAGGCACTGATGCTTCAGAAAAACCCGACTTATTTATCTAAGCGCCTCCCTAGGCACCTTGCATTGTACAAGGCCTAAGGCCCATTCCGGGCCTGCTAGCCGAGACGGGAGGCGAGGCTTGCGCATGGGCCTCTTGTTTGAAATACTTTCTTCTTCCTGCTCACGATCTAGCTGGTTGCTGACATATAATTTGGGTGATCTTACAGATGATTGCTTCTACCGACAGGGATACGACTACAACAGCAACGTATGGCGGTTCGAAGGCTATGGGTATGTGCCCTCGGGCATGACCTGGGTGTCCGTCATGCAGGTGTTCGGCGTCGGCGAGACGGCCACCATGCTCGTGCTGCACATCTATGATGGCGCGTTGCGGTACTACGATCGTCAGATCGTCGAGGACATTGTCTATGATAGGTGGTTCCTGCTAAACGTGGTCCATGACGTGGAGACGGCGACACTCACCGTGTACATTGAAGGCCAGGGCAGCGACTCACATTACTTCAAGTTCAATGTGTACGCACAGAACCTCGACTCCACCTGCATGGAGTCCCGCTGGAAGGGTGTCATGATTCTCAAGAAAGACTCATCACATTGATTCACACTTTACGTACAACCGATTAATTTTTATATTTCTTGTATATATGTATAGGGTGGTCTTGTTGGAGTGAGTATGTACTACTCTCTCCGTCCCATAATATAAGAGCATTTTTGCCATTAGGGAGTATTGTTTATGCATGTGTATGTTGTATGGACTTTATGACTTGTTTTTTTATTGAAAGAAAGTTAAACCACTGACCTCTACATCATGATGATGCACACAATCATTTTTATTAATTATTAAAAAGAGTACATAACAAAGACAACCACAACCGAGCGATTACAAGATGTCAAATAAACACCTATGACTAAGTGCTACATCTTGAGCTTGCGTTGGTTTTTTTCTTCAAGAGGAAAGGGTGATGCAGCAAAGTAGAGTAAGTATTTCCCTTAGATTTTGAGAACCAAGGTATCAATCCAGTAGGAGACAGCGTGCAAGCCACCGAATACCTGGACAAAGAAACACCAACTTGCACCCAACGCGATAAAGGGGTTGTCAACCCCTTGACGGTTATTTGCATCGAATAGATAAGCTGATCATAAAAATCCACAATTCATCGGATCTCAGCAAACACACCGCAAAAGAGTATTACATAGAATAGATCTCCAAGAACATCGAGGAGAACTTTGTATTGAGAATCAAAGAGAGAGAAGAAGCCATCTAGCTACTAGCTATGGACCCGTAGGTCTGTGGTAAACTACTCACGCTTCATCGGAGAGGCAATGGTGTTGATGTAGAAGCCCTCCATGATCGAATCCCCCTCTGGCAGGATGCCGGAAAAGGCCCCAAGATGGGATCTCATGGGTACAATAGGTTGCAGCGGCGGAGAAGTGGTTTCGTGGGTCTCCTAGAAGTTTTTGGGGTATATGAGAATATATAGGAGGAAGATCTAGGTCAGGGGGACACCGAGGGGCCCACAAGGTCGGGGGCGCGCCCTCCACCCTTGTGGCCGCCTCGTGGCTCTCCCGACTTGCACTCCAAGTCTCCTGAGTGTCTTCTAGTCGAAGAAAAATCATCGCGATAGTTTTATTCCGTTTGGACTCTGTTTGGTATTCCTTTTCTGCGAAACTCTAAAAGAAGGAAAAAATAGGAACTGGCACTGAGCTCTAGGTTAATTGGTTAGTCCCAAAAATCATATAAAATAGCATATTAATGCATACAAACATCCAAAACAGATAATATAATAGCATGGAACAATAAAAAATTATAGATACTTTGGATACGTATCAAGCATCCCAAGCTTAGTTCCTGCTCGTCCTCGAGTAGGTAAATGATAAAAGCAAAAAATTTGATCTGGAATGCTACCTAACATATTTATCCCTGTAATTTTCTTTATTGTGGCATGAATGTTCAGATCCGTAAGATTCAAAACAAAAGTTTAATATTAACATAAAAACAATAATACTTCAAGCAAACTAAAATAATAATTATGTCTTCTCAAAATAACATGGCCAAAGAAAGCTTATCCCTACAAAATCATATAGTCTGGCTATGCTCCATCTTCATCACACAAAACATTCAAATCATGCACAACCCCGATGACAAGCCAATCAATTGTTTTATACTTTTGATGTTCTCAAACCTTTTCAACTTTCACGCAATACATGAGCGTGAGCCATGGACATAGCACTATAGGTGGAAGAGACGGTGGTTGTGGAGAAGACAAAAAGAAGATAGTCTCACATCAACTAGGTGTATCAACGGGCTATGGAGATGCCCATTAATAGATATCAATGTGAGTGAGTAGGGATTGCCATGCAACGGATGCACTAGAGCTATAGTTTTATGAAAGCCCAAAAAGAAAACTAAGTGGGTGTGCATCCAACTTGTTTGCTCATGAAGACCTAGGGTGTTTTTAGGAAGCCCGTTGTTGGAATATACAAGCCAAGTTCTATAATAAAAAATTCCCACTAGCATATGAAAGTGATATCATAGGAGACTCTCTATCATGAAGATCATGGTGCTACTTTGAAGCACAAGTGTGGCAAAAAGGATAGTAAGATTGTCCCTTCTCTCCTTTTCTCTCATTTTTTCTTTTCTCTTTTTTTCCTTTTTTTCTTTTTCTCTCTCTTTTTTTGGGCCTTCTCTTTTTTGGCCTCTCTCTCTTTTTTTCCTCACATGGCACAATGCTCTAATAATGAAGATCATCGGGAGCGGCGTTTTGGCTCCTAGCTGCATATGCACCCATTGTCGAAATACACATTTCGAAAAGTTGAAAAATTCGGAACAAAAATTCCACGTGTATATCCGGACATTTTATGTGCGTTCACAAAGTTTCGTTGAAAAACGATGTTTTTGGTGGCTTGTGTAAAAAAGATAAAGAAATGCCTCGTGAATAGTTAGAATGAAGCATCAGAAATTTTCTTTTTTACACAAGCCACAAAAAACGTCGTTTTTCACTGAAACCTTGTGCACGCACATAAAATGTCCGGATATACACACAGATTTTTGTTCCAAATTTTTTAACTTTTCAAAATGTGTATTTCGACAATGGGTGCATATGCACCTAGGAGCCAAAGGCAATTACGTTTTTTGGGGCTTGTGTAAAAAGGACAATTTCTGATGCTTCATTCTAACTATTCACGAGGCATTTCTTTATCTTTTTTACACAAGCCACCAAAAACGTCGTTTTTCAACAAAACTTTGTGAATGCACATAAAATGTCCGGATATACACGTGGAATTTTTGTTCCGAATTTTTCAACTTTTCGAAATGTGTATTTCGACAATGGGTGCATATGCACCTAGGAGCCAAAACGCCGCTCCCTCGATACTAGAACAAAAATATGACTTTATGTGAATGCCTCCGGTGGTGTACCGGGATGTGCAATGAATCAAGAGCAACATGTATAAAAAATGATGAACCGTGGCTTTGCCACAAATACGATGTCAACTACATGATCATGCAAAGCAATATGACAATGATGTAGCGTGTCATAATAAACGGAACGGTGGAAAGTTGCATAACAATATATCTTGGAATGGCTATGGAAATGCCATAATAGGTAGGTATGGTGGCTGTTTTGAGGAAGGATATGTGGTGGTTTTATGGTACCGGCGAAAGTTGCGTGGTACTAGAGAGGCTAGCAATGGCGGAAAGGTGAGAGTGCGTATAATCCATGGACTCAACATTAGTCATAAAGAACTCACATACTTATTGCAAAAATCTATTGATCATCGAAACAAAGTACTACGCGCATGCTCCTAGGGGGATAGATTGCTAGGTAAAGACCATCGCTCGTCCCTGACCGCCACTCATAAGGAAGACAATAAAAAACATCCCATGCTCCAACTTCGTTACATAACGGTTCATCATACGTGCATGCTACGGGACTCACAAACCTTAACACAAGTATTTCTCAAATTCACAACTACTTACTAGCATGACTCTAATATCACCATCTTCATATCTCAAAACAATCATAAGGAATCAAACTTCTCATAGTATTCAACGCACTTTATATGAAAGGTTTTATTATATCCCTCTTGGATGCCTATCATATTAGGACTAATTTTATAACCAAAGCAAATTACCATGCTGTTCTAAAGACTCTAAAAATAATATAAGTGAAGTACGAGAGTTCATAAATTTCTATAAAATAAAACCACCGCCGTGCTCTAAAAAGATGTAAGTGAAGCACTAGAGCAAAATTGCCTAGCTCAAAAGATATAAGTGAAGCCCATAGAGCATTCTAATAAATCACGATTCATGCATGTCTCTCCCAAAAGGTGTGTACATCAAGGATGATTGTGGCAAACTAAAAAGCAAAGACTCAAATCATTCAAGACGCTCCAAGAAAAACACATATCATATGGTGAATAAAAATATAGCCTCAAGTAAAGTTGACGAAAGAGGGGATGCCTTCCCGGGGCATCCCCAAGCTTAGCCTCTTTGGCCTCCTTGAATATTACCTTGGAGTGCCTTGGGAATCCCCAAGCTTAGGCTCTTGCCACTCCTTATTCCATAGTCCATCAAATTCTTACCCAAAACTTGAAAACTTCACAACACAAAACTCAACAGAAAATCTCGTAAGCTCCGTTAGTATATGAAAATAAATCACCACTTTGGGTACTGTTGTGAACTCATTCTTTATTTATATTGGTGTAATATATACTGCATTCCAACTTTTCCATGGTTCATATCCCCCGATACTAGCCATAGATGCATCAAAATAAGCAAACAACACGCGAAAAACAGAATCTGTCAAAAACAGAACAACCTGTAGTAATCTGGATAGTTCGCATACTTTTGTAACTCCAAAACTCCTGAAAAATTAGGACGTCATAGGAAATTTGTATATCAATCTACTGTAAAAAAATCAGAATTTTCTGACACTTCTGTGATTTTTAAAACTTCTAGGACTGAGCGCAAAGTTTCTGTTTTTTCAGCAAGATCAAATCAACTATTACCGTAATCTATCCCAAAGGTGTTACTTGGCACACACACTAATTAAAACACAAAACTACATCTAACCAGAGGCTAGATGAAATATTTATTGCAAAACAGAACCAAAAAGGCAAAAACAAAAATAAAATTGGGTTGCCTCCCAACAAGCACTATTGTTTAACGCCCTTAGCTAGGCATAACGCACGAATAGATCTAAGTGTTATCATCTTTGGCATGCAATTCATAAGTGGGTCTCATAATAGATTCATAAGGCAATTTAATTTTCTTTCTAGGGAAGTGTTCCATGCCTTTCCTTAACGGAAATTGAAATCTCTTTCATATCAATAATTGCACCAATCGTTCTAAGGAAAGGTCTACCAAAAATAATAGGACATGTAGGATTGCAATCTATATCAAGAACAATGAAATCTATGGGCACATAATTCCTATTAGCAAAAATAATAACATCATTAATTCTTCCCATAGGTTTCTTAATAATGGAATCTGCAAGATGCAAATTGAAGGAACAATCATCAAATTCACGGAAACCTAACACATCACATAAAGTTTTCAGAATTGTGGAAACACTAGCACCCAAATCACACAAAGAATAACACTCATAATTTTTAATTTTAATCTTAATAGTAGGTTCCCACTCATCACAAAGTTTTCTAGGGATAGAAACTTCCAATTCAAGCTTTTCTTCAAAAGATTGCATCATAGCATCAATGATATGTTTAGTAAAAGCTTTGTTTTGATTATAAGGATGAGGAGAATTCAACATGGATTGCAACAAGGAAATACAATCTATTAAATAACAATTATCATAATTAAATTCCTTGAAATCCAAAAGAGTTGGTTCATTGCTAATTAAATTTTTGACCTCTCCAATCCCACTTTTATCAATTTTTGCATCAAGATCTAAAAACTCTGAATCATTGGGACGCCTTCTAACTAAAGTTGAATCATCTCCAGTCCCATCTTTATCAAGATTAATATTGGTAAACAAAGATTCAATAGGAGTCACATCCATCACTTTAAGATCTTCATCATTATTTTCATGGAAACTAGAAGAACACGTTTTTATAAACCAATCTTTTTTAGCACGTATCTTAGCAGTTCTTTATTTGCACTCATCAATGGAAATTCTCATTGCTTTGAGAGACTCATTGATATCATGCTTAGGTGGAATAGATCTAAGTTTCAAAGAATCAACATCAAGAGAAATTTTATCCATGTTCCTAGCCAAATCATCGATCTTAAGCAAAAAAAATTTCAATCAAAGCACTGAAATTATTTTGCGAACTTATAAATTCCTTAACACTATTCTCAAAATCAGAGGGCATCTTATTATAATTTCCATAAGAATTTTTGTAGGAATTACCATAATTATTAGAGGAATTACTCGGAAACGGCCTAGGAAAATTACCTCTATATGCGTTATTACCAAAATTGTTCCTACCAACAAAATTCACATCCAAAGATTCATTATTGTTTTAAATCAAAGTAGACAAAGTCATATCATTAGGATCAATAGGAGCACTTTTATTAGCAAACAATTTCATAAGCTCATCCATCTTTCCACTCAAAACATTAATCTCTTCAATTGCATGCACTTTTTTACTAGTGGAAGATCTTTCAGTATGCCATTGAGAAAAATTAACCATAATATTATCTAGGAGTTTAGTAGCTTCTCCTAAGGTAATTTCCATAAAAGTGCCTCCCACGGCCGAATATTCTAAAAGATTTCTAGAAGCAAAATTAAATCCAGCATAAAAGTTTTGTATAATCATCCACAAATTCAAACCATGAGTAGGGCAATTTCCAATCATCAATTTCACCCTCTCCCAAGATTGTGCAACATGTTCATGATCAAGTTGCTTAAAATTCATAATATCGTTACTAAGGGAGATGATCTCAGCGGGAGGAAAATACTTGGAAATAAAAGCATCTTTACACTTGTTCCATGAATCAATACTATTTTTAGGCAAAGATGAAAACCAAGTTTTAGCACGATCTCGAGGTGAGAACAGAAATAGCTTCAATTTAACAATATCATTATCCACATCCTTTTTCTTTTGCATGTCACACGAATCAATGAAATTATTAAGACGGGATGCGACATCTTCATTGGGAAGGCCGGAAAGTTGATCTTTCATAACAAGATTCAGCAAAGTGGTATTAATTTCACAAGATTCCACATTAGCATCGGGAGCAATCGGAGTACTAATAAAATCACTGTTGTTGGTATTGGAAAAGTCACACATTTTGGTACTATCTTCAGCCATCGTGACAAAGCAAGCAATCCAACACACGAGCACACAAAAGCAAACGAAAGAGACGAACGAAAAAGGGGTGAAGAAAAGGCGAATGTTTCCGAAAATTGTTTTAGAAGTGGGGGAGAGGAAAACGAGAGGTGAATGGCGAATAATGTAATGCGAGGGAGGAGAGTTTATGATGGGTACTTGGTATGTCTTGGCTTGGCATAGATCTCCCCGGCAACGGCGCCAGAAATTCTTCCTGCTACATCTTGAGCTTGCGTTGGTTTTTCCCTTGAAGAGGAAAGGGTGATGCAGTAAAATAGAGTAAGTATTTCCATCAGCTTTTGAGAACCAAGGTATCAATCCAGTAGGAGACAATGCGCAAGCCACCTAATTCCTGCACAAACAAACACCAACTTTCACCCAACACGATAAAGGGGTTGTCAATCCCTTCACGGTTATCTGCACGTGAGATCTGATAGAGATGGATAAACGGTAAAGTAATGTTTTTGGTATTTTTGGTTTATGGAACGGAAAGTAAAAGATTGCAAAGAAAGTAAATAGGAAACTAAAATTGTAGATCGAAAACTTATATGATGGAAAATAGACTCGGTGGCCATAGGTTTAACTAGAGGCTTCTCTCAAGATAGAAATTATTACGGTGGGCGAACAAATTACTGTCGAGCAATTGATTGAAAAGCGCAAAGTTATGACGATATCTAAGGGAATTATCATGAACATAGGCATCACGGCCGTGTCAAGTAGACCGAAACAATTCTGCATCTACTACTATTACTCCACACATCGACCGCTATCCAGCATGCATCTAGAGTATTAAGTTCATAAAGAACGGAGTAACGCCTTAAGCAAGATGACATGATGTAGAGGAATTAACTCAAGCAATATGATGACAACCCCATATTTTTTATCCTCGATGGCAACAATACAATACGTGTCATTTCACCTTCTGTCACTAGGATCGAGCACCATAAGATTGAACCCAAAGCTAAGTACTTCTCCCATTGCAAGAACAACCAATCTAGTTGGCCAAACCAAATCGATAGTTCGAAGAGACTTGCAAAGATATCAAATCATGCATATCAGAATTCAGAGAAGATTCAAATAATATTCATATATATGCTGATCATAAATCCACAATTCATCAGATCTCGGCAAACACACTGCAAAGGAGTATTACATCGAATAGATCTCCAAGAACATCAAGGAGAACTTTGTATTGAGAATCAAAGAGAGAGAAGAAGCCATCTAGCTACTAGCTATGGACCCATAGGACTGTGGTAAACTAAAATGGTGTTGATGTAGAAGCCCTCCGTGATTGAATCCCCCTCCGGCAGGATGCCGAAAAAGGCCCCAATAAGGGATCTCACGGGTACAGAATGTTGCTGTAGTGGAAAAGTGGTTTCGTGGCTCCCCTGGAAGTTTTGGGGGTATATGAGAATATATAGGAGGAAGCTCTAGGTCAGGGGATCACCGAGGGACCCACAAGGTCGAGGGGCGCGCCCTCCACCCTTGTGGCCGCCTCGTGGCTCTTCTGACGTGCACTCCAAGTCTCCTGGGTGTCTTCTGGTCCAAGAAAAATCATCGCGAAAGTTTCATTCCGTTTGGTATTCCTTTTCTGCGAAACTCTAAAACAAGGAAAAAATAGGAACTGGCACTGGGCTCTAGGTTGATAGGTTAGTCCCAGAATCATATAAAATAGCATATTAATGCATATAAAATATCCAAAACAGATAATATAATAGCATGGAACAATAAAAAGTTATAGATACGTGGGAGACGTATCACTAAGTCAACTTCTTTCATGGCAACACCTTTAAGAAGGGATAAACGTCCTCGCATCATCGTTGTCACGTCTCATGGGGAATGTCCTATCTTTGTCAGGGTTTGTGCGGTTCTAGATCATGTCTTCGTTATATGGATTAATCAATGATGAGTAGGTCTCTTCGCAACCTCGTATCATGACCAGTTCGAGTAGAAGTACGAAGATCAATGGAGGGGTTCCATCTCAGATGGTTTTGGTGTCCGCGAGAGGATCACCGCGTCGGATGATGAGGGAAACCTATATCATGTTGGCGAAGGGAGGTTGAATGATGAGGAAATCATCGCCAACCTGAGGGGAGCCGGAGGTAGTTGCTATGCAGGAAGAAGTAGAGGAAGTTCCTTTACATCATCCTGGAGATATGTATGTTAACTTCCGCTGGTCATGCTTACTATTTCGGGTGGGAGCAACAACTATCCAAGCTCATATTCCTGATCATGTACAGGGTATACCAGCTTGTGTCTACCTCAAGATATTCCACCAAACCTTGTCGAGACACGTCGGGTGGCAGATGAGATATGTGATCTTGTCAAAGGACATTGGGAGGAGAACGGAAAGTCAGATATTGAAAACCGGGTTCTCAAGATGGCCCACTTCAAGTATCCATCACCACTGAAAGATCAAATCGAGTACATGGGTAATGGCATCCTCTTCTGCTTGTTCCAAGCTTGGGGGCTGCCACAGTGTCTTTTATAATGTTCTCTATTTTTCTTTTTTCATCTTGATCCCTTAAGTTATATCAGACTTAGAGAAGTTGTTTGGTATAGTGGTTTGCAGTATGTTCTATGTGCTCCTTCAGAACAATTATCAAATGTATCCATTAGTGTGAGGTTATATAATAAAAATATGGCATGCGACTTCCTTTTGCTTTTTTATTATTATATATTCTAACACTAGAATTCACTCTTATCAACGTATCTTGTGGACAGTCATGACTTTACATCTTGGTATAACAAATAAAAGCTATTGAAAATTAACAAACAGGCATAGATCACCTAGGCAATTTAATGAAACTTATTACAAGAGAGATCTCACATGCAAATAAATCATCTTTGGCGTTATTTATGATTGTAAACTCTCAATGAAAATTTTCGAACCTGAACAAAGTGTTTTGGCTAGGCAAGGAAGACAACTTAATGAGTGCATATTTATGCTTCTTTCTATTTATTTTTCATGGATCCACCAACTTGCACTATTCATTTCATCTATTGCTAGCCTAAATATACTAAGGGGAAATATTGATAATGCATCCAAAAGCGCTGAGCCCAGTTTCTTTCCACAAGTGTCCACTATACCTACCTATGAGTCGAGGAAGACCTTCCAAGTAAGTTGTCATCTGTGTAGGCATAAAAATTGCCCTTTAGTTAAATTAAGAATTTTTATTGGAAGAGAATTGAAGCTTTATAGAAAATTGTGATGGGGCCATAAAACTACAATAATAACTGATACGTCCATTTTGCATCATGCTTTTATATCAATATTTATTGCATTATGGGCTGTTATTACACATTATGTCACAATACTTATGCCTTTTCTCTCTTATTCTACAAGGTTTACATGAAGAGGGAGAATGCCGACAACTGGAATTTTGGGCTGGAAAAGGAGCAAATATTAGAGACCTATTCTGCACAACTCCAAAAGTCCTGAAACTCCATGAAAGTCAGTTCTGGAATATATAAAACATATTGGGTGAAGGAAGCACCAGAGGGGGGCCATCGACCGTCCACGAGGGTGGAGGGCGCGCCCCCTGCCTCGTGGGCCACTTGGAAGCCCCCTGATGCCCATATTCTGGTATAAGGTGTCTTTTGCCCTGAAAAAAATCAGAAGGAAGCTTTCGGGAGAAGCGTCGCCGTCTCGAGGCCGAACCTGGGCAGACCCAATCTAGGGCTCTGGCGGAGCTGTTCTACCGGGGAAACATCCCTCTGGGAGGGGGAAATCGTCACCATCGTCATCATCATCAATCCTCTCAGCGGGATGGGGTCAATCTCCATCAACATCTTGACCAGCACCATCTCCTCTCAAAATCTAGTTCATCTCTTGTGTCTGATCTTTGTCTTAAAACCTCAGATTGGTACCTGTGGGTTGCTAGTAGTGTTGATTACTCCTTGTGGTTGATGCTAGTTGGTTTATTCGGTGGAAGATCATATGTTCAGATCCTTCATGTATATTAATACCCCTCTGATTATGAACATGAATATGATTTGTGAGTAGTTACGTTTGTTCCTGAGGACATGTGAGAAGTCTTGCTATAAGTAGTCATGTGAATTTGGTATTCGTTCGATATTTTGATGAGATGTATGTTGTCTTTCCTCTAGTGGTGTTATGTGAATGTCGACTACATGACACTTCACCATTGTTTGTGCCTAGGGGAAGGCATTGGGAAGTAATAAGTAGTTGATGGGTTGCTAGAGTGACAGAAGCTTAAACCCTAGTTTATGCGTTGCTTCGTAAGGGGCTGATTTGGATCCACATGTTTCATGCTATGGTTAGGTTTACCTTAATTCTTCTTTCGTAGTTGCGGATGCTTGCGAGAGGGGTTAATCATAAGTGGGATGCTTGTCCAAGGAAAGGAAGTACCCAAGGACCGGTCCACTCATATATCAAATTATCAAAGTAACGAACGCGAATCATATGAGCATGATGAAAACTAGCTTGATGATAATTCCCATGTGTCCTCGGGAGCGTTTTCCTTTATATAAGAGTTTGTCCAGGCTTGTCCTTTGCTACAAAAAGGATTGGGCCCCCTTGCTACAACTTGTTTACTTTTGTTACTTGTTACCCATTACAAATTGCCTTATCATAAAACTATCTGTTACCGATAATTTCAGTGCTTGCAGAGAATACCTTACTGAAAACCGCTTGTCATTTCTTTCTACTCCTCGTTGGGTTCGACACTCTTACTTATCAAAAGGACTACGATAGATCCCCTATACTTGTGGGTCATCAAGACTCTTTTCTGGTGCCGTTGCCGGGGAATGAAGCACCTTTGGTAGGTGGAATTTGGTGAGGAAAATTTTATATAGTGTACTGAAATTTACTGTCACTTGTTACTATGGAAAATAATCCTTTGAGGGGCTTGTTCGGGGTATCTTCGCCCCGACCAGTAGAGCAAAAATTTGCTCCTCAACCTACTGAACCTACTGAAAATGTTTACTTTGAAATTCCTTCAGGTATGATAGAGAAACTGCTAGCTAATCCTTTTACAGGAGATGGAACGTTACATCCCGATATGCACCTAATCTATGTGGATGAAGTTTGTGGACTATTTAAGCTTGCAGGTATGCCCGAGGATGTTATCAAGAAGAAGGTCTTCCCTTTATATTTGAAGGGAAAGGCATTGACATGGTTTAGGCTATGTGATGATATTGGATCATGGAACTACAACCGATTGAAATTGGAATTTCATCAGAAGTTTTATCCTATGCATCTGGTTCATCGTGATCGTAATTATATATATAATTTTTGACCTCACGAAGGAGAAAGTATCACTCAAGTTTGGGGAGGCTTAAGTCAATGTTATATTCATGCCCCAATCATGAGCTCTCAAGAGAAATTATTATTCAAAAAATTTATGCTCGGCTTTCTCTCAATAATCGCTCCATGCTTGATACTTATTGTATTGGTTCTTTTATGATGAAGATTATTGAATTCAAATGGGATTTATTGGAAAGAATTAAACGCGACTCTGAAGATTGAGAACTCGATGAAGGTAAGGAGTCAGGTATAACACCTAAGTTTGATTGTGATAAATCTTTTATGGATACCGATGTTTTTCGTGAATTTAGCACTAAATATGGACTTGACTCTGAGGTAGTAGCTTCTTTCTGTGAATCATTTGCTACTCATGTTGATCTCCCTAAGGAGAAGTGGTTTAAGTATCATCCTCCCATTGAAGTAAAAGTAGTTGAACCTATTAAAGTTGAAGAAAAGACTATCACTTATAATGTTGATCCTATTGTTCCTACCGCTTATATTGAGAAACCACCTTTCCCTGTTAGAATAAAGGATAACGCTAAAGCTTCAAATGTGCTTCGTAAGAGTAATGCTAGAACACCTACACCCCCTGAGCAAATTAAAGTTGAACCTAGTGTCGGGGGTTGGGTGCGACATATGCCAAGGGATGGCTTATCATGGTGGGAGCGAGTAGAACGTCGCTGGTGTCTGGAAACGGGATGAGGCAAAGACATGCACGCGGGCGAATCTTACACAGCTTCAGGGCTCTCCGAGGAGATAACACCCCTACTGCTGCTCTGCGGGGTCTCCGCATGATCACTATGGCAAAGTGTGTACACGGTTGCTCCTTGAGCTGTTTTCTGGAGGTAGGAGAAGGCAAGGCTAGCTCTCTCCTTCCTATATGATCTTGTCTGGTGCTAATGGATTCCAACCCTTTGCATGGGTGTCCTGGGGGGTTTATATAGGCCTACCCCCAGGGGTACAATGGTAATCCGGCTGGGCGCGGGTCCCAGCCATCTGTCTCTTAGGCCACCGTCTTCTCCGCCGACTGCCGGGGCCCGCCGTCCGATGGGCCCCGCCGACTGGCCTGGTATGGAGCCGACAGGCCGTGTCCGCCGCGGGCGGGTCTTGCCAGCTGCGTATTACTGTATCCTGCTTCTAATGACGCGGGCTTGGTCATGGGGTCATGGCAACAGTGCCGCCGCCTGACGGGCGATCACTGTGGCCATTCCCCGTCTTGTCTGATTAATGGCGTGCGGGGCCTGTGGGAGGGGCCGGCCGACTCCTGGGGGCCGACTCCCATAGGGTCCGTCTGGTGGCAATCTTGCCGTCTTCTGGACCCCCGCTGACTGGTGGGATCCGCCGTCTCTGGGTCATACAGACAGGCCATCGTGGGCACAGGGTTCCACCGCTGGGGTTGATGTCAAGGCTGGCATGGCAACAGTGCTACGCCGGACGGAGATCTCCGATGGTACGGCATACTGTGTCCATGCCTGCCCTTGGTAAGGGGCGGGAGTGGACCTCACTGAGGCCACGCCACGCCCCGTCCCCTTCCTTCTTCGGAGAGCATGAGATGGTTGGAGTCGTGGGCCGACTCCCCATAGTCGGCTTCTCTGGAAGCCGCCAGCTAGGAGTCGGCTCATCTCAAAGTCGTCTCTGGGACTCGACCGTGAGTGGGTAGTCGGCTGCGCTGCTGCCGACTCCCAGAAGCGGCTCTCTGTCCTGGGGTCTTGAGGGGCGCAGCCTGCCCCGATGTCTTGAAAGGTTATGGGCCTCGGGTTAGCCTAACCGTGGCCCATTACTCCGACAGTAGTCCCCGAAGCTGGTGAGGCGCCGATGGAGACATGTCGAGGAGCGTCAACAGTTTCTTCCTTCCGGTGGTTGAATTTGGGTCTGGCTCGCTGTCTTTCTCCGGGCCGACTAGCTGGAGCCGGACTCGCATAAGGTCGTCTTGCCCCCAAAGAGTTTGAAAGTCGTAGCGGGGTCCAGGCAGCGTCCCTGATAAGCTTCTGGGTTGCCTCTCATTGCGGATCCGTCGCGTGGCGCCACGTTGCCGGGCCAATCTGCCCACCCACACATGCGACGGGACAGGCCTACAGGCGGGGCCTGCCACTACCGCGCCTCGGTATGCGAACGGATCCATTGTGGCTGCGCGGGCGGTTGGGTTTCCCGCGCAGTAACTGCGGCAGAAACTTCGTGTGGTGAATCGTGGGGGTCGTGGGGCTCTGGACACAGTTAATCCCACGATCGCCCCCTTGACTTCTCAGCCCATGAGCCTATAAGTAGGCGGGAGGAGGGGGCGGCAGAGCAGGCGCGCCCATCTTCCCTACTCCCTCCCGCTCCCTCTTACTTCTTCTTCCTCTCGTCACCGCTGCGCCGAACTACGCCACGCCTTTAGCGATGAGCTCTTCTTCCATCGCCGCGCCTCCGGCCGTGCGCTCCGGCGTCTGGGATGGCTCCGAGGTCGACGACGACCACATTGATTTCCTTCGCAAGACGCGTCGCCTCCCCGGCCCGGACCTAGTGCGAGCCCGCGTCACGCCGGCGGAGGAGGTATCGCCGGCGCCGGAGTAGGGCGAGCGGGTCATATTCCGCTCGCACCTCATGCGCGGCCTAGGGCTGCCGGCGAGCAGTTTCTTCCGCTCCTTCTTGGAGTTCTACGGGCTCCAGCCACACCACCTCACGCCAAACACGGTGGTGCTGCTGGCTGCTTTCGCCACCTTGTGCGAAGGCTTCCTCGGCGTTCTCCCCACCATCGAGCTGTGGGGGAATTCTTCCAGTCCAAGCTCGGCACGTACATCGCCGGCGTGCCAGCCCAGTGCGGGGCATTCATCACGATACGAAGAATGGGGGCCGACAACCCGTTCCCCACCATAGAGCTGATTAAATCGGTGAAGATGTGGCAGCGATCTTATTTTTACGTGAAGAACGTTGCCCCAGACGGCGACTGGGTCAACCTGCCGGCTTACGAAGCCGACGTGCTGGCGGGAAGGCTCCCCAGCTGGTCCCACCGGGCCAAGACGCTGACTCCCGCCGGTGCCGCCGCCGTCGCGCGACTCCGAGTGCTGACGCAGTCGGAGGGTCTGACCGGGGCTGACCTGCTGGCCGCCTTCGTGGCAGGCCGAGTCCTCCTGCTCCAAGGCGGACCTCATCTGATCTGCCAGATGAGCGGCCATCGGGACCCGAGTCGGATGTGCTCCAAGGACATGCCCCACACGGAGGTGGCGGACATGGTGAACTACATCGCGAACTGCGGCCTCTCAGCGGATTGGCGGTTCGGCAAGGAGCCGTACTCGCGCGCCAACCCCCCGCCTGTAGTAAGTCGTCTCTCTTCTTATTCTGCTTCCTTTTGCAGCCGAATCCGACTTCTAATCTTTTTTAGTCTTTGAATCAGAACCCTCTCGTCCCTCCTTCGACCGGCACCACGGGACCAGCTCGCCAGTTCGTCCCCGACCGAGCAGAGAGCGATGTCGACGACCCCGACTTGGGGGTGGCGGCGATGGAGGCCGACGCCGAAGGAATAGGAGGAGGAGGAGGAGGAGGAGGAGAAGGCTTCAAGCCCTCGGCCACCTTTGCCGACTGGCCTGATGACGACGCCGAGGGGGAAGTCGCCCCGCGCCATCAGCCAAAGGCCGGCCAGCCCGGCGCGAGCTCCTCCGCCGTCTTGGACGGTCAAGGCGGTGCGAGGAAGCACCGGGCCGGGCCGAGTACGCGTGTCGGCCGGACGAAGAAGTTCAAGGGGGCGGCCGCCGCGACCAAGCGCGAAGAGGTGGTCGCGAAAGCCAACCGCTTCCGTAGGGAAGTGAAGAAGCCACCGCTGGTCTCTGGTAAGTGCCTCCGCCCTTTGTCTTATTTTCTGCTTGTTGATCTCGTCTAAGTCTTTTTCATGCATCCACCCGCTCCAGGGCTCCCCTCACTCTTGAGAGGGTCGCCGCCGCCTCCATCATGGGATTGGCAGAGATGTCCGCCACCACTCGGCGGATTGACCCCGTCACCGACCTTCGAGAGGCGATGGAGCAGAATGCGCATGAGAAGCGCGACGAGGAAGAAGCCGCCCGCCTGGAGAAGGCGGCCACCTCTGCCCAGAAGAAACTGGATGAGGCCGAGGCGCCGCCGTCGCGGCAGGCTGAGGAAGCTGCGCGCCACCAGTCGGCAGTGTTTGTCATCCCACTGAACTCAGCGCGGCCGCCTCCGGAGTTCACGACGCAGTCGGAGGAAGCCGGCGGCGAGTTTCCGATCATCAAGAGGGGAGGCGGTGGTGCCTCCATGATGGGCACGGTCGCGCCTCTGTCACGACCGGTTTTTCCGGGCATTAATTTCCAGAAAATGGCCGTTGCGCTCACCAGCCCCAGGATTACTGTTAGCTGATGAGACACCAACTTGATACAGAAATTCCAAGCAAAAGTACAAAATATGTAGTACAAGACCATTGTGTCCTATGAGTACAACAAATCGTTTCTAGTGGTTGAGGGCAGAAGCGTTTTGTGGATCACCACGGTTATGGGACTCCATTTCCCACGGGAACAGCTGACCAGGTTAACTCCTATCTTCGCGAGGCTGCTATCACCGTTGCTTAGGTTGCGAGGCTGTCGTCGCAACGCTCCTCTCCAAGAAATCAATCTGGCCAAGACAATAGCCAGGGACGAGCCAGTGAGTACTTTGAATGTACTCGCAAACATTAAGAACACAGGTATATTATAGCCACAGATAAACATGCTTCAAAACATTCAATAATCATTCTGATAACTATGGTGCAAGGTTCATGATGCACGCGAGCATATTATTTAAGTAAGGCATGGGTAAACAGTTAAGTAAAGGGCTTTAAAAGAAATGCCACAGTCGGGCGTCTGAGCGACACCACATAAAGGGCTTTACAAGAAATGCCACAGTCGGGCGTCTGAGCGACACCACATAAAGGGCTTTAAAAGAAATGCCACAGTCGGGCGTCTGAGCGACACCACATAAAGGGCTTTAAAAGAAATGCCACAGTCGGGCGTCTGAGCGACACCACATAAAGGGCTTTAAAAGAAATGCCACAGTCGGGCGTCTGAGCGACACCACATAAAGGGCTTTAAAAGAAATGCCACAGTCGGGCGTCTGAGCGACACCACATAAAGGGCTTTAAAAGAAATGCCACAGTCGGGCGTCTGAGCAACACCACATAAAGGGCTTTAAAAGAAATGCCACAGTCGGGCGTCTGAGCGACACCACATAAAGGGCTTTAAAAGAAATGCCACAGTCGGGCGTCTGAGCGACACCACATAAAGGGCTTTAAAAGAAATGCCACAGTCGGGCGTCTGAGCGACACCGCATAAAGGGCTTTAAAAGGAATAATCATAGTGAATATCCCGGAGGTAGAACCATCCCAGAGATATTCGATGATAACAATAATATCATGGGTTAGTCAACAATAGTAATAATCATAATCATCACAAGTCACAAGTAGTAATTCCCGTTCTGGTTTAACAGTTTCACCTCCGAAGACCGACACTAAGACCAACACTTGACCCATCCCAGACTGTAATCCTTAACCATGGACACGGCTATTCGAATAGGTTTAATCTCTGCAGAGGGTGTACTCTTTACCCATGAGTAACGGATTCCTTTAGTCCATCGGGACTAATTCCGTCTACGGTCTTTTAATTGAAAACACACCTGACTTGCACACACCAGCTTAACTCACCGGTGTCTGGAATCACCCACGAGACCTGTCAAGCAAACTCTAAGTGGGGAGGCTACAACCTCGACGTAGCATGGGATCACAAAATTTATACCGCGCGCAAACTAGGGGAGCTACCCCCTCGGCTACAACCGAAACACCCATGCCCCCGGACCAGGTGGCATGCCTACCGGATGCAGCCGGTATCTTCCACCATGGCCTCTCTGTACGGTGTGTGCCAAGACAAGGGTTAACAACTTACTGAACCATACCCTACTTACGGTAGGGACCTGTGGCAGTACGAAACAAGTATGGGGGTTACCGGAACAAGACTCGATCTACGGTCGACTCAGGAGGTAGTAACATTTCCTGCAAGGTTAGCATAACAATGCATATACTTCAACCAACAGATAGAAACACCACACGACATACCCCATCATGCCATACCGGACACGACCGTCTCAACAGAGGACTAGGGGCAAGACCGCGTCTACCCAAGACAGAGGTCTTCCCGGCATTCCTTCCGGTATGCATGAAAAGTGTATGGCGGTGATTTCAATCACATAACATGTCAACTCCATATGCATGAAATCCACTAATATGCACTTATGTATAGGATCACATCCTCACATAAAATGACGCACGCGCGTGCCGGGGTGGTGTTGTTACCGAGTCAAACGACACACACAAAAATTACACCAGGGTTCAGAATGCTTGCCTTTAGGTCATGGAAAAGAAGGGTGCATCCAAAACATCTTGAAACAGCACATACAATTAAAGGAATATGTATGAATTAACACATACAATTAAAACAGCACAGAAAGTTGTTTGGAAAATTTTCAAATAAATCTTAAAATAAACTAGACAGAATTTAAGAGATGTAGGAAAAAGAATCAATTCATTTGGAGTTATATTTAAAGAGTTATGGTCAGTCAAAGTTTAGTCAAATCTGTTATTTAAATTAAAACAGAAAAGAAAACGGTTTAATTAAAAACGTACACGTCGAAAGCGTATTCCTGAAATGCGCTTCCACTTATCCAGCGTGGACTGCGTCTAGGTCGCTGACAGTGGGCCCGCCTGGCCCACCAGTCAGGTTTGACCAGTCCACCCCTCCTTCCTCCTTCGTCCGAACGGTGGTGGGGCGACGGCGATCAACGCCGGCGAGCGGCTGCTCCCCGTGAGCTCCAGAGAGTCTGGATGGAACCGCAAGACCGGGGAGGTCCTCATGGTGGTCGACGGGTCGGCGGGGGTGGAGGGAGTCGCCGACGGTGAGCTATGCGGCGGAGGAGGCCTTGGGTGCAAAGTGGTTTTGGGGCTGCGGTGGCTCCCGATCGAAATTGAGTAGGGGGAAAGGTTCACGGGAGGGAGAGGGTGTTCCTGGTGGAGAGAGTGGAGAGGGGGAGGCTCTGGTGGCGCCGCACTGGCCGGGGCAATGGCGGCGGCCGAACCGGGCGGACTCGGGGAAGAAGGCCTTCCCTCTCTCGTCTGCTGGCCAAGGCAGCACTAGAAGGATCATATGAAGTTGCTCTAGGTCTCGAGTGAGCTCCGGGGTCCTTATATAGGCAGTGGGGGTCGGTTCCGAGGCGACCGGCGATAAGGATGACGGCGAACCGCCTCCCTGTAGTAATGGCGATGTGGCGACGACGAGCGCTAGCGAACAAGTGCACGGATGAGCACGCACTGCTCCAGGAGGCAGGTGGCGAGCGCTGGTGGCTTGGGCGGCGCTGAACGGGGCAGAGGCTGTCGGCCGACGCCGGCGTGCCGCCAAAAGAGCTCTGGCGGTGGCGCTGTAGGGTGCCAGGGCGGATGGCGTGTTGTGGCGAGGCGGGGAGTGCGTGGCGAGGTTCTGTAGTGCGGGCCAAGGCAGGGGGTGCGACGCGGCGACTCGGTTGCGCGGCTGCAATTCGCGCGCTCTGGGCGCGCCCAGTGCACGCCCACCAGCTGCTCTGCGAAATGCTAGGGCATGCTAGGGGTCCCGGTTGAGGCTGGGAATTAGCAGACCCAGGTTATGGCTTGCAAGGAGATCAATGGACAAGCTTGAGGGGTCAGAGGATCATGTTCACAATGCTAACAAAAATCCATGCCAGATCTGACCATGTACTCCAGGTGTTTGACAAAATGACCAAGGCACCTAGGTAGTTCTTGGAGTGGCAAAAATCTCCAGATCAGTGTCTCTGAGGATGAAAGAGAGTGTGGTGAAGTTGGTTTGCAAAAAGGAGAAACTTGCTAGTGCAAGTTTTACAAAACTATACTTCTGGACATGGAGTAAATGGCATCATAATATGGATCAAAATTGTTCCAAAGAGTGCATGCTCCTGCACTTAGGGGTTTAGCAGGGTTGGCTACAAGTAGAAAAAGGAATCATGGGTAAAGGAGCAACTAAAAATGTGGTTGCTGTACAAACCAGCAAGTTGGGCCAAAATGAAGATGAGGTTGATTCACTCAAATTCTCCAAAGAACAACTCTATGTTTTTGCATAAAGTTGAATCATATGCTGCTACTAACATCTCATAGTTTTGGTGGAGGCTAGAAAGAAATATTTAAACGGGTTGTAGTGCAAACATGCCCACTGGACCAGACAAGAAAATTAGGTGTAGGGCTCTTTATTTCAAGAATAAAAATATATTTTTGGGCAAAAGTGATTTAAAAACATCACATGACATCTCCAAATTTTGGTGGGATTTATGAGATAATTTATCATATGGTTGTAGTTCAAATATGGCCTTATAACCTTGAAAAACCATTTTTTCAAGAAAAATAAAGATCAAGCAAATTTAATTTTGTAATTAGCTCTACTAATACAAGAAAAGTTTTTCCTTGAGAGTTTAAACAAGTCCAAAAACATATTTGAAAAGTTTTCACTTTGGGGAAAAACTCCATAATAACCAAGTTCAAAAATCAAAAGGGAGCTCAGAAAATAAAAGTTTTAATTCCTGGCAAAATTATAATTAATAAAACATGGTCAAAAATTTTGGGTGTCACAGCCGCCGCCGCCGCCACCTCCGCCGCCATCTGGGAGCGCACGTGATAAACAGCCGGCGGACCCGTCGGTGCCGCCGACTAAGGACGAGGCCGTGGCGAAGCTACTCCTTCAAGTCGGCTCGCCAGCGCGCCGCTGTCTTGAGAAGGCGACTTCGGCGCCACGCCCCTTGGAGACCGGCGCCGCCAGCTCGAAGATCCCAGACGCCGAGGCGATGAGCGCCGCACCCATTGGTTGGGTGCGAGGAGGCGGCACAGGCCCGCTGAACCAGGCGCTCCTGGACGTCCAGGCTAAGTTGCGAGCCGAGGGCGACGCCATCCAGAGCTACACCAAGGCGCACCTGGCGTCGCGGGTTGCCATCTGGGTAAGTGTTTTTTCTCTTGTCTCCGTCTTCTTGCTCTTCTCTGTGGGGGCGCGCCAGCGCACTCACTGGGTGTAGTCCCCGAGTTCCGGGCCGACTGCTGAGCAGGCGGCTCGGAACTCCATTTGGCGAGTTCCAAGTACTTATTTTTTCTGAAATACTTATCACAGGATTATCACAACCTCCGGGTCACCGCCTTCAACCGTAATGTTGAGGAGCTGGGCAAGCGGACTGCCGACTTGTCGGAGAGCCGGAGTGAGTTCTCTTTTTTCTTCGCGGGGGCGCCCTGGCGCACCCGCGGGCTGTAGTCCCCGAGATTCGGGCCGACTGCTGAGCAGTCGGGCCGGATCTTCTTGGCGACCTTCTTCGTTGATGACTTAACGTCCTCTTTTTCCTTTTCCTTCAGAGGCCAACGCCATTCTTCAGCAGCAGCTGGGTGAAGCCAACACCGCCTTGCGTGCCAAGGGGGAGGAGTGCAGTAAGCTCGCCGCAGAGCGCGACCTGCTGGTTGCACAGCTGGCGGAGCAGAAGGAGCTGCTTAAGAAGGCGCAGGAGGAGGCGGACGAGAAGGAGACTGCTCTCCTGGCCGAGTTCGCAAGCGAGCGCTCCTCCTGGACTGACAAGGAAGCATTGCTGGCCTCCGGCTTCCACGAGATCGAGGACATCGTCGACGGTAAGCTTCTTTACTTTTCTTCTTTGAGTTGCCGACTATAGGTCGGGCCGACTCCTGGTTTTTTGACTTGCTCTTCCTTCTTTCGCCTCGGTAGACTTCTTCCCTGGCTATTCGCAAGCCGCCAATCAAGCCATCGAGGCTGATCGCGAGAGGCGGAGGTCGAAAGGCGCGGAGGTCGCCACTGATGCCCCCCGGACCCTTGACGAGCAGATTCTGAGCATCGAGGCTTGCCTGCGGCCTGCCCACCGGATGCTGCGTCGACTTCAACGTGTCGGCGCCCAGGTGATCTCTGCCCTGTGGCCAGACATGCAGGCACTACGCACCCCCAGTCGGACTACCGACTGGCTGGAGGTCGCAGCTGGCCGTCTTGAGGCTTGGAAGGGTTCCTCGGCCCGGGCTGGAGCGCGTTGGGCCTTGGAATTCGTCAAGGCATGGTATCCGGGGCTGGACCTGGACCGGGTGGCCACGCTCCGGTCGGAGGCCCAGCCGGAGCTGGCAGCCATGGAAGACGCCCTTGTCAAGCGTGCCGCGGCGATCACCGAGTACACCGACACCAGCGTCTTCGTCCCGAAGCGGGCTGAAGACGGCGAGGAGGCACCGCCGGAGTGGTTTGGGATGAACCCAGACTACGACGAGGACTCGACGGAGGTGATCGGCTCCAGCGTCGAGGAGGAAGGCGAGGCGGAGGATGGAGGCGAGACGGAGGCGCCAGAAGGTGGAGCGGACGGCTAGCCTCAGCTCGACCGCGCCTCCAGTAACGAGCCGCGCCCAACCGAGCCGGCTGTCGCCGGAGGTGATCAAGCCGAGACTGCCCAGCCGGCCGCCCCAACGTCTGACACCGCCATCTCCGCCGATCCTCCGAACCCGTCTGCCGCTTCTTAGGCTGCAGCCTTGTCTTTATTTTATCTGTTTAGTAGTCTTTGAGGAACTTGTTAATTCGCACAATTCCACCCGTGGGGTGTATTTTGAACTTCTGCTCGAAGATTCGGCCAAGGGCCTATGTTATGTAAATATTCATCCGAGTTCTATATTTTCTTGCTCGTTGCTCTTTTGGCCTTTTCCTTTGCCGCCTTCCCTTAGTTGCCGTCTTGCCAGCCGGACAGCCGCTCTGCGGACTGCCGCTGGACCAAGTGATTGGCTACTTTTGGGAAGGCAAGTACTTAGCCATTTTAGAGTTTCTTAGCAAGTTTAATAGGAGGCGGCGAACTGACTGCTCAAGAGTCGGTTTTGCGAAGAAAGGCTGGAAGCCGGCTTAAGCTATGTTTATGCTTTGAGTCCTTAGCCATTTTTCATGTGAGCGTCCATTCTTCCTTACTCCTGCCCGCCAAACAGTCGCTCTGCGAGCTGCGGCTTCTGACAGGAGACGGCTTGGGCACCACACACTACTTGTCCGACTGCAGGACGCATTTCATAGTGCAAGGCGGCGAGTCCCCGGGCCAATTAGTCGAACCCGGTGCCGAGCGGCATAACAAAGAGTAGCATACTTGAAGGCATAATTCTTATCATATAGATAACAAAAAGGGCAGTCCCCGAGCTCGTCTCGGGGGCCCCGGAGTCTTGATACTTAAATACAAAGGGTAGCGTGGTACATACTACATCAACTGTAAAATCTTCGGAGGAGATTTGCATTCCATGGCCGCTCCGTCTCTTTGCCGGAGTCGTCCCTCTTGCATGCTCGGGGCTTCTGAGCGTCGATCACGTAGTAGGAGTCGTTTCCCAGTACTTTGCTGGTGATGAAAGGTCCTTCCCAAGACGCCGACAACTTGTGCTGGCCGGCTGTTCGCTGGATCAGTCGGAGCACAAGGTCGCCCTCTTGGAAAGATCTCGGCCTGACCTTCTTGTTGTAGTATCGTCGCAGGTTCTGCTGGTAGATGTTGGACCGGCTGAGCGCCAACAGCCGGCCTTCTTCCAGCAGATTGACACCGTCTTGACGTGCTTCTTCCGCTTCCTCCTTGGTGTACATGGTGACTTGCGGGGAGTCGAACTCTATGTCTGTTGGGATGACGGCTTCGGCACCATAGACGAGGAAGAAGGGCGTGAAGTCGGTTGACTTGTTTGGAGTCATGCGCAGACTCCAGAGGACAGCTGGCAACTCGTCAAGCCAACAACCGGCCGAACGCTCCAGTGGTTCGACCAGTCGAGGCTTGATGTCGGACAGGATGAGGCCGTTTGCTCGCTCCACTTGGCCGTTTGACTGCGGATGGGCAACGGACGCTAAGTCTAGTCGGATGCCCTGTCTCGCGCAGAAACAGGCCAAGGCACCTTTGGCAAATTTTGTGCCATTGTCGGTGATGATGCTGTGTGGTATGCCGTACCGAATTGTGATGTCGGTGATGAAAGTCACGGCAGTCGGACCATTCAACTTCTTGATGGGCTTTGCTTCTATCCACTTGGTGAACTTGTCCACCGCGACAAGTAAGTGAGTTAGGCTGCCTCGCGCCGTCTTGAATGGTCCCACCATGTCCAGGCCCCAAACTGCAAAGGGCCAGGCGATGGGGATAGTCTTGAGTGCGGAAGCCGGCTGAAGCGGCTTGGAGCGGAACTTCTGGCACCCTTTGCATTTTTGGACCAATTCCTTGGCCTCTTCTAGGGCAGTCGGCCGGAAGAAACCGTGTCGAAAGGCTTTGGTGACGAGTGCTCTAGAGGCCGCATGGTGACCACACTCGCCTTGACCGATGTCTTTGAGGATTGCTTGGCCTTGCTCTGGCTCGACGCAACAGTGGTAGACGCCCATGACGCTGCGCCTGACCAGCTCTTTGTTGACTATGGTGTAGGCTGTTGCTCGGCGTTGTACTTGCCGAGCTAAGATCTCGTCAGTTGGCAGCTCTTTGCTCACCAGAAATTTGAGGATGGGCTGTGCCCATGAGGGTGCTGCTATTTCTTCGACTGTCAGAACTGCAACTTGGA
Source organism: Aegilops umbellulata (assembly GCA_032464435.1). Taxonomy (NCBI): domain Eukaryota; kingdom Viridiplantae; phylum Streptophyta; class Magnoliopsida; order Poales; family Poaceae; genus Aegilops; species Aegilops umbellulata. Next base: position 56,761,182 of record CP136057.1, read on the forward strand.
CGAGGGCGGCTGGGCTGGGAGGCGGCGGGCTGGAGTCCGCGACCGCTTGCTGGATCGATGAAGTCCCTGGGCCGACTGGTGCAGTCCCTGAGCCGAGTGCTGGAGTCTTCGGGCTGGTCGCCGCAGTCCCCGGGCCGGGTTCTGAAGTCCCCGGGCTGGCTTCGACTGCGGCGTTCTTGGAGCCATCTGTGAGAATTCTCGTGCCGTCTGCTGGGGCTCTTGAGTCGGATCCGACTTCTTCGGGGGGAGCCGGCACAAAGATGGAGTCTGATTCTGGTGAGGGATTGACAGACGGCTTGAGGAGGCGTCGAAGGGCGACGTCGGATGGTATTGCTTGGCGGGTCGAGCCGATTCGTGCCAGGGTGTCTGCTTGGTTGTTGTCATTTCTTGGCACGTGAAGGAACTCGCACCCCTCGAAATATCCGCTGAGTTGCTGTACGAGGAAGCGGTAGCTCGCCATGTTTGCATCTTTGGCGTCCCAGTCGCCAGATGACTGCTGGACCACCAAGTTGGAGTCGCCGTAACAAAGGATCCGGCGAATGCCAAGTTCTTTGGCAATCCGGAGCCCGTGAACGAGCGCCTCGTATTCGGCGACATTGTTGGAGGCGGCGAAGTGGATTTGCAACGCATATTTGAGCTGGTCGCCTTTGGGAGAAGTGAGGACAACGCCGGCTCCCAAGCCGGTGCGCATCTTGGAGCCATCGAAATGCATCCGCCAATGGGTGGAGTTGGGTGCTGGCGGCAGGTACTGAGTCTCGGCCCAGTCGACGAGGAAGTCGGCCAATGCTTGCGACTTGATGGCGGTGCAGGGCTGATAGTAGATGGTGTAGGGGGCCAGCTCTATAGCCCATTTGGCCACTCGGCCAGAAGCATCTCGGCTTCCGATGATCTCAGCTAGTGGGGCTGTGCAGACCATGGTGATTGGATGCTCTTGAAAGTAAGGCTTCAAATTCTTGGTGGCAAAATGCACGCCATAGCACATCTTCTGGTAGTGGGGGTAATTCTGCTTGGAGGTCGACAGTACTTCGCTCAGGTAATATACATGTCTCTGGACAGGTAATGCTTTGCCTTCCTCCTTGCGCTCAACTACAATGACTGTGCTGACTACCCGGCTGGTGGTGGCAATGTACAGGAGCATGGGCTCTTTGGAGTCGGAGCCGCCAGCACAGGCGGAGTAGTCAACATCTTTTTCAACTGGAGAAAAGCTTCGTCCGCCTTGTGGTTCCACTCGAAAAAAGTGGTCTTCTTCATGAGCTGGTACAAGGGAAGAGCTTTCTCGCCCAGCCGACTGATGAATCGGCTGATGGACGCCAGGCAGCCAGTGAACTTTTGCACGTCCAGCAGTCGGCTGGGTACCTCCATTCTCTCAATGGCCTTGATCTTTACATGGTTGCACTCTATGTCGCGTTCAGAGACCAGGAAGCCAAGGAGCGGGCCGGCTGGTACTCCGAAGACGCACTTCTCAGGGTTGAGCTTGATCTAGAATCGGCGCAGGTTCTCAAAGGTCTCCTTGAGTTCTTCTAGCAGTGTTCCACGCTTTTCCTTCTTCACCACCACATCATCCACGTAAACGTGGGTGTTTCTGCCAAATTGCTTGAGGAGGCATTTCTGCATGCAACGCTGAAAGGTGGCACCGGCATTCCTCAAGCCGAACGTCATGGTCAGGTAGCAGAAGGCTCCAAACGGTGTGATGAAGGCGGTCTTCAGTCTGTCTGCCGGGTTCAGCTTGATCTGGTGATATTCTGAATATGCATCTAAGAAGTTCAACAGCTCGCATCCGGCTATGGAGTCTATCACCTGATCAATTCTCGGCAGAGCAAACGGATCCTTGGGGCAAGCTTTGTTGAGGCTGGTGTAGTCAATACACATTCGCCACTGCTTGTTCTTCTTCAGCACCAGGACCGGGTTGGCTAGCCATTCTGGAAAGAATACTTCCATAATGAAGCTGGCTGCAAGGAGTCGGGCTATCTCTTCTCCAACAACTATTCTTTTTTCTTCTGACAGGCGGCGCAAGGGCTGCCTGACTGGCTTGGCATCAGCTCGGACGTGTAACTTGTGCTTGGCGAATTCCGTCGCTACACCTGGCATGTGTTTAGGGGACCATGTGAAGATGTCTCGATTCTCACGGAGGAAATCGACGAGCTCGCCTTCCTATTTGTTATCGAGGTTCGCACCTATGACAGCGTACCTCTCTGGGTGCTCCGGTTCCAAGGGTATCTTCTTTGTCTCTTTGGCCGGCCTGTATGAACCATCAGCCTCCGACTCCTTAGGGTTGGGCGGTATCTCCGGCCGCTTGTCGGCCATTGCCACAACTCGACCGAGGAGCCGCTTCTCAGCTGCGATCACCAGGGACTCGGCCAGTCGACTGCTCTCAGCCGCACAGGCGGACGACTTTCTGTAGTCGCCGGCTATGGTCAAAATCCCCTTGGAACTCGACATCTTCATCTTGAGGTAGGCGTAGTGGGGAACCGCCATGAACTTGGCCAAAGCAGGTCGGCCGAGCAAGGCATGGTATGGGCTCTCAAGGTCCACCACTTCAAACCAAACTGACTCTCGGCGGAAATGATCTTTGTCTCCAAAGAGGACGTCTATCAGGATCTTGCTGATTGGTGAGCAGGAAAGGCCAGGGACAATGCCGTGGAACACAGTCCGGCTATTCTGAAGCTGTCTTTGCTTGATTCCTAACTTCTCCATTGTGTCCTTGTGCAGGATGTTGATGCGGCTGCCCCCATCTATCAGCACTCGCGAGAAGCGAGCGACTCTCTTATCCGTGGCAAAGGTGGCGTCCAGGACCATAGCGTAGGAGCCTGGACTCGGCATCACCTCTGGGTGATCGGCCCTGCTCCAGCTGATAGGCTTCTCGGACCAATGCATGAACTCTGGTGTCTCTGATGCTACTGCGTTCACCTCTTGCTGCTGCAGCCACCTGCTGCGTCGATCGTCAGCCACGCTGGTCAACACCACATAGGCTCCATGCTCTTCTGGGTACTCGTCTTGTACTGCGCCGAATGGCTTGACAGCCGGCTGCTGGGGCGGAGGCGGAGGCGGCTGCCCAGCAGGCGGGGAAGGCAGGAGGCCGTCTCCCTTGGCGATCCTGGTGAGCCAGTGGCACTTTCGGGTGGTGTGGTTAGACGGCTTCGCGCCGCTATGGAACTTGCAAGGGCTATCAAGATTTTGCTCGTAGGAGAAAGCCGGCAACCAATTGGGCTTGCTGCCTTTCTGTCGCTTGGGTGGAGGATGTCCCTCCGGCTGCTGGTCCTCGACCGTCGCCACCTGCCGGCTATTGGAAGCCCGCTGTGGGGCTTTGCGCTTGTGGTCGTTCTGCTGTTGCCGCCGACTGGCATCTCCAGCCGGAGTTCTGGGAGCTTGAGGGCCACTTTGCCAGTCGCACTAACTTGAATTTCCGTCTTCATGGAGGAGTCGGCTGTGGCATACTTGTCTGCTATGATCAGCAGCTCATCGAGGGTCTCTGGCTCGTCGCAGAGGAGCTTGTGCTTGAGGAGGGTGCCTTCTCTATACCCGACGGTGAAGTACTCGATAGCCTGTACCTCGTGCACGCCCTCACAGGAGTTCCGGAGCTCGGCCTAGCACATGAGGTAGTCGCGAGTTGACTCGCTTGGGCCTTGCACGCACAAGGAAAGCTGGCGAGGCTTGGGAGGTCGCTTGTACGTGCTCGTGAAGTTGCGTATGAAGGCATCAGTGAAGTCCACCCAGCTGTTGATGCTGCGGGGCTTCAGGCTGTTCAACCATGTCCGGGCCGTGCCCTGGAGCATGAGTGGAACATACTTCACGGCAACTCGCTTGTTGCCGTTCGCTATACTGACGGCCGTGGAGTAATCAACTAGCCAGTCTTCCGGCTTCACGGAGCCGGTGTACTTGGGCGTATCTCTGGGGAGCGTGAACCCTCTGGGAAAGGGCTCATCTCGGATGTGGGGACCGAAACACGACGGACCCAACTCGTCCTTTTCTTCCAGCGCCAGGGATCGGTGGAGTCGGTCGATCCGGTGGCGTGCGTCGTTTTCTTCGACTCCCTCTCGACGGCCAAGGCAGTCGCCGAGAGTCGGATGCTCAACAGGCAGCGGGGGGACTCATCTTTCCTTGCGAGGGGGAGGAGGCGGACAGTCGTCCCGCCATTCCACTGCTCTTTGGCGGCCGTCTTGGTCGCGCTCGATGGTGACGCGAGTCCGACTATGTCTGACAGCCGGATCCTTGTCTCTTCTTCCGCGGACGCCGCCAGTCGGCGTCCATGAGGTCGCGCCTTGGTCTCGGTGGGGAGGCAGGTCGTCATTCTGCCGTCGCGATGCATCTGTGCGGCAGCCGGCCTCGTTTTGCTCGGCGACCGCGTCGAGGAGCCGATGGACACGCTCCGTCATCAGGCGTCGCTCTTCGCCGTCAAAATTGTCCAGCTCGTCAGCCGCCGCCTGGGCGGCTCGGATGTTCTCCGCAGGCGTGGCGTATACGGGGCGATTTGCCCCGAACAGGTTGGCGATGGCAATGCCGCACTGCTGGACCGCGCCAAGGCGGCTAGGTCCAGCCGGAGCCAGCGAGCCGCCCACAGCGCGATCCATCTCACGCTGGTAGGCCTCTGACAAGCGCCTCATGCCGGCCAGCTTCTTCGCGCCTTCGACGAGCTGGAGGCGGCGTGCCTCCAGCATCTCGGCGCCGGCGTCTTCGGGAATGAGTGCGGTTAGGTCTTGTAGCGCCGCGTCGAGCGGGTCATGAGCTCCTCCGCCAGAATGCTCGCCATGACCGATGACGAGCACCTCTGTGACGGTGCTTCCACCGCTCTCCGCACGAGGGAGCGGTTCGTCGTAGACCACCACGTTGGTGGGAAACGCGTCGAGGGACGCAGTATCGGAGTCGACCAGCATCAGGTTGATGGAGCCTATGGACTCCAAGTCCACGGCAGGCTCGCCGGCGACGTGGAGTTGGTCAAGGAGGCCCGCGAGGAGGCTGTCGGGGCCGCCCGTGCCTGCGTCGGATGCAGGCTCGTTGGTGAGGCGGACCTCGCCGACAAGTTTGGCGCGGCAGCTGGCTGCGCAGGTGATCTCGGCGCCGTGCAGCGCGTCGGCATAGACTCCGTCCGGCGTGCTGGGCTGGCTGCGCTCGCCAGGGAGGAAAAGGGTTCCCGTCTAGAGCAGGTCTCCGGACGACGGTGCACCTCGCCCCACGGTGGGCACCAAATGTTGGGGGTTGCGTGCGGGGCCCGTGGGAGGGGCCGGCCGACTCCTGGGGGCCGACTCCCACCGGGTCCGTCTGGTGGCAATCTTGCCGTCTTCTGGACCCCCGCTGACTGGTGGGATCCGCCGTCTCTGGGTCGTACAGACATGCCATCATGGGCATAGGGTTCCGCCGTTGGGGCTAGTGTCAAGGCTGGCATGGCAATAGTGCTACGCCAGACGGAGATCTTCGATGGTACGGCATACTGTGGCCATGCCTACCCTTGGTAAGGGGCGGGAGTGGACCTCACTGAGGCCACACCACGCCCAGTCCCGTTCCTTCTTTCGAGAGCATGAGATGGTTGGAGTCGCGGGCCAACTCCCCATACCCGGCTTCTCTAGAAGCCGCCAGCTAGGAGTCGGCTCATCTCAAAGTCGTCCCTGGGACTCGGCCGTGAGTGGGTAGTCGGCTACGCTGCTGCTGACTCCCAGAGGCGGCTCTCTATCCTGGGGTCTTAAGGGGCGCATCCTGCCCCGATGTCTTGAAAGGTTATGGGCCTCGGGTTAGCCTACCCGTGGCCCATTACTCGGACACCTAGTATTGCTATGGTTAAGGATCTCTTGGTTGATAACATTGATGGGCATGTTATTTACATCTGTAATGAAGCTGCTAGAATTGCTAGACCCGATACTAAGGGTAAACACAGACCTGTTGTTGGCATGCCTGTTGTTTCTATTAAAATAGGAGATCATTGTTATCATGGCTTATGTGATATGGGTGCGAGTGCAATACCTCATTCCTTATACAAAGAAATTATGCATGATATTGCACCTACTGAGATAGAAGATATTGATGTCACAATTAAGCTTGCCAATAGAGATACTATTTCATCGGTTGGGATTGTTAGAGATGTTGAAGTCTTGTGCGGGAAAGTTAAATATCCTACTGATTTTCTTGTTCTTGGTTCCCCACAAGATGACTTTTGTCCCATTATATTCGGTAGACCCTTCTTGAATACTGTTAATGCTAGGATAGACTGCGAAAAGGATATTGTTACTGTTGGTTTAGGGGATATTTTTCATGATTTTAATTTTGCTAAATTTCATAGACATCCCCATGATAAATAATTGCCTAGTAATGATGAAATTATTGGTCTTGCTTCTATTGTCGTGCCTCCTAATGATCCTTTAGAACAATATTTGCTAGACCATGAAAATGATATGTTTATGAATGAAAGAAGGGGGATAGATGAGGTATTCTTTAAACAGGGACCTATTTTGAAACACAACTTGCCTGCTGAATTTCTAGGGGATCCCCCTCCACCCAAGGGTGATCCCGTGTTTGAGCTTAAACCATTACCCGATACTCTTAAATATGCTTATCTTGATGAAAAGAAGATATATCCTATTATTATTAGTGCTAATCTTTCAGAGCGGGAAGAAGATAAATTATTGAAAACTCTGAAGAAGCACTGCGCTGCTATTGGATATACTCTTGATGATCTTAAGGGCATTAGTCCCACTCTATGCCAGCACAAAATAAAATTGGAGAAAGACGCTAAACCGGTTGTTGATCACCAACGACGGTTAAATCCTAAGATGAAAGAAGTGGTAAGAAATGAAATACTAAAGCTTCTGGAGGCAGGTATAGTTTATCCTATTGCTGATAGTCAGTGGGCAAGTCCTGTCCATTATGTCCCTAAGAAGGGAGGTATTACTGCTGTTCCTAATGATAAAGATGAATTGATCCCACAAAGAATTGTTACAGGTTATAGAATGGTAATTGATTTCCGCAAATTAAATAAAGCTACTAGAAAAGATCATTACCCTTTACCTTTTCTTGATCAAATGCTAGAAAGATTATCCAAACATACACATTTTTTGCTTTCTAGATGGTTATTCTGGTTTCTGTCAAATACCCGTGTCAAAAGAGGATCAGGAAAAGACCACTTTTACTTGCCCTTCTGGTACCTTTGCTTATAGACGTATGCCTTTTGGCTTATGTAATGCACCTGCTACCTTTCACAGATGTATGACTACTATATTCTCTGACTTTTGTGAAAAGATTTTTGAGGTTTTCATGGATGATTTTTCCGTGTATGGAACTTCTTTTGATGATTGCTTAAGCAACCTTGATCGAGTCTTGCAGAGATCTGAAGAAACTAATCTTGTCTTGAATTGGGAGAAGTGCCACTTTATGGTTAATGAAGGTATTGTCTTGGGGCATAAAATCTCTAAAAGAGGTATTGAAGTTGATAAAGCTAAAGTTGATGCTATTGAAAAGATGCCCTATCCTAAGGACATTAAAGGTATAAGAAGTTTCCTTGGTCATGTCGGTTTTTATAGGAGGTTCATTAAAGACTTCTCTAAAATTTCTAGGCCTCTGACTAATCTCCTGCAAAAAGATGTTCCTTTTGTCTTTGATGATGATTGTGTAGAAGCATTTGAAATACTTAAGAAAGCCTTGATTTCTGCACCTATTGTTCAGCCACCTGATTGGAATTTACCCTTTGAAATTATGTGTGATGCTAGTGATTATGTTGTAGGTGCTATTCTAGGACAAAGAGTTGAAAAGAAATTATATGTTATCCAATATGGTAGTAAAACTCTAGACAATGCCCAGAGAAATTATGCTACTACTGAAAAATAATTTTTGGCAGTTGTATTTGCTTGTGATAAGTTCAGACCATATATTGTTGATTCTAAAGTAATTGTTCACACTGATCATACTGCTATTAAATATCTTATGGAAAAGAAAGATGCTAAACCTAGACTTATTAGATGGGTTCTCTTTCTACAAGAATTTGATTTGCATATTATTGATAGAAAGGGAGCTGAGAACCCCGTTGCAGACAAATTGTCTAGGTTAGAGAATGTTCTTGATGACCCACGACCTATTGATCATAGCTTCCCTAATGAACAATTAGCTATAATAAATGCTTCTCGTACTGCTCCATGGTATGCTGATTATGCCAATTACATTGTTGCTAAATTTATACCACCTAGTTTCACATACTAGCAAAAGAAAAAGTTTTTCTATGATTTAAGACATTACTTCTAGGATGACCCACACCTTTATAAAGAAGGAGTAGATGGTGTTATTAGACATTGTGTACCTGAGCACAAATAAGAACAGATCCTACGCAAGTGTCACTCCAAGGCTTATGGAGGACACCACGCTGGAGATAGAACTGCACATAAGGTATTGCAATCCGGTTTTTATTGGCCTACTCTCTTTAAAGATGCCCGAAAGTTTGTCTTGTCTTGTGATGAATGTCAAAGAAATGGTAATATTAGTAGACGTCAAGAAATGCCTATGAACTATTCACTTGTTATTGAACCATTTGATGTTTGGGGCTTTGATTATATGGGACCGTTTCCTTCCTCTAATGGCTATACACATATTTGAGTTGCTGTTGATTATGTTACTAAGTGGGGAAGCTATTCCAACTAGTAGTCCTGATCGTAACACCTCTATTAAGATGCTTAAAGAAGTTATTTTTCCGAGGTTTGGAGTCCCTAGATACTTAATGACTGATGGTGGTTCACATTTTATTCATGGTACTTTTCGTAAAATGCTTGCTAAATATGATGTTAATCATAGAATTGCATCTCCTTATCACCCACAGTCTAGTGGTCAAGTAGAATTGAGTAATGGAGAAATTAAATTAATTTTGCAAAAGACTGTTAATAGATCTAGAAAGAATTGGTCCAAGAAACTTGATGATGCATTATGGGCCTATAGAACTGCATATAAAAATCCTATGGGTATGTCTCCGTATAAAATGGTTTATGGAAAAGCATGTCACTTACCTCTTGAACTAGAACATAAGGCATATTGCGCCATTAAAGAGCTCGGTTATGATTTCAAACTTGCCGGTGAGAATAGACTATTTGACATTAGCTCACTTGATGAGTGGAGAACCCAGGCCTATGAGAATGCCAAACTATTTAAAGAAAAAGTTAAAAGATGGCCCGACAAAAGGATACAAAAGTGTGAGTTTAATGTAGGTGATTATGTTTTGTTATACAACTCTCGTTTAAGAATTTTTGCAGGAAAACTTCTCTCTAAATGGGAAGGTCCTTACGTTATTGAGGAGGTCCATCGTTCCAGTGCCATAAAAATCAACAACTTTGAAGGAACAAATCCGAAGGTGGTGAACGGTCAAAGAATCAAACATTATATCTCAGGTAATCCCATAAATGTTGAAACCAATGTTATTGAAACCGTAACCCCAGAGGAGTACATAAGGGACACTTTCCCGAATGTTTCAGACTCCGAAAAGGAATAGGTATGTGGTACGGTAAGTAAACCGACTCCAAAACAGTTCTAATAGTAATTTTTCTCCAAAACAGTTCTAATAGTAATTTTTCTCCGTCTTGTAGTCCGGGAAGGACACGAGGCATCCACAAGGGTGGAGGGTGTTGCCCCTGCCTCGTGAGCACCTCGTGTGCCCTCCGGACTCCGTTTTCTTGCACGATACTTCTTTTGGTCGGTAAAAATTCATTATATAATCTCCCGAAGGTTTTAACCACTGTACCACACAAATATCCTCTGTGTTTGTTTTGAGTTGTTTTTCTGACAGATCTAGATCACCATGACGTCTTCGACCCCTACCTCGCGGAGGTGTTGCAACACCCTCAAACCATTGAGATGCGTGAGGGGGTGCTGCACATCTGCGATGTTGAGGGACCAAGGAGGACCGGAAGCGTGGAGACAAGATTCGAAGCAATGGAGCAACAAGTTTTCAAGTGCCAGGGGATGGTGGAACGTGGACTCAACGCCAACCACATGATGATCGCGGAGTTCACCAACAACCACAAGCTGGATGCCAAGAATATTGGGGAGACCATCTTCAAGTTTCACGAGAAAATCGAGCATCTCCAAGCCTAGATCTATGACCTGCAAAACCAAAACTGTGACTATGAATATAGATTCAAGAGGATGAGTTTGGCTGCAGATTTGAGGATCCCGGAGACTCGATCATCCTTCTATAATGGTGAGCCTATGCCTTGGAAGATGGACGACAAGCCTACTGTTGGGTTCTACGGTAGGGTGCGTTGACTGCAAATTAAAATTTTCCTACGCGCAGAACAACCAGGAACATGCTACTGGAGATGGATCACAGTTCGTTACCACTAGACGCGCAGTGCCGTGCTGTGGAAGAAGAGTTGGGGCTGCGCGTCCGTGTGGATCGTCTCCTCCTCATCCGATCTCCCTCGAACAACTGGCCTTCCAATCCCATGTACAAGTTCACCGGAGCGGGGCAGGTGCACCGCCTCTAATGTTATCCGCGCGTGCAGGAGGAACACCGTGCGGCGGACTGCTAGGTCCGATCACACAGTCGGCGGCGAGTGGAGGTGGCTATTCTCAACACATGCAAACCCTAGTGACAGCATCGAAGCGATCAACCAAATGAGTGTGCTGCACTCCACTTTATATAGGCGTCCGTCGCCGGCTGAACTCTTGGGCCTCGCACAGATCCTAAAGCCCACAACTCTACTCAGCCACAATCCGAATACAGCTCGGATCACATCCGACCAGTGTCCTTGGATCCGACCTTGTAGGAGCGCGCGACCCCTTAGGTTCAAGCCAGCTTGGTCGCAGTTCGTATCACCTCCGAACTGCATGGTTGGTAGCGGCCTTTAGCAAGGCATGCCTTACACCAACCAGACTATGAAGCTGGTTAGGCGAACCTGTACATCACACTTCCATTCCTTTTGCCACATGATATATGTTGTCGGGCTCAAGGCGAGTCTGTCATCCTTGTGATAGCCCGACCTCTTTCTCGGTCCAGTGATGCCGACCACAAACCGGATTATCTCATAATCCATGTCGCATGACCATGCTTATATTGGTCGGATCACATGAGGGCCCCAGAGTATATTTCTCCTGATCGAAGGGGCAAATCCCATCTTGCTCGACCACATCTCGTAGCACGGGTCTAGACAAACCCGAAACCTACCTTCACAACTACCCAGTTACGGAGTAACGTTTGGTCAGCCCAAAGCAAGTCTGTCACCATCCCGAGTACATGCGTCAGCTCAGGTCTTAGGACATAGAATGTACGTTGTACTAGAGACTCACAGATGACATATCGCTGCGTCTCATAGTTGGTTCTGTCCGACTCGGACCTTATCTCGACTCGGATCCAACTACGTCGAATCCGACCAGACCTTTCCAAGTCCATATTATCCGTTTAGCATCCAATGCTCCATGGCTAGTGAGACCAAGCCATCGACCGTGTCATATGCTAGTCTAGTCGGCTGCGTGTCCACACAACCCTTTCGACTAGGGACCTTTTAGGACAGTCATCATACAATGCATAGTCCCACAAACAAGTCACGTACTTGCTGATACACATCATTGATAATGTCCAAGGACTATCTTTATTCATAAACACATAAGAAATATCATCATACATGATTGCCTCTAGGGCATATCTCCAACAGTCTCCCACTTGCACTAGAGTCAATCAAATAGACATTGAATGCCCATAGCTCTAACATGCCCCTCATGCTTGGGTTGTGGAAGAGGCTTAGTCAACGTACCTGCAACATTTGCATCTGTGTGAATTTTGCATAACTCTACATCACCGTTCTTTACGATCTTTCGTATCAGGTGATATTTCCGATCTATGTGTCTGACCTTGTGGTGATTCCTCGGCTCCTTGGCTTATGCGATGCCACCAAAATTATCACAATAAAGGTCCAACGGTTTTACCGAGGCTGGGAAAATACCAAGATCATCCAGAAAGTTCCAGATCCAAACACCTTCCTTTGCAGCTTCACAAGCCGCAATGTATTCGGCTTCTGTGGTAGAATCGGCCATCGTATCTTGCTTGGAACTCATCCATCTCACTGCTCCTCCGTTCATGACATACACGAATCTGGACTATGATCGACAATCATCTCTGTCGGTTTGGAAACTAGCATCGGCGTAACCCCTTACGACGAGCTCTTCCTCACCTCCATAAACTAGGAACATCTCTTTAGTCCTTTTCAGGCACTTTAAAATAGTCTTTACCACTGCCCAGTGACTCTCACCCGGGTTAGCCTGGTATCTGCGTGTTAGGCTTGTTGCAAAAGCAACATCTGGCCTTGTACATATCATGGCATACATGATGGATCCGATTACAGAGGTATACAGAATCCTACTCATCCTGCTTTGCTCATCAGATGTCGAAGGACTCTGAGTCTCGCTTAGCCTTATACCATGTGAGAGTGCCAAGAACCCTTTCTTTGCCTCACTCATGTTGAACCACTTTAACACTTTATCTATGTATGTGCTCTGGCTTAAGCCGAGCAGCCTCCTCGATCTATCTCTATAGATCTTAATGCCTAAAATATACATTGCCTCACCAAGGTCCTTCATCGAAAACTTGCCATTCAATGATTCCTTGACCGAGTTCAGCATCGAAACATCGTTCCCGATCAACAATATGTCATCCACATACAAGATCAAAAACACTATCGAGCTCCCACTTAACTTCTTGTATAAACAAGCGTCCTCTTCACTTTTGATGAAGCCGAAACTAGTGACGACCTCATCAAAACGAATATTCCAACTCCGAGATGCTTGTCTTAACCCATACATGGATCTCTTGAGCTTGCATACCTTACTAGCGCTAGTCGGATCAACAAAACCATCGGGTTGTATCATATACACGTCCTCGGTTAAATTTCCGTGAAGGAAAGCCGTTTTGACATCCATCTGCCATATCTCGTAATCGAAATATGCAGCTATAGCTAGTACAATCCTCACCGATTTCAGCATCGCTACCGGTAACTAAGTCTCGTTGTAGCCAATTCCTTGAACTTGTCCATAACCTTTAGCGACAAGACGAGCTTTGTGGATCTGAACATTTCCATCCACATCGGTTTTCTTCTTAAAGACCCATTTGCAACCAATGGCTGTTACGCCAGGCGGCACATCAACCAAGTCCCAGACTTGATTCTCATCCATGGACTTTAACTCGGATCTCATGGCCTCCAGCCATGCCTCGGAATCTGGGCTCACCATCGCTTCCGCATGCGTGGCCGGCTCTTCGCTTTCTAGCAACAATAGATCACGCACTCTGCGCAATCTTTCCGACCTCCGTGGTTCCGGTGCCGCTTCACTACGGGTTCCCTGACTAACTCCGGTATGATCTCATCAGCCGAGCCGTCCCCGAGTGGTCCTCGAATTTCTTCGAGTCGGACCGTCCTCCCACTGGCCTCCCGACTGAGAAACTCTTTCTCAAGGAAAACCCCGTTCCGAGCAACTAACACTTTGTTCTCTTCCCGGTTGTAGAAGCTATGTCCATGGTTTCCCTCGGATATCCCACGAATATGCATTTATCCAAGTTGGGTGTAAGCTTGTTTGACATAAGTCTCTTGACAAATGCTTCACAACCCAAAATCTTTAGAAAAGACAAACTGGGACTCTTCCCGGTCCACATCCCATGTGGTGTCTTGTCTACAGATTTTGATGGTACCCTGTTAAGTGTGAAAGCTGCAGTTTTTAGAGCATATCCCCAGAATGACAAGGGTAAGTTTGATTTGCTCAGCATAGACCAAACCATGTCCAACAAGGTCCTATTCCTCCGTTCCGACACGTCGTTTCTCTGTGGCGTACCCGGAGGTGTGAGCTGAGGTACTATACCTCGGCTTTTCAGATGATCATTAAACTCATGGCTCATGTACTCACCTCCACGATCAGATCGTAGAAGCTTTATAGTCTTGCCGAGCTGATTCTCAACCTCGTTCTAAAACTCTTTGAACTTTTCAAAAGTTTCCGACTTGTGCCTTATCAAATAGATATATCCATATCTACTCAAGTCGTCGGTAAAAGTCACGAAGTACTGATAGCCACCTCTGGCAGTAGTGCTCATTGGACCACGCACATCACTATGTATAAGTTCCAACAGCTCAGACGCCTCTCGCAACTCTTTGCGAAAGGAGACTTAGTCATCTTGCCGAGAAAGCATGATTCACACGTCTTAAACGACCCAAAGTCGGAGGAAGTTAGGAGCCCATCATCATGGAGCTTCTTCATGCGTTTCAGGCTAATGTGTCCAAGCCGGCAATGCCAGAAGTATGTCAGATTTATCTCATTAGGCTTATGCCTCTTGACATTCACATTATAGACCGGTTCATGTTCCAGATTCAATATAAATAACCCATCAACAATGGGTGCATAGCCATGGAACATACCATTCAAATAAAATGAACAACCATTGTCCTTTAAAGTGAATTCATAACCCTGACTTATCAAGCATGAGGAAGAAATAATGTTTCGACTAAGTGCAGGAATGTAATAACAATTATTCAATTCCAAAATAAATCCAGAAGGAAGCTGGAGCTGCATCATGCCGACCTCCAACGCAGCAACTCTTGCTTCGTTGCCGACCCTGATGTCAATATCCCCTTGTGCCACACGCCTAGTTCTTACCAGCCCCTGCATCGAGTTGCAAATATGAACAACCGATCCGGTATCAAATACCCAAGAGCTACTAGGTATGTCAGCAAGGTAAATGTCTATAACATATGCAACAAGTGTACCTTTGCCTGAAGAAGCATTTCCGGCCTTCTTGCCATGCTCTGCAAGCCACTTACTACAATTCCTCTTCTAGTGACCGGTCTCCTTGCAATGAAAGCAAATGGTCTTTGAGTCCGGTCCAGACTTCGGCGCAGCTGCAGAGTTTACCATCTCCGTGCCCTTTGCCTTAGCCTTTTTCTTGGACCAACTCTTCTTGAACTTAGCCGATTTCTGCACCATCAACACTTGATGCGTGCCTTTCTTAATATCCTGCTCTGCCACTTTGAGCATCCCATGCAATTCAGTGAGCTTCTTATCCATGCCATGCATATGATAGTTCAAGATGAACGTCCCATAGCTGGGCGGAAGAGAACCCAGAACTACATCAGTAGCCAGCTCATCCAAGAGCGGGAAGCCCAACCGATCCAAAGCTTGCACATATCCGATCATCTTGATCACATGTGGGCTCAGTGGATCACCTTCCTTCAGCTTGCAATCCATCAAGGATCACCATACGTTGAACCTTTTAGTCCTAGCCTGTGTCTAAAACATGCTCTTGAGACTCTCGATCATATCGTAAGCCTCAACATATTTGAAATGCTGTTGCAAATCGGGCTCCATACAAGCCAGCATCAGACAACTGATCTCTGTTGATTCATCAACGAGCTTCTACTAGGCATTCTTAGTTGTGGCACTAGCATTATCGGTAGGTTCCTCTGGAAGTGGATCCTCTAGAACATGTTCCTTTTTATCATGCTTGAGGACAATTCTCAGATTTCTATACCAGGTGGTAAAGTTTGTTCCATTCAGTTTATCCTTTTCCAGAATTGATTTCAATGCAAAGTTGGGTTGAGCAGGTGATGCCATTGATCTACAATAGGAAAATATGCAATCACTAAGCAATGTGTTTATGTATAGTAATTCTAGCCTTAAACAGAAATACTCGCACTGAAGTCAGCATCCCTCCGCAAACTCTCAGTGATTTAGGATCCGACTGGCACATGCGACTAGTGAGATCTAGCATCACTGCTAGACAACATGCCTATCCCGTAAGCAACTCCTTGCTAATTGTATCTCTATACGACTCCTGTCGGTCGGGAAGGTATCTCATACCCTGGCCCCCAACCTTCTTGGCCACAAGGCCCAAAACCGTTTTGATAGCCTTGTCAAGTTAGCCTGATGGAGTGCATGTCTGTGTCCGACACGAACCCTTCAGTTCAAGGACACCCAGCAGCACCCCAATTTTATGAGCCCACTACTAGACGTACTTGACGTGCGAAGGTGCAACATCGGGAATGGCAAGTTTCTTGATATTAACGAGGGATCTTTCTACCATTCTAACATGCATAGAAAACAAGAAGCATAACAATCACAAATAAACATATATTGTGAAATAGTATGGCTCCTTCATGGATGTTTTTCCAGGCCGGCTCCGACTCCGATGACCATCTAGGAACTCCATCTTGTTTGTCACGCCGGGACGCCAAGCCACCAACCCAATCTCTATTATCCAACTACTACAACTAGTAATGAATTTTACATAGAGTCACAAGTCGACACACATGTCGTTATACAATATAATGACAACACTTTGGCTCCTGCCGGCTGACAAACATGACACGCAGGACATGTATAATTTACACACGTGCATCACATACACATGAGCTATACTATTCACATCAAACCTGCAAAGCAAAGGTATGCATAGAATCGCATTCTACCGGTTTGTGTGTCGGGTATGAAATACAAGGCGCTACGCACACGGCGGTCCCGATCACGCCGAATTTTCCGATCTGACCGATCCTATCGATCATCGATCATCGCGAATCCGATTCGGATTTATGTTTCACTGTTAACCCCAATGGCGGATAACCGACCGGTAGGGGTAGATCGTGTCACGACCTCAGCGATCCCGATCATCAGAAAACATAGCCTCATCGATCCCCATGTGCAGTTGATCTCATCAACCCTGCACACATCCGATCTCTTAAACGACAACAGATCTCATCTGTCGCCTTCACATATATAATATATATACGATCTGAATCCCAATCCTATAGCAGAGGCTCTGATACCACTATTGGGTTCTACGGTAGGGTGCGTCCACTGCAAATTAAAATTTTCCTACGCGCAGAACAACCAGGAACATGCTACTAGAGATGGATCACAGTTCGTTACCACTAGACGTATAGTGCCGTGCAGCGGAAGAAGAGTTGGGGCAGCGCGTCCGCGTGGATCGTCTCCTCCTCGTCCGATCTCCCTCGAATAGCCGGTCGTCCAATCCCACGTACAAGTTCACCGGAGCGGCGCAGGTGCACCACCTCTAATGGTATCCGCGCGTGCAAGAGGAACACCGTGCGGCGGACTGCTAGGTCCGATCACATAGTCGGCGGTGAATGGAGGTGGCTATTCGCAACACATGTAAACCATAGTGATAGCACCGAAGCGATCAACCAAATGAGTGTGCCGCACCTCCACTTTATATAGGCATCCATCGCTGGCTCAACTCTTGGGCCTCGCAAAGATCCTAAAGCCCACAAGTCTACTCGGCCACAATCCGAATACAGCTCGGATCACATCCGACTAGTGTCCTCGGATCCGAACTCGTAGGTTCCTTCCCTTAAGCGCGCGACCCCTTTGGTTCAAGCCGGCTTGGTCGCAGTTCGGATCACCTCCGAACTGCATGGTTGGTAGCAGCCTATAGCAAGGCATGCCAAACACCAAGCAGACTATGTAGCTGGTTAGGCGAACCTGTACATCACACTTCCATTCCTTTTGCCACACGATATATGTTCTCGGGATCAAGGCGAGTCTATCATCCTTGTGCTAGCCCGACCTCTTTCTCGTTCCCGTGATGCCGACCACAAATCGGAATATCTCATAATCCATGTCGCATGGCAATGCTTATCTTGGTCGGATCACATGAGGGGCCCAGAGTATATCTCTCCTGATCGGAGGGGCAAATCCCATCTTGCTCGACCACGCCTCACAGCATGGGTCTAGACAAACCCGAAACCTACCTTTGTAACTACAAAGTTACGGAGTAGCGTTTGGTTGGCCCAAAGCAAGTCTATCACCATCCTGAGTACATGCGTTAGCTCAGGTCTTAGGACATAGAACATATGTTGTACTAGAGACTCACAGATGACATATCGCTGCATCTCATAGTTGGGTCTGTCCGACTCAGACCTTATCTTGACTTGGATCCAACTACGTCGAGTCCGACCAGACCTTTCCAAGTCCATATTATCCGTTTAGCATCCAATGCTCCATGGCTAGTGAGACCAAGCCATCGACCGTGTCATATGCTAGTCTAGTCGGCTGCGTGTCCACACAGCCCTTTCGACTAGGGACCTTTAAGGACAGTCATCATACAACGCATAGTCCCACAAACAAGTCACATACTTGCTGATACACATCACTGATAATGTCCAAGGACTATCTTTATTCATAAACACATAAGAAATATCATACATGATATCCTCTAGGGCATATCTCAACACCTACATCATCAACAACTCCATCATCACCACCTCCGAAGAAAGAGACATAATCACATGGGTATGGGCACTCCCCTTGGCAACCGCCAAGCTTGGGGGAGGTGCCCCGATATCGTATCACCATCACACTCCTATCTTTACCATTTTTCTTAGTTCGATCCTTTTGGTTATATCTTGGTGTAGTGGAATAAAGTTTTAGTATGATCTAGTTTTGAGTTTTGTTTTATGATTCCTCTGTGTAATCGAGTCCGTGAGCTATATATAATAAAGATTAGTTTTGAGTCGAGGGCTTTGCTATATCGCTATGATCTTGAGGGAATAAAAGAAAGAATAAAAAGAAATAAAAAGATCATATTGATCTTATGAAGAGTAATGACCTCTCATATAAAGAGTATGATGAACAAAAGTTGTTGAGAGTTGACAAACATAGTTTTGGTCATCATTGCAATTAATAGGAAGTAATAAAGAAAGAGAGGTTTTCACATATAAATATACTATCTTGGACATCTTTTATGATTGTGAGCACTCATTAAAATATGACATGCTAAAAAGTTGATGTTGGACAAGGAAGACAACATAATGGGTTATGTTTTCTCATATCCGAAATAAATTATATTGTCATGGATCATCCAACATGTTGAGCTTGCCTTTCCCCCTCATGCTAGCCAAATTCTTTGCACCAAGTAGAGATACTACTTGTGCTTCCAAATATCCTTAAAACCGGTTTTGCCATGAGAGTCCACCATATCTACCTATGGATTGAGTAAGATCCTTCAAGTAAGTTGTCATTGTTGTAAGCAATAAAAATTGCTCTCTAAATATGTATGATCTATTAGTGTGGAGAAAATAAGCTTTATACGATCTTGTGATATGGAAGAAATAAAAGCGATGGACTGCATAATAAAGGTGCCTATCACAAGTGGCAATATAAAGTGACGTTCTTTTGCATTAAGATTTTGTGCATCCAACCATAAAAGCACACGACAACCTCTGCTTCCCTCTACGAAGGGCCTATCTTTTATTTTTGTCTTATACCTTATACAAGAGTCATGGTGATCTTCACCTTTCCTTTTTACACTTTATCCTTTGGCAAGCACTATGTATTGGAAAGATCCTGATATATATATATCCAATTGGATGTGGGTTTTCATAAAGCATTATTGTTGACATTACCCTTGAGGTAAAAGGTTGGGAGGCAAAACTATAAGCCCCTATCTTTCTCTGTGTCCGATTAAAATTTCATACCCATAAGTATTGCGTGAGTGTTAGCAATTGTGAAAGACTAAATGATAGTTGAGTATGTCACTACCAAAAAATACACTTCCATGATGATACATGTTTGTCACAGTAGGTCACGTTTTCTGTCATGCATGTACATCCATGACAATTTTATGACAGAATCAAGATAGTCATACCTGTACTGTCGTAGAAGTGTTCCATGACATTACAAAAATTATCATCACGGAAGTGTCCACTTCCATGACGATAAATCGCGCGTCACAGAAATGCTTTCGTCAAGGGTGACCGACATGTGGCATCCACCGTAACGGAACGCCGTTAAGCTATCGGGTCCGGTTTTGGATCCGATAACCTATTAACATCCCCGACCAATGGGGATTTTCCACGTGTAAAATCATCATTGGCTCGAGGAAACACGTGTCGGCTCAACGTTGGGACAGATGTCATCCACTCATTAGACAGAAGGCGCCTATGATACGTCGACACATGGCACAGCCCAACAGAAGCCCATTCCTATGAAAAGGCCGGCTCGTTTGACTTGGTCAAAAGGTGGCGGCCCGGCCCACGGAAAGCCTGTTAATGGCATGTTTGCATATAGCCCATTTACAACCCGCTAACCCAGGTCCCGTTATGACCTATCTGAATTAGGCCCTGTAGCGTCATCTGGGCCGTCCAATATGATTCCATCCCATTTAAAGTTCCGGCCCATGTATGGCCCATGACGTCTTTCGGCCCAGATGAGGCCCATTGTAACTCTTAGCCCATTAACGGCCCGTGGTGAAACTGGCCCATAATGAACAGTGTATCACTTTATACCCATTAATCCATTGGGCCGTTTGCAGCCCATGTTATCTTTCGGCCTTCTCAGGGACCATTTATTCTTGCGCTCATTTCCAGCATTCGGTTACTTATAGCCCGTTACTGCCATTTTTTGCTTGTGGCCAAATTCAGCCTGTGGTTACAGTCGACCCGTTTGTGGGCCATTAATACGTTGGGCCGTTTTCATAGCGTCATCAAATACGGCCTATTAACAACGGCCCATTATGGTTGGCCCATGAACGGACGACTCCAACTCTAGCCCGTTTACGGCCATAATGCGGTCTATTATTGGCCCATGTTTGGCCAATCGATCATACAGCCCGTCTAAGGCCCATTGATGATACGGCCCGTAGAAGGCCCATTGTTTCTATGGCCCGTAGAAGGCCCATTGTTTCTACGGACCGTAGAAGGCCCATTGTTTCTACGGGCCGTAGGAAGCCCAGTGTCACTACAGTAAATATTTAGCCCATGGCCTGTTAAAGGCGGGAAACTACTATAGGTTTAGACCTGCTAATGGCCAAAGATGATTATAGGCCGACGTTTTGGCCCATATGAGTAACGAGCCGGCCTGAAGACCGACAACACTGAGATCCACTGAACCTTCTGGCCTAAATTACAACAAACCAACCAAAGAATAAACCTAGACTATACAACAAAGAAATTACGGCATACTAGGAATCAAAGTTCGCTACCCGGTGATAATAAAGCGCAACATGACCGCGGATTACATACACTGGGCATCAAAGGTCGCCACCAGTGCATATAAATGCACCGACAAAAGAATATACAAAACTAAGAGCACTTCAGAAGATACTAGACCTGGCAAGCTCGGGCCCCGCAAGCAGCCGAACAAGCTGATGAGACCTCAGTTGTGTTAATGATAGATGCTTCATCCCTAGTTGTATGGCACCATAGTGCGCAAGGCAGTCCCCTGACATCTTCATTACATCTTTGACTTCAAGTCGGAGCTGAGCTGAAGCAAGCTGAGGGAGTCCTGGATTAGGGGGTGTTCGGATAGCCGAACTATACCTTCAGCCGGACTCCAGGACTATGAAGATATAAAGTTGAAGACTTCGTCCCGTGTCCGGAAGGATCTTTTCTTGGCGTAGAAGGCAAGCTAGGTGTGTGGATATTCGAGATCTCCTACCATTGTAACCGACTCTGTGTAACCCTAACCCTATCCGGTGTCTATATAAACCGGAGGGTTGTAGTCCGTAGGCCAACCATCATCATACACAATCATACCATAGGCTAGCTTCTAGGGTTTAGCCTCCTTGATCTCGTGGTAGATCCACTCTTGTACTACCCATATCATCAATATTAATCTAGCAGGAGTAGGGTTTTACCTCCATCGAGAGGGCCTGAACCTGGGTAAAATAAAGTGTCCTTTGTCTCCTGTTACCATCCGACCTTGACGCACAGTTCGGGACCCCCTACCCGAGATCCACCGGTTTTGACACCGACATTGGTGCTTTCATTGAGAGTTCCTCTGTGTCGTCGCTTTTAGGTTCGATGGCTCCTTTGATCATCAACAAAGATGAGGTCCAGGGTGAGACTTTCCACCCCAGACAGATCTTCGTCTTCGGCGGCTTCGCTTTGCGGGCCAATTCGCTTGGTCATCTGGAGCAGATCGAAAGCTACGCCCCTGGCCACCAAGTCAGGTTTGGAAGCTCAAACTACACGACTGATATCCGTGGAGACTTGATCTTCGAAGGGTTCGAGCCACAGCCAAGCGCGCCGTGCTACTTCGAGGGGCATGATATAGCCCTGCCTCTGAATAGCACCCTAGAGGCCACACACGCTCCGGCCCCGATCTTTGACTCGGAGCCCGTTGCGTTCTCTGAGGACGAACGGTTGGACATCACCTCGGGGGCTGCGATCTCAAAGGCGATCGAGCCAAACGCCAGCCCCGTACTCCGCACGGCCCTGGACTCCAAGGGGCCGGACTCTTCTCCGAACTCCGAGCCTTCCGTGCCCCCGCTGATCGAATCTGATTGGGCGCCTGAAATGGAGTTCACCGCCGCGGACATCTTTCAGTACTCACCTTTCGGTGATATCTTGAATTCTCTCAAGTCTCTCTCTTTATCAGGAGAGCCCAGGCCGGACTATGGTCTGCGAGGTTGGGATTCGGACGACGAAGAAATTCAAAACCCACCCACCACCCACCTGATAGCCACTGTCGATGATTTAACCGACATGCTCGAATTCGGATCCGAAGACTTCGACGGTATGGATGACGAAGATGGAGATGAACAGGAACCAGCACCT
Source organism: Aegilops umbellulata (assembly GCA_032464435.1). Lineage (NCBI taxonomy): Eukaryota > Viridiplantae > Streptophyta > Magnoliopsida > Poales > Poaceae > Aegilops > Aegilops umbellulata. Next base: position 56,783,687 of record CP136057.1, read on the forward strand.
ATAAGGCGCTGGACCACCACCCCACCTAATGATGTACTCATGGTGGATACCCCTAAAGGAAACGACAACGAGGAAAAAGGGGACGAAAAAAGGGACAAACCCTCCGCAATCAAAGCGGCGACGAAGACGCTGAGCCAAGCCCCGCCTCGATCAAGACCCAGCCATAGAGCAGGACGAGCCGGTAGATGATGAGCGCGCCTCAGAGCAACCGTCCAAACAAGGCAACTCGGATAGAGAGGACAGACATCCCTTCCCCGGCCATAACAGAACTCCGGACAATCTCACACCGGATAAAACCACGGAGCAGAAGAATCTCCACGACAGGCTCGTTGCTACAGCACGCAGCCTGAAAAAGCAGAAGCGGAAGCTAAAGACGGCGGAAGATGCACTCAGAATAAGATGGAGCAAGGTAATCAAGACCGCAGACAAATACGGCGGCAGCCGCCACACTAAAAACTATCCGAAGAGAAAACTACTGCCCGAATTCGATCAAGAGGCCCTAGAGCCCTCGCATTCGAGAAATAAAAAAGGCATACGGTCGGATAGGCGACCACACGGCCACCATAAAATGGCAAACGGCGCCGCATTCAATACGACATGCGACCCAATTAAAGACTCGCATCATGGCCCAGCCAGGTCCATTTACGGGCCAAGAAAGCAAGCTATCGCAAGCAATGCAAAAAAGGCATCATCAGAATCCGGCACACCCAAATACAGGGGCGCCGCACACCCCCTATGTTTCATCGATGAGGTCCTGGAATACGAATTTCCAGAGGGATTCAAATCCGTCAACATAGAGGCGTACGATGGAACAACAGACCCCGGAGTCTGGATCGAGGATTATATCCTCCATATACATATGGCTAGAGGAGATGATCTCCATGCCAATAAATATCTACCCCTTAAGCTTAAAGGGCCAGCTCGGCACTGGCTTAAAAGCCTTCCCAAAAACACAATTGGAAGTTGGGAAGAGCTCGAGGACGCTTTCCGAGCAAATTTTCAAGGGACCTACGTCCGCCCTCTGGACGCAGACGATCTCAGTCACATAACTCAACAGCCCGGAGAATCAGCGCGACAGTTTTGGAACAGATTCCTTACTAAAAAGAATCAGATAGTGGATTGTCCGGACGTCGAGGCCTTAGTAGCTTTCAGGCATAATGTCCAAGACGAATGGCTCGCCAGACACCTCGGCCAGGAAAAGCCAAGAACAATGGCCGCACTCACAAGCCTCATGACCCGCTTTTGCGCATGAGCGGATAGCTGGTTGGCAAGGCGCAGCCCCAGCGACCCAAGTACATCCGAAATCAGGGATGGAAACGGAAAACCGCGACAAAATAAGGATCGTCACCGAATCAAAGGAAAAAGTACGAAGAGCGCAGCAGTCAATGCCGGATTCAAAAGCTCACGGCAAAATCAAACAAAACCATCCCCTCAGGATAACAGGGATGATCCGTCCAGCTTAAATAGAATCCTGGGCAGAATATGTCAGATACACAGTACTCCTGGGAAGCCTGCCAATCACACCCACAGAGAGTGTTGGGTTTTTAAACAATCCGGACAGCTTAACGCCGAACACAAGGGGCTCGACACACCAAGTGAAGAAGAGGACGAACCCCAAAGGCAGAGTACCAGGAAACAAAAGAACTTCCCGCAAGAAGTCAAAACAGTGAACCTACTTCACGTCATAAAACGTATGGCACCCATAAAGGTACGTACAATCAAACTTTCCCCTCAGGAGTCCCGCCACTGGTCACTAAAGCCAATCATTTTTGATCAGCTAGATTATTCTAGAAATATCAAAAACGCAGGCCGGACTGCCCTGATACTAGATCCAATAATCGATGGATTCCAGTTTACCAATGTCCTTATGGACGGAGGCAGTGGACTAAACCTGATATATCAGGATACAATCCGCCGCATGGGCATAAACCCAGAAAGAATCCGCCACAGCAAAACCTCCTTTCAAGGGGTAGCACCAGGCCCGAACACCCACTGTATGGGTTTTCTCCGGCTTGTGGTCATATTTGGCTCTCCCAAAAACTTCCGTCGCGAAAAGCTGACTTTCCATGTAGTCCCGTTTTCAAGTCGCTATCAAGCACTAATGGGACACGGAGCTTTCACTCGCTTTAACGCCATACCACATTACGCGTCTCTCACACTTAAGATGCCCGGTCCACGAGGCATCATCTCTTTAAAGGGAACGCACTAAAATACGCCTCCTCCAAATGGAGGACTGCGCGGCTGCGTAAACAGCCGCACAATAAAGTGGCCTCGCCAGCCAAAAGACCTTTTTTATATAAGTCATCAAAGGCCACGGACCCGGACTCAACAAAGTTCGGCACACATCCGTCATCAATGTAGGCTCATAAACGCCATATGCCCCTGTACCAGGGGCTATACGCAAAGACAATAAAGCTCAGCTTAATATATTTTTTACTTTATATTTTGTTTATTACCTTTTTATTCCGCACAACCCATTTTTCAATTCAGTTCCTCTCTTTCACAAATGAACATCATGCGGCGCCCTTCCAGGACACGACACAGCGGAGACACAGGCGCAGACGTGCAGTAGGGACCCGTCTTAAGGTTTCTTTTTAGATTAAGACCCTGCGTAAACCTTTTTTACTGTCTCTTGCTGCTATACATCCCCTGGTTTGTTCTGCCATAACCAAGGAGGAGGCTGGCGTTTTGGCATGTGGCCACACCAGAGTTATTGCTCGTACCTTGACACTAGGGGCTCTTATTTTTAGGGTGTTGTCTCACCCGTACTGATAAAGACCGAACACCTTAGGGAGTGTCCGGCGTCGCGAGTTTTGGCACTATATGCATCAGCTCCGAATCATGATTTTGGTCATATGTTGGGTTGCCCGGCTCCTGAGTTCGGCCACCTTACGTTCCGTTCTATCGGCTAAGGTAGCACCAGGAGAACTACTGCGATTGTGCCCCGGTTCGGCCGGGTGAGCACCTCAGTAGAGAAAGCCGAAAACCGACTGTCATGATGTAGCGCGAGACTGGTCGCCACTTGATGACTCATAGGGATTTTTCGAATCCCTCCGCTTTGACGAAGGGCCGTTTCCCGGTCAGGCACGTACGCGCTCCGAATTCGGGCAAAGCGCATTCGCCACTAAAGGGCTACCTAAAGAGTCCCACTGTCAAGCTCCTATGGCTAAGTGAAAGTGTTAAAGCATTATAGTCCGGTTGCCTCACCCGCTGCGCTATCACCTCCTTTGTAGGACCAAGACGTTGGGTTAAGTGTGAAAATGCGTCTTCTGCGCGCACCCCCGCACTATGTGCGTGGGGGCAGAAGCCAACGACTGCAATCTTTCAGAATTTATATATATTAAAACGGCCGCATAGGAGGTGTTCCTAATACTTGAAGGCACAAGTCTAAAAAATGCCACTACAATTTATCAAAATACTGTTTTATGACTACATATGCTATCATAATATAGCATCCTTCGAGCACTGCGTCTCTATTACGCGAGCGCCTTCGAGGACTTCCTCAAAATAGTGCTCGGCATGTGTTCGGCTTTTGTCCGAATCCCGGGACGCAACAGTGGTGGGCTCCATATCTGCCCAGTATGTCTTGACACGGGCAAGAGCCAGCCGAGCGCCCTCTACGCACGCTGACCTCTTCATAGCATAGACATGTGGCACCACGTCCAGTAATTGTTGCACCAAGCTGAAATAGCTCTTCGGCTTCGATCTCCCCGGATACAGACGATCCATGACGTACTTCATGGCGAGTGCGGACAACCTATTCAGCTCGGCCCATTGGGCCAGGCGATCGTCCACTGCCAGCGGACGCTCTGGATTGATGAATTGCGACCAAAAGAGCTTCTCCACTTCATGATCCTTTTTATCCCGAAAGTGTTCGGCCGCATCAGTGGCACTAGCTGCTAAATCCAGATAGGTGTCCTCTATACTCCACATCCGGTTCAACGGGGCAAACTTCGGATCACAAAATTTTCTCCGCAGCGAGAATGGCTTTCCATCCGCAATCTGACCGGCCTGACGCAGCTCTTCCTTCACCGCTCTCATTATAGAGCGGGCGTCCTTGGCGTCAGCAACAGCCTTCTCTAAGCTAGTTTGCTTCGCTCGATCTTCTTCTTCAAGAAGCTTGCAACGGTCAGTAGCGCTCTTTAACTTTACGGCCATACCAGCCATTTCATCCTTGCTTCGGCAATGGGCAGCCTGTTCGGCTTTTAGCTCTTCAAGGTCTTTTCCGGCGGCCGCATCACTTTTTCTGGCTTGATCCTTCGCTTGGGCGAGTTCGGCCCTAAGACCTTCCACGGCAGACGCACCATCTGCGTCAAACACACGCTCGGTAAGATATTGACATACAGCTCGTCTTACTAACAATCGCCTAATGATTTCAATACCTTGAGCACCATCAAGTCGCTTGTTAACAAGCACGATGTCGGCTTCTGCCTCATCCAGTTGTCTCTTTAGTTCGGCATATTCACAAGTCCGGCTTGACTCCGGACAATCAGCCACCTACATATAAAGGTGCCACTTAAAGAACCTGGGATTAAGATCCTCTGCGCGCCGTACACCTTTACGACGCACAGAGTCTCAGGGGCTACTATCTATACAGGGCGCACTTTATTTATGCGCAATTAACACAAATATACGTTATTTAAAACGTACCTCAAGGCCTGCCACTAAGCTCTTGATGGCCTCGTGCAGTCCGCTTTCTGCGGATGAAATCTTTTCAATCACTGTGCTCATTAACGCACGGTGCTCCTCTGAGACAGAGGCTCGCTCCAGCAGAGTCTTTAGCTCCTCCGACCGAACACCAGATGGCGCCGGACTCGTCTCATGGCCTTCCTCAAAGGCCGGACACGGTAAACCTTGGGGGGCAGCACCGTCCGCCCTTAGCGGATCCAGAGAAATCCCCCGCGATGACACTTCAGCGTCGCCCGCCTTGCTAGGCAATACAGAAGGAGGAGGCGTCCCGCTCTCCATCATCTCCGGAAGAAGATCCCCCGAGGACGAGTTCTGCTGAGAAGGGCTGAGGTCCGAACTACAAATTAAGGTTTCGGTTAAAATTTCCCAGATATAAACCAAGGATTTCTCTTAAAAGAAAAACTCTTCCTCTACTTACGGTTCGCTGGAGAGCTGGTCCCTTTTTGGGTTTAGTTCGGCCGAGGGACTCCCCGGTGTTTGGTTCTCTGACAAGGATTCTTTCCCCCGCTTCGAGGCTACGGACTCCGGGTCATCAGAGGCGGCCCTTTTCTTTCCTTTAGGAGAGGAATTGTCGATTCCCCCCTTCGGAAGGGCCTCTTTTGAGGAGGCCAGGGTCTCCTTGTCCTCCCCCTTATTTCCCTCCAAAGTCACTTCCTCCAGCATCATGACTAGCTCGGGATCCAGCCTGGTTTCGGGAAGGGGAGCAGGACACCTGATCAGCTTCGCCTTCGCTATCCACTCCTGCTTAAAAGGAGAAACGCTGTTAAAAGCAAGTTAATTATGCGGATAGAAGTTCCGGTCGCAAGGTCACTTACTTGAGTATCCGGGCGATTGCGGCTTAAACCAGCATCCACGGTCAAATCCGGAGTCACTTCTTGTGATCCGAAGAACAGTTTATACATCTCCACAGGCATTACGCCCATAAAATTCTGGAGAGCTCGTGGTCCCTCCGGATTGAACTCCCACAAGCGAAGGGGGCGACGTTGGCCGGGCAGTGTCCGGCGAATCAGCATGACTTGTGTCACCTTGACCAGGTCGAAGTCTCCCTTCAAGAGATCCTTAATGCGACCCTGCAGCAGAGGAACGTCTTTGGGCAAGCCTCGATCTAACCCCGTGTTAATCCACGATGCTAACCGTGGTGGGGGACCCGAGCGAAAGGCCGGAGGCATCACCCATGCGGTGCCCCGAGGAGCGGTGATGTAGAAACACTCCTGTTGCCATAAGCCGAGCTCCTCTTGAAAAGCGCCCTCGGGCCATGGAGCGTCGGCATTTCTTTTTATAACAGCGCCTCCGCACTCTGCATGGCGTCCTTCGATTATCTTCGGTTCTACTTTGAAGGTCTTGAGCCACAGTCCGATGTGGGGGTGACACGGAGGAACGCTTCGCACACAACTATGAACGAGGAGATATGGAGGATGGACTCCGGAGCTAAGTCGTGGAATTCCAGCCGATAATAAAACATCAGCCCCCTTACAAAAGGATCCACGGGGAAGCCTAATCCGCGAAGGAAGTGGGATATAAATACCACACTCTCGCCGGGCTGAGGGCTAGGGATCACCTGTCCTGGAACAGGTAGCATGTGGGGAATCTCCCTGGTCAGGAATCTAGCTTCCCTCAATCTTGATACGTCCTCCTCCGTAACAGAGGAGGGCATCCATCGGCCTTGGAGGTCGGAGCCGGGCATTGTCGAAGATCTGGTGCGCTCGGAATCTGGAAGCTTAGGGTGCTGGAACTCGAGGCGACGGGCGAACTTGTTTTGAGAATAAAAGCGGGGAACAGGGCTTTAGTCTCTTTATATAAGAGGCGGAATATCAAACGGCCTCCCCGTAACCGTCTTGGACTAACCTTCAATTAAGGCAAGACGTGCCAACAGGCACGATTGGGTTGCCCACGTCTGTATTAAAGAGAATCCCGTTAAAGGGGGGCACACAATCTCTTCTTCGACAAGACGTGCCAAGGAAACCGCCTCGCTATACGGGCTGAGGTGGAACGATGAAAACAATTTATAGAAGGCTTGGCCGCAGTGTTATGACGCACTGTGGGATACGTCAGCAGATTTGATTTGTGTTAATATTATTCTCTGTATGGCAATATGTGGAAACTTATTTTGCAGAGCCGGACACTATTCTGTGGTGTTTATAATCTTCTTGAAGAACTTGGAGGAGGAACCCGCCTTGCAATGCCGAAGACAATCTGCGCGCCGGACTCGTCATCATTGAAGCCTGGTTCAGGGGCTACTGAGGGAGTCCTGGATTAGGGGGTGTTCGGATAGCCGAACTATACCTTCAGCCGGACTCCAGGACTATGAAGATATAAAGTTGAAGACTTCGTCCCGTGTCCGGAAGGATCTTTTCTTGGCGTAGAAGGCAAGCTAGGTGTGCGGATATTCGAGATCTCCTACCATTGTAACCGACTCTGTGTAACCCTAACCCTATCTGGTGTCTATATAAACAGGAGGGTTGTAGTCCGTAGGCCAACCATCATCATACACAATCATACCATAGGCTAGCTTCTAGGGTTTTGCCTCCTTGATCTCGTGGTAGATCCACTCTTGTACTACCCATATCATCAATATTAATCTAGCAGGAGTAGGGTTTTACCTCCATAGAGAGGGCCTGAACCTGGGTAAAATAAAGTGTCCTTTGTCTCCTGTTACCATCCGACCATGACGCACAGTTCGGGACCCCCTACCCGAGATCCGCCGGTTTTGACACCGACACAAGCCTTTCTGCTTTAAGTTGAGACTAAAGAAGTCAAACTGATTGAGGCAGCGACTGCATAGAGGTTGTCTCACACCTGCTGGTGAGTAGCTTCAACTCACTGTCTTCATCAAGATAGGACTTGGAGTCATCTCGTTGTCCTCAAGATGGTTTGGCTCACTATCTTTCCTAAAGTTCTGCCTGGCATAAGAGATACGACTTTGAAAGAGAAAGAAGGAGACACGTAACAGGTTTCACAATTATATAAGCAAATAAATGGATCTGTTCTGCATAAGGAACATATTTTTATAACTACAATTTAAAACTGGTAGTTGTTGCAAACATCCAATCAGATGTAAACAGCAGTGGAGGAAATGATGCCTATCCAAATCTATACTAGAACAAAGTTTGAAGGCTTGAGAAGGATGAACTTACATTACATGTTAACACGGGATGGACAAAGCCCTTCTCCATGTTGATGGAAAGATAATTCAATAAATTCCCCAAAGAAAATTCTTTATAAGCATTGCCATTATTCCACATTTTCCAAAGAGTAAATATAGATCAAATAATATTGGAAGAAATAGAGGATAATGAAGCTCAGGTGCAGACTGATGATACATAATCAAATAGCAATTAATTAAGTACAACGTTACAAGGCAAAAGGTACTGACAAGAGGAATGCAGACATCAACGTGTGCAGTGGCATTGGCTTTATTCAACATTTTGATAAGAGTAAATGTAGATATGATAATTTGGAGAAAGTGGAGGGCAGGGCAGATAAGATGCAGAGTAATGCTAGACAATCAACTATCTCGTGATGCATGTACAGTAATACCACCACCGTCCGTTATTAGTTGTCGCTCAAATGGATGTATCTAGCACTATTAAGTTCTAAATACATCCAATTGATCAACAATTAATTCAATACAGAGAGAGTACATGACAACAGGTACTTACATGAGCAATCCAAAACTTCATAACCATTATGTTAATTCTACATTTGTCTAAGCATAAATATAGATCTTATAATTTCAAGCAAAGGAAGGATAAAGAAGCAAACATTTACAATGATGCTACATCATCAAACAACAATGAGTGTAAGTATGCTGACAAAGGGCAAGAGGTAGTGACAAGAGCAATGCAGAGCCTAGTATTGTCGTGAGATCCTATGATCCTTTGAGCAAGGAGATTCATCTGAAATTAGTTTTCATACAAGAGAGAAGGTAAGGCACATGCAGAAATTTAGGAGTTCAAATTTTGAATTGATATCATAGACATTACCTGATGCTGGGCTGTCAGGAGTTCTAGTAGGGGTTTGGCCACTGGAGTAGGGGTAAAGTCTGTTACAGTTGGGTCTGTGTTTTCTGTGGTTGCTGATCTATCTGATTTAACAGGTATCACTACCTTTTCCAAATACCTAGTTTGTACTCCTTGAGGATCTGCAATCACCCTCTTCCTTTTGGACATCTATTACGAAAGAACAACATTTGACTGGAAAAACATAGTATGACGACACATGGAATAGGTACAGAAAATGGATAGGTATGGCATATACTCATATATGATGCTTAAACTAAGCAGATGGTGTAACAAAGTAGAAGTAATGCAAGAGGTCAGATGCAAAATATGTGCGACCAATACAACCTTGCCAAGTTAGAGCATGCACCTTGATGGGTGAGTAAGATAGGCCATCCTCCACCATGCCAAGTTTGTTAGCCAGTGGATCGTTCCGCAATATTCCTCTCATGCGCCCATTCTCATATTCATTTTTATAATGTTCAATACCTGACATGCATGAAAACATAAAAACAAGTGAGATTATCTTTGTAATGCAGAAGTGATTCTAATCCAATACTTCCTCCGTGTAAACCCCTTTGTGCTATCTCTGCAATTCTTCTAAGAGGTGCCATGCATGCTGTAATTTGTTGTGTGCATTAATATAATGTGGCCTACTACTCAAAATATGAGAGCTCCAGAAGTGATGATACTTCGCAGATGACAGCTTCAACATATAGTAAAGAAGAACAAGTCGACCTGACCTGACAGATTCAAAATATACTAAGGGAGAATAACTCGACCTGACCAGTCGACCGCAAGAGAAGAGGATCATCTTAAAGAAGAGCAGAAGAGCAAGCAGATTGAAGATATTACAAGTCTTTCTATACAATGTCGGTTTGCCACCCATGATGAACCAGAGTGCACAGAGAAATACTATTCCTTCCAGTCTCTCCATATGTGGCTCACATGCATTTCGAAACTAAAGTAGGAACATTTAGCTGACCAATTAAACATCTCTCAGTTTTTACTAATATCAACATAATATCATATTTGAATTTGTACAACTAAGCTTGTTTAGCTCGATGGGTGGAGCAGTGCTATTACGACACGAACCACGTAGGCTGATCGTGGTCATCATAAAATGGGGAAACCGTAAGCATGATGAGTATAGTGTTGACCGTGGCAGTGGGATGGCAGATCTGAAGCTGCAAACCGCGCAAAGGGTAGTTAGCAACCGATATTTGCTTTGAAATAACAACTAAGATTTGGTATGAACAAGAAAGTACAGTCAACAAGTGACAAAGAAATGCAATTCTGCTGTCTCTCTATATGTCGCGACATGCATTTGGAAACTCAAGTGGGACCTTTAGCTAACCAATTAAATGTGTCTGTTAATTAGGAAAGTGGAACTAGCTGGACCAGTGGGTGGCGCACATGCTTTTCGAAACGAATATAGGAACATTAGGTGACCAATTAAACGTTCTCTGTTTTAGTAATATGAGCATCATATCAGATTCGTATTTCAACACATAAGCTTTGGAATTATGAGTGGCATGTTGTTTCGCTTGATGGGTTGAGGTCTTGAGGAGCAGTGCTAGCACGACACGAAGCAGGGAAGCACCTATGATGATGGTAGTGAATATAAAGGGGGGAACCATAAGCTTTACGAGTATAGTGACTATGACATGGAGGATCTGAAGGTGCAAACCGGACAAAGCTACTTCGCAACGAATGTTTGCATTCAACTAGCCACTACGATTTGGTACGGACAAGAAAAGTACAGTAAACAATTTAAGATCTATTTTCCGGGTGAGATCAATAACTTAAGCACATATGAAAGAGTACCACCTCTCTTGCGACGCCGTGTAGGCCCCTGCTGATACGTTGAGGGTGTTGCGGGTGCGATGGCTGTCGGTGGCGGGGAAGAAGACTTTAGATGGCAGACGGCCGGGTTGGGGGATAAATCCTGTTGCCGTGGACGAGGCGGTCGTAGGAGCGGCAACAGCAAAGTGGACGACTGTGCCGATGAAGCGAGACGACGCGATGAAAGGATCCTGGTCTGGCGCCGTGGATGAGAGACGTCCATCTCTTGCAGTGGACGACGGGGTAGGGGTAGCGGCTCCGGCAAGGTGGAGGATGGGGTGGCGGACGGAGGAGGCTGGCCGCAGTAGGGAGGTTGTTGTGGTGTCGACGGTGTATGAATGGGGGAATGGAGGGGGAGGGGGATCTCAAACTTTGGGACACGCTTGTTTGAAATGTGGGAAAATTACGAACTTATCCCCCGTTTAAAATTTCGGACATCAGGTCGGTTGGGGATAGGACGGTAATCTCGCATCTATCAAATATTTGCCGGTAACGATTTCGGGCGAGGAGAGGGTGTTTTGCCGCCCATGGTTGGCGCCCACGGTGTATGAACGGGGCTGATAGGTAGGGCGGTTGTGTCACGTCTGAGGGAAGTTACACATCTGCCCCTATTTAAAATATTAGCCTACATCGATTTCGGACGAGGAGAGTTTGTTTTACCGCCCACCGTGGATGAATGGGGAAATGGAGGGAGAGACACATGTCTTTCGGACGAGCTTGAATCAAATGTGTTTTGCCGCCCACGTTTGGCGCCCACCGTGTCTGAATGGGCTCAGATGCCATCGTGTCACGTCTGATTGAAGTTACTAGTCTACCCCTATCGACAACAGTGTAAATCCGGTCGATAAGGATGTCAAGTGTCAGGGGTAGACAGTAATTTCCATCTATCAAACACTTGCTTCGGGCAGCCCACAAATGATAGTGGGTGTTTAGCCGCTTCGTTCAAAACTTGGGAGAATTAGCATTCACGTTTGCCCTGGGCCCTGGCAACTAAATCCAAATCCAATTTTTATTTGATTACGAATATCCACAAATAATTCTACATTTTGTTATTTATTTCTTCAAAACCACAACAAAGATTTATTCCACCTTTATATATGATTATGATTTATAAATGCCGTGATCTTTGAATTCAGTAGGTTTGATACACTTTGAGTCAAATAGTTATTTCATCCAATACAATATGCTCACACAAATAACAGTTCACCTTATGTCCATCATACAAGTACTGAGGATTACCTTGCCTAAAAAATTAGGATCATTACAACACATGGACAACATAGGGGGGATCTTACAGCATAATCCATTCAGAGACATGACACAACATGCAAGTACAATAATCTAATGACAATTTCAACTGCTATCTAAAGAAGAACTGGGATTACCCTGGGCTTCAGATAGCACAAGCAGCAGGACCTCCTCCATCTTCAAATGCAACATTCTTACTTCCTCCAATTCTTGGGTTGGTTGCATAATGCGTGCAGCTAATTGCATAATTTCCAGCTTCAAGATCGAGATTACCTCATTCATCGCAGCCACACCATCTCTTTTTGCCTCTAGTAGAGCCTCAAGAACTATAATATCTGTGCTCAGACTGCTCTCCGGCGGTGTTGCCTCTGAATTGCTACCATCTGGTAACATGGATGGTGCACTGCTTCCACAAATAGATTCTGGTGTTGTACATTGTATCCTAGTGTGAACGGCATCCTGAAAGGTTTTCGCTGGACATAAGTAAGAGATAGTTATCGCATGATCCAAGCAGTAAGCTTACGTGGTAAACGACATACGAATTATTGCCGAGCATAGCAAGCTATATTTAAATGGTTCGAAGCAGTATCAGCCGAAAAGAAATTAAAATGGTAAGATGAAACTAGGGATGTAAGTGGCAAATAAACGACATCCGCCAGTCCCATCTAGTTAGTTTTTGCTAGCTCCCTGGTTCATTTTCCTCAAAAACAAAAACTCTTTTGAACTATCATACCACTAGTGGACTTTAATCAGGATTAAACGGGACCCAGTTGACATCCCTAGTTGAAAGGGAGTGTACCACCGCTATATTTAAGTTGCCAAGGCATCTAAGCAGTCGAAATAATCTGAGAAAGCACTTAACAATGTGGACTCATATAAACTACGAAGACTGTCTTGTGATGAAGTTCAGAGGAAAAGTTAAGGACTCAAATGAACTAGGCATGCATTTCTTTACGATAGTACAGCAGGCACTGCTGACGTATTGGCCAACTCAGTTATAGCATAACAAGTAACAAACAAGCATTCGAATCAAGCAATACAAGCCAAGAAAGCAACCCACACGCATTACATTTCACATGTACTAAAACACACTGGCTTACCATATGTTGCTGTGAAGCCTCGCTGCTGTTGCAATGTTCTTTGAAGATATCGTCAGCATCCCGTGGTTGCAGATCTACTTGTTGTAGTTTATTCTGCACCCTCTATTTAGGTAAAATTAATTTTAATCGCATGCACTGGTTCGAATTGATCATGAATGGTTCATCTAAACTAATGAAAGAAGGGTGTGTGCATACACGACAATATATCTGCTTCCTCTATTTTTATGCTTGTTCGAGGTGCCAGCCCCAAAAGAACAAATATTTTGCTTGATGGGGTTGGCAGCTCCATAATTAATAGAAGCATCAAATTAGTCATGCAACTTGGGAAGATCAAGAACACACAAAAAAGTAATGAACAGAGGCTCGTAGCAGTGATGTAATAGCTAGCATCAGAAAATGTAGGGTAAACGAACAAAAACCAGCGGAACCACATGCTAGTTTGCTGATGTGTAATTAAGCATAGAGAACATGAAGCAGTCTGATGGAACCAACAGGTGGCATCAGAACAACACCATTACCATAAATATAGCATGCAAGAAGTAAAATAGTAGGCAGTGATATCTAGGAAGTACAGTAATACTTAGGACAAAACTAAAGCATATTAACGATATGTGCACTGGTATGTAATTTAGCACATGTAACATGTTCACTGCCAGATGTATGGCCCTACAGTTGCAAGCATAATAACGCGTCTCATGAAAAATTAAATGATGCCCTGAAGAAATTTAAAGGTGCTGTTATTATGCTAAGAAAGTGAATTGCCGGCTCCGGCCGTTGCATAATAGTACCTGATTCTCGGTGGCGTATGGGTATCGTTGGCATACTTGATAGCTAAGGATCGTCGACGGTGCTCGTGTTGCGGTTGAGTTTGGGTCGTCTGTCGCCGTCACTGAAGCGGCTCCGATGCTACGGTTGCGGCGCCTGTCGACATACAAGAAAGCTCATCTATGGTAAGTGAACAGTTGCACAATAAAGAGAAAAACCAAAGGATTATAGATCGAAATAACCTGATGAGGCTGCATCGTCGATAAAGCAGGGCCGGTGGAGTTGAATATGGCGTCCGCGGAGCGGGTCCGGTGTAGTGGACGAAGGCTTCATCGGGCGCATTGTAAAGTGCTTTTGGTGAGGCAGATCTGTTGCGGCGGGCGAGGGCTTGTATGAAGGGCCAGCGAAGGGACGGACGAGTGAGTCAGTGAAGGGCCTACACTGTGGTGGACGAGGGCACCGGTTAAGCAGATCCGGTGCGGTGGACCATGATGGCGGTCAAGGAGATCTGGAGTGGTGTACAAGCCAGTCACTAAAGCGGCTTCGGTGAAGTGGTGAGTTGGCAGTTGGGGGTTCCAAGGTGCGGAAGGTAGATCCGTCGGGGTGTGAGGTCCACCGCTGCGGCGGAGGACTAGATTTGGCGGCTTGCCATGGTTGGGGGGTCGGGGAGGGGCTCTGGGGAAGAATGTTGGGGGCAAAGAGGGGAAAATAATGGAGTTACCAAAGCAGCCCTTTTCCGTTCATGTGGCAGGGGCAAAACAGGAATATCGCAGGGCTAAACTTTCGGGCGTGAGATATTTCGATGTGAGCGGGAAGTTTGAAAGCTTTTGGCGCCCGAAATTGTATTCTGCTCTTGTATGGCTGACTATGATATCATGGCCGAGAATTTGTTCGTTTTGCGCGCAAAAAAGTGCAGGTTTTGAAAATCAATGTCTCCAACTCAAAACTTAGATTGTTCATTCAATTCAAATATGGATCACTGAGCTACTGCAAGAAAATACCATCATATGGTCCAATTCAAATGAAATTCCAAATGTGTTTATCCTAAATATGATGACAAAAGCAAAAATATGTATGTGTATGAATAAAGTGGATGATTATAAAGTTTGAACATGCTCGTATGTGTATATCTCTAGGTTTGATATATGAATTTGAAATCATGAAATCTCGTCTTAAAAATGTACCTCCGTTTAAATGAATTACAAAAGCTAATGATGGAGTCGAATTCCAAAATTCCAATCTTAGGTTTGTAATTCTGGTACATCAAAGTATATCACGCATGTTCAAAAGTATCGTTATCTCATAGTCCAAACTGTGAAACAAATTGATCAACCTTGAGTGCACACACTATTCACCATGTATATCTCAATTACGCTAAAGTCCCTCAAATATAGACACCTCACTCCTTATCTGAAGCAACCCCCCCTTGTCGCCCCCACACACAGAGAGAAGTCGTTCTCTCCCCCAAACACCAACACACGAGCACATTAACACCCCTCTCTCTTCTAAAGTCCAGACCCCAATATTGGTCTCTATCACTTTATCTCTTGGGCATGCACACATCTCTTCCCCCACTCTCTAGCTAGGTCTCCCGGCATCTCTCTTTCCCAAGCACACGCACTATGTAGAGTGTATCTTCCCCATACACACAAAACGTCTCCCCCAAACGTCTATCTCCCTAGTTATGTGGTTCTCGCACACTCACCTCACACACCACCCCCACTGCAAAACAAGCACGCTTTGTCTCCTTGTGCACCACTCTCCTCTTTCTATCTCTCCCACATGCGGACCCGCCCCAGCTCCTCCCTGTATACATATATGTCGTGACTCTTTCCATAGCTCCCTAATGTATCATCGTTCTCGATCTCTCACATTGTTCTCTACACCATCTATTCTAGATCTCTCATGAAGTCCCTATTGTTGGGGAACGTTGCAGAAAATTAAAATTTTTCCTACGGTTTCACCAAGATCCATCTATGAGTTCATCTAGCAACGAGTATTCAGATTAGATAGCATCTACATACCACTTTGTAGATCGCAACGGAAGCGTTTGAGTGAACGTGGATGAGGTAGTCGTACTTGCCGTGATCCAATTCACCGATGATCTAGTACCGAACGGACGGCACCTCCGCGTTCAACACACGTACGGGACGGGAGACGTCTCCTCCTTCTTGATCCATCAAGGGGGAAGGAGAGGTTGAGGAAGATCCAGCACGACGGTGTGGTGGTGGATGCAGCAGAACTCCGGCAGGGCTTCGCTAAGCAACTACGGGAGGAAGAGGAGGTGTTGCAGGGAGGAGGGGGCGCCAGGGCAATAGGGTGCGCTGCCCCCTCCCCTGCCCCCCTTTATATAGATGAATTAGAGGGGGGAGGGCGCAGCCTTGCCCCTTCCTCCAAGGAAGGGGTGCGGCCAAGAGGGGGGGAGGAGTCCATCCTCCCCAAGGCACCTCGGAGGTGCCTTCCCCCTTTTGGACTCTCCCCTCTCCAAGTTTCCTTGGCGCATGGGCCCTAGGGGCTGGTTCCCCTTGGCCCAAGCAGGCCAAGGTGCACCCCCTAAGGCCCATGTGGCCCACCAAGGCAGGTGGCCCCACCTGGTGGACCCCGGGACCCCTCCGGTGGTCCCGGTACAATACCGATAACACCGAAACTTGTCCCGATGGCCGAAACAGCACTTCCTATATATAATTCTTTACCTCCGGACCATTCCGGAACTCCTCGTGACGTCCGGGATCTCATCCGGGACTCCGAACAACATTCGGGTTACTGCACATACATATCTTCACAACCCTAGCGTCACCGAACCTTAAGTGTGTAGACCCTACGGGTTCGGGAGACATGCAGACATGACCGAGACGGCTCTCGGGCAATAACCAACAGCGGGATATGGATACCCATGTTGGCTCCCACATGCTCCACGATGATTTCATCGGATGAACCACGATGTCGAGGATTCAATTAATCCCGTATACGATTCCCTTTGTTAATCGGTATTTTACTTGCCCGAGATTCGATCGTCGGTATACCAATACCTCGTTCAATCTCGTTACCGGCAAGTCACTTTTCTCGTACCGTAATGCATGATCCCGTGATTAAACACTTTGATCACCTTGAGCTCATTGTGATGATGCATTACCGAGAGGGCCCGGTGATACCTCTCCGTCAAGCGGAGTGACAAATCCCAGTCTCAATCCATGTCACCCAACAGACACTTTCAGAGATACCCGTAGTATACCTTTATAGTCACCCAGTTACGTTGTGACGTTTGGCACACCCAAAGCACTCCTACGGTATCCGGGAGTTACACGATCTCATGGTCTAAGGAAAGGATACTTGACATTGGAAAACTCCAGCAAACGAACTATGCGATCTTATGCTATGTTTAGGATTGGGTCTTGTCCATCACATCATTCTCCTAATGATGTGATCCCGTTATCGATGACATCCAATGTCCATAGTCAGGAAACCATGACTATCTGTCGATCAACGAGCTAGTCAACTAGAGGCTCACTAGGGACATGTTGTTGTCTGTTATTCACACATGTATTACGATTTCCGGATAACACAATTATAGCACGAATAAAGACAATTATCATGAATAAGGAAATATAATAATAATGCTTTTATTATTGCCTCTAGGGCATATTTCCAACAGTCTCCCACTTGCACTAGAGTCAATAATCTAGTTACATTGTGATTAATCGAACACCCATAGAGTTCTGGTGCTGATCATGTTTTGCCTTAGGGAGAGGTTTAGTCAACGGATCTGCGACATTCAGATCCGTGCGCACTTTACCAATTTCTATGTCTCCATCTTGAACATTTTCACGAATGGAGTTGAAGCGACGCATGATGTGCCTGGTCTTCTTGTGAAACCTGGGCTCCTTTGCAAGTGCAATAGCTCTAGTGTTGTCACAGAAGAGCTTGATTGGCCCCGACGCATTGGGTATGACTCCGAGGTCGGTGATGAACTCCTTCACCCAAATTGCTTCATGTGCTGCCTCCGAGGCTGCCATGTACTCCGCTTCACATGCAGATCCCGCCATGATGCTTTGCTTGCAACTGCACCAGCTTACTGCCCCACCATTCAAAATATACACGTATCCGGTTTGCGACTTAGAGTCATCCAGATCTGTGTCGAAGCTAGCGTCGACGTAACCTTTTACGACGAGCTCTTCGTCACCTCCATAAACGAGAAACATTTCCTTGGTCCTTTTCAGGTACTTCAGGATATTCTTGACCGTTGTCCAGTGTTCCTTGCCGGGATTACTTTGGTACCTTCCTACCAAACTTACGGCAAGGTTTACATCAGGTCTGGTACACAGCATGGCATACATAATAGAACCTATGGCTGAGGCATAGGGGATGACGCTCATCTCTTCTATATCTTATGCCGTGGTCGGACATTGAGCTGAGCTCAATTTCACACCTTGTAACACAGGTAAGAACCCTTTCTTAGATTGATCCATATTGAACTTCTTCAATATTTTATCAAGGTATGTGCTTTGTGAAAGACCTATGAGGCGTCTCGATCTATCTCTATAGATCTTGATGCCTAATATATAAGCAGCTTCTCCAAGGTCCTTCATTGAAAAACTTTTATTCAAGTAGGCCTTAATGCTGTCCAAGAGTTCTATATCATTTCCCATCAAAAGTATGTCGTCTACATATAATATGAGAAATGCTACAGAGCTCCCACTCACTTTCTTGTAAACACAGGCTTCTCCATAAGTCTGTGTAAACCCAAACGCTCTGATCATCTCATCAAAGCGAATGTTCCAACTCCGAGATGCTTGCACCAGCCCATAAATCGAGCGTTGGAGCTTGCACACCTTGTCAGCATTCTTAGGATCGACAAAACCTTCCGGCTGCATCATATACAATTCTTCCTTAAGGAAACCATTAAGGAATGCCGTTTTGACGTCCATTTGCCATATCTCATAATCATAGTATGCGGCAATTGCTAACATGATTCGGACGGACTTCAGCTTCGCTACCGGTGAGAAAGTCTCATCGTAGTCAATTCCCTGAACTTGTCGATAACCCTTAGCGACAAGCCGAGCTTTATAGATGGTCACATTAACATCCGCGTCTGTCTTCTTCTTAAAGATCCATTTATTTTCTATGGCTCGCCGTTCAACGGGCAAGTCAGTCAAAGTCCATACTTTGTTTTCATACATGGATCCTATCTCGGATTTCATGGCTTCCAGCCATTTGTCGGAATCCGGGCCCGCCATTGCTTCCTCATAGTTCGAAGGTTCACCGTTGTCTAACAACATGATTTCCAAGACAGGGTTGCCGTACCATTCTGGTGCGGAACGTGTCCTTGTGGACCTTCGAATTTCAGTAGGAGCTTGATCAGAAGCATCTTGATCATCATCATTAATTTCCTCTCTAGTCGGTGCAGGCACCTCAGAAACGTTTTCTTGAGTTTCGCCATTTTCCGGTTCAAGAGGTAACACTTCATCAAGTTCTACTTTCCTCCCACTTACTTCTTTCGAGAGAAACTCTTTCTACAGAAAGGATCCATTCTTGGCAACAAAGATCTTGCCTTCGGATCTGTGGTAGAAGGTATACCCAACAGTTTCTTTAGGGTATCCTATGAAGACGCATTTTTCCGACTTGGGTTCGAGCTTTTCAGGTTGAAGTTTCTTGACATAAGCATCGCATCCCCAAACTTTTAGAAACGACAGCTTAGGTTTCTTGCCAAACCATAATTCATACGGTGTCGTCTCAACGGATTTCGACGGAGCCCTATTTAAAGTGAATGCGGCAGTCTCTAAAGCATAGCCCCAAAAAGACAGCGGTAAGTCGGTAAGAGACATCATAGATCGCACCATATCTAATAGAGTGCGATTACGACGTTCGGACACACCATTACTGTTGGGGATATTGTTATTTGGGGTAAACCAGCCTACAGGGCCCGGGTTATCCTCGTCAATGGACCCGAGATGTTGAAGCCCAAGGAGAAATAGAAGGGCCCAAGGCCTATAATCGGTTTAGAGGTTCACAGGCGTAAACCGGCCTGAGATAAAACTTGCATTGTAAGTTAGGAATAGGGAGACCGACCCGGGCACGTTTATGAGCCGGAGGTCGGGACTTTGCAGACCGACGGGCGTCACCCGTGTATATAAGGGGACGACCCGACGGCGGTTTGGGACAGAGAACAACGATTCGAGGTTTAGGCGAAGCTTATCGCTCCCTAGCCCTCGAAACCCATCAATCCCATCACAACTAGACGTAGGCTTTTACCTTCATTGAAGGGGCCGAACTAGTATAAACTCTGTGTCCTTGCGTCCGCTCTAACCCCTTCAAACTAACCCGTTGCGATGGCTCCACGACTAAGTCCTTTTGCCGGGACATCTGCCGTGACAAATCCACGACAGTTGGCGCCCACCGTGGGGCCATCGCGAGATGGTTTCAAGTTTTTGGAGGGCCGCTTTGAAGGACTCGAGGGTTACGCTGTGGGACGGATGACCAAGAGCCGCCGCGGAAAACTCTACATCGACAGCACAGGCTGGGGCCCCGACGCCGGCTCGATCGAGTACGGGTACCGGGTCCCCTTTGGCGGCATCCATGTTTTCATCGGCAAGATCGGAGAACCGGGCCCCGAGTTAGGCGTCTGCGCCGACCTCGTCGAGACAGCTCAGTGCACGAGATCGACCCTGGCTAAACCGACCAGGAAGCACGCCTTCGTGGGAGTCATCCACGGAGGAAGCTACGAGGAAGGATCCGAATCTGGTGACGAAACCGCCATCTACTCCGGCGATGAAACGTCGACCGGGGAAACCGAATCTCTTTACCAGCTACAAGACGATCGGATTGGGGGCGGCTCCGACGGCAACAGTATTCCGGACCCCTCTGATCTGCCCTATCGGGTTGGGATCTTCATGGCTGGAACACAGGCGGCGCCACGATCATCAACTGCAGCAGCAGCGATCTCCGGATCGGCAGCAGCAACGGCTGCGCGGGCGGGAGGCCCTACGGGTTCGCCAGCCCAAGTTTTGTCAGACCTCTTTGACGCGCTGGCAGCGCTCATGGCAGAAGCCAACCCGGTGGATCAGGAGGTTCATAATGCTGAGATTGCCAAAGTGAGAGAGCAGATCACTCAAGCTAAAGCGGAGCTGGCAGCAGAAGAGATCAGGATGACGGCGGAGCGCGCCGCTTTGGATGCACAGGCTTACAGGCTCATGATGGACCAGAATGCGTCTCAGGAAGTCCTGAAGAGGAAATCCCGATCTCGATTGCCTGCAGCCCTCGACGCCCGAAATCTTTTCAACACCCCGGGGGTAAACCGTGCGGAGGCGACAGTTGGCGCCCCGGTTCAGCACCGGATAATCAGCCTGCCTCGTCATAACACTGGTACGCCACCGGCCGTGCCAACACCGTCAGGTCATTATTCCAACCCGATGGATAACCTCGTCGCGGCGGCAGCTCGGCTGGAAGCCATTCCGATCGAAGGCGATTCACCGCAGGACGTAGAGACACGCCGGGTCAAGGAGCTCCTTAGGACCGTGTTGGCCCAACAAGAAGCATATTCACAAAGCCGTGATCGGATTCACTCCACCCCTCGCCCCAGCAGGAGCCATAGTAGGCGTATGGAGGAGCCGGCTGTGTCAAGCAATGCCAGGCGTGAAGCGCTCTGCGGCAACAACCCGGCAGGCGTCGACAATGCTCAGGAGAGTGTGGATCGCACCCGTGCGCGGGAGGCCGGAATAGCAGTGCAGCATCAGGCTCGTCAGCTTACACCTATCTTCCCAGCGGCTACGGTTGAACCGGGGGTGGTCTCCAGTTCTTTGGGAGTACCGTGCCTTGTTCCCGCTTTACGCAACGTACGCCTGCCCAAAGACTTCAAAGGCCCCCGCAAGGTACCAAACTACACGGCAGATCAGCCTCCGGAGACATGGGTGGAGAGCTATGAAATGGCTATGGAGATGCTGGATGTGGACGACACGGCGTGTGCCAAGTATTTTACTATGATGTTAGAAGGAACGGCCCGGACTTGGCTAAAAAGCTTACCTCCTAATTCAATCAGTTCGTGGGCCCAATTGCGCGCCCGGTTTATCAAGAATTTCAAGGACACGTGCAAACAGCCAATGTCGATTGTTGACCTAGCAGCCTGCGTTCAGCAAGAAGGGGAATCAACAACCCATTGGGTGCGGCGGGTGTCAGAAGTTTTGCACTCATCAGATCGCATCAATGCAGACACCGCCGTGGTGCTATTGGAAAGCAACTGTCGGTTTGGCCCTTTGAAGCTAAAGCTGGGCCGGATGAAGCGTGATTGTACAGACATAGGAACGCTCATGACTGCTTTAGTGAAGTATGCGGATTCTGACAGTACCAAGGATCCTGACTCTGGTGATGACAAAGCAGGGAAGGGAAAGAAGAATAGCAACACCAAAGGCCAGCAATATCGACCGACAGGTAATGGAGCCGGAGGTAAGCGTAAACCGGACGGGAGCATGGACTTTGTGGCCAACACAAGTGCACAGAATAAAGGCCAGCGGCGTAAGGGGAAACAACCAAGTTTCTGCACAAATCCCGGTCCTAATCCGGAGCGTTTGAACTTTTTCTTAAACCAGCCCTGTCCGAAGCACGGAACAAAAGAGGAACCAGCAACCCATCTTTGGAAGGATTGTTATATCATGAAGGAATTCAAAAGCTCAAACACTTTCCAGTACGATCACAGCTCCGGTGGCGGTTCAGGTTCCGGATCAGGATACGGTGGCGGAAATCCCGGTCCAGGGGTTCAGGGTAATCCGGGCGGACAGGACAGCCGAAATAATCAAAATAATCAAAGTGGTTACGGACAGCAGCAATCGGGTTATCAGAGCAACCCGAAACAGTTGAGTGGTGGACAGTATCATGTATTCACTACAAGCTTGGATAAACGGGATAGAAAGCTTCAGAGGCGGGCCGTCAGTGCTATCGAACCGGCCACGCCTCACTATCTGCGCTGGTCGGAACAACCTATCATATGGAGCCGAGAAGATCACCCTCCCAGGGTTTATAATCCGGGTCAGTTAGCATTGGTGGTGGCGCCTCAGGTGGGAGGTTATAAGCTCACCAAGGTGCTCATGGACGGAGGGAGCAGCATTAACATCTTGTATTACGAGACCTTCCGTCGTATGGGACTGGTAGATAAGGATCTCAAACCGACCAATACAGTGTTCCACGGGGTGGTGCCTGGCAAGTCTGCATATCCGGTTGGTAAGATAGCCCTTGAAGTGGTATTTGGCGATAGTCACGATTCCAGATCAGAGACGCTGACGTTCGAAGTGGTTAAAATCCAAAGTCCGTACCACGCTTTGTTCGGACGGCCAGCTTATGCAAAATTTATGGCACGGCCCTGCTACGTGTATCTGCAACTTAAGATGCCGGGTTACAAGGGCACTATAACGATTCATGGGAGCCGTCGAATCGCTTTGGAATGCGAGGAAGGAGATGCGACTTATGCAGAATCGGTTTGTGCTACGGAGGAGCTAAAGCAGTACAAAGACAGTGTTGACCCGGAGGACATGACTTCGTTAAAGAAGCCAACCACGGACCACGATCTGGCCTTGAAGTTCAAATCGGCTGCCGAAACTAAGCTTGTTGACTTCGTACCTGGCGATCCGTCCAAGCAGTTCAGTATCAGCGCAAACCTGGATCCAAAATAGGAAAGCGCGCTCATCGAGTTCATCCGTGAGAATCGGGACATCTTTGCATGGAAGCCGTCTGACATGCCTGGTGTACCGAGGCGACTCGCTAAGCACACCCTTAATGTGGATCCTAAGTATAAACCGGTAAAGCAGTTTTTACGCCGGTTTAACGAAGAAAGGCGTAAAGCGATTGGTGAGGAAGTGGCCAGGCTCCTGGCAGCTGGGTTTATCATTGAGGTTTTTCATCCCGAATGGCTTGCTAATCCGGTGCTGGTTCTTAAGAAAAACGACACCTGGCGCATGTGTGTGGACTACACAGACTTGAATAAATCTTGCCCAACGGTTCCTTTTGCTCTCCCCCGGATTGATCAGATCATTGATGCTACGGCAGGTTGCGAGCGTTTAAGTTTTTTGGATGCCTATTCGGGTTATCATCAGATCAAGATGGCAGTTAAGGACCAGGAGAAGACGGCGTTCATTACTCCCTTTGGAGCCTTCTGCTATGTGTCTATGCCCTTCGGGCTTAAGAGTGCGCAGGCTACTTATCAACGGTGTGTGCAAAATTGCCTCCACAAGCAGATTGGTCGTAATGTGCATGCTTATGTGGATGATATTGTGGTTAAGTCACGAAAGAAGGAGACCCTGGTTGACGATTTGAAGGAGACTTTTGATAACTTGAGAGTGTACCAAATGATGCTCAACCCGGCGAAATGTGTTTTTGGTGTGCCTGCAGGCAAGTTGTTGGGGTTTTTAGTATCCCGTAGAGGAATTGAGGCTAATCCGGAAAAGATCACAGCCATCACCTCCCTGGCCAAACCGAAATGCGTCAATGATGTTCAGCGCATGGCCGGACGGATTGCAGCGTTAAGCCGGTTCATCAGTCGCCTCGGTGAAAAGGCGATCCCCTTGTATCAAATGCTCAAGAAGACGGATCAATTTGTCTGGAGTGCGGAGGCGGATAAAGCGTTTGAGGACTTGAAGCGGCAGCTAGTCAATCCGCCAGTTTTGGCAGCCCCTGTAGATAAAGAGCCACTCCTGTTATATGTTGCTGCGAATGCCAGAGCGGTTAGTGTGGCGATGGTGGTAGAACGAAAGGAGGCTGGAAAGGAACATCCGGTTCAGCGACCGGTTTACTATATCAGTGAACTGCTTATCGAGTCCAAACAGAGGTATCCGCATTGGCAGAAGCTGGTATATGGTGTTTTTATGGCAAGCCGGAAGCTGAGGCAATATTTTCAAGGACACCCCATCACGGTGGTCAGTTCTGCTCCTTTGGGTGACATCATACAGAACCGGGAGGCGACCGGTAGGATTGCTAAGTGGGCTATCGAGCTCGGGCCGCACGGTTTAAGATACGTGCCCCGGACGGCTATAAAGTCACAAGCACTTGTCGACTTCATAAACGACTGGACAGAGTTACAAGCACCTGAGGAGAAGCCAGATAACACCTATTGGACTATTCATTTTGACGGGTCCAGACAATTGGAAGGCTCGGGGGCTGGAGTCGTTTTAACTTCCCCACGAGGAGATAAGTTTTGTTATGTCCTCCGTTTAATGTTCCCCTGTACAAATAATGCGGCTGAGTATGAAGCTTTGCTTCATGGTCTTCGGATGGCTAAAGAGATGAATCTGAGCAGAGTTAGGTGCTTTGGTGATTCGGATCTGGTGGCTCAGCAGGTATCTGGCACCTGGGATTCTAAGGACCCGCTCATGGCTGCATACCGACGTGAAGTAGATATGGTGGCCGGGCATTTCAAAGGCTATCAAGTGGACCATGTGGACCGCAGAAAGAATGAGGCAGCGGACGCTTTAAGCCGCTTGGGCTCTCAGCGTAAACCGGTCCCACCCAATGTTTTCTTGGATGTATTGTATCACCCATCGGTCCAGCTGCCCGGTGAGCTGGAGTTGGCTGTTTCTGATCCGGAGGCTCAATTAGTGGCGGCTCTTCACATCACCCCGGATTGGACGCTCCCTTATCTGGCATATATGAACCGGGGTGAGTTGCCAGAAGACGAAAGCTTGGCTCGACAGATAGTACGACGGTCCAAGTCTATGACCATTTTCAAAGGAGAGTTACATCATCGCAGCGTGTCAGGAGCGCTGCAACGGTGCGTATCCCCTGAAGAGGGGTGCGAGATATTACGAGAAATACATGAAGGGGATTGCGGCCACCACGCCGGTTCAAAATCATTGGTGGCTAAAGCGTTCCGCCACGGTTTCTACTGGTTAACTGCTCATGCTGATGCAGAAGACCTGGTCAGGTTATGTGATGGTTGCCAGAAATTTTCCAGACGAGCACACATACCGGCTCAAGAATTGAGGATGATTCCAATCACTTGGCCGTTTGCGACTTGGGGGCTCGATATGGTTGGGCCTTTTAAGCGTTCCAAAGATAAGAAGACCCACCTACTGGTGGCGGTTGACAAATTTACAAAGTGGGTGGAGGCAGAACCTGTCAGTAAGTGTGATGCTGCCACGGCGGTTCGGTTTTTAAAGAAGGTGATCTTCCGGTTTGGCTTTCCACACAGCATCATCACAGATAATGGTACCAATCTATCCAAGGGGGCCATGAAAGAGTTCTGTGCACGGGAGCATATACGGCTTGATGTTTCCTCGGTAGCGCACCCACAGTCTAATGGCCAGGCAGAACGAGCGAATCAAGAGATCTTGAGAGGTATCAAACCCCGGCTTCTGGTCCCTTTGCAAAGGACGCCGGGTTGTTGGGTGGAGGAGCTACCGTCTGTATTATGGAGCATCAACACCACGCCTAACAGATCCACGGGGTTTACGCCGTTTTTGATGGTCTATGGAGCAGAGGTGGTTCTCCCAAGTGATATACGACATGACTCACCTCGCGTGGCAGCATATGTTGAAGCGAACAATGAGCAGGCACGGCAGAACGCTCTTGACTTGTTGGATGAGGAGCGTGACTTGGCAGCTGCCCGTTCAGCGATTTACCAGCAAGAACTTCGCCGTTACCACAGCCGTCGGGTTAGGACCAGAACCTTTCAGGAGGGGGATTTGGTGCTTCGGCTCATCCAGGATCAGTCGGATCAGCATAAATTATCCCCGCCTTGGGAGGGACCTTTTGTGGTCAGCAAGAATCTGAATAATGGGTCATATTACCTGATTGATATTCGAGAACGCAAGGATTCACGCACATCAGAGGAGGAGACCAGCAGGCCGTGGAACATAGCTCATCTTCGACCTTATTATACATGAGCCTTGGGCTCTGTTTATGTACATATCATGACCATGTATATATTATGATTAATACAATAAACCGGAGCCTCGAGTAAAGCGGGGTCTCTGTTGTTCTTCACATCATGTGTGTTTACCCCTGGAGGTCGCTTCACAGAAGTTCAAATTATAGATTCCGGTTTAAAAGCCGGTTCAAGGGAAGATGTCTCCTACAAGGCTGCGAAGCTCTTAATATCCGGTTCAATATCCCGGTTCAAACATGGGGCTTCCTGTTCAAACATAGGTCGTATTCGAACCAAAGAGAACATAGCTATTCAAACACGGGGCTTCCTGTTCAAACATAGGTCGTATTCGAACCAAAGAGAACATAGCTATCCCTACAAAGTCAGTTGGGTTCCTAGTCGGCCTGAACCGTAGCTACACCTCCGGGGGGCTTGGTCATGTCTTGACGACGGTAATGCCTTCTGGCTGGCACATTTGCCACTGAATCAGTTGGGGACCTAATGGACTTGAACCGTAGATTACGCCTTATGGGAGCTCGGTCATATCTTGATAATGGTAATGCCTTCTGGTCGGCTTTTTAGCCAATGAATCATTTGGGGGCTTGGTCGTGTCCGAACCAACGCAATGCCACTTGATCGGCCCTTGGCCACTGAGTCACTTGGGGGCTTGGTCGAATCCGAACCAATGCAATGCCATTTGACCGGCATATTTGCCACGATTCAGTTAGGAACCTAGTCGACCTAAACCGTAGCTACACCTATTGGGGGCTTGGTTTATTTTGTCTTGACGATGGTCACGCCTTCTGAACGGTTCATAGCAACCACTATTTGCATGCGTTTTGCTATCGCGTTGCCTTTTCATATTTGGTTTTTGTTTTCTGCCTTTATTGTGGTGTTTTTTGTTCTTCGGAACGTCAAGTATTTTTAAACCGATTCAGCTGACATAGCCTGGTCCGTTCTTTAAACCCGGAGGCAAGTTGCCCGGTTTGGCAAAGGCGCAGCACGGTTCATAGGGTCGAAAGATCTTATGCACTCAGTAAAGACAGGAAACAAAGTTGGAAAACGTCATTGGAAAGAGCATCAGTACCCGTGCGCGAAGGCACATTCAAATGCAGAGGTATTAAACTATCTTATTGCAAGGCAACGTAGTGCCTGAGTATATTGTTCGTTGACGGATTAAACGTCACCAATTAAGGTGAACCGGAGCGTTGATTACGCCTGTTCGCCGCCTCGGTTCGAAGGCTGTGGATCATCTTGCGCCGCATCCTCTTGGCTACCCATTGGCTGGAAATCAGCAGTGGTCCAGTCGATTCCCATTAGCGCTTGAAAGACAGCTTCTTTGTGAATCAGCAAAGACGGCTCAATGTCAGGGGCATAGGTATGCTTACGGATTGGAGGAATAAGATTTTCTGCTTCAGGGACCGGGGCAGCTACTCGCTTATTCTGGTTATCATACTGGGCTTGGTAATGGGTCAGATCTGCTTCTTCAGCCAATTGACAAGCTAGGGGGCGCACTGCCCGGTTTATCGCCCTCAAATCATCTTCACCAAAGTTTGAACCGTCTTCTTTCAAGCTGGGGTATCCTTGGGCCGCTTCGACAGGATCGAAATCTGGTACCCACGCTTTAGCCCGGATCAAGGCAGTGATGGCTCCAGTTCGAGCAGCTGATCTTTTCAACTCTTCAATCCGGGCTGGAAGCATAGATAGCCTTTTCAACGTGTCTTGAATCAGGGACGGTGCAGGGTTGTTATGCGATGCAGTGGTGATAGCTCTTTGTGCTCCGGTGTACAACTGTTCAATCAGAGTATATGCAGCTTTGAGCTTCATCCGCACATCCGAACCCAAGTGTCCAATACGTGTGCCTGCAGTGTTTCAGGATGGATTACAAACCGGATATAAGATATAGCAGACAAGGTACAAATTGGAAGAAGGGCATCGAAAGAAATTTACCAAAGACGGCAGAGGTCATGGAGTGTATCTGTCGCTTCACGGTGGATAATTCATCGACCACCGGTTTAAGAGCAGCTTCGGCATTTTCAGCCCTCTTCGTCAAAAGAGCTTTTTCAGTAGCCCAATCAGCCTGTTCCTTTTTGCGGTTTTCTTTCAGCTGTTCCATAACAGCTAAGGCATTGGTCAATTCCTCCTTCGCCTTTTCAGTTTCAGCCTGTTGGGTTTTTAAGATTTCCTGAAGGTCCGAGACTTGTTTCGCTTTGGTCTTCAGATCCCCCTGCAGCAGGTCGACAACAGTGTTCAGAAAATATTGCACGGTTTGGAAGTATCAACCACACAAGCAAATTATGTGCTCGATACTTGGGGGCTAATGCATACTTGATTTTAACGCATGTTTTCCATTACAAAAAGTCCCAAGATTAATACAAGTATTTAAACTTGGCACTTGGGGGCTAATGGTTACTTGACGATGTTTCTGGACCTTAATTGTCAAGGCAGCCTGATCCGGTTTACCATCTCGGTTTGGAAATATTGATAAGCTAAGTTGCAATGGAATGAAGCACAAGAGAGTTACCTCAAATTTCTCCTTCATCATCCTGATCATGCCAGCTTCATAATCCCGACTGGTGTACAGTCGGTTCAGGTACCCAGAATAAAGATCCGGGGCGCTTAAAGAGGCGTACGTAGAGGAGTCAAGGTCCCATTTGCCCTTTATGGCCGAGATTTCGTCCTTGGCAGTATGCTTGGCCAAAGTAGCAGTGTTCCCCGGTTCAGAGCGGCCAATGCCGGTAATCACAACATCGTCATCCTTGGAGTCGCTGCTCTGCAGTGGCCCTGTCGGTTTATCAACAGTTGCAGAAGGGGGGATGGATTCAACAACCCGAACAGGACTGGCAGGCGGATCAGCACGGCTGGCAGATTTGGTAGGCCTTTCTTCAGCACAGGTGTCATCTTGCGGAGATAGATAATTCTGAGTATCTTCACGACCCAGAGCGTCAGCACCAGGAGTTTTATCCGGTTCAGGAGCGGCAGTTCCTTCAGCCGGGTTATCCAGACGAGCCTTCTTGCTCGGTCTAGGTTTAGCCCTGGAAGAAACCCAAAGATTGAAAAAACGGTATAAGATGGATTAAGAGACCCATACAGAGATATGTTGTGATCGGTCCAACTTACCCAATAACTGTCTTCAACGGTGGCAGTTGAGTGGCTGAAGATTCACCGGAAGATGAATGGGAAGTGACCTGATAATCGGAGTCAGATGGATTTAGAGGCTGACGAGTTAAACCTGCTTTAGGAGGAAAGCTAGCGCATAAATCGGAGACCTCTGAGCGGCGTTTCCGAACCGGGCTGTTCGGTAAACCGGCGGAGGTGACTACCTGGCCGCTATGCCGGGTGGTGCGTCGAGCTTCATGTTGCTGGGTCTTCACAAGAAATTTGGGATCCAAGTAAGCAAGAGGGTGAGAAAATTTAATTTTCCGGTTTGCTTGGCGAGGTTTTTTCAAAGGCAAAGGAACGGCATCAGAAGAAAGAATAGTTACCTCTGGGCCTTCGGCATTGCTTGCTTCAGCGTCGTCCTGACAAATATCATCATCAATAAGACGTATAAAAAGCAAGCCAACTGAATCGAGGTCTACCCCGAGGTCCGGATTACCCACATCATCCTCCTCTAAATCCGGAGTAGAGGAAGCGGTGTTCCTTTTCCGCTGAGCGGGCTTCTTCACCCTCGTCTTGGGTCGGGTTACCTTCTCGGTCGGCTCTTGAAACTTCTTGCTCCAAAACGGATCATCTCCCTGTCTCAGAGAGGACTGGAGTTAGCAATATGTGTATAAGGAGATCATAAGTTCTATAACAAACAGAGGGGAGATACTTACAGCAGGTGGTTTGTTTGTGGCACAAAATGGAAGCAGGCCGGATCGGGCGCAAGCATACTCCGGTTCATTCAGCATCTTTTTCACAGCTTCAGTGACTTCGTCCTCCGTCAGCTGAATGTTGCAGTGCCTCAAAGGATCATCAACCCGGCCCGTGTATTGGCACATTAAACCGGAGCGGATACTAAGAGGCAGGATGCTCCATGAAATCCAGCAACGGGCAAGATCTACCCCCGTTAAACCGTTAGCCATGAAGGCTCTGAGCTTGGACAGCTGAGGGGCATATTTACTCCTCTCTTTGGCGGTTAGCCTTTGGGGGAAGGGGTGTGTATTGCTAAGTCTCTCTGGACGGAAGCCGGGCAGTGGATTTTCTTCAGCAGGGGAAGTATCCTTGCAATAGAACCAAGTGTGATTCCATTCTTGCGGATGACTATGCAACTTGGCGTGAGGATAAGTCACCTCTTTCCTCTTTTGAATCGTCACACCACCCAGTTCCATATTAGGGCCGTCGGTGAATTCAGTGCGTCGGTTCAAATGAAAGCAGTCCCGGAACAGCTCTACAGTAGGTTCCTCCTGGAAGTACGCCTCGCAAAGCACTTGAAAATGGCAGATATTCGTGACTGAGTTTGGACCAACATCTTGTGGGCGCAACTTAAAGTTAGCCAGGACATCCCGATAAAATTTTGAACCGGGTGGATTAAAACCCCAGGCCAGGTGATCCGCAAACACCACCACTTCTCCCTTCTGTGGGGTAGGAGGACATTCGTTTCCTGGAACCCTCCAATGGATGGCATTTTTGCTGTTCAAAGCGCCAGTCAGAACTAAGTTGTTCAGTTGGGTCTCAGTGATGCGAGAGGGAACCCAGTTGCATTCGTACACCTGTTTTGCCATGAGAAAATCTACAAGACAAAGGTGTTCCGGTTTAAGAACAAGTGTGAGTGTAAACCGAAGATGCTCTTATATAGAGTCAGGTTATCTACAATGATATCAACCAGCGGTTCATCAAGGGGACTAATGGATGTGTGGATCGGTTTGTTCGCTTTGCTAAGAGTTAAACCAACCAGATCTAACAGTTGTGAATATGAAAGCGGAAACAGATCCTGTACGGATTCTTTCAAAGCAATGGATCTACAGCTAGGGCGAAAAAGAAATAAAAATATGAAGTTTGGCTCACAGCAGAACAACATAAGTTCGACAAGCAGGAAAAAGAGTGAGATCTAAGGAGATGAGTACAGATTTATGGCGACTGCTGAGAGGGACTACAAATCACGATACAGGTATCATCATCTGTTCGCAAAAGCTGCTATGGGGATGAACAAGAAACAGTAACAGGATGACGAACCCTAGGACAGATCTAAAAGCAGAAGAACAGAGGCCTTACCGGCATCCAAACGGATGTGGAAGGTCGCCGCGGTGCTCTGGACCGATCAGGTTGATGCAGCGGCCGGAGTTGATGCGGTGGCTGACGGCGGCGGCGGAGCTCCGAGGTCTGGGTCGCGAGGAAGACGAAGAAGGAGACGAAAGGGAGGAAAGGAAGATGGCCTTCAAGTCCTATTTATAAGGCACGGCGCGCGTGTCAGGCGCGCGAATCCAGGGGCCGGAGATTTTGGGAGCCCAGCTGACGCCCTGATTATTGCGGATTAGCAAATGGAGACGGTAAATCTATGCTGATGTCATATCGGTTTACCGCAGCAAAAAGAGACGAAGAAAACGGTGGTTCAACAAGTTACCGGAAGACATTTGAAGACAGAAATTCTTATTAAGGATTGACGTGAACCTGTTCAAATCAATCTGGGGCCTAATGTTGGGGATATTGTTATTTGGGGTAAACCGGCCTACAGGGCCCGGGTTAGCCTCGTCAATGGACCCGAGATGTTGAAGCCCAAGGAGAAATAGAAGGGCACAAGGCCTATAATCGGTTTAGAGGTTCACAGGCGTAAACCGGCCTGAGATAAAACTTGCATTGTAAGTTAGGAATAGGGAGACCGACCCGGGCACGTTTATGAGCCGGAGGTCGGGACTTTGCAGACCGACGGGCGTCACCCGTGTATATAAGGGGACGACCCGACGGCGGTTTGGGACAGAGAACAACGATTCGAGGTTTAGGCGAAGCTTATCGCTCCCTAGCCCTTGAAACCCATCAATCCCATCACAACTAGACGTAGGCTTTTACCTTCATTGAAGGGGCCGAACTAGTATAAACTCTGTGTCCTTGCGTCCGCTCTAACCCCTTCAAACTAACTCGTTGCGATGGCTCCACGACTAAGTCCTTTTACCGGGACATCTGCCGTGACAAATCCACGACAATTACGCTGAGGTGTTCCAGGCGGCGTGAGTTGTGAAACTATTCCACATTGTCTTAAGTGTGTGCCAAATTCATGACTCAAGTATTCTCCTCCACGATCTGATCGTAGAAACTTGATCTTTCTTTCACGTTGATTTTCAACCTCACTCTGAAATTCCTTGAACTTTTCAAAGGTCTCAGACTTGTGTTTCATCAAGTAGATATACCCATATCTACTCAAGTCATCAGTGAGGGTGAGAACATAACGATAGCCTCCGCGAGCCTCAACACTCATTGGACCGCACACATCGGTATGTATGATTTCCAATAAGTTGGTTGCTCGCTCCATTGTTCCTGAGAACGGAGTCTTGGTCATTTTACCCATGAGGCATGGTTCGCACGTGTCAAATGATTCATAATCAAGAGACTCTAAAAGTACATCTGCATGGAGCTTCTTCATGCGTTTGACACCTATGTGACCAAGGCGGCAGTGCCACAAATATGTGGGACTATTGTTATCAACTTTAACTCTTTTGGTATTCACACTATGAATATGTGTATCATCACGTTCGAGATTCATTAAGAATAAACCATTAACCATTGGAGCATGACCATAAAACATATCTCTCATATAAATAGAACAACCATTATTCTCGGATTTAAATGAGTAGCCATCTCGAATTAAGCGAGATCCAGATACAATGTTCATGCTCAAACTTGGCACTAAATAACAATTATTGAGGTTTAAAACTAATCCCATAGGTAAATGTAGAGGCAGCGTGCCGACGGTGATCACATCGACCTTGGAACCATTCCCGACGCGCATCGTCACCTCGTCCTTCGCCAGTCTCCGTTTATTCCGCAGCTCCTGCTTTGAGTTACAAATGTGAGCAACTGCACCGGTATCAAATACCCAAGAGCTACTACGAGTACTGGTAAGGTACACATCAATTACATGTATATCACATATACCTTTGGTTTTGCCGGCCTTCTTGTCCGCTAAGTATTTGGGGTAGTTCCGCTTCCAGTGACCACTTCCCTTGCAATAAAAGCACTCAGTCTCGGGCTTGGGTCCATTCTTTGGCTTCTTCCCGGCAACTTGCTTACCGGGCGCGGCAACTTCCTTGCCGTCCTTCTTGAAGTTCTTTTTACCCTTGCCCTTCTTGAACTTAGTGGTTTTATTCACCATCAACACTTGATGCTCCTTCTTGATTTCTACCTCTACTGATTTCAGCATAGCATATACCTCAGGAATGGTCTTTACCATCCCCTGCATATTGTAGTTCATCACAAAGCTCTTGTAGCTAGGTGGAAGCGACTGGAGGATTCTGTCAATGAC
This sequence comes from Aegilops umbellulata, assembly GCA_032464435.1. Taxonomy (NCBI): domain Eukaryota; kingdom Viridiplantae; phylum Streptophyta; class Magnoliopsida; order Poales; family Poaceae; genus Aegilops; species Aegilops umbellulata. The sequence continues at coordinate 56,817,611 of CP136057.1, forward strand.
CGCTTCATCCGGGAGATTAACTTCCAGTTGAGTCAAGCGGTTGTGCAACCCAGACATTTTGAGTATGTGTTCACTGACAGAGCCATTTTCCTCCATCTTACAGCTAAAGAATTTATCGGAGACTTCATATCTCTCGACTCGGGCATGAGCTTGGAAAACCATTTTCAGCTCTTCGAACATCTCATATGCTCCATGTCTCTCAAAACGCTTTTGGAGCCCCGGCTCTAAGCTGTAAAGCATGCCGCACTGAACGAGGGAGTAATCATCGCAGCGTGACTGCCAAGCGTTCATAACGTCTTGTTCTGCAGGGAGAATAGGTGTGTCACCCAGCGGTGCTCTTAGGACATAATCTTTCTTGGCAGCTATGAGGATAATCCTCAGGTTCCGGACCCAGTCCGTATAGTTGCTACCATTGTCTTTCAGCTTGGTTTTCTCTAGGAATGCGTTGAAGTTGAGGACTACATTGGCCATTTGATCTACAAGACATATTGTAAATATTTAGACTAAGTTCATGATAATAAAGTTCATTTAATCAAATTATTTAATGAACTCCCACTTAGATAGACATCCCTCTTCTAGTCATCTAAGTATTACATGATCCGAGTCAACTAGGCCGTGTCCGATCATCACGTGAGACGGACTAGCCAACATCGGTGAACATCTTCATGTTGATCGTATCTTCTATACGACTCATGCTCGACCTTTCGGTCTTCTGTGTTCCGAGGCCATGTCTGTACATGCTAGGCTCGTCAAGTCAACCTAAGTGTTTTGCGTGTGTAAATCTGGCTTACACCCGTTGTATGCGAACGTAAGGACCTATCACACCCGATCATCACGTGGTGCTTCGGAACGACGAACCTTAGCAACGGTGCACAGTTAGGGTGAACACTTTCTTGAAATTATTATGAGGGATCATCTTATTTACTACCGTCGTTCTAAGTAAACAAGATGCAAAACATGATAAACATCACATGCAATCAAATAATAAACGTGACATGATATGGCCAATATCACATAGCTCCTTTGATCTTCATCTTGGGGCTCCATGATCATCTTGTCACCGGCTTGACACCATGATCTTCATCATCATGATCTTCATCATCGTGTCTCCATGAAGTTGCTCACCAACTATTACTTCTACTACTATGGCTAACGCGTTTAGCAATAAAGTAAAGTAACTTACATGGCGATTCTCAATGACACGCAGGTCATACAAAAAATAAAGACAACTCCTATGGCTCCTGCCGGTTGTCATACTCATCGACATGCAAGTCGTGATTCCTATTACAATAGCATGAACATCTCATACATCACATATAGATCATTCATCATACATCACAACTTTGGCCATATCATATCACAAAGCACTTGCTGCAAAAACAAGTTAGACGTCCTCTAATTGTTGTTGCAAGTTTTACGTGGCTGAATTAGGGTTCTAGCAAGAACGTTTTCTTACCTACATAAAACCACAACGTGATTTGTCAACTTCTATTTACCCTTCATAAGGACCCTTTTCATCGAATCCGCTCTAACTAAAGTAGGAGAGACAGACACCCGCCAGCCACCTTATGCAACTAGTGCATGTTAGTCGGTGGAACCGGTCTCACGTAAGCGTACGTGTAAGGTTGGTCCGGGCCGCTTCATCCCACAATACCGCTGAAGCAAGATAAGACTAGTAGCGGCAAGAAGAGTTGACAACATCTACGCCCACAACAAATTGTGTTCTACTCGCGCAAGAAGAACTACGCATAGACCTAGCTCATGATGCCACTGTTGGGGAACGTTGCAGAAAATTAAAATTTTTCCTACGGTTTCACCAAGATCCATCTATGAGTTCATCTAGCAACGAGTATTCAGATTAGATAGCATCTACATACCACTTTGTAGATCGCAACGGAAGCGTTTGAGTGAACGTGGATGAGGTAGTCGTACTTGCCGTGATCCAATTCACCGATGATCTAGTACCGAACGGACGGCACCTTCGCGTTCAACACACGTACGGGACGGGAGACGTCTCCTCCTTCTTGATCCAGCAAGGGGGAAGGAGAGGTTGAGGAAGATCCAGCACGACGGTGTGGTGGTGGATGCAGCAGAACTCCGGCAGGGCTTCGCTAAGCAACTACGGGAGGAGGAGGAGGTGTTGCAGGGAGGAGGGGGCGCCAGGGCAATAGGGTGCGCTGCCCCCTCCCCTGCCCCCCTTTATATAGATGAATTAGAGGGGGGGAGGGCGAAGCCTTGCCCCTTCCTCCAAGGAAGGGGTGCGGCCAAGAGGGGGGGAGGAGTCCATCCTCCCCAAGGCACCTCGGAGGTGCCTTCCCCCTTTTGGACTCTCCCCTCTCCAAGTTTCCTTGGCGCATGGGCCCTAGGGGCTGGTTCCCCTTGGCCCAAGCAGGCCAAGGCGCACCCCCTAAGGCCCATGTGGCCCACCAAGGCAGGTGGCCCCACCTGGTGGACCCCGGGACCCCTCCGGTGGTCCCGGTACAATACCGATAACACCGAAACTTGTCCCGATGGCCGAAACAGCACTTCCTATATATAATTCTTTACCTCCGGACCATTCCGGAACTCCCCGTGACGTCCGGGATCTCATCCGGGACTCCGAACAACATTCGGGTTACTGCACATACATATCTTGACAACCCTAGCGTCACCGAACCTTAAGTGTGTAGACCCTACGGGTTCGGGAGACATGCAGACATGACCGAGACGGCTCTCGGGCAATAACCAACAGCGGGATCTGGATACCCATGTTGGCTCCCACATGCTCCACGATGATTTCATCGGATGAACCACGATGTCGAGGATTCAATTAATCCCGTATACGATTCCCTTTGTCAATCGGTATTTTACTTGCCCGAGATTCGATCGTCGGTATACCAATACCTCGTTCAATCTCGTTACCGGCAAGTCACTTTTCTCATACCGTAATGCATGATCCCGTGATTAAACACTTTGATCACCTTGAGCTCATTGTGATGATGCATTACCGAGAGGGCCCGGTGATACCTCTCCGTCAAGCGGAGTGACAAATCCCAGTCTCGATCCATGTCACCCAACAGACACTTTCAGAGATACCCGTAGTATACCTTTATAGTCACCCAGTTACGTTGTGACGTTTGGCACACCCAAAGCACTCCTACGGTATCCGGGAGTTACACGATCTCATGGTCTAAGGAAAGGATACTTGGCATTGGAAAACTCCAGCAAACGAACTATGCGATCTTATGCTATGTTTAGGATTGGGTCTTGTCCATCACATCATTCTCCTAATGATGTGATCCCGTTATCGATAACATCCAATGTCCATAGTCAGGAAACCATGACTATCTGTCGATCAACGAGCTAGTCAACTAGAGGCTCACTAGGGACATGTTGTTGTCTGTTATTCACACATGTATTACGATTTCCGGATAACACAATTATAGCACGAATAAAGACAATTATCATGAATAAGGAAGTATAATAATAATGCTTTTATTATTGCCTCTAGGGCATATTTCCAACACCTATCACACACACGATGACTCGCTTCCCTTGCGTCTCCGTACATAGACCAATTTCAAAAAGCATCAACATTGTCTCCCTATCTATATGCCATTTATGGACACAAACGCCCCCTCTCTTCCTCTCTTTCTCTCTCTCTCTCTCTCTCTCTCTCTCTCTCTCTCTCTCTCTCTCTCTCTCTCTCTCTCTCTCTCTCCGTCGCTAGCTCTCTCTCTCTCTCTCTCTCTCTCTCTCTGTCTCTCTCTCTCTCGCTCTCACACCCCTCTCCCACACACAATCGATGTCTCTTCCAAATATTCTGCTCCCCCCGCCCGCACCCATGATATCCCGCTACTACATATGTCACACCATTCCCCCTTCCCTTATACTAGGTTTACATCATTAGTGGTCTCTCTACTCCACATACACACACTCCCTCTCTCACACAAACGCGCGCAGAAACACACACAGACACGCACAAACACCCATTAATCTGGATCCTCATCTCTCCCCATGTCCGCATGTGTATCTCACACACTCACTCTCTAATTATGTATATGTGTCTCCACGTTACACAACACAAAGCCCCAAGTACATGTCTCTCTCTATCCTCCACACACATAGACACAAAGAATATGTTATCATTGCCTCAGTCTCTAGACATATCACACACGCACACTGTCTCTCTCTCTCTTGCAAACACGCTCAACAAGGGTTTCCCCATGAATAACTTACCGTCTATTCATCAACAGTCCTGGCAGTACGGCGAACACGAGACGTAAAAAAGAATAAATCTACACGTGCTTAGACCACCTAGTATGACTACTAGGACTAGAGCAAGCCAAAAAGTGCGCCGTCGTCACCCCCTCCTTATCGGCGACGGGAAAACCTTTGTTTTACACAGTCGAGTAGTCATTGTGCTAAGGCCTCGCATGCTGAGGCGTTGAATAGAATTTAGATGCTAGTTTGTATCGATAATACATTTGTATCTCCATACTTATATTTCTTCTCTTATAAAAAACCGAGTTGGTGATGATGGTACGCATGCCATCTTGCAATATAGACCGTCCAATCTATATCTGACTTATGGAAATTAAACTAAAAGATACCCGCACCCCTCTCCACATTTGCAGACAAGGCCTGCCCTCGTTCATCCTTATCTCCAACAACCTCATTGTTGAGCAATTAAGAAAGGAAGCCTCTGGAACAAACTGGCCTGGTGGCCGCTGTCGGTGTCAAAACCGGCGGATCTCGGGTAGGGGGGCCCGAACTGTGCGTCTAAGGCGGATGGTAACATGAGGTGGGGGACACGATGCTTACCCAGGTTCGGGCCCTCTCGATGGAGGTAATACCCTACTTCCTGCTTGATTGATCTTGAAGATATGAGTATTACAAGAGTTGATCTACCACGAGATCATAGAGGCTAAACCCTAGAAGCTAGCCTATGGTATGATTGTTGTTGTCCTACAGACTAAACCTTCTGGTTTATATAGACACTGGAGGGGGCTAGGGTTACACAGAGTCAGTTACAAGGGAGGAGATATACATATCCATATTGCCAAGCTTGCCTTCCACGCCAAGGAGAGTCCCATCCGGACACGGGACGAAGTCTTCAATCTTGTATCTTCATAGTCCAATAGTCCGGCTAAAGTACATAGTCCGACTGTCCGAGTACCCCCTAATCCAGGACTCCCTCAGTAGCCCCTGAACCAGGCTTCAATGATGATGAGTCCGGCGCGCAGATTGTCTTCAGCATTGCAAGGCGGGTTCCTCCTCCATATACTCCATAGAAGATTTTGAACACAAGGACAGTGTCCGGCTCTGCAAAAAAAATTCCACATACCACCGTAGAGAGAATAATATTTCCACAAATCTAATCTGCTGACAACTTTTGTAGCATGACATCACACCGCGGCCCGGTCATTATTTGAACCGTCTTGTCGAAGAAGAGATCGTGTCCCCCTTACCACAGGATTCTCATCAATACGGGTGTGGGTAACCCAACCGCGCCATCAATTACGGCGCTTGGGGAATAAGCGGTTTTACCAGTCAAGTGGGGAGGAGCAGAATCTCTGCTGCCTTATAAGGGGATAGGGGCCCCCTATCGCACCCATGCTTTCTCCTTCCGGATCCATTCCCCTCCGCCCAAGCTCCAGCGCCCAAGCGTTCATCTTCTCTGACCACGAAGGCCTTCCGAAAATGTCCAGATATGGAGCAGGAGGCAAATGGATGGCCTCTACCGCCCGGGAGAAGGATATCAAAAAGCTTCGGGAGGCCGGGTATCTGGCCAAGAAAATAGCCATCGTCTCCCGACGGCGGGACAGGTCGTCCCCACCCCGGAACCCCACGAGAGGGTTGTATTCCTCCCTCACTTCATCCGTGGGCTAAGGTTTCCCTTCCACCCTTCGTTCGCGGCATCATGTATTATTATGGGATCGACCTTCACGACTTGTTCCCTAATTCCTTCCTCAACATCTCAACGTTTATTGTCGTGTGCGAGGCTTTTCTCCACATCTCACCACATTTTGGCTTATGGCTGAAGATTCTTAATGTGAAGCCCAAGGCAGTGGGAGGCGAGCACGCTGAGTGCGGGGGCGCTATGGTGAGCAAGATGCCTAACGTTACATGGCCAACATGCACCTTTAACGATTCCGTCAAGGAGTGGCAACAGCAGTGATTTTACATATGGGCTGCTACTCCTGAGTTTCGATCCGGTGCCCCCTGCGGCTTACATCCTGGGTCAAGAAGGGCCTGAACTGGTCCTCGTCCGACGAATTGTCGATGCTCTGGACACGCGTTAGAGATATGGGAGACAAGAATATTGAACTTGTCAATGTGGTCCAGGTTATGTTAGTTCGCCGGATCCTGCCTTGTCAACACCGAACTTGCAATCTATGGGAATTCGATCCGGTCAAGCGCCAAACCTTGCGAGAGCTTTTCGGCTCCTCGCACAAGGACATCTGGAAGGTGCTTTTCAAGTCCAGCAAATCATGGCCGGACTCCACCGAAGACCGCGGCTACCAACTGTCCCGACCTGCAAGTTCGGTAAGTAATCATACTTTTTGCCCGCATAACCTAAGGGAAGCGCTTAGTGTGTTTCCCATAATCCTCCCAGGGCTGGATGAAGAAGGCGGAGCGGGTCCATTGTCCGGCCCTGCTGCCTGAAGAACCGGCCGTCCCACTTCTAACGAAGATGCTGGTCCCGGCTCCTTACAAGGTGCCGAAGAAGACGGCCGAGAAGGAGGCCAAAAAGACCCGGGGCGGCCTTCGTCGCCGCGGCACTTCGGACACAATATCCGAAGGCTCTGATGCCTGTTCCGCCTCCGAATAGGACGAGGAGGAGGGAGAGGAATCCCCTACGGGGGAAAGAAAGAAGAGGACGGCCTCCGCACACTTGGAGGCGAGTCCCCTAAAAGGGGAAAAGTTCCTCCTCCGAAGGAGTCTACTGCCGCCGCCTACAGCGGCCCGGCGTGGGATCCCAGGGCCCAGCCCCTGGTGAACTCGTGAGTATATATACTCCGAATACGTTTATGCGTTCAGACTTATCATGGCATAATATTTTAACCTGGGCCATATTTTTGCAGTCCGGTGAGGTCACATACCAAATAATCCTCATCAGAGGATTCGCTGAGCTCGGATGCTATGGAAAGCGGGACGCCCCCGAAGGCCTCCTCCGTCGAATAGGTGAATACCATCGAGGCTTTGTCCCAGAGGGATCCCGGCCAAGGGGGATAGGAAAAGACCGCGAAGGCGGTGCCTGGAGGTCAAACTTCAAGGGGCGAACACATGGGGGAGAAAATTCCCATGGGAGCTGACGACGGGGACCATCTTGAATTCGGCTTCCAGCCGGATACAGTTCCGGAGACCGATACGGCTCCAGAATCAGGCAGGCAGCCTCTCTCAGCTGGAGGGGGCATACCGGCAACCTCTATCCAACCAGAGGTGTCGGATGCTCTGTTGGTGGCGTTGAAGGGTGCCTCCATCATCGATTAACACTGTGCCCTTATGGGTGCGGTGATTGAGAAAATTCAGTCTGCTGAGAGTGAATGAGGCCTGTATCAGCCTTATAAATGGTTTTGAGGTATGTTTTTCGAAGAGTGCCATGGTATGGATAGTAGCCCCTGATACACTATTCGGTGAAAGAAAAAACCGGACAGAGGATCAAATTTTATGTTCGCAGGAAGACTCATGGAATGACATCTATTTCTCTTCTCTTATAAGCAGGCGTCTGTAGCGGCTGCTGCCTCTCATACTACGGAGATCTCCAGACTGAATCAAAGTCTGGAGCGGGCCGAAGAAGAACTTGGCCAGTTGAAAATGGAGTTGGGAGATAAACAAGGTATGCACAAGTCTTATTCCCGTTTATTGCGAATGAATTTTTAGTATGATGAAATAGGCTGCATTATTTTGCACTAGGGATGGTGACCAAAGTGGAGGCCCTTAAGAAGGCTGTGGCCGAGGCCGAGAAAAAGGCAACCACGGAGTAGGCTCTTCGCGAGAAGTATGAGGTCAGGGTTATTAAAGCTGAGCAGGAGCTGCAAGAGGCCGTGAAGAAATGTGAAACCTTGGAGCAGAGTTTAACGAAGAAAGAATCCGAACTCACCAAGGCTCATCGGGCCATGAGCGATGCCTGGGGGTAACCCAAAGCGCCCTGTAGGGGATCCAAGAGGCGAGGAAGATCGTGTTGTAAAGCAAGTTGAGGGAGTCCTGGATTAGGGGGTGTCTGGATAGCCGGACTATAACCTTTGGCCGGACTCTTGGACTATGAAGATACAAGATTGAAGACTTCGTCCCATGTCCGGATGGGACTTTCCTTGGCGTGGAAGGCAAGCTTGGCGATACGGATATGTAGATCTCCTTCCATTGTAACCGACTCTGTGTAACCCTAGCCCTCTCCGGTGTCTATATAAATCGGAGGGTTTTAGTCCATAGGACGAACAACAATCATACCATAGGCTAGCTTCTAGGGTTTAGCTTCTCTGATCTCGTGGTAGATCTACTCTTGTACTACCCATATCATCAATATTAATCAAGCAGGAGTAGGGTTTTACCTCCATCGAGAGGGCCCGAACCTAGGTAAAAACATTGTGTCCCTTGTCACCTATTACCATCCGCCTAGACGCACAGTTTGGGACCCCCTACCCGAGATCCGCCGGTTTTGACAGCGACATTGGTGCTTTCATTGAGAGTTCCTCTGTGTCGTCACCTTTAGGCCCGATGGCTCCTCCGATCATCAACAACGATGCGGTCCAGGGTGAGACCTTTCTCCCCGGACAGATCTTCGTATTCGGCAGCTTTGCACTGCGGGCTAATTCGCTTGGCCATCTGGAGCAGATTGAAAGTTACGCCCCTGGCCATCAGGTCAGATTTGGAAGTTTGAACTACACGGCCGACATCCGCGGAGACTTGATCTTCGACGGATTCGAGCCACAGCCGAGCACGCCGCACTATCACGATGGGTATGACCTAGCTCTGCCACCGAACAGTGCCCTAGAGGTCACGCCCGCATCAGCTCCATCCCTTAGCTCGGAGCCGTTTGCGTCGATCGAAGACGAGCGGCTAGACACCGCCTCGGGGGTTGCAGTCTCATCGGCGATCGAGCCGAACACCAGCCTTATCCTCTGTGAAACCCATGACTCCAGGGTGTCGAACTCTTTTCCGGACTCCGAACCCTCCGCGCCCCCGCTAATCGAATCTGATTGGGCACCGAACATGGAATTCACCGCCACGGATATCTTTCAGCACTCGCCCTTCGGCGACATTCTGAATTCACTAACGTCTCTCTCTTTGTCAGGAGAGCCCTGGCCGGACTATGGCCAACAGGATTGGGATGCGGACGATGAAGAAATTCCACGCCCACCCACCACCCACTTCGTAGCCACTGTCGATGATTTAACCGACATGCTCGACTTTGACTCCGAAGAGATCGACGGTATGGACGACGATGTAGGAGACGAACATGAACCAGCGCCTATAGGGCACTGGAAAGCCACATCGTCATATGACATATATATGGTGGATACACCCAAAGAAGGCAATGGCGACGAAACAACGGGGGATGACCCCTCCAAAAAGCAACCCAAGCGCCGGCGTCAGCGGCGCCGCTCTAAGTCCCGCCAAAGCAAGAACGGTGATACCGGCACGGGAGATAATAACACCCCGGACAGTGCCAAAGACAACTCCCTCCAGCAAGATTCAGTGAAGGAGGATGGAGAAGCCAGCCCCCCTGAGAGAGCGGCAGACAGAGAGGAAGAGGATGATAACTACATGCCTCCCTCCGAAGACAAGGCAAGCCTCGGCGACGACGAATTTGTTGTGCCTGAGGATCCCGTCGAACAAGAGCGCTTTAAGCGCAGACTTATGGCTACGGCAAGTAACCTCAAGAAAGAACAGCAATAGCTTAGAGCTAATCAAGACTTGCTAGCTGACAGATGGACTGAAGTCCTTGCGGCCGAGGAGTACGAACTCGAACGCCCCTCCAAGAGCTACCCAAAGTGCAGGCTGCTACCCCGATTAGAGGAGGAAGCACTTAAACCTACGTCACTAGCGCATGATGCGGCTGACCGGCCGCCTCGTGGCCGCGGCAGAGAGGCCTCTAGGCCCTCCACCGAAGCCGCACCCCGGCGTCGCTCAAAAAATACCAAGGCACGGGGAAACGCGCTAGACCTGCAAGACATGCTGGAGGACAAGGCAAGGCAAACAAGATCGATCTACGGATTGCGTGGGCGCCCCAACACACGTGACGATAACCGTCACGCCGGATACAGTAAATCCGGCCGGGCCGAACACAGCAGACAAAGCTTATTTGAGCTACATCGTGATATAGCCCAATAGAGAGGTGCCGCACACCCACTATGCTTCACAGATGAAGTAATGGATCATCAAATCCCAGAGGGTTTCAAACCCGTAAACATTGAATCATACGATGGCACAACAGATCCTGCGGTATGGATCGAGGACTATCTCCTTCATATCCACATGGCTCGTGGCGATGATCTACACGCCATCAAATACCTCCCACTCAAGCTTAAAGGACTAGCTCGGCATTGGCTTAACAGCTTGCCAGCAGAACCAATTGGTTGCTGGGAGGACCTAGAAGCCGCATTCCTCGACAATTTCCAGGGCACCTATGTGCGACCACCAGACGCCGATGACCTAAGTCACATAACTCAGCAGCCAGAAGAATCTGCCAGACAATTCTGGACACGGTTCCTAACCAAGAAAAATCAAATCGTCGACTGTCCGGACGCAGAGGCCCTAGCAGCCTTCAAGCATAACATCCGTGACGAGTGGCTTGCCCGGCACCTTGGACAGGAAAAGCCGAAATCTATGGCAGCCCTTACGACACTCATGACCCGCTTTTGCGCGGGAGAAGACAGCTGGCTGGCTCGTAGCAATAACATGACCAAGAGCCCTGGTAATTCGGATACCAAGGACATCAATGGCAGGTCACGTCACAACAAGCACAACGCCGCATTAACAGCGAAAGTGCTGAGGATACGGCAGTTAATGCCGGATTCAGAGGCTCCAAACCCGGTCAGCGGAAAAAGCCATTCAAAAGAAATACTCCGGGCCCATCCAGTTTGGACCGTATACTCGATCGCTTATGCCAGATACATGGCACCCCCGAAAAACCAGCCAATCACACCAACAGGGATTGTTGGGTGTTCAAGCAGGCCAGCAAATTAAATGCCAAAAACAGAGACAAGGGGCTACATAGCGATGACGAGGAGGATCCTCGGCCGCCGAACAATAGTGGACAAAAGGGCTTCCCCCCACAAGTGCGGACGGTGAACATGATATACGCAACCCACATCCCCAAGAGGGAACGGAAGCGTGCGCTAAGGGACGTATACGCGTTGGAGCCAGTCACCCCAAAGTTCAACCCATGGTCCTCCTGCCCGATCACTTTTGATCGAAGGGACCACCCCACTAGCATCCACCATGGCAGATTCGCCGCATTGGTTCTAGACCCAATCATTGACGGATTTCACCTCACTAGAGTTCTTATGGACAGCGGCAGCAGTCTGAACCTGCTTTATCAGGATACAGTGCGGAAAATGGGCATAGATCCCTCAAGGATTAAACCCACAAAAATGACCTTTAAAGGCGTCATACCAGGTGTAGAGGCCAACTGTACAGGCTCAGTTACACTTGAAGTGGTCTTCGGATCCCCGGATAATTTCCGAAGCAAGGAGTTAATCTTCGACATAGTCCCGTAACACAGTGGCTATCACGCACTGCTCGGACGAACCGCATTTGCAAAGTTCAATGCGGTGCCGCACTATGCATACCTCAAGCTCAAGATGCCAGGCCCTCGAGGGGGCATTACGGTCAACGGAAACACCGAACGCTCTCTCCGAACGGAGGAGCATACGGCGGCCCTCGCAGCGGAAGTACAAAGCCGCCTCTCAAGGCAATTCTCCAGTCCGGCTCTTAAACGTCCGGACACCGTTAAGCGTGCCCGGAGTAACCTACAACAAGACCGCCTGGCACGTTCCGAGCAAGCGTAGCAATGCGACCCCAACCCCAGCCCTCGCGAAACTGCGCAATCAGTACTACGCGTACATAACTACGCTCTGAAAATACCATGGGCACAGGGGGAGGGGCACGACCACGGCATGCCCAAAAATGCGGCTCAACCGCACTAGGGGCTCCCGATTTTGTCACAATTTTCTACTTTCAGGACTCCACTCTTCGGTAGGCCTGTCCGGCAGTACAATCGCCGAACACATGATGCAACAACCAAGGAGGCAGAAAGCTACGTCAAATTCCCAGGTGGTCTCTATAACGAGCAAAATACCTGCCTTACATACCGTCTCGTAACTCGCCCCTGGAGGGGGACATGTCAAATAGTCCCATCTCTTGCTTACCGCACTATTTGTATCGTTCTGCTTTCGCAGCAGCCGTTTAAAAATAAACAATGGTTAGCTTCAGCTTATTATTGCATTCTCTATTCATTTCTTTTTCAATATATATGTTCAGTTATGACATTTAGCACCCGTACACTTTGGTACGGTCAATACGCCAGGGGCTCAAGCACCCCATAATACGACGTGAGAAGCCCGAACACTTTCACAAGTGCGGCCCTCCGAACTTATAGCATTATATGCATCAGCTCCGAATCATGTCTTTGGTCAATAGTTGGGTTTGCCCGGCTCCCATGTTTTGGTACCTTACGTTCCGCTATATCGCCTAAGGTAGCGCTGGGAGAACTACTGCGATTGTGCCCCAGTTGAGCGGGGCTAAGCACCTCAGTAGAGAAAGCTAAAACTGACTGTCATGATAGGGCAAGAGCTGGTCACCGTTCGAGAGGTTTCGAGTCCCTAAAGACTTATGCCGCTTAGAGCGAGGAGTCGGCTTTGTCCGGCCTAGGCGTGTATAGCGCCCCGAACTCGGTCTTCCGAACACTAGGAGCTTCGCCGAAATTTAAAATTATAGAATTCTCTGGCCAAGTGAGAGTGATAACGCATTATAGTCCGATTGCCTTGTTCGTCATGGTGAGCACCTCCCTCGAAGGACCCAAGAATGGGGAAAAGAGTGCTCAGGTTTATCCCGAACAACCCAGCACTCGTGGCATGGGGGCTGAAGCCGACGACTCGCCATCTCTCAGACTTGATAAACGGCTGTATAGAAGGTAATATTTTAAATTAAAACAAGCGTTGCATAGCGCATATGAACAAGTTTTCAGCGCACAGGATAAAACGAACAAGTTTCACTCAAATATTACATCTTTAGAACATTCGTCCGCCATAAGGCGGGCACCCTTCAGGACGCCCTCGTAATACATCTTGGGGTGGCGATGCTCCTTGCCCGGCGGCGGCCCGTCCTTCACAAGCTTCTCAGCATCCATCTTGCCCCAGTGCACTTTAGCACGGGCAAATGCCCTACGGGCACCCTCGATGCAGACGGAGCGCTTGATGACTTCAAGCCGTGGACAGGCATCCACCAGCCGTCACTAGCCCGAAGTAGCTCCCAGGCATAGCCTCTCCGGGCCACAGTCGGACTATGAGACCCGTCATGGCCTGTTCGGCCACCTTATGGAGCTCGACCAGCTGCTTCAGCTGGTCGCTCAAGGGCACCGGGTGTCCGGTCTCAACATACTGAGACCAGAACACCTTCTCCGTCGAGCTCCCCTCCTCGGCCCGGTAAAAGGCGGCAGCATCTGACACGCTGCGGGGCAAATCTGCGAATGCTCCTGGAGAGCTCCGGACTCGGGTAAGTAACAAGTAATTCACTTCAACGTGCTTGCTTTGCATAAAGAATGCCTTACCCGCCGCTATCTTCTTCATCGCCTCAACTTCCTGGAGGGATTTTTGGGCTTCGGCCTTGGCAGATTTAGCGCTTTCAAGGGCCGTCACGAGCTCGGACTCTCATGTCTTTGAGTCAAGCTCCAAACTTTCGTGTTTTTTCACAAGAGCCTGGAGCTCTCGCTGCACCTCGCCAACTCGCGCCTCATGCTTCTCCCGCTCAGTGCGCTCCATGGCCGCCCTCTTTTCAGCCTCGGATAGCACTTGCTTAAGGGTCGCCACCTCAGTCGTGGCCCCTAAGACACCAATAGTGATCCTGTCATTTTTTGCAACTACATCTTTTTAAATATACTCCACAAGGTATTTCTTACCTTCTTTTTCCTCGAGCTCCTTCTTGGCAAGACCGAGCTCTTGCTCGGACCGCTCGAGGCTCTGCTTCAGCGCATCCACCTCCACAGTCAGTGCGGCAGAGGCCAGCAGCGAAGCCTGCATACGCATATTGACTTAATCCTGTTAGACTCCTGAGAATGTTATTAGATCCTCTATTCGGCTTTTCTTTCCGAACGCCAAACAGAGCATCAGGGGCTACTGTCTATGCGGTAATACTTTCACATATTTTTTTACATACCTCAAAGCCTGTTAGCAGGCTGGCGCAGGCTTCAGTCAGCCCGCTCTTGGCGGACATAACCTTCTGGATCACTGTACTCATGATAGTGCGGTGCTCCTCGTCGATAGAGGCACCGTTAAGCACCTCCAACAAGTTATCCGGCGCCTCCGTTTTGACAGAGGTCGCCGGCGTCGTAGGCCTGCCCTTCTTCTTAGGGGGCCCCCTGCCGGACTCCGGAACCTTTGAAGGTTCCGGTGCGGTGTCCGGCCCAGGGCCGGACTTGGAGCCCTTGGGGGTTTTATCCCCTTTGCACCTAGAGTCCGGGAGGTCGCCTTGCGGCGCCTCCAGGACCACCTCCCCCTGGCTTGGAACCTTTTGGGGCAACACCTCGGCGTCGTCCGTAGGGGGAGGGGAGGTAGCGGCCGGAAGTGAAAAGCTATTCACATCCGATGAATCCAAGGAGCCACTCGAAGATACGTCGAGCCGGTCTTGGGCCGGACTACACGATTATATTCGGCGTTAGGGAAAGCTGTGCAATAAAGGAACACTATGAGTCACTCTGGTGTCCGAATACTTAGGACTTCACCAGGGGCTTGGCCCTGGGCGGTCACTCGTCCTCGTTGTCGGCGGCGTTGGTGGAGTAGTCCGGAGGGAGGGTCTTCCCCTTCTTGGACCCTCCGGCCTCCCTAGTTGGGGCGGCCTTTCTTTTCTTTTCTCCCCCTGCTGGGGAAGAAACCTCTCTTTCCTCCTCCTCGTCTTCGTGGGAGGAGTCCGCCTCAGAGTCATCGGATGATGAGTCCGACTCCCCCGGACGCCGAGAACTCTTTCGAGTTCCCGTGGCCTTCTTCTTGCCCTTCTTCTCCGGCACCACGTAAGGTGCCGGGACCAGCAGCCCCTCTAGGCGGGCGTCTGATGGGTCTTCGGGCAAAGGAGCCGGACAGTTGATCTGCCCGGACGTCTCCTGCCAATCCTTTCAAAGGTATGGGAGTTTAGATCCCACATAGAGTCAAACTATGAAAGACAAGTATCCTGTAAGAGGTAAAATAGCTTATCGCGTTGGCTTGGCGCTGCGCGGAAAATCCACTATCCTCGGTGGCGGAAGTAGGAGCCTCGGCACCCTTGAATCCCACAAATTGAAAGCCCGTTGTTGACACGGGAGGATCCGGCGGATGAGCATAACCCGGACTACGTTGATGAGTTTGAGCTTCTTGCTCACCAGGTTCTGGACACATGTTTGGAGTCCGGTCACCTCTTCCGAACTACCCCACAGCAGGCCCTTCTCTTTCCAGGAGGTGAGCCGCGTAGGGGCTCTGGATCGGAACTCGGGGGCTGCGACCCATTTGGGGTCACGTGGCTCGGTGATGTAGAACCACCTCGATTGCCACACCTCCATGGTCTCCAAGAAGGATCCCTCGAGCCATAGGACGTTGGGCATCTTGCCCACCATGGCGCCTCTGCACTCCGCCTGGTGGCCGCCCACAACTTTCGGCTTGACATTGAAGGTCTTCAGCCATAAGTCGAAGTGGGGCCGGATGCAGAGGAAGGCCTCGCACACGACGATAAACGCCGAGATGTTGAGGATGAAGTTCGGGGCCAGATCGTGGAAGTCCAGGCCGTAGTAGAACATGAGCCCCGAGACGAATGAATGGAGGGGGAATCCCAGTCCGCGGAGGAAATGGGTAAGGAATACGACCCTCTCATGGGGCCTGGGGGTGGGGATGAGCTGCCCCTTGTCTGGGAGCCGGTGCACGATGTCGTCGGGCAGGTATCCGGCTCTCCTCAACTTTTTGACGTCTCCCTCCGTGACGAAGGAGACCATCCACTTGCCTTCCGCTCCAGACATGGTTAGAGAAGGCGGAGGAAGAAAATGCGGACTTGGGCACTGGAGCTCGAGTATGCGAAAATGGATAAGCAAAGGTGTAAGAAGGCGTGGGTGAGAAGGCGGATCCTTATCCCCTTATATGGGCGGATGAAACTGTGCGTCCCCACCAGCCTGGTAAAACTCGCTTATATCCCAAGCGCCGTAATCAATGGCACGGTTGGGTTACCCACGCCTATATTGATGAGAATCCCGGAATAAGGGGACACGATCTCTACTTCGACAAGACGTGCCAAGGAAACTGCCTCACTAAACGCGTTGAGGTGGGACAGTAAAACGATTCGAATAAAGGCTTGGCCGTGGTGTGTTGTCACGCCACGGAATACATCAGCAGATTAGATTTGTGTAAATACTATTCTCTCTATGGCAGCATGTGGAACTTATTTTGCAGAGCCGGACACTATCCTTGTGTTCAAAATCTTCTATGAAGTATTCGGAGGAGGAACCCGCCTTGCAATGCCGAAGACAATCTGCGCGCCGGACTCATCGTCATTGAAGCTGGACTCTTGGACTATGAAGATACAAGATTGAAGACTTCGTCCCATGACCGGATGGGACTTTCCTTGGCGTGGAAGGCAAGCTTGGCGATACGGATATGTAGATCTCCTTCCATTGTAACCGACTCTGTGTAACGCTAGCCCTCTCCGGTGTCTATATAAACCGGAGGGTTTTAGTCCATAGGACGAACAACAATCATACCATAGGCTAGCTTCTAGGGTTTAGCCTCTTTGATCTCGTGGTAGATCTACTCTTGTACTACCCATATCATCAATATTAATCAAGCTGGAGTAGGGTTTTACCTCCATCGAGAGGGCCCGAACCTGGGTAAAAACATTGTACCCAAGATCCGCCGGTTTTGACACCGACACAAGTATTTGAGGAGGAGATTATGTTTCTAATTTTGAATTCGGATTTCTCTAGGGGTATTTGCGGAGCTGCCCCGCAGCATATCGGATGCCGCCCAATTCTACCAGGCTGAAGAAAGGAACACTGCGGATAAGCTCTTCTGGTCACAGTATTTGGCACCAAACTATCCGGTGCCTTTTGCCGATCAACTGAAACAGCTGATCGAACTGCATAAGGTGGCAGAATTAGCCATGAAGGATTTGATTATCCGGTTGTGGCCTGCCGAGCCGATTCCAGGCAGCTACTTCGGGCTCGTGAAGCGGCTTGTAAGCGCTTGCCCTCGACTTGACATCATCAAGCGGTCGGTCTGCATAGAGGGTGTGTGAATGGCCTTCGCCCGCGCGAAGGTGCACTGGGGGAAGATGGATGCTGAGAAGCTGATGACCGAAGGGCTGCCAGAGGGGAAGGAGCACCGCAAGCCCGAACTATATTATGAGGGTGTCCTGAAAGGATCCTACCTTGCAGCGGAGCTATGCACCAAGGACATTATATTCCCATGAATGCCAAGCATGTTGTCCTTTGTAATGTTTGGAATAAGGTCATTTATTTATTGCCTGTTATATAATAGTTTACCCTCCTGTGCGGCCGTTTTATATATTAAACCTGAGAGTTGGCCAGTCGTCGGCTTCTGCCCCCACGTAAGAAGTACGGGGGTGTTCGGGATAAACCTGAGCACTCTTTATCCCAGTTTTGGGTCCTTCAAAGGAGGTGCTCAACACAACGAACTAGGCAATCGGACTATATGGCTTTATCACTCTCGCTTAGCCATAGGAGCTTTAGTAAGGTAGCGCAGCCCCTAGTGTTCGGAAGACCGTACTAGGGGCTCTATAAGCACCTGATCGGATAAAAAGCCGATCCATCGTACACTGCATTGATTATGGCATTATGCGAGAGAAATCCTTAAAGATTTTGCAACCTCTCGAACAACTGACCAGCTCTCGCCGTATCATGACAGTCAGTTTTCGGCTTTCTCTACTGAGGTGCTCGTCCGGAAGAACCGAGGCACAATCGAAGTAGTTCTCCCAATGCTACCTTAGCCAATATAGCGGAACGTAAGGTACCAAAACATGGGAGCCGGGAAAACCCAACTATTGACCCAAGACATGATTCGGAGCTGATGCATATAGTGCTATAAGTTCGGGGTGCCGAACTTCCACGAAGGTGTTCGGACTTTATTGTCGTGTTGTGGGTAAAACAAAACCCTTGGCACGTTTAAAGGCATATCGTGGTGTACGGATGCCACTCGACAAAAGAGTTTTAATAAGATATGATAGCAGAAAAGCGTCATACAAATCCACATATTATATTTTAATAGTACGTCTATGCGTATAAGACAGGTAATAATGGAAAAGAAATACGACTGTGGAACCTGCTGAGACCAGGGAAGAAGAAGCTGAGTGCGGATCCGGAGTATAGTTGGATGGTCATCACGGGGAATGTCTAAGGATTCCCTTGCGCGTTCGGGCTGGCTCCATATCGCCCATCCTGGTTGGCGCAAAGGTGAACCTGTGAAGGAAATGTAAAAATTGTTTGCGTGCCGGAGAGCGGTTGAGCCGCTGAGTGCGGCCTGTCCTGGCCTTCGCCGGAGTGTTTAGCTGAGCTCCGGACAAGCCGGGCTATCCTTCCGCGAAGTAGTTCGGAGTCCCTTGACGGTATCTGGGAGCCTGGCCGTTGACTCGAGGTTTGGCTGCAAGGTGCTGCTCATTACTTCTGTTGTTAAGGCAGTGGTGTACTCATTGATGCCGAAGTAAAGTTTGTCCTTGCCATTAACCATGATGACACCGCGTGGACCGGGCATTTTGAGCTTACGGTAGGCGTAATGTGGCACCGCGTTGAATCGAGCGAACGCGGGTCGTCGGAGCAGTGCCTGATAATCACTGCGGAAGGGGACGATTTCGAAGATTAACTCTTCGGTACGGTAATTGTCAGGTGAACCGAAGACTACCTCAAGGGCGATGGAGCATGTACAATTGGCTTCCACCCCTGGTATAATGCCTCTGAAAGTGGCTTTAGTGGGTTTGGTCACCGAATGGTTGATGCCCATCTTGCACACTGAGTCCTGGTAAAGCAGGTTTAAACTGCTGCCTCCGTCCATAAGGACTCGTGTGAGGTGGAATCCGTCAATTATTGGGTCGAGGACTAGTGCGGATGGGTTGCCCTGATTGGCATTAATCGGACGATCCGTGCGGTTGAAGGTGACCGGTCCTAGTTTATATTGTGGGACGACTAGTTCCGTTTAGTCGGCGTCCCTAGGTGTACGTATCCGGTCCGGGTTGGGGATTTGGGTGGTGTTTACCACATTCACCGTTTGCGGGGGCAATTTCTTTTGCCCTCCTATGTTCGGTGATCTGGGCTCTTCGTCGTCATCATCGCTTTGGGACCCCCCTGTATTGTTTATGGCACCGCCCTGCCGGCTTGTTTAAAGACCCAGCATTCTCTGTTGGTATGGGTGGCTGGCGTCCCTGGGGTGCCATGAATTTGGCATTGACGATCGAGTATGCGGTCCAGACTAGATGGACCTCAGTTGTTATTTTTGAGGGGCCCTTTCCGCTGACCGGACTTTGAGCCACTAAACCCGGCATTAACTGTCGTGTCTTCGGCGTTGTCACCATATTTGCGACGCTTGTGTTTTTTGCGTCATCGTTTGTCGTTGCTATCCCTGGCCTCTGATGTGCCAGGTTTGCTTGCTGTGTTGTTACTACGAGCCAACCAGCTATCTTCGCCCACGCAAAAGCGGGTCATAACTGTCGTGAGGGCTTCCATCAATTTTGGCTTCTCTTGACCAAGGTGCCGGGCAAGTCACACGTCACGGATGTTATGCTTAAATGCCGCTAAGGCCTCTACATCCGAACAGTCGACAATTTGGTTCTTCTTGGTTAGGAACCGGATCCAGAATTTCCTGGCCGATTCCCCTAGCTGCTGAGTTATATGACTCAAGTCATCAGCATCCGGCGGTCACACATAAGTGCCCTGGAAATTGTCCAGGAATGCATCTGCCAGGCTCTCCCAACTTCCGATGGAGTTTGCCGGTAAGCTATTTAGCCAATGCCGAGCCGGCCCTTTGAGTTTTAGCGGGAGGTACTTGATGGCGTGTAGATCATCCCCGCGGGCCATGTGAATGTGGAGGAAGAAGTCTTCTATCCATACCGCGAGGTCTGTAGTACCATCATATGATTCAATGTTCACGGGTTTAAACCCTTCTAGGTATTCATGATCCATTACTTCATTGGTGAAGCATAGGGGGTGTGCGGCACCTCTGTGCCGGGCTATGTCACGATGCAGTTCATACGAGTCTTGTCTGTCGTATTCGGCCCGGCCGGATTTCCTTTCAGCGTATCCGGCGTGACGATCATCGTCACGCGTTGGGGTGCGACCCCGTGATCCGTAGATCAATCTTGTATATCCTGCTTTGTTTTCCAATACGTCTCGCAGGTCCCGTGTGTTGCCCCGGGCCTTGGTGTTTTTGTTTGTCTGGCGACGGGGTGAGGGTTGGACTTCGGGCTGATATGCCCCTCTGTCTCGGCCACGAGGTTGCCGATCGGCCGCATCATACGCTGGTGATGTAGGTTTTAATGCTTCCTCCACGAGTTGGGGTAGCAACCTGCGCTTTGGGTAACTTTTGGTTGGGTGTTCGAGTTCGTATTCTTCGGCCGCAAGGACTTCAGTCCATCTATCTGCTAGCAGATCTTGATCAGCTCGAAGCTGATGTTGCTTTTTCTTCAGGCTGTTTGCTATGGCTATAAGCCGGCGCTTAAAGCGCTCCTGCTCGACGAGATCCTCCGTCACGATAAATTCTTCGTCGCCGAGGCTCACCTCGTCTTCGGAGAGAGGCGTGTAATTGTCATCCTATGATTCTCCGTCTGGTGCCTGTACCGAAGGGCTAGCTTGTTCATTCTCCCGCTCGAGGTCTGGCTGGAGGGGATTATCATCGTCTTCGGCACTATCCGGAGCGTTATTGTCCCTTGTGCCAGTATCGTTGCTTTTGCTATGGCGGGACTTAGAGCGGCGCCGCTGACGTCGGTGCTTGGATTGCTTCTTGGAGGGATTATCCTCCGATGTCCTATCGCCATCGCCTTCTTTGGGGGTGTCCACCATGTATATATCATATGAAGAGGTGGGAGACCAGCGCCCTGTGGGCGGTGGTTCCTGTTCATCTCTTGCATCGTCGTCCATACCGTTGATGTCTTCCGAGCTGAAGTCGAGCATGTCGGTTAAATCATCGAAAGTGGCTACTAAGTGGGTGGTGGGTGGGGAGCGAATTTCTTCGTTGTCCGCATCCCATTCTAGACGAACATAGTTCGGCCAAGGGTCTCCTGACAGGGAAAGAGACCTCAACGAGTTTATCACGTCGCCAAATGGCGAGTGCTGAAAGATAACCGCGGAGGTAAACTCCATGATCGGTGCCCAATCGGATTTGATAGGCACGGACGCAGGAGGCTCGGAGCCCATGGCTGGGGACGAATCAAACGGTTCAGCAACATGGGTCTCGTAGGAGGTAAAGTCAGTATTCGGCTCTATCGCCACTGAGTGTGCGGCCTCCGTGGCGGGGTCCATCCACCCGTCCTCAGATGGCGCAATTTGTTCCGGATTGAGGGCCAGAATAGTTGCAAGTGTGATCTCCCGAACACTGTCCGACGGCAGAGCTAAGTCATGCTCGTCGTGATTGTGCGGCGCACTTGACATGGGCTCGAATCCGTTGAAGATCAAGTCTCCGCGGATGTCGGTAGTATAGTTCAAGTTTCCAAACCTGACCTGATGGCCAGGGGCATAGCTCTCGATCTGCTCCAGATGGCCAAGCGAGTTGGCCCGCAGTACGAAGCCGCCAAATACGAAGATCTGTCCCGGGAGGAAAACATCACCCTTGATCGCATCGTTACCAATGATCGAAGGAGCCATCAAGCCTTATGGTGATGGCATAGTGGAACTCTCAATGAAAGCACCAATGTCGGTGTCAAAACCGGCGGATCTCGGGTAGGGGGTCCCGAACTGTGCGTCTAAGGAGGATGGTAACAGGAGGCGAGGGACACGATGTTTACCCAGGTTCGGGCCCTCTCGATGGAGGTAATATCCTACTTCCTACTTGATTGATCTTGATGATATGAGTATTACAAGAGTTGATCTACCACGAGATCGTAGAGGCTAAACCCTAGAAGCTAGCCTATGGTATGATTGTTGTTGTCCTACGGACTAAACCCTCTGGTTTATATAGACGTCGGAGGGGGCTAGGGTTACATAGAGTTGGTTAGAAGGGAGGAGATCTATATATCCGTATTGCCAAGCTTGCCTTCCACGCCAAGGAGAGTCCCATCCGGACACGGGACGAAGTCTTCAATCTTGTATCTTCATAGTCCAACAGTCCGGCTAAAGTATATAGTCCGGCTGTCCGAGTACCCCATAATCCAGGACTCCCTCAGCCGCTGTCGGTGTCATCAATCCCCATGCCTCCGCTCAGTCCGACCACCAATCACCACCACGCCCCACGCCTCTTCACCTTATCTCCTATTTCTCGAGATATCATTAGTTTTTACACATGGGATTACTCCCGCATGGGTCAATCACAACGAGTGTTTTTATTAAAAAATGCATCTTGATGTTCCGTGCAATGCACGGATCTTGCTAGTACTCCTACAGAAGACTAAGTTGGTGATGATGGTGTGTCTGACATCCATCGTATGTGACCATTAGATCTACATCTAACGACTGTGAGGTAAGTTGTTGCCTTTTCTCACAAACATCCCACTTGTGTACCAATTTGCAGAAAAACCCATAATTAGTATCTTAAAACCAACCACATCCCTCCCTGACCTCAACAAAACAGCCCAAGGAATATATTCTAATTGAAACATAATATATCTCTAGTGATATATGTATATCAAAATTAGAGTGTTTTGTATCAAGTTTGTGAATAAGTATTATTCTAATTATGATTCGTTGCAACGCACAAGAACATTGCTAGTATTTCCAACCATGCAAAAAAAATTCCCAAGTATTCCATAGTTTCGAGCTTTCCATCAAGATATTTGTCACTCATGGTTGATATTTACTTTCAATCATGTACACATATGCACTATGTAACTAGCCTTGCTTATTGGGTTCCAAAGCTTAACTTTCACTGCTACTTACAATATGTAGAGTATTTAACAAAAAAACTACCACTTTCAACCAGCCCTAGGAAAAATCTATTGTACAAAAAATAGCAAAAACATACCCAAAATTTCTTAATCCATGCCAAAATCTACTACCTACCAATTAGGTTAGTTTAAACCCATTTATGACAGGGTTGGCCCACACGTCCTTGCTGACGAGGCAGCTCAAACCAACACATTTTGTTTGACCGTTGACACGAGGGACCCACATCTGACCTTCTATCCTGTTATTCCCCCTCAAATTGTTATTTTTCCTGAACATTACTTCAAACCATATTGATGCATGTTCGTCGGTGGCACTGGCGATGAGCGAGTTGGCCGCCGCTCCGCCGGACGGGCCGGACGCCGCGCTGGCATCCGCACGGGTTGGCAGGCTAGCCCGAGCGTGACTCATGAGTGAGCAAGACGCCCCGCTGGCCTTTGCTCGAGCCAGATGGCTGGCCTTAGCGCGGCACGCGCGAGCAAGCCACCGCGCTGCCGTGCCAATCTAGCTAGCAAACCTTGCAGACAAGCAGCTGGGCAGAGCTATCTTGGCTAGCTACCGGCCGCGAGCGCCGGACGGAGCTGGCATCCGGTCTGCCACAAGATGGGCTCCGCACCGCCGACGGTTTTGACCTCGCCTTCTGCCGGCGGCGGTAGCTGCGTCCCGTGGCCGAGGATGACTAGGTGGACGGGCCGTAGGTTGGAGGTCACTCGGGGATTTTTGTGCAGACTGACATGTAGGTCCCACAAGTCATAACGCTTGGTCGAATAGAAGGCGTTGACTTAATGGGCGACATGGACCCTGTTTGGATACTCTAAGTCAGAGGTTAGATTCTAACCCTGAACTAACTCTAACCAAAGTGGTGTTTGGATGGCAGGGTTAGATTGACAACAAATGTATCCAAACAGGGCCATGGGTTGCAACGTGCCTATAACGGCACTTTGTAGTGTAGTCGTTTCTTGGTAGGGCTGGTTGGTAAGAGCATGTACAATGGTTGATAAGGTAGTCTTATCTTAAGTCTGCCACGTATGCAAGTGGTAGTTGTTTCTTGGCATTATTAGTGGTTTCTTGCATTATTAGGGGTTTCTTGTAAGGCTACTCATAGTGGGGAGTATCATATGCTAGTAACATGCGTATGATACTACCTCCATAGTGCATAGTATCATAAACTAGTATCATAGATGATCATATTTATTGCCATGCATGACACAAAGTAGCATAGCATTTAACATGATACGGTATCTACCTATGTTACTCTAACACTAGCGACAAAAGGCGATTCTAGGTTGCGTTGTACTCCAACGAGTACTACTACTGGTCGCGGGAGTGTATACCTCGTTTTGTGGGTTCGATCCCGGCCGAACGCACGGCGGTCTATTTTTTAAATAGTAACTTCACTGCGAGCCAATATTTTACACGAGTAGTTTGAGTTTTGAAGTCAAACGGACGTGCGGCACCACAATCTGGGTGCACTGGATAGCCTAGCCACGTGAACGGGTTTTCCTTCCCAGCATCTCGTGGCTCGCGTGCTCGCCCTAGCCACACCTCGCTTGCAGCTTCCTCATCAGCTAGTAGCATATTTAAACTAGCGCCTCCCAATTAAATCCGAGGAGCCGGAAAAGCCTGGCGAGGCATTGGGAACTGTGCAATATGGCTCTGTACGTAAAGTGCTCTACTACTACTCTGTAGGTTGTGGCATTGCATGCATGGACTTCACTCCATCATCGGCTCTACTATAAAAGAAATTCCTCTTAACGTGTTTTTTTAAACGGAGGCAAAAGCTTTTCTTCATCTCATTCATGAAGAAGGAACTACTAACAAAGTTCGACGAGATCCATTACACCTCCACAAATGGAAGCGAAAAGCCTAGTCTCGATGTATCAAATAACTCAAATGTTCTGCCCCCGCAGTAACCGACACTGATAAACAGGCTGCTAGTGTGTGCGCGAGAGGAGCGGCTGAGTAGGCCAGCTACGTGAGAGGCCAGCACCGACAGTACCCACTAGGCCACTACGCAGGTGTACTTTCCCTGCATTGATAGTACAACGATGGTTCTAGAGAACATTAGTGCCCTCCACTTCCAACTGTAGCTCCTTGGCCCTGAGATTCAAGAGTTCAAAACTGGTGCACTATACTAGAAGTACAGTACATAACACTAGTAGTACCCTCGCACTACTAGTTGAGAAAGTAGTGCTAGTACTGCTACAGTACGAGTACGTACTCCTCCGTCACGTAATGTAAGACATTTTTTTACACTAGTTGGCTTGTACAAAAAATAGCAAAAACATACCCACAATTTCTTAATCCACGCCAAAAACTACTAGCTAGTGCCAAAAATTTCTTACTAGTGCTATTATTTAGAGTATAATGCAATCCCATAACGTCCCATAATGCTAGTACTAGTAGTAAATAATAGCCTCACCCCTTCGCTTACTACGCTCTACAGTTGGAAGGGATGAGGCCCTACGGTTACTACGCTCTTATCTCCTCCTAGCCAGTTCCCCTCCCCCCGAAGAGAAGGCAGTTCGTCGTTGCTCCCATGGATTCGCCAGGCGGTTCTCCTCCTCGTCGGGGCTGGGAGACCTTGGACAACGATCCTCAGGGAGAAATCACACGCCGCTCCGATGTCCTCACCGCCGCAAGACTCGGTGCTTCCTGCACCAACTATTTCAAGACGGTGCTTAAAATGGCTTGGGAAAATGCCATCTTGTTGGTCTTCCATGTGTCCTTGAGGAGAAGGTTTTTCTATGGGACAATCCTTCGAACAGTCCACCGCTCCCTGGCCATGGTTGCACGTTGACTCCACTAGAGTTGCCGACGTTGAGAGGTAGTCGGATTTTGTCCGATGAGGAGGTCAGTAATGGAGTTTGATCATGTAGTACTTAGTTATTCCATTTCCATCCCGTAATTTCTCCGTTGCCCACCGTCTTATATATAGGTCTGGGTCGGTGCCAAAAAAGATTGGCTTGCATACCTCCGGCTGGATACCACCATCATTTTGCACAACATCCACAGCAGTGCGGCCGTACCGGTAGACCCCTTCTCCACCATTGGGATCGGCCTTCCGAACTGGCTGGGCTTGAATACGTATGATGATGTCTACATGAGATTGAAGAAGATAGCAATTGCGGACCCGCTGACAAAGCGACGCGGCTACGATGATTACTATCTCATCATGGTGTTCGACATAAGGATTGCCATCAATGCAAGAGGCAGTAATGGCAGAGGCTGGCGCATGTTGGCGGCGGCAGATTTGTACCCCTACACATTCGAAGACGTCGTGCGCCATCTAGGCCGCATCTTCGCGCTGACAAGCCAGGGGACTTGTTTCACCTAGTTGCCATCCTACGGTACGGGAGATTACAAACGGAATGCACAAACCATCATTTGCATCCCTAATGGTACTCCATTATTTTGCAGGGACCAGTCAGCCCGCGATCAAAATAAGATCACCGATCCTGGATGTGCATTTGCATCCGCGATTCGGTCTAACATGGAACCTTGTAGCTGACTTTGGCATATTGGGATCAACTATCTTAGCAGTCGTTGCCCATGATACCACTGATGTGCAACATGGTCACACAATCTACCACGATCGGACCGTCACCATCTACCCAGGTATTCCATTTTTAACCCTCTGGCCTTCTCTTTCATTGTTGTACTAGTACTCTACTTACGTACTAGTAGGAGTACTTTTTACCTTGGAGGACGCATATAGCTAGCTAGGCCCTTGAAGACTTGAACCCACTAGCTGCCACCATTTTTGTTTTTCCATGTCTTACTATCTCATCCATGTAGCCAACAGTGGTTATATATAATAAGCTGGTTATTTTACTTCCTCTATACCGGAGTAGTACTATGTGCTACACAGTATTACTGACCGCCATATTTGAGCACAACATTATTATGCATGGACCTTGACTATGTACGTCACCATGTGTCCAGATCTGAGATGCCGCGTGTACCAGATGAACGGCGCCGAGTTCGACCCCGAGATGCTACGTGGGTGCCGAGGAACACTCTTGGAGAGTACTCACTTTTCATTGGGGACAGCTACCCCATTGTGAAGCGGATACCACCTTCCGTGCACGACACGGAACGCCTGCCGTTCATGAAGCATGGTTGTGTCTTCAGTGCGCACCGCCGGATGAACAATATGCTGGGACACGCTATCCCTTATTTATGCCGCTTCAGCTTGGATGAGTCTCCATCGTGTGGAACCAGACTAGAAAACTGCGACAGTAATTCCTGTTGCCCACCGCTATGGATCGTGCCATCCATGAAGAACACCTGGGACTGGAACCTGGAGGAGGACATGTAGCCCATCTATAACGTGTAAGTAGAGTTCGGTAAATTGTGAACGGTAGCGCTGTGAATATATGTAGAGTAGTCGTGCCCAAATTTATCACATGAATTGGAGATGAACTTGTGTGGCATACTGGCATTTGTCCTTTAGAATTTATTACTAGTAAATGTGTTATGTGTACGTGCAACTTGTGTGGTTGTTGCACGGGCTCCAACACGCTCTTTGAGAAAAAAAAGGTGGCACAACTTTGGATATACGTGTCGTGGTGGCATCATACAGTAGCATCGTTCGCTATAGTTGTAGTATGCTCCTACTAGGACGACAACTCCTATAAAACCTTGCGCTTGGCTCTTTGCCTCTTCGGGAGGTTCAACAGTTCGTACTCGTGTGAACCTTGCACTTGGCTCTTCGCCTCTTCGGAAAGTCCAACAATGATGATACTATAGTACACATTATGCTTCTGGCAATCTGACACCGATTGAACTGCTGCACATCCACCGCAAGGGCGAGAGCGAGGGAGAGGGAGAGGGCGCTGTAGTCAAAATCCTCTCCTCGTCCTGTGAACCACCACGCGTGTGGGCGAGGGAGAGGCGTAATAAGCAAGCTTCTCCTCGCTCGGTGAGTTAACGGGACACATCAAAGCAGTACTAGTACTAGTCCATACTGCGTCCTTTCCGGTTAATATGGCTTGATTTGAAACGAGAAAAATACACTGGC
The DNA here is from genome assembly GCA_032464435.1 of Aegilops umbellulata. Taxonomy (NCBI): domain Eukaryota; kingdom Viridiplantae; phylum Streptophyta; class Magnoliopsida; order Poales; family Poaceae; genus Aegilops; species Aegilops umbellulata. The sequence continues at coordinate 56,845,888 of CP136057.1, forward strand.
GGTCAACGTATGTAACAATACGCTCTTTACGATCACTATATATAGTTTTGCAGTGATTATACGATCACTAGCTCATCGTAGAGCACCGTATTACACCCTACTGACCAGCCACATAGTCGACATGGCACTTTGTTGACTGGTTAAATTGTCACCTGGTTTCTGGGTCCCACCTGTCAGTTGGCAGAGCAAAGAAATCAGCTAAAAAACAAAGAGTGTAGTACATCTACACTTCCAATGCATTTAGCCTTTAACCTATATTGATATTGATTGACTAATGCATCAACTTGTGCTCTAGGTATAGGCTACATGTCTATCCTTAATTATAGCATGCAACGACCTTTATTTAATCTTCTTCTCTCAATGGTCGCATGCACACATAAGTTTGCTACTTTTGGGCATTAATTATGCCCTGGTCAATGTGTAAATCTCTAAATGTATAGTCTTTCACGGACGTAGGGAGTAGGTTGGGCACTTGAGCGTGAGCGTGTGTGTTGCGTCGTGTGATGTGTGCCGCATGGGTGCGTGAGTGTTGCGTGCGTCCATGTGTACGTGTAAGTGTTGCATGTTGCATGCATGGGGCTTACTCCCTCCCACTGACATGTTCATATTTCAAGCTTCCTATGTTCCCTCCATATGGTGATACTCCCTCTGTTCCCAAATACGGAGTAAAATCCTCCCTCTGTTCCCAAATACGGAGAATTTGTCTTTCTAGAGGATTTCAACAAGTGACTACGTACGGAGCAAAATGAGTGAAGTGAGCGTAGAGGCATAGGGATAATGTAGAAAGGAAGTCTTCGCGATCCATTATTCCCCATCTCGGTCAGAGAGAACTATTCAACTAGTCTTCGTAGTGAAGTGACAATACACGCTGCAGCGGATGGGACACTTAATTAATAAGCTGAACCAGCGTGTTGGTGTTACTAAATCAGCCTTACCTGATACTGCCATCATGTTTGCCAGTAGAGCACGCTTCTGTCCTCCATTAACTAACATATGGGCCCTCTTGTGGTAGACCCACATGTCATTGGTGTAACTACTTACACTCCGAAGGACGGTATATCCTGGTAGTAGTAGTATAATTGAGATTTAATGCACTTTCTTCCTCGTCTTCCACTCTTCTTTCTCCTCTCTTCTTCTTCCTCCTCTCTTCCCCATCATCGGCCGCACACCATTTCCCCCTGCTCACTGCTCGCCCGCCAGCGCTATCTTCCTTGGTAGCTCGCGCGTACCATATCCCCCCGCTCACTGCTTGGCCACGCGAGGAGAAGCTTCTTGGCTCGCCCGCCCGAATCCACTTCCCCGCTGGCTCGCAGGCAACAAAATCCCCAATGGCAGAACCGACTGACACGCAGAGCCACGATTGGAATTCCCTCCATGATGTTCTCTTGGAGCAGATCTGTAATTGTATGGACCTACTCAGCACCGTCCATCTGGTCGCATGCTCGGTGTCTTTGTACCGTCTACTCGTCTGCAACCGGCCGGCTCTTTTCAAGACACCCTGCTTGCTGATGCCCGATCCTCGCAGGTGGCCCAGACACCGACTTGACGATCCTACGGAGGTTGTCGTGGTGCCCCTCGACATGCTACCACTACCCGTCCACATGTCCTTCATGTGCGGCCACTACTGGGCGGGCATGAAGGCCAACTGGATCATCCTCATCCACCAATACGGTAGTCCGTGGCATCTCGTGGATATCTACACCCAGTGAGAGATCATCCTTCCATCTTTGGATACCGCCGCCATCGAGCCTCGCGGCCCGCCGGACACTCCTGCCTACTACGCACGAGACGCGTCGAGCTTTTGGCTCGACCTCTGTTTGCTGAAGGTTGTAATCTGCGAAGTGCCCACACCATCAGAAGACTACATGGATTACAAGCTCATTGCCGTGTTCAACATGGGATTAGTCTATCTGGAATCCGGTCGCCATACATGGTAATGGCTCATCGTCGATCCTCTTTACCCAACACTTCTGTCTGATGCTATAGCGCATGATGGCATCGTTTATGCGGTCGACGCACAGATTGGCTACCTATACTGGTGGAATCTATGGTCGTGTATTTGTTCTATCTCATCTCATATTTACCTTAAGAATACGATTGACTGTTCATTGTTACAAATTTAGAATATATAGTATGTCTATAACCACATCATTGCTATATGTTCCTCTCATTTCCTAGATTTTTATGACCACACATGTTATTGTTAGAGTTGATATGAGAACAATTGGTATCTAATGATTGTAAGAATAGATATTATGAGTATAACCTCATGATTGCTATATGTTACTCTCATTTCCAGGATTTTTATAACAACGCATGTTATTGCTTAGAGTTGATATGATAACTGTAGTAAGTGCTATGGTAGAATATGGGTAGGCCCTGTCATATCTGTTTTCCTCTCATTGTTACATGATGTTTGAACCATGATATATTGCTAGAATATGAAAGCCATTGGCTTATTTTTTTTAACTTGGGGTATGATTATGACCACGACATTGCAATTCTCTGTCTATGATATGTGTCACGGTTATAATAATCTTAATTCCACACATACTCTGAACATGATTGTTTATTTTTGTCCTTTTGGTCTCCAATTTGAATTGTTGCAGCAGACGCAAATGCGCTGGCCTTCATGATTCCAGGATCTGGAATCATACCAGACGATGGGTGGTGGTTTATCGCTCGTTTAGCTGACGGTGGTCATTTGATGCTTATTTGCACGTACCAAATTGACCAAACCGTTTCATCAAACCACATGCAGTACAATGCCTGGGGCGTTCGTGACATTGATGGCTATGGCTGCTTCGTGTTCGAAAAAGATCCCAACTCCGTTGGGCCAGGCATATTCAACTAGAGGCGGGTTTACAGCCTCGGCAACCACTCCATGTTCCTCAGGCACAATTATCCGATCATCCAACCAATCATCGATCATATCACCGGCGATGATTACCGTGCTATGCAAAACTTACATTCGCCAGGGGGACTGTGTTTACACATCATACCATGGGTTTCATGAGTTACCATATCCAGAGATTCGTCGACATAGCTTGTTGCCAGATAATCTTCAGTGTGTGAAAGGCATCAAGCTTCCATGCGATGGATGGCTTTTGCAAACCCGACATACGGCAATGTGGTTCATGCCAACAGCAAATATGCACAACTTGATTCGTGTTGATATGTAGACTGAGCCATATATTCTGCTGCTATAGCACGACCCTCTTTTGTTGGATATTATGTATTGTTGTTAATTTGAAGCACTCCTCTGGTTTGAAGGATAGATACCTTTCTAGGATCAAGTGCATCATAACTCACCTGCGCAGGATGTACTGATAATGATGATGGAGATGTTGTGCAGTATATATATATATATATATATATATATATATATATATATATATATATATATATATATATATATATATATATATATATATATATATATATATATATATATATCACTTAGGCTTCAAGTGCATACTTGTTAGTTAAACCTATGGTTAAAATGTGACACTAAATACGACTAGTAAGTAGTACAGTAGTAGTACTTGTATACGTCGGTCAAATTATTCATCATGTCCACACATTGAATTGATGTGACAACACGCTGCGCGTGAGGTGACACAAGAATCCCGGCAGCGTGTTGGGGTATTCTGGACTTCAGATTTGGAGTACCACTTATCTATCGAAATCTTTCATCATTCACTTAAAACAGTCGATTGATCATACATTGAGTATCATATAACTGGAATTAACCCATGCAAGTCGAAGAAGGATTGGTCGGTGCTGCCGGCTAGCGTCAAGTTCGATCCCACGGATAAGGAGCTGATCGAGCACCTTGAGTCCTAAGCAAGCATTTCTTCCAGCGCAATTCCAGGGCGTTCAAAAGGGGCACGTGGACGCGTCGCAAGATACAGTCGGAGTGCGGCATGCATGCGATGTGGCACAACACTGGAAATACCTTGCCGATGATGGTCAACGGCCGGTAGACGGGCGGCAAAAAGGTTCTAGTGTTGCACACCAACAAGAACTTTGACCAACATAGGACCAACTGGGTGATGCACCAGTACCACCTTGGGGACCTGGAGCAAGAGAAGGAGTGGGAGATGGTCCTCTGCAAGATTTGCTACCAGACGAACACTAGGGCCAGGACTAAAAAGATTATAAGTTAGTTTGGTATTGGTAATTGTACTACCTTGTCGTCCGCAAGTTGGTATTGTTGTTAACGATCTTTTGGTATGAACTTGGCATTTGCTTCCAACCATCATGTCGAGGGTCAACGTGGATATAAAGCTGAATCATTTGTTTCGAAACGAATTTTCAGGCACCTGATTTTTATTTGATGGGTAGCATATGCACCTGCGGTTCGAATTCCCAGTTCTCCAAATTTTTTGAAACAAGTGCATGCTCTTATTATCACGATGAAAAAACAATATCCCTGCTGCATCCCAGTTATCAGTCTGTACTTGCAGAATTCTCTCGTTTATTGAGCACGTACATTGTTTTTTCAGGTCGAGCAAGTTTCAACTGGGCTGTAGACTGCCCAGACTTGGTTTTCTTTTTAACAGGCCCAGCCCATGACGACAACGGGGCACAAAGATCCAGCAGGTATCTACTGGCCTCTGGCCCGCCAGCGTTAGTATATTTTGTCTTACAACATCCGCAGGCACTTTTTTTACTGAATTAAACACACAGCCCAGTTCTATTTTCCTCTTGAAACGCATGTCCTACATCTGTTTTCTAATCTCTACCTGTAGTTTTACTAGTTCATATACATGTATCATTATATTGAAAATACATAAAATTCACTTTTCATCTTTACATCCTTATTTTTGTTGTTGCTTTCCCTCCCAGCGCTGATTTTTTTTACCACTGGTTTTCCCTTAAACCAACTCAATTGTCTCACGTCTTATTTGCTTACAAAAACAAAACAATTTTTTTGGCAAATCAATAAGTTCTTAAAAAAATGTTTATCATTTCGGGATTACAAAAGTTCGGACTCCACCAAAATATGCAAAATAAGGTTGAACTTTTTTACCGTGGTCTTGGGCAGAAAATGGGATGTAATAAATTACTTAAGAATTAGCAAATGGGCTGCAAATTATTAAAAAAATAGCAAATGGGCTCTATGTTGTCTGCCATAGATTTGGAGGCTGACTTGTGGGCCTACTAAGTTCATGCATACACAAGGTTTATCAAAAAAGAAACTTAGTCAACAATCGACTCTACCAGCGTCAGACCGTTAGATGCCAATCTAACGGCAATCGTGCTTCTTCAGTCTCTGATCTTCCTGCCCCAGCCGCCCAAACTAGCGTCGTCGGAACCGCCTGCTCCCGCCTCCCGTGGTCGGCTGTGCTGTCGGGCAGGCCTCACAGCCCCATCATATACTCGCGTCCCTGGTCTGTCTATCCCTCTACTCACCCACACCTCCTGTTATTTTCCGGCGACGGCAGCCGAACCAGTCAACCCTTGTACTCTCCACCGCGTGGGCAACCACTGCCGTGTCTTCCCCAGCTCTGTGTCGTTCCCTTCGTAGGCCTCGCCGTTGTCCACCGCCCTGGTGCTCTCGGCGTGGCGTGGTCAACATGGTCAACAAACGACATCCATCGGAAGTGGACTGTACGTGGAGAGGATGACAGTTGGGTCCAAGGCCGCACACAACGAACGTGGCCGGTTGTGCTACCGTGCTCCAACGACTCAAACGACTCAAACAAGCGTTGGCAGGACTGCCTGCTCCCTCCTCCCCGTGGCCGGTTGTGCTGCCGTGCGGGCCTCACCGCCCCACCATACTCCCATCGCTGGCCTAGCCATCCCTCTACTCACCCACACCTGCTGTTATTCCCCGGCGACGGTAGACGAACCAGTAAACCCTCGTACAATCGTACTCCCCTCCGCGTGGGAAACAACGGTCGAGTCTTCCCTGCCTCCATGTCGTTCCCTTCCTAGGCCTCGCCGTCGTCCACCGCCCTGGTGCTCTCGGCGCGGCCTGGTCAACGTGGTCAACGACCGACATGCATCTGGGTCCACGGCCGCACGCAAGGAAATGCCTCCTTATTACGCGCAAAATAATGATTCCTCCACCTGACATCTAGGACCCACCGAAAGGGCCTTTGTATTTCGCGAAAAAAACGCTACCGCCGCTGACAGCTTGGACCCACCACCTATATCTTCGCACGCAAGGAAGTGCCTCCTTATTACGCACAAAAAATGAATACTCCTCCTGCTAGCTGGGACCCAGTATAGTGGCAGGCTGACTTGTGGGCCTACTAAGTTGACGGGGATGGAGGGCTTTGTCAACTTAGTCAATATGCACGTTCTAGCTCCAATGACCATATGATGTCCATCCAACGGCCATAGTGCTTCTTTAACCTCTGGTCTTCTTGCTCCAGCCGCCCAAAGCAGCGTCGGTCGTGCCTCGTGCTCCTGCCTCCCGTGGCCGGCTGCGATGCGGCGGAGGCCTCACCGCCCCCTACTACTCCCACCGCTGGCCAGGCCATCCTCTACTCACCCACACCCCCAGTTATTCTGCGGCGACGGCAGCCTCACACCGCAGCGAACCAGTGAACCCTCATACTCCTCTACGCGTGGGCATCCACTGCCGCGTCTTCCCTGGCTCCGCGTCGTCCCCTTCCTAGGCCTCGTCCTCGTCCACCGCCCTGGTGCTCTCGGCGCGGCGTGGTCAACATGGTCAAGGAACGGCTTCCATCGGACATGGACTGTACGTGGAGAGGCTGACAGCTGGGTCCACGGCCACAACAAGGAAGTGCCTCCTTATTACGCGCAAAATAAATATTCCTCTAACTGGCAACGGGGACCCACCGGACGGGTCACCGTATTTCGCAAAAAACGTTTTCCCCTGACTGCTGGGACCCACCAGCTACATCTTCGCACGCAAGTGCGTCCGGGCAAAAACAAAAAAATGATTCGCCCCCTGACTGCTGGGACCCACCAGCTACATCTTCGCACGCAAGGAAGTGCCTGACAGTCGGGACCCACCTGGTCGAAGCATACGTAGCGTTGTCATTCTGGTCACGAACGTGTACGTACATACTGGTCGATGTAGAGGCACACACGTGTCGTAGCAGAGGCGCGCACATAGCATGTACACGTACGTACAGCGGCCAGGGTGCAAGAAAGTAAATACGGCCACGTACGTACATACGGGAAGGGTCTCGAACGCCTACTCGCGCGTACGTACGGCCAGGGCTCGTGTACATGGCTGGGTCGGAACGGAGAAACAGTGTCGTCGTGTTCATGGGGAGCCAACCGGCTGGGTCGGAATGGAATACGCCGTTGTGTTCATCGGGAGGGCTTGGACGGAACAGCCGATGGAAACGAGGCCTGGTGTACTGCAGAATGGAGAAAACGGCCTTGTGTTCGAACGGCCACGTTCGAAACGGGATCCTGTTCATTGGGAGGGGTCTGGCGTACCGCAAAACGGAGGAAACGGACCTCCTACGGTCGAAACGGGGGTCCTGTTGATCGGGAGGGGTGTGGCGTACCGGAAAACGGAGGAAACGGACTTGTGTTGGAGCGCTACGGTCGAATCAGGGGTCCTGTTCATCCGGAGGGGTGTGGCGTACCGCAAAACGGGACTCCACGAGATACTGTTCATCTCCACCGTCGACCTCCTCCAGCCTCCACCGGCGACTGTTCATCCACGGGTTCCTGTTCATCCAGCCTCCACCATGCGCTACTCCACCGGCTACTGCTCAACCAACCATTTTCATGGGCTCCTGTTCAACCACCCCTCCACGGGCTACTGTTCATCTAGCCCTCCACCGTCTAGTGTTCATCCTACCCTCCACGGGGTGGTCCTGTTTATCCTGCCCTCCACGGGGTCCTGTTCATCCAGCCCCAACCGGCTCGATTGATCGGGGTCCTGTTCATCCAGAGGCAACACCACGGGGTCCTGTTTATCCACCCCCACTGGAAACTGTTCATCAACCCCCCCCCCCCCCGCAATGCTCAGTGTTCATCCAGAGGCAGCATCGACCGGCTTCAGTTAGCAGCAGTAGCGAAGGAATCGCTCGATCAGGTTCAGTTAAAAAACATCGATCGATCGCTCGGGTTCAGTAACGCGTAGCCTGCAGTGCAATCGCTCGGGTTCAGTTAGAGCCCAATGCCTCACTTGGGTTCAGTTAGAGCCCAACGCCTCGTACCCATGCATGTGCGTGTACGAGAGAAACACGCATCGCTCGGCGCCGACCACCCACCGTAACCGGGAACACCCCGATATTTTCCTCGCCCTCGCTTCTACCACAGTTTTTTCCATCATGGACGGCCCAAAGAATGTCATGCAACTGTGTCTTTGGCCCGCCCAGGACGAAAAGCCCATTTTCTGTCATGATTTTTTATCATAGAAGTAGGACCCCATCACAGCTATGATGATACCGGGTTTTGTCACAATTATCGTCATAGAAGTGTCATAAGTATGACAGAAAAAAAATTCATTCGGCCCAAAATGTCACGGATGTGTCTTTTTTTTGTAGTGTGTGGACTTGCTGAAAAGCTCTTATAATGACTCTTTCCTATGTTATGACAAACTGCAATTGCTTCAATGATTGAGATTATAGTTTGTTAGTTTTCAATGAAGTTTCTGATTCATACTTGACATTGTGAATAGGTTATTACTTTAGCATAAGAAATCATATGACAATATATATATATATATATATATATATATATATATATATATATATATATATATGTTTTAAGAATGATCATGATGCCCTCAAGTCCGTATTTTATTTTATCGACACCTCTATCTCTAAACATGTGGACATATTTTTTGATATCGGCTTCCGCTTGAGGACAAGCGAGGTCTAAGCTTGGGGGAGTTGATACGTCCATTTTGCATCATGTTTTTATATCGATATTTATTGCATTATGGGCTGTTATTACACATTATGTCACAATACTTATGCCTTTTCTCTCTTATTCTACAAGGTTTACATGAAGAAGGAGAATGCCGGCAGATGGAATTCTGGGCTAGAAAAGGAGGAAATATTAGAGACATGTTCTACACAACTCCAAAAGTCCTGAAACTCCAGGAAAGTCAGTTTTGGAATATATAAAAAATATTAGGCAAAGAAAGCACCAGAGGGGGGCCACCCACCGTCCACGAGGGTGGAGGGCGTGCCCCCTGCCTCGTGGGCCACTTGGAAGCCCCCCGATGCCCATCTTCTGGTATAAGGTGTCTTTTGCCCTGAAAAAAATCAGAAGGAAGCTTTCGGGATGAAGCGTCGCCATCTTGAGGCGGAACCTGGGCAGAACCAATCTAGGGCTCTAGCGGAGCTGTTCTGCCTGGGAAGGGCAGTACCCAAGCACCGGTCCACCCACATACCAAATTATCAAAATAACGAACGTGAATCATATGAGCATGATGAAAACTAGCTTGATGATAATTCCCATGTGTCCTCGGGAGCATTTTCCTTTATATAAGAGTTTGTACAGGCTTGTCCTTTGCTACAAAAAAGATTGTGCCACCTTGCTGCACCTTGTTTACTTTTGTTACTTGTTACCCGTTAGAAATTACCTTATCATAAAACTATCTGTTACCCGATAATTTCAGTGCTTGCAGAGAATACCTTACTGAAAACCGCTTGTCATTTTCTTCTGCTTCTTGTTGGGTTCGACACTCTTACTTATCGAAAGGACTACGATAGATCTACTATACTTGTGGGTCATCAATAACGCAAATGGGCGCCATCTTTAGGGGCAATGTATAGTAAAGTTCTTTTTCGTTAAACTTTTATGAAACCAAAACCTCAAAAGCGCGTGGCTACCTCTGCTTCCCTTTCATATAAACTGTTGATGTGCATATGTAATTCATTACTGTTGACATCATCCCTGAGATAAGTAAGTTTCATCTTCCTTTGTGTCTGGTTGGAACATCTTTGTGCTAAAAATTTGCCCCTGAGAGCGAGCTAATCATTTAAAGACTAAAAGATGATTGAGCATGTGACATCTGTTGACGAAAGAACTCTGACATAGACACTTCTTGAATAATAAGAGGAATGCTATTGTTTAATGACTAAGAAACTTTTATGGGTTGAACTTTTGCATATAAAGGTGTCATAATAAAAAATAGAGATCCTCATAAGAAGTTTTGTAGGAAGGGATTGTCGTTTAGAATGTTTAATCATGAAAGTAAATAGTGATGTTGTCATTTCTATACTTTTAATTATTGACTCCTCGCTTCATAAACATGTAGGCATAGTTAAATTATAATAAAAAATTATATTAGTCTTTGGAAGGATATTAAACTTAGCTGATATGCCCATTTGCATCACTAAAATTTTCATTATAATTTATTCTTTATTTAATGATATTTTGCAAATTATTCTCATTTCTAAAGCATTTTCCCTTCAATTTGCATGTAGCACACGGAGAGGGAAATTGTCAAAAAAATGTTGGGCATGGGCAAAACAAAGGAGAAAATAAAATATATTTTTCTGGAGCTCCAAAAGACCTGAAAATGCTACTAAATCTTTTCTCGAAGAAATGGAGCCATGGCACATAAGATGGGTCAGTCGGGGCACACGGCCTCCATATGCCCCCATAGGGCACGTGGGCCTTCCACGTGGGCCCCTTGCCACCACCTTCCGGTGCCCTTTTTCCATAAGTTCAGTTCTGACCTAAAGCAACCATGGATTTTTTATGGGATTTTTCCACCACCGTCTGTGAGGCAGAACCGAGGTGGAGTACTTTTGCCCTTTAGTAGACTGATTCGCGAGAGATCCATCCCTACCAGAGGTGGAATTCGAAGCATCATCATCACCAACACTCCGATCATCATTGGGATCATCATCTCCATCACCATGTTCATCAACACCGTAAATCTCCATCAACCCCCTTCATCCCATCTTTCTGTTCTATGAACTTTCTTTTGAGATCTCTTGCGGAGAGTAGTTTCTAGTGTTGATTGCTACTTATAATTTATAATTAAAAGTTCTATTAGTGAAAGATTTGTATGATTATATTGTTAATCATATATTCAACTTCACTGATCATAATCCATATGATGTGTTGTGAGTACTTTGTTAAGTTCATCAAGACATGGGATAAACCTTGTTACTAGTAATCTTGTGAAGGTGAATTTAGTTTCTTGTGTTGTGGTGTAATTCTCTAGTGGTGTTGTACAAACGTTGACTGACACCAATTTGTGGCACCCCGGTCCAGAGGAACCGGAACACCCCATATTCCAGCCTAGAGATCAAGTCTTCTGGAATACGACACTGCTTGGCATAGAAAAAATCAGCTCTTATTACAAATAATAAGGGTACAAGGGGTCAGATATTATAAGGATTACATTGGCACGGCGACACTACGCCAGCTAAGGTAGCTCTATGCTGGTAGTAGAAAAACTCGTAGCAGCGCAATAACTTCCAGCAGCGAAACAATGACGATGGTGATGGACTCCACTCCGCAGGGACTCTGGATGGGATACGACCTAGCTCGTAGACTCGGGATCCTCGAAAAGCAATCAATCACGGCATCACCTGCAATCAGGCATGACACGCCAAGTGAGTACTTTGAATGTACTCGCAATCCTGCAACCTACTTCGGGAACTGTTCATGAATCTCAAATTCGTTTTTTTTTTTCAGGATTTCAAAACTATTGATGGTTGTGTTTTTTTTTCAAAAAATATTTGGTATTTCATAAAATGATCATGAATAGGAAGAAATATTTGGGATTTCAAAAATTGTTCGCAAAGGTGTCTGTTTTTTCTGAATTCAGCAAATGGTCGTGAATATAAAAAACATGTTTGCCAATACAAAAATTGTTCACAAATTTGGATTTTTTTTCATGAATACAAAAAATGTTCACCAAATACAAAAATGTTTCCCAGCACAAAAACTGTTCTTGAATTCTAAAAATGTTCACGAATTAAAAAAATGTTCACAATTAAAAAATGTCCATGGATTTTTTGTTAATTGAAAAGATGTTGGCGAATTGAAAAAATGTTTGGATTCATAAAAATGGCTGTGAATTCAAAAAATGGTTGTGATTTGGAAAAAAATCATAATTTTAAAAAGTTCACAACTTTGAACAAGGGACTAAGCAAATGTACATGAAATTTGGCAAACATAATAATTAATAGACCAGCCACTAAAGGCTCATCGAGGCGACGTGAAGGTCCGTCTCGCTAGAAGGTAGAAACGGGTGGAGGCGTCCCACTATGAGAGCTCCTCATCAGCGCTTTAAGCGCAAGGGAGTACAGGGAGCACCCGCACGCCCCACAATGTGGCCCGACCCAATACAGGAGGCAAGCAGCTTGCATGTGGCGCGTCGGTATTTCCGATTCGCTGGTTCGCATTGACTGGTTGATTGTTGACTTTTTGAGAAAACCTGATTAATTAATAAATGAAACACGAATTTGGAAAACTATATGTTTCAAAAAAGTTCACAAAAAACAAAAAAAATCATGAATTTGAATAAAAGGTCATGGATTTAAAAAAAGTACATCAATTTTGGAAAAACGTTAGTGGAGTTGAAGAAAGTCCATCGATTTTGGAATAAAAAATAACTTATTTTAAAAAGTACATTGATTTTTAGAAAAAAAATCACGACATTGAGAAAAATCTGCAAATAAAAAATCATTAATTTCATACAAAGTTCATGAACTCAAATTTTTTTGCGGTGATTTTGATAAATAAAGTTCTCTAACTTGAAAATTTTCTTTGATTTTGGAAAAACTCATGAATTCGAAAAACTTCACAGAGTTGGAGAAAAAATTAATAAATTTATAGAAAAGCTTCCTGGATTTATAAAATGTTCGCACATTTTAAAAATAAGTGCACTAATTTTTAACTAAAAAGAAAAATAAAAAGGAATAGAAAAAATGAACAAAAGCGGTCCAAGGAAACCTAAGTAAAAAAATTAAAAAAACGAAAGGCTTCCAAAAGCTTCCCAAAACTGGGAACAACTCTCTCCGCTGCAACCTTATATGGGTCGGACCATTAGTATCGAAGGAAGGGTGGAGGTGTGCACCCATTTGCAGGATGGCCTATAACGGGCGCTTACGACACTGAATAGGCGTGGATCCCACTCATGCCAACGTGTGTGGTTGCCTCGATGGCCCTCAAGGCCGGCAATTCCTATTTGCATCTCATTGTGGCAAATGACCGCTGAATGAGGAAGGTAGCGCACAACATTAACTAGGCCAGCCCGTTTTAGCTAGGTTCTCCGTTTCCAGATTCTTGGTTTTGGGAACCTTCCAGAAGGTTCCGACATTGTTTCCTTGTGGTTCTTTAACCCCTTTTCAAGTTTAGCTTTCTTTTCCGGAATACGTTCTATCATTTTAAAAATAACCGTTTTTTATTATTATTTTTGCCTTTTATCTAGAATTTAGGCATTTTTCAAAAAAAATTGAAAATTAAAAAATATTCACACTTTCAAATGATGGTTGCGTTTCAAAAACAATTAGGAAAATTGGTCCGCATTTTCAAAAATTATTTATGTTTTCCAAAAACACAAATCCTATTGCAGAAACTGTCCAAAAAAAATTAAATTGTTTTCCATAACTCACTGAAAGGACGGTGCTAGAGTACTCCCCGGATAGCTGCAGTTTTCTGAGTCGTTCGCTACAAGAAAACCGTATATAAGTAAGTAACGGAAAAACAGCTGGATGTCGACGGCCTGCAACGAGCGACTGGGCTAGCCCAATCGAGGGCCTTGTGGGTTTCTCCGTCAATTAGGCGCAGACAGCGCCATATAGGAGAATGCGCATTTCAATTACGCACATTTCTCACTCTCAACAAAAAAAAACTATTGTCTAAAAAAGAAAAAGATGTCTAAAAAAAACTGGAACGCACCTGATCGTCACGCACATGCGCGACCTCTGGAGAAGGCCACATGGGGGGATGCTCGCCAGAAGCGCCAATAATTCATCGCACCCTCCTCGATCGATCAGGTCCTGATTTGATCCATTCCGGGAACCGGCTCACCTAACTGTTGCCCGAAGTGACGAAACCATGTCCATCAGGTGGACGTGGATCGATCGGGCCGAATCACGCCGGCAGGCTGGCAGGAGTGCCAAGTACTACGCTGGCCAACTTTTGTAAACCAGTTGTCTGACACACGTATGCTTTGCTCTCGGATGCGCGAGGCTAATACTGCAGAGCACATCCACATCTTCTTCTCTTTAAGTTCATTCATACGGAGTACTTCATTTGCTTTGCACTAAGAGGAAAGGCGTCCAGGTAAAAATCCCGTGCTTAAACTGGTCTCAGACTGCGAATTTCAAGTTTCAGCGGAACGACTGGAACCAGGTCGAACATATTTGCACGCACATGCAGGCATGGCCGCCCGTCGTGCACATGAACGCTACAGTATTCATTCAGTGACAAAAGGACACTGTATCAATCGTAATCTCGCTCACTCATTGATGGGCCCGGTTTATTTGAGCCCTCGTGGGGAACGGCCCTACTGCACGGGACGGGAGCGGCGCATGGGCCGCAGATCCGCCATGTACCTGATCTCCTCTCCCTTTTTTTAGTAGTCGCGCGTAGTGCTCTTCTCTCCTCGGCCGTCTCTCCAGCTTTCCCGGATGATGGATTAAGATAGTAGTATGAGACTACATAGGAGGCGTTGATTGATTTCCCAAAAAAAGAGAGACGTCGAGAAAGTTAGGCCGGTTGGTGCATGGATAAGATGATGAGACTAGCCACATATATACTCCCTCCGTTCCAAAATAGATGACTTAATTTTATACTAACTTTAGTATAAAGTTGGATCATCTATTTTGGAACGGAGGGAGTATCTTGCTCGTTCGGTTTCGTTTGGACTTCATTTAAAATGTTTTCTCAAGTTACAATTGCCACGCGTTCAGATTCTCATTCCTGATGAGCTCTAGTTTGTCATGGCCAGCTGAAAAGTTGCAGGTGTGTTTGCGAAGAAACTTAGGCGGCTAAAGTAGTGGTCATGTCTCGTGTTTTTTCTTCTACAAAAAGTGGCCATGTCTCATGTGCTAATGCATTTGTGCAATCACGTCAAGCCATCTCTGGCGATAAACAATTTGTTGCCATTGTTTTTAAAAAAAGGAATTGCATATGTCTGTAGTGGAGCAGGGGCCAAAATTCTTGATCCCAATCTTGAATTCCCGCCAAAAGGTTAACAGGAGCGCATATGCAAATATTATTAGCATGCGGCTGCAAGAAGACAAAGTTATTCGACCACTACTATATCACACAAGTGTTAGCATTTGCCACACAGATAACAATACTAGACGAAGCTACCGGGTTTGTTCACAAGAGGAACAATCTTATCTTCAGGGAATCGCGGCTAGCATTCTGCTTTTGTAAAGCGATCTGTTATAGAAACAGAAGAAGAAATTCGTTCTGGGTACGTTGGCCGATTAAGGTTTGTGTGTGCAGCAGCCCAGCAGGGACGGATTAGATTTGGATTCCCGGCCGTTTGCAAAAGTTTTCTCTGAAAAGCATATGTACCTAGAAATATATATAGATCACAATCCTAGAAATCTCACGTGCTTATACTTGGCCTGCAACCAACTAATAGACAGGCGTACGTTGGTTCGTAGGGATCGAATATTTATTTTTGGACCATCTTTTTTTTGAATGTTGGCAGGAGAGCTGCCAAATTCATTGATCAGAAAGAGGCATTACAAGTAACACCCCAAGGAGGAATGCACCGCATAAGACGAGTGCTGAAAAAGAAGAAATGAAAAGGGGTTGCTTAGTTTATCAAGGAAAACCGAGCAAAAACCTAAACAGCGCCTGATAAGACTAGGCCTAAAGCACCACAACACCTACAACACGTCAGAAGGCCAACACCCCACAACACACCCGGTCCGGCACTCAAGCGCTCTCGCCGCTACCAAAGTGCACACCTCAAATCGTTGTATCAATTCGTGCTGCCACTAGCATATCTGCAAAACTCGACGACATCAAATAGGAACACTATGTCCGATAGAGCAAACATATATCGCTTCGATCCCGCGAACTTGGCTGACAAACTCGCCTGACGCACTCTGCATGTGGAGGGTGCTTCTGCTGCTCTCACGGAGATGCTACACGAGCCGTCGCCAACCACCTACACGAGCACTGAGTCCCTCTGACTGAGTCTATCTTCAAGACGATGTCCTCAAGAGGAGACACGACACCGAGCAAAGCCGATAGCATCGTCATCGTCCGACCCGGGAGACTGGATATAGAGTTTCCCCCGAAGAATGTCAGGCAAGGGAAGGGAGGGACTGCACAATCGATGCCTCCAACAAGGGGACAACGCACATAGGCGCCGCCATCGATTGCTCCGGCCACAACCGGAGCGCGGCTTTCACCGGCAGCCACACCCACCCAAACCTGTAGCCCAACCAGCTCTTCCTGCATACCAAATCCAAGGCGCACAAGCACATTTCACATCTCGGCCGCGCCCAGGAGGTCGCCGGCCAGCTACCCCGACAAATCTGGAGGCATCTCGAGCCGCGCCCCTAAGGTCGCAGGCTAGCCTCCCCGGTAGATCCGCACCTGGGAAGCCCCCAACGCGCCGAGAAGCAAGCCAGTCGGCAGCCCAGCAACAGGCCCCAACCCCTGACTCCCTCCCGCCCGCCTCGCGCCAGCGCACGCACGCGCGCGCCGCGCAGCTCCGCACCGCTCCCGTGCACGCGCAGCTCAGCGCCTCGCCTGCTCTCGTAGGCACCGCGCCGACGACGCCACCTCCCTCCTCCGCCTCAGCGCCCCCCCGACGACCGCGTCGCCCATCCGCCGCCCAGGCCCGACCGCACCAAGCCGAGCCCAGCACCTCCTAAGGCGAGCCGCCCCCGCGCCGCTCGAGGCCCTTGCGAAGATGGAGCTAGCCCCGCCGCCGCCGACGCCGCGCGGGCTTTGCCCGACGGCGCCCTCCGGCGGCGGCGAGGAGGTGAGAGCGAGGAGAAGGGGGTGGTGGTGGCGGTGATCTAGGGTTCTCCTGGGCCGCTGCGGGGAGCGGCACGGGAGCGGATGCGCTTGGGGCTGTTTATTTTTGGACCATCTGGCTGTACATCGAGTGGGTTTCCTGCGAAAGAAAAAGGCGCCAGCAGGGCTGGCAACTACAAATGCTGGGGGTGGCAATTTATGTGGTCGGCATGGCATTTTACAAAATTGCCATGGTTGTTTGTTTAATTTACACCGATTTTTTTGACAAAATCTACCACCGTGCGATACAAATTGGATAGCTCCAGGGGCGTTTGCTGGGGTGAGAAGTGTAGCGAACCTCTCACCCACCTCTCACCCCAGCAAACGCCAGATAGCTAGACAAAAGAAAGTAAGTGGGCAGGTTAAGAATATATTAGGCGCACTGAAAGAGAACACATACAGCTCATTCGTGCAATAGATGTTTGAAGTTTGTACATGAATGTGGCTACCATCAAGCTGACAAGAAGTACGGCTACTAGCTACGGGCATCTCCAAAGCTACCCCACAACTCGCTCAAAGCGAGGGGAGGAGTAGGGGAGTCCTGGATATCTGCCATGTCGACTCAATAGGCCGTCCCCCTCTTTTAACCGCCCACTCTCTGCCTCTCCGCTATCCGCTATCCGCTCTCCGCCGCCTATCCAGACAATAGTCGTCGCTTACCACCTTTTCCCCATTGTAGACGAGCCACGATGGCTTGCAAGATAACCGTGGAGGAGCGCCTGGGCTGTCAAGCTATGTCATTACTCGGCGGGTACAAAACCGTTCAGCTGACGTCCCGACATGATGACGCTTCTGATAACAGATAGGGCTCCTGTCCGCGTTGCCGCTTATCGCCGAGCCCCTCCTCCTTATCCGTCTGGCTGTCGTGCTCCTACGCGCAAGTGTCCTCCTTGGTCAAGAAGGAGCCCCGCAACATATCAGTGTCAGCCTAGTTACGTAGATTAAGCTAAGTTTCAATAAAATATATCTAGTTTGTTGTAATATACTCAAATCTAGTTTGAATCACATTTGAATCGTTTGAATATCAAAAGATGTGTGGGCTCTCGCTGGGCATTCGTGGACCCATCTGGATCGTGCAAATGAGTGTGTCTTTTTGGATCTTTGCCTTGGAGATGCCTTGCCTACAAATTTAGTGTCGATAGATCTAGATCCTAGTGAAATTTTGCATGCAATAATTGTCGTATGTACACTGTCATCCTCCACTGCCCACTTGATTACTTATAGATCGGTAACGAACAATGCTGACGTGCAAATTGAAAAGGATTAAATCACCAATGCACAAGAAGCTAGCATTTCTTAAAAGAACAACAGTCCATGTACACATATATGTTGAGGGTTTTTACAGACTTATTTCACAAAAAAATAGTTTTTTTTTAACTTGTCACTTATACCTTGCCGACAGCAAGGCAAACGAATAATACTCCTCGCCCTCGGATCAGGTCTCTCTTTTTTTTGGCGAGGAATCTCTGAGGGCTTTACTCAACGAATGCATTCCCCGAGCAATCAGCCAAAAAGCTGGCCGGCTGCTAATCACGAAGCTAGCTTCTATCCAGTTGTCGGTCACATCAAACACAGGTCTCCATCTTAAGGTTTACGTCCTGCATCTGTATAGTACATAACCAATTTAAACTTCAAAAACGTTTTGCATTAATTAAGTTACACACGGAGTACAACAGTAGTAACAATCGCATCAAACGCAAGGACCTGTCGATCATCGTCGTCGCCGTGGTATGAACGAGCAGCCGAGGAAGCAGTCAACCACGGCCGGAAATCTTTTGTCGTTCTTCATCTGGTCTCGCTGTCGGACCGTACGTGTGGCCTCCCTCGCGCACGCCTGCTTCTGCTCCGCGACCGATTGACGAGGGCATCGTCTCAAGTCCTCAATGTCTACTGTTCGTCAGCGTGCCGTGAACAATTGCCATCTCGTCGATCTCCATCTCGATCTCTTTCGGCTGCGATCTCCCCGGCTAGCTTGCCGTGGATTCCAAGGGAAGATCTTCCCGGCGTCATCGTTAGATCTTCCTCTTTGTTTTCTCGCAGTGGAATTATAATGATATAAGGCCCACTACGTGTCCTTCCAAAGCGGCCAGCCGAGCTCGCTGCTGTGCTCGACCACTACGTGTCCTCCGCAAGTACCGTCTGTGCGTGCAGATGCCAATTTCCGGCGACGTATTTTGTGTCATCCGCTGGTGACGCGGACGCGGACGCGACGGCGCAGGCGACAAGCGCCCACTTGCGGCCGGCCATGCTTGTGCGTGCAGTGCATGACACCCCCATCATTCATGAACCGGCAAGCCAAACAGTAGAGCTACCTAGCAAAGAGATAGACCCTCCGTTAAAATGCCTAAGCTTGATAGCCTAGCTAGCTAGATGGCGGCGGCTCGACGGGAAGCTCCGAACGGAACAGCTCTGAACTAGACCTGGCGTGAGCTAGCTGCTCTGTTCTTACCCTAGCTACGTAGCTTAGATCCAAGTTTGCAGCTGGATTCCATTTGATTTGATCCACGTATCTGGGCCGCCAAAAACCAACCAGTCAGTTAACTCATTGCGTAATCGTGCATATAATGACTAAGAGGTGGGCACGTTGGGACGAACACTCCAAAGTGGTATATGCGGCCGCGATGCGCGCGCCTGCACATATATGTGTCGCGTTTCTAGCCTGTTATAAGGATACGTGTACAAGAGCGTGTAAGACGGACATGGGTTATCTGCATCCGAGCTCGAATACTCCGGTATGAATTGTAAATTCTGAAAAAACACTAGTTAAAGAAATGTGAAATTTTTCGTGGATAAATATTTGTTCATGTTTATCCACGAAAATTTTCAGATTTGTTGACGTGGATAAACATTCCCGTCTCTCCGGTGCCTTGCTTTGGGTGGCTGTCCAGTGACTGATGCATGGAGGTGGTGCTTGGTAGCGGGTAGCGGCAATCCATCGTGGTGGTGTGGTGCCGCGGAGGTGGTGTGCGACGGCTGTGCTTTGACTATGCGGATGGACAGGCAATGGAGCCACATGGTCGACCGAGTTGGTAGTGGCCATGGTGATGAAGTGACGACTCCTGGTATGTTGTCTAGGGGCAAGTTCAATGACCAGATTTACCACTGACGTACACTAATGGTGTAAGCCTAAGATCACCGACGTGTTCCCAATGAAGGTTTTGGTGCTTCGTTTTCTCATTAGTTTAATCGCGATCATGCGTCAATGGATGCTCTTGGCTTCAAAGACTGCTCTCGGTGGCCAGATTGTCCGCTTCATGCTTGCATGACTGTCAGTTAGTGTGGTTGTGTCCACGTCCGAATTGTGTGCACTTAAACATCTTAGTTGTGTCAATAACTATTTAGGAGTAAATTGCACAAAACCACCATTATGAAGACAAGGTTTGCGAAAACCACTACAATACATTTTTTTTTTGCAGAAAACATCATGTATTCGGTAATCTTTTTGCAAAAGACACTGATCGGCGGATCGGGCTCAGTTAAGTGAGTTTATGACAGGTGGGGCCCGTTTTTTTCCTACGTGGCATAACTGTTTAGGTTTAATGCGAAAAACCCCCTAAATTTTTTTCCCTGCTTCCAAGGCCCATCCCGACCACGGTCACACACTCGTCCCACGGCCGCCCCCATCCCGATCCTGGCAGAGGCCCCCGTCGCCGTTCCGGCACCTGTGCGCCCCAAGGTCTGCATCCCCTTGGGCACCGGCATGTTCAAGCTCGGCGACGGAGCCGATGCTCCACCCCCCCCCCCCCCCCCCCGACGAGCCACTGACGATGGAGCTTGCCGACCGCGGGTCGCCTCATCTTCTCAACGTCGGGAACCGCCTCGCCGCCCTCCAGTTCGTCCAAATCCCGTCAGGATCGGGTCATTGCCTCGTCCAGGCCCGCCGCCGTCGTGGTCTGCATCACACTAGGCTGGAGCGCCGCCGTGGTCAGCATTCCCCTCGGCACCGGTGCGCACCAAGGTCTGCATCCCCTTGGGCACCGGCATGCTCGAGCTCGGCGACGGAGCCGGTGCTCCCTCCCCCCCCCCCCCAACCAGCCACTGACGCTGGAGCTTGCTGACCGCGAGCCGCCGCACCTTCTCAACGTCAGGAACCGCCTCGTCGGATCCGGCCACATCGGCCTCGACTGTCCCCGCCCGGCACCAGATTAGGCAGCAGGGACGGGCTGCCATTCCTCGACGCTCCGGCGACCGCGAAGATGGCCGGCACGTAAGGGAGCGCGACGGGAGCGGCGTCCTCGAGCCATGACCAGAACGCCTCCATGGCCGGGAGGAGCTCGTGGGCCTTGCTCGTGACCGTGGCCACGATGAGCGGCCAAAAGCCGGCGACTGCGTTCTGCACCCACAATCGGCGACGACAGGTCGAGAAGCGGGGGCTAATTGCTTTTTTGTTTTTGATTTAGGGGTGTCTATGTAAAATTCTAGGGTCTAGTTTGTAATTTTAGATTAAAATCTACCTGGCACAAAAAGTCATGCCACGTAGGCAAAAAACGGGCCCCACCTGTCATAAACTCACTTAACTGAGCCCGATCCGCCGATCAGTGTCTTTTGCAAAAAGATTATCGAAGACATGGTGTTTTCTGCAAAAAAAATATATTATAGTGGTTTTCGCAAACCTTGCCTTCAAAATGATGGTTTTGTGCAATTTACTCAACTATTTAGCATGGATCTTCGTTATTTTTCTCTCTAGACAGACTTTGGTCTTGTCTGACTTTACTTCTTTTTTTGTGGACGTGATACTTTGTTTATGACTATGTGTGGGTTACAATTGGTTGTCATAGTAATGCAAAGGTCGAATATGTACTCATCGTGTTTTGTATCATGTTGATGCTCCATTAGAGCATCTCCAACGGTGACCCGCAAAATTTCTACCGCGTCCGTCCGCGAACAGGAGGAGACCAATCTAAGGACATGGATGCAGAAGGTCTCCATCCAACCGTATTCGTAAATGTTAGTCTTTATTAAATTTTAATCATCAAATAACTACGTGATTCCCTTCAAAAGATTGTGATTAGTAGCTTTCTGTTTGGCGGAAGGCTATTAATCCATGTGACAGTGTAGTTTCCGCCAAAGCTAGCCTTCTTGGCAAGTAGTACAACCTTAATATAAAATTAATCACCTTGCCAAATGCAAATCATATGGCAAGAAGTAACCTTCCGCCAAATGCCCAAATACTAATTACTCTTGCCAAATGCTAATCACATGGCAAGAAGTAACCTTTGGCCGAATGCCTAAATATATTTGCAAAGCTTCCGTCAAAATGCCCAAACACTAATCACCTTGCCAAATGTTAATAATATGACAAGAAGTTACACTCCGTCAAATGCCTAAATATATTTGCAAAGCTTCCGTCAAATGGCTAAACACTAAACACCTTGCCAAATACTAGTCATATGGCAAGAAGTAACCTTCGGCCAAATACGCAAATATATTTGCAAAGCTTCTGCCAAATGCCCAAATAGTAATCACGATCTGGCTTTTAACATGTCAGGGTTCCGCCAATTAACAACAACAGTTGGCCTTCCGCCATGCGGACGAAGAGGTGGGGTACGTGGTGACTTTTGGTTTGTCAAGAGGATGCCGGGACTCCCGCAAAGCTTCCTTATGTTTGTCTCTGACTTACAGGAAAAAAAGCACGTCCGAATCGCTCGGAGGACTGATACAGACCCGCGTTAGATGGTGCAACACGTTCGGACAGCGCGGTCCGGACGTATGCGAGGTTTGAGGGTCGGCGTTGGAGATACCCTTAGAGCATCTACAGCCAGACGCCTCAAACCATTCCTCATATGCTCGCGGATGCGCCCGGTCAGTGATCGGACAGGAGAGAGAAGAAAAAACGTGACCCAACCGGACCCTCATATCATCCCTATACGTCTGGGCTCTCCGCGAACTCTCATATCCATCTCAAATATGAGAAGAATATGAGGACTCGCGGACGCGCCCGGGCATTCCGCCACGTAGGACGCGGCTCCACCCCGGACCACCTTTTGTTTTTTTATTCATTCTTTTTATTTTTCTCTCTCCATCTCCACTAATCATGTGCAAGTGACTGGATATATGAGAAGAAAAATGAGGAATGTGACTGCGCGGACGAATATATAGGTTCAAAATGGACATGACCGGTCACTGACCGGGCGCGTCCGAGGGCGTTTAAGGGGTCATATTTGCTATGTCCGGCTGCAGAAGCTCTTATGACTGAATAAAAATGCCGTTTATAGAAAGATCATTTTTTGTACATGATCAAAACGTGATCCTTGTTTGGATGATACCAATTTTTTGGCATTTCAATGGCAACTCTACTTCATGTTTTTAGCCAATGTTAGCAACTCGTGGTAATCAAAACCTCAACCACAAATTTAGCAAGCTAAATATTGGCACGGTAAACTTGGCCACAGACCAAACACACTCCCATTCCACGGGAGGTATTTAACTCATGTGCTCGTTGTATGGTGTGTTTTCCAGTGATGCGTAGAACTTGACCCCCCACCCCCCTCCCACCTCTATCGTTTTTTTAAAATAAATCCGAGGCACTTCGTTGATCATTCGAGGACCAAGCAATCACACGAGCACGATACCGAGATTTGCTAACGAGGTTCATCGATATGGCTACATTCTCAGGGCTTGACTACGGACGCTCCTCCCTGTGACATCGTCACAATACCGCACACCGGTCACCCGGACGCCGGCACACGCCGCCGGCTCCCCCTTGCGCGCCTGTGCTATTATGTTGGCATATGTTACATCGTGTGTCTAGCCCCGTTATATATAAGAGACCTAGGATACAACTGTCCTACTAGGACATGACTTCATATTCTATCTAAACACAATACAACTATAAGTCCAACTGCAACCTACCTTGTACACTGTATTTGACACAACTCCAACAAACTCCACCTTGGTGAATATTCTCCACCACCTTGGATTCATCAATGCGTCAAACTTCCATGTACATTTGACTTGAGCTTATGCCATGATTACCGCTGCTACTCGAAAGACTCCATATGACTCCACCTGCAACTTGTAGTCCCTCCTTTTTTGACCACAGTCAACACTCGAGCAAAATTAAGTTCCTTGTTACTCTAGTTTGTGCTCCCAACTTCTAGAGCATCAGTCCAACGCCATCACACACTGATCACTGACCTACGTGAAAGTGAACAACTCACAAATTGGGTGTCACACATAAGAGTTATCTGAACTCAACATCGCCGCTCCTTTCTTGACCGCCTGTCTGAAACTTGAAGGAATTTCACCATTGCTTGTAGTCATCCCGAGTCAAATTCGCAGTTGCTCACCACATGTATGACCACCAGAGCCCTGGCCCGTCTTCATGTCCCGTGCGTACTGCACACCTCGCCACTATTACCGCGTCGAGGCTCCGCTATCCCGGTTGAGTCTCAAGGGTCGCAAACCCACACCAGTCAACCCCCATAGCAGAGTACCACCGATCATCACCGACCGATGATGAGTTTCATGCTTCCATCAAACCACTGGGCTCCAGTCCAAACTGCATGTCACTCGCTTTTCCCCTTGCTAAATAGGCTTTGATTCCCTGGATTCTTACATCGTAGCCCCTCAATCCAGCTCCACCTTCAACATGACTCCATGGTGGTTGTACTTGCCACCCCGCGCCTCGTCGACTTCAAGCTCTCATGTCCACCGTCTTGAATCAACCCCGCGCCATAGTCTTGTCGAAGCCACACAAGCCCTCGGGGCCTGCGCCACGTGTTTCCACGCCCCAGAAGTTGGTCACCATCAGCATCACGCTCCTATGTCGTCGTCGCCGATCACACCACCGTCTTCTGTACCAACCGACTCACGTCGATCCAACAGACTATCCAGTCCGACCCAACCGAACTTGTCTGGCTACACGACACGCTCGAGGCTCCCAAATCGTCTCCCGTGAATCTCCATCCATCACATGATAATTCCATCTTAGCTGGCATGACTTCCGGCATCGACTTCAAGCATCCTTGTTGCACCTAACACATTTTCACCCTTGTCTGCCATAACTCAAGGTTTTCAGTCCCGTTGAACTTCTCCACCTCAAACCTGGTACCCGATGGCGTCATGATTCTTTGTATGGCTGACCCTGTGAAAAATAACTGAGCAGTCTTCCAGTGATCCCCAAGTGCAAGAACAGAACCTCTGTCTACTACAAGCAATCTAGCTAGTTGGTCTTCACGTGAAGTGCTCCCTTGCCTCAACTTCCGTATGCTAAACTATTTGCTTTGTCTTGCGTGTGCTTTCCAATGTAGTAGTATCCCTGATGGGAAGTGCATGGATGAACCCGGGTACATATGAACCCACTTTGAAAAACACATTTCTAAATGCTCAAAAAATATGAAAAATGTTACACTGGTACGTCTTCATGTTCTACTAGATCGGCAACGCGCCTTGGCGCGAGGGTGCCTGTCCGAACGTTTTGGTCAAGTAGGTAATGCTCAAATTAGTAGAAATTCATGTTTAACGTAGGCATTCAAACAGGATAACAAAATAGAGGAAGAAATATTCACATGTGCAGGCAACCGTACCACCATCTTTTCAATACGAAAACAAGAATACACTCATGCAGTAATCAACAACAACCAACCTTATCCATAGTAGCACCCATCAGGCTAAGATTCAGAGACACACAACCAAGATTTAGATTCATAGGAACCAAGAAAACATCACTCAGGCAAGATTTTATTGGAAATCTACTGCAATACTTAAGCTACTGGAAATTCCAAAACAGCGAAGTCCATCTAAGCTACTGGAGTAAGTTACTGCAATCTTCCTCTTGAATCTACTCCCACATTTCATCATTTAGCTACTGGAGTACTGGAAATCCCATATTTCATCACAACAATTTCATCTTTTCTGCTAAGTACCTCGATCTGGACATCGCAGCCGGTGGGGATCTCCTTGATCTGGACGCACTTTCTTGCCGGCTTCTTGTCATCCTCGTTGGCTTCCTCGGCGCCCCACTTGGTTTCGACCTTGCCTGCGGCGCATGGCTTGGACTTGGCCTCCCACTTCCACTTGAGGTCAAAGCCGTCGTCATTGGGGGAGGCGAGCTCCGCCTCCCACTTGAGCACATGGCCTCCGTCATGTTGCCTGGTTCAGGCGCGAGATCAAAAATAGTACCTTAGCACACGGTTCGACGCCCAAAGCAATTCATCTAATATTTCATCTTATGAAGAGATCAAGTTTGTCACAAAGGAATAGAAAAAAAATGCAATGCATTATCATAGATCAGGATTAGAGCAAGTCATTATATAAAAATCAACACATTCCACAAGTCAAAAGACCATTCATAATGATTGAAGCAAGTCCTTTATATAGAAAGGGATTGAAGACTGGGTAGTACATTAGAGGGCAGCCGAATAGTACAAAACATTGAAGCTTAAATAGATCATATCAGAGAGAGAGGAGAGAGAGATGGTACCTTGCCTCTTACTGCACATTAACGCCTATCTGAATTCATGTTAATTACGCAGCAAGAGAGAGAGAGAGAGAGAGAGAGAGAGAGAGAGAGAGAGAGAGAGAGGCATCCTCTTACAGACCAACCCGGCGGGCAGCAACTTCTGATCATAATTTCAGAAATATCTTGTCAACAATATTATTACATAACAGAAATGCACACAACAATCATGTTAATAGAGCACCAACAGAATCTCCTATATCATTCGAAGAGTAAAAGGAATGAGCATAAAGTACATACGAAACCAGTTGTATTCTTCGTCTTCTTCCTGGACCATGTTTTATATCAGCAAATTGCTTGATTTCTCAAGAAAGTACTTATATTAGCAGTGGTCAATCATCATTGCCCCAAATCAGAATTCTATTAAAAAAACATAGAAGACAAAATGCCTTCCTGAACCATGTTTTATCAATAGATAAACTTCTGGTGGTAACCAAATGGTAGCAAATTTTGATAATTCAAATAGTTGCTATGCCTAAATGAACAAAGTTCAACACTATTACAAGCTTGTCGGGAAGAGTGCAAGGCAAATCGATGCAAAACTATATGTACAAAGAAGGTGGCAACAAAACAAATTAACCCCAAATGCTTACTTAGCAAGGAATAAGTTACAAAGCTAACAAAACATGCATCCTTCAAAGTTCACTTACATTTAGTCTGGTGCATGATCCACAAAATGCAGTGGTGACAGATAGAATTGGGGAAAGCTTCAGAATCAGAACAAACCAAAGAAAACAAAAGGAAATGTCCGCTCAATGGCTCAGATTTATGGAAGATGGCTATAAACACTGGAGCATAAATAAGCAACACCTTTAGATATACAAGTAAAAAAGGGTCTAGGGTTCATTGCATAGTGGGCTCAGATTCGCCTTTTCTCGATCATATAACCTACCCCATCATCTCTTATCACCAGATCAATCTGTTTATACAATGGAGCTGCCCTGGTTATCACTCAACAAGAATGACCATCCAAGGACAGATCAATAGGTATCACAGGATCAAAAAGGATTCTAGAGACAACAGGGAGGATCCAATTTGATACCCATAGGTGCCTTGATTGCTCAAAGGCACACTCATTCCAGCCACAGTTAATCATCATCGCCCTAGCACGAACGCCACCGCCACAGACAAAGCGAAATGGCGAGAATGCCCCCGGCGGGGCAGGCTATTTACGAGCGGTGGCACGAAACGGGAGTAACTATTCATTCCAGCAGTAACTTTTTTTATCCGACGGACGAGGTCGTTACAGGGGTCGATCCGATGGCCCATATCTGATCAAGCCACCCGATCCGACGGCCAGGAATCGCAAATCGCTGTGGTGCGGCCTGAGGAGCTTCTGTTCTTATTTCTGGATGGATGTATGGATCAATATAGCCATGGCCATGTCCCATACAGTAGCCGAAGCAGAGGAGCAGGAGGAAGATGGAGCTCACCAAGGGAGGTTGTAGCCGAGGCAGTACTCAGTGCACGCCGGGGTTGCGCATGAACGCCGTCCAACCGGCAGGGAACCGCGTCGGAGTTGCGCCTTGCACCGTCCCGCCGACGAGCACAAACGCACCAAAAAACCTATATAAGAAAGGCATCGTTATTTATCAGAAACAATTATTTAGTAATTACTATTTAGCAGACTGACTAATAGGTAAGACATACAGGTGTAAAGATCTCATGCTCTCATGGTTGAGCCTCTCTTTTTTGAGAAAAGACACCCCCGAGTCAATTAATCACCTAGCGGTAGCCCAAGAGCAAGCTTGTCCTTCAGTGGGCAAGAGTGGAGTATTACCTAACCGACATTGCTTACCCCATATTCATTTATAAAGTATATTTAATCTGTATGTTTTGTACACATTTATTCGATGCGGTTACTCTGTACTAAACATATCTGATCCAACGGCCGAAACAGCCATAGATTAGGAGCTGGCCTATTGGAAAATGCAGCTAATTCATAAGTAGATCTTTAAGCACCCGTAGGATGGTATATTAGCAATAGTTCTAAGCATTTTTTAGATAGCAAGCTCGATGAAATTATGGATTTTAGGTTACTTTTCAATTATAATGCCCAGGAAAGGTTTAACGGTTCTTTGTTTTAGCTGTCCCATGACAATCTGCACTAAAATCCTATTACATCCACGAGCACATTAAAGAAAGAGAGTTACCTAGCCCACGACTGGAGGTGCAGGAGCATCCAAAGGTCCGCTCCATCAGAGAGGAGTGGCAGGCAGGGAAAGCCGACGCTAACGAGGAGCCCACCCAGCCTGCCTGCATGAGGAAGAAACCAAGCGCCTGCATGAGAGGGAAGGTAAGTGAGAGTGGGAAGAGCAAACTGAAGCAGCCAGAGCTCTGAGAGAGCTCGGTGGATGCTTCATCTCTTATTTCTGGATGGATGGATGGATCAATATAGCCATGGCCATGTCCCATACAGTAGCCGAAGCAGATGAGCAGGAGGAAGATGGAGCTCACCGAGGGAGGTTGTAGCCGAGGCAGTACTCAGTTCACGCCGGGGTAGCGCGTGAACGCCGTCCAACCGGCAAGGAACCGCCTCAGAGTTGCGCCTTGCACCGTCCCGCCGACGAACACAAACGCACCAAAAAACATGTATAAGAAAGGCATCGTTATTTATCAGAAACAATTATTTAGTAATTACTATTTAGTAGAATGACTAATAGGTAAGACATACAGGTGCAAAGATCTCATGCTCTCATGGTAAATCCTATAATTAACCAGGGTCATCATTCTTAATCAAAATCCATAACTACAAAACCAAGAAAAGCCTTAGTGATCATGAAGGGCATGAATGATTAGCAAAAAGTGGAACGGGCTGATGAGAGATACACAGAGTGAGAGGCATGAGATCCTCACAGTAGCACCACCATGTTTAGAGAGTTGCAGCTCCGGCTTGCTGCTCAGCCGGCGGACACGACACCGAGCTCTCACCGCATCAACGACTCGGTTGAAATACTATTATTAAGAGCAGTTCTATAAGCCATTAACCGTCAGTTTTATTTATTATTCTATCATAATGGCTAACTAACCAAGAGCTATCACTCCCCCTAATTTTCTGTCTCGCAGAAGATGCACATTGGTCCATCAAAATAAAACACTAAAGCCTGTAACACATTAGTTACATTGGATATGGATGCTACTGCATACTTCTAATCTGAAACCACGAATATTTGACAAGCAAATAAATTGTAATATAACAGATGTATGATCAGGTATAACTTGGAATATCCAGGAGAACTATTTCTTAGAATATCAAATGATATTCATGATTCAGTAATATAAGTAAGGTCTCCCAATAAACATACTAAATCTGAATTTTGATATCAATACAAATGTGACCATCGTACAATAACAGAAAGGACTATCAGAACCTCCTTGATTCTCCTAATAGCAATGATGGCCTGCTTTTGAATAGTCCCACGATTAATTAACCATGGAAAACAAAAGCAAGTTCTCCTAACAGAACCTCCTTGATTCCCCTAAACTCAAAACCAATCGTTGAAACTAATAGGAGGCTAAATTGCCTAACCACACATGCGCGCATACATCAGACATCTCTATAGTACCAATTCAGGTAGATCAAGAAAATGAAAAGCCGAATAGCATGGCATATATAGAATTGTAGATTAGTATCTGGTATAACCAGAAAAGTTGAAGAGCATCCAAACACACAAACACCTCATACCAAATTCATACCAAATTATAGTTCAGCATAGGGCACACACTACAGTATCTCTGAATCGATATCTCAAGACTACAGTTATTACTGAATGGCATATATATGAACAAAATGCTAAAACGGACATATATAATCCTTACTGGCATGGATATCAAGGAGGTCGGCCACCTGCCCTCTTTCATCAGTCACATGAGGTAGTTCAGACACATGTCTCGACACCCCATCAACAATAATCCTGCAATGATGTGCTCTCGTCCATCCTATCTTCTACAGCAGCTGTAGGAGCACATCAATTGCTCTACTCCAAATCGAGTTGAAGCACATGTGGAGCTGCAGGCTCAATTGGTCAATCCCCTCTCCTCTCCTCTGCTGCTACAAAAGAAGAGAGGGATTAGAAAGAGATAGAGAGGAAGAGGAGGAGGAGGAGGAAGGAGGGGGAGGGGATGAACCGACCAAAGGCAGAGAGGATGCGCAACCCCATGGTCGCCGGTGTTGGAACCAACACCCGAAACCCTAACCACGAGGCAGGGTCGTGGGTGAGCGGTGGTGGCCATGAGCGGCGAATCCGGAAGGAGGAGAGAACGCAGCGGAGCGAGACGAGCTCGACGTTGTGCTGCGCGGGGCCGCGGTCATCGGCGAAGGCCATGACAAGCGGGACGGGTGGGGTGGCCCGTTGCTCCCCCGTCTAACTCGAGCTCGTCAATGGGCGCCGCGGCGGGCAGGGCGGGACGGCGGGGCCGTGGTCATCGGCCACGGCCACGGCGAGCGGGGCGGGGAGTATTCAACATCAATATACCCCTGCAAGCAATCAAACTTTAGCCCAATACAACATAGGCATAGCTCCACGAGGAGAGAAAGCACTCAAACTGTAGGTGTAGAAAAATAGTAGAAGTAGAAATAAAGTAGGTGCAGAAATAATTCAAATGTAAATACAAAAATAAAGTAGAAATAGAAGCAGAAGCAGAAATAAACTGTAGATGCAATAATCAAACTAAGTAACTTATAGGCTGGACCAGAAAAACCGACACAGGAAAACTAAAAAAACTAATATGCAACTCAACCTGAAAACTCAATTCTGAAGTATGTTCTATCTATTTGTGATAAAGGGCAAGAAGTCCACAACTCACACATATCATCCAAGAATAAATGTTTATGTTCAATATTAGACTATCAGTCAAATGATGAAAATACGAATTTTACAGTTAATATCAGAGAAACTAACAAATAACCCCCAAGAGAAAGGATATACAGTGCTTTTATAATTAATTGTTCATTAGTGGACTTTGATTCTTAGATGTCACTCATGTCAGCAAGCGAAGGGCTCAAAAATAGATATGCACGAACACAATATTTTTACAAAGCAACAATATTTTTTCTCATGTATGTACGCCAATGTTTAAGTACTAATTTTGTACACCATGGATACATCTGTGTGATACAGGGCACTTTATAAGTCCCGGTTCATCTGTGTGTCATATCATCTGGATACATAGTCTTAATTAAACTGTGTGTGGCCATACATTTTTCGGTCTGGGTCTCGCTAGAAATAGGATTTCATCTCTCCTTTTTCTCATGCACTCACAACAGCAGAATATATGCAGTTCCTCTCCTCTCTCAAGAAGAAAACTTTCAGTTTTCTACAGTTTTCTCCCCTCTGAATATAAGTTGCAGCACGCAAATTGGATGGGCGTGGACAATCAGAACATGAGAGAGGGGGGTGATACCTTCCGCGGAGCAACGGCGACCCGGGAAGAAGCAGGCAGACCCGGAGGAGCGTTGGTCTTCCCTCCTTGTACGCGGTGCACCCGCGCGCATGATTCAGGGAGAGAGTGAGGGAGGGAAGCGACCAAATCTAAACGAACAAAGCAAAGGTGGGGAGGAGAAGAGGGACCTGCCGTGAGAAGAACCTCCAGGGCTTCCATGGTGTGGTGTGGGATCTCCATGTCCATGGAGAAGGAGCACACGGTCACTCCATGCAGGTGGGTGCCGGCGCCGTGGCTGTGGATGGATCCGGCGCCATCGTGGGAGCAGATGAAGGTCGGCGTCCTCCTAGTCTTTCTCCTCGCCTGCTCGGTCGCGCCATGGCTGATCTGGGCGCAGCTCCTCGGCGACGTCCAGAGCAAGGGCGGATCTGGGCGCGCCGCCTGACCAGCTGGGTCACAGTGGATCTCCCTCCATCTCGTCTTGTCTTCTCTTCTGATGATGGGAGAGGAGGATGGGAGGGGAGGGGAGGGGAGAAGAGGGGTGGGGGCGGCCATGGCCGGCGGCGAGGTGGGTGCGAGAGAGATGGGAGCGGAGACGGCTCGAGTTCGTCCATGGCCGCCGCGGCGGGCGGGGCCGCGGTCATCGGCCATGGCCATGGCCATGGATCGAGCTCGAGCTCGTCCATGGCGGGCAGGGCGGGATGGCGGGGCCGCGCCCATCGTCGCCGCCGCCGCGTGCCCCTCCTCCTTCTGCTGCTCCCTGGAGGCGGCCGTCTCCTCGTCCTCCCCGAGCGCGAGCTCCTCCTCGGCGACGAGGACGGGGCAGGCAACCACGGCGGGCAGGGCGGGACGGCAGGGCCGCGCCCATCGTCGCCGCCGCCGCGTGCCCCTCCTCCTTCTGCTGCTCCCCGAAGGCGCTCCTCCTCGGCGACGGGGACGGGGCAGGGAGGTGATCTAGGGTTTGGAAGGAGAGAGAGAGGGAGGGAGGCGCGGGTGGGGAGGAGGCCGGGCGGCGGCGGGGCGAGTGGGCGCCTGGTGCGAGGCGGCCGGGCGGCGGCGGGGAGAAGACGTGGTGCGGGGTCGCGGGGAGGAGAGGAGGCAGGCGGCGACGCGCGAGAAAGGGAGCGAGGCGGCTAGGGTTTCAACACGGGCGTGGCTGCGTTTTATACCCCGTGCGGGTGAAATTACAAAAATGCCCCAGCGGGGCAGGCTATTTACGCGCGGTGGCACGAAACTGGAGTAACTATTCATTCCAGCAGTAACTTTTTCTATCTGACGGACGAGGTCGTTCCAGGGATCGATCCGACGGCCCAAGACCCATCAAGCCACACAATCCAACGGTCCAGAATCGCGATCGCTGAGGAGGCTTGTGCATCCCTCCTTCTCTTATTTCTGGATGTGCGTGCATAAAGTTTCGCAGAAAAATAACTTTTTTGTGGTGTGTGCAAAAAAGACAAAAAATTGTGTCGTAGAACGCTATTTAGAAGCACTGAAATTTTTCTTTTTTACGGAGACAAAACAAAAAGACAATTTTTCACAAAACTTTGTGCCTCGCACATACATTTGCGACATGTATGCATGGAATTTTCTTTTGAATTTTTTGAGATTTTAAAACATTCTTAAAATGTATTTTTTGAAAAGTGGGTGCAGATGCCCCTGGGTTCAGGACGTGCCCACTCTATCCCTGATGGACTATTCTACCGAATCGGTCTGCTCTCGTGCCTCTCGCCGTGTCATACGTGGAACTCGGTCCACTTTTGGTCCAAACAAATCTCGTACGTAGCTCACAACGCTGAGCCCTGCAACAGTCACCAGCTTTGCACGC